>JAOEGL010000004.1:225375913-226736913 GCA_034509955.1 Urosaurus nigricauda | reverse complement strand
TATTTGTTTTTGCTTGTAAGAATGATATTTTTAAAGATTTACATCCCTTAAGTGAAAACAATAAGTGATCTTAGCTCACTTTGACATTTTTGAGAGACAGAATTCAGTTTTACATTTGAGACAAATATATTAGAAATGCAACATTATTATTAATTTTATTTATATAGCGCTTTAAATTTACACAGTGCTGTATATACAATGATTACCATAAAATGGTGGTAAAAACCTTCAGTAGGAAAGGCAAAAAAGAGCATGCCATTCAGTTAATGTGAAAGGAGTGAGCCTCGAATAGGTAGAGCTGAGATGGCCATCTGTCAGGGATGCTTTGATTGGGAGTTCCTGCATGGCAGGGGGCTGGACTGGATGGCCCTTGTGGTCTCTTCCAACTCTATGATTCTATGATTATAATACTGTAATTGGAATTCAATTTATCAGTACCCCCCCCCAACATTCTAACCCCTTAAAGTTTGTCAAAGACAGTGGGAGACAACTCTAGGCAAGTCAGTGGTTCAAAGTTTTTCAGAAAGAATTATAGTGTTGCCACTTTCCCATCCTCTGCACTCCAGCTGATCCTGGCATGTCAGTGTCTTTTTTGAGTATTTTCACATTTCTGCCTATTTCCTGAAGAAATGTCACATGTTTGAAATCAGCTGCTGCTTCTCTGATGGAAGTTTTTGATTGGCATCTTTGTTGCGATGGCCAATTTCAGAAACTTGTTTTATTCCTCCCTGTTGAGGAAGGTTATTCTTAGGTACATTTCTGCTATACTTCCTCCTCAACCAATTTTTGCTTCCCTCAACCTTTGATTGTATCCTTAGAAAACTGTGGTAAGGGCAGAGATGAGAGAATCCGGACCTTCCAAGGTATACCTTCCAACATTTCACAGGTGAAACCTGGGTATGTGTGGCTAAACAACATTAGAGTGTGGCTAAGATAGCAAAAGTTAATAATAAGGATGAACACCCAAGTTAGGAGAGGCTGCAGCAGAATGCTTTTGCCTGAGCCTGTTAGGAAAGGAAAAATTCCTTCCTCTCCTCTCCTGTCCTGTCTTGTCCTGTTCTGTCCCAGATGCTGACTTAATTGAGTATAAACTACTTTTGCAATTTGAACACTTCTTGCAGCAATAGGGAAAAAAAAAGAAAATTTGGGGGGAGGAGAGAGAAACTGTGGCATTTTAAAAGCAGCAGAAAAAAATGGGACAACAGAATTAATTGGAACTGTTCCTGCCAAATTGAGGCAGATGAAGGCTTTGCCAGTATGCTTCCCTGGGATTCTCCAGATGACTATCTCCATTCCATATAATACCATAGCTTGATGGTTTCTTGTCTTTTAAATGTTTTTTCCTCTCCTTCAAGAGATTAGTTAGGCTTAGTTACTGGTACTAAAAGCCTGAAGTTATACTATGCTGGTCCTACCTTTTTGGATTAGCCTGATCTGCCACAGGATTGCCACCTGAGAAGTAAATTTGGTCTCTACTCAGCCATGGAAACCTGTTAAGTGATCTTGGGCAAGTCACACATTCTCAGTCTCAGAGGAAGGCAAAGAAAACCCAGTGATAAATTTTCTTGCCAAGAAAACCCAGTGATAAATTTTTCTGCAGGTTATCATAAGTCAGACATAACTTGAAGGCATACAGCAAGAGTGGTATGGAATCATCTGCACATCTTAGAGATCCCAAATGTTGGAAATGACTTGAAGACATGCAACAAGAGTGGCTGATTTATCACATGGTAGCCAATCTTCTAGTAAGAAAAACACTATTATATAAACCGGACTTTTTCAAAAGTTCAGATCACCATATCTTTTATTTATTTAATCAGTTTCAAGGGGAATATTAGTTGAAAAATAAATCAATCAAAATATGTGATCTCAGGACTTTGGAAACAGTGCCAGGTTTTGCTTCAGCATTTCAAAAGCTGCCCTACTAGAAGCTGGTAAAGGGTTGTATTTACTTCTACAAACATTGCTATCTGACTATTCTCCTACTTTTGTATCAATCAGGGATTTTATAATCAGTTAATACTATAATCATAAAACACTGTTATCATTTCAAAGTGACAATATAATAAAAGAGACATATGCAGCAGATAAAACAAGGACATTGGTTAAAAGTTATGTGTTTCATAAGACAAATGCCTGCCTGGACAGGAAGCTCTCCATCATACAGTAAAATGTTGTCAAGGAAGGACAGACATCATCCTTGGGCCCCTTCCTTCTGTTGTGGCACCTGGTTGGCACTGAGGTTGACTTCACTTTGGTGCTAAGGTAAAACATGGCTTTCCGATAAATGTCTTTGGGGGTCTAATTTTATCCAGTTTGTGTATGCACACACTTTTAACTGTTTTCACTTGTTTTGATTTGTTAGTTTAATATCTTCTTAGGCTATACACGCTATTCTGTCTGTTTAAAATGATTTTTATCATTTAAGATTTTATCAGTATCAAGAATGGGAAAATCCTGTTCATTTAAAATTGCCGAAGCAACCCAGGTTGGTTACAGGCTGCCTTCTGTCTGAGCACTGGGCAGTGTGATAAAATCCGTTCCAGACAGTTACAACTTGTGTCTATCTTGCTGCAGATTTCACATGTGATAATCTCCAAAGTGATGTCAAACCGAATTATTTGTGTAGTATGGATGCTACCTATCAAGGTGGAAAGGATACAACTTAACATGATGTGTGAGGATCAGTGCAACACTTCAGAGTCAGAAAGGCTGGTTCTTTATGTCTCTTCCCAATGAATTAGTGGAAGGGGCTAGGTGAAAGAAGTAACTGTTTGACAAAAGTGCTTTGTTTTTAGACAGCCACTAAGGAGAATGTGTCACACTTGTGCCAATCAAAGAGATTCGGTAGATCAACAATGGCTGCAGGAAATTATCAGGTCTCTTTTGCAGCGGGAGCAAAAAGATGGTCAGTATATGCTTTCTGTCAAGAAAGATTTTTCAGCTGCAAGCACTTACTTTTCTACTAATTTGCAACACCTTTTCAGGAGTGGGAGCTATCAGCAAGATTTCATGGTACAGATCAGCATTTCCAGAACTTGAAAAGTTGTTTTCTCCCCCTACAGTTCTCTGAATCTTTCAGCCAACTATGCTGCCTAGGGGATTCTGGAAATCATAGAATCATAGAGTTGGAAGAGACCACAAGGGCCATCCAGTCCAACCCCCTGCCATGCAGGAACTCCAAATCAAAGCATCCCTGACAGATGACCATCCAGCCTCTGCTTAAAGACCTCCAAGGACGGAGACTCCACTACACTCCGAGGGAGTGTGTTCCACTGTCGAACAGCCCTTACTGTCAGGAAGTTTCTTCTAATGTTGAGGTGTAGTAAAAAGCCAATTTTTTCAAGCTCTGAACCTCCCTGACCTGCTGTCCCCGAGGTGTTTTGGAGACAGAGAATTGCAGTTCAGTCCATTGGAAGAGCACCATGGTGGGGAAACTTCAATCAAATTGAAAAAAGAAAGAAGATTCAAGAGCAGTTTAGTACAGTCATCCAGGTAGAGGGTGGCATATAAAAGTTTCCATCATTATATAAAAGGATTAGAGTAACCAGTGTTGCTTCTTCTGTTCACTTTTACTGGAATGCTGATTTCTCCTGCCCCCTTTAAAAGTGCCTATCTTTCAGCCTTGGAAACAAATCTAATTTTTTCCAGGTCTTCTTGTGAAAGTTATAAGAAAGCACTGTGACTTCAAGAGAAGCAATGGAAAATAATCTAAGATTTTTTTTTAAAAAAGAAATATCTTAAGATGTGGATCTTTGCCTGCATGAAAATGTTCCTGTGATCCATTAGCCTGGTAATTCAAACCCTAATGGTGTCACTAAGATACCACCAACTTGGATTATCAAAGCAAACATAATTTCAGCAGGTGACAAAGTGCACCAATTGGTATTTCAATCTATTTTGAAAGAGAAAGAAGAGGAAAGAGTTAGATAAGAGATTTTCCTCTCCAAAAAATTTGTTGTAGTGAATAAGAAATAATCTATCACTTTGTGGAAGATCTATTGTGCCTTTTCTCAGACCTCCTTGTGCTATTTTATTCTGTTCTATTTATTACTGTTTTGCTGATTTTTTAATATCTCACATTTTAAAATTAATGTTCTAGTGTACTGTTGAGATTTTTTTTTTATTATGTTGGGGTGATGTGTCTAAAAATATGCGTTGATAAATAATTTTTTCCATAATCATATTTGTGTGTGTCGTAGCACACAACTTGGAAAGTGTTAGCCCCCTGCCAGGATGTGCATTTAGACATTTCCATTTGGGACTGTAGCCATAATTGTCCACTCTTATGGTGTCATTAGAGTTGTGAAGCGTGTCACAAGGGTCTTATTTTTGGCTGATCTTCCCATGAAAGTGTAAAAAGCTTTCCCCAGCATGTGTTCTTATGAGGCCTGGATCTCGCTGAGTTCTGAACAAAATGGACTGGAACGTTCATTCTACAGGAGTCAACAGCAAAACTTTTTCCACTTTGACTTCTTCTGAGCGATTGCAGAATATTGTGTCTGTTTCAAACCATGATCACTATATGGGAATGGCCTAAGAAGTCTTGCACACAAAATATACATTTTCAACCATTAAAGAAATCTGAAAAAACTACTGCAAATTTCACAGAGGAAAAGGTCTGTAAACTCAAAAAGAGGGGAAAATTTGGCAGAAAAAGAATGGATGAAATCACAGTAAGAAAATATCTATGCAGGGATCAAACAATGCTTTCTATTTCAATACTGTATTCCTTTCTTAGGACATTTGTGGTGGGGCTTAAGATTTCACTTCCGAGCTTGGTTATTGTTGTTGTGTGCCTTCAAGTCATTTCCAACTTATGACGATCCTAAGGCGACCCTATAATGGGTTTTCTTGGCAAAATGGAGGTTTGCCATTGCCTTTCTCTGCAAGTCTGCATGTGACTTGCTCAGTGGGTTTCCTTGCCAAGCTGGCAATTGAACCCTGGCCTTCAGAGTCATAGGGGCAAAACAGACTGGCTGGAAACGCCAGCATCGGGATAGAGTGGGGGCATGGTGACTGCACGCTGCACACCTCTATTCCACCCCAATGCCGGTGTCATAACATGTGCCTGACCGCATGGTGGGGGGCATCATGTCACTCCTTTGGTGCAGCATTTATACACACCAAAGAAATGTCGAAAAGCCACCACTAGGGCAAGGGCAGCTTTTTGCTAGCTTTAAAAGCAGTGGCATTTTGCTGTTCTTTTTATAGCTGGATCAGGGCACAGCATGCAGTTGCCATGGCCCTGATCTGGTGCTGAAAGGGGTGGTGGGAAGCCACTCCTTTGGGGGCTGCCTGTTTAGCCTCATAGTCCAACATGCAAACCACTATGCCACACTGATTCTAAGAATCCTGATACCTTGTGAAATACCTTCTGAAGCTTCTGTCATCCATTTAAGTTAGACTAAAGCCTCCATGATCTCTAACAACATGATGGGGCTTGTAATACAAAACACCTGGATGGGTGTCAGGCACCTGTGACACCCTCATTCAACCACTGTGGGATGATGACACACTCAACACAAGCTCATATCATGGTCCACTGTTGGCATAAAGTTGGGGAAGTCTCTCTTAAGGTCATTCAGTGCTCTTCTTTCTAAAGGTTTGGAAATGTTATAAAGATAGAGGACCTTCTTAGTGCTGGTTACTCAGATTTGGAATACTCATCCAAGGAAGATAATCTGGGAGCCCTTCGTTGTTTTTCATTCTAGGCAAATCTGTTTGTCCTTCTCCTAGGTATCTTAAAATATTTCAAAACATGGGTGTGGTTTTAGCCAGTAATGGCTTTTAAAAACCTCAGTATTGTATTGACATATTCTTATTGGGAGTTTTTCACTGTGCTGATTTTCAGTTATTTATTTCTATTTCTATTTGCTTTGTGACTCTGTTTTTAACATAGTTTATCAAACAAATATATTTGCCAGTGGAAAACTCCCATGGCTGAAGCAGCATTTACAGATGGTCTCTATAGATCTTATTTGTTGTCTCTCTTAGATTGTAAGGCTGAGGGCAGGGAACCGTCTAATTTATAAGATTGTATGTGCAGCACTGTGTAAATCTACAGTGCTATATAAATAAAGGTTAATAATAATAATAATAATAATAATCCCCTGCCCAATTTTGCTGTGGGCAATTTGCAGCGACTTGGGTACTTTTTCATGATGTGCACCTGTTGCGGCTGGCACACAAGCAGACACTGTCTGTACAGCTGAGGCCTGTCCCAGGATTAGGGCCAAGAAATCTATTAAAGTCAGGAGTCAGGTATTATCACATGCCAGGAATGGAGAAGTCTCTTCTGAGAGCAAATGTTCAGAATAAGACCAGGTTGGGTGTGAGCCACAGGCTTAGTTGCAGCAGAATGGCCTTGGCAGAGCTAATTTATAATCAAATGTAAATTAGCTCAGCTAGCCTCATTAACTCAGGATAATTTATGTAAAGTGGGGGAACAGCATCACTGGAGTTTCTGTCTCCTAGTTTTAACTGGCAGTGCCTAAGAGGGTGGAAAGCCTCCATCTCCTCTTCCAAATCACAGTCTTAAAGGAATGCAATAGCAAACCCCCTCTGAAGAAATCTTGCTAAGAGAACCCTGTGAAAGGGTCACCTTAAGTCAGAAATGGCTTGAAGGTGCACAATTTCAACCACCACAACAGCAAACTACAAATCCCAGAATTCCATAGGTTTGAGCAATCACATTTAAAGTGGTATCAACACATTAGGTGTTGTAGACATGCCCCAGTCAAATTTCCTGCCAATGTAGGAATCCACAGCTTACGCATTCTTGACAGGTGGCCATTTAACAGCTGATTAAAAGCCTCCAAGGAGAATCCCATCATCCTCTGATATAGTCTATTCCACTGTTTAACATCAGGAAGTTGTGTGTGTGTGTACATCCAGATCCACATATAACACATACCATTGATATGGGTGAATGCAGTTGCCTCCATGTTTTGACTTCACCTTGGAACATGGCGATTGGGAAATATTACAATGAGAGTTTGTGCTTTAAAGCTGACTAATAAATCCCTAAGGAGTTTATCATTCGGGGAAAAACCACAGGTTTAAACTGTCATTATCCTGGGAAAGTGGTGCAATTGTGGGAAGATTTTCACACACATTGCGATTATTGAGGACTTATCCCAGCAATAACCAGGTAATAACCAGCAACAAATCATTCATGGGATTATTGCTGGGATAAGTGTTGGTTTTAACCTTTAAAGCCCTACAGGGCTTGGGTCCATCTTATCTGAGGGACCGCCTCTCCCTGTACAATCCTCCCCACACACTCCGGTCCTCTGGGAGAAATCTGCTACAGCCTATGAAAACGAAGTTGTCACGGACCTCCCGGGGGACTTTCTCTGATGCTGCTCCCAGGCTATGGAATGACCTGCCAGATGAGATGCGTCTTATCACATCCCTTGATAGCTTTAAAAAAGCTCTAAAGGCGCATCTCTTCCGGCAGGCCTTCCCACAAACACCCTAATTCCCAGCCTTGAAACTGGGTTATGCCTCCCTTTACCAGCTTTCAATACTTTTACCCATGAAGCTACAATTACAGGCCCCATAGAATGACTAGCTGCCTTTTATATTGTCTGTTGTAATTGTTTTTTGATTTTAACTTGATTTTGGTTTAATTTAATTTTAAGGGGTGGGAGGTTGGGTTTTGGGCTATTGAAATTGTTTTATCTTGTTGCCTTTTTAATTTTTGTAACCCGCTCTGATTGGTTGACAGAGGAGCGGGCTATAAATAAAATTATATTATATTATATTATTATTAATTGTGATGTAATGTGAAAATCTTCAGCGCGATCATAGAATCATAGAATCATAGAGTTGGAAGAGACCACAAGGGCCATCCAGTCCAACCCCCTGCCATGCAGGAACTCCCAGTCAAAGCATCCCCGACAGATTGTGCGACTTTCCTGGGATAATGGTAGTTTAAACCCCTGCTTTTCCCCAATTTTCCCCACGTGATAAAGTCCTAAGTTTATTAGTTTATTAAACTAGGACAGTGGAAGACCAGGATTCGAATCCCAGTTCAGCCATAGAAATCTACAAGGTGACCTTGGGCAAGTCACACTTTCTCAGCCTCACAGGATGGCAATTGCAAACCCCCTCTGAAGAAACTTGTCAAGAAAACCCAATGATAGCTTTGCCTTAGGGTCACGATAAGTTGGAAACAACTTGAAGGCAGGGAGCAACAATAAATAAACCCTTCGGTTCCTAAACAAGTCAAAGACACCATGTCACATTTCTAGACAAAAAGGTACCTGATGTTGAAACCAATGTCACATCTCAGAATCGTGTTTTTTTCTTTTTCTTTTTGGACTACAACTTTGAGAATCCACCAGCCGTTACACTAGGCAGTGCCTGTGTTGGCTGTGGAATTCTGTTCCTTGTAGCATCAAAAGTAACCTTTCAATGTTCTGATGAACATAAATTGCTAATTGGCAATTTATGTCAACCTTGCTTCGTAATGCCATTTCCCAGCAGAATTGCCTCAGTCCGGTGCATTAGGTTAATAAGCCATTCATGGCCTCTTCTAAGCAAACTCTCTCAGTAGCTCAGTTATGGTTGGAAAAATCCTTTCCTTGGAAAGACAGCTAAAAATTTGCTTTGTAATACCACAAAGAAAAGGCCTTCATTAGGTGCTACTAAAAATATTAATAAAAGAGCATACTCAAATGCCTGCCCTTACTTAGCTAGTTAATACTGTCACCTTGATTTTGACTCAATTCTGAGTCCCTATCAGACATTAAAATTCAATCAGGTTTGGAACTGTGTATGCAGGGAATTTATCGTGTAACATTTCCATTTTGTCAGCCCTTTGGTTATAAGCCTTTGGTCATTCAGTGAAGATTGATGGATGGCATTTATTTATGATTTCCTGGAAGAAACTAATCATGGGGCCAAGCATCTGTGCATGTGTGCCAACCTAGAGTCATCTGTACCTTCACCTGAATGAAGAGTATAGCTGAAAGATAGCAGGATAGAAAGATCTGACATTAAATGAATATTTTGATTATTAGTTGACTTTGTTGTTATGTGCTTTCAAGTTGTTTCCAATTTATAGCAACCCTAGGGAAAACCTATCACATTTCTTGGCAAGATTTGTTCAGACAAGAGTTTTCATTTGCTTTCCACTGAGGCTGAGAATATGACTTGCTCAAGGTCGTCCAGATTTTATTGGCTGAGTGGGGATTTGAACCCTGGTCTCCAGATGAATAGTCCACTGCTCAAAGCACTACACTATGCTGGATAAGTCTTTTGTGTATTAGTGGACTGGCTTATTGATGGTTCTGTTTTAATACTGTTTACTTGAAAAAGCCTTTTGGTCAAGATTAAGTATCTGTGAGCTGCTTGTTTGAAACGCAGATGTTCCAAGAGACAACTTTGACTAGCACAATATTGATTATTTTATTCTCTTCAAAGTTGCCATATTTTTTGGTAGAAGGACATTCATATAGTCTCAGATGGTATTGTCCTTGGATAATACCTGAGAATAGTGAAAGAAGTTAAAAATAACATATTGTTCAGCATTGAGATGGGGGGTTGAGTCAGATGAACTCAAGGTGCCTTCTAACTCTGATTCTATGGTATACAATTGGGAATGGAGAACAGAAAGACTGTTTAAGTGTTTTACTTAGCGTTTACTCAGCTTTCATCTGGTAAAATAGTGGTAAGGTACCTTTCTTTTTGTTACATAGACTCATTTTTGCTCCAACATTCTGGGAAGAAGGATTTGTTTCCTTCCTCCATACAGGAGATTATTGTCTATTCTACACTGCAGCATTCATGCAGTTTGACATCACCTTAGCTGCCATGGCTGAGGACTATGGAATTTTGGGGTTTGTAGTTTTGTGACATATTTAGCCTTCTCTGTCAGAGGGCTCTGGTGCCGAAAAAAGTGCAGACCACAGAATTTCATAGCACTGAGCTATGGCAGTGAACGTGTTGTCAACCTGAATTATTTCTGCAGTGGAGATTAGAGCGATATCATCAGGTATTTTATGCATAAACTGCAAGTTTACTTTTTGAGGCAGATGTGGTGTCAATTAGGAAAAACTTGGGACTAGATGGTGCTGGAGCTGAGAGAGGTTAGTAGAATAAGGACTTTATCACACAGTTTAAAAAATCGAAATTACCGCTGCCGAATTCAATTTGAATTTGGGATACATCTGGATTTTATTGCATGGGTTTTTGCCATTTACACTGCTGGGCGGTTGCATCCTGGGTAATATCTGGCTAGAATCTGAGTTCAGCCAGCTGATTTGCAAAGCCAGAAAGCTGCTATTTCTTTAACACAGTCTCAAAGGTGCTGCAAGATCCTTTTGCAACTGAAAAGTAATGTTACCAGGCTCTGATGAGACTAGGCAGCAATCCCAGTAGGGGAAGGTTGGTTCTGGGCAAGGGTGCATGCTGAGTAGGATTTCCAGGTTAGTATTATTCTAAGCTCTGAGATTTCAAGACCAAAACCCCAAACCAGGGGGTAGCCCCCACTGATAGCAATGTCCTGGGAATGTCAATAAACACAATACATTAAGCATCAACCAGAGTTGTCCAGATATTGTTGCTGTTGTTGTGTGACTTCATGTCATTTCCAATTTATGGCAACCCTAAAGCGAATCTACCATGGGCTTTTCTTGGCAAGATTTTTTTCAGAGGAGGTTTGCCATTGCTTTCCTCTGAGGCTGAGAGCATGTGACTTGCCCAAGCTCACCCAGTAGGTCTCCATTGCCAAGCTGAGAATTGAGCCTTGGTCTCCTGAATCATATAGTCCACTATGCAATGTCATTCAAATTAAACAAGCAAACATCAGACGTAACAAAGAACATGCACATTTTTCAAGAAAGGGCTCTTTTCTCTTTTTTTGAAGACCAGAGAAGAAAGCCCAAGCCCTGAGATGGAGGACCCATCATATTGCGGACCCCTAATTTGAGGGACTACTGAGTTATGGTGCTGGCCCAAAGCAGCTGCTTGACAGTATCTTGCTCACAAAGGCATAGCTTTGGAACAACTGCACAATCTCTTTTTCATGCCCTTCCAAGCCACTAGAGGGGGAGTCAGGGCATATATGAAGAATGTGGAAGTGTAGAAGGAAGGAGTAACTTGCAGTACAATCCTTTACTATTGATTTAGGACTGAAGCACTGAATTCAGTGGGACTTGCTCCCGGTATATAAAATTTCAACCTTAAACTGTATATAGTATTTCAACCTTACCCATTTCAGCTTTTGTCAGGAAAAGGGGAAAGGCATTTGTTTATTTATTTATTTCAAGGATTTCTATACCGCCTTTCTCCCACAATGGGATTCAAGGCGGGTTACAATAATTTAAAAAGAAGTAAAAACATTGATTGCAAAAGTTAAAAAATAATTAAATATTATTAATACTAAAACACATAGTTAAAAACACATAGTTAAAACCAGCAAAAAATACCCCATAATATATTGACAGCACACAGCACAACAGAAGTACAATTCATCCACCAAATGCCTGCTAAATAAAAATGTCTTCAGCTGCCATCGAAAAGAGAGCAGTGAGGAAAGGTGTGTGCATTGTGTCTGCATATTCTCCTGTAGCATTAGAATATTAAACAAGAAGGATATATATTCTCTTGATTGCTTTTGCTGTTGTGTGCCTTCAAGTCATCTCCAACTTATGGCAACCTTAGGGTGAATCTATCATGGAGTTTTCTTGGCAAGATTTGTGCAAAGGAGGTTTGCCATGCCATCCCCTGAGGCTGAGCATGACTTGCCCAAGGTCACCCAAGGAGTTTGCATGGCCAAGCCAAGATTTGTCCAATTACCAAAACCACTCCACCATGTTGGATCTCAGTGACCTTCTTTTCTTTCCTGAACTTTCATTTTGTAACCCTTATAGTCTATTACCTGATATTTTCTGTTTTTAATAGGAATTCTCTTTTATTCTCTCTCTCTCTCTCTCTCTAGTGGTGGAAGTATTTAAAAAGGTTAGCAAATGGCAGCCTCCAAATCTCACTTTGATCCATAAGAGGCAAGCAAGGTTTTGTCTGACTGGAGCTGGATAGAATTTATGGAAGAATATGTGTTGCATGTTTAGGGTACACTCTCTGGTTGTGCAGAAAGATCCATTAGGATCCCAATAGTAGGTGAGTCTTGGAGAACTGTGTAAGTCACACTGAATGAATCTTTGATAGTGCTGTCAGCTTAAGCTGGGATGAATTCATTAACAATGCTTGTGTTAATTTAATTAGGAAATTAATGCTGAAAGCTGTGCCACCCAACTCATTAGGCGCTGTTGTGTTTTTCAGATTTTTTTTTGTCAGTCACAGCTGTTAACATCTTCCTTAACATATAACAAAATCAAATCAGATTTTCTGGCTGCTGTAAAATGTTACTTTCTAAACCTCATGCCAGGGAAGGGGAAACAATGGCTTTTCGCATGGTGTTGGACTCCAGCTCCTGTCATCCTCGATCACTGGGCATGGCAGCAATGGCTGATGGGACCTGGAGTCAAGAAGAAACATCTAAAGGGACACACACCTGGCCAGATCCTGTCCTAAAACATGTCCTTTTAAATGTTCTTTCCACATGAGGTCTTTAGGCCACATTAGTGCAACAACTTTGCACAGCTGAACTGTCATGACAAAAAATTTCTCCTAGAAAGAAAATGCCACAGGCTCTTTTTAAAAACCTTAGTTATTTTTTTTAAAAAAAGAACACATTTGTTTTAGCTTTAAAATAATTATTTGAGTGCTCCAAAGGGGCTTTTTAAATGCTACACAGCATGGCATGTGATTTGAGCATTGGAAGACTACTCTGGAGACCAGTCTTTGGATCCCTGCTCAGCTGACCTTAGTCAAGTCTTACTTTCTCAGCCTCAGATGAAGGCAAAAGCAAACATCCTTTGAACAAATCATGCCAAAAAACCCACCCTGTGACTCTTATGGTCACCATAAGCTGAAAATGCCTTGAAGGCACACAGCAGCAACAAAAGGACTTTTCCAGAATGCAAACCCTTTACTGGAGGTATTTACATAGGGAGAGCTAGCATGGTTTAGTGTTTTGAGCTCAGACTATGACTATGGAGACCAGGGTTCAAATCCATGCTCAGCCATGGAAACTCTCTCAAAACTCTTTATCACACTAGGGGGCAGACAGGATTTAAACAAGAGTTAATTGAGAGTTAAACAGGAAATGTCCTGTGATAAACATAGGGCATTTCTGGTTTAACTCTCGTTTAAATCCTGTTAAAGCAGTTAGCCTCAGAGGAAGGCAAAGGCAAACCCCTTCTGAACAAATCTTACTAAGAAAAACCCATGATAGGTTTCCCTTAGGGTCACCATAAGTAGGAAATTACTTCTGCTCTGGTGCTACAACAAACTACCATATCAAGAATTCCATAGCATTAAGCCATGGCAGTAAAAGTGGGGTCAACCTGGATTATTTCCGCAGTATGGATACAGCCGGTGATTCTGTGTTCTTCCTTATCAATAACATTTGCCTTTTTGACCACACTCTGATGTTCCTTGGCTATACATGTCTCGGTTTTCATATGTTGGAGAAAGATAAATCGACAAAGGCAGCATCTGTTTTCCCTGTTTGTTTGTTTTAACATTCTTAACAAATTAGGTAAACCATTACAATTGAATGTTTGGGTATTTTGCATTTAGGGTATAGTTTGAGGTCCTGACATGCATTTTACTTGGCTTGGATATAAGCCTATCATCAGTCCAGAATTAAACTTGAGGTTAGTGGCCCTTACTCCTAGAAGCAAATCTATAACAATCTTTCTCAACCTGGTGCTGTCTAGATGTGCTCAACTACAACAAGTTGTGAGAGTACAGTCAGCCATCTGTATCCACAATTTTTTTATCCACATATTCAAGCATCCACAGCTTGCAAATGTTAAAAAAAAATACTATATATACTTGACTATAAATCAACCTCTTCTATAAGTCAAGGGCAGGTTTGGGGGCCAAAATTATTGATATGACCTGTGGATAAGCCAAAGGTCAAATTAGGGGCATATAACAAAGTTACAAAATTTCAGCAGACATAACTCTTTGTGCTCAATCTTAAAGCTGGCTGGATGAGAGAGTTGGGTGTGTGTGTCAGCACTTCCAGGACAGTTGATACCCCTTTCTCCTGGAGGTGGTTCCTTCTTTTAAATAAGAGTTAAGATACAGTACTTGACCTATGGATAAGTCAACCCAATTTTTTTGGGTCAGTTCTTTGACTTAAAGTTCTAGACTTATACATCAGTTTATACAGTATATAAATTCCAGAAAGCAAGGCTTGATTTTGCTATTTTATATAAGGGACACCATTTTACTATGCCACTGTATATAATGGCACTTGCACAGCTACAGATTATGGCAGTCACAGGGGATCCTGGAACCAAACCCCGGAGGATACCAAGAGGCCACTGCATGGGGATTATAGCTGAACAAATCAGGATAGCACTGGTTTGGGAAAATTTGTGTTCAGCAATCTCCTAGGAGGAGGAAATACGTGGTGTAACAATGGGTGTATCTACACCTCAGAATTAAAGCAGTTTGACATCATTTTAACAGACATGACTCCATCCTACCGAATTGTGGGATTTGTAGTTTGGTGAGGTACCAGAGCTCTCTGACAAACCAGACTTAATACCTCACAAAACTACAAATCCCAGAATTTTGAGGACAGAGTCATGACAGCTAAAGTGGTGTCAAACTGCTTTAATTCTGCAGTGTGGATACACTCCTCATCAGCAAACACAGAGGGATGGTACAGACTGGTACTTTGCGCCAGCCTGGGCCTGATCTAGGGGTGCATGGGGGCTGAGTGTTGATGTACACACGGCACAGCGTCGAAACGGCACTGCACGTATGTCATCGGTGTATGTGAGGGTCCCAATGGAAGTGGGTTCTTTAAATGCTCACAGAGGCTGCGCCATTTGGTTAGTGTGGCAGCCATCCATGGCAAAAGTGGGCAGCTGAAGGCTGCACTTTTGGGGTGGTCTGTACAGCCCCAAAGTCTGCTTGATCAGATCTCTCTCCCCCTCCCCCGCCACCCATGAATCCATGTAGTGCTTCATGTCTCTCTCTGGATAACCAAAAATTTCCCAGTGTGCACTTGCAACCACCAAAATCATAGTTGTAGTCTGTTCGGGAGAGCGCAATAGCTGTGGGTTGCCTACATCCCCTAAAGCAAGCAAGAGTAAATTGATCTTCTGTTTTATAGCTTGGATTTATTGCATTTATTTCCACAGTAACTTGATTTGCAAAAGAGCACAATCATTGCTTCAGCCGCTGGGTGTATTTACATTAATAAAATACAATTAAGCAGCTGTTATTATTATTGCCTCCAGAAACTGGCTCAGAGAGGGGAAAAACCCTGTAAAATACTAAAGAGTCTAGAATTGTTTGCATGCTGGGTAGGCATGGAGGTTTTGCCACTTGTCACTAGGGTTAAGATTTCAGAGCCTGGCCCATATCTTCTATCTACAGTATTCCAATTTGGTCGGGAAATTGCCAATTCATTCCCTGCTATTCCAGGTTTTTAGCAGCTTTGACAATGTCCTGGTTTCTTTCTCTTCCTCCCATTTTCCTCTGGTGTCCTCAGCTTAATCCAGTTACTTCAAACTGAGTACAAATATCAAAACTGGCTTGCACTCAACTCAGCCGGGAGGGGTAGGGGAGGAGGTGGCAGAATCTTGCCTTTCCCAGTAGGCTCAGTCAAAGGCAAGCAGCTGTAACTTCTCTTAGCTTGTGTATCCTTCCTCATTAATCATTTTCTGCCATCTTGATCACACTCTAATTTTCGTGTGTGTGTGTATGTGTGTCTCACTTCCTTCTCCAGTTCTCAGGTTTGGTGGGAGAATCTCAGGATGAGAGTATTGTCTTGGAAGACACACAAACACACACATGCACACCTCCACCCACCAGCTACTATAGACTGCTTTCTGTTCAAAACAGAGCTCAGAAAAATTTATTTGGTTGTACTACAACTCCTCCAGTTGTTGCTGTTGAAGTTGTCTAACTTTGCTCACAAAAGGAGATATGGTCCTTCAAATAGCCTGGTCCCAGGGATTGTTAATACAGTACATTAATTTTATGGAGCAAAAGCATTTTTGATTTTGTTGTTGTTGTTGTATTCCTTTAAATTGTTTCTGACTTATGGAGACTATAAGGTGAAACTATCATGGAGTTTTCTTGGAAAAATTTGCTCAGAGGAGGTTTGCCATTGCCTTCCCTGAAGCTGAGAGCAGGTGACTTGCCCAAGGTCACCCAGTGAGTTCATGGCCAGTGAGTTCATGGCCAAGCTAGGAATCAAACCCTAGTCTCCAGAGTCATACAGTAGTCCAGAACTCAAACCACTATGCTAAGCTGGCTCTGCTGTTGTCAAAAAGTCCCAGTGGAGTGAGGGAGGGAAACTCTTGGAAGAGATAAACTTTGCTTCTTCCAGTGATCTTCCAGTAGTTCATGATCTACTTTCTATCAGACTGTTTGAATTGTTAAAAAACGTTGAGCATCACAACAGATCCCTGTGGCTGCGTCTTTTGCTTAGTAACTCATCAAACTTGATCAAAGCTGTTTGCAGAAGAGAGGCAATACAGGGATAGATGCTTAGGTCAGGATTGTCTTAATTATTGCAAAGGTATTCCAAATGAATACAAGAATGATCTACAGTCAGGTCATAGATTGTTGAAATGAGAGCTGCATTGCAAACGAACACAAGAAGTAATTATTTACAGTACTTTTGATCCTGTCTGTGAATGCTATTTTTGGATCTGCTGTGCTTTCAATAAGCCTGGAATTGTTTGTTAATTGAAACCACCTCCACTTCCCTGACAAGAGATTACCATATTTGACAGACTCTTTATAATCAGTCCTACTTTAACACTGGATGCTCTTTGTTGTTGCTAGGCAGCTACACACATTCCGGCACTGAGATGCTGGTCCCTGGGCCATGGATAATTTCATAGTAGGTGAATTCCTGAGAGCTGGTGCATGCTACATTTTGTATGGCTTTAGTTTTAAATCTCCTGCTTGCCTGCTTTGAATAAAGATTTACTTGTTGGGATGAAGCCAATGAGACTAGCATAATGAAATGGTTTAAATATAATTGATGAGCGCCTTTGCAGCAAAATCATTCAGTGGCTGGGATAGCATTAGTGATCAATTATGCTTTGCTCTCTGTATGACAGTAACACTAGAGGAAAAAGGGGGAGAAAAATTAGGTCCAGGTATGGATAGAATATTTTGTGCAGTAAAAATCACTTAATTCTGTATAATCACTTAATTCTGTAAGTGTAGGAACCCTAAGGGAGAAAAGAGATCATGAGATAGGGACAGAGGTCCCCATCCATATGGAAGCTTTTGCAATGCATTGATGTGCCTCTTCTCAATCATACATCCTTGATTGGCTGTTCTCACCGCTTTTGTTCAAATTCATGATAATACTCTTTGTGAGTTCCGTTGTCCACACATTTCAAATAATGATGGAATGTGTGTTGTAAAAATATTTGTTCCCACATGTATTCTGCCAATGTGAATCATTTTTTGAGGGGGGAGGCTATCTATCAAATGATGTATATCCATATACTTCCACTTCTCTTAACACTGATTTCTGCTTGTGTCATCATTGCCACTACATTCTTTCTGGCATGAAGGGTATTTTGGAGTGTTGTATTGCTGTGTTGGCGTTCCTGTATACCATATCATGGCTCAGGATGCATTTAATCTTGTATAGCACCAAAGACAAACACTTTTCCAGTGTATTCTTGCAGGAGATATGGGGGTGCTGAGGTACAGAAAGAAAGTGGGAGGAAGAGGGAGAGAGTTTGAGGACGCCATAAGTTGAAACTGCTCTCTTATGAAGTTTCTTGAAGCACATTCTTTAACAATGTTACCCTAGTTAACTCAATCTCCAGCACAGGATTATTGGTGGTGGGTTTATGTTGCCAGCGAAGATTGGTTGGAATGTTTCATGATGATGACATGGTCCGACGAGAAGTGGCACAGGAACATTAGAATGCCTAGGTCCTTTTTCACCATGTGGGTCTCCTTCATTGGGAGATGTCAAAGCAGAACACGTGTATGTGTAGAGCCATTCCAACAGAGAAAAGAGTTGCCATTGCCCTGTGCTTGCTTGCATATCAGTACTCCTATGGTTCTTCTTCAAATCAGTTTGATGTTAATCATTCCACTGTAGCTGGCATATTTATGGAAGTTGTGCTTGCCATACTGTTACCTCAAGTAGTTTTCCTAGGAGACCATCAGAAGGCAGTTCTTTCAAATTAGATTGGTTTTTTTTTTCAATGCTATCTTGCGCTTTGGTACTGCATCTGGCCTAAATAACAAAGGACAGTCTGGTAACGTTTTTCCAGCACTGATTTTTTAAATGTATTTCTTCATACTCCTAATAATGATTACGTACTGTCTTGATGATTATGTCCTGTCCAGTGTCAAATGCAGGACATGTATTGTTTCTAAATACCAGTTCGTTTTTCTTTTCAGTATATGGATGGCTTTGAGGAGCTGGGTTTTTTGTAGGTAGTCAGAACTGTTGATGGATGCCACTGTGAAATTATGTTGGTGGTTCATCAAAGAGGAGAGTTCATTAATCAGAAGAATCGTTACTCCATCCTCCTTCAAGGAACTTGTGACCCAAAGGGTCATGGAAATTAGATGGAGTGGTACAAATCACAATGGCAGGCTCATAAGCAACCCAGAGATCTATGAGACAATGGAGGTGGGGGTGTTTGTGCCAAGGAACCCAACTATCACTTGGTGTAGGCAGCAGATTGGTCCACTTATGATTGCTGACCGTGCTCATGAAGCCATACCAGGGAACAGTTACTCTAAGGCAGGTTTTGTTTAGCAAGTGCCTCAGTTGGACTAGAAACATGGTGGAGAGGGCATTTGGAAGGCTGAAGGTGTGCTGGAGGTGCCTTACAGCCTCCTTAGAGGTTGCAGAGGAAAATGTTCCCTCTGTAATTGCTTCCTGTGTTATTCTTTACAACATTGTTGAAACTAAGGGTGAGGTGTTGCAGGACTGCAACCAGCATACTCATTCATTCATTCTGGGTGCCCCACTTTAACAATGAGGAATTTATTTATCAACAAAGAGGACTTAAAAAAAAAAGGAAGGTGAAAGGATGAGGGATGACCTTGTTGACTTTTTTTTTTTGGCAGCAAGCAAAGTGAAACTATAACATGGCATTTTTCTTTTTCTTCCACCTTTTCTTTTGATGCATAAATACTGTTTAGAAAAAGCTACTTTGTAATTCTTTGATGATGACTAGGTAGTATTTCATTACACCTAATCTGTACTTGCTCAGATGCATATTTAGTGCTTATGAAAAGTGTTGTTTAACAGCTAATACGTTATTATTTCATATATGTTCTTTAATTGCAAAATAAACGCACACAGAAAAAATTCTTTTATACAACCATTTTCTGTATACCTTAGTAACCCATACTATTTTTGCAATGGGAAAGTTGAAAATCACTTGGTATAAGAAGAAAGATATTTTTTTCCAATGCTACATGCCCCAAGGTTCAAGAAATGTATCTATTGTAAGAACTCTAACATCAAGGCACCTGCAGGTGATAGCAAATGTAAATCACATCCAATCATTCCCCCCAAAATTAAAAGATATATTAGATAAGGAATTAAAGGAAAGGAAAACGGATAAAATAGAAAACTGGATAGAACTAAAAATAGGAAAAGAAAAAAAATGAAAGAAAAGCTTAGTGGAATAAAAATGTCCTGGTTTAACTATATGCAAATAGAACAATGGTTTAAAAATTGGAAGGAAAAGAATATAAGTAAGGAAAAATATACACAGTTTGAACAAATAATTCAACAAGGGAAAGAAAGGGAAGAAAATGAAAATATGAAAGGAATAACAAGTAAAATGTATAAAATATTAATGGAAAGTAAAAGGGAAAAACTAAACCAAAATATTTTGAAAGAAATATGGGAAGATGAATTAGGATATAAAATTTGTGAAAAGGAATGGAATAGAATTTGGGAGCAAAGACATTTGAAAAATTTATCAAAAATTACTATAAACTGGTCTGGAAATGCTATTTAACACCAATGAGATTATATAATATAAATAAAAATAACTCAAAATATTGTTGGAGAGGTTGTAATGAGGTAGGATCATATATACAGATGTGGTGGCAATGTAAATATGTTCAAAAATTTTGGGAAATAGTAATATTAGAAATACAAAGTATTATGAATATAAAAATAGATAGAAAACAAAATATAGTATTATTATCATTATATAATGAAGTAGAATGGAAAAAAAGAAGAGAAAAATCTTGTAACAAATTTATTTACGGCTGCGAGATAAGTTATAGCAAGAAATTGGAAAATAAAAATTAATGTAGAATTGGTATAAAGAAGTTTGGAAATTAGCAATCAATGATAAATTAACATTTAAATTGAAGGTAAAGAAAGGATTATGGAAAAGAAATGATTTTGATGAAATCTGGAAAAAAATTATTGAAAATGTTCTAGCCAAAGAAGATGGAAAATTACCTCAACGGGATGAACTAAAATTTTGGATGGAATATAAAGATGGGAATGACTCTGGGGGTGGGGTGCACTGAGGTGATATTTAGAAGGGGAAAAAAGCAAAATGTTAAAGTATATAAGTATATATATATATATATATATATGAAAAATGTAATAATTTTGTTTTTTATGTCATTTTTTGTGAAATTTATATATATATATGTGTGTGTGTGTGTGTGTGTGTGTTTGTGTATGTATGTATATATATATATATATATATGGAAAATAGAATGAAATTTCCCCTTCTACACAACTATTAAAGGGCTGGAGCCCTGTCCTACATTTCCCCTTGCAACCCTAGCACTGAGGTATCCCCTAATACCCAAATGCAATTAAAAATGCCATTAGATAGCTTCAAAATCATCATATAAAAATAGATGGAATTTGTTAAGTGGTGCTTAAAAAAGTATTAAACTGATTCGTAAACTACAGTAGCAGACTTTTATTTTCTTTAAAAAATGGCTTTTTAGGAGGGACATGTCTGTTTCCATATGTGTCCATTTGCATTTTACAATATTCTGTTATAAAATTAATTTGAATGCCAGGGGACTCTTTTTCTAGTTCTTTGCCCACTCCCTCAAAGAACTTCATTATACTATGGCCCTTCACAATTATTAATGGAACTAGAAAGATGCAATTTGTTGCAAGCTTCACCTAGCCTAAAACAAGGATCTCCTTTGCCTCTAGGAAGGTTTGCCAAGTGGCTTCAGAGCTGGAGTCCTGTCTTCCTAGAGAAGTTGTCTTGTCAACACCTTCCCCCTCTTTTTCACAACGCTATAACACAAGTTGCTTTGTCATTTAGCAAGCATTCAGCATCTCTATGGCAACTACTGTACAGCAACTGCTTATGTACCAATGGAATGTGTTGGGAAAGGGATTAATGTAATTTTAGCTCTTTCTGGTGATGAACTGCATCCATTGGAAACTTAATTTTTTTAAATCATTTTTTGAATGACATGCTGCTGCCTTCTTTTTTCTTTTTTAAAGAAAAACATCCTAAGGTAGAATGCATAATGTTTAAGGCACATTGAACAATTATAGGAAATATGCAGCACTTTCTTTTATGTGCAAGAGGCTTAGGGCTGCTGTTACTGGTATTTGTCATCAAGTTGGCTTTGATTTGTAGTGACCATATGGATGGGAGCCCTCCAAGAGACCCTGCTGTTAACAGCTCTGCTCAGATCTTGCCAATTCAGGGCCATGGCTTCTTATATTTAGTCAATCTATCTATATTGTGATCTTCCTTTTTTCCTACTGCCTTCAATTTTACAGTGTATTATCTTCTTTTCCAGTGAGTCATGTCATCTCATGACCACCACTGAAATCGCAAAAGCTACACAAGAGCTGAGCATTATGTTGAGAAGCCAATGTTCCTTGAAATTTTGTTCTAGACTCTGTATGAATGATCAGGATACCCAGAATAGCTTTTTGCTAATAGAACACATTAGGTGCTCTATAAAAATCAAATGATCATGTCTGTGGGGGAAAGTTCACAGTTTAAAATCCATGAAGCAAAAGAAAGTAGGACTTGGGGAAAGGGGGGGGGGGGGGGAAAGAGATGAAATAATCTGAAAGGATGAAGGCTGTATTCCAACCACTTGAGAAACAATTTTCAGCTGGAAATTCTCTTCATGGTGGTTAATGGAAAATCCATTTTTATTTTATTTCATTTTTATCCCAGTTTTTCTAGCATAGGACCCCAGATTGCTTACTACAAATTAAACAGAGCTAAAAACTATTAGTACAAAATATTTTTTAAAAGTTGAGGTTATATTAAAACACAAAGATAAAACAGTTAAAATATTTTTTAAAAAATAACTAAAAAGATAAAAGCACCAATAAAATCTCCTTCTCCCACATGATGTAAGAGCCAACTACCTGCTTAAATAAAAAAAAGTTCTTTGTCTGTTGATGAAAACAGAGCAGAGAAGGGGCCAACTGAGCATCCATAGGAAGGGAATTCCACAATCTGGGAGCAGCCACTGCAAAGCCTTTTTCCTGTGTCCTCCCCAAACATGTCGGAGTTGTTGGTGGAATCAAGATAAAGACTTCCCTTGATGATCTCAAAATCAAGGCAGGCTCTGCACTCAAGTTGTATAGGGCTTTAGTGACTGCAACAAGGACTTCAAACTTTCCCCAGACACAAACTGGTTGACAGTAGTGATGTAGATTTGGATCAATTGACTTAGATTCAAGGTGAACCCCAGTCACTTCAGTGACTCAGTTTGGACTTAACTCAGCAATAAATGATGCCCTGACTTGATTCAACTTGTGAATTGTATATTTTTAGTGATCAACTTTGAGCAACAGGCAAGACCTTTCCCCAGAGTGTTAAGCAAAAGGCTTGAGGTGGAACGATCCTTCTAAAATGTTTGAAAAGCTTTAGAAGTCTTCTCTGATTTGCAGTGGGGCAGGCTACTAAGCAGACCTCGACCCTGGCTTCAAGTCCATTGTTTAACACACTTGATGTTCCTCTCTGAGAAATGCACCCACCTCCTTCTTTCTGTTAAAAGTTGTCTCCAAGACTTGAGACTCGACTTGAAAGTATCTTGAAAGTACTTGAGACTTAAGTTGACACTTTAAGGGGCTTGACAGATAGCCTCATGCCGCCGCCCCCCCCAACCCAGTGCAAATAGGAGCCATGAAACACATCTCCTATATGCATCCCAGAACGGGTGCCATAAGAGCAGCAGTACGGATTTATGACTCTCATTGTGCACAGCACCATGTAAGTGCTGAGCAAGAGCAATATCATCATGGTGCACCCCGTCTGTATGGGCACATGCCAAGATGGTGCCTGGGATGCATGGTAGGGTTGCTGTAAACGCTCAATCCTCATGCAACCCTAGTTCAGGCCCAGGCCAGCACAAAGTGCCAGTCTGTCCAGGCCCTTAGATAGAGACTTGAGACTTGAATTGAGGCTTGGAGTAAAAGACTTGACTACATCACTGATAGTCAGTAAAGCTATTTCACCAAGGGAATTGTGTGTTCCCTATAGCTAGTTCCAGTCAGAAGCTTAGCTGTAGTATTTTGAACCTACTGTCATTTCTAAACCATTTCCAAATGGAGTATATTACAGTAATCCAACCATGGCATGTGTCACTGTAGCCAGATCTGACATCTTGAGGAATGGGTGCAGCTGCCATACTAGTTTTAGCTGTACACATGAAGCATCTTTCTCAGTCTCAAATCTGTAAATGAGAAAGGATTTGATGAACAATGATGGTTGACATATGCCAGGTTTCCTTTATCTTGAGCTAATCTGAAAAAACGTAAGCAGGGCTTTTGAAGCCAACCAGGAACTGCTGAAGTAAACAAACAAATACAGCCAGATTTCTTATTATTCCAATTATTGTAGTGTTCAAAGGTAGTGCCAGTAGTGGCTAATTTAAAATACATTTAATAGCAGGCATAATGAAACTAAAAGTCAGTAATTATCACTCTCAGCCTCTGAGGCCGGCAGTGGCAAATGTCCTATGAACAAATCCTGCCAAGCAAACTCCATGATAGGTTTGCCTTAGTTGCCATAAGTTGGAAATGTCTTGAAGGCACAACAACAAGCAACATTCAGGAATAATACAGACAGTACAGCAGCAGTGTAGGAAAATACATGTCTTGCTATTGCTTACAGTGGAACAGCCTTCAAGAGCTGATCTTGTCAAGATACATTGGAGTCCCACTAGTACAGCACAATCATTGGGCATGGTGGCTGGAAATGAGGGGACCTCTAGTCTAACACATCCGGAAAATACAGGTGGGGAAACTGATGGAATTCACAATCTTAGGCCGCATTCCCACTTACAAATAAACCGCTTTGTGATCTGAATCGATGGATCAGTTCAGCAGTGGAGCGTGGTTCACACTGCATTTGCCCCCATCACATTTTCTTGCTGCAAAAATAAAATAAAATAGCCCACTTATGGTTCTCATTTATGAATGAATCAATTAAAAATGGACCCACTCCAGCTGGCCAAAGGCAAATTTAAATGGATTCCGATCCACATCTGGGTCACACTTGCGTGGAATCAATTTATCCAAAAAGACGCTAACAAAATCACCATAAAAAAAAAACAGCTTAAATGGGTCTAGCGCATGCCCCCCTCTCCGAATTGCTTCAACCATTCAGTTCAAGTGTGAACCAGGGTCATTTAAAGTGGTCCAAACCAATTTGCAATCCAGTTTAAAAGTGGGAAGGAGGTTTTAGAGGGCAAGATTTTAGGTTGCTCCAGGAAAGGTTTACTGGCACAAGAAGTGAGTGAAAGGGAGGAAAAAAAGGAGGGGGGAGCTGTGCACACTCCTAAGGGTTTTTCTTTTCTTTTCTTTTTCTTTTTCTTTTTTTTTTTTTTTTTTTTGGCAATTACTATGTGGATAAGGAACTCTAGACAAAATATTATCAGCTTAGGTCTTATTTAAAATAAATTACATTAACCTTAGGCTTTCACAAAGGTGAATCCGCTCAGCAGTTGGCTAAGGAAATGGGTGTATATCCAGTATGCAGCACATTGGAGATAATATCCATTTATTTACAATATCTCTATGCTGCCCCTATCATAAGATTTCTGGCTGGTTTTCTTCCCCCACCTTTTTAGCAATGGGAAGGTGTGGGGAGGAGCTGGTATTATACAATGAAGAAAGAATATTGGGGACCAGACAAAGAGGCGAGTCTGTTTTAGAGGGAGTGAGATGTGAAAAGTTCTTTTCTTTCAAGTAATCCACGGAATCTTATATGTTGAATTTCTGCCTCCTCTACAGTTGCTGAAAGCATAGAGCACTCTGCGAGGAAATCAATACTGGCAAGTTCAGGACTTTGTTGTTCTTGTTGTTGTGTGCCTTAAAGTTGTTTCTGACTTATGATGACCCTACGGCTTATCATGCTTTTTTTTTTTTTTTTTTGCAAGATTTGTTCACAGGAGGTTTGTATTGCCTTCTCCACAGGCTGAGAACAAGAGATTTGCCCAAGGTGACCCAGCAGATTTCATGGGAATTGAACCTTGAGTCTCCAAAATCATAGTCCAGCACTCAAACCCTATACTATCCTGGCTCTCTGTTTCAGGACTAGGATTGCCTAAATACCTTAAAGGTGCCAGATCCACATTTGATCTTGGAAGGTAAGCAGGGTCAGTTCTGGTTAGTACTTGGATGGGAGACTGCCAACAAATACCAAGTGCTGTCAGAGGAAGGAATTGCTATCTCTCAGGATTCCTTGCCTAAAAAACCCTATGAAATGCCATAAGGTGAGAGGCAAATTGAAGGCATGTAGACGCATGCGCACACACACACTTAATAATTGTTCCACCTTGCCCCTTTGACAGCAGGCTCACAAAGAACAGCAACAAGTGAAATGTTATGCATTAGTTTACGAGTGCCACATAAAGCTTTATTTTTAAAAATGTTTTTGTATGTCAGACTGCATTTAAAATGCAGTTAAAGATACAGGAAGCATCCACTAAAACAGTGCAATTTATCACTCAAAAGAAATTAGTTTCATTGTTAGTTTCTGGACACAGCTTAAATATAAAACAAGGAACCAATATAGGGCCCAAAACAGTATTTTGTCAAACTTCTAAAAAGTTGAGGATAGTAAAATGAAACAGTTCAATTTTTTAAAGGAATTTTGCACCTCAAATTTCCCTTGTGGATTTATTTTCTTTATTCTCTTTCACACTGGTGTATTAATTCTCTAATGTGTGAAGGTGAGTGAGGATATTGGTGCAACTGCCAGGAGTTTAAGGACAGCTGTCTCCACAACAATAATCATTGTTTTCACAGATGGCTACTATAGAGATGAATTGACTGCCAATTTGTTTTTTCAGTTTACTTTTTCAGATTCCCAGCTTTTAGTGGCTGCAGGAGATCAAACATCTGTAACACTTCACTTCTGGCATATTTGGAATTCAATAGAGAAGCATACACTTCATATGCGGAAGGCCTCACATTCAGTCTCTTGCATTTCCAGATTGGGCTGAGGGAAAAGCCATCGCCATTCCACGATGGACACTGGGATGGAACCAGTTATCATCTTCCAGTGTTCCTAAATTAGGATGGACAATTGTTTGGGGGGAGGATCCCTTCATTACAATAATAGAGGGTAATCATGAAATAAACCCCTTTAGAATAAACATAAAATGTAAAAATATATTACTGAATTCTGAAGCTAGGATTATCCATGCCATCATATTTTCCCATTTCTATGTATGGTTGTGAATGCTGGGAAGTGTAGAAAGCTGACAGGAAGGAAATTAACTCATTTGAGATGTAGTGCTGGAGAAGAGTTCTGTAAATACTGTGGACTACCAAAAAGACCAATAAATGGGTCCTAGAGCAAATCAGGACTGAACTCTCCCTAGAAGCAAGGATGACTAAACTGAGATTTTCATATTTTGATCATATCATGAGAAGAAAGGACTCACTAGAAAAGACAATAATGCTTGGGAAAGTTGAAAGCAAGAGGAAAAGAGGAAGATTGTATATAAGATGGATGGATTCAATCAGGGAGGCCACAAATCTGCAAGAGCTCAGGAGGGCAGTTGAGCTTAGGGGGACTTGGAAGTTTTTCATTCATAGGGTTTCCATGGGGTGAAGTCAACTTGACAGCAGATAACACAACAACAAGAATAAATAAGTCAGAGTATTGCAAACAGATATAGAGCATAACATAAAATAAGGTGGTAAAACATTTTCTTGATATAATGGTATAAAATAAATAGGTAACACATTTTCTTATTATAACAGAATACTGTATATTGTATCAGAAATACAGTTCCCAGTAATCACCGTTGGTGTGAATTGGTGTGGCTGTATCTGAAATGAATATGGGTCACTTATGCTGGCGTAAGTCACTTTTTTGACTTGGACATTGTAGGAGAAAAGAGATTCCTTCTAATTAACCAGAGGCACTCCACTCATCCGGGCAAACCCGACAGGAGCTGTTTGCCTACCGGATTAAGCAGGAAGAATCTCTACCTGCCAGACAGAGAAATGATCTATCTCTCCCCAGGAAATTACTAAAGTCAGCAATTACCTGCAATCTTCTGATCCAGAGGTGGATCTAGGGTAGCCACATTCTACTTCCCCAAAGCCAGGCAGCCCCCCCAAAACCAGGTCTTGATAGACAGCCATCCAGCCTCTGTTTAAAAACCTCCAAAGAAGGAAGTTTCTTCTTTTCCTGTTGTTTGAATCCATTGCCCCATGTTCTAATCTCCAGAGCAGCAGAAAGCAAGTTTGCTCCATCCTCAATATGACATCCTTTCAAATATTTAAAAATGGCTATAATTTTATCATGTAAATAAAATCATGGAAAAAAATTGCTATCATTAATCCCTTAACCTTCTCTTCCCCAGGCTAAACATACTCAGCTTTCTAAACTGCTTCTCATAGGGCATGGTTTCAAACTTTTCACCACTCACTTTCTGTGCCAAGCAAAAACATTAACAAAGAGGCAGGAGGAGTAAAATCATAGATGCCATTTTTCACTTTCATTCTGGCAATAGTCTCTGGAGGTAGCCATCTCCAGGATTTAAAGACATTACCTTCACCTCCATGATCACAAGTGCCATTCTTGATTTTTTTATTTATGGACTCTTGAAAATAATTTTGGATTCTGTTGAAAATATTTCTGAAAAAATAGAGTATAGATTGTTTTCAATTGTTTGTTCGGCTTGTTCTTCTTGCAGTTGTGTAAACCTCCTGCACGTTGTTTTGTTCTTGAGACATCTCCCATTTTTCTTCCTCATTGGAACTGAAATTTTCCCTTTAGTATCTCCCTTTTGAGGAACTCCCATCTGTCTTGAATTCCCTTCTCTTTTAGTATTCCTGACCATGGGATCACCCCCAGTATTTCTCTAAGTTTATTGAAATCGGCTCTCCTAAAATCTAGAATTTGTGTCTGACTATGCCTGGCCTCTCCTTTCCACTGTATAATAAACTCCAGGAGAACATGGCCACTCCCACCTAAGGATCCAACCACTTGCACCCCATTAACCATCCCTGTTGGTTAGGATCAGATCCAAAAAAGCTGACTCCCTTGTTGCCTCTTCCACCTTTTGGACAATGTCTTCCAGGCAAGTGAGGAATTTGCTAGACCTTGAGGATTTTGCTGAGTTTGACTTCCAGCAAATATCTGGATAGTTGAAGTCACCCATCACTACTAGAATCATAGAATCATAGAGTTGGAAGAGACCACAAGGGCCATCCAGTCCAACCCCCTGCCATGCAGGAACTCTCCATAAAAGCATCCCCGACAGATGGCCATCCAGCCTCTGCTTAAAGACCTCCAAGGACGGAGACTCCACCACCCTCCGAGGGAGTGTGTTCCACTGTCGAACAGCCCTTACTGTCAGGAAGTTCTTCCTAATGTTGAGGTGGAATCTTTTTTCCTGCAGTTTGCATCCATTGTTCCGCGTTCTAGTCTCTGCAGCAGCAGAAGACAAGCTTGCTCCCTCCTCAATATGACATTCCTTCAAATATTTGAACAGGGCTATCATATCACCTCTTAACCTTCTCTTCTCCAGGCTAAACATCCCCAGCTCTCTAAGTCGTTCCTCATAGGGCATGGTTTCCAGACCCTTCACCATCTTAGTTGCCCTCCTTTGGACCCGCTCCAGTTTCTCTACATCCTTTTTGAATTGTGGTGCCTAGAACTGGACAGAAGTATTCCAGGTGGGGCCTGACCAAGGCAGAATAGAGTGGCACTATTACTTCCCTTGATCTAGACACTATACTTCTATTGATGCAGCCTAAAATAGCATTGGCCTTTTTAGCTGCCGCATCACACTGTTGACTCATGTTCAACTTATGGTCTACTTGGACTCCTAGATCCCTTTCACACATAGTTTCATTCAGCCAGATGTCCCCATCCTATATCTGTGCATTTCATTTTTTCGTCCTAAGTGGAATTTCATTTTGTTAGCGTTGGCCCAGCTTTCTAGTCTATTCAGGTCATTCTGAATTTCAATCCTGTCTTCTGGAGTATTGGCTACTCCTTCTAATTTGGTGTCATCTGCAAATTTGATAAGTATGCCCCCAATTCTGTCATCCAAGTCATTAATAAAGATATTGAATAGGAATGGGCCCAGTACAGAACCCTGTGGGACCCCACTGGTCACTTCTCTCCAGGATGAAAAGGAGCCATTGCTGAACACCCTTTGAGTTCGGCCAGTCAACCAATTACAAATTCATGTAACAGTTACCTTGTCTAGCCCACATTTTACAAGCTTGTTTGCAAGAATGTCATGGGAAACCTTGTCAAAGGCCTTACTGAAATCAAGATATACTATATCCACAGCATTCCCTTCATTTACCAAACTGGTAATTTTATCAAAAAAAGAGATCAGATTTGTCTGGCAAGACTTGTTTCTCTGAAACCCATGTTGGCTTTTTGTGATTATGGCATTCCCTTCTAAATGTTCACAGACTCTTTGTTTAATTATCTGTTCCAGAATCTTTTCTGGAATTGATGTCAGACTAACTGGACGATAATTGTTGGGATCCTCTTTCCCCCCCTTTTTGAAGATGGGGACAATGTTTGCCCTCCTCCAGTCTGCTGGGACTTCTCCTGTTCTTCAGGAGTTCTCAAAGATTATTGCCAATGGCTCTGATATTACATTTGCCAGTTCTTTTAATACCCTTGGATGTAGTTCATCTGGTCCTGGAGACTTATATTCATTTAGGTTAACCAAGTATTCCTGTACTATCTCTTTACTTATTCTGTGCTGAAATTCCCCTATTCTGTCTTCTTCCCCATTATCCTTAGGTTGAGCACCCTTTGCCTTTTCTGAGAAGACTGAAGCAAAGAAGGTGTTGAGTAATTCTGCCTTTTCTCTGTCCCCTGTTAGCATTTTGCCATCTTCTGCACGCAGTGGCCCTACCGTTTCCTCCTCTTCCTTTTGCTTCGGACATACCCAAAAAAGCCCTTTTTATTGTTCCTAACCTCTCTAGCAAGCCTGAGTTCATTCTGCGCTTTAGCTTTTCTGACTTTACCCCTACATGTGCTGGCTATTTGTTTAAATTCCTCTTTGGTGATTCCCCTATTTTTCCATTTCATATACATGTTCCATTTAAAACTTAGCTCAGTTAAAAGTTCCTTAGTCATCCATCCTGGCTTCTTAAGACATCTTCCATTTTTCTTCCTCGTTGGAACTGTTTGAAATTCAGTATCTCCTTTTTGAGAAACTCCCATCTGTCTTGAACTCCCTTCTCTTTTGGTATTCCTGACCATGGGATTACCCCCAATATTTCTCTGTTTATTGAAATCAGCCCCCCTAAAGTCTAGAGAGCGTGTCTGACTATGCCTGGCTTCCCCTTTCCGCTGTATAACAAACTCCAGGAGAACATGGTCACTTCCACCTAAGGATCCAACCACTTGCACTCCATTGACTAGGTCATCCCTGTTGGTTAAGATAAGATCCAAAATAGCTGTCTCCCTTGTTGCCTCTTCCACCTTTTGGACTGTCTCCAATTCTTCTGCTTGAATTTGGGGTCTGTAGTTGATTCCCTGTAACATCCCTGTTGCTTCCCTTGTTAAGGCAAGGAGCATGGGAATTATAGTCATAGAAATGCAAAGCTGTATGTGAGAACCAAAGTCTGTAAATTTCCAGCACAAGGTGAGATAGTGTAGTGAGACATGTACACAATAACAACAGATGTGAGTATAGCCATAACACACACGGAATAGCAACACAAGTTCCGGAAAGGAAGGTCATGGAAAAGGTAAACAACGACATCATTGAAAACATCACATGAGTGTTTAGGTCATAGTAAGAGGTTGGACTATTAGTATGGGAAAGTGTGAAAATAACCAATAGTATTGATTGTACACACCCAGTGCACACCCAGTGGGTGGTAACAAAAGTTGAACTATTTCAGTATTGTTCCGGTGAGCCATTGTTCTCTGCACCCCCAACTCTGCACCATACTCAACATCAACAACAATGTGAACTAGAAGGTGAACCTGAACTTGTAACTAAGCTTTTGTGCAGGAGGAGATGAGTATGTATATAGCTTGATTAGCATAGCCAGAGTGTGTTTAGCAAGAGCAAGAAATGTGTTGCAAGATGTTTATTGTTTTACTATAGAGTTTGTATTATTCAAATAGTCAATAAAGATAGTTTAGTGAACAGCTCGCGTGGTTTGTTGACTGCATGAAAGGGGAAGCAGCAACAGTGATTCCAGAAGTTCCAGAGCTGATGTTTTGTTCCTGAGCCGCTTCATGGGCAACTCTGCTACCTGCAACACATCACACCATTGATCAGTTCTGATCAGCCCAGTTTGACCAGATGGTGAGGACCTGAGCCTGGGTAATGTGCATCACCTCCCATCATCCCCAACATCCCTCTCCTTTAATTTTTATCCAGACACTCTCCAATTGGCTTCCAATATTGATGTCCTGGATCTCTTCACTGATATAAATATCCCTGGCATATAATGCTATTGCTCCTCCTTCCCTGTTTGGCCTGTTTCTCTTAAAAACGTTATATCCCTCTATTTCTACATTCCAATCATGAGACTCTTCCCACCAGGTTTCAGTGATGCCTATTATATCATATTTCCCTTGTTGTGCTAGGAGTTCAAGTTCATCTTGCTTATTTCCCATGCTCTGTGCATTAGTGTAGAGACATCTAAGACCATGTGTCCCTTTTACTTGCTGCCTGTGCACATTTTTTTTGCCTCCTAATATACCTTTTTTTTAGCTTTATAGTGAAAATGTAATGTAGCAGCACTTTTGCCCACTAAATTTTCTGTGTCTTGCATGTACAATTACATCACTGCCCTTTTGCTGACAGGGCACTAAAAGCCAGCCATCTTCCTATTTTGGGATGATTGGAGTTGCAATCAAATATATCTGAAGGACATGCAGTTAGAGGGAAAATTACACTAGAGCTTGAGGAAATGTCTGCCTTGCAATAGCAGAAGAATCAGGAATGTTCTCTTTGGTAATGAGGCATCAAGAGGAAAATGTGCCAGTTTACTTGCTGGTTGTGTCAATCTGGACACACAATGAACATCAAACACATATGCATACCAGCAAATAGGCTGCTTAAATTAAAGTGTATTTTGCAGGTCATTAGAAAAACTAGGACCCTTGTGAGGCTGAACAAGCCAAACCATTAGGCAAAAATGGGTTACAGTATGGTTCAGTCCAGGAAGCTTATTACACAGCTTTAAAAAGCAATTTACCACTCCTGAATTGAATTTTAATTTGTGATGTATCCTAATGTCATCGCATGGATTTTTGCTGCAGATGCAGCCGGGCAGGTGCAGCCTGGCTAACTTCTAGCTAGAATATGAATTCAGCTGGCTGATTGGCAAAGCTGGGAAGCTCACAGCTTTGAAAAGAGGCCAGCTAAACTTGGGTTCTAGCTGGAAGTCACCTGGACTGAACCTGCCAAGTGGTGTCGGCGACAGAAATCCATGTGATGCTATACATGCGAAGGAAGTTCATGGTTGAGTGGACTGAAGAAAGAAGAGTGAGAAGAGAGGAAAGAAAGATAGTTGGATGAGAGTGTAAATTGAAGTTGAAGAAGGTGTATGAATGTAGTTTGATGGAGGTAGATGTGTGTGGGACAGCCAAAAGGCTAGGAGGTAAGAGAATGAAGTTGGAAGAGATTAGGAGTGAGAAGCAATAACGAAAAGTTTAAGAAAGTAGAATAAGAAGGGAATTTTAAGAAGAAATTAATAACAAAGTATTTTTTAATGAATCACTCTTCTTTATTTGTAATGTTATTTTGTTGTGTATGGGGATTGATAGGATAAGAAGAGAAGAAAAGAAGAAAAGAAAAAGACATATATTAGATAAGAAGATAAGATGAAATGAAGTTCAGGGTAAAGAAGAGAGAGGGTGTGTAGGGGGGATCAAATATTTATGGGCGAGAGAAATGATGGATTGATTGTAAGATGTATGATACATAATATAGGATGTATATTGGATACAAATGAAATATTGTATTTTTAAATTTTTTAATAAACTTTATAAAAAAGAATTCAATTCAGAAGCAGTAAGTCACTTTTTAAAGCCGTGCGATAAGCTCCCATGGGTCATGGTTACAGCAAATCTTAGTTTGCAGACTAGATTTCTATGGTTCGTTGGTTGAAAGCTAGTCATGGCTAAGATGCCATTATTCGATTCGTATTAAATCTGATCCAAGAATAATTTTTGGAACTTGGAAGCAATTTATCTTTCCTTCCATCTGTTGTTTATTTGTGATAAGGATAAGTGATTTAGTCCAGAGGGATGTTATGGGAGAGAGGAAATCCTTGCCTTATTCTTACATACAACTCCTCTTCCTTTCTTTGTACTAAGGATGTGTAAAGAGTTTGTATATAAATATATTAAAGTAATGTGAGAGTGAAACCAGCTTCTCCTCTTGTCTTGCCACCAGCTGAACACCATTGATCAGTTATGATCAGCCCAGTTTGAACAGATGGTGAGGACCTGAGCCTGGGTAATGTGCATCACCTCCCATCATCCCCAACAAAGGTTATGGGCCCAGAAACGTGGATGCTGGGCACTCCAGTGGTCCCAGATACGTGGATGCTGGGCACTCCAGTCATTCCAGAAACGTGGATGCTGGGCAATCCAGTAGGTCCAGGCGTGTGAATGCTGGATGCTACAAGACAGGGGAAATGCTGGATGTTCCTGAAAATGCTAAACACCGATGAATGCCGAAGCTGAAGTTCTTCGAAGGTCAGAGTAAGCTGTTTGTGCTACGCTGACAACTTCTTGTGGATTACAAAATTTATAGCCTTTTGAAAATCCTGGCCGGAGTCTGCGGAACAGTCCGGAGCAGGGGAGTCAACGCTTGTCTACGGCTTATGTAAGTAAGCAAATAAATCAACAGTCTTAATTGTTCCTGAGGGAATCGGTCTGTGCAAACTCGGAAGGACTGAGTTAAATTGAGTCACTGCACACATTCACCAAGAGACTGTGATTTTTAATTATTTTTGTGTTGAGATAGAAAGCTACATTTTGTTTGTTTTACAATGGAGGTGTTGAAATTTGAGAAACTGAACAGTAACAATTTTACGACTTGGCAGATTTATGCGAAATCTCTCCTAGTCCGAGAAAGATTGTGGTCTTCAGTTGTTAACGGCTTGCCAGCAGATGCAAGCAGAGCAGAAAAAGAAAGGAATGAAAAAGCAGTAGCTACTTTATTTTTACTGATAGAGCCTGGTGAGCTAAATGCAGTCAGAGAATTTACTACTGCAAAAGAGATTTGGGACACTTTGCAAAGAATTTATGCTTCACAGTCCAATTACTCAAAAATCTTATGGTCAAAACGTATTTACAGACAAAAGTTGGAGAAAGGAGATTGTATTGAAAAGCATTTGAAAACAATGATGGATTTATTTGTACAAGCTGAACTGAGAGGAGTGGAGATAAGCAAATATCAACAGTGCTGCATTATTTTGGAATCATTAAATTCAGAGTGGGAAAACATCACCAGTTTTTTACAAAACCTCCCAGAGACTGAGTTAAACAAAGACTTGATAATTGCCAGAATCTTGGAGGAAAACCAGAGGCGAAAGTCTGAGAGAGGAGAGCCAGCAACTTCAAAACCTTTCACAGATGAAAGGCACCGTGATGAAGCAGCTTCTTCAAGGGAGCTACGCAGATGTTTTTATTGTGGTCGGTTGGGACATTTACGAAGATTTTGCAGAAAGTTAGCTGCAGATCGGAAGGAGCAGCAATTTCGGGAGCAGTTTAAGCGGCCCGAGTGACAAAGATGGCAGCAGAAGCAACAACAACCAAGACTTCAAAGTTTTAAGGACACTGGTAACAAAAAGGGGGTTGCTAAAGTAATTAAAGGGAAGTTAAACAATGTACATAATTGGTTGGTTGATAGCGGAGCCAGTTCTCATATGTGTAAACATTTTGATTTAATGACTAATTTAAAACCTGCTAATGTAAGTTCTGTTGTGTTAGCTGATGGAAAGCAAACCAGAACAGTTAGGCAGATGGGAACAGTGTTTATTCCAGGTTTGAATGCAAGTTTTGACAATGTACTGTATGTAAAAGAATTGGAGAACAACCTGTTATCTGTGAACAAATTAACAGAGGATAACTACAAAGTGATTTTTCAGGGCAATGAATGTCAAATAACACGTAATGGAAAATTATGTGGTGTTGGAAACAAATATGAGAAACTGTATTATTTGCAAGATAGAGTTAATGGTAGAAATGATGAAAATGTGAACCATGTTGATAATGTGCCTTTACATTCCAACTGCATTCATGAGTTACACAGAAAGTTTGGCCATGCCAGTTTTAAAAGTTTGAAAAAATTACTTCAGTTGTGTCCTGAAGTAAAAGTAAATGAATGCAGAAATCACTTGGATTGCACAGTCTGTAATCAAGTGAAGGTCAAGGCTTATCCAGTAGCGAAGCAAACAAAGAGGGTAGCCGAAAGACCATTTCAGTTTGTTCATGCTGACGTAGCTCAAGCAAATTGTTTGTCACTTAGCGGCTGTAAATATTTTCTTGTGATAGTAGACCGGTATTCAAGGTTTTCGTTTGTAAGAATTTTGAAAAACAAGTCAGATGCCGGTGAAAGTTTGAAAGCATGGGTGAAAATGATTGAAAGAGAGTTTGATTACAAAGTAGGCACAATAATCACAGATAGAGGTGGAGAATTTTTAAGTAAACAATTGTCTAATTGGTTTCAAAAGATGGGAATCCGACGTGAGACGACTTCTCCCGCATCGCCAGCGGAAGATGGGCTTGCGGAGAAATGTGTAAAAGATTTAAAACAAATCACAGCTTGTTTAATAGCAGATGCAGGTGTCAAAGATTGTTTTTGGGGTGAAGCAACTTACACAGCCAACCACATCAAAAATCGTTTGTATCATTCAGGAATAGATGACATACCCTACAGAGTGCTGTATGGGAGAAATCCAAACTTTAAATATTTGAGAGTGTTTGGACAATATGCACATGTTTTCATTCCAGCCTGTTTTAGGAGAAAGGGTGATCCTAAAAGCAGGAGACTAATGTTTTTGGGCTATTCTGGAAACAAGTACAGATTTCTACTTGGGCAGAAAGAGATACAATATTCCAGGTCTGCAAATTTTGAAAAGCATGCTGGTTGGGACAAACTACATGCAAATAAAGAAGTTTTCTTAAGGTTAGGTGACACTAACACAGACACACAAAAAGAACCAACTTCAGGAAACGGAGGGGTTTCAACAAAACAAGAATCTTCTGACAGTCACAGTAGTGCATCAGATGATGACATGCAAGATAGACCCACAACAAGTAGGATGACACAAGATAAGAGATTTAGTCACAGGACAGAAACACCCAAGACAGACACAGAGGATGACACTGACAGAGTTGTAAGTTTTCAGCCTAGACGCACACAGAGAGTGAGGAAACCGCCTGATAGATTTGTGGTTCAAAGTGCAAGAGTTTGTTTAGTAACTGAGGAGCCTGAGAGTTTTGATGAAATACAGGAATAGTCTAGGAAAGAAAGTGTTGTACGGTTTGAAACAAAGTGCCAGAGCTTGGAATTTGTGCATAAATGATGAGCTGATAAAACTTGGATATAAGAGAAGTGTGGCAGATGCATGTGTATATACCAAAGGAGACATTGTACTTGTGATATATGTTGATGATTTATGCGTGGCGGCTAAATCACAACAACAGATTGATAATGTAAAAAGGGAATTGTCTAGAAAGTTTGTTTTAAAAGATCTTGGACAGTTGAGAACATATCTTGGAATTGATGTTGAAAAGACAGATGAAGGAGATTACTTGTTGAGTCAAAGCAGGAAAATTGAGAAGTTAATTGACAAGTGTGGTTTACAATTTGCTAAAGTTGTAAAAACACCAATGACAACAGGTTTTGTTTCAGGAGAGACAACCAAAGAGTTTGAGAACAAGTTTTTGTACAGAAGTGTTTTAGGATCTTTGCAGTTTATAAGTTGTCATACTAGACCAGATATTGCTTATGCTGTGAACGTGTTGTCAAGGAGAGTAAACAGTCCAAAAGTAGAGGATTGGACAGCTGTGAAACATTTGTTAAAGTATTTGAAAGGTACTTTAGACAAGAAGTTAGTAATCAGATGTAGTGATGAAGATTTAGAATGTTTTGTTGATAGTTCTTTTGCTTCTGAGATGCATGACAAGAAATCAGTTACAGGATTGATTGTAAAATATAGTGAGAGTCCAATTATTTGGAGGAGCAGGAAACAGAACAACGTAGCTTTGAGTACAAGTGAAGCTGAATTTGCAGCATTAAATGAAATTGTGAATGAAGTTCAATGGATTACACAATTGTTAGATGATTTGGATGAGAGTTATAGAACACCAGTTGAAATTTTGGAGGATTCGCAATCTTGTATAGCAATGGCAGAAACAGAAAATTTGAGAAATCGAAGTAAATATGTGGCAGTGAGATATCAGAATGTGCGGGACATGGTACAGAAAGGTGAGATAGAGTTGAGGTACATTGAATCTCAAAACAACATTGCAGATTTGTTTACCAAGGCATTAACAGCAGAGAAACATGAGAGTTTTACACAACAAATAGGTTTGACAGTTTGAGGCACATACATCTTTTCATTTCGGAGGGGATTGTTAAGGCAAGGAGCATGGGAATTATAGTCATAGAAATGCAAAGCTGTATGTGAGAACCAAAGTCTGTAAATTTCCAGCACAAGGTGAGATAGTGTAGTGAGACATGTACACAATAACAACAGATGTGAGTATAGCCATAACACACACGGAATAGCAACACAAGTTCCGGAAAGGAAGGTCATGGAAAAGGTAAACAACGACATCATTGAAAACATCACATGAGTGTTTAGGTCATAGTAAGAGGTTGGACTATTAGTATGGGAAAGTGTGAAAATAACCAATAGTATTGATTGTACACACCCAGTGCACACCCAGTGGGTGGTAACAAAAGTTGAACTATTTCAGTATTGTTCCGGTGAGCCATTGTTCTCTGCACCCCCAACTCTGCACCATACTCAACATCAACAACAATGTGAACTAGAAGGTGAACCTGAACTTGTAACTAAGCTTTTGTGCAGGAGGAGATGAGTATGTATATAGCTTGATTAGCATAGCCAGAGTGTGTTTAGCAAGAGCAAGAAATGTGTTGCAAGATGTTTATTGTTTTACTATAGAGTTTGTATTATTCAAATAGTCAATAAAGATAGTTTAGTGAACAGCTCGCGTGGTTTGTTGACTGCATGAAAGGGGAAGCAGCAACAGTGATTCCAGAAGTTCCAGAGCTGATGTTTTGTTCCTGAGCCGCTTCATGGGCAACTCTGCTACCTGCAACACATCACACCATTGATCAGTTCTGATCAGCCCAGTTTGACCAGATGGTGAGGACCTGAGCCTGGGTAATGTGCATCACCTCCCATCATCCCCAACATCCCTCTCCTTTAATTTTTATCCAGACACTCTCCAATTGGCTTCCAATATTGATGTCCTGGATCTCTTCACTGATATAAATATCCCTGGCATATAATGCTATTGCTCCTCCTTCCCTGTTTGGCCTGTTTCTCTTAAAAACGTTATATCCCTCTATTTCTACATTCCAATCATGAGACTCTTCCCACCAGGTTTCAGTGATGCCTATTATATCATATTTCCCTTGTTGTGCTAGGAGTTCAAGTTCATCTTGCTTATTTCCCATGCTCTGTGCATTAGTGTAGAGACATCTAAGACCATGTGTCCCTTTTACTTGCTGCCTGTGCACATTTTTTTTGCCTCCTAATATACCTTTTTTTTAGCTTTATAGTGAAAATGTAATGTAGCAGCACTTTTGCCCACTAAATTTTCTGTGTCTTGCATGTACAATTACATCACTGCCCTTTTGCTGACAGGGCACTAAAAGCCAGCCATCTTCCTATTTTGGGATGATTGGAGTTGCAATCAAATATATCTGAAGGACATGCAGTTAGAGGGAAAATTACACTAGAGCTTGAGGAAATGTCTGCCTTGCAATAGCAGAAGAATCAGGAATGTTCTCTTTGGTAATGAGGCATCAAGAGGAAAATGTGCCAGTTTACTTGCTGGTTGTGTCAATCTGGACACACAATGAACATCAAACACATATGCATACCAGCAAATAGGCTGCTTAAATTAAAGTGTATTTTGCAGGTCATTAGAAAAACTAGGACCCTTGTGAGGCTGAACAAGCCAAACCATTAGGCAAAAATGGGTTACAGTATGGTTCAGTCCAGGAAGCTTATTACACAGCTTTAAAAAGCAATTTACCACTCCTGAATTGAATTTTAATTTGTGATGTATCCTAATGTCATCGCATGGATTTTTGCTGCAGATGCAGCCGGGCAGGTGCAGCCTGGCTAACTTCTAGCTAGAATATGAATTCAGCTGGCTGATTGGCAAAGCTGGGAAGCTCACAGCTTTGAAAAGAGGCCAGCTAAACTTGGGTTCTAGCTGGAAGTCACCTGGACTGAACCTGCCAAGTGGTGTCGGCGACAGAAATCCATGTGATGCTATACATGCGAAGGAAGTTCATGGTTGAGTGGACTGAAGAAAGAAGAGTGAGAAGAGAGGAAAGAAAGATAGTTGGATGAGAGTGTAAATTGAAGTTGAAGAAGGTGTATGAATGTAGTTTGATGGAGGTAGATGTGTGTGGGACAGCCAAAAGGCTAGGAGGTAAGAGAATGAAGTTGGAAGAGATTAGGAGTGAGAAGCAATAACGAAAAGTTTAAGAAAGTAGAATAAGAAGGGAATTTTAAGAAGAAATTAATAACAAAGTATTTTTTAATGAATCACTCTTCTTTATTTGTAATGTTATTTTGTTGTGTATGGGGATTGATAGGATAAGAAGAGAAGAAAAGAAGAAAAGAAAAAGACATATATTAGATAAGAAGATAAGATGAAATGAAGTTCAGGGTAAAGAAGAGAGAGGGTGTGTAGGGGGGATCAAATATTTATGGGCGAGAGAAATGATGGATTGATTGTAAGATGTATGATACATAATATAGGATGTATATTGGATACAAATGAAATATTGTATTTTTAAATTTTTTAATAAACTTTATAAAAAAGAATTCAATTCAGAAGCAGTAAGTCACTTTTTAAAGCCGTGCGATAAGCTCCCATGGGTCATGGTTACAGCAAATCTTAGTTTGCAGACTAGATTTCTATGGTTCGTTGGTTGAAAGCTAGTCATGGCTAAGATGCCATTATTCGATTCGTATTAAATCTGATCCAAGAATAATTTTTGGAACTTGGAAGCAATTTATCTTTCCTTCCATCTGTTGTTTATTTGTGATAAGGATAAGTGATTTAGTCCAGAGGGATGTTATGGGAGAGAGGAAATCCTTGCCTTATTCTTACATACAACTCCTCTTCCTTTCTTTGTACTAAGGATGTGTAAAGAGTTTGTATATAAATATATTAAAGTAATGTGAGAGTGAAACCAGCTTCTCCTCTTGTCTTGCCACCAGCTGAACAGAAAATAGGAGGCATCATGTTAGGGTCAGCTTCTTTACCAAAGGATTGTGCCCTAATGCAAATAAATTATTAAGCAGTTTTTAAGTACAACTACACCTAGTTACATTGATCTCAATGTGATTATTGAAAATTTTCAATGACTCCCAGACAAAAATAGCAGAGTTCCCTTCTCCTCTTTTTTACCACTCTAATTGTTTGCTTTCATTTTCTTGGTCTAGTCTTTGTCTCTGGAACAAATACAACCTTGGCATACACAGCACAGAGATAGGAACCAATGTACTGATATCACCTAAAACTGCAGTAATGTTTTGGGGGAAACCCGCCAAAACCTAAGTCTAAATGTAAATTACCGTTCTTCCCAAGATCATTCCAAAAGGCTTTATGGGAATTTCTTAGGAAGCCATCAAATGAATTTTGACCTATTATAACCTGGTGTAGTGTAGTGGTTTGATTGGTTGGACCATGCCTCTGGAGACCAGGGTTTAAATCCTGGCTTAGCCATGTAAACCCGCTGGGTTACCTTGGACAAGTCACACATTCTCATCCTCAAAGAATGGCAATGGCAACTGCCCTCTGAAGAAACTTGTCAAGAAAACCCTGTGACAGGTTTGCCTTAGGATCACCATAAGTCAGAAATGAGTTGAAGGTACACAACAACAACAACAACAACAACAACAACAACATGAATGAGACTCTTCCAAGAACTCCAGCGATTAACGGCCAAGATAAGGCCTTCCACACTCAGGGCTGAAGCTTCCTTTATTGGGTCAATCCATCTATAAAGTGGTCTTCCTCTTTGCCTACTGTCTTTTACTTTACTGAGCAGTCTCCTCTTTTCCACTGAGTCATTTTGTCTCATGATATGTTCAAATTACAACAGGATCAGTTTAGTAATTTGGGGTTCTATTGAATTTCCAAGCTTGCTTTGCTCTCTGTTTTTGACAGCCTGTGACTGGTATCTGTCTAACTCTCCTCCAGCACAAGTGTGTTTGTTTTCTTTCTGTCAGCTTTGTTCACTGTCCAGCTTTCATAATGATACATAAAAATCAGAAATGTTATGGCATGAATGATCCCGACTTTGGTATTCAATGACATATCTTTACACTTGAGGGTCTTCTCTAGTTCTGTCATAGCTGCCCTTCAAGATCTTAGTTTTATTCTAATTTTTGAGTACAGTCACCATTTAGCTTTATGACTGAGCCAAGGTACAGAAAGCCTTTGACTATTTTGAATTATTATTCACCCACTGTAAAGTTATGTGGATCTTCTGTGCTCATTATTTTTGTTTTCTTGATGTTCATATGTAACCCTGCTTTTGCACTTTTGTCTATCAGGAAGAAAGGCACAATATGGGGAATAGCATTATTGTTTGCGATATTTTTGGACCCTTCCCTATTTGCTCTCCTGCCTTGCTCTTGTTGCAGAGATTTTCCTCTTCTGGATGGCAATGCTAGTGGCAGTGAGCCAGAAAGGGAGACAGGAGAAGGAAAAATATGTCTGTTGATGCATGGCCTCTGTGTTGAGAGGTGTGTATAAAGTGTGAAAAGGGAGAAAAGTACACTGACAAAAAAGAGATGAAGTATGAGTGGTGGTGAACAAGACAAAAGGTGTGCTTTTCCATTTCTCCTTTCTCAGCCTTCACCTGAGTGCAGTTTTAAGTTGCTCCTCATGTTCCTCTCATTGCCAATGTTCACCTCTCATGCTGACGGCCAACTAGCTGATTATCAGCTGGCCCTTGGTTGACCTTAGACAACCTATTTGCTGGTATGCATGTCTGTTTGATTTCCATTATGTGCCCAAACTAGCACCTGGTACATTTTCCTCCTGATGCATCACTGTCAAAGAGAAAGTACAATGACATCCAAAACCCACAAAACAGTGATACCTTTTTTGGCCAACCAAAATCCACAAAATACATGTTGCAAGCTTGCAACGTGTACTTTGTGTATCTTGTCCATTTTGGTTGGCCAATAAAGGTATCACTGTTTTGTGGATTTTGGATGTTATTGGATATGTTGTGAAAGAGAAAGTTCTTGATTCTTCTGCTATGACAAAGCAGACACTCCCTCAAGCTCTGTTGCAATTTCTCCAACATTCTGATGCTCTGAAAAATACACTTTAATTTACTTGGAAGAAGAGTAGAGTGTGGTAGGATTCAGGCAAAAGTGAAGAAAGATACAATTATAACAGAGCGAACTGAATAAAATCAGCCAGACTAGCTTCATTTAAATGCAGAGAGAAGCCTTGAAAATAAAACTTTTACTGTTTAGTGTTTAACCATTGCCAAAGCCAGTTTCATATGGAATTAAATGAGTAGCAGCCAGACATGACTAGAGTTATGAAAACAGGTTTGTTTCATTTTAAAGACATCTTATTTTTTAAAAATAAAATCAGAAACAGCAGGAACAAAATCTTGGACTTTTGGGTCTTTTAAATCAGTCTGGATGCATCTTAACCTGAATTAGGTACCAGGGTAAGAAAAGTAACGTGGAAGTGTGATCTGTCACAAAGGCTCCTAGAGTTCGTTATTGAAAGTGAGACTTTACATCTCTTCTATTTCCCGTTCCACCTTCAGCAGATTTTTTTCATGTGAGGAAAAAAAAAACCATGGAAGAAATAATGGGGAAACCTAGGAGGGCTGTAAATGCAGGACATTATTATCTGAACCTCTTGTAAATTTCCATGAAAGAAGCAGTGAGACTGCACAATAAAAGCCTGAACAGAAGCATCTCTATAGCAGAGTTCATGCTATACTTCCATAGATCCATCCATAAGGCATGGATCTATAGCATGCTTCTACTTCCATAGATCCATCTATAAGGCAGCTAGTTCCTTATATGTTTGATGCCAACTCTTCATCCTGTCCTCTAGGAGGAGGTCATGGAGCAAAAGTTATTGAAAAAGACATACTTATCTAAGTTAAAGACTGTAAAAAGATTTTTTGGCTATACAGTAGCAGCTTAGCAAAGCAATGCTGTAAACTGCCTTAACTACATATGACATTAAATGTGTCACTTGCAACATTAATTTTTCAAAAATGCAAGCCAAGTGAATTGGAATCTAATCAAAACTGGCACCAATGTGTGGGTGGGGAAGAGAGATTTCATCTTTTCCATCCTGCTCTGATCCAGAAAAAGAGTCCTTATTGCAAATTATGATAGGAAACCACATGGAATAGGTAGCAATGGGTCCTTTAAAATTTATAACATGGATGGTTGCATAGAGGGAAACATGATTTAAAACTCTCCTTCCTGCATGGTATGATTTCAGGCCAGCGCACCCCATCCCATCTGTTTTTAATAATAATCATAATCATAATAAGCTCTAAAGTTACTGCGAAACATCAAATGTAGTAAGTGTAAACTATTAAGTGTAAACTATTAAGTGTAAACTATTCTGTATTGAATCAGGGTTGGACAATGTGCTATACTGAATATCCTGTAGTATTATTATTCCAGTCATAGTGAGGTCCCTTTGCCTGTGAAAGGGATCTTAACACCAAAAGTATTTAAAAATAATTTTATATACAGGAAAAACAGAGACAGCCATGTATGATCACCATGGAGAACCAGAGATTCCCAGAAACCATTAGGTTTTTACAAACACAGGTGTATATTTAAGATATTTTTAACATACACCTATGAGTGTAAAGCATGAATATGATTACCACAGGTTGGTCAGTATATGTATATACTAAGGTCAAATTGTGGTTGTATTTTGGTGGATAATCTGGATTTAATATACAGTAGCTATTAAATGTTGATTAATTCACAGTGTTCAGCAGTCCAAAAGAAAGTATCCTATTTTTTGTCTCATGTTATTTTTGTTTCTAAAAAATGTACCTTTAAAAATATTTAGATGAATAATGTTTGTGAAAAAGAAATGTAGGTGAATCCCAGTCTTCCCCACTATGGTAAGATTATTGTTATTTATGTAAATCTTAGCAAAAGATTCTACATGAATATCTTTCCATATAGATCAGGAAATTTTAATTTTAAGCAAATCTATGCTCTCTTTTGTCCTTTTGTTTTTGGTAATGCTTTCTATAGTTCATTTGTGATCTGTTCACTTTTCTTCAAATGGTGTACACATATTTCCAAGTATTCCTTGTTTATATTTGGAGGCCGGATCATTGACTTCCTCTTTGGATGGTTGTCCCCTGGAAACGAACTTCTGTTGCCAAAATAGTCCACCTTTTTCCTTCCAGATTTAATATTAATAGCTCCAGCAGAATATTTTTGACTGTCTGTACTGCAGAGTTTCTGTCTGGATAATAGTCTGCAGATGAAACATTTTTGCTAAACTCTCTAGTGTTTGGTTGAATTAAAATCAACATTTAAAATATTTCCACCACTCCCAAGGTTGAGAATGTATGAACATGGTGTATTTTTTTAAAATGCTTCAGCTTAACATGAAAATGTTAAATACAATCTAAAATGTTAAATCAAGGTGGTTAGTAATAATAGTGCTTCTTATTAATAATAGTTAATGTACAGAAAACTATATGGTTTCATTTCTGCAAACATTATTGATATGATCTCTATTTGGTCTTTTTGCTTCTAACCTTAAGCCACTTTGCTGTATTTGGGCTTGTTATATATTTTCTTTATTGTTCAGATATTATTTGTTTTTCCTTTTATGACCCGTCCCCCAAAACTAAAAGTTTATTGTTGTTGTTGTTATTGTGTACCTTCAAGTTATTTCTGACTTAAGGCAACCCTACAGCAAACCTATCATGGGGGTTTCTTCTCAAGATTTGTTCAGAAAAGGTTTGCCATTGCCTTTCCATGAGACTATGACTTGCCCAAGGTCACCCAGTGGGTTTCATGGGTGAGCTGAAACTGCTATGCCATGCTGGCTCTCCTATCTACTGGCATTTTACAACCCACACACCCCAGACAAAAGCAAACTGTCTACATGTGAAGATTTATATACATAGATGTGCAATGAAAATTTACTTACTTACTTATTTGTTTATTTAAAGCAGTGTTACTCAATTTTTTTTACCCTCGGGATCCTCCTTTACATCTACATGCAGATATCTTTATTGAACATAATAGCCCTTTCTAATGAATCGTGTCATCTTGGCCAAAGTATGATAATCTCAGTTTCATGATTTTGGCTTCTACTGAGAGTTCAGGCTTTATTTGTTCTTGGACTCATTTATTTGTCTTTTTTCTTCTTCTTTTTTTGTCATTCAGCAGTTGTCGTTTTGGCAGTTATTTGTCTTTTTGGTTGTTGTGAAAATGATGTGTCTTCCTTTACAATTTGCTCTCAGTATTTTTCTGTTGCAACATGGAGTGTCCTAGGCAAGTAGGCACACCCCAAACTTGACACAGCAAGTTTTTAATCCCTTTTCCCAGCAGCATTTTCTCTCCCCTTTGACTTTATTGACTGCAGTCATCAAAATATACAACTAATACCGAATGCCTAAAATGAATACATTATTTCTTCCTCTGTTTACATGTTTTGCCAAACTCCACTTTTCTTATTTATAAACCTCCTTTTTAGCAAAAGTGAAGCCTATGCAATTAACCAGACTTTGAACTGCATTTCCAGCCAAAGTTCTCCTCATTAACTATATCTTCCTCCTTTCATGTTTGCTTTATCTATCTTTTAGCTTGTTAGCTACATTTGCTCAAAAAGCTTCTTCTGCCAGCTGCAGAGCTTCTTTCTGCCAAAAGACGACTCTGTCCATCTAATTAGGGTTTTACCTTCTCTACAAAGTTTGTGCGGAATAACCACGTTTTCATCCAGTGGGGCCCTGGAGGCCAAAAACTCTTTTACAAGATATGTGTGTAATGTGTGTATTTTAAAAACCATTTCTGTCTTTCTATTCTAGAGACCCATCTAAACTTTTTATTCTTATTTCTACTAATTTATTTATGTGTTGAATCCAAATATTAACCATTTCTCTCATCTCTGTCATCCCACATTTCCAGCTGCGATTAAAAGGTCTCAGTTTCTTTCGCTTCCTTCCACTATCCTCCATCACCCTTATCTTACTTCAGTTGCTGCAAACTGAGGAGTTTATTACATAAACTTTAAAACTGTTTCAAGCCTCCCAGGCTGGAGCTGGGATGTGGAATGAAAGCAAGGATTATCACATGCTAAATTGCTATCTAATCGCCGCCCATCATCAGCCCAGGTCCCAGTTGCACTCTGCCCACACTTTTTAGAAGCTGGGAAGCTTCTGACTTCTAAAAACCGCTGGTGGAGTGTGGCTGGGACCTGGCTTGGACCCAGGCTGATCCTGAGAGGCGATTGGGTGGCGATTTAGTATGCAATAATCCCCGCCTCCATCCCGCACCCCAGCTCCAGTGGTTTTAACGTTCATGCGATAAGCTCCTGAGCTTAAAATGTGAAAGTAGATTGCATTCAGTTAATTCAGCATGGAGGAGAAGAGAGAAGGGGTACAATCTTGTCCTTCCCTGCAGGATCAGGAAAAAGCAAACTGCTGCAGTCTCTTCTAGTTGTGTGTTCTTTCTCATTAACAATATTGACCACAGTCTGATGTTGCTTGCTACATGTGTCCTAGTTTTCATCTGTGAAATGTTGATGGGTTATAGGTTGGTACTTTTTTGTACTTTGGCCACATCATGAGAAGGTATGACTCATTAGAAAAGACAATAATGCTGGGAAAGATTAAGGGTAGCAGAAAGAGAGGAAGACCACATGTTAGGTCTTTTAGGTAGGACATGGGCATGATGCTGCAAAACCTAAGCAGAGCAGTGGATGATAGGGAGAGAAATCTCATCTACAGGATCATTCTGAGTCACATCTCTCTGTATGTGAGTTTCCTCTGTATATCACTTGCTGGGGAATATGAATGAGAACGTATCGCATCAGTGTCTTGCTTGTAGGCTTCCCATAGGCAACAGTTTTACCATGATGTGAACCTAATGCAGGACTAGACAGGCCTTCAGTCTGATCTAGCAGGGATCTTTTTACATTCTAGTGGTGTCACAAGGGATGGCATCACCCGATGCAGTAACTCATGGTGTCATCCCTCCCCATTGACATCTGCCCATACCACACCATATAGAATCCTTAGTCATGTTTTTGTACTAATGTTACTCATAAATTGTAATTCTCACATATCACTGAATGTAATGGATGTAACATAAACAACTAGCTAAATTAAAATTATATCTTTAAATTACAATATCATATGCACAGCCTAAATGTTTTTACATGTATATAGTTTCATATTGTTAAAGGGGAACTTTTGTAATTTGTGATGTTTTTAAAGACATTTTAAAAAGAATAGTTTTTCAGAAATTAAAAAAAAACAGTTAAGTTTAATTTTTATAAAAACCTGGGGCCTCTCCTTTCTCTTCCTACATAGCCTTGCTCAACTCACACCATCTCTTCAGCATTTTAAAGGGACACAGACAAACGCCACAGCCCATTTCTGCCAAAAGGCAGATTTTTAGGGAGCAGTGTTGTCACTCACTGCTTTAGGATGTCACCTGGTGTAGCCTGAACCCCCCTCACCTCGCTAGTGATGCCCATGGCCAACACTAGTTGTTGAGTCAGACCTCCAAGCTGAGCCAGTGCTCTGCCTGGTGAGACTTTTTGGGCATTTTGACAGGGGTCTTTCTCTAGGATAACCAGATGTCATAACCACAAAGGAGGACAAGGCACTGCTAAATAGAGGAATTCAGGAAAAAATTAGGACATGACCAAATAAAAGTTTAAAATACTAATATAATAATAAATTCATGCTCCTTTAGTCATGCTCATAATGGAGGACATTTTGAAATTCCTCCTGGACAAAATGTTGAAATGCAGGACATGTCCTGGAAAAGGAGAATGTTTGGTCACCCCGTTTTTCTTACTTGTACTTTTTTAGCTTCCATGGGGAGGGGGTGTTGGATGTAGACTCTCTCAAATGCAGGAACTACCACTGATCTATGCTCCAGTTATATTGAACTTTCTAGCTAGATGGTGATTGACAGTCAGAAGATGAACGCAGGCTTTTGCTATCTCCGGTAATTCCAAAATGCTCCATTTGCCCTTAGGTAACTTTCCAATTAGGTGACTGAATCACACACACAAAAGCTCTCATCTTCTGGATTAAGCATTTCACAACAGGAGAGTTAAAATATTTATCTTTCTTTCTTGTTGCAGATTAGCTTTGTGAAGTACAGTGCCCCCCCCCCCGTTTTCTTTTTGTCTAATTCCCCCCTTTCTCTGCATGCTGCTTCTGAGAGATGCAATATTATTTTACCCAAGAGCTTGTCAAACACAGCTTGGTATCATTTTAATGGTCAGGGAGCATTTGTTCACTGATTTGAATGAGAGAATGTATGCTTTGCAAGCTTTTGAAAGGCAAAGTGGCATGGCTTTGTACTGAAGACCAGAATCTTGGAGGACAGAATCACCTGGCTTTATTCCTCCACCCTTGAGAGTAATTTCATTCTATCTGCATTTGAGACTTACTGCATTATCACACTAAGGGGCAAACAGGATTTAAATGAGAGTTAAACAAGAGTTAAACAGGAAATGTCCTGTGATAAACATAGAGCATTTCCTGTTTAACTTTCGTTTAACTCCTGTTTGCCCCCAAGTATGATAAAGCAGATAGATTTGGTTGCCAAAGGAATCATGTATTCTCTCTGTTTACAATTTTCAGCTTTTGACTTAGAATGGCCATGTGTCTTGTTTTACAAAAGACATTCCTCTGTGTGAAGGGCTGTCTAAAGGTCATAAAGACTTTTGTCACAAGACAATGTGAATAATGTCATTCACACAGTTCGAGTTTGTTATTCACACATGGAACCGCATCGACTCGCATCTCAGTGGGTTTTGTCACTCACAAGTGCAAGCATTTGAATAAAGATGGAGCAGATGGTGTGAATGCATTCAAAACATGTTTAAGGCATGCAGCATGTTATCCTGGGTCTATTCAGGTCTATTCATATTGGTTATTCACAATACCAGCGATACAGATTTTTTTAAAAAAAATGGAGGCAAACTTGATGTTGATTATCCCAGATTAAGTGGCCTTTTGGCAGCCTCCTCCCCAAACTTAACCAGGTGCATTTGGGATGCATGTGAACAACAGAGAGTCAGCCCAGATTCATCCTTGATTATTTGCACAGTGTGAATAGCCCCAAAGTTATCAGAATAGGCCATACAAAGTCTTTTGCGGGGTTCCTTTCCATCTGGCCTAGGAGGAAGGGCCTTGATCTGACTCTATCTAGATGGTGTGACTGTTGTTGGCACCTGGAGACCTTGAGGGTGGATGATTATGACGATGGCAATGACGATAATGTTTATTTCCATGCTGCCTTTTCCCCAGAGTGGGAATCAAAGGGACTTACAATGATTAAAAAATGAATTTGTTAAAAATCCACAAGATAAAAAAATTAAAACATGATTAAACAATCAGAAAAAAATAAATTAAATTTAAAACACCTAAAAATCGGTTAAAACATATATCATTCACACACACACACACACACACACACACACAAACACACACACATTCTTTAGCACTTGTTATTGGGAGTCAGGTTTAGCTTGGGGATCATTTTTGGAAAAAAAATTTTTTTTAATTTCTTTCTATTTTTGTTGTTAGTCCTATGCAAATTATTTAATCCAGTGTATTGTTATTGTTGTGAGATGTTTAGCCTCTTCTACGATTATCTGAGTCACTGGTGTCACCAGGGGGTGTTGTGGTGGGGACTGCATTGGGTGACATCCCAGAGGAGGGGTATCACCTGGTTGGGTAGTACACCCAGGAGGGGAGGCAGGTGGCAGCCTTCTGGGTCGTACTGCAGAAATAATGCAGTTTGACACTGCTTTAACTGCCATGGCTCATTGCTATGAAATCCTGGGATTTGTAATTTGTTGTGGCACCAGAGCTCTCTGACAGAGAAGGCTAAATATCTCACCAAACTACAAATTCCATGGCAGTTAAAGCGGTGTCAGACTGCATTATTTTTGCAGTGCAGATTAGACCTAAATTGAAGGCAGGTGGATAAGAAATATTACCATTGTTTCTAAAATTAAACCACAGGAAATGAGCAAGCAGGGCTATCCTGAAACATTTTGCTGTTTGAGACAGACCAACAAATGGCAAGTCAACAAACATGGTCCCTGGAGCCAGACAAATTTTGCAGGGACAGGAGGCAGAAAATCCCCTAAGTATGCGTGTCTGTAAAAATATTATTTAACATAGAACTAGCTGCCTGATCTGCCACCTCACTTTGCCTGCAGTAGGGAGCTTATCCCATTAACAAATAAGATGGCTCACCTCTTCCAGGTTGAACTCAGGATCCAGGATGCCCCTGGATATTATGATACGTAACTCCCTGCCTATCTCGCTGGGATGCCGCTATCCAGATGCATCCTGGGTTGAAGTCTCACTCAGCTGGCCAATTTTTGAAGCCAGAAGCTCCCTGGCTTTGAAAAGTTGCTGACTGAGCAAGGCTTCGACCCGGGATGCATCTGGACAGCAACATCCCAGCTAGATAGGTGGAGATTTAGGTATGGTAACATACGGGGGCATCCCTGATCCTGAATTCAAGGCGGAAGAGGTAAGCCATCTTATTTGTTAATGGGATAAGCTTCTAGGATCTTTCCTGTCAGAATCCCTGGTTGAGCCAGTGCAAATCACCCAGACATTTACCTGAACATCTTTATCTGTTTTCTGCTTGCCCAGTCCCCATCTCCTCCTGATAACTGTCAGTTTGGTAAATCTGGTCAACCAGCCCTTGCAATTGCTAAGTAAACAGCTCTTGTGTGCATCTGTTTTCCAGCTCATTTCAAAAGTGTGATAATAGTTGCTGTAACTCTCTGCAGGCAACACCAAAAAGGATTATTCATCTCACAGTTAATTGTTGGCACGGATTGCTGTTCTGGCAGTGATGTCCCAGTGTTCTCTGTTTCCTTGAGAGCAGGTGAATTAGAAGAAATTACAAAAGGCAGCAGCTTTTCTCAATCCCTTGTCATAGGATATTAATGCACAGCAGATAATGCATAGTGCTGTGGTTCCTTCCTGTCATTTTTGCTCAGCTCTACCTCTTTTTGCCATATTAAACAACAACCACCACCACCAATTGTCTGAAATATACCAGGACCCACAATAAGACATGCCAATGCCAGTTTAAAAGCACAGTCTCAGTCCAGTAGAAAGTGTTATTTTTCATTTACTTGAGCTTCATCTACATTGTAGAAAGAAGGCAATTTGACATCTTTTTAGGTGCCATGAGTCCATTCTGTGGAATCCTACGATTTTTAGTTTGGTGAAGTATTCAGCTTGTTTTGTCGGAGTTCTGGTACCTTACCAAACCACAAATCCCAGGGTTCTGTAGGATAGAGTCATGGCAGTTAAAGTGTTGTCAAACTGCTTTATCTCTGCAGTGTGACTACACCCTTGGGCCCCATTCCCACTACGATATACATCGCAGCAGGATGTAATGTATATGACTTTAGTTCCCATTTGGAATCAATTCTGATCCTTATCAGATTGATTCCAAAGGGGTAAATGCAGGGTAAACCCAAATACCTCGAGGTTTCCTGGCACCACTTCCAAAGTGGTGTTTTTTGAAATGAGTCAATTTATTCTAAAATAAATTGATTCACCCCAGTGGAAACCACAGTGGCAGATTTGCACCCGCTGCTGGTGACAGGGACATGGCAGGGGCAGCTGCAATGGCCCCTGCCATCTTCTGGTCACCGGCTTTCCCCATCCTTCCTCATCCTCTGTCACTCTCCCTCTCCTCTGCCACCCATGGATCCAGGGATCCATGGGTAGTAGAAGCCCCTTAGGGACCCCCATGGGTCTCCTCCTCCTCTGCCACCCATAGATCCAGGGGGTCCCTCTGGGGCTTCTGCCACCCATGAATCCCTGAATCTATGGGAGGCAGAGGAGGAGGAGACTCATGGGGGTCCCTCTGGGGCCTCTTCCACCCTTGGATCGTGTGATCTAAGGGTGACAATGATGAGGGAGCCCCTCCATCCTTTCTGCCTGCCTCCACTTCTTCCCCAAGGAAGGGGTAGAGGGAGAAGGAAAGGGATGGCTGCTTGTCTTCCCCAATGGGAACGACAAGCATGCCAAGAAAAACCCTGATTCCAAACAGGCCCCCCTTCCATAGTGGGGACGAGGGGCCTTTTGGAACTGGGGTTTTCCACGGGGCAGGCCTGGGATTGAATGTGGGTCATTCCTCCAGTGAGAATGGGCCCTTGGACTTAGTTGAGAGGACAGTTGCCTGTTCTGTAGAGGTGGCTTGAAATGATATGGGGTAAATGTTGAAACAGATCCTCACCATGACAATTCTCTTCTCACAGACAGATCTATCAGGAGCGTCCAAAAATGCAGGCAGCTCTATCAGTCTGTATCAGCAAGCTAGTCCTAGCAGAAACAGGACTTTTGCAAAGCCAATGGGTCTTAATCAGCAAAATCAAAGCCAAGTAACCACAAAACACTGATTACAACAAATACAGCCCACAATGGTGTATTGTTTCTCAGGAAAATCCATGCCTAAAGCTATTTTAAGGATTAAACAACAAAACAACAACAACAGAAATCCAGCAAATCTAAACTTGCTTACTTTCTTCAACAGCCATCTGAAAAATCAAAATTGGCAGCGAATGGAACCAAAGACAGGCTAAAACCTTTCCCTGTATCTTAGGACTGTTATTGTCAGGCATATGTTGAAAATAGAATTGTCTGAGATTAGTTTAATATTCACTTCGTTGGTGTGATGCAGATTTAATTCTTTGGGTTCCAGACTTCTTCCTGAAAATAATAATTTTCCCTGCTGATTAGTCTCTTGCTTCAACATGTCTAATTTCTTGCTCTAATGAAGAAGAAAATTGGTGGAACCATTTATTGCCTAGTCTGTCTGGTGTAAGTAAAACAATTAACACTGAAGTGATTGAGTTTATTTTCTCATTAATACATAAAAGGCACAGTATACCTTGTTTGTAATGTCTGTTGCTCCTTTTGCCCTTCCTCAGTCAGTTTTAAATCACATTTGTAGGGATGAAAGAGAAATATGATGGAAGTATTATTGGATCACAGTGGGTCTGCTTTGGGATGAATTAGCAAGTAAGGCCATATGCAGCATTGTATTAGGGACTCAAGACAATTAGTGAGCTACAGCTAATGTTGAGAGAGAAGACAGTAGTGTTTTGACTTTTCTAGCTGGCTGGCCTTTTACGCCTGAAAGCTAAGTACTTTTTTTGCTGGTAAGTGCTCTTCAAACTTTATGACAGTCTTGTTGTGAGATATGGTAATAAGAAGAACTTTTATTAAGAAATATCTCCTTTCTAGGTCATTACTGTGTATGGTTAAGGTGGCCAATTATATATGCCACAAGCTGGAGGGTGTCCAGATGAGGGCAACCATAATGGTGAATGGTCTGGAAACCATGATCTATGAGGAGTGACTTATGGAGCTGGGTCTGTTTAGCTCGGAGAAGAGAAGGTTAAGGGGTGAGATGACAGCCATGTTTAAATATTTAAAGGGATGTCACATTATATATGTCTAAATGGGAAGTTTGGGATATTGTTTCTTTTGTTATTATCTTTGTATTTTTTGTGTTAACCTATGTTGTTATCTGCCTCAATCCTCTAAAGGGAGAGGTGGGAGACAAATACATAATTATTATAATTAAAGTAAATATAAGAAATATTCTCTAAATTTGCACATCAGTCTTACACACACACATCCTCATACTACACAGTTCTGGCATCTGGGTTGAGTAAAACCGTGCCTTAAAAAGCATTTCACTAATTCCAAAATAGCAAATAGAGTTTTTCCCCCCATGTTTGCCAAAATTCCTAATTTTTCACTGGAAAAAGATGGTCCTAAAACAGTGGGAAAATGGTTCCCCCACCCATCTTCTTGTCTCCCTGCCCAGGTCTTCACATATCTGGGCCAAACTTCAAAGCAGATCAGCATAATTTGCACTCACAACATCTTACGTACTCTCCAACTGTTCTGATTTAATCTTCTGTCACCCCACTTTTCCAGCAGCCTTTTATTTTATTTTTTCATTTACAAGGGGCTAAATACCCTAAAGCCACCAGATCCCATCTGATCTTGGAAGCTAAGCAGAGTCAGCCCTGGTTAGAACTTGAATGGGAGACTGCCAACAAATATCAAGTGCTGCAGGCTGTATCTCAGAGGAGGCCATTGGTAAAACCATACCTGAGCATTCCTTACCTAAGAAAACCCTATGAAATTCATGAAGTCACCATAAGCCAACAGGCCACTTGAAGGTACACATATACACACCCACACAAACATTCTGTTATCCATTTAGATGCCATCTTCCTCCCAAGGCATCTCACACACAAAAAGAGGTAAACCCTGACAATTAATTTTAAAACACAATTAAAAATTATTGCATTAAAATCATAGCTTGTGAACAGTTTTCTGTTTCTCTCTCCTTTTCTCAAGTTTCTTCTTCATCCTGGTTTACTTCAAATGCTATAAACTATGCTCAAAGAGCAAAAAATATTTGTTCATTGCCTTGGGGAAACTTTGTGGGCTGGGAGGTGATATAGAAATACCATACATACATACATACATACATAAAGTTTGCACTGAATTAACCCAGCAAAGGGGGTAGGGAGAGGATGGGATGAAATCTTGACCTTCCTGAGAGGTTCTGGCAAAAGCAAACTGCAGCCACCTCTCCTATCTTCATATATTATTACTCATTTCTAACTTTTGCTATCTTGGCTACATGTGGTTTTCATTTGTGAAATGATAGCGGGCATGCTTTACTACCATACATTTTGTTTGTCAGCACCCTCCTCTTCTGTCTTTCCTGATTCCAGATGGGCCACTACCATTATACCTGATTGATGAGCTGTGCTTGGCTTGATAGTCCACAGGTTGCACAGCCCTGTTTTATGGTGAGGCTTGGTCTGGTTTATTAGTAGGTGCACACAATTATTTTTATTGCTCTAAATGCAGGCTCCTTGGGGCACTCTCACACACAGCTTTTGATGATTAATCTAATTCCCATCCTTCTTTTCTTTAAAGTTCATTGCAGCAGATGTCATTTGATTGAAGGATGATAAACAATATGCAGCCACTTTTGATCTTTTTAACAAAGCTCTGAGTAAAGCAGCTCCTTGGTAATTAAAACTGTACTGAAAAATGTGTTTCCCTTCACAACTTCTTCCTTCCATCCTGTAGCACTACAGTATAATAAGCAGAGCTTGGGAAAGTTGTTTGTTTAGGGACTAAAATCTCCAGCCCTGGAAGACAATGATTATATAGATAATGGAGCAGAGGACAGAATAGGGATATTTCAGCACAGAATAAGTAAAGAGACAGTACAGGAATACCTGGTTAACCTAAATGAATACAAGTCTCCAGGACCAGATGTACTACATCCAAGGGTGTTAAAAGAACTGGCAAATGTAATATCAGAACCACTGGCAATAATCTCTGAGAACTCCTGGAGAACAGGAGAAGTCCCAGAAGATTGGAGGAGGGCAAATGTTGCCCCCATCTTCAAAAAGGGGAAAAAGAGGATCCCAACAAACAAGCTTTCAAACAAGCTTGTAAAATGTGGACTAGGCAAGTTAACTGTTACATGGATTTGCAATTGGTTGACCGGCTGAACCCAAAGGGTGCTCAACAATGGCTTCTTTTCAACCTGGAAAGAAGTGCCAAGTGGGGTGCCACAGGGCTCTGTCCTGGTCCTGGTCCTATTCAACATCTTTATTAATGACTTGGATGACAGAATTGGGGGCATACATATCAAATTTGCAGGTGACACCAAATTAGGAGGAGTAGCTAATACTCCAGAGGACAAGATCAAAATTCAAAGTGACCTGAATAGACTAGAAAGCTGGGTGAACACTAACAACATGAAATTCACTTAGGTACTGCACTTAGGGTGGAAAAATGAAATGCACAGATATAGGATGGGGGACACCTGGCTGAATGAAACTACGTGTGAAAGGGATCTAGGAGTCCAAGTAGACCACAAGTTGAACATGAGTCAACAGTGCGATGCGGCAGCTAGAAAGGCCAATGCAATTTTAGGCTGCATCAATACAAGTATAGCATCTAGATCAAGGGAAGTAATGGTGCCCCTCTATTCTGCTTTGGTCAGGCCTCACCTGGAATATTGCATCCAATTCTGGGCACCACAATTCAAAAAGGATGTGGAGAAACTGGAGCATGTCCAGAGGAGGGTGACTAAAATGGTGAAGGGTCTGGAAACCATGCCCTATGAGGAATGACTTAGGGAGCTGGGTATGTTTAGCCTGGAGAAGAGAAGGTTAAGAGGTGATATGATAGCCCTGTTTAAATATTTGAAGGGATGTCATATTGAGGAGGGAGCAAGCTTGTTTTCTGCTGCTCCAGAGACTAGAACGCAGAACAATGGATGCAAGCTGCAGGAAAAGAGATTCCACCTCAACATTAGGAGAAACTTCCTGACAGTAAGGGCTGTTCGACAGTGGAGCACACTCCATCAGAGTGTAGTGGAGTCTCCGTCCTTGGAGGTCTTTAAGCAGAGGCTGGATGGCCATCTGTCGGGGATGCTTTGACTGGGAGTTCCTGCATGGCAAGGGGTTGAACTGGATGGCCCTTGTGGTCTCTTCCAACTCAATGATTCTATGATTCTGTTGTTGTTGTTGTGTGACTTCAAGTTGCTTCTGACTTATGGTGACAGTAACACAAACCTATCATGGAGTTTTCTTGTCAAGTTTCTTCAGGGGGGGTTTGCCATTGCCATCCTCTAAGGTTGAGAGTGGGTGAGTTGTTCAAGGTCCCCCAGTGGGTTTACATGGCTGAGCCAAGAACTGAACCCTGGTATGCAGAGTCACAGTCTGTCATAGTTGAGTCAGTGCCAAAACCACTAGACCATGCTGGCTCCTATGTTCCAAAAAGTAACGTTTTTAGGCTCTGATAATAATTCTATGCACTTGATCCTTATTTAAGTAAACAAGTAAGCCCCCTATGTGTCATAGTAAGGTAATTGTAAATAAAACACTTAACACACTCCCTCGCAATGATGATGTGCCCCATACAGCTGCCAATGCAGTGGTATTATGGCACTGGCACACCATGTATCCTTCTTGGGCATGATTATGAACAGGATGATGGTCAATAAGAGGCTCAGTTCATACAAAAAAGAGATTCTTGTTGGGAATGTTATAGCTGTCTATATGTATATTTACCAGCTCTTCTGGTACCAACAATGGCTGGACTCCGTAGAAGAGATGAGTGACAGGTAGATTTGACAGAACTGATGATGCCTTCAGGCTGTCACGAGGTACCTCACCATGCCAACCTTTGGAACTAATCCTGAGCCTTGGACATCTCAAACTACCAATTCCACCACCATTTGATATCTTTGCAGATCAGTAGTTGTTTCTCCTGTATAAATTGGGTCTGAGAAAGAGTAATTTGCATCAGAGGAGGAAGAAAACAACTGTCAAAGTAAATGAATACAGCCTCTGGGATTCCTCTGGGCCTCAAGAGGGAGTCAAATAATTTGTTCACTGAAGAAGGTTTTGAGTTGCTAATCCAAAGAGGCCGCAGTTTACATTCTCCTGGAATTTACCTTAAAACTGGGCTTCCTGATACCTTATTTTTTGTTTCTTCTTCTTTCTTTTCTTTTCTTAAATGCACATTAATAGAGCATTATGGGTTTCCAGCTACTGGCTTGGCAAACACCCGACAGATTAATGAATATTCTACATCGTCTTGACCTGAAGCATTCTGACCTACAGCAGAGTGGCAGCTCCAAACTACTTGCATTTGCTGGAATAACTGGCTCAAAATGTTTAAATGGCTTTGCCTGTAGGAGTTCTGCCAGTTCTTTCTATGTAATGTGCTCATAATATTAATATTTAAAAATAAATTGGACTTCAAGCACTCCAAAGCCAGAGAAGGATCCAATGTGTGGTCAGATGTTATATTGTATTGGAACTGATTAAATGCTTACCCAATACTTTTTATGCAAATAGTACTAATGGATTAATAGGCTGTAATGTACAATGAGCTACGAGTGTGCAAAGTACGTGTTTCATCAGGGGCATTTTTGAGAGTTTGTTAAGGAATAGCAGTGTAGTATCATGGTGAAAGCAGGGGGTAGGGAACCAGGTCAAGGTGGAGTGCTGGATTTCACTATCTTCTGGAATGTCAAGTGGCATGGCTGATGCTATTAAGGTCACTGCTGGCCAGTATAGCATTTCCATTTGGAGCTTCAGTTGGAAATTTGGCTTCACTCCTTTCCCAAGTAGGCAAGTGGGAGGAAGAGACCACTTCTCTAGGCATTTGTAGGCTCTCCAGCACAATTCTACGGTCAGCCTCTGGCAGATGTTGACCATAGAGTTGCTTTTTTTTTCAGTTGCAGTTTTTTCATTTTCATCGGGGTCCTCTCTCCCAACCCCCAGTGAATCTGGAGGACCCACTGTATTCTTGTTATCACTGGTCAGCAATAAGAGTCGAGATTCTTTCAGGGTTGCCAGACTGGATTGGGGATGGAACTCTTCTAACTTTAATCCTGAACAGATCTCGGAGGACAAGGAGGATGAAAGTACCGGTCCTCTGTCACTTTCCAACTCCCAACTTTCAGCTGCAGCTCCCCACATGGCTGTTGTCTTGTCAGTGGAGGTAGGGGGGCATGGAGTAGCTCCCAGGAATAGAGCTGAGGGATTTGGAACATGAGGGATGACAAGTACCTTCACCCTGCTTCATGGAGTTTTACGGATATAGTACCTCCTCTTGCTCCAGGATCTGTTAAGGGTTAAAGTTACAGGAGCCCCATCTGGTATCTAATCTGGCAGCCCCAGGAGTCTTGTACTTCATCCCCACCTCCTCCAGCCATGGTGAAAAGTAGGTGGATCCTGGGGCATAGTGGGTTTCAGTCCTCACCTGGGCTAAAGGGATGCATAAACTATCTCTCTGTGAGCAAACAGCAGGTTTGGAGATGTGGGTTTTAAATGGGGAAACAAAACAAAACTATAAACAAAGTAAACTAAATGCTTCTCCCAATGCTATGGAGCTAAATCTAATGTTGCAACAAGTTCCATTCATTCCAGCTGCTCTGTTCCAGTTGAGAGTAATGTTTGATTAAAGACATACAACTGATCACTAAAGTCAGAACCATTCAGGCTATTGTATTCCCAGTTACCATGTGCAGATGCGAGAGCTGGATAGTGAAGGAAGCAGACAGAAAGAAAATCAACTCATTTGAAATGCATTGCTGGAGAGGAGTACTTAGGATACCATGGATAGCCAAGAAGACAAACAAATGAGTTCTTGAACAGATCAGACCAGGGCTTTCCTTGGAAGCAAAGATGGTGAGAAGGCATGGATCATAATGCTAGGAAAGGTAGAGGGTAGAAGAAAGACAGGAAGGCCACAAACCAAATGGATAGACTCTATTAGGGGGGTTGTAGGCAAGGGCTCGCAGGATCAGGGCAAGACAGTGGAGGATAGGGATTCTTGGAGATGTCTCATCCACGGGGTTGCCATGTGTCGGAACTGACTCAAGGGCAGCTAACTGCAACAACACCTTATTCCCTCTTTCCACATTCTTTTCCAGCAAGCATCCTAATATAGGGTGGGTATGCTGGAAAGATTTCTAGTTATTATTGTTAGAGAAATAAAAGATGGACAAACTCTCAGTCATTTACTAGTAATCCTTCAGGGATCAACAAATAGATTTCAATCTTCCTTCTGTCCTCCCATGCTATGTACGGTAGTATGTCTAATCTGGACCTATAAATTATGCCTTGGTTATTCAAAATGTATGAAAAGGAACATTTCATGCCTTGTCCTTGAGAAAAAAGATGAAGAGATTGAGGAGAATCCCCCACTCCCGCTGTCATTAACATTTTTGAATAGTAGAATAACATTTTTTAAAGGATTTGGACTTTTATGCCCACAGGCAGAAGAATGCAGAAGTGTTTAGGGGCAGCAAAACTCTACTCTTTATGTAATTGGATTATTGCCATGAAGTTCAACAGTACATTCCCTTTTATTTCTTCTGGCAATCAAAGATCTCAAGTCTCTTGGTGATAGTTTATTATACCCAAAGTTATTGTGCTAGAATAATGTAATTTGCATTGATGGAGGATATGTTCATTTTTTGTTGCCATAGAGATGCAAAATCCCCTTCCTCCATTCACTGGTGTGAAGTGTGTGGGGAATTTCAGGCATCATGCAGAAAGTAAAAGCAGTGTGTGTGTGTGTGTGTGTGTGTGTGTGTGTGATGGATACCAATCATGAGGGATCCCCCCCTCCCTTGGAAACTGTACCTTCAGAAAGATTTTCAGCTGGAGTGGAGTCCATCCTCCTCCATCCCTTCTCCAGTTCCTAATGGAGATATTATGTGTTTGTATTTTAAAGTCTGGATAATTTTTTGGGAGGGGACGCAGTAAAGTAACATTATTTTAGGGAAGGCTAAAATCATACACCTTTCAGAATAAAATAATCCATAATGTGGAAATCTTTAAAAACAACAACAGAATAAACTAAATAAAAATGTAAAGATCAGCAAAAGGACAAGAGCAAAAAAGCTTTACTATGGGCCTATATCAATATATATTCCAATACACCGGAAAGGGGATACAAAAGAGGTTTCAAATTGGGGGGGGGGGGGTATGTGTGCTTTATTTGTAACTTTTGTTTGTTTTAAAATGAAAGCTATTGTGGTTTAGTGGTTTGAGTGCGAGGCTATGACTCTGGAGACCAGGGTTTGAATCCCAGTTGGGCCATGTAAACCCACCGGGTGATCTTGCGCAAGTCACACACTCTCAGCCTCAGAGAAAGGCAATAGAAAATCCCATCTGAAGAAACTTGCCAAGAAAACCCCATGATAGGGTCACCATAAGTCAGAAATGACTTAAAAGCACACAACAGCAACACGTGTTTCAAAATACTTGATCTCTTGTTTTAATGGGATTATTTTAATTATATTTTATTGTTTTTAGCTTATTTTTTTTGTGAACTGCGTTGGTTCCCTCTCAGGGAGAAAGGCAATATATGAATGAAATACATAATACACCACTGTGAAAGGGACAAAGAAACAAGTTATTCCTTATTCTTTTAAAGATCCTTTCAAAACAGTGGCCCTTAGGCAAAAATAGGTAAATCTGATTGTTTTTTGCAGAAGACTGACTTTGGAGCATTTTCTGGTCAGGAGCATTTTCAGTTCAATTTAAGGGTCAACCATTTATTTTTTAATTTGTATTTTTTTGCTAATCTGATATGTAACATCAAGATGTTCAGCTGTAAATTCTGCGTTTCTGGCTTTTCATCTGAGTTATCAGATGGGGGCTAATTTCGGCATTAAAGAGAGATAAAAGCACATTTAAAGCATCTCACAAATAAAGCAAAAATGGTGAGTAATTGGGCGAATGATTATCACACGTAATTGTGCAAATAAAGTGATATCGGAAATGCATTGTTGCTGAAATCCTAAAAGTAAAAGGATGCAAATTAATGCTTCTTTGTGACCACTTTAATGGCGGGTTACTGTTGTGCAACTTTGTGTGAAATCATTTCCGGGATTTTTATGGGATAAACTCCCAATCTCCTTCATGTGATGAACTCCTGAGAAACAGGAGTTTCAAATTTTGTAAAGTTGTTCCAGATATGGTTGTATTGCAGAGCGGGGCATCAGGTGTTTAATTTAAAACCCACTAATAATATTTATTGGTGTCAGTAATGTTGGCATCCTCTTAGATCTGGATACAGAAGGCACAGGATTTCTGTGGGAATTGCAAGATTCACAGGAAAGTCTTTTCTTGGAGATGTTCAAAATGATATTGTTGAAAATGTGTGTCTTTTAAGGATGTTTACTGCAATTGCTTAAGAAATCAACACAAACAGCCTAAAATGAGGATGAGCCATTGATGCCCTCAAGATGTTTTTTGGACCGCAATAATAAAAACTGGGCTGGGGCTGATGATGGACACTGAAGGAAAAAACATCTGGAGGGCTACAGTTGCCTACCACTGTAATAAACTGTTTAGTAAAAGAGAAGGCTGATCCTCTCTGAACCTCCGAAGTGGTAGGTCTGTTAAGAAACTGAAGACTTCCAAGGTCTTGTCTTATCTTGTCTTTTGTATGTGAAAAGGACTGTCTTCACATTAGAATCATAGAACCCTAAAGCATTGCCAAAATCATGTTTTTCCTCAATCAGATGGAAACAGTGTTAAAGCAAAAGTTCGATGTAGCACTTAATATGACACCATACCCAGCAGTGTCCTTCCCTACAGCCAAGATGCTTTTCTCCAAGTTGTAATCATCAAAGGTCCCTTCTAACATTAATTGTACGCTTTCTGCTGTGTACCTTCTCCCTCATTGCTTCCTGCTCAGTGTGAAGGGAACACTGCTAAAAAGGACATAAATTCTTCTTGAACAGTTTCTTTCAGTTGCCCCTTCTCAAACCTGGCAAACGCCAGGTGCTCTTGAATAATCTCCTATCTTCTTCAATCCTTGGCCATGCTTCCTGGGACGTTGATAATATGGATGGAGGTTTAAATCTTTCCCAATTGTGTGCCAGTCCAGATCTAGGTCAGGATTTTGCAGGCTTCTTCTAGGTGGGCAAATTCAGCCCCAGGGCTGTAAATGAACCTCACCCTTGTTTTTGTACATCCCCCTGCAGACTCCATGAACCATGCTTTTTCTGGACCGTCAAAAGCCCTGGAAACCCTGAAGAGCATCCATTCATTCTGTAAATTGGTTACTATGCCTCCACTTCCCTATTTAATAGAATTACCAGTAATATCAGTGTTTCAAAACCAGAATTGAACTTCAAGCCATTTCTGGGCTTTGGGGGGGGGAGCATTTTTGGCAGTCCATACAGCCCCTAAAGGGTCCACAGAGCATAAAATTAACTTGCTCTAGATTTCAAAAAAATAAAAAAAAATGGATGCATAGCTGTAAGCTAAATATGTACTGTATCATGTGCCTTGTATGGTCCAAATTTCACAGGTGAAAACAGGGACACATGTCAAAAAGGTGTGCCTAGGCAGCACAAGGATAAATGTTATTAATGAGGAAGCACACACAAAACTACTATTTTGAGCACTGAATTCCTTGATTTTATGTAGTATGTTAAGAAAAGTCTGAAGAAAGATAAAAACCCAAATGAGCCTATTTGGAAGGGCAAGCACCCACCCCTCCTTTTCTGTTCCTCCTGCTGACTGAGTTGAATGCAAACTCCTTTTGCACTTTGAACTCAGTCTATAGCACCTGAAGTAAGCTGATGATGAAGGTGGAAATGGGAGGAGAAATGAGAAACCAGGGCATTTTAAAAGCAGCTGAGTAAGTGGGATGGCAGCAGATTCACTGGGATTGTCCCTGTCAAACCTGGACAATCGGAGAGTATGGCAGTTTGATTCATAGATCTCAGTGTTAGGGGATTTGTTTGGTGAATCAAGTACTGTATGTCGTTTGGCTAGTTTTTGCATGTGTGTGTACACACATAGCTCAGACTTTTATTCAGACTGACCCTCTTCATCACTGCAAGTAGACAAAGTGTGAGAGAAACCTGCCTGTTTTCTGGCATTTTGCAAACAATTGCACCTATGGAGGTCAAGGCAGGCTGAGCAAACTCGAAGCTTTTCATGCTTAAGAGGACCCATAGAATCATCAGTTTATTGCATTTCTGTGCAAGTTGTTGTGATCATTATGTGGTTGTTTAAGGACCCTTCATAATCTAAAACTAAATTATAATTTATTTATCTTGTATGTAAATCAAGCACTGGGCCTTTGTCTGGGGGAAGGGAATAATCTCTCTTGCCTTCTGAATGAATCGACATTAGTTTGCTCACTCTTGGAAAATAGGAAATGCTAGCAGTTCCTTAGCAATTCCTGTTTGTTGCCATAACAGAATTTGCAGATAATGTTTTGAGGCTGTTTTTCAAGCAGGCGTTATCACCTGAAGAGAGAACAAATGAGTGTAATTATATCCATTCTGTTTCACAGTAGCAGATATGAAAGGATGGCAACTTTTTTCTGGACATAAATCACTTCAATTCTGTTTCTCCTTATTTATGCATTGCCTGGGTCTTACAGCCATTTACATGGTCATCCAAGAAATTCATGGGAGGCCCTTCTTGTTTAATACTTCTGTTGTTATTGGTGAGTCATGTTTAAAATAAATAAATAAAGCTGTAAGCTGCCAGCTTCTATAATAGCTATTTGTAAATAGCATGATTGCACCAGCAAATTATAATGCCAGGTATCAGCAAATTATTTGGGCTCATACCTAACTCAGAGCATCTTGTTCAGAACGATGATGATGAGAAATCTTGGAGAAATGGGATTTTGAGAAATCATGAGAATGGGAAAGTTGCCAGAGGACTGGAGAAGGGCAAACATTGTCCCTCTCTTCAAAAAAGGCAAAAGTTAGCCTGTCGGAAATCAGGAAAAAAAATTATAATGAATTATACAGGAACCTGTCTGCAAAACTCTTGATGACATTACAGTGATTAGTAGGTGCCAGCATGGGCTTGTCAAGAACAAATCCTGCCCAACTAACCTCATATCTTTTTTAAAAAAATCAAGTCACTAGTTTAGTAGATGGTGAGAATGCAGTGGATGACATGTATCTAGATTTCAGCAAAGCATTTGATAAGTTCACCCATGATATTTTGATTGTGGAAATATGGAATAGATGGAAAAACCATCAGATGGCTCAATAATTGGTTGGAAACTGGTGCTGAAAGAGTTGTCATTAGTTACTGTTCTTCAGACTGGAAGGAAGTCTCAAGTGGAGTGCCACTGAGTTCTGTGTGCGCCTCTCCGTTCATTGTAGCTAAAGACGTTGGCTTGATATCAATCCTATGACCCATCTGGACATATTGGGAAAATCACAGAGGTTTTGTTCCTGTCCTTTCCTATTATTATTATTATTATTATTATTATTAGATATCTACATGATATTTTCACCATTCTGGGGTATTCCCAGGGAACTCCCAGCACTTACAAAGACTTTTTATTCCCATTCTCGGGGTCAGTTTAAATTAAACCAGTATTTCCTGAAATGCAGTCTGCCTTATGGGGAAAGAAGGTCAGAGAAGCACATCTCCTTCCAAGTACAGATTGCCCTTGTACTACTTTTTCAAGAGGTACATATGCTCTGATGATAGTGGGGGTGGTAAAACCACTCTGGTTCAAAGTACAACAGAGCTTTCCAGGATGCTGAATTATTATCCACATAGATACAGCATCTTGTATACAAAGGGATCTTGTAGCATGAGCTTTCATAGATTTGAGTCTACTTCCTTAGTCTGTCCCTGGACACTCCACTGCACTCATACATCTGAGGAAGTAGACTCAAGTTTACAATAGTGTATGCTACTAGCTTCTTTCTTTCAGTTAGTCTCAAAGGTGCTACAAGATTCCTTTGCTTACTGACTTACCAGATCAACATGGCTATGTCCTTGAGCATCTTGTATAGTTCCTTTAAAAATTAGACTAACCCCCAAAGTGGATTCATTGGCCCACTGATATTAGAGTCCGTGAATATCACCACTTTGTCGAAATACAGGCTGAGATCATACAGGCTGTATAGTTTCAATCTCTGCATTGGGTGTAATGCACTCTTTCTGCTATGTAACCCTTGTGTTTAATGCCATGCAACTGAATGCACAACCCAAAGCTCAAAAGAAATGTGCATCTCATATTCATGTGTCTCTTGTGTGGATCATATTCACGCTGCACAACTCTGTTTCTGCAGCCTTGAGCTAAGTGTGGACATTGTACATCATAGAAAATGGCCAATTGCTTTTGATAGCTAACTTATGCATTTGTATGACACTGGATTCTGGCCAGTTTTTTATAAAAGAAATACATATTTTAAACAATTAAATATAATCATATTACCAGATCAATAAGACAATTACATCATAGATAACACAATTACACCTTTGTATCTGATTTATTATATTTGCATCTGATTTATCATATATAATCATTACATTTTACATACATTTGAAAATGCTAGGAACGACATAAACTTTCTGCCTGATTTCTGTACTTCTCTGGACTCTTTCAGACGTGGGAAATTGGAAGTATAATCCAAGGGCAATCCAAACGCAATCATGGGGTTTCATGTTATTGCGAATTAGAGCTTCTCACGCAATTTCGGGCAAAAGGGAAGTCACTCTGAATGCAATCATGGGTTTCACATTATTGCGAATTAAAGCTTCTCATGCAATTTCGGGCAAGGGGGGGTTACTTTCAGGTAATGGGAAATTATTCTGAATGCCTTCTGAATGCAATGGGGATTCACGTGAATTCGCTAAACTAGCGAATTCACATGAATTTGCATTGGCTCCATTCGAAGTTGAGAGAAATTCCTCCCGTGTGAAAGAGTCCACAGTTGTGTTCTCTTCTGCCTTTGTGGAGAGCCATAAAAAAGGCAAACAAAGAGGCCATGAAGTCCCCTTTATAGACAGTGGGGTATCGTTCTGCCCAGTTATTTCTTCTTATTCACACAGAGCAGTGAGAAGGCCCATTAAGACACCCTCTTGTTGTTGTTAACTGCCTACAAGGCATTTCTGACTTAGGGCAACTATATGCTGACATTATAATGGGATTTTCTTGTCAGGATATGTTTAGAAGAGGATTGCCATTGCCTTCTTCTGAGGCTGAGATAGAGTGACTTGCCCAAAGTCACACAGGGATCCAAATCCTGATCTCTTGGAGCATCCTCCATCCAGCCCTGCCTGTGAGCATGCAAAGCCCTCCTCCTTCTTCAGCCCACCATGAGGGAGTCTGAGAAGGGCCTGAGAAGGCCTGGCCTCAATTAAGACTAGCCCTCCCTCCAGTCCATCGCCTTGGTCCGGGCCTCAGAGGGAGAGAAGAACTGCTGGACCTGATCCCCTTCCACATTCCCCACCACCATTCCCTTCTCCTTTTGTGTCATGTCTTTTTAGATTGTAAGCATGAGGGCAGGGAACCATCTAATTAAATGATTGTATGTACAGTGCTGTGTAAATTTACAGCGCTATATAAATAAAGCTTAATAATAATAATAATAATAATAATACATCTTTGCCTTCTACACTTTACAACAGTATGTAGTATATTTTTTCAGTTTGGCTTTTTCAGAATTGCTTAAAGCTGAAAATTCCATGACTTTTTTTTCTTATAAGGCACTTTCTATGTAATCCTCCTGAAGGTCACACTGATTATTATCTCCACTAGAACTGAAGAACCGTGTAATTATAGCAAAATGTCACCTGGAAGAGAAATGGCTTCTAGTCAGATATCTCAGCCAGAGATATGCTGCTCAAATTCTCCACTATGGGGATAAAGTTGGGAGCATTGGAGTTGGCGGGGGGTGGGTGGGGATGGGGTGGAATAGCTTTTCCCTCAACCCTTTTGTTTTCTTCCCAGCCAATATCATCTGTTTTGGTTCTGCGGTTGAATTCAACAACTGATCCCAAGGCACATATTGCACATCCTTTTTGGTTGCTATAAGCTTACAATCCACTGTCTCTGATTAGATTTCACACTGAGCAAATTGCAGCATCTTCTTTCAGAGTACTTCAGCATTAGTCAAAAGGATTAACGACACTCAGATCAAAGGATATCTTTTTACAGAGATGCTCCAGACATGCAGAGAGCTATCAGCCTGGTGAGGCGACACAATATTATACTAGAACAGATTACAACCTTTTATCCAGACTACAGGTGTTTGCTCTTAAATTTTCAAACTGATATAAGTAAATGGATTGTGTGGGTTGATTTGCAGCCATGGATTATCAGCAGGCATAGAAATTTTTATCTGAAACAGGATCTCGTGTTATTCTTAATCCTTCTATGGCCAGAAGAGCTTTTTATGCCAACAGTTGATAAACTAATCATTCTATATATTCAGGTTTGTGTCAGTTCTACATATATTCGACCAAAGAGTATTCCATCCAATTTCTGCATCTTTGGCACATAACTTTCCCAAATACATACCTTCTGATTGTCCCAGGTTGGCCAAAAGAGTACCCATTAATCATCTCTCATTCCACTTTTTCAGCTGCTTTTAAAACGTCCCAGTTTCTTCCTCTTCCTCCCAGTTTCCTCCTTTGTCCTTATAGCCATTGCTGCAGAGTCTAAAATGCAAACATAGTTTGTAATCAATTAACTGGGCAATGGGGAAAGGAAGGGAGAAGGCAGAATGTGGCCTTTCCCAACAGGCTCAGGCAAAAACAAACAGATGCAGCCTCTCCTAGTTGGTGTGTTTCTCCTCATTTTTGTCATCATGACCACACATACACTGAGGTTACTTGCCTACACCTGCCCTGGTTTTACCCTGTGAAGGGCAAGTTATACCAATGCAATGCATTCTTGTACTGTATGCAACTTTCCATCATACAGTATGTACACTTTTGTACTCAGTCTTTGAGCTGATAACTGCTTTGCAAAATCTGAAGAAGCCTTTAATCTAAAGGATAGGTGTGTTCTTATCTGAATCTAGGAAATACAAAGTAAGCCAATTCCCTTAAAAATGCAGCTCACACAAACTCTGCTCCCATCTATCACAATAGGCTCTACAGATTGAAGAAAATCATATTGGTGCCAAGTAAAGATATTGTGCATTATCATAGAGTGGAGGCTTTCATGCTGTCCTCCGGAAAAACCCACTTTTCTTTGGAAGCTTTCCAAGGTTTTCTCCATGAAAAGATAAGTAAGGATATAAAAAACATCCCATGAAATAGAATCTAATAGTTTCTTCCTTGCTGTCCTCCCATTGGCAGGTGAAGCCTTTTTTAAAAAAATTCCAGACAGGCTTTTAGAACTGCACATTTTAAATAAAAGGGCTTTAAGAGGGTATTGTATTTTTTTTAATTCTAGTGTTTTCCCTGTAGTGTTTTTATTATCTTAAGCCTATGTTTTAACATAAACTGTTTAATTCTACTTTAATGTTGGATTTTTGTATGTACTGCCTTGAGTCTCAATTTGGGGAGAAAAAATGGAATACAAATAGATAACAATAACAATACAGTATGGAGATATAGGGCATGGGAGCAGAGGAGAGAGGGGCAGTACAGGTTCAGTCTCCCTTATCCAAAATATTTGAGACCAGAAATGTTGTGGATTTTGGAGTTTTTCAGATTTCTGAATATTTGCGTAAACATAATGAGCTATCTTGGAGATAAATTCACTAAGCACGATATTTATTGTTTTTGTGGAGCTTTCAAGCTATGTGGCCATATTCTAGAACATGGCCACATAGCCCAAAAGCTCCACAAAAACTATGGATGCCGGGCATGAAAGCCTTCAAGTCCACACTAAATTAATTATGTTTCATATACATTTTATGCACATAGCTTGAGGGTAATTTTACAAAAATATTTCTAATAATTTTGTGCATGAAACAAAGTTTGTGTTTGCATCAGAAAGCAAAAATATCATTATCTCAGCCACCCATGTGGACAATTTTGGATTTGGGATTTTTTCAGATTTTGGAATTCTGGATAAGAAAAACTCAACCTGTACTTCAGGGTCCTAGAGGACATGTTGTCTCATCAACTAGCTTCAGCATGTTAAAAAAGCATAGATTTATAAGTTTGGCCACGAAAATGGAAATCATAAGCGAGGTGGAAGCTGGTGAAAGAAGAAAGCAGTCCATTGCTTCATTTCACATGTGCCTATTGTTTGGGAATTTAAAAAAATGCTGAAGCATGTTAAACTGCTGTTCTTTTTTGCAGCGTAGGAACCTACCCCTATTCTCTGCATGTTATTCTGCCTCTGTTACCAATTTTTTAGTTAAGAATTAACACCCTTGATAATAGAGCGAATCCGGGGTGACCAGACACCTCTTTTTCCTGGACATGTCCTACATTTCAACCTTATGTCCAGGAGGAATCAAAATGTCCTCCATTTTGAGCTTGATATAGGTCCAGTATAGACCATCCTGAAAGGATGGCCTAGAGGAAGAGTCAGGGCATCGTGTCTAGATGACACATGCCCTGACTTCACCCCCAGGGTGCCATGATGCATCATGGAGCTCCTCCAGCACTGCTATACAACGCAGCACCAAAAGAGTGCTGTATAGCCACGCCGCCATGGCTATGGTGCTCTTTCAAGGGTGCAAAAAGCAGTTCCTTTTCACATCCTTGAAAGGCTGGATCGGGGCTGTAATGTGCGGTTGCTGCAGCCCCCATCCAGCCAAAAAAGGGGTGTCTGCAGGCCTGTAGAGCCCCTTAGAAGCATGAATTCACATTTTTAGCTTTTATTTGAAAATGTCCTAAATTTTCTTAAATGTTCTACTTTTTTGCAGTGCCTTATCCTCCTTTGTGGTTATGACATCTTGTCAACCTGAGCGAACCAGAGAATTCCAAAATAAAGTCTGCATGTGTTTGACTGCATAGACCACGAAAAGCTATGGAATGCTTTCAAAGACATGGGAGTACCACTACATTTGACTGTCCTGATGTGTAATCTGTACTCAGGACAAGAGGCTGCCATCAGAACTAAATACAGAGAAACAGAATGATTCCCAATTGGCAAAAGGGTCAGGCAAGGCTGTATACTATCACCCTATCTATTCAGCCCGTAAGCAGAAAACATGGTTTCAGAGCAGCTTAGATTCAGAGGCAGAAGGAGTGAAGATTGGAGGAAGGAACATTAACAGCCTAAGATATGCAGATGACATACTATACTAACAACAAAAACAAAACAAAAACAAACAAAACACCCTGGAACAATTACTGAAGAAGATCTAGGACGAAAAGTTTAAAGGTAGGTTTACTGTTGAACATTAAGAAAACAAAAATATTGACTACGGGAGATTTACAAGAATTCATCCTAGATAATGAGAAAACTGAAACAGCCAAAGAGTTCCATATTTTAGATCAAACATTAATCAGATCAGAGACTGTGGTCAAGAAATTAGAAGAAGGCTAGGACTGAGAAGAGCAGCTATGAAAGAACTGAATGTGATCCTAAAGTGTAAAGCTTCAACTCTGAACATTAAAATGAGGATTGTCCAAGCTGTTGTATTCTCCATTACCCTGTATGGATGTGAAAGCTGGATGGTGAAGAAAGCAGGCAGAAAGAAAATAGATTCATTTGAGACGTGGTGCTGGAGAAGAGTGCTGAGGATATGGCCAAGTAGACAAACTAATGGTTCTAGAGTAGATCAAGCCCAAAATCTTCTTGGAAGCTAAGATGACTAAACGGAGGCTGTTGTAATTTGGCCACATCATGAGAAGGCATGAAACATTAGAAAAGACAATGATTCTGGGGAAGGTAGAAGGCAGTAAAAAGAGAAAAAGACTCAATCGGAAAGGCCACAGGCCTGAGCCTGCAGTACTTGGGCAGAGCAGTGGAGGACAAGGGGATCTTGGAGAGGTCTCATCCATGGCCAGTTAACAACACCAATAAGTACTAGAGATTGGGTAGCTGAAGGAAAATTTCATCTTCAAGGGGACAGAATTTTTATTTGGAGAGGAAGAGCCTTTATTTTATCCCCATACTCAATGTAGCTACATCCCGAAGATATGTACACAAGAGCTGAGAAGATGCAAAGTCTATACTTGTATAATTTTTATGTAACCAGCATCTTTTCTTACATGTTCTGTGCATTTGTCCCCATGGAAAAAGTATTATGAAAGCCCTAATTTCCAGCATTTGTCTCATGGCCCATGAAAGGATAATTTTACTTTCTTTTTTTTTTTCCCTGTCCACAAATGGATGAAAACATTGCTTTCTAAAGCAACGCACAAACTACTTTGGGCATTTAAAAACATATATGAAAAGACAGGGTATAAATGTAACAAAACATACAAACAAAAAATCCTCTTTCAGAGAGAAGATTTGACAGGAAATGGATTTAAGTGGATGGCCTTAGGTGAGGATACAAAGTGGCCAAATCATAAAAGCTGAAAGGTCTAAGAGGATGTTTTGTTACTCCTGCTGTATGGCGAATGGTATGCTAAGTGCTTACTAACCTATTATTCAGATCAACCAGTTAAATATGTACTCTTTCATTACAGCACACATCCTTAGGCTAGGCATTTTTTTAAAAAAGGTATTTAAAAAAGAGAGAAAAATACTTCTGAACATGGGCATAATGTTAAAGAAAAATGGTATATTATTTTCTGAATACAGTGGTCCCCCAGGTTACGAAAGTAATCCTTTCCGGGATTACTTTCGTAACCCGGAAGTGTTCGTAACCTGGGGGACCGCTTTTTTTGCCGGACTGCACGGTTTTTTTCCCGTACCCCGGGGTTTTTTTTCGTAAGCCGGGGCCGTTTTTGCGACCCCGGCTCTTTCGTATCCCGGGGTTTTCATACCCCGGGAGATTCGTAACCCGGGGTACCACTGTATATAGATGTTGTTATTGTTGTATGTCTTCAAGTTGTTTCCAATTTATGGTAATCCTAAAGTGTTCATAAGGTTTTCTTAGCAAAATTTGTTCAGAGGAGGTTTGGTATTGCCATTGCTTGAGGCTGAGAGAGTGTGACTTGCTCAAGGTCACCCAGTAGGTTCAATGGCCAAGCAGAGAATTGAACCCTTCTCTCCAGAATCATAATCCAACACTCAAACCAGTGCTATGTTCTTTTCTGAATTTATAGATGTTACTCTGTTATAAATATAATATGCAATATAAAGTATATATTTTCTGGGCTGTTCTTGTGACCAGGATTATTGACCAAAAGCATTAGAATAGAGAAGTTTCCTGAACCAAAAGCTATATGAAAATTTGAGTACCTTTGTTATATCACTGTAGATAGCAGTTGTCTATTTTATTAATGCAATAAATAGTTAAGACAGTACCAATACAAAATGGTTCAGGCTGTTGTTGTTTGTTTGTTTTTGTTCCACTAAAACAGAAGCTAAATTTGGTGCTCCCACCCACGTACCCTACCATCAGTGGGATTTACATGTTTTTGAACTGGCTATATTTTCTTATGTAGATGCTGGATTACAACTGAAGATGCATGATTAATTGGATGTTGATATTCTTTAGCATATTGGACATTTGGGCAGCTGATTCATTGGTTTTTTAAATCTTAAAATAGAGTCCATAATCCAAGCATAGAATACTTCACATTTGCATGCAAACAAGTACACAGATGTGGGATTAAATATGATAAACCTACAAATTCAGAACCATTAAAAATTTTTATAAAGGGAAAATTATCTTTCTCTACCTGAAGTCCTACACCTATAATGCCTCCCTTTCCTTACCTGCAGGGCTGACAGTGGGAGCTAGACCACATCCTGAAAATCCTTGGGAAATGGTAAAATGGATCCTTGAAAAAATTACAGGCAAGGAAGAAGCAAAAGATGACAGAAATATAATAATCAATACAAAGAAATAAAAGACAACAAAAAAGTTTGAACAAGGGACCTCTTCTACAAGATCCGAGAATCAAAAGAAAAATTAAACCAAGAGTGGGGGGTACTGATATTACCAACAAGGGAACAGATTATATGATCAAGAAAATAATAATAAAGACAATATAAATGATACACTGAAAAAAACTGTATAAACGATGTAAAAGGATGTCATATTCATTTAATGAGACACCATTTATTGACGAACCCACAATTTTAGAAAGCAACATGGAAAACACTCTCAAAGTACTTGGAAAAATCAATTGCTCGCAACAAATGGCCTGGCAATAGCACTGTTTCAAGCTGCAGAGGCAGAATGCATTCAAATTTTCACTGCCAGCAATTATGGAAAGTAAAACAATGGCCCAAAGACTGGAAATATTCAATATATATTCCAGTTCCCAAGAAAAGGGACAGCAGAGATTGTAGTAACCGTAAGGCCATTTCACTAATTTTCCATTCAAGCAAAGTAATGCTCAAGATTTTACAAGAGAGGCTTTCAGCATATTTTGTCCTTTGTTGTTGTGTGCCTTCAAGTTGTTTCCAACTTATGGTGACCCTAAGGCAAACCTATCATGGGTTTTCTTGGCAAGATTTGTTTACAGGAAGTTTGACATTGCCATCCCCTGAGGCTAATAGCATGCAGCATATATGGAGTGAGAAATGCCAGATGTTCAAGCTAGGTTCAGAAAAGGAAGAAGCACAAGGGGTCATATTATAAACATATATTAGATAATGGAGCAAACCAGAGAATTTCAGAAAAAATAAGCTGTGCCTTTGATTGTGTAGACCATGAAAAAAATAGGATTTTCTCTAAAAGAAATGGTACTATCACAACATTTGATTGTACTGATGCATAAAATATATTCAGGACAAGAGGCCACTGTAAAGAAAGAATATGGAGAAACAGAATGGTTTTCTATTAGCAAGGCTGCCTTTTATCACCCCATCTATTTAACTTCTGCAGAACACATTGTACAAAAAACTGCATTAGATTTATAAGAAGGATGTGTGAAGGAAGGAACATCAACAATTTATACAGATAGTACTAGCAGAAATAGAAAAGATGTCAAATGACTACTGAAGAAAGTGCAAAAAGAGGGTTACAGTTGAACATCGAGAAAGCAAAAATAATGACCATAGATTATTTATGTAACTTTAAAGTGTGTAATGAAGACAATTATTCAAAGACATTCTATACCTTGTCTCGCTCATAAATCAAAATAAAGACAGTAGTGAAGAAATCAGAAGACAAGGTCTTGGAAGGGTAGCTATAAAAGAACTAGATAAGACCATCAAGTGTAAAGAGGTATAATTGAATACCAAAGTCAGGATTAAGCATGCCAAAGTTTTCCTGATTTGTTTGTATGGCTGTAGAAGCTGGATAGTGAAAAAAGGTGACAGAAAAAAAAAATCAACTCATCTGAAATATGGTGCTTGAGCAGAGCTCTATGGACTTCCAAAAAGACAAATAAATGGAGCCTAAAATAAATCAATCCTGAACTCTCCCTGGAAGCCAAGATGACTAAGCCGAGGTTGCCACACTTAGGTCATATAATGAGATGACATGACTCAGTAGAAAATTACTAGTAGTAATTCTCAGCAAAGGGGAAGGCAGGAAAGAAGGAAGACAGCAGCACGGGTGGATAGACTCAGCAAAGGAAGCCATAGCCCTGAGTTTTCAAAATCTTGGCAGAGCTGTTAATAAAAGGATACATTGGAAGTTTGTCATCCCCACAGTCAGCGTAAGTTAAATCTGACTTGATGGCAATTAGCAACAATAAACATGTAGCCTACTGAACGCAGCGCTCTGGAACTTGGTGTGTAAGTGAATCCTAGGGGAGCTAGTATTATGTCCAAAGAGTTTCCTGATTTAGTGACAATTGTCTCCCTGTTGTCATCTCATCCTGTAGCTTGCCCTAGCACACATGCAATTACATTGAAGGTGCTGGTATGTCTGGGTAGGGTTCATGGCACTGTTGTCCAGACTGAAGCCTCTTCTTCTTTGGTATACAAAATATGAATCAGAATCAGAATAGTAACTCTTCTGTTTGCTGCATACTTTTTTTTTTTTTTGTTGCTTTTTTCCCCTTGAGCAGAGGAGGGGCATATTGATGTCCACTGGCACTTCTTACTTGTCACTTTTATCTGTGGGGACATTTAAAAATATCTTTTGGATGTAGACAAGGAAATGATTTATCCAGATCTTGAGATGATCCATAAATATCAGTTCATTCCAAATATCTATGTGTTTCTTCACTTTCCTTCTTCCTGTAGAACTTCAAAATATGACTTGTTTGAACTAAAACTTCCAGAATCCCCTTACTGATCACTTTACATAGCACCTTTAAAGTTCAAACTCAAACCCAGAGCAAATTTACTGTTCCACTGACATTGGATTCTTTTGTTGTTGTGGGCATGGAGGTTGCTGAAACAATGTGCTTAAGACTGCAGAGGAAAATATACCGGCCCCATAATGCAGAATTAATCATACAGGAAATTTAATGTATGTCCGTGCTTCAAAAGACACAATGTCATTGTGTTTTGTGGACAGGTGCATGAAAGTGCATACATGTGTGTATATCAAAATATTCATGCCACAAACTTTAATCTTGGCTTGGCTTCTGATATAGGCTATAGAAATGTTGGCATAATAGCATTCTGTTACTGAAATGTGAAAAAGATAAAGTTATCCTATTTAGTCTGCAGCTGTTGAAGGAAGGAGGTAGATTACTTTTTTATAGCCATGATATTGCTTAAAAGGCTCCAGCAGTTTCTCTAGTGAGTTTTTGTTAGATGAGCTGCATGTTTCTTTATGTGTCGGGGATGACTGCAGCCATGGCAAATTATAGTTGGCTCACAGCTGTGTGAAACAGAACATTGAAATGGAAATAATCTGTAAGTGGAAAAATAATTTGCTAGGGGAAACAGGCCATCAGATTCTAGATTGTATAAGAAGATAGAAAAGATCCAAATGCAGAAGGACTGGGCTTCAGCATAGAAATTCAGCTGAATGTATTCAGAGACTGAGTTGAGACAGCCAAACTTTAAAATGACAAGTAAATTAAAAAAAACCCACCCTATTATGTACTTCTTGTTGTTGTTGTTGTTGTTGTCTGCCTTCAAGTCATTTTCAATATATGGCAACCCTAAGGCCATAAATTCACATGGTTTTCTTGGCAAGTTTCTTCAGAGGGGGGTTGCCATCCTCTTAGGATGAGAGGATGTGACTTGCCTATGGTCACCCAATGGGTTTCCATGGGTGAGCGGGGATTTGAATCCTTTTTTTCAGAGTCATAGGTCAGCGGTCAAACCACTACACCACATTGACTCTTTTATGTACTACAGCATTGATTCCAAAGTTTTGGTCCTCCAGGAGTTTAGGACTTCAACGCCCAGAAGCTCTATCCAGCTTGGCCAGCAATCAGAAATTCTGGGAGCCGAAGTCCAAACCATCTGGAGGACCAAACTCTGGGAACCACTGTATTACAATATTGAAAATATCAGAAAATAAAGATCTTCAGATAACAGTGAGATATAAACACAGAGTGGGCATTCTCACTGTACAACCGCAGCATTGTAATTCCACTTTAATTGCTGTGGTTCCATCCCATGGAACCCTGGGGTTTGTAGTTTCATGAGGCACCAGAACGATGGGTCTGAGAATTCGAACTATCCCTCCCTAAACTACTGATCTCAGGATTCCATAGACCTGAACTATATAATTAATGCTGTAATTCTGTAGTGTGGATGGTCTGGAGAAATAATAAAAGGGTGCAGTTGTCTCTTGTATATCTTCTGAGTGCTTTCATTCAGTTGCTTAAGGAAGGAGGAATGGATGGAAGAGAGGAGAAATGAGCAGGTGGAGGTGGTGGCAGTAATAATGGCATGAACAGCAGTGTTCCTCCTGTCTCAGGCAGCAGTAGAACTCACACTGCCTCTATTTTCAACATGTCATCATATTTATTCTTTTTAAAAACCAGCTGCAGGCTGGTAACTTTTCATTGATAATCCTATCCCCAACTGACTTTCTCCAATGAACAATAAGTCCACCTGTTTGTCCCTTGTTGGCTGCATCTGCACTACAGAAATAATTCAGTTTGACACCACTTTAACTGCCATGGTTCAATGCTCTGGAATCCTGGGATTTGTAGTTTGTTGTAACTCTCTGACCGCAAAGGCTAAATGTCTCACAAAACTACATTTCCTAGAATTCCATAGCATTGAGTCATGACAGGAATCCTGGTGGCGCAGTGGTTAAATGCCTGTGCTGCAGTCATTCACAGCCACAAGGTTGTGAGTTTGATCCCAGGGCTTCTGGGTCGACTGAGCTTGGCTTCCTTCTGTAGGTTGCTAAAATGAATACCCAGTTTTTGGGGGGCAATTAGCTTACACATTGTAAGCTGCTTAGGGGGTGCTTAAGTGCACTGATAAATAGTATAGAAATGTACTTGCTATTGCTATGGCAGTTAATATGGTGTCAAACTGGATTGTTTTTTGTGGAGCTTTCGGGCTTTATGGCTATGTTCTAGAAGAGGCATTTTTCCAGGCTATCATTCTCTGAAGATGCCAGCCACAGATGCTGACGAAACATCAGAAAAGAACTCTTCTACCACATAGCCACATAGCCCGAAAGCTCCACAAAAAACTATGGATGCTGGCCATGAAAGTCTTCGACTCCTCAAACTGGATTATTTCTGCAGTGCGGGTGCACTCTGTTATCAATATTTTCTCCACATTTTCTTCTGCTGCTCCTTTCCCATCTCTCAGAAGAAACATGGCCATTCACTTGGTGCTGAAATGGAAGCAGTTTTCAGTAGCTGCAGCCTGGGAAGAGACTGAAAAAATGACAGCTCTCAGAATCCACTAATCAGCTTGGCTTGTTACTAAGTTCTGCGAACTATAATAAAAAACGAAACAAAAACTTAACTTCCTCAAACTCTGATATTCACTTCTAAAATGAGAATTGGAAGAGCAGCATGTACCCATATGTCTCCTTTCTCCTTTTAAACTTTTTTTTTTTTTTTTTTTTTTTTAAATAAATTTTATTGATTAAAAAAAACATTCATTCACAATCAAAAAAACAGAACATTTGGACTTGATACTCGGTGATAATTATAATTACAAGCATTTTATGTACATAGTTATACGTTCTTTAAATAAAACATTCTCAATAAAACCGTTATAATTTCTCTGCCATCTTCGTTCCATAGTGTTGCTTGACTTCTTGAGTAAATCATCCTAACTTCTTCCTCTCACTCAACCTTCTCTTACATAACCTACTTACTATCTCTTTCTTCTCCTTTCCTTATACTCCCAAATACACTCATGAACACTCTATCCTTACCTCTCCCTTCTTCTTCTCCTTCTTAATTAACCTACCAAACTCTTCTTCCACACCACCATTCATACCACTTCCTACTCATTCCTTGTCAGTTTCTTAATTGCATTAAACATTTGAAATCCCTGTGACTTTCTTCTATTTGTTTTAACTTGCTTTAGTGTCTTTCTTTCTTAAATGTATATATATATATTTTACTTTGTTACTATGCTTTCCTTTACAGCATCTTATCTATTATATACTTCCAAACAGCATATTCCAATAAAATAAAAAAGAAAACAAAAAAACAAAAAAAACAAAACAAAAACAAAACAAAATATGTCGATTCTTTGAGATTATCTCCTCAAAAGATATTTTATGTATGATGATAACAGAATAATATTTATTAATCTACACATTGTTCTAAGGCTACTCAAATTGTAGTCTCTCCCTCTCTGTCCCGTTTATTCAATTTGATACACCAAAGAAAAAGGGAAAAGAAAAGATCTAACTAATTCATACTTAACACAATAATAATGGCTGATCTCCGGTTTTGACAATCTTTTCCTCCGTATATTTTATAATTGGTTCCCAATATTTTAATACATCGTCTCTCGATTTGAGGGCTAAGTTTTGAGACAAAATATCCATTTCTACCGCATCCTGCAGTTTTATCAACCACTCTTCTTCATTGGGTACTATCTTTGTTTTCCAATATTGTGCATATGTAATACGCGCTATTGATGTCATGTAAAAGCAAATTTTCTCTTGTTTCTTGTCTATCTCTGACCCAGACATACTTAGTAGGTAAAACTCAGGCGTAATTTGTAGTTTTTTCTTTAAGATCCTCTCTATAGCACCATTTATCATTCTCCAATATTGTTTCACTTTTTTACATGACCACCAACAGTGGTAAAAAGTCCCAGGTTCACTTTCACATTTCCAACACGTATTAGGTATATTTTTATAAATCATTGCTAATTTTGTTGGGGTCATGTACCATCGTAAGTACATTTTATAAAAATTCTCCCTTATGTTTTGTGATTTAGTATACTTGTTTACTTTAACCCATATATATTCCCACTTTGACATTTCAATTGGATATCCTATATTTCGCATCCACTGTACCATTTGCCCTTTTACTACTTCAGACTCTTGATCTAAATTAATTAAAATTTTATAAAATTTACTAATTCTTTTATCCTTATTGCTTAATAAAATTTTATCTAATTCATTATCCTCCTCTTGGAATCCTTGGCTCATATAATCTTTTTTAAAACGTTCTTTAATTTGTCTATAATTAAACCAGTTAATCTGAATCCCTTCCTTTTGAAGTTCTTCCCATGGTTTTAAGACCCAATTGTAATTTGTTTTTTTAATTAAGATTTTATAAGATAGCCATTTATTCCCCCCCATCATTTCTCTTCTATAAAACGCTTCTTGTGGTGATATCCATTTGGGTATACCTCTATAAAGTTTAGTTTTGTATTTCCGCCAGACTCTTAATAGGGGTTTCCTAATACAGTGGTTGTTTATTTTTTTATTGGCCTCTATTTTGTCATAATATAAATACGCATGCCAGCCGAATTTTAGCTCGTCTCCCTCCAGTTCTAGTAATTTATCATTTTCCAGTTTGATCCATTCCTGGAGCCAAGTGAGAGCGCAAGCTTCAAAATATAATTTAAAGTTGGGTAATCCTAATCCACCCTTTTCTCTAAGATCTTGTAATGTTTTCATTTTCACTCTTGGTTTTTTCCCATTCCATATAAATTTGGTAATATCTCTATTCCAAATTTGAAAAGATTTCTCTGACGTAATAATTGGTAACATTTGAAACAAAAACATCAATTTCGGTAAGACTGACATTTTAACCACAGATATTTTCCCTAGTAGCGATATTCCCAATCTGCTCCATTTTAATAAGTCCTTCTTGATTTCTTTCCAGATTTTATTATAGTTTTTATCATACAATTCTACCGTATTTTTTGAAATATTAATTCCCAGATATTTAATAGTTTTTTGTACTTGTATACCCATCATTTTACTCAGTAATTGTTCCTCAGATTTTGTCATGTTTTTGGTCAAAATTGCAGACTTACTATTGTTTATTTTACAACCTGTGGCTTCCCCAAATTCATTTAAGACTTTCAAAACCTCAGCAGCGCTCTCACTAGGATCGTTTAAAATAATAACCAAATCATCCGCGAAAGCTAATGATTTGTAAGAATGTTTTTTCTTTCTTATACCTTGTATGTTATTATTCTCTTTTATCTTGACTAGGAGTCTTTCCATTACAAGTACAAACAATAGTGGCGACAGTGGACATCCCTGTCTCGTTCCCCTCTCTATCTGAATTTTCTGGGTTTTGTCTCCATTAACAATTATTTTAGCCGATTGTTCCCTGTAAATTTGTTTTATCCATTTGGTATAATTCGGACCTAACCCTAATTTATCTATTAATTTATATAAGAATAGCCAATTAACCGAGTCGAAAGCTTTTTCAAAATCAACAAATATTAAACCCATTTTTTGATCGTTATGACTTTCATAATATTCTAATATATTTAAAATATAACGTATATTGTCCCTCATCTGTCTTTTGGGGACAAACCCTCTTTGGTCTTCTCCTATCCAATCATTCAGGTAGCTTTTTAATCTGTTCGCCAATATTGTTGTTAAGATCTTATAGTCTTGATTCAGGAGGGAGATGGGTCTAAAATTCGCTGGGTCTTCTTTATCTTTACCACTTTTAGGGATGATTGTTATGTTGGCATCTTTCCAGGACTCCGGTACTCCATTTTCCAAAATGTCATTCATGGTTTTTTGTAAGGGTAGAATTAGCTCCTCTTGAAATGTTTTGTAAAATAAGGACGTAAACCCGTCGGGCCCTGGGGCTTTCCCGTTTTTGGCACATTTAATCACTTGTTCAATTTCTTCTTTCGTTATTGGACTGTTCAATCTAACAAGTTGTTCTTCTCTTAACCTGACATTTGGTAAGTCTTCCAAGTATTGATCTATTTTATCTACGTCTATTTTGTGTTCCTTATATAGATGTGTATAGAATTCTTGAAAGCATTCCTTGATCTCTTCATGTTGTGTGTGGATCATTCCTCCTTTCTTAATCCTATTTATTAGTCTCTTGTCTTGTTGTTGCCTAAGTTTCATGGATAGCCACTTGCCAGGTTTATTAGCATGTTCAAATTCATTTACTTTAGCCTTTTTTAACTTCTTATCAATTTCATAGATCATTTCATAGATCATTTCTGTGGAGATCTGTTTTTGCAGGAGTTTAATTTCTAAATTTATTTTCTCATCCTGGGGGTCCTTCTCTAGTTCTGATTCTTTTAATACTAATTTTTCATTTAATTTTTGTAGTTTTTCTTTTCTTTTTTTCTGCCAAATAGAATTTTGTTGTATAAAAAATCCTCTGAAAACCGCTTTCCCTGCATCCCAAATTGTTGCCATTTTAAGTTCCTCATTCATATTTTCTAAAAAATAATTTTGTATCATTTTTTTGGTTCTCAAAATGATTTCATTGTTTTGTAATAGATCTTCATTTATTCTCCAATTATATTCCTTTTTAACTTTAAACATTGTCATTACTAAAGGATTATGATCCGAAAGGGTACGTGGTAGAATGTCTATACTTTTAATATAATTAGCCAGATTTTTAGAAATAAGGATCATATCTAGACGTGAAAAAGATTTATGGCGTTCCGAATAGAAAGTATATGAAGGTGTTTGATTATGAATATATCTCCAGCTATCCAACAAGCCTAGTTCATTGGTTAACGTAAAGAAGGAGGAGGGTAGTTTACCTTGTTTCAGTTTGTTTTTGCTATAAGTTTTCCTATCCAAACTAGGATCAATCACTCCATTATAGTCCCCCAAAATCAAAATTTTATCATATTCCAGCTCTAAGATTTCTTCATACACCTTTCTATAAAACTTCTTCTTGTTTTCTTGTGGGCCATATATCCCTACAATTAGGACTCTATTCCCTTCCCATGTTACTTCTACCCCTATCGTGTAACCGTCAGTATCACTGAATACCTTTTTCGATTCCAACTGGTTATTAACATAAATTATAACACCCTTTTTTCTATTCTTGGATGCAGCAATATAGTCGTTACCTAATTTTTTATTTTTAAGGATTCTGCTATCTCTCAATTTTATATGTGTTTCCTGCAAGCATACAATTTCATATTTCCCCTTATATAAATATTGGAACATTTTTTTCCTCTTAATAGGTGAGTTTAAGCCTTTAACATTCCAAGTAATAATCCTCATTGTGTTATTATGTGTTATTATGTTGTTGTTGTTTTTTCTTTCTTTCCTTCTCCCCCCCCCCCTCTTTCTCCTTTTAAACTTAATGGGGTTTAAATGGTTTTAATTTTGACTGGATCATGCCCAGGGTTTGTGAAGCATTTTAAAAAATACAGACAAGCAACATAGCACTGGCTGTATTATCGGAAAACATATAGTTCAGTATAGCCAATGCTGCCTTGGTCTTCTGTTGTTTCCCCCTTAAAAAGAATTTGTTCAGTGATTCAATTACTGGATTATTTATATTTTTATCATCTCCTGTCTTTGTTATGCCACAGTGATTATATTTTTATAAGCACAGTTAATGAGGTTGAAAGTACACTGAATATTTTCAGCTCCACAATGTCCACAAACTTAAGAAATACATTAAAAATCTTGGCAATTAGAAAATTACTTTTAAGAAAATTGGGTACAGTTGGCTCTCCATATCCATGGTTTCTGCATTGACAGACTCAAATCAACCATGGCTTGAAAAAAATTCAGGAAAAAAACAAAGACCCAAAAGCTAACCTTGCTGTTTGCCATTTTATATAAGGACAGCATTGTACAAGGCCACTGTATATAATAGGACTTGAGCATCCACTGATTTTGGTACCCACTGGGAGTCCTGGAACCAAATCTCAGAAAATACTGAGAGGTCACTATGCTGGAACATCTTACCACTGCTTAGCTGTGGATGGCTTTCAACTTGTCATCATATTTATTTTACTTAAATATAACTTTAGCTCTGCTTACGGGGTTAATTTGACTGCGTATGGCAGGATTCCTGCAGAAGGCAGGATTCCTCCAGATGTGTTGGGCCACAACTCCCATAACCTCCAAGCCATTTTGCAAATATGAAGATGGGAACGACTGGCCTAAGAGCACAACAGTTCAATTGCTACCAGTGAAACACTATGCAATCATTTGAAATCCACATTTTCAGGAGACCTTGAAGGATCTGAGAACTGCAATTCACTACTCCTGCAACATTGCAAGGAGTCAATGGGACATTTCTGACTTGTGGCTTCAGTTGTGATCAGTCAAACTAAACAGTAAAAGGCATGCCTAGCAATTAACCCATTTTTCCTGACAGGATTTATTTGAGAGAAAATGCCATATGTCAGCCAACAGACTTTCAAATTAAGCCTATGTTTACTTTCCAACAACCAATGGAAAACAAAGCATGCTAAATACTAGATAGGTAAATCCCATACAATGACAAACAGATGTCTTTCACCATGTGGAGGAGCACTTCTGCAAAAAACGAGACTTTGTTTAGTTTGACCCTATGATTGGCAAAAGGAGTGATTGGTCTTGAGTAGTCCAAGGCCCAGTAGCATTAGTTGTCTTTCCAGAAGACAGTGATTCAAGAACTGTGCTTTTCCAGCTGTTTTTCTTACAGCTGTCAGAGATGAGCAGATCAGGGATGTAGAGCGGAGGGATTAAGTCAAAAGTGAAAATCACAAAAGAACTTAGAACCAGCTCACCCAAGCCAGACAAGGTAAGTTTTTATACCCTTTTCTTACTAGAAGAAACCAGTAACCCACCTGGGTGGACAGGTATGATTCAGCGCTGGAGTTTTAGTAGATGCACATATTGCTGGTTTTATCCTGAACCTCTTTTGACAGGTATAATCCTTCTTTTCCAAGCTCCACTGAACACAAAGAATTGTCTTTATATATCACAGTTTAAGTACTGAAAACACTTTTCCTGCAGCTTTCCCCACAGTCATTCTTTCAATCAGAGCACAAAATGGGAATACAGGCCTATATCTTTTCAAATAGGACCGACAGTGTTTCCACTGCTTACAGCCATACTTGTCAGGTAAGCTGCTATTTTTATTGGTATCTCCCACCAAATGAAATAAAAAATGCAGCCACCAACATTTTACAGGTGAAGACCAGGGCATACAACTGAGAAATACTGGAGTGGGGTCAAATTAACAAAAGTTATAATGAGGAAGACAACATAGGCTAGGAGAGGCTGCAGCAATTTGTTTTTGCCTGAATCTACTGGGAAGGGCAGCATTCCAGACCCTCCTCTCCGATCCTGCTACTGAATTAATTGAGTGCAAGCTAATTTTTGCACTTTGAATTCAGTTTGTAGCAATGGAGATAAGTTGAGGACAAGGGACAGTAGGAGGATCAGAGAGAAACTGGGACATTTTAAAAGTAGCTGAAAAATTGGGATGATAAGAGAATTAATAAGGACTGTTGGAGGGGATGATAAAATCAAACCCTTTCCCAAAGCAGAATCCAGCATTCTGTTTAAGCAAATAAACCTATCCATGTTTACTCGAATTATTTCAATTACTGAAAAATAAGTTTAAAATGATAAAGTAATTTACACTCAGTTAACTTAGCAAAACAAAAACAAACAAACAGCTTCATTTATATACCGCTTCATACCCTTAAGGAGTGTCTAAGCGGTTTACAATTGTAAGCTATTTGCCCCCCAACAATCTGGGTACTCATTTTAGCGACCTCGGAAGGATGCAAGCCTGAGTCGAGCTTCAGCCCTTTGCTGGTCTTGAACTCGCCACCTTATGGTTTTGAGTGAGTGGCTGCAGTACAGGCATTTAACCACTGCGCCACCAGGGCTCAGGAGTCAGTGAGTCAGTGCAGGAGTCAGTGCAGGAGTCAGTGCAGAGGAAGAAGCAGAATCTTGCCCTTCTCACTAAGTTCTGGCAAAAGCAAACTGCTGTGGTTTCTCCTGGCTTATGGTTTCCATATCTGCAAGATCGGCAGGTTGGCAGTTCAAGGCCTGGGTGCCACATGGTGGAGTGAGCTCCCATCACTACTAGTCCCAGCTTCTGCCAACCTAGCACTTCTAAAGCATGCAAATACAAGTAGGTAAATAGGTACCACTCCAATGGGAAGGTAAACAGTTTTCTGTGCAATCATTCTGGCCACATGATCACAGAGTAGTCTCTAACAATGCTGGCTCTTCTGCTTAGTAACGGAGATGAGCACTGCCCCCATGGTTGGACACGGCTTGACAACGGGGAATACCTTTACCTTTACCTTTTAATACTACTTGGCCACCTGTGTTCTTCTTTTCATCTGTGAAATGTTGAAGACTATGCTTTATTGATCCCCATATGTCCTGGAATCATATTGTTCTCATACACTATTATATATCTGGGAGTGTACCTACACTGAAGAATTAATATAGTTTGATACTGCTTTAACTGCCATGGCTCATTGGTATGAAATTCTTGAATTTACAGTTTTATGAGATACTTATCCTTCTCTGTCACAGAGCTCTGGTGCCACAACTACAAATCTCAGGGGTCCATAGGATGGAGCCATGTCATTTAAAGTGGTGTCAAACTGCATTAATTCTGCAGTGAGGCATCAGCCTTACTCTGCTTGTTAGGTCTATGCCAGGGGTGGGCAATTGTCAGGGGTTTAGGGGCCACCTTGGCAAGCCAGAGGACTTTGGAGGGCCATCCCCACAACATTTTTGAATGTTTTGCTCCCTTCAAATTCCAGGTCAATTTCAATTGAATTTCGGATCAATTTCTTGGGAGTCTAAAATAGCCTGGTGGGCCACAGAAAGGCCTTATGCATTGGGCAAGAAAAATGAGGTCATTGCTCCCCCCCATAACAATTCTCCCCCAATGATATATTTCTTTAATCCCCAAATTTCTAGCATTGCAGTAACTTAAAACTTCACTTGGGAAGTTACAAATACAGTCTAGGCATCCAAAGAATGCAAAGTTACAGAGGGAATTCAAACACAGTAGATTGACAAGTTCTAGGTGTAAAACAATTTTCAGTGTCTCATTCTCTGTAATGCTAGAAATTTGATAACTGAAAGAAATTTTCGTTTGGGGGGCAACACCTCCATTTAGTTTCCACACTCTGCACTTTCCTCAACCATGCTCTATATCTTTTCTTTTGCCTGAGAACCTAAGAAAATGTGGTATTTTCCTTATCAGGGGGAACCTGAAGCTTTCTTTACACTCCTTCCTAATGTAAAAAGGGCAATAAGCAATGAGTTTTCATTCCCAGAGATATGAATGAAATCAGTGAGCTTGCACTGGGATGCTAATAGTTTACTATTTTATCCTCACCTGCAAGGATGAATAATTTCCCTGTGGAGGAGAAAACAAATATTTTTGCAGTTCTCCCTCAGTTTCAAATACCCTGAGGTTTGGGGCAAACTATTATGCTCAGAATAAAAAGAAAAGAAATACATATTTTTGGGGGTGGTGGTGGTGGTGTATGAGAATAGTGGGTTTTAGCATATAAAATGGTTTCCAGAAAACTATGCTCCTGTGCATGACTGCAATTTTTTGCATCAAAAATTGCATCTTCCAAAATAATTTTGCATAATCTTGTGCTGAAAACAGCAGTCTTGCACTACAAAACCATATAGCTATTTTTTATTTTTATTTTTGTGCAAGATTGCTGGGCTTTGTGGAAGTTTTTGTGTTAAGATTTTTGCTGTTCAAGATTGCTGTTTTGGCTTAGAGAACAGCATCTTGCAGAAAAAACACATGTGGCTGCCTGAAAAAAATTGTTGTGTGGGTGTGCAACAGTCTACCATTTACACACAACCACGTGGATTTCTGCATAGAAAAATTTCCTGAAATACCCTGGGGAAAACACTCTGGGCAAAAATTGTGCAAAATTTTCAGCAATGTATTTTCAAGAAGGTATTCTTCTTCTTGAATGGGTTTTCCAGGCATCAAGAAACCCATTTTTCAGTGAAGAAGACCAAAGCAAAACAACACACACACCACCACCACCACCACCACCAACACCAAAAAAAGCATATATTCTTTAAATCCATTTTACAGTAAGAGGTCTTTTTCTCACAGAGAAAATTTTACTGAACTTTTAAATTAAAATGAAAATAGCTGTGACTCAACTAGGCACACCATAGACTAACTTTATGATTTGTGAAAGTATCTAAAGAGTACAGAAGCTGCTGAACTGCGCCAGATTTTAAAAGTATGTGAACATTAAAATACTTTATTTATTCTTTGCTGATATGCTTTCGTGTTAAATTTCCACTTAGATTTTTAAAAATGTATTTTGCAGCATTTTATGAAATCATAGAGCAGAACAATTTCCTTTTTGATACTCCCAAAACATTTCCTCAAATTAATTAGACTGACACAGCAAGGTAAATGTCTTGCTTTCAGGATGTCAGATGATGTGAACAATTGAATGAAGTCTGTGAGGAAGTTGCAAGATACACTGGCCAAGTTAGAGCAAAAGATGGGAAAAAGTACTCTTTTGAATTACAAGTTGCAGAATAGTCCAGCAAGCAGAAATAATGTCTCCCATCTGAAGTCCAGGCACAAATAGACTGTCTAGGAGTCCAGTTTGCTGGGACATGTTAAAAGTAATAATTTGGGGTGTGCTTTTCTGGAGAATTGAGTTTTTATAATGCAAATTGCCCAATACTTAACTTTTGAAATACACTTTATAGCTACTACTAATTTGAAATGTGATGCTGGAGAAGAGTTCTACAGATACTATGGATTGCTGAAAAGACAAATAATTGGTTCCTAGAGCAAATCATGCCTGAATCCACCCTAAAAGACAATATAACTAAACTGAGGTTGTCATACTTTGGACATATCATGAGAAAACATGACTCACTGGAAAAGACAAAAAGGCTTGATATGACAGAAGGCAGTAGGAAAAGAGGAAGATGGCACTCCAGGTAGATAGACTCAATCAAGGAAGCCATGGTCCTGAGTTTGCAAGACTGGAGCAGGGCTATTGATGACAGAGTTACTTGGAGATTTCTCATTCGTGGGGTTGATATAAGTTGATGTCAACTTGATGACAATTAACAACAACATGAGAAAGAAAATGGCCCTCTAGGTGTAGTTAGATTGGTATTCACATCATACTTTGATATTGGCTTTGCTGACTAAGGTTGGTGTGAGTTACAATCTAACTTCTGGAGGGCCACATTTTTCCCTGTACTAAACGGTGAACATCCCACTGCCAGGTTAGGTTATGATCAGTGATGCTGATTTTTGCTTAGTTCATGGGATACATTCAACCCAAGGAATTTTTAGAATAGATGAAATAAAGTACTTCTTCACATATCCCATAGTTAAACTATAGCTGTACTTCCAGCTCCATCATAACTCAAACAGAAGTGGGTTAATATTCATAAAAGTAAAATATATGCCAAAGTTGATAGTTATGGCCCACAAATTAGATGGCTTTAAAAAGGCATAATCTGGGGATATCCAGTGTAGGTACTTTTAAAGTTGTCTTGTACCCCTCTCTGCCATGCCTTTGCCATTTGATGTGCAAAGCTGCCAAAGGCTCCTGGGTGCAGCTGCTCCCCAGGCACTGACTGGCTGTGTGTGAATGCATCCAAGAGTCATACAGCTATCCTTGTGCACCCTGGGATGAAGAAGCAGCATAAACCTTGTTTAGAGTGGAAGATGGCTGCTGCTGCTTCTCTCCTAGGCATGGAAAAACACTCTTGCTGTCAATCTTTGGATGCAGTGGAGCTGCATCTGGATATCTCTGGGTAATTTGATACATCTAAGGGAGAAAAAAAATCCTTGTTTCAGGGCATTAGCATAGGTCCACTACCTGTGTCTTCTTGGATCTTGACCCATGGCTAAATCCAATTATTAGTCTCAACTAGAATAGACATACTGAATCAATGCGATTTGACATATGTGTTGATTTACCATTGACTTACCATTTAGGAATTGATTCAGTGTGTCTACTCTGTTTGGTACTAGCAATTGTATTTAGTCTAGCAACTACTGGATGTCTATAATTGCCTTCAGTATTGCAGGCAATAAATGTCTCAAAACTAAGCGCTGGGGAACACAAGCTGAACGATCCTTTTCACAGCATGGAATTAATTCATTAGGCCATTAATGCATTAGGCCTTTCTAGTGACTAAGGACATTAGTATATATGGCTTTTAAACCATGATTTCACTGGGAAAGAAGTTGCTTTGACGATACTCATTGCACAGCTCCACCTCTGATGCGTTGCTGCCCTGTTCCCATCCCACTTCCCCCCCCTTTTTCATTCATAAGGCAGCCTGTGAACGACCTCACAATTGCACAAGTTCTCAAGTGTAGAAATGTCACTCCTGGAACAGGTGCACGATTGCCAGCCATGTGGTATCAATGTTCCTTCCTCCCCTGTCTCTCCCAACTCTTGCTATTCTGAAGTGCCCTGATTATCCTTCCTTCCTTCCTCTCTCCCTCTCTCCCTCTCTTTCTTTCTCTCTTTCTGTTTTGTTTTTATTTGTGGGATAGCTGCAAGAATGGGGCTTGTGAAGAAGAGTCCTAAATGAACTGAACTGTCTTGCTTGTGTTCCCCAGCAATTGGTTTTGAGACATACTGAAGATACTTTTAAATTTCCAATTAAAGATGAAATCAAAAATACATTTTTATGAATTAGGTCATAAGAGTACAGTATGTTAGGTTGGGTGCCTCTCCCTCTGACACATTAATGAAACAGGAGGACCTGTTGTCACAGAAGAAGAAATATTAGAACTGAGGTCTAATTTAAATGATATCTTTGGGAAAGGGAAAGGGAGAGGAAAGAGAGAGCTTTCTGTTGCAGAAGAGCAGAATTTGTGAACAGTAGAAAGGCTAAATTTGGAAAAGAAAAGAAAAAAGAATAGGGAAGAACTTGGAATGAAATGCGAGAGAGAGAGTGATTTGTTTACCAAGACCCTCGAGCAGCCAGGGAATTATTTCAAAATGTCAGTCCTTTTAGTCCTGAATGATACATCTCCTCTCTCACAATATGGAAGGAAGGCGTTTTGAATCTTTCAGGGTGTGTATACATTGTGACTCTTGTCAGTAACTTCTCCTCCTTTACTGTTGGTATTCTGATTCAATTTCTATTGCATATTATTGTATTATATTGAATTATTGTATAATTTTATCTGGGTGAGTTGCAATGAACCCCTTTGCATTTTTTTTTTTTTTTTTGGTATGTGTTACTTACTCAGTGCTAGGCTCTTGAATAATTAATTTAAAAGTTTCCCTAATACCCCAATTTCCTTCTCCTTCTTTCTCCTTTCCTCCCCTTTCCCATTCTGCTTTTTACTAACCTTCTTTTTCAGTTGGTCTGGTCACACAATGAAGGGTTTGTTAATGATGGAACAAATAAAGCTGTCAGGTTAATGTCCTGTAACCCTCCATTTTATGTCTTATTTTAAAAATCTACTCAGAAATAAGTCTTCTGCGTGAATCCTAATTTGTGACATGTACTGCCAAGTATGTAGGATAGGATTGTGCCATTGCTTCCTCTAATAATGAAAATTATCCCTTCTAATAAGCACATTTCCCACATCATCCTGCAGAGAAATCTTAGACCTCTAAGATATATTCTTTCTTTTGCATACTTCTGGTCACACTAATTTTTAAAGTGATGATTCATTCATTTACAATGAACAGTTGCAAATGCCCTCTGTTTCATTAGCCTAACAATACAAGGTGAAGAGATTTAAACAAAGTATTAAGGTAAGATAGGTTCAGGGAGTAATGGGTTGTCATATAGGCCTCATTCCCACTTACAGATACATTGGTGTGCAATCTGAATCGATGGATAGATTAGATGTCGGAGTATGGTTCCCACTACATTTGCCCCAATTGCATTTTCTGTCATTTTCTGGCATCAAAATAACCCACTTGTGGTTCACATTCACCAGTGAATCGATTCAAAATGATTCGACTCCAGCTGGCTGAAGGACAAACTTGAATCAATTCCAATCTGCTTGTGGTTCACACTTGCGTTGAATCAATTTGATGAAAAAGACACGGAAAAAAATCAGTGTCAAAAATACATGTGTTAAATGGGTCTGGTGCACTTCAGCGATTCAATTTAAGTGGGAACCAGGGTCCTTTGAACCGGTTCAAACTGAATTGCAACCCGGTTTAAAAGGTAGTGGGAATGAGGCCCTTGTCTTTTCATCAGAATGTAAAAAACCTTTTATTTATACCAACTTGCAAAAACTGCGTAAATTGAAGTGTTGGACTTCAAGTGGTGTTTCATGGTGCGTATGTTTTTTAATGAATGTGGTATTCCAAAGTGGTGTTTGAATTGATGTTTGAAGTTAATGTGCAATTTCATATTTATCATGTTTATCCTGAGATGTTTTTCAGTACGTGGTAAGCAGTTTTGCATTCCAGCCTTGGCAGAAAGACAAGCATAAAAAGCTGCTCATACCTCCTTGAATGAAGCATGGTTGAAGGAGTAAAACCTGGGACTGTTACTGTAGCCTTTAGTCTACTCTACATGTTCTTTCTGTTATAGGAACATATCTGACAGCATTTTTTTTCTCTCAAGGCAGAATAGATCATTGTTTGTGCTTGGCGCTTCTTGTTTATCTATGAAATTTGTTAGATGCAAACGTGTTGCTCTTCACAGCAGAGAAATCCTGTGCTATTATATAGGGCTCAGTTATTTCTTTGTCTGCCTTTTGCCTTTGACAGCTGAATGGTGAAGTCCCTTAGAATTAGTTGCATGTGGTGTGATACATTGCTGTTGGACAATTGTGGTCTCCTTTGTGCATTTTTCAAGCTGTCAGGTCCCTGCCTTCTGGGTTCTGTTTTGCTCTCAGAGTTTCCATTGTGGCTCAGTTGCCACTCAAGATTCAACCAGCCCAGTTGTGCATATGGTGTTTACATAAGGCCAAAGAAAACCTTACATTGTTAATACTCAGGAGGACTTGACAGGTCCCTTTGTACAACCAAGACTTGAACATTGCATTGTCTTTGCTGAATTGTTGTGTTTTTGCAGTGAACTTCTGATATATTTTTTTTGCCAAGTGTGAAATTTGATTCTGTCTGCTTTCAGAGCTGCATAATTTCCCCCTCTTTTCTGTGGCTTTCAGCTCTCAAACTGATTTTTGCATTCTGACCATTTGATTGTGGCTGGGTTGGAAAACCAGTTTGAGAAATTGACCTTTTAGATGTCTCTGAAATGCAGTCTTGAAAGGTTCCATTATATCCTTTCTGGAAATCAAGCTCCTTGATTCTGCTTCATTGAAGCTGCCTATAGAATGAATTATGGTTGGTTGTATTTCCCTAGTAGTGTATAGGACTAGTGTGTTTGTGTGGATGGGCTAAAAGTACAAAAAGTTCAAAAAGATAACTAAAATATGTTAAGCTCCCCACTGCAAATTTGTAACCAAAATAGTTTTAAAAATCTATCACAGATGAACTCTTTGAACCAACTACTGCTCTTACACTTATAGCCTCTTCCTATATTCAGCTCTCATAAAAACAACGGTCAATATTCTACATCAGCAACTATATTTCCTGGCCTGACATTACTCCCCCCCCCCCCCCCGCCGCATAACCTGATGAAAGCATCATTCACCCATGCTCCATATAGAATGGACCTCCTTCTCCCCATATAGCTGGTGTCTGTTAAAGCAGGGTTTTGGTGGGGAGATTACAAATGTGGCAGTTGTGTCACAATTGTGATGAAGAGCCTTATCACATGAGAAAATGAAGTGGAGGCAGAGCTAAAGAGTAATGCCTTTCTCCAGGCCTTAGCACATGACATTGTAGTGCTTCCTGCAGGAGACAGTTGTAAAAATGCTTCTATTTCCCAGTTGCAAAAATCATATTGACAGAAGACAACCATTTGACAAAATACAACTTTTACAACTGTTTCCTATGAGAACTTAAGCACTACATGTCATGTGGTAAGGTACACAGAAAAGTGCTACTGTCTGGCACCATTTGTGTTTTGTTTTCTTGTGTAATAAAGCTCAAAGCAGTGATCATAAATACAGAACAGTTATGAATCTAGGTAACTGTCCTGCATATACAATTGCTACTTAATCATGATTGTGATATTATTGTCATGATTGTTACTCCATCCAACCCACTTTACTGGACACTGGGCATTGGCTGAATGAGCAGGAAGAGGTCCATTCTGCCAGCAATTGAAGCATGGATGAATGACATTTCCATCAGGTTTGGTATGGTTGCACCAAGAGAAGTTACTTACTTAAGTGTACTTAATTAAGTCACTGATACAGAATACTGGTCATTATCTTTAGCTTCAAATATCAGGTTCAGGAGACAGAATAATCTTGCATCTGTGGTCTGAAAACTTATTTGCTAATACTTAGCTACATAGGGAGCTACCTTATATTGAGTCAAACCATAGTCCATCTAGCTCAGTATTGTCTGCACTGACTTGCAGTAGTTTTCAGGAATTTTAGACAAAGGGCTATACTCTTTAACTTGAAGTCACATGGAAGGGACTCAAACAAGACCCTCAGTATATAAAGCATGTATATTGCCTTGCAGCTATAATCTTCTCCAAACAAAGTGGATCTGATGTCTGTCCGCCACTGCTTTGCATACACTGACAGTTGCCCTTCAGGGTTTCAAAAGGATTATTCCTCAGCTTTGGACTGCAGGAACAGGAATGTTCTCCATGAAATGTATGCACTCTTATTACACTAATAGCACTCTGAGCTACAATTGGGCATTATTACTGATATGGCTATATTTTATTCTTTGTGAGAAACCTTTCTTATGTGGAATGTAGGAAAGAGGGGAACAAAAGAACAGGGATGTAAAAATAAAGTTTTTCCCTTCCCTGTTAATTGTGAATTGCCCTCTGAAACTGCTGTTTTCTTCATCTTCATGTCTATAAATAGCCTGTATATAAACTTAGCAGAACTGCTGCATTTACGTACATTATCCATTACTGCCACAGGAATGTGGGGGGAGGGGGGCTTGTCTTCCAAAATAGACTAGTTCAGAAATCCCTAAGAAAAATACAAATCAAAGGCTGACAAGTTCTTAGAGATGTTGCAGTTTGGGAAATTGTTCTCTTGACAGGGTGACCTTAGCTATGGAATTCAATGAATGCCCATACCTCTCAATTAAATACTAGCTCTAGATGGAGTTTCCTTGACAAGCAATGACATTTACGGCTTTAAATAACTGATCTAAGAAATTTCACAGCATGATATTTAGGCTCCACATCTATTGTTTGCTATGCCACACATGCCTGAATATTAGGAAGGACTTTTTTTAAAAAAATTGTGTACTGAGAAATTGAACCAGAGTGGCCACAAAAGATGTATGATTGAGAAGTGAATTTAAAAGAGGGATGGGGAGCTGTAGAAGGCCACACATACTCCATTTTCACACATGTCCAGACCTTGGTAACTTTACCTTTCCTCTTCTTCCTCAAAACCAGATGTTACTGAAAGGTCATTTCTAGTTTTTTTTTTTGGGGGGGGGGAAGGTTATTGGGGGCCTAAAATAGTCTTCCCCAAATAGTTTTTAAATGGCCAGTTGTGGCACATGGAACTTATTGGGGGCATAACTGGACATTTTATTTTCAATTTGGAGGGCTTGGAAAGGGGCTGGAAGATTATACTGTACTTGGGGTTTAGGAGAGTCACATGTGGTCTGATGGGTGCACAGTTTAAAAGATTGTTTCTGACTGCTATGCTTTGATTTACAGATGTAGCTGGACAGTGGCCACCACAACTCTTTTTCCAAGGATTCAAAGGGATTGGCAGGTACCCATGATGGCAAAAGTACTATTGGCAATACATTTCCTCTGTATTGAAGAATGCCTGGTAGTGCAGTGGTTAAATACCAGTATTGCAGCCACAAGGTTGTGAGTTCGATTCCAGGGCTCCAAGGTTGACCCAGCCTTCCATCATTTCATAGGTTGATAAAATGAGTACCGAGCTTGTTGGGGGCAATTGGCTTACAGATTGTAAACCGCTTAGAGAGTGCTGATTTCACTGATAAGCGGTATAGAAAGGTAAATGCTATTACTATTGCTTTGTACAGTGGTGTTATGGAGCTTGGTACATGGCATGAGTTTCATTCTAATAGTGTCAGAATCTTAAATAGCATCAGAAATAACCTGGAAAGAATAGATAGTTTTCCCCATCAAAAAAAAACCATGCAGAGCAACACAGTTCATCAAGTTTTAATTCAAAACCAGCAATATGCATTTGTGAGGTGAAATACCAGGTCAGAAAAGCCTTGCATAAATAAACATTTTGAACCTTTTAGAAACTAATTGAAGGCATCTTGCATAATAGAAGGGATGACATTTTCTTTCACCACCCTACACTTTTCTTATGATTTCCAATTTGGTGGCCAAATCTATAGATCTATGCTTTTTAAAACATTTTTGGGTGGCAGATGACAAGCTCAACCATTTTCTCCCTCTTTGTCTATTTTCCCTCAACCATTTTCTCTGTTTTGCTGTCCATGTGTGTTTAATAACAGAATGTGGAGACAGCTGCTGTTTACCTTGCCTGTAGTAAGCAGACATGGATGGCTATTGTAGGAGTGGCTACAGTTGTAGCCCACTTGTTTCCAGCACAAGCTTTTTTTAATGGATTGTTTCCTGTAGATATGCTGCTGCAATACAACACCAAAAATCTGTTAATGTAGTCTTCCTTCACCATCCTCCCAGTCCCAATGCTGCTAAAATTTTTCTAGTTAGACAGACAGACAGTTAGACAGGGGCTGAGCAGATGTAAAAAGCCTTTGTGAAAAAGATCTGGCATATCTATAAAGCCTAAGCATAGCAATTTATACATAAATCTAGAAAAATCAAGAGGGGAAAGTACAGTAACTATCTAGCCATGTATTCTGCCCCCTTTGCTGGCCATGTTTAGATTGCTTGCCTCACTGATTGTGCTTTGATTGCTAACAATCTTAACAGGGACAGATGGCCTACCCCAAAATCTTAATTTCCAGGGTTGCATGCAGTCAATAAGCACACTAGTCCAGTGATACTGAAGAGGAAAATCTCACAGGAAGAAATTTGGCATCAGGGAAAGCTGAAGAATGTATACAACATTTCAGGATACTGGGAGTCCCATCTTCCACTTGAAGTCCTGGGGGTATAGTCTACAACAGAAATACCACACAGTAGTACTAATAAACTGGCTGTGATTTGAGATACAGTTAAACAGGGTCAGCCCACATTAGTACTAGGATGGAAACCAACAATGAATACCAGGTGCTGTGGTATAGGCTATATTTCAGAGGAAGGAACTGGCAAAACCACATCTGAGTGTTCCTTGGTAAGAAGATCCTACAAAATTCATGGGATGACCATAAGTTGACAGGAGATTTGAAGGCACAGAGAGAGAGGGAGAGGGGGGGGGGATGTAGGGGTCAACAAGAGAACAAGAAGCTTATAGTAGTAAAGAACAAGATGAGTGTTTGAGAAAATCTTCAGTGAAGATGGGAAAATAATGTGAAGTGATGGAGAGCTTTGAATGTAAAGTTAGAAGCTTGAAGCTGATGCAGAAACTGACAAGAGAGGAGAGATTTTGCAAAGAAATGACATGAATGTAGTGATGGAAGGGTCTTCAGCAACATTATTCTGAACCAGCTGAAGAGAGATGACAAGAAGAAAGGTCAAGTAACACTGACACTACAGTAGAATTGATACTACCAAGACCACTGAGAGAACATAGGAGTCCAGGGAGACCAATCTGTTATTATGGAGAGAGAAGTGTCAGGCAGAATAGATTGCATTAAAACTGTCATGATAGATGATATACCAACTAACAACAGTTAACAATATGACTATCACGACACAATAATAAAGGATATATCACAAAATGTATTAAAACATAAACATTGCTATATCAAGCAAGACAAAAAAAATTTCAATAAATGCAAATATGGCTTTAAAGTATCCTAATATACCTTTATTTTAATTACTTTCTCCCATTATTATGACAGAAAATGCTGTGAGATTAGTTAGCATGTATAGGATGGCAGCAAAATAAACTCAAAGGAAAATGCAAATTATGTATGCCTATCAAGAGTCAGCTCTTTCAAGACATGGAGTTAGTGGGGATTAGTTTGCTGATAAAACCAAATTGTTCATTACAGTAAGAACAACAATGGATTTTGAAGAATTTTGAAAGGATTTCTCCAGACTGGAGGAGCAGGCATTAAAACGATAAATGAACAAGAGTATAACAAGAGTAACATGATGCACACTGGGGCTAAATAAATAAGTTTAAACAACTTCAACTGCACATTGATGGGATATGAGCCGGCAGCAAATGACCAAGAAAAAGATCTTGATGTCATAGTAGATAGCTTGATGAAAATGTTGACCCCAGGTGAAAAAAGTGTAAAATTTCATGTTGGGCAGAATTAGAAAAAGAATCAGAAATAAAGCTTGCAATAAAGTACTGCCCTTATAAAAATTCATGATGCAACCACAGCTGAAATACTATGCATATCCTTGGCCACTGCACCTAAAAAGAATGTTACATAGCTGGACAATGAATATAAATGGATATAAATGTTATGTAACTGGACAATGGATATAAACAAAAGAGGCAGGCTCAGCTCCACCATGCCTAGCCCAGAAACAGAAGAAGAGCCCTCCCTCCATTCCAGCTGCCATTGCCATGGCCTCAGAGGGAAAGAAGAACCAGCAGTATCTATGGATTTAATCCCCTTTCCCACTGCCATTCCCTTTTCCTTTCAAGTTATGTCTTTTTAGACTTTAGACCTGAGGCCAGGGAACCATGTAATTAACAATTTGGTAAGCTATTCTGAGACCATTTCTAAAGAGTGGGGCATAAACACACTAAATAAAAAAATAAAAATAAATAAATAAATAAATAAGAAGAAGAATATACAAAATCCAGTTGCAGGACACTTCAGTCTTCCTGTGCATTCCATCTTGGACCTTAGAACAGCAGTCCCTGAACAAAGGAAGATTGGAAAGAAAAACAACAGAATTAGAATATATCCACAAAGTACAGTCCATCAACAGTGGGTTGAATAGAAACAATGGTTTCCTGGCACACTACACACTCTATAACACTAGCCAAACCCCCAGCCTCATGAGGACTCTTTTGGCCAGCTCATCATGTCTTCTTTTTTGTTCCCACTCTACATCCTAATACTCATTCATATAGTTATTTACTAACCTTGGCATTAGGCAACATCCTTCCTCCTACCTTGTCTCTCAATGACCATAGTTAAAACTGAACTTGTCACCTCATCTCCACTCACAAAGCTTTGCATTCCCATGAACATTCTCACACAGAGACTGTTATATAGATCTGTTCTTGGGCTTTTCATTCTACCCCATGCATCCAAAAAAGTAGGCTCAAGTCTAAAAATTTGCTGTTAGTCTCAAAGGTGGTATCCCTTTGCATTGCTGGAAAAAGTATAGAAAGGGGCATTCAAAAGGGACTAGGGCAACTTGTGTATGGGGCTGACTGTACTATTTAGATTAGAAAAAAAGAGGCTGAAGGGAAGCTATAATGGAGATATTTAAAATTATTATACTAGAACTGAGGGTTCTGTGCTGAAATTGGTGGGAAATTCAGGACAGATGAAAGGAAGATAAAAGGAAGGGATGTGGTGTCTCAGCAGCTATCATGCTGACTCTCATGATTGCAAGATTGTCAGGTCAGCAGTTCAAGAGACCCAAGCACTGTGTGATGGAGTGAGCTTCTGCCAGTTACAGCTTCTGCCAACCTAGCAATTTGAAACCATGTAAGAGTGCAGGTAGATAAATAGGTACCACTTTGGTGGGGAAAGGTAACAACATTCTGTGAAGTCATGCTGGCCACATGATGATGGAGTTGTCTTTTACAATGCTGGCTCTTTTGCTTAGTAACAGAGCTGAACACTATCCCCTACAGTCAGACACAACTTGACAATCTGGTCAAAGGGGAAACCTTTACCTTTTAAAAAGAAAGTTCTTTTTTTCCCACACACAGCACATACTTAAACTGTGGAATTTAGGATATAGTGATGTCAGCTAACATGGACAGCTTTTAAAAGGGATTAGATACATTAATGGAGATTAGGTCAATCACTGGCTATTGGCAGGCATTAATATAATACATCAGTATCTAATAAATAGCCTTCTTTTGCCTGCAACATACAAAACAAAGCAATAGATGTCTGACTCAGTAGCCCATAGTATTGAGAGAACATAGCTCCTGAATATATGCAAAGTGTGAATAGAAATTACAGAAAAGATGACATGGCTGGAATTCACTATCACAGCTAAGAAAGAGTAACCTAGAGTTATGCATCCCTAAATGATTTGTATTCATGATCCTTGTGTGATTATGGCAATAGTGTAAGGAATACATAGGGAGTGTAAAAGTCCTCAGATTCTGCCTTACCAAACACTAGCTGCTGTAAGTGATGAAAGTCTGTTCTTCTATTGATCAGGATGGAGCAGACTGATGTTTCTCCATTCCCTCCCACCAGCCCACCTCCAGTACAACACTTACAGGTAGAATCCCTGTTTCAGTCTCCTCTCACACTCGAGATAACTTGCAGGGACAGGTGAAAATGTAAGTCTGCTGTATCATGAAAACTGATGTGTATCACTTGCATCAATTGATGCTCAGTAAGGCAGGATTGTTATTGCTGGGGTTGGATTAAGAGATGATTCTTGGTTTACTTTGTACTGGTCTGGCCTGAGCTAGAAAAATTTTGGCCCATATTTTTGTGGATGATAATCACTAAGGAGTTTATCACACAGGAGGAATTTCTCCCAATTTCGAATTGAGCCAATTCGAATTCATGTAAATTCGCTAGTTTAGCGAATTTATGTGAAATCTAATTGCATTCAGAATGTGTTCAGAATGACTTCCCATTTCCCGAAAATGACCCCCCTATTGCCCAAAATTGCATGAGATACTCTTATACGCATTAATGGAAAACCTATGATTGTGTTCGGAATGACTTCCCTTTTGCCCAAAATTGTGTGAGATACACTCTTACACAATTACAGGAAACCCCATGTTTGCATTCGGATTGCCATTACATTATATCCCCAAATTCCATCATATGATAAACTCCTGAGAGACAGCTTTAAATTTTGGTAGGTCTTCTTCCTCAGTTTCCCCCTCTAGAATAAATAACAAAATGGCTGCTACAAGCCTCTGCTTAAAGACCTCTAAGGACGGAGACTCCACTACACTCTGAGGGAGAGTGTTCCACTGTCAAACAGCCCTTACTGTCAGGAAATTCCTCCTAATGTTGAGGTGGAATCTCTTTTCCTGGAGCTTGCATCTATTGTTCCACGTCCTAGTCTCTGGAGCAGCAGAAAACAAGCTTGCTCCCTCCTCAATATGACATCCCTTCAAATATTTAAACAGGGCTTTCATATCACCTCTTAACCTTCTCTTCTCCAGGCTAAACATACCCAGTTCCCTAAGGCGTTCCGCATAGGGCATGGTTTCCAGACCCTCCACCATCTTAGTTGCCCTCCTTTGGACATGCTCCAGTTTCTCCACATCCTTTTTGAATTGTGGTGCCCAGAACTGGACACAGTATTCCAGGTGGGGCCTGACCAAAGCAGAATAGAGTGGCACTATTACTTCCCTTGATCTAGATGCTATACTTGTATTGATGCAGCCTAAAATAGCATTGTCCTTTTTAGCTGCCGCATCGCACTGTTGACTCATGTTCAGCTTATGGTCTACTTGGACTCCTAGATCCCTTTCACATGTGGTCTCATTTCACATGTGGTCTCATTCATTCACACTATGGAGCAGCGTTGATGTGCATCTCTGCAAGTTAAGTTGCTCACACATGCAAGCATTCAAATAAAGATGGAGTCAATAATGTGAATGCATTTGGAACAAATTCAAGGCATGCAGCATTTTATCCTGGGTGTATTTGGGTTAGTTCATATCATCTTTTTTAAAAACTCAGGGGGAAAACCTGACATAGATTATCATGGATTAAGTGGGGGTTTTTGGTGCTCCTCCCCCCCCCCCATTTAATTGGGTGCATTCAGAATGTTTGTGAACAACAGACATTGAACCCGGATTCATCCTGCATTAGAAGCTTTGTGACTTCTTTCCACTTCAAACAGATGTGATGGTTTCATCCATGGTCTGCTGTGTGAAGTTAGTAATAGGCTGAATAGAAAGGAGTAAAGTGAACCCAGTCCAGACTACATGGAATTGCTGCTAGCAAGTGGTTCTTTGATTAGAAAAATAGTAAATGTGCCTGTCCTGAGTTGAATCATGCTGATAAAGATGGAACAGGTTTTCAGTTTGGTGGTGATGCTGCATCTGATCTGGGCCTCCTAGTACATTCCTAACCTGAAATTGAGGCCAGGAGTACTTTTAATCAGCTTTTGTGAAACACAAACTTGGACCCAATGTGACCCATTCCCTTAATAGAGAAGCAAAAAACCCACAGGCCTAGTCTAGTTCATGAATCTAGGGAGTCTGGGGATGTTCCTTCATCAAAGATTTCACCTCTCACTAAGTTCCACTGTGTGCACCAAGGTGGGGAGATTTCCTTATGAACATATCATTTTCCATTTCAGAAAGCAAATCATAGATGGGAGAATCTCTCTGTTAGCTCGTAATCAAGATAACAGTGGTGTTCTCCACCCCACCCTGATCATATTCCACAATAATAATGCAGTTGGGATTGGAGGAAGCCCCACTTTCATCTCTGATCTGAGATAATTCCACCACCACAACCTTCTTCACAGGAACATGACCTTGTTTTATGCATATTTGATGAAGGATGAAGTCAGGAGTTTGCAGAGGAAGACTCTAAAGCGGGTTGTGATCCTGGTTTAGAGCAGGAGTTGGGGATGAAAGAATGAAGACATGACATAATGGGTAGGAAGAAAGGATGAGTAAGTTGCCTAGGTAACTAGACTTCCAGAAATCACTTAACATGCAACAATGTATAGCTTTAAACATTTACAATGGTTTTATTGTAATGAAACTTTTTTTTTTTGCCCGTTACTTCTGTCTCAGAAACCAAAGTGTTCTCATCAGATGAAAAGATTTTGTTAATTTCTGTGCTTTTCATAACAACATGTCCTCAACAAGATTAGGGAAGCAATTCTGTGCTGCTCAGGAATCACAAGATGAAGCTCAGTTACCAAAAAAGGTGGTCTGCTAGCAAAAGACCATTTCCACTTCTGGTGGCCTCCCCAGGGTAGCAGCAGAAAGTTTTAACATCCCCTAGGGTTGTTGGATTAGGTCGACTGTAGCTTGTATCTATTCCAGTGGGATTTGCACAAGAGAACTGACCCAGAAGCCTTAGACAAATAAAGTACAGTTATCAAATGGCCTATGATTATTTTGTATAGGAAGGTCTTTCAGGCTGTCTTCAGAATAAAGCTATATTTTGGTCTCCTCCTCATTCAACTATTCTTTTTGTGGGCTTTTAAGCAGTATCAATGGGGAGATAAAAACTTACACTGAGAAGCAATATGGAATAGTCCTTAGATTGCCAGCTAAAGTGGTGGATACAAATGTTAAAATACCATATAATTATGCAGCTCACTGGGGAGTTTATCACACGAAGAGAATTGGAAGTATAATCCAATGGCAATCTGAATGCAATCATAGGGTTTCGCGTGATTGCATGAAAGCTGATCACACACATTTTCAGGCAAAGGGAAGTCCTTCCGAACGCAATCATGGGGTTTCGTGTGATTACGTGAGAAACTATCACATGCAATTTCGGGCACTGGGAGGCAATTTCGGGCAGTTCTGAACTCAATGCAGTGTCAATACACAATCACATAAATTCGCTGAACTAGCGAATTTACTCATTTCCGAACTGGCCTCACTTCCATTTCTTTCGAAATTGAGAGAAATTCCTCCCGTGTGATAAACTCCTGGGAAATGTTAAATCAATTACTCTTCCTCAAACTGGTATATTTTATGACATGGATGGGCAAAGTGTGTCGTTCAAGCTGCATGTCACACCCAGAGCTGTTTTTGTGGGCCTCTGGAATCCACTTTTTCTAGGGAGCATGAGGGCATTTTTGCCCAGGAGAGGCCTTTTTACTACAGTAAGTGACCTGGAAGTTATTTCCTGTTTATCTCTTGCTTCAAAAGGGGGAATTTTGAGGGGAAATTTAATTTTTTGTAGTGGTGATGTTGCCCTCCAAGATCTCTTTGTAATTACAAGAAGGTTGGATACTCTGACTCAAGGTGAAAAATGAACATCATTGCACCAGCATATAAGCAGTCCAGTGCCACCACGGGACTTCAGCAATGCAAAAATGTGACTGCCAATAATGCTATTATGATTGTAATTAAAACATACACAAGCCAGACAGTCCAACAGGGTTGCATAGGGCGAAGGGGGCATGTTTGGGGGGCCTCCATGATTGTGCTATGCCAATGTATCACTCAGCATACCAATGCACTGATGCAGTGCATCACAAGTACGACTTTGTGGCCAGTCATACAGGTGGGTGTCCAGTTGAATGGCATCTGGGTGGAAAGAGGGAGATAATTGGAGGTCACAGCTGGTGTGTTTGTGCAATGGTACACAAACATGGTGGGAAGGTGACAAAAAAAACCCACCATGCAATGCAGCTTGATGCGACATGGTGTAGACAGCCTGTGGATGTTTGGCCTGCCTTGGAGCGGGCTGTGTGGGCAGAGGAGTGTTAATCTGTTTTTTAGAAAAGCCAGGATTGAGCTGCTTTTTCCTGCCCATCTAGTCTGGCCTAGGCATACTATCTTGTGTTGCTTGGAGGTAAGTTTATATATAAATGTGAAAATAAAATGGAATAGTGCAATCTGTATGCAATCTGTATCCTCAAAACAAATGTGATCTTGAGGAAAGATATCTGGTCATGCAGACAAAAAGTGGATAAGAAGTTCAAGTGTACTATTACTGCACTTAAAAATCACTTGGAAAGCCCCTAAGTGTACTTATGTTATCTTACACTGATGGTTTTCCTGTTAACATGTTATAAGAACCAGCAGCAGTACTTATAGTCACAGACTGGCTGTTGGTTTCATTGCTGTAAGGTTGCTATAATAGCTTGAACTGATGGCCATGACTGACAAGGCTAAGGACTGAAGGATGAGTGCTTGAGTGGTGATGTCAACAACATCCACTTCCTTTCTGTTATATTTATGATTAGGACTTGGCTGGACTTCACCAGTCTCTTGTCAAACCTAATTATTATAATGATTTTCAGCAATGTGTATAAGGGCATCCATATATAGTGCAGGGCAGATTGACTCATGGACTCTAGCATTTGGTAGGTAACAGTAATTAAAAGAAGTCTGCATATTACATGGATATAGTCAAGCAATGGTCTCCTTGCTTGAATATATCCATGTAATATGCAGACTTCCTCTCTTTCTACCATCCTCCACCTTTTTTAAACATTATTGTCTTTTCCAGTGAAAGGTAGGCCTAACTTGTCACCTGTGCAGTAGTGAACAATGTGACTGTGGCTGCAGCTATACTACAGAATTAATGCAGTTTGACACTGCTTTAACAACCACGGCTCAATGCTATTGTGAGATATTTAGCCATCTCTGCCAGAGAATTCTTGTGCCACAACAAACTACAAATCCTAGGATTCCGTAGGATGGAGCAATGACAGTTAAAGTGGTGTGAAACTGCATTATTCTACAGTGTGACAACAGCCATACTCTCTCATACTTCCTCATGGAGGAAGGCAATGGCAAGGCTCCTCTGAATAAATCTTCCCTAGAAAACCCTATAGCAATAGCAATAGCTAGTACATTTCTATACTGCTTATCAGTGCACTCAAGCATTCCCTAAACAGTTTACAATGTGTAAGCCAATTGCCCCCAACAAGCTGGGTACTCAGTTTAGTGACCTTGGAAGGATGCAAGCATGAGTTGAGCCTGAGCCTTTGGCTGTTATTGAACTCACAACATTGTGGTTTGAGAGGTTTAACAATGGTTGTGGTTTAACAATGGTTAAATGCCTGTCTGCAGCAACTCACAACCTTGTGGTTTGTGAGTGGCTGCAGACAGGCATTTAACCATTGTGCTACCAGGACACTTGAGAGGGTCACCATAGGTGAAAGCGGACTTAAAGTCACATAAAAACAAAACAAGACAGATTCATTATCTGAGACTTGTGCAAACCCTTTCAGAGAGCAGGAGACACAGATGGTGAAGAAGAGACAGCGCAGGGACTGTCAATGGCACCAAACATCCCTGTAGCATTACTGAGGAGAGGTGTGATAATAAAAGATCCCAAGCCATTATGTTTCTGTTCTCTTTAAATAAAATGATTGCGGCAAGACCAAGGCTCACATGATAAAGTCCTTAATTATTAAAGTGATGTTAAATTGCAATTTATATGTAAATTAAATGCCTGTACTAAAAGTCATACCAGAATAAAGCTGGCAAAATTCATCCATAATTTTATTCCTGTTGACCTGCTCCCACTTGTCCTGTTTTGAGATTGGAGGAGAAGTAAATTGCTGCATCATCATCATCATCATCATCATCATCATCATCATCATCAAAAACACACCCATGTTTCACCTTTGTTGTTGTTAACCACCTTCAAGTCTATCTTGACCCATGGTGACTCTCTGAATGAGACATCTCCAAGACTCCCTGTCCTTGACTGCTCTGCTTAATTCCTGTAAACTCATACCCATGACCTTCTTAATAGAGGCTATCCATCTAGCATGTGGCCTTCCTCTCTTTCTACTTCCCTCCACCTTTTCTAACATTATTGTTTTTTCCAATGAGTTGTGTCTTCTTATGATGTGTTTGAAGTACTTTGACATCTTGGCTTCCAGGGGGATTTTTGGTTTGATCTGATCTAGGACCCACTTAGAATCATAGAATCATAGAGTTTGAAGAGACCTCAAGGGCCATCCAATCCAACGCCCTACCAAGCAGGAACTCTCGATCAAAGCATCCCTGACAGATGGCCATCCAGCCTCTGTTTAAAGACCTCCAAGGAAGGAGACTCCACTACACTCCGAGGAAGTGTGTTCCACTGTCGAACAGCTCTTACTCTCAGGAATTTCCTTCTAATGTTGAGGTGGAATCTCTTTCCCTATAGCTTGCATCCATTGTTCCAGGTCCTGTTCTCTGGAGCAGTAGAAAACAAGCTTGTTCCCTCCTCAATATGACATCCCTTCAAGTATTTAAACAGGGCTATCATAACCTCTTAACCTTCTCTTCTCCAGGCTAAACATACCCAGCTCCCTAAGTCGTTCATCATAGGGCATGGTTTCCAGACCCTTCACAATTTTAGTTGCCCTCCTCTGGACATGCTCCAGTTTCTCCACATCCTTTTTGAATTGTGGTGCCCAGAATTGGACACAATATTCCAGGTGAGGCCTGACCAAAGCAGAATAGAGGGGCACCATTACTTCCCTTGATCTAGACACTATATTTCTATTGATGCAGCCTAAAATTGCATTGTCTTTTTGTGTGTTCACCAAATCCTCAGCACGCTTCTTGAGCACCACATCTTCACCTACTCCATTCCAAACCATTCTCTTGCTTTCCATTTCCATTTCTCCCTCTCTTATAGTCTCATCTCCTTACTGCTAGACTTTCTTTACCTTACTCTCTCCAGTGGTATAGTGATAGATTTTGAAGTGCAGGAGCACATTATGACAGTGTACACACACACATGCACCAAAGAGCAGTAAAAGTGTACATTACATAATATCAAATTAATTAGGTTCACCATGACTGTAATTTAATGCATGATTACAGTACCTATAAATAAGCTCTTTTGAACTCAGTGGTGCTTACATCTGACTCTCTAGGCTAGTTTAGTAAAATACCCTGAGTCCTCTACTAAAATATAACCTCTAGGTTTTAACTCCAAATGCTGTCAATCTTGCAACAAACAAACCTGTTACCATTTAAACTGCTAATGGGAAGTAAGAACTAGTTCAAAGGAAAGCAACGAAGTATCCAGCCTCTTATTTTCCTTATTGTCTTAGTTCCTCTGTGCTAATTGTCAAAAGCAATAGTAAAACCCGAAAACCTCTTTCTCACTTCCAACTGCCAGGAGGGTGTGTCAATCCACCTGACTGTTGGCAAATGACATCACAATTCCTTTCCTGAAAAATATCCTGGAGCTGAGTTCCCCTGTGTTCCCTTCTCATCTCCTTGTCTCTGCCCAAATCCTCTGTTCTGCATCTTTCTTCTTTGGGGCAGTAGAAAGCCATCCTGGTCAGGGGATTCTGGAAATTGTCATCTAAAAAGAAACTATTCCAAGCACTGCACTGCACAGATTTAGATGTAAGCACCAAATGCTCAGAAAAAAAAATGCCCAGAAAGTTGCACATAGGATTGCAGCTATAGAGAAAGGCAGAGACATTCAATATCCCTTTATTCACTTTCTCTTATTTAACATCTAGTTTCCTTCCCTTTGTCCTGCTTCTCTTAGCCTTGACTGAGCAGCTGGCTGACCTTTTCTCCTGGATTGGTTGGTCTCCTGTACAGCCAACAGTCCAAAAAGGCCTCAGATATTTTTGTCCCAGCCACACAAAACTTTGTTTCCATCCTCTCCTTCATCAACTCCTCCCCTGACATGTAGTTATCCCATGCTGAACCCTGACACTGCTTGTCAAAACAGCATCCTCTCTTAAGGTTTGCATTTCAATATCTCTTCCCACCCACCCCTGCTAAAATCTAGAGGAAGATGTGACGCCTCCTCTCAAAAAGAAAACATTTCTTTCTACAAGAAGTGGGAGTAGGAGAGCAGCAGATCATGAAGATCTGTGATCAGATCTCCAGTTTATTTGTTTTTTAAGAGCAGATGCAGCGCCAGGATTGGAGTTACAGAGGAACAAAGCTTGGAAACTTTACTTCTTGGCCGATGGATTCTGGAAGCTTTTTGTTTTTTGTTTTGTTTTAAAGTAATTTTTCCCAAGCTCTGTAGAGGGGCAGAGTTACTGTCTATAGAAGACTACAGGGAAACATGATTTTTCTGAAATATGAGAGAAGCCAAGGGGTAGATTTATACTTATGGCTGGAAAGCTGGACAGTGAAGAAAGCTGACAGGATGAAAATCAATTCATTTGAAATGTGGTGCTGGAAGAGAGTTCTGTAGATATCGTGAACTGCTCAAAGACAAATAAATGGCTCCAAGATCAAATCAAGCTTGAATTCTGCCAAGAAGTGAAGATGATTAAATTGGGGCGGTTGTATTTTGCATACATCAAGAGATTACATGACCTATTGGAAAAGACAATATGTTGGTCAATTGGAAGGCAGTTGTTGTTGTTATTATGTTTATTTATACACCGCCTTCCTCCCAGTACAGGGATTCAAGGCAGCAGTAGGAAAAGAGGGAGACCAATTATAGGTGGATTGACTCAATTAAGGAAGCCATGGCCCGGACTTTGCAAGACCTGAGCAGGGCTGTTGATTACTAGGGATCTTTGAGGTCTCTCATTCATAGAGTCACCAGAAGTTAAAGCTGCTTTGTTAGCAAACAAGGAGTAGAGCTATGGGATTTCATTACTCTCCCCCTACATCCCCCCCTAATGTGAATATTATATAGAAGTCTCAGTTCACATCAGCGCTGCGGATCTGGGAACTTTTTTTAAAAACCATTCTCTGGTCATTTTCCCAGTTGGAATCCTTTGCCCCAGCACTGTGATTAGTCCTATGAGTGAAAAACATGTATTGCCATGCACGTGTCAACCTCACTGCCATAGAAGAGGATAGGCTGTAGCATTAGAAGGGTAGTTAGGAAATGTGATGATGGTTTCCTGTGGTTCCCCACTGAGATGTATGGCTGAATGTAGATTATTTTCACCTGCTTTTTCAACATTTAAACCAAATATTTTGTCTACTGTACTATTCTAAGAATGAATGAAAACTTAATTCTGGTTTTTATTTGAAAATAATTTATCAAAAATAGCAAAAACCTTAATATGGAAAGAATTTGAGATAAAAAAACCCCCACTGAATGTAGAAGATGCCAGACTGACAGATTCATCCACTGAGGCCCATGGCATTACATATTTAGTACCTGACTGTTGAACATGCTTAATGCTGAATCAGAGTAGAATGTTATATAAAATCTGGGACTGAATCATATGGAGCCAGCTTTTGTAGTGCTGACTTAGCTTTCTAACCCCCCTCCACTTTTTTTCCCTTTTTGTTCCTTCCTTTCTTCTTTCCTTCCTGCCTTCTTTTTGAAAGAGGATCCTCATCTTTAACACATATGGTAAGTATGTGCAACCTGGTCTTCTCCACACCTAGAATAATGGTACCATTTGAATTTGGGTAGTGCAAATGAGGGAAATTTCATTTGTGTTGAAGAAGTCACACAAATTCAGAGGTTGGCCAGTTCCCACCCAGACCCTTCATGCTTTTGATATACCAAGAGTGGAACATATTGCCTTGGAGTGTGTTGGAGTTGTCTTCTTTGGAGATTTTTAAACAGAGAGTGGCCATCTGTTGAGAGTGCTTTGATTCTGTGTTCCTGCATGGCAGAGGGTTCGGCTGGATGGTCCATTGGGTCTTTTTCAACTTTGTAACTCTATGATTCTATGATTCTAAGACATTAAATTACTCCCTTTACTAACTTTTGCTTCCATCCTATGATGAACTATTTATTTGTCACAGAAGATGAGAAGCTGGCCCAGCATAGCAGCTGGTGGAGAAATAAGGCAAAAAAAAAATGGACCCTAGTGGCCCGGTGCCTTATTTTACAGGAGACTATCATGGGCTGCTTCTCTAAACAGCATCCTGTCCAAAGTTTTCATTTGATAACAGAATTAAAATTTAGAGAAAGGTATGGTGCCTTTTCTCAAAAAGAAAACATCTCTTTTTCACTGCGGCTCTCTAGAGAACCAGCATGGCATTGTGGTTTGAATTTTGCACTAAGACTCTGTGACAGCAGGGTTTAAATCCCTGCTTAGCTTCTTTGAGAGGAAGTGAATGGCTAGCTTCCTCTGAAGAAATCATGTCAAGTAAACCCAGTGACAGGACTGTCATAAGTCAGAGTGAGCTTGAAGGGTCATAGCAACAACATGATGGGCTGGCTATCCAAATCCCATTTAAGAGAAAGAATTCTGAAAAGGGATAGCAGAGGGGCAGATCACTTGATCCATAGCATTCTCCACTTTGTCAACCATATTATTTGTTGTTGTTAACTGCCCTTGAGTCGGTCTTGGCCAATGACACCTCTATGGGTGGATGAGACATCTCCAAGACTCCCTGTCCTCCACTGCTCTGCTTAGTTCCTGCAAACTCATACCTCCTTAATAGAGGCTATCCATCTAGCCTGTAGCCTTCCTCTCTTTCTACTTCCCTCCACCTTTCCTAGCATCATTGTTTTTTTTTCAATGAGTCATGATGTGTCTGAATTATGACAGCCTCAGTTTTGTCAACTTGGCTTCCAGGGAGATTTCTGGCTTGATCTGCTCTAGGGTCCATTTGTTTGTCTTTTTGGCCATCCATTGTATCCCCAGCACTCTTCTCCAGCACCACATCTCAAATGAATTGATTCTCTTCCTATCTTCTTTCTTAACTACCTAGTTCTCACATCCATAATGGTAATAGGGAATACAATGGCTTGCATGGTTCTAACTTTTGTGCTCAGTTGTATATCTTTGCATTTTAGAATCTCTTCTAGTTCTTTACAGTTCTGCTTAAATGTTAGTAATTATTTCCAAATTTACATCTGGACATTTAAATGCATGCAAATGTTATGGAAGCTGGTGTCCTTTCTCTGGTGATGCTTAAATGTCCCTCTTCTTGGTGTGGCAGCTCCAACATGCCTGTTGCTTTGCAGCATTTTAAGTACTAGTAGGAACTATCCTTGAATGAGGACTTGGCAACTCTGTTTCTCAGCAACCAGTTGTTGTTGTTCACTGACACTAAGCTTAGTAATCTTCTTTCATAACAAGCTCACACTTTAAGCTACTAGTCTCTCAATTTCTCCTTGCTCGACTTAGCTCTTTAGCACTTGCTGTCTCTCTGAGAGGGTTTTCCTTTTTGGCCTGTGTGTCTGTATCTCGCTCTGTGTGTGTCTTCTAATAGTTCTCTGCAGCTGGGAAGGATTACATTTTCTTATCTTCTTAGTTGGACAGAGGACTATTGCAGGAGTAACAGACACTTTCAGGCCCTGAACATTTAAATCTAGGTATGAATGGTTAGATGAATGGTTTGCGCCTGTCAAAACCTTTAAAAGTTGTCCATTGTTTAGGTGGGATAACAGTGCTGCATTGTGATATTTTAGGTGCATTCACCAGTTCCCCTGTGTTCAATGAAGCTTTCCTTCAAGAAAATGTGTGTAAAATGTCAGGTTTTATTTATTAGAACAGATGTGTGGTGCTGAGGTTAAAAGTGAAATGGATATTTCAGGTGACAATTAGGTTGTTAAATTTATTTGTTAAATGTTATACCAACATTCTCTTAGAAAAATAGCATTCAGGGTTAACAAATATCACTAAAAGCAAACTAAACAATAAAACCATTAAAACTATTGCGATAATCAGTACTCATCAAAACAACTTACAAGGCTAGACTAAAAAGATTTTCTACACAATTCTACACATGCATGTGTTCTAGCACATATACAAGGGTCATACTACTTAGATAGCCAGCATGGTGTAGTGGTTTGAGTGCTGGACTGTGACTGTGGATACCAGAGTTTGAATCCCAGCTTGGCCATGGAAACCCACCCTGGATAAGTCACACACTGCCTGCCTCAGAGGATGGCAATGGCAACTCCACTCTGAAGAAACCTGCCAAGAAGAGCCCATGATAGGCTTGCCTTAGGGCCACCATAAGTTGGAAATGACTTGAAGTCACACAACAACAACAACAACAACAACAACAACATACTATTACTACTACTACTATGATGATGACTAATGGTTTCCTTTATGGAAGTTAGGATCTGGCTTTGGCTCTTTCTCTAGATTGAAGGCCAAATTGTTATTTGCTGAATAAAACTGGTGTTTATAGTTTTTTGTGGGGCTTTCAGGCTATGTGGTCATGTTCTAGAAGAGTTCCTTTCTGACGTTTCGTCAGCATCTGTGGCGGTGTTTGTTGAATAGGTAGCAAACAGAATAAAAAAGCCAGGATAACACTTCCATATCCATGGGGTTTAGACATCCTGACAAGATTTAGTCAATGTGTGTTTGTATTTTAGTCTGTGAAATGTACATCTGTTTTTCAGGCAGGGCAGTTTGCCATGATGGAGATGGAAAAAAGCAGAAGACATGCAGAATTAATATTCCAGATTTCTTTTCATAGCCTTCAGTGTGCTTAGAGGTAGGGATGAATGAATGGGTTTGTGTCAGTTTCACATCTTCAAGTCTGGTCTATCTGAGTTCTGCGTCAGTCTACATTTTTTTAAAAAAAATATATGCATACAATGATCTTGTTTATTTTTATGTGAAGTTTTCATTACACATAATGTTTGGCTGAGATTTGCACTTGGTTTTCCGATCTGTGCATTTTCCTGGAGAATGAAATTAATGTGGTTCACACAAAAACATGGGCAAAATGAAAATCTAACTTTAATCCTACTTGGAGCAATAGGATTGACCTAAGTGTTGACTTACAATTCAACAATTCATTGAATGGGTCTACTCTAGTTGGAATTAACCATCAGGATTCCAGCTCAGATTTATAGAATGGTGGGTACTAAAAATTTTTTGGAGTGCATCTATCATGTAGAAATAATTCAGTGTGATTCCACTTTAAGTGCTGTAGCTCTGTCCTATGGAATCCTGGGATTTGTAGTTTTACCAGGGTTTTAGACATCTCTGCCAGAGTTCTGGTGCTTCACAAAACTACAAATCCCAGGATTCTGTAGGATGGAGTGGTGGCAGTTTAAATGGTATGCTTTCTTTTTGCACCCTTCTATTTCTTAAATTTATGCCAATCTTTCCTCCTTTTGATCGAATACCTGCAGTGGTTAATCCTGATTTAAGGAGAAGAGACATCAATGGCTGAGAAAAACAAAGTTAATGCTCTATTATAGGAACTCGGTTCTAAAGATAGGACAGTTAAAGTGCTAATCTAATCTAGCTACATTCTTGGAAAGAGCTGAGAGGACTCTGGGAAGGAGAAGAGGTGGTAATGTCCCTGTCAGGCCCACCTAAGAGGTGGAAATGTCCCTTATGAGTTTTAGTGGTCCTATCAGCACTGCTGCCAACACTTTTTTCTTTATTTATATACAGTATTTAGTTATTTCTGGGCACTGGGCGTGCGCACCATAGCAAATAGCAGATGTCACCCTTCTGTGTATATTCAAGGGCGCACATCTCAGGTCCGCACGTTAGGAGGTGCGACCTTACAGTTTATTCTCCCACCTCTTCACAAGCATCAGAAATGAAAGAAAAAGAGAATATAGGAGGCAGTGATTTTACAAGGTCATTGTTAGTTTCTCTGGAGCAGACCTACACAACTTGGCAGTAGGTAGGGGCCAAAATTAAAATAAACTTCTTACTTAGGAGATTATCACACGACGGGAATTGGAAGTATAATCCAATGGCAATCTCAATGCAATCATGGGGTTTCACGTTATTGCGTGGAAGCTGATCACACACATTTTTGGGCAATGGGAAGTCTTTCTGAACGCAATTGTGGGGTTTCACGTTATTGCGTGAGAAACTATCACACACAATTTCGGGCACTGGGAGTCAATTTCAAGCAATTCCGAATGCAATGTGGCATCAATACGCAATCACATAAATTCGCTGAACTAGCAAATTCACTCAATTCCAAACTGGCCCCACTTTCATTTCTTTCTAAATTGAAAGAAATTCCTCCCGTGTGATAACGTCCTTACTTGCTTGCTTGCTTGCTGTATTTATATCCCACTCTTCAGCCAGAACGGCTCTCAGAGTGGCTTACTTCTTCAGGCTGCAAATTAATAATAATAATAATAATAATAATAATAATTTCTAGCCCGCCCCTCTGAGCAAGCAATCGGAGCGGGTTACAACAGAGGGGATTATACACACAATAACAATACACAGTACATGAGTTAAAAAACAAATGGCAATGTATTAAGCAATGACAATAAAATCAGATAGCAATTAACAATAACAATAACTAGCAAAATACATAACAATTATAGCAACAAAAATACATAGTAATTTAAGTACCGTGTTTCCCCGAAAATAAGACAGTGAGTGTCATATTAATTTTTGCTCCCAAATATGTGCTAGGTCTTATTTTCAGGGGATGTCTTATTTTTCCATGAAGAAGAACTCACATTTATTGTTGAACAACAAAAAATTGAACATTTATTATATTCTGTATATATATTTATATACAAAAACTTTGCTAGGTCTTACTTTCAGGGGAGGCCTTATATTTAGCAATTCAGCAAAACTTCTACTAGGTCTTATTTTATGGGGATGTCTTATTTTCGGGGAAACAGGGTAGCAATAAAATTAGCAAACCAAAATACATAACAATTAACAAAGCAAAAAAAATCACCATTAAGAAGCCGATCCCTCCCTCCAATCCATCTGCCTTGGTCCAGGCCTCAGAGGGAGAGGAGAACTGCTGGACCACTTAAACATGCACATAGATTTTAATTAATTAATAATTAATAATAATTATTAATTAATATTACTAATAGTAATGTTCTTCTCCTCCTCTTCTCAGGAGAAAACTGAATAGTGGAGGAGCCTTGCAGGGCAAGTGTCCACCCCTATTCCTCCTCCACTGCCCAGCCTTCTACTTGGAGTAAAGCCCAGCAGTGGCAAAACCTTCAGGGGCGAGTATTTGCCCCTCTTCCTTTTCTGGCACCTGGCCTTATCTTTGGGTGAAAGCCCAGTGGTGGAGGAGGTGAGTGTTAACCCTTCCTCCTCCTCCTCCTCCTCTGGCCAGTTGTCACCTTGGAAAAAGGCTGAGTGGCAGAAGAGCCTTGAGGGCCGCCCAAAATCCTTTGGCAGGCCGCATGCATCCTTGGGCTGTATGTTGTGCAGGTCTGCTCTAGAGGTTACCAGGCAGACAACTCTTACCACCACCAATCAAAAGCTGATTGTAGACTATAAATGTTTCTTATAGACCAACATGATTTATTTTGTTATACCGTATGTTTAATACCATATTTTGTTTCATCGTTAGACATATTGCAGTGTACATTATGGTTGATGCCCACATAAGGGCATGTATCCAAAGCTTGTTAAAGTTACTTTTTTGGACTACAATTCCCAGCTAGCATGGCCAATTGTAATCTAAAAAAGAAACCAAGCACTGGGTGTATCCTCTGTATCCAAAATGTCAATGTTTTGCATAGTGCACTGAAGTGCTTAAGGCACATTCTGGTTGTAGCCAATTTCCATGCATTATTCATCCCTAATTACAAAGGATTTGCATGAACACAGTTTTTCATGCTTGTAGAGGAACAAAATAGACTTCAGAACACAATTATCTCATTAATCTGTGCAGAAAAAAACAAATGTTTTTTTTAATTATTTAGTTTCCAAAGAGGTTTTGGGAGGTAAAATCTTGGGGGTGTACAGTATTGTAATACATATAATAATGTCATAAATATATATGTATTTTTATAAACACACACACACACACACACACACATATATATATATACACACAGAGTGGTGTCCTGGATACAGCATTTCAGTATTTCTGTTCTTAATAATTATTTCTGATTCACTGGTTTTAGTTTTAAGTTTCTGGGAGAGGTAGGGATGAACTAAACATCGCCCCTCTATAAAGAAATGGCTCATGGTTAAAAAACTAAACAAAACCACTGATCCTCTTGGCTACCTTGATCCCTTTATTGGATTGTTTCCAGTTCCAATGTGATGGAGACCATCATAAGTCAGAGACTTTATTAAGAGTGGTTCCAGTCCGAGAGATTACCTAGAACTACCAATAAGAAAGTGTTGTACACCTATTCCATCTTTTCATCCTTAATATTTTATTTTTCCTGGTAAGAAAAACAGACAAAAGGAGCAGTCGGCACAAGCAAGGATGTTACAAAAATAGGAGGTGTGATCTGGACTATCTATAAATTCTCTTGTTTGTTGCAGTGGAATTGGATAGTGAAAACCTCTTCTGGAAGCACAAAATACCTCCAATGCAAAACATTTTGTGCATGTGAAAGGCATCTTGGAGTCCTAGTAGACCACAACTTGAACATGGGCCAACTGTGTGGTGGAGCAGCTAAAAAAGTCAATGCAATCCTAGGCTGTATCAATAGAAGTATAGTGGTTGCCAAACTCTGCTCCTCCAGGTCTTCTGGACCTTAGCCCCAAGAATTCCTGACTATTGTCCAAGCTGGCTGGGGCTTCTGAGTCCAAAACACCTGTTTGGCAATCACTGGTCTAGATTGAGGGAAGTAATAGAGCCACCCTGCTTTGGTCAGGCCACACCTGGAATACTGTGTCCAGTTCTGTCCACCACAGTTCATAAAGGATATTGACAAGCTGGAGCACATCCAAAGGAGGGCCACCAAAATGGTGAAGGGTCTGGAAATCATGCTTTATGATGAGAGACCTAGGGAGCTGGACATGTTTAGCCCGGAGAAGAGAAGGTTAAGAAATGATGTGATAGCCCTGTTTAAATAGCTGAACGGGATGTCCTACTGAATATGGAGCGAGCTTGCTTTCTGTAGCTCCAGAGAATGGACATGGAGCAAAAAAGAGATTCCTCCTCAGCATTAAGAAGAACTTTCTGACATGAAGAGCTGTTTGACAGTGGAAAATGTTGCCTGAGAGAGTGGTGGAGTCTTTGGTGGTTATGAAATACAGTCTGCACATTGTCGTCTGTCGGAAGTGCTTTGATTGTGTATTTCCACATGGCAGGTGGTTGGACTAAATGGCCCTTGAGGTCTTTTCCAATTCTAGGATTCTGTGTTTATCTTTTGATGTATTCCCAGCAGTCTACATCTTCCCTGCCTCCCTCCCTCCTTGAATATTCCTTGAAAGACTACCCAGTTGGAAATCAGCTGCATTGGGAAAAGGAGGGCCATTTTGCTGATGATCAGAGCACGCTTGAATTGTGTTTCCATCAAACTTTGAGGGGTCAGGCCAGGAGAAGTTGTTTAATTGAGTGCTTAGTTAAGTATAAGCTGAGGTTGGATTCCAGGGACCATTCTTATGTTCAAAATATTTCTAAATATTTGCTAAATATCAACTGCAAAAATGTTTATCATTTAAGAATTGTAGGTATATACATTCTTTTTATTTTTATTTTTTAAAATTCAATTACTATATAAAGTAAGTAAGTGGAGTCATGGTTCACCTGAATGTTCAGCCAATAGCAGAAGCCAATGGTGAAGTGTTTTGTGTAAAAAGTGATCTGTTGCTGCTTTTGTGGTTATACATAATGTTCAACTAGCAGACTCAGGCATATTCAGGAAGGAAATGAGAGAGAAACCTCTGAACATGTGATTTAAGTTTTTGCCTGAAGGAAACAACCTATGTCTAAGTGAGTTCTTGCTGCTCATCGAAGTTGTTATTAGTTTACAAACGGTATACCTGTGTTTAGTAATACTCCTTCAGGCATTATTATTCCTAGGTAGAGCAACACAGGATCAGGACTAACTCCTTGTCCTACAGGAGAAGGGAGCAGGGACTTGTCAGCTAGTCTCAACTCAGAGTTGCCTGGGCTGAGTAGATAATAGTTACTGGGATGAATGATATCATATTAAGTTTGGCCCTGATTTAGAGGAAGCTTGCTTTTCTCATTTGGTATTAAGAGATCATTTTCTTATTGCAATATGACATTTGTCCCACATAGTTCTACACTGCTTAAGCTCAGCTGAAGAAACATGCACTCCACAGTTAACAAAGGTCCAAAACACACTGCAGAAATAATCCAGTTTGAGACCGCTTTAATCACCCAGGCTCCATACTAGAGAATTCTGGGAATGTAATTCTGTGAGACATTTAGTTCTGGTGCCACAATAAACTACAATTCCCAGGACTACTTAGCACTGAGCCAGGACTGGAAAAGCAATCTTAAACTGGGTTATTTCTGCAGTGTGTTTTAGACCAAAGACTAAAAAACAAGCTGCAAAGTTTTTTTTTACACCCATACCACTTTTCCTCCTTATCCTTAGTCTAGCTGGAAGCTTTTTAAGCAGCATCAGCATTGGAAGGATGCTGAGGAACATAGTATTTTGGTATAAGAATGCAGCAGTGTGCATGCAATAAACACAACAACAACAACAACAAATCTTCAGCTGGCAAAGAATGGATTCTGCTGCTATGTGTGCCTCCCTAAAATAGATCAGGTAAACAGCAGTTGTCCTACAATCCCTTACTGAGCATGCATGAAAAGCAAAACAGAGATAAAAGGAGAGGACAGATAAGCCTCCATCACCAGTTCCCCCAAGTATATTAAAAAAGAAAAAAGAATTTTCTTTGGCAACTAAGATGGAAACTGGAAGAAAAATGGAGGCTGGTGAAAGTAAAAGTCATCCCTGGATGCACTTTGATAGAAGCCTTCAAGTCGTCTCTAGGGGGTTCAAAATGGTTTCTGTTTATTTGTGTAAGGCTTACCTGACCTGATTTTCCATTTCACATGAATATATTGTTAGTTTTGAATAAAACGTTTTGCTGAAATATGTTGAAATACTACTGTTGCTGTCCTCCTTCTGCTTTTCTTTCTTTTCTTTCTGCATCTGGTACCAAATTTTATGTTAAAGTAATACTCAGGAACTCATCTTTGTTAATTGAGATATAGCTGCATCTATTTTTTAATTACTCTGTGAATGTTGACAGATATAGCTTCACTCAGTAAAGGAACGTGCATGAATGTACCTTAAACGAAAGATGCCCATTAGTGCCATGTCGATTAGCAGGCAGCAATAGTGGGATTTGCCAATTCCTGTAATAATGGCTGGGATACCAAAAACATGAGCAAAATTCACATCATGCCATGAACCTTTTATTGTTCTCTTCTGTCCTGCTGTGCTCACATTTAAGGATGGGGGGGGGGGGGGAACATTGTTGATTTTTCTTTCTCCTCCCAATTTATTAAATCTCAAACTCTTTCCATGCCAAATAGGAAGAAATATACAAGTTTCATGTGATCTTAAAGAACAAACTGGAAGCAATTTCTCCTATGTTTCCACTGATGAAATTCACAGAGGAGCACATTACATCTGTCTGTGATGTGACCAAAGTATGATGTGTCCAAAGTATAACAATCTAAATTTGATCATCTTGGCTTCTAATGGTATCTTGGCTTCTAGTGGTATTTCAGTCTTGTTCAAGGATCCATTTATTTGCCTTTTTGGTTGTCCACAATATCCTCAGCACTCTTCTCCAGCACCATATCTCAAATGTATTGATTTTCTTCCTGTCTCCTTTTTTCACTGTCCAGCTCTCACATCCATACATGGTGATGGAGAATGCAATGGTTGATTCTAACTTTTGTGCTCAGTTGTATATCTTTGCTTTTTAATACATTGTCTCGTCCTTTCATTGCTGCCCTTCCCATTCCTAGTCTTCTTCTTATCTCCTGACTGCAGTCTCTGTTATGATCAATACAGGGTACAAGAAATCTTTAACTATTTCAATTTCCTCATTGTCTAGGTTCAAATTCCATGGTCATTATTTTTATTTTCTTTATATTCAGCAGCAAGTCTGCCTTTTCATTCTTTGCATGCCTCCTCTCATTAATCTTTACTAAATGAAATAAATTAATTCATTTTAGTTCAGAGGAAATGTCTCTTTCTCTTGTTATACCACTCATTACATTGGTTTTTATTGGGGCAGGATAGGAGAGGTGTTTCTGTTTACCTTATGCAAGGAGGCCTCCTGCTCCCAAACCCTGTACCGTGCCCTTCAACTTTTCAAAGTTGGCAGGGACAGTCCTCCCACTTTTTCAGCTGCCTTTGAAAATAAAGCATTTTGGCACCATGGTAGCCAATTATAAACCCCCAAGCCTGAAGAGTTGGGAGATGCTGCTTAGGGTCATTTTGGATCCCCTCACCATATTTTAAGCCTTTAGTGGCCTTCTTTATGCAAGCCTTTCATCAAAACAGGAAGTGACTGGAAAATAATATCCTGATTTGAACAAAGGTGAAAGCAATGGCATCATTGGGAACTGCACGGGGTGCGGCCTGCACCTGGTGACACCCCAGAAGACATCTGTGGAGATCTAAAACATGACCCCACCCTTCCAACATTCCAAAACATGTTGAAATTATTAACAGCATCTCCCCCAGAGACTTTGGGAGCAGTATCAGTTTATGTGGGGACAAAATATTCAACCATCCTTAAACTCTTGGGTGCTGCAAAAACATCTGGAGATTGCATGATGCCTGGAGGCCACACTTAACTTCACACAAGTTCTTTCCCATCCACTCTTTTCAGCTTCTTCAAAGCTAGTGTCCACAATCACCCTGAAGTATTTATTACACTTTCATCCTCCCATACATCAATGGAGTTTAGAAATATTTATTACAGTTACATCCTTTAATTCCTCCATGGAGTTTATGCAACATTTGGGTCCCGCCCGTAAATTAATTAATTAATAGCCATTTTGTATCTTTTTGTTTGGAAAAGCTGAACTGTGTGTGTGTATATTTTTTTAAACAAGAAAGAAACAAAAACTCCATTATAGTGACTGAGTTTTATTGAAGATACATGTCAAAAAGTACAATTAATGCAAGGAAAAGAACATGAAAGGACTTTCCCCCCAAGTTTCAGGAGAATGTTGCTCCAAGTAAAGAAACACTATTCTTTTATTTAAGAGTAATTCTAGGAAGAAATGTGCTTTCATCTCCACAAGCATCGAAGCAATATCTTTAAATGCAGCTGTGGTGTATCAGTGTTCTCCCACTATTATCTGACCCTTTCAGTCAATATTTCAAGAGAAGAGCAGATGTTAGCTTCTCTACATTATTAGATGCTAAGACTGTGGTCTGTGAAAGCCTTTATTTTCTTGTCTTCTGCTATCTCACATGTGGTGACCTGAGGTCAACTGGGTGCCTCCCTTGACATTTGGAGCATGTGGAGCTTTGGTCTGAATAAGGTTTTTCTTTTCTTTCTTTCTTACATGTTTGATGGGAGAGGAGTTGGTGAAGTGATTAAGTACAGCATTTAGAAGTACAGCTTGCCCTCTTTCATTCTGAGCTACAGTGCTCAAATTTTTATTCTTACAAGCAAGACGAAAATTGCTGAGGATCTTGGCAGGCTACTTAATAAACATACTTTCTTTCTACAAATCAAAGCATGCTCACAATTAATATTTTAACTCTACAGACTATAGAGAGGGCTTGTGATGCTGAGAGGGCTTGTAATGCTGGCAGTCCACTCTCTACTTTGTTCCAGATGGCCTCTTGTGTCTGGGCACATATCACATATTCCCCATCCCTTCCCTTGCTCCTGGCTTTTTTGGTGTATTAATAATGCACAAGTGCTGAGCTTAAGAGTCCTGATTCCAGCTGGGAATGGATGGTGATGTATACCTTGCTTTAATGCCTCCTCATGTTCCAAAATCAGGCTTTCTTCTCCTCTGTTTCTACATGCCTTGAGAGTTGTGTCCCTGCATGCAGATCCTGCAACCTTGACTATAACCTGAGATCTGTTAGATGTAGGATGTTGAGCATCACTGTTTTTATTCTTGATCAGGGACGGGGAGGGGATAGACAGATGCAGACATCTTAGATTCCCGTGTGTCTTTTCAGTTTTTCTCAGTTTATTGTTTTTCTGTTTTAAAGTTTATTTCTTCCTGTTTCTATGAATTTCACAAATGTTTTTTAAAGTCCATATGGAAATGTGTATGCATTTAAAAGCACACTTCTCCAAATGTATACATTTTCTGTGCAAATTTCTATAACATATGCATTTTGCAAGCACTCTGATGGAACATCTATTCATTTTGTGGACAAATATGTAAGTGTCTATAGCGTCTAGATTGGGGGAAGTTATAGTGCCACTCTATTCTGCTTTGGTCAGACCTCACCTCGAATACTGTGTCCAGTTCTGGGAGCATAATTCAAGAAGAATGTTGACAAGCTGGAGCGTCTCTAAAGGGGGGCTTCAGGTGCAAGGGCATAATGCCTACCTTGTAGGTCTAGTTCTATGTACATTCTACAACAAACTGGGATTCTGGAAGATTACGATGTGCCGTCTTTATTCATGAGGGGTAAGTGAAATAATACATTTAAAATAAGATGTAGTTTTGCCCTATATTCTGAGAAGCTGTGTAAGAATGCAGACATTGTAAACAAACAAACAAACAAACAAACAAAAAACAGCCAAAGACTCAGCTCTTTTAACAAAAGATCATGTTGTTTCTTAACACCATATAAATGGAAATATGAGGAACAGAGTGATGCAAACATACTGTGCTTCCATTTATATTCAGCCGTCATAGAAACAACCGTAGACTGTAATTTCTTCAGTTCTCTGGGTAAAACAAAACACAGACTTTTATTTTCCAGTAGCTGGAAAAGGAATGTCACTGAGTTTGGCTGCAATATTGTAAGAAGAGTTTCAGCATAGCTTTGATAGTCCCATTCTGTTAGAACCTGGTCCTGAGAGATGTTTTAACTTCCATTGATTTTGACAGGAAGGCCTAGCACTTTGACAAATTAAGTCTGAAGGTTGCTATGTTACAGGAGAAATGAGAAGAAGAAAACATTTCTCCCTGATGAGTGAAAGTTTTGATCCAGGACTGCTTTTAGGCAGCTCTTCCAGAAAGGACTCCCAGGAGTATTTGCCTAATTTTGAAGGCTGTTTTTATGTTGCCAAGTTTCAAAATGTTGCTGCAAGTCTCACAGCATTTGGTGTTCATGCTTTCTTGTTCTCATCTCGCTAACACATCTGTTTAAGGCTTTGGTTACAATGCTGTAAAACCTGACGTACAGTCCATGGAAAGAATTAGAAATGATGCTTATGAATGTTTGTTTATTGAGTGATGGTAAAACAGAATGTTCATGGTAATTAGAAGTTATATTCTAATCTCTGCTCCTCCTGAGAATGGCACATTGAGGACTAAGTTGCCTCTTAGGGTCACCATGAGTCAAAAATGACTTGAAGGCAAACAACAACAACAACAACAACAACCACCACCACCTGTGGGGATGGCAGCTGACCTCAGAGGGAATAAGGAAAACTGGAGTGGTTGGCAAATTTTGCCATCTTCTTTCCTTTACCCCCCCCCCCCCCGCCTCCCCTTTAACCATGAGATTCCAGGATAGCAAACAGATAAAACAATTTAAACAATTCCAGATTAAAATCAATAAAAACATGTATATTTCTCTGCATTGATTATTATAGTAGTTCTGCAGGGTTCTGTCACCTTTTACGTATGCTTCTCATCTGTCCTGAATTGTTTGAAGAGTTTCATCTGTCATCCATTGAGGCTGCTCTTTCTTTTTGGCTAGTGAGAATGTATTTTTACATTCTTCCCTCACAATGTCACTGGCTTCAGACCAGGGTTCTTCTGGATCCCAGTCAGTTAGGCTTAATAGTGCAAATCTATTTTTATATTATCTTCAAATTCTGTGGGGATGTTCTTCAGGTAGCATTTTGGCACAATAAGTTGTTTTGTGTTCTTCTTTATTAGTGTTATTCTAATTTTTGATATTAGAAGTTCTTGGTCTGTGCCACAATCTGCTCTTTGCTTGTTTTTGCAGAGAAAGTAGAGCTTCACCATTTTCTGATGCCAATTATATAGTCTATTTGATTTCTATATTGGCCATCAGATGATGTCCATGTATACAGTCACATCTTTGGTTGCTTGAAATATCTATTTGTGATGAACAAACTGCTGCCTTGCAAAATTCAGTCAGTTGCTTCATTTCGTGATCCTAGGCCAAATTTTACTACAGTCTTGATCCTGCTCTGTTTCCTTTCATTCCTACTTTGCATTCCAGTCACTTGTGATTAGCAAGAAGACCTGTTATGGTGTGTGGTCAATTTCTTTCTCAGCTCCAGCACAGAATCTTTCAATTTCTTCTTATTCTGCCTCTGTAGTTGGAGCATAAACTTGGATTATAGTTGCATTGATGGGTTTTCCCTGAAGTCTTATTAGTATTATTCATTCAGACTTTTCATTGTGTTCTTTGACTGCTTTTGCTGCATGTCTCCTCACTATTATTGCCATCCCATTTTGTCTCAGATATTCATTCCCTGAGTAAAACACTGTGTAATTATCTGAATCAAAATGTCTTATTCCTGTCCACTTTAGCTCACTCAATCCAAGTATTGCAATGTTTATGCTTTGCATAATTCATGCTCCTCACACTCTATTTTCCTATAATATCTGTTGTGGAGCTTTAGGTTTCCTTTTCACCTCGGAGCCTTTCAACAGCTGAGTCCAGCTTTTGGATTGAGTCCAGTTGCATCATTAGCCATAGCACTACTTGTACTTGTCCTTTGCTGTACCCCAGTAGCTCATGACTGTCATCAGACCTGGAGTCTCATCTTCTGGCACTTGTTTCATTTTGGACAGTCTCATCAGTACTGCTCAGTAGTTATTTGGCATATCTAGTCTGGCTCCTTGGCAAAGGTCTGTCTGGCAAAAGCACTGCGGATATCAGTCTAGTCTCTTGCCTCTCAGGAGCATGCAGTCCCACCACTGCGAAAATGTAGTGCCATTGGTAAGAGGTTTGAAATGCTACTAGATAATCTTTCATATATATATTTTCTGCTACCAAAAGTAACCATTCGGTGACTTCCTGAGTCAACCAAGGTAATCTTTACACTGAGGATGACTTACTTGTGGCCCTCCAAATGCTGTTAGGCTGCAAGCCCCATTAGCCTTCACAATATGCTAGCTAGGCTGGTGGAGATTGCCATTCAACAACATCTGGGGTGGGGGACAACTTCAGACTGACCAACTTCATTATATATACTTACATGGCAGCAAGTTTGCCATTAAACTCTATATATCTCCCATTGAAGCAATTCTATGCACACGTATCAAGCAGTAAGTTCCAACAAAGTGTGACTTAATTCAAGGTATTTTGAGGACAGGATAGAGTTCCACAAGGAACCCAGTTTGTTGTATTGCACTTAGCTTTTATCTATTTATTATTTGGTGTTGCTTGATTGGCCTGGAAGCATGGTATAAACAGAAGAGACCAACAATAAACATTGGGTGGGACCAGACTACTCATGAAGATAGTAGTTTGAACAAATGAATGGAACCATTGATTCAGTAAGTCTGTTCTAAGCATGAATAAGTTTGGACCCAACCTATTGTAACATGTTCTTCAGACAACACTGGAAATTCGTAATCACCCCTTCTCCAGCATCCCAAATGAGAAGTACAGTATTGTGCTTTTCATTGCTCCATAAATATAATTCGGCACATTTGAAAGTAATTTTAATGAAGTAAAATTCATTAAGCAATAGGAAGGTTTGCATCTGGGCTTCAGCCTAATTGATAGTTAAATGGGCTTTCTGACAATAAATGAAGGAAATTGCCTTATTAGTCCTAATGACTAGCTTGGCCAGCATGGCCCCTCCCATTTCCAGCACTGGAGAGTTTTTCGTGACTCTTTCATATCTAGTTAGCTATTCCTAGGATCAGGGATAACAAGCATGTTCATAAAAGTGTAAATGTTGACTTCTTTTGCATATTAACCAATACAGCTAGCTAGAAATAGCTGTCTAAAGTCTCTAGCTTCCTGGATGCTTTCTGGGTTGCAGCAGTGACTCATTCCTTTTACTATTTAGACATGTTCATTTATTATGTTTGCTCCCGTCCTTACCCTTACTAATCAATGAACAGCCCAATAATAAACTGGGCTCTTAGCAACATGAAATTCACAGACACACATGTAGACATTCACCCCTTCACTCTCATTTTTTCAGCAGCTTCAAATTATGCTGTTTTCTTCATTTTTCAATTGTGAGGTTATTAAAACTTATAGTGCAGAGTGCTTATGAAAAAAAAAATGAAATTATTGTTAGCCAAGTGGATTTTTTTTTAATGACAACTTCCATGCATTGGTTTTCTTTTGTCTTCTTTAAATGTTTTTCTGACAGTTTGTCCCTCATCCCACTACAGCAACAGCTCCCACCAAGGAATTAAATTTTTGGTAAACAATGATGCAGAGGATATTGAAAGTGTTCTACAGCTGGCTGTATGTACATAAGAAAAATTAAACATTTGATCAGTTCACTTTTGAATGAGTTTATGAAGGACTTCAGATGATATGAAACTCTGTGTCTCAGGGCCAAAATACATAAAAGGAAGTTTACACAACGAAAGACTGCAATCAAAGGTTTCAACAAACATTTTGAATCAATATTCAGCATCTCTAATTCACGAACTAACTCCCAGCTTCAAAAACTCCCTTATCTAATCCTGAATATCATCACGGAGCAGAAGCTAGAGCAGCCTTCTCCAACCTGGTATACTCCAGATGTGTTTGACTTACAGCTGTCATCACCCTCAACCAGGATAGTACCCATGTTGTCTGGGGGTCATAGGAGTTGTTCAAAACTTCAGGAGCATACCACATTGGGAAAGGCTGGGTTTGGTACATTCCAATTTCTAGAAATTATTAAGTTTCCTTTCTTTTAAGCTAAGTAACTTCACTTAGCAATGGAAATGATATTTTAAAATGTACAAATGATAGACAAAAAAAATTGTTTCCCCAAGTGCTGGAAAATCTTGATGAGAAGAATATGGAAGAGATTAAAATCCTCAGTTTGTGACTTATTTTTTGTGAAAAATACAAGTGGGTTTTGCACATTTCCTGTGCAGAAAACATTTCTGTACTGAAAATAACATTTCTGTGTAGAAATTGACATTTTGTGTGAGCGAATGTTTGGTGTAGAAAATGCAGTTTTCTGTACTGCATACATTCCAATTTGTACTGAATGTCTCTTGAAAACTGCTCATTTTTTGAGGACTTCCTTGAAGTGAGGAATAAAATGGTACAGTTGTTAATTCTTGTCCCTGTTTTTATCCTTGCGCAGGATCCTCTCTGTTGCTTTTTGTCTAGTATAAAAGTAGCTATCTTAAGTTTAACTCTTGCTTAAAATTTAATTCTTCCCTGTCTGACAAAGGGCTTCTTCAGACAGGGCAAATGTGTCTGGAGGTTTTTGTATTTGCTAGTGTAGTTCTCAACAATCCCCCCCCCCCCATCCAAACAATGTTTTTGCAGACCCAAACTATTTTCTATAATGCAATTGGCAATCAGGTAGACTCCTATTGGATCAATAGTTACTTTTATAGCAAATTGTCATGACCTTGTTAACAGATGTACAGTGCAACAATGAAATCATAACCAGTTATAACGTATTTAACAATAGAAATCATAACCAGTTATAACGTATTTAACAATAGAAATGCAATGTATAATTGTAAATAAATGGTTCATATATAACTGTAAAGTTTATAAAAGTGTATGCCACAAAATTTTCTGGCAATTCTTGCCACAAGGTGCAACATTTTCCTTTTCTCTTGAATTCAAAGCATATCAGAACAACAACAACAACAACAAAAAATCCCTTTTCCCTTTATTTTTTTAAAGAGTTATAGGTCATTGTAAAATGGCACTTCTAGAAAGTACCAAATGGTTGTGTCCACACTGCAGAAATAATCCAGCTTGATACATTTTGATTGCCATGGCTCAATGCTGTGGAATTCTGGGAATTATAGTTTGCTGTGGCACCTGAGCTCTCCAGCAGATAAAGCTAAATCTCTTGCAAAACTACAGTAGGACATGATCTGGAAAAGGAGGATGTCTGGTCACCTTGATCATCCATCATATCATGTATCATATTTATGATAGCTACTTAGTCACAATTTTGCCACAATCATAACTCCCCCCATCCTAGTTTACCAGGTATCAGATGCATGGGGAGAAAAAGGTCCATTCTCCTGGTGATCCAGGTGGTCCAGGTGACCATTCACCTTGATATAATTTATTGCTCTGTCAGGCAAGAAAAATGTCTTAGGCCAGGTCTGGTCTTCTCTCCCTTTCTCTCCTCTTTTTCTCTCCTAGTTTAATTTTTTCTTGGTTTATCTCTCTTCTATCTCTACTCAAGCAGGCACATACAATACACCTACTAGGTGCAATTCTGTTTTGCTGGGCTAGTACTTCAATATCCACTGAAAATCCATTCAACTATTCAAGTGTAGGTCAATGCTGATTGCCCAATACTTTCCTTTCCTTTAGTATTTTATCACCGGCTCTGTAACTTGTGTCCTCAACCATTACACTATAAGCCAGTTTTTGTATTTGTTCTTGATATTTTTCTTGGATGTTTTCATATATTTATATTTCCTTTTCTCTGGATTATAGGCTTTTTAGGTATACAAGGTAATTTTTCTTTTGAACAGCAGACCCATAGACATCTACGTAGATGTCACTAAATTTACTGGAGGGCAGATTGTGCAGGAGATGAATTTCAGGTTCTGTAGGATTTGGAAATAGCAGGCTGTGGGCCAGAGCTTCTAACAGTTACCTTTTTTGGACAATAATGCTCCAGCATCCCCTAACTAGCATGGTCACTGGTAGATTTTGGGGGCTGTAGTCTTAAAAAAGTAAATTCCCCAAAGGTCTGCTGTGTGCAATGTCAGGGAGGAGGAAAATAAAGATTGTTCAGGCCTGCTTGCAAAAACATAAGTAAATGACATAGGGGTGTCATTTAAGCTTTTGGTTGAATGTAAAGGTGTGTGTATGTGTGTGTGTGAGAGAGTCTGCATCTGCACTGCAGAAATAATTCAATTTGACCCCACTTTAACTATGTGCTGCGGAATTCTGGGAACTGTAGTTTTGTGAGACATTTAACTTTTTCTGTCACAGAGTTCTGGTGCTACAACAAACTACAGATTCCAGGACTCCATAGGATGGAACCATGACAGTTAATGTGTGTGTGTGTGTGTGTGAGAGAGAGAAAGTTTCCAAGCAAGGTATAAAAACATGCTACTTGATTATAGCTTAAATCACATCATGGCAATTTATTTACCTTTCTTGCCATTTTATAAACTTGTAATAATAACTATAGGGACGATCAATCAGAGGGGACAACCAGTGCTACAACATAGTTATTTTATTGGAAGGAGAGAGATTTATGTCTTTTTGACAAGGACATGCATACAAATGTAGCACCATCATAAATCCATTTGATTGTTTATAAGAAGGATTGGTGAGGATGCTATCTGTGAATTGGTCAGGGATACAGGTTGTTTTGGGGAGCATTTTCATTTGTTTTGAAACAGTGTGGGGGAGAATATTGGTACCTAATAGGACAAAAAAGAATCTCAAAAAAGAAGGGGGAGAATGCTCTGGTAGGGAATTGTCATCCACATGGTCTATACTACTGCAAAGGGTGATAATTGTCTAAATGCAACAGTTGCTATAGATAGGAAGGGCAGGTTTTTTTCTCCTGTGCTGCCTGTGAAGTGGGCAATTTCTGGAGCTGGTAGGATTGTACCCCTAAAAAAACCATGGGGGAATGTAGCGTATGTTCATCATCCACTCACTAGAACTCCCAGCCTTGAAAAAAGGTGCACAGGCAGTACAGGCTCTGTTTTCAAGCTGAATTGCTCTTCCAGGAGGCTCCCAGGAGTATGAATCAGCTAGAAAACTCAGTGGTATGGTGACTAATGCAGCAAATAGATGTTTTTTATTATTTGTTGCCAAGTCAACTTCAAGACCTCTCAAAGTTCTCCAAGAACCCTGATCACCAATGAGTCCACGTCTCAAAAACTCAGGGTCAGTGGTGTTACTAGGGAGTGTGGAGGTGTAGACTGCACCGGGTAACAATACAAAGCATAGAATCATAGAATCATAGAGTTGGAAGAGACCACAAGGGGCATCCAGTCCAACCCCCTGCCATGCAGGAACTCTCCATCAAAGCATCAATGTGGATGATGCACCAGGTGGCAGCCCGTCAGGGTACAGATGAGTGAGGCAGCAAAGGAGGGAGGGAGGGGGCACAGCACTGGGTAACACCAACCCATAGCTTAGGGCTATGGCTTCCTTGAGTGAATCAATACAATACATCTATACTGTGGTCTACCACTTTAACAAGCATTATCAAGGTATGAAAAAGTAAGTGTAGACTGCATATAAGTTATGCATTGCTCATGGATTTTTAGATTGTAAGGCTGAGGGCAGGGAACCATCTAATTAAAAATAATAATTGTAAGCCGCTTTCATAGCCTTTATGGCTGAAGGGTGGGGTATAAATACTCTAATAAATAAATAAATAAATAAACATAATTAGAAAGCTGGGCCAGTACTAACAAAATGAATTTCAACAGGGAGCACTTAAGCAGAAAAAAAAATGAAGTGCATCGATATAGGATAGGGCACCTGGTTTAACAAGATGACATGTGAAAGGGATCCAGGAGTACTAGTAGAATACAAGTTGAACAATGTGATGTGGCCAATGTGATGTGGCTAAAAAGGCCAATGCAATTCTAGGCTGCATCAGTAGAAGTATAGTGTCTAGAGTGAGGGAAGTACTAGTATCATTCTGTTCTGCTTTGGTCAGGCTTCATTTCGCATATTATGTCCAATTCTGGGCACAATTCGAAAAGGATGTTGAGAAGCCGGAGCATGTCCACAGAAGGATGACCAAAATGGTGAAGGTTCTGAAAACCATGCCTTATGAGGAGAAACATAGGGAGCTGGGTGTATTTAGCCTGGAGAAAAGTTGGTTAAGAGGTGATATGATAGCCCGGTTTAAGGATTTGACAATGTGACAACAGTGGAGGATGAGGATGGAGTAATCTTGTTTTCTGCTGCTCCAGAGAATAGGGCCCAGAACAATGGATGCAAGCTACAGGAAAAGAGATTCCATCTCAATATTAGGAAGATTTTCTGGACAGTAAGAGTTCTTCAGTCATGGAACACACTCCCTCAAGAGAGTGGTGAAGTTTCTTTTCGGGGGTGAGGGGGTGGGGTTAAACAGAGGCTGGATGGCCATCTGTTGGAGGTGCTTTGATTGTTTGTTCTTGCATGGCAGAGGATTGGACTGGATGGCCCTTGTGAAAGCCACTCTGATCCATAGCTCAGAAAAGTTGGTTATTTTGCTACTCTCTGAATCCTGCAGCCAGATTCTGGGGACTGTATTCCAAAAAAGTCATTTTTCCAGTCACACCTGCTCTTATCACAGCTTCCTCCTCCAGCTGAAAGCCCCTTCTGCCTGCTCCCTCTGAACCCTGCCAGATAAGCCTCCAGAGACCGTGTGACAAGCTTTCTGGGCTTTATATAGTGCCTCTACGTCCCTGATAATTTATCTTCCCCACTCCCACCCACTCCCACTCCATCAGATAATGAACCTTGAAATTTTTGTCATAGGATGTAAGCTGCAATGCTCAATTTGAAGTATATTCTTGTACCAAAATGAGGGGTGGGGGTGGGAGGAACAGCTGGTACAAACATATCCTAAATCAGGCTGGAAATAAGGGTTTCCTTCTTGTAATTTTAGAAGAAGGAGTGATGCAGTAAATCTAAGTAAGATAATGAAGGAAATGCCATTGCTCGGAGAGAGGTTGTTGCTCTTTATACACAAACAGAGAAAGGGAAGGGAAGGAACAGAGGAAGGAAGGAGTGTTTGAACAAATCCCTACTTTTCCTTCTAAGTAAATATTAGTTATAGGGATGTTGCCCTGTGTAAAGATAGAGAGGATTAAATTCAGAGTTAAAAAGTTTGTGAATGCATGACTGACCATTGATTCTGTTGCATTTTTGACTTACCTTACAAGCCCCATTCTCACAACAATCACATGGGAGGAAAAAATGGAAACATACTACATTCAGAACCCCAATATTGCACATTTTTGCAATATTGTTCACATTTTTGCAATAGTTCAACTGGGATTACTGACACCATAGTGCTGTCTTTGTGAGTCCCCTTTAACTTACCTCCCTGCCTCATGCCCTACCCAGCATACCTTTTGGTGTGTGTGTGTGTGTGTATGGTTGTGTATTAAATTCCTCACACAATGCCAGAGCTGTGCTATGATGATGTCAGTTAAAAAAAAAGCTAAAAAAAGAAATGGGGGGGGGGGGAAAGGTAATCCAGCTGCTTGGGAATAGTGAGGGAGAGGGGGGCAGAGGAAGAGGAGGGGGCACTAGATCATGTGACTGGCAATAACACAACTGCCCTAACAGCAACTTTTCCACATCTGGGGACTTGTGTTATTGACAGCTCATTGACAGGTTTTCCCTGTCAGTGAAAAGAGACCTCCCAATCATGGTTAGGGATGCAACAGCTATGGGTCAGAGGCATCGCCATGCAGTAAGCATTGCCAAAGCCACTTTTTCCCAGGTGTAATTGTGATTTAAAAGCCATGTGTAATAATCTTATTCTTCATCATTTATCATTGCCACAAACTCATGAATATATGGTGCTTTACAGAAAAAATTAAGCAAAAGGCCAGCTCTTGCTCTGAGCCAGAAGAGTTAACATTCTCAGTGTAGACACAGGTAGTGGAAATGGGGAGACAAGGGAGATTCAGGCATGGCAACAGTAAGGAGGAATAAAAGTGTACAAGTGCATCTAGATGTACTAAGAGACAAACTACACATTGTGCAGGAGAGCCATGATTTGGTTTATCAAGCCCAGTATGGTCTACCACGACTGGCTGTAGCTCTTAGGGGTTGCAAGGTGAGAGTAGACCCCAGTTATCTGCTGTCTGGGTCATAGAATCCTAGAGTTGGAAGAGACTACAAGGGCCATCCAGTCCAACCCCCTGCCATGCAGGAACTCCCAATCAAAGCATCCCTGACAGATGGCCATCCATCCTCTTAATGGAACATACCAGATCAAATTCTCCATGCAAAGTGTGTGTGCTTTATTCAGAATTTGGAAAAGCTACTTTTTTGGACTGAAACTCCTAGAATCCCACAGTCAGCACGGCCAATTTCTGGGAGTCACTATCCAAAAAAGTAACATTTCAGAGATCTGGCTCTGCCAATGAGTTGTGCACCCTTCTGATCAAATGCCATCTTTCCATCCTATGGAATCCTGGGACTGGCAGTTTTGGGAGGGGTGTTTAACCTTCCCAGGCAAAAAGCTCTAGTACCTCACCCAAATTGCCATGGTACTTAAAGTAGAATCATAGTGCTGTAACTATGTAGTGCTCACTGAGCCTGCATCTGCAGTGCAGCAATAATCCAGTTTGACACTACTCACATACCACTCACCACTCACATTCTGGGAATTGTAGTTTGTTGTGGCACCAGAGCTTAAATATCTTACAGAATTAAAAATCCCAGAATCCCAGAATTCCATAGTGCTGAGCCATGGCACTTAAAATGGTGTCAAATTGGATTATTTCTGCAGTGCGGCTGCAGACTGAGAGGTGCTATAATTGTATAGTGAGAAAGTTTCCACTCCCAATTTTATTGGTATAGTGGTGCCAATTTACTAGTTGTAAAGGGGCATTTAAGTTTTAACTGTCCCTTACAACATTTTTCCAATTTAAATTCTCCCTCACCTCTACCTAAACGTGTTACTCACATGGTAGTGGAGTATCCTCTGTGAGTCTAATAGCATTTGTGGAAGATGATTCAGATCAGGAAAAGTCCTGGGGAAGAGGGTGCAACTTGCTTCTGGAAGTGAAAGTGACTGAGGGTTGTATGTGAACAGCTTTGTGGATTTCTTTTTCTGTTGAGGAGTGATTCGGAGGAAGAAGTGACAAGCACATGTATTCTGGATGAGAATTCTGGGAATTGAGACTGATTGGTAAGCCCTAGATTTTTCCTCCCTGTTCTTTCCAAATGGGGAGCTGGTATAAAAATTATCAGATCACACTGTGAGCTGACAGAAAACATTTGGGGATAAAGAAAATGTATATAGATTTCCAAAATAAAATTCATAGAACTGGAACAAGATCTCGCACATTCAGATCTTTCTAATCAGTCTGGATATACTCAAATAAGACATTAATTATTATTGTTATGTAGATTTACACAGTGCTGTACATACAATCAGTAAAATAGATAAAAATATGGTATGTACAGTGCTGTGTAAATTTACAGAGTTATATAAATAAAGTATAATAATAATAATCATAATAATAATACTTCTATTCCGCCTTTTCCTCACAAAAATAAACCTGTCTATGGTGTACATTCTACATTAAAATCTGTGGCGTTCAGAAATTAGTGGGGAATGTTTCAGTCTCCCAGGATATTATGTAGGAGGCATCTAAAATTCCACAAGCTACAACTGCAAGTTCTGAAAGGAAATTTTAATGAGAAAAAGGACAATGGGACTCTTAATGGTTGATTTGTGTTCTATTTTATATTCCAGGCTGACAGATTTTTGTTTTATTCTTCCCTCCTAGAAGGAATGTTTTTATGTTACAATTGATTATTCCTTCTGCATCCTAATTCTTCCATTTGGAGTTTCAAATAACTGTATTTTATTTGTTTCCTTTGTGAGCCACCCTGAAGGGCAATGCAGATAGTCAGCCATGTATCTTTGACACAGTAAAATAAGATAAATGTGACAAATTGGAATTCATTATCGAATTTGGAATGTGTTCTTTGAAAAGGTTATCTTATTGAGAAACGAAACTTTCTCTTTTTATGTATACTGTATACTGCTGTTTCATATTCTGTCAACTTGCCTGTAATTTACAGTTTTATTGGATTCTTCATTGTAGGTTATACATGATACAGTGAGACACATACCTTGCTTGGTGCTTGCATTATTGGCTTTTGAATGGAGGGAGGAAGAGAGAATTGGTAATTTAAGAGAACAGGAACTTGTGGTTGGCCATGCTTGGATCTTAGAGTATTTTCAAACCGTATACATTACACAATTATAGCACTAAATTCCACTTTGACTGCCATGATAACATACTGTGAAATCCTGTGGTCTGTAGTTCATTGATCCACTAGAGTTCTATGGTTGAGACATCTACGTGCCCCACCTTAAACTGGAAATCCCAGGAACCATAGCAGTTAAAGTGGAATCATAGCACTATAACTATGCTGTGTGAAAGGACCCTAGTAGATCACAAGTTGAACATGAGTCTACAGTGTGATGCAGCAGCTAAAAAGGCCAATGCGATTCTAGGCTGCATCAGTAGAAGTATAGTGTCTAGATCAACGGAAGGAATAGTGCTACTCTATTCTGCCTTGGTCAGGCCTCACCTGGAATACTTCTGTCCAGTTCTGGGCACCACAGTTCAAAAAGGATGTGGAGAAATTGGAGCATGTCCACAGTAGGGTGACTAAGATGGTGAAGGGTCTGGAAACCATGCCCTATGAGGACCGCCTTAGGGAACTGGGTATGTTTAACCTGGAGAAGAGAAGGGTAAGAGGTGATAGGATAGCCCTGTTTAAATATTTGAAGGGATGTCACATTGAGGAGAGAGCAAGCTTGTTTTCTGCTGCTCCAGAGAACAGGACCTGGAACAATGGATGCAAGCTACAGGAAAAGAGATTCCACCTAAACATTAGGAGGAACTTCCTGACAGTAAGGGCTGTTCAACAGTGGAACACACTCCCTCAGAGAGTGGTGGAGTCTCCTTCTTTGGAGGTTATTAAACAGGGGCTGGATGACCATCTGTTGGGGGGTGCTTTGACTGTGATTTCCTGCATGGCCTGGGATTGGACTGGATGGCCCTTGTGGTCTCTTCCAACTTTATGATTCTATGATTCTGTTCTACAGTTCTATGATCCTCAGGTTTAACACATTTCACAAAATAAAGCTGTTAGCTTTTGAGAATAACAGGTAATAATACCCTGTTTCCCCTAAAATAAGACATCCTCAGAAAATAACACCTAGTAGAGATTTTGCTGAATTGCTAAATATAAGGTCTCCCTTGAAAGTAAGACCTAGCGAAGTTTTTGTTTGGAAGCATGCCCATTTTTTTATTCAACAATAAATTTGAATTCTTCTTCATGGAAAAATAAGACATCTCCTGAAAATAAGACCTAGTGCATCCTTGGGAGCAAAATTAATATAAGATATTAATATTAATATATATATTATTTTCAGGGAAACATGGGTAATATCTTTTCACATCTAAGAAGAGGAATTGTCATTCATTTGAAAGCTCAAACTAGATACCACATGAGTCTTCCAACCTTTTCCCTTTTGGTTACTTTCTGTTCTGTGTATTCTGCATGATCTGATATTTTATCTACAATTTCTGTATGGGTTGAGGGAAATTAATTAAACATCTGATCAAAATAATTTACACCACTGTGCATTTTCAGAATGACTTCCCCATATGCAAAAAGGAAGAGGCACGATTTCTTATGTGATGTTCTTCTCAGACTAATTTGACTAGTACTGGCTTAAAAATGAAAAGGAAGGAAATCAAGCGACTCTTATGATTTACTTTGACAGCTGGAATTTATTTCTCCAGCCAAAGGAGAAAAGCAAAATATCGCTGCCTCTAGTGAAGAAGAAAAGGAGTAAAAGAAAAGGAAGGCACAGGAATATTGTGACTTGATCAATACCAGCAGAAAAAAACCCAAGTCAGTTGGTGGCTGAAACCAAATTCAATACAGATGATATTTGCCACTCTTAGCAATGCCGTTGAAGTCACAGTGAAAGGTCAGGATAGGAATAAAAAAAGACAGCAGTTACTCCATTTTATTATAATAGGGATTTCCTGTGACTGTTTTCTCAGTTCTCACACATACTATAACATATATAGTCAAGTAAGCTGCAGATTTTTGCTGATAGTCTTGATGAGGAATCTGTACTCAGGATAAGAGAAACAGAATGGTCCCCAGTTGGCAAAGGAGTAAGAAAAGGCTGCAACTTATCACCCTGCTTGTTCAACTTATATGCAGAACAAGTAAGAAAAGCAGGCTTGGATACAGAAGAAGGAAACATGAAACTAGGAGGAGGTAACAGCAACAATCTGAGATAAGCAGATGGCACCATAATGCTAGCAGAAAATCTCAAAGACCTGAAACAGCTACTAAGAAAGATGAAGGAAGAAAGTGCAAAGGCAGGCCTATTGTTGAACATAAAGAAGAAGAAAAAGAGAGAACCTACACAAATTTGAATTAGACAACGAAGAATTAGAAATAGTAAGAGAATTCTCATACCAGGGACCAAACACTGATAGAAATGGAGACTGCAGCCAGGAAATCAGAAGAAGATTAAGAATGGGAAGGACAGCTATGAAAGAATAGAGCAGATCCTAAAATGCAAGGATATTCAACTGAGCACAAAAGTTAGAATCGTACAAGCCATTGTATTCCCTATTGCCATGTATGGATGTGAGAGCTGGACAGTTAAGAAGGAGGATAGGAGGAAAATCAACTCATTCGAAATGTGGCACTGGAGAAAAATGTGAGATTCCATGGACAGCCAAAAAGACAAATAAATGGGTCCTGGAGCAGATCAAGCCAGAAATCTCCCTACAAGCCAAGATGACAAACCTCAGGTTATAGTACTTTGGACACATCATAAGAAGGCATGAATCATTGGAAAAAACAATAATGCTAGGAAAGGGAGAGAGAAGTAGAAAGAGAGGAAGGCTGCATGCAAGATGGATGGACTTGAGTATGAGTTTGCAGCAGCTGAGCAGAGCAGTGGAGGACAGAAGGTCTTGGAGATGTCTCATCAGCAGGGTCACCATGGGTTGAGATCAACCTGAGGGCAGTTAATAACAAAAATTGGCTTTCTTAGTGAACCAAGTGGCTCAGTGTGGTAATTTTAATTCACTGTGCCAGTTTTAAGTCAACTGAACACATAAAAAGAATCATGTGCACAAACGGAATATACAGAAAAACAGCTAAGGTCAGTTACCTTCATATGGACAACAGAGTTCTGAGGCCCTTTCACACTATTCATTTATAGCACTATGATTCCACTTTAAGCAACATCCTATGGAAGCCTGGGGTTTGCAGTTTAGGGACGGATGTTTAGAAACCCAAGTCAGAGAGTGTGATTACCTCAACATACTGTGAACTATAAAACTTTCTTGGATCCCACCCCAGGTAAAAGGTGGGATATGAAATCCCTTAAATAGCAATTATAACAACAGTGGAGGGTAGTCAAAGACAGAAATCATCCCTGGGTACATTTTGGTAGAATCTTTCAGGTGATCTCTAGAAGGTTAAAAAAAATTGTTTACTTATACAAGGCTTACTTGATCTGGTTGTTTCATTGTACAGTGCATATTGTTAATTGTAGATAAAATGTTTGTTGAAACATGTTGTGCTGCAATATGCAATATCTTACTTTTTTGTGGTGCAGGGACCTATACCTATTCTTAACATGCTATTTCTGCCTTCGGTACAAAATTTTCTGTTAAAGAAGTAATGCCCAGGAACATCTATAACATTCTGTTAAAGAAGTAATGCCCAGGATCTTTGTTAATTGAGGTCTACCTGCACTGTTATTGTGGACTTCTTCCAGAGTTTAGGACAGTTACTTGCTGGGGTTATGATCTTAGAATCATAGGGGCGGTACAGACCGCCCAAAAGGGGGGGTCTGCAGCCGCCCCAAGAAGCAGCGAGATGGGGCCAGGGCTGTTTCACTGGCAGCCCCAGAGGCCCCATCCTGGCACTTCTGAGGGTCGCGGAGAAGCAGCGAACTGCCACTTCCCTGCGGCCTGAAAGCAGGGTGCAGCAGGCACCCTGGGTGCCCACTACACCTCCTCTCCCTGACGGTGCCAAGAGGAGAAAGGGGCCATTTTAAAATGGTGGTGCACTTTAGGGTTAAGGAGGGTGCGAACACTGTGCCCTCCCTAACCCTAAAGGCGCCATAAATAACCTTAATTGCCTCTCATATTCCCCTTCTGTATCGGGCCATAGAATCTTAGGGGCAAAACAGATGGGCAGGAAAAAGTGGCTTGAAGCTGCCTTTTCTGAAGCCACATTGAAGCCCCAACAACCACACCACTGGCTCCCAAAGAAGCTGGAGGGCTCATGTCATGGCTTCAAGCCAGGAAGAAGCGGTTTTTGAAATGGCTTTTCTCTGCATAAGGACACTTTCTTGCTATCTTCAAGGCATATATCATCTAAATGCCACACCTTCAAGCCAGCCTGAAAGCACCTCTTTTCACCTGTCTGTACCAGGCCCTAAATTTATAATCCCATGAGAGTGGCCATGGTGGCTGGAAGATTTTGGGAGTTGTAGTCAACAAATATCACCCATACAAACACTCCTCCTTTCTTCCCACACCAATTCATTGCTGGACCAATTGTGATAAATTGGTCACATTGCCAGTGCACTTGCTAGCTACATTAAAGACAGTGGGAATGAAATGACCTAAGAAATACTGGCAGCAGCTCGTGGATGTGACTTTAAGCAGATGTAATGCATAAATACATAATGCTGTAGTTGACCACCCATGAGCGGGTTGGTTGCAACATTTCTACAGAGACTTTTAATATAGGAAAACTGTTTCTTGTTGCCAGAGGCTAATCTGTCTTTAAGTGCTTTAGAGTAATGGAAAGTACTATGCCAGGAGCAAGAGGGGAAACATAACATAACGTAACATGCTTGTTACTGGATGTGGTCAATTACACATAGCATCAAAACAAGGGCTGCCAACTCGCTTTCTTAAAATAAAAACAGGCAGTTCATGGGCTGATTTATGTAACTATGATGTGCGGTGCTGTGATCAGAAGCCTCACTGCTGGGAAAACAGAATGGGTTATTCAGAAACCTTAAATAATAACTGCACTTTAAAGATGATCCACTGTATAAGTAGGGATTGGAAAAATCACTTTTTTTGGAATATAACTTCCAAAATCCCTCAGCTAGCATGGCCATTGCTCATGCTGGTGGGAGAATTCTGGGAACTATAGTAAAAAAGTAGCTTTTCCAAGTTCTGTGTCCAAGTGTAGGTAATAACTGTACCAGGATGTAGGTTTTTGTTTTTTATAAAAAAGATGTGTGTGTGGAGGATGTAATTACTTCAAAGTAACTAAATGAATTTATAAATTGCATTAGTTTTAGTCAATCTTGATTAAATCTGCATACATTTCCATGTGGGCAAAACTGTATTTCTTGTGGAAGAAACACACCTCCTTTGTTTTTGACGATCTACACATCTTTATGTGGCCATTATTTGAAGAAGTAACTGTTTTTGTCAGGAAATAGCTGAAACCCAGAGGAAGTACACATGATATGCATCAAAAAGATTTCAGGTTATCCCAAGCATCTCCAGGAAGTTCTCAGAAAAATTTTTATACTGAAAACCTGGAAGAGATGCTGCCAGTCATTGTATGTGTGTCATATGGAGTTGGCTGGACTACTATAAGAGGAAGTTCGCTTCTGAAGATGAATTGCTGGTAAACATGACAGGGTGGGTGCACCACTGCACTCTTGTTCTGCTTGTGAGCTTCCCATAGACAGCAGGCTGAGAGCTAACTAATTGAAATTTAATCTATACGAGGCAGAGATGCTCCTGTTCAACAGAAAGATGGATCAGGGATCAAGGATTCAGTTTAGCCTGTGTTGGATGGGGTTACTTTTCCTCAGAAGACACAGGTTTGTAGGTTGGGTTTACTCGTGGACTCAGCTTTGAACATGAGGTTCAGGCTTCTCCACTTGCTAGGAGTGCTTTTAATCATAGAATCATATAATCATAGAGTGGGAAGAGACCATAAGGGCCATCCAGTCCAACCCTGTGCCATGCTGGAACTCTTCATCAAAGCATCCCTGACAGATGGCCATCCAGCCATTGCTTAAAGACCTCTAAGGAAGGAGACTCCACTACACTCTGAGGGAGTGTGTTCCACTGTTGAACAGCCCTTACTGTCAGGAAGTTCCTTCTAATGTTGAGGTGGAATCTCTTTTCCTGCAATTTGTATCCATTGTTCCGTGTCCTAGTCTCTGGAGCAGCAGAAAACCAGCTTGCTCCCTCCTCAATATGACATCCCTTCAAATATTTAAACAGGGCTATCATATAACCTCTTAACCTTTTCTTCTCCAGGCTAAACATCCCCAGCTCCCTAAGTCATTATATTAAAGATTTTGTGCACCTCTAAAGCTAGTGTGGCAAGCTATTTCAAGAAACTGTGCGTCAGATCTGACCACAGTGGTACATTCCTTAGATACATCATGTTTGGACTACTGTAATGTGCTCTACATAGAGCTGCCTTTGAAGAGTGTTTGGAAACTTCATCTGGTATAAAGAGCTGCTGCCATAGTTTCACCAGGGCAGGTTAACAGAACAGGATCTTCTTGGTGGCTGCCTTTAGACTCTGGAACTCCCTTCCCAGGGAAGCCAGAATGTCCCCATCTTTATCTTTCTTTTGGCAGCAGGCAAAACCCTTTTTATTCCAACAAGCTTTAGTCTAAAGGTGCAGTACTATTTAAAACTAAACTATTTTAAATTGCTTTTTATCTTTTTAAGTGCATTTTGTCTTTTTAAAGTGGAATTTTAAATTGGTTTAAAGTCGTCAATAACTTAATTCCATTCTAATGCTCACTTGTTCTAAGTTTTTAGCTATATTATTCTTTTTAAATGGTAAGCCATCGTGAGTCCCAATTTTGGGAGAAAGGCCAGATACAAATAAATAAATAAATAATTAAAACAACCTCAACGACCACAACAACTGGTTGGCTGCTGTGAGAACAAGATGCTTGACTAAAGTTACTTTTGGTCTCATCCGGGATGGTTGAAATAATATTTCAACGTATGAGAAAAAGGGAAATGTCTCTTTTATGTTGTTCTTTCTATATACAGTTCCATCACAGTGTTAAATTATGTATACACACTTCTATTTTTTTAACAGTTTCATGATTTTAAAAATATTCTACCTGACTAATTTTGGCACCATTTTTCATCTGTTGCATCATTTTAATCAAACGGTTATTTGATATCTATTGCAGCACTACAGTCGGCTCTCTGTGTTCACAGATTTTTTTTCTCCATGGATTCAACCATCTGCGTATATATTCCATAAAGGAAACCTTGTTTTTGCCATTTTATATGAGGGACACCATTTCACTATGCCATTGTATTTAGTGGGACTTAAAGGTTGCTTGTGATGGGACTTTACTTCCTGAGATGTAGATGCACATATTAATATTATTCTCTTGATATATCTAGTCAAACAGGTGTGTGTGTGTGTGTGTGTGTGTTGGGGGGGGGAGTTTACAATATATGGATTAAAAGGGGTTCCCCAGACTTGGCTTATAATATCCTTCCATATACCAAGGAGGGCAGGAATAACTGGCTGGAACTCTGGCCAGGAATATTTCTTCTGGAAAGTAAGGATGCACTATAACATTATTGTTGTAGAAACCCCATTTTCCTTGGTTGCACAGTCTACAAAGAGTTACTCACTGAAATTTTGAACTATTAATGATTTGGGTTCTGTCCAAGAATCTCAAAAATTTTGTGGAGAATGTGGCATGTACCAAGTAGTTGCACTTTGTGGTATCGTGACCTATGCATGACAATTTCATTCAGAAATTTTGTCAGTTCTTTTGGAATTGCTCCCAGAGCTCCTATCGCTACTGGTTATACGAGGTAAGTGTTGTTGTGGTTGTTATATTTTCTTTTAAGAGAGGGCAGTTTTCTCCTTTTAAGAAAAGAAAAATCCAGCTACTAGCCAGTCTATAACAAATTATTTATCTCTGAAAATGGAATGATTATTGCTCCCTTGCTGGATACAGAAATCAGTAGTGCTAAAGAGAAGAAAGAAAATGGATAGCTTGGGACTTTTCTCATAATGCTGTATTCAGTGGAGAATTACTTTCCACTTCAGATGATTTAAACAATCATTCCTTTATAGTCAATATTCAACAAATAGAGAAACAACACTGTGCATTATTTTACAGCTTTTATTTCAAAGCCTGCATGACCTGAAGTGCCATAGTTGTTTGGTAAATGTGTTTTTTCTTTCCCATCGAAGAAACTCATATTTTTAATTGTGCTAGTATAAAATTCAGATTGGCTGAATTCCACTCTCTCTCCCTGCCAATATTCTCACTTTCTCTTTCCTTGATCTATTGCAACAAATCTTACAATGGCTTTCTCAATATACTGGTGGAGCAAAAGACCAAGTTACACATTGGGTTGTGGCGCAGATTTATGCAAGCAAAAAGGAAACAAAATAAGAAAAAATACTTTTAAAAAAAGCATGCTTATCACTAGAAAATGTTTGCCCTGTCAAGTATTTTCTACATTTTAGATGCATGATTATTACATAAAATAAATGCATGCACATACAGAAAAACACATACATCTACAACTGCTATTTTATTAATGCATAACTCTTGCCTTTCTTTGTTTAAAAGCACACAAAGAAGAATGTGAGCAACTTTTTGTGGATGTGCACAAACAACAGATGAGATGGCAAAATCTCCCAGTGTACAGTTGGCTCTCCACATTCGTGGGTGTTAGGGGCCTCCTTGTTGTGCCTCATTGGCTGGTTTAATAAAGGTGTTCCCATAATATAGATTTTTGTTCAGTCCATATATCTGAGGAAATAGAACAAGTCTATTATGGACCTTATCACATGGGAAAAATCAGGGGTTAAACAGCGATTATCCAGTGCAAAATGTGACATCACAATTAAGATTTTCACACCCATCGCTATCAAACAGGCAATAATCAGGGAATAAACAGCAACAAAGCATTTTTGGGATTTCCTCATGAATGATTTGTTGCTGTTTATTGCATGATTACTGCGTAATAATGATGTCATGTGAAAATCTTAATAGTGATATCATATTTTGCATAAGATAATTGCTGTTTAAACCCCTGATCTTGCTCAATTTGCCCCATGTGGTGAAAGCTTATGGTACAACTTCTTTTGCACAGTTAGGTGCTACAAGATCCCTTTGTGTATTGATTTTCCACTCACACCACTATGTCCTTGAACAGATTTGTGAATAGGAGATCTTGGAAGTTAAGGTGGGTTAACCCTGGTTAGTATTTAGATGGGGGATTGCCAGTGGATCCCAAGTGCTATCTTTCAGAGGAAGATGCTGGCAAAACCACCTCTGAGTAATATTCCTTACCGGAGAAAATTCTATGAAATTTATTCATGGGGTTGCCATAGGTCAACAGACAACTTAAAGGCCTATACGAGGGGGTATCCAAAAGTTTTAATGATCACCTTTTAAAAACATTGACAGAAAGTTCATTTTGATTTGTTGTTGTTAACTTATCTCTATGTAGTCACTATCTAGATTTATACATTTTTCCCAAGATATCTTGACCCTCCGAATACCTGATATTGTAGAAGTCTGCAGATTGTGCCTGATGAGGATTTTACACTTTAGTCACTTCTGGCAGAGCCAGTCACAAAAATAAAGGACGCAATGAGTTGATTTTCTCAGCAACGTGCACTTAGGGACCAATGATGACACTGACAAAATTTCATCAATATGCCATTATAACTTCCGGGTGATAATTATTTCTCTACGTTACCCCCTTGTAAGGTGCAGTCTGCAGACTTCTACAATATCAGGTATTTGGAGGGTCAAGATACACTTGGATTCACTCCTGGACAGAAAGTGGAAATGGAGGACATGACAAAACAGAAGCCAAAGGCACTCCTGTAAATGTAAATACATGTTTCTTAGTTATACTCAGAATGGAGGACACTTTGGAATCCCTCCTGGACAGAAAAAAGGTGGAAATGGCAAAATAAAAGCCAAAAACGCTCCTATAAAGATTAAATTCTAATTCTTAGTCATACACAGAATGGAGGACATTTTGGAGTTCCTCCTGGACAGAAGGTGGAAATGGAGGACAGGCCCAAAGAAAAGCTAAAGGCCCTCTTAGAAATGTCAGTTCGTGATTCTTAGTCCTGCTCAAAATGGAGGACATTTTAGAATTCCTCCTGGACAGAAAAGGTGGAAATGGAGGACAGGACCAAAGAAAAGCCAAAAACACTCCTAGAAATGTAAATTCATGCTTCTTAGTCATACTCAGAATGGAGGACATTTTGGAATCCCTCCTGGACAGAAAAGGTGAAAATGAGAAAAGCAAAACCAAAAACACTCTAAATATAAATATAAATAAATCACTGAAGTGAATCAGAGGGGGGGCATACATTAGAGCCATTTAACCCCTGCCTTTTTTACACTGATCCCCCCCCCACATTTTTTTGGATACATTGATTCTGCTCACATGTAAACCAGATGTGGATCGGAAATGGAAATTATTATTATTATTATTAACATTTATTATAGAGCACTGTAAAGTTTGCACAGCGCTTTACATAGTAGGGGTCAAATAAAATAAGGGGGGGAAAAGATTAAAAAAAGAATAAAAACTTGCCAAGCAGCATACAAGCTAAAAGAACAACATTGCATGATTAAAATATCTCTAAAATAATACTAAGTAGTATAAAATAAAAACAAAGTAAGGAGCAGCGGGTCATTTTGAGAGACTCCTGCAAGAATTGGTTTAAATTGAATTGATTCGTTCGTCAATGTGAACCACAAGTGGGATATTTAATTTTGTTTTACAGCAAAAAGGTGCAACCGGGGCAAATGTAGTGTGAACCACACTCCGCTGCCAAACCGATCCATCGGTTCGGATTGCAAAGTGATTTATTTTTAAGTGGGATTGAAGACTTCCAGCTTCTTGGTCCTGCTCCAAATGGAGGATGTGCCAGGAAAAAAATGTACGACGTGGCCAAAGAAAAGCTCAAAGCCCTCCTAGAAATGTCCCGGTCCTATTCATATTTTTGATTGTTTAATGCTATTTTATTGTAGTATGGATGAGGGGAGGAGGGAATTAATGGGATGTATTTTAACTGTATGTTGTATTTTATACTGTTTTTAATTGATGTTGTAAGCCACCTTGATCCTGTGGGTGAGACGGCATATAAATAAAATTTATTATTATTATTATTATTATTAATTTTATTAAAATGGAGAACACTCCAGATAAAAATGTAGGACGTAGCCAAAGGAAAAGCCCCAAAACCCTGCTAGAAATGTCAATTCTGGACTCTTTAGTCTTGCTCCACATGGGATGCAACAACATCTTGATTGAGGAAGAAGCCCATGGAGCTTCGAAAGCTTGCAGTGAGTATATTGTTTGGCCAATATGGATTTTTATTGGCATTTGTTAAATGGCCAACACAGGATGTTTCCCAAATGGGAGGACATGCTGGAAAAGGCCTCCTCCTGGACAGAAAAAGGTGGCAAATTGGAAATTGCTGCTTTCACTTCTTTTTGTACTTTGGTACTTAGAAAACTAGACCTCCCAGTGTTTCCAAAATGCTGGTCAGGGCCAAAGGAAAAGAGTTCCAAAAACCAACCCTGCTAGAAATGATGCCTAGCAGCCCAGCTCCAGGTGGGGAATGGTCCAGGAGGACGCGTCCGGGAAAAGGAGGAGTCTCGGGGGTGATGAGCAGCAAAGAAAGGGGCGGGGAAAGGCTTGGCCGGGCCCGGGCCGGGGTTGCCAGGGCGACGGACACTCTTTGGGCTTGCCCAGCCAGCCATTGTGACGTAGGGCCTGACGTCATCGGGAGGCCAGCAGCAGCAGCAGCAGAAGAAGCGGGTGGTGGATGCTGCTGCTGCTGCTGCTGAGTTGTTGCATGCCCTGCTCTCCCTCTTTCTTTCTTCAGCTCTTCTTCTTGCTCTCTCTCTTTCTCAGGCTCTAGTCTTCCTGCTTCCCATCTGCTGGAGCATGGAGTATTAAAGAAGTGCATTTGGCTGCAATTTAAGGTAAAAAGGGCTATTATTAATATTGATATTATTAATTTCTCCTTTTAAAATGGGCTGAGCAATTGCTCTCTTCCATGCTTCCCTCCCTCTTTCTCATCCCTTCTTCTTTGCTGCCGGCTCCCTTCCCTCCCTCCCATCATGGTGTGGGTTTGCAAGTTTCCACGAGGTTGTGCACTTGGGGACCACTGTTATTCGGACAGTGGGGTTTTGCTACGTTGTGTAGTCCTGATCACAACACTATGCAATTCAGATCACAGCATTCTGGAGTTGGGACCACAACATTGTGCAATTGGGATCACAGCTTTGTGCAGTTGGGACCGCTGTTTTTATGCAGTTGGGGGACCACAAACTTGTGCAGTTGGGGGATCACTATGTTGTGCAGTTGGGACCACAGAGCTGTGTAATTTTCATCACAACTTTGTGCAGTTTGGATCCCAATGGTGTGTAGTGGGGACCACTATTTTGTGCACTTGGGACCACAACGTTGTGCTGTCGGGACCACAGCTTTGTGCATCTGCAACGTTGTGCAGTTAGGGTACCATTGTGTTGTGCAATTGGGATCACAATTTTGTGCAGTTTGGATCGCCATTGGTATGCAATGGGGACCACTGTTTGGTGCATTTGGAACCACAACATTGTGGAGTTGGGACCACAGTGTTAGGGAGTTGGGTTCACAACATTATGCAATTGGGACCACCATGCAGTGGGGACCACAATTTTGTGCAGTTTGGATCACAACCGTATGTAGTTGAGAGCACATTGTTGTGCAATTGGGACCACGGCGTTGTGCAGTTGCGACCACTATTTCGTGCTTTTGAGACCACCACTATGTTGTGTAGTTGGGACCTCAATGCTGTGCAGGTCGGATCACAAATTTGTATTCAGGTTGTAGATCACAACCGTGTGCAATTGAGACCACATAATTGTGCAATTGAGACCACTATTTTGTGCAGTTGGGACCACTCTTTTGCAGGCTTCCACGCCCGGCGGAAGAAAATCCAATCCAGATTAGGAAAACCGTGGAGAGGAAATCGTGGAAAGCGCGAAGGAGCCTAGGAAGGTTGGCCTTTGGCAGCTGCCCTGGGATGAAAGCAAAGTGTCAGGGAGAGAAAGGCAAGAGCTATTTCTCCATCAAAACCTCCCCGCTTTGTATATCCAGCTTTCTAGGGAGATTTATGACAAGCCTTGCTCCAGGTTTAGATATATATTTTAATCTGATGTTACTCTGAAATAATAAAAAGGACCATTTGGGAAGTGGCTTCTCTCTGGCCGCATCCGCACTGCAGACATCATCTGGTTTGACACCACTTTCGCGGCCGTGGCTCAATGCTATGGAATTCTAGGAATTGTAGTTTGTTGGGGCACCAGAGGTGCCCCCAACAAACTACAATTCCTAGAATTCCATAGCATTGAGCCACGGCTGCGAAAGTGGTGTCAAACCGGATGATGTCTGCAGTGCGGATGCAGCACCAGTGACTTTCCACTGTTTGTCAAACATGAACATTTAGGATTTATTACCATCAATATCAGTAGGATTTACTTCCATGGGTTTTCTACTCCTAATGCTCAATGGAGGAAGCTCCATTGACATCCATGGGAAGTACAGTAACCTGTGTGACTCTTGTGGTGAAGAGTCACAGTAGCAAAAATGCTGCCCATTGCAGGCAGGTTGTATTTTTCCTTTTGCTAGACTAGATTTTATAACATTAAGAGAGGCCTTTTTCTTTTTTCAACTCTATGAGTCGGAAGAAAAGGGTCCCAGCCCCTCCAAAAAGCATGATTTGAAATGTGCGGAGATACTAGGTCCAAAGTAGTGAATTCTCCAGCTGCTTTCCCTCTCTGCTCCTTCCACTCTCCGCTTTGCTTTTCGACAACTTCTCTGGAGGAAATGTAAGTTGCTAAAAAAAGGATCTCTCCCTTGAACCATATTTTATGTTGAAAAATAATAATTAATAATAAAAATAACAGACCGATGTCTCTTTTCCATGGGTTAAGGAGGAAACGCTGGTGGAAAATAAACTTACTATCCTGGACAGAATTGTTGCCATCAAAAATTTGGATCTGTCCTGGGCTTTGTCTGAATGGTAGTTGGTATGGATTTTTGCCTGTGCCTGTTGATGTCTATTTCCAGAATTGGTTTGGAGAGCGATGACATCGATTCACCACTTCTCTCATTGTAACCAATTGTTATTAATAGTAATACAACTTAAAAAAAAAAAAGAATCAGCGTATCTTTGAAATTTCCTGTGGATCTGTGTGCAGTATTTAAGGCAGTCTGCTGTTGTAAAAGGCAGATACACAGACAGCATAAACCTGATGAATGAAAGTTATGTAGTTGATGCTTTTTAAAATATACTAAAGCAAACATTGTTCTGAATAAAGGCTGCATATAGGATTTTTTGGTCTCACTTTGGTGGGGTTATTATGGACAATAGTTGTCTATAGATGTGATGTTTTGGGCAGAAGAGAAATAAATGCATTGATAGCTCTCGTACGACATCTTACCATTTCATATTAGCAACTGTCTGTGAAATTCCATACTCTTTTCACAAACCTGTTTTCAAAATTGTCATTTTCTAGTGGTTTGCTTTTCAGTGAAAAGAAAAGTTTAGGGGCCACTTGATTTTTTTTTTTTGCCTCCATTGAAAGTGCAAGAAAAAAGTCTGAAAGACTATTCAGCAGCAGTTTGAAAGTATTACTACAGTCAGTGTAATTTTACAGATCTCTTAAAATTCTTTATGAAATCCCTCTGAGGAAAATCAAAGCCTTTTAAACACCCTCCTGTGTGTATTAATCAGTTCCTAGATGTGAAGTCTGGACTATGAACCCCTTATGCCCTCAAACAGTGGAGGGGTTTGTTCAGTTGCAGAGAAACAGCCCTTTGAATAATTGCCTTCAAGCATAGCAAGTTTACACAGCAGTCTCTCCTTATAACTTCCTCAACTGCTGCACTAGTTGAAATGCACAGTCCTTTGCTTCCTTAAGAATAGTCCAGTTGCATTACACTCTCAGTTCATTATTTACTCTGAAGCAGACCTCTGCTTAAGCCGCAGATCCTAACAGGGAATGTAGGAGTTGTAGGAAGTAGCTCAACATTTATTAAAGCTCAGACATTTGGGCTTACTGCCAAGTCTTGTAAACTCGCACTTCTGGATCAAAATGCAATCCACATCTGAGACGCGGATGGTTAGCTTTTCTGTATCCCTTTAGCGGACTAGCACACATTTTGTAAAGGTCTAAAATAAAATATGCCCTCAGAAGACTTTTGTCTGGAATGCCCAACTTCCAGAGTCTCTCATCCATGGCCATGCTGGCTGAGAGATTCGTCCCCCCAAATAACTTTTCTTCAAGCACTGACTAAAGGTACAGGTTGAGGCTCCCTTATCTGGAATACCAAAATTTGAAATATTCCAAAACCCAAAACTGGCCACATGAGTGGCTGAGACAGCAACACCTGTGCTTACTGATGGTTCAGTGTACACAAACTTTGTTTCATGCACAAAATTATTAAAAATATTGTGTATAAAGTTACCTTCAGGCTATGTGTATAAGGTGTATATGAAACATAAATGGATTTTGTGTTTAGTCTTGGGTCCCATCTCCAAGATATCTCATTATGTATACACAGATATTCCAAAATCCAAAAACCTCTGAAATCCAAAATGCTTCTGGTCCCAAACATTTCAGATAAGGGAGACCCGCCCCCCCTCCCCAAAAAAAATTGGGGGAGAAAGAAACATGCTGAAACTGAGATGGCTGTTGACTGCTCTGTACTCTTAAGATGAGGCTGATGCTTCTGTTATGTGACAGGAACCAGTGCATGCTGTTAAGGTGATTCACCAAGGCTTGCTGTTTGGAAATTGGAGCAACTGGGAGAGCCAATACTGGTCTTTAGAGCCCTGAATTTCTCCGCATTCCCAGCTTTTGCCCTGTCATCAATGTAAACCTTAAGGATGTTTTGAGAAAAAGATGTTTGTAGATTTCATCAGGTTTACAAAGCATAGCCCATGCATCTGAGGAAGTAGACTTTAGTCTACAAAAGCTCATGCTGACAATATCTTTCTTTCAGTTGGTCTCAAAGGTGCTACAAGATCTCTCTACATACTGATTCTACAGACTATCACAGCTATGTCTTTGAAAGCATAGCCAAATCAGACCTTTGTTTCCCTGGAATGGGGATAAAGTAATGAGGAAGTTAAACTTGTGAGATTTCTTCCAGGCACATCAATTAAGGCCATAGGGTTGTTGTTTTTTTAAAGGTCAACCTTCTACTTTACTATGTTGTATATCTTTATTGTGTCATGTATATGCTTATAAAGATACATGCCTTTACTATGTTGTATATCTTTATAAAGATATCTACTTTACTATGCTGTATATCTTTGTTGATCTTTTTATTTATTAAGGTAAACTTCAAATTTGTAAATGGTTGCATTATTTCACACAATGCTAAGAACAACAGCAAAAGACTCTTTATGGTGGGGATCAGATGTGGATGAATCCATGCCAATCATGTTTCTTGTTGCTCTGTCAGATTGCATGGCACACATGGTGTACTATACCACTTTGCACACTATTGCATGGCACACATGGTGTGCTATACCACTTTACCTATGCTTGCTGCAGAGTTCTGGGAGCTGAAGTCTACAAAAGTAATATTTCCAAGTGTTTGGGCTATGCTTTTATGGACCGTTAGTACTGGCAACCATCTGTCTATGTCACTAAGCAATTCAGATGGGTAAGCTCTTACCTACACTGTAGCACTCACGTTCCGTGCAAATAGAGAGCCACATTGTATTTCTGTGGTTGGTGCTTGTGACCATAACTGGATGATAACTAATGCATATAGTTATTTGGGTAATCGTACATAGGTGTGCTTGATTGTCTCTTGGTTTCTGATGGTAGGACTAGATCAGATTGGAGAGCCAGTTTAGTATAGTGGTTTGAGTGTCGGACGGATTAAGATTCTGGGGCTGCCTCCACACTGCCGAATAAATGCAGTTTGACATCACTCTAACTGCCATAGCTCCATGCTATGGAATTCGGGAAATTATAATTTTGGGGTATATTTAGCTTCCTCTGTTGGAGAGTTCTGGTGCCACAACAAACTACAAATCTCAGGTTTCCCTAGGATGGCATCATGACAGTTAAAGCAGTTTCAGACTGCATTAATTCTGCAGTGAGGCAGCAGCCTGGGAGACTAGAGTTCAGATCTCTGCTTAACATTGGAAATCCATTGTATGACCTTTGGTAGTTCATGTTCTTTCAGCTTAGAGATGAAGACAATGGTATACCTCCTCTAAATATATCCTGTCAAGAAAACCATAAGTTGATGTTGACTTTTGAATGCACATACCAAAACTAGATGTGATATTTTCTCCATGTTTCAAAACTTAAATTATATATGATTATGTAAACTGTTAATCTCTTCAGTTTTCTTTTTGTGTTGACTGTAGGGTATAACAGAAATGCAGAAACACAATATATAAATGAAGACCAAATATTTTCTCTGATAGATCATTACGATGAGCAAGAGGCAGTCCAACCAAAATTAAAACAGTCACGGTAGCAATTCATCACATGAAATTTAATAAAAGCTTCTTAATGTTAAACATGAACTGCTGATTTGAGTAACAGTTCTTGAAATCTGTTAGCAAGCATTAGAAGAATTGATCAACTAATATTTAACATAAGTTTAGTTTACTAATGCATGGTGAACCACTTTTAGTTTATTGTATAGAAGTAGTTAGCTGTAAAGTAACTGGTGAGACAATACAGTATATTGGAGAAAATGACAGGAAATAAAAACTAATTGCTTCCATGAAGACGCAACCAGCCTTCATCATCTACACAGAAGTTTGGGCACAAAGCTCTATGCAATATAGGCGATGCCTTTTAAAATTGCTTGTGCCTGTAAAACCTTGGTGATCATTTTGCAGCTCTGCCAGCACCAAGTGTGTTTACAATTTTCATATAATTCATCCTAGTTATAGTGTTTTGTTACAGAGGCTTCCCACTGCTACTACAATCGTGTAAAATAATCAACAGTTGCTTTGCATTTAAGGGCAATTTAATATTTAAGGGCAAATTTGGGTTGATCCATCAGCTCACCATCTTTTATATTTCTGAACTACTCCAGAAAGGACTGAAGATCACTCTGTGTTGCTTTTTAAGGGAAAATTGGTGGTGGTGGTGGGTAAATTTAGGTTTATATAAAACACATAGCATTTATGATTTAAAAAACAAAACAAACCCCCCACAAATCTGGTTTCATTCATTAATTCAGATTGAAGAAATCATAAAATAATTTCAGATTCTGTGAATTGTTCTGTGATTTTCGTTTTACTAATTTGGAGGAGAAGATAGTGTTGTTAGTTTAGACAATCTGCATTGGCTATAATCTCATTGCCTGTGAATTATTATTATTAACCTTTATTTATATAGCGCTGTAATTTTACACAGTGCTGTACATACAATCTTTTTAATTAGACAGTTCCCTGCCCTCAGGCTTACAGTCAAAAAAGACATGACACAGAAGGAGAAGGGAAAGGCGGTGGGGAATGGTGGAAGGGGATCAGGTCCAGCAGCTCTTCTCTCCCTCTGGGGCCTGGACCAAGGCAGATGGACTGGAGGGAGGGATCGGCTTCTTAATACAAAGTCAAAATGAAGCATTCTGGGGTAGAGAAGGGCACAAGTCTGGGAATGCTTCCCTAAACAATATAGTCTTTAATTCAATTTTGAAACTGGTTAGAGAAGTGATGAGGTGCACATGAGGGGGAAGAAGGTTCCAGGAGTGAGGGGCAGCAAGTGAGAAGGGACAAATCTGGGACAGGGCAGTGGCAATCCTAGGCTGAAACAGGAGACCTTGACCACCAGAGTGGAAGGCATGAGTAGGAATGTAAGGAGAAAGAACTTCAGATAAATAAGGAGGGGGCAGTCCATGGAGGGCTTTGAAAGTCAACAACAAAAGCTTGTACTGGATGCGGAAGGGGAAGGGGAGCCAGTGAAGGGAGGATAAAAGAGGAGGAACGTGGTCGAAGCAGTGAAAAGAGAATCTATCCCCTCACCTGTTGGGCCAAAGTATCGTCCACCTCACTTGGATCATGGGTTTCTGGTCCAGTCTCTAGCACCACAAAGTCTAAAAAACAAAACAAAAACAACCCTATTTTCTTAGTGACAAAGCAGTACAGCCACTGTTCTGCAAAAGGTCTTTTTGCTCTTTGTGATTTCAAGGATTCTGAAATCCTGGACAATGGGGCAGAATTGTCCTATGTTAACAGATGTGCAGATCTTGCACATCAGTGAGATGCACATGCTTTAAGTGTGGCTTGCATGTTTTGCCATGGAAAGAGATCCAAAAACTCTGGTTGGACATTTGAGTGAAAGCATGGAAAGAATATGCAAGAGTGAGACTTCCACCTCTTTTCTTTGCCTGTGCTTCCACAGTAAGATGCCTGGATGTCTTCTAATGAAATTCCAGTAAGAATCCACTTGTTTAAAATGAATTCCACTACATGTGGCAACAGAGATAAGAGTCAGCCTGCATGTTTAGAGACAGGGAGAAAAAGAAGCATGGTACGGCTCCAAAAATCAGTCAGATATTCTTCATGGCACTAACACGCTTTATATAGAAAGCTGATATAGAAAGCTAATGTGTCAGAGGAAAAGTGAGGCTAAAACCTTCACTCACTCCTGTGATTTGTCTGTATGAATTCTGAGCTACACACTTCTTTTATAGATTGAATCTCAATATAAAATAACATCAATTTCTATCATGCATAATCCATATTAGGGCAATACTGTTATTAGCCTACCCCCAAAAGCACAAAATATGTGAAAATTCTGGAGAGCCCCAAATGCATAAATTTTGAAAGCTTGATTGGCTTAATCTTACTCGAAAAGGTATTTTTGTATTTTGTTTCATTCCCAACATAGACTGCCTCCCCTGCCACTATCATTTTCTACAATTATACAGAAAAGGGGATAGAACACAAGATTGGCCCATGAAAATGAGGAGAAAAGACTATTGTAGAAATTATCTATCTTTTCACTAAATAATTTCTCTTGTATCCTAAGAAGGGTAAAAATGTATATAAGAAAAAAACCTGCCATGACCCCACCCACCCCATTGTAAGAAGAGCAACAAGAAAATGCATAATTTGACTCTCATTGACTTTCAAATCAAGTACACTGCCTAACATTATTTGGCTCCTTATTGTATGATATTTTGGATTGTCCTAATGTGGTTGTTGCCCTTAATTGCTCTATTTTAGATCTGGGGCCCTCTCCTTCCCCTCATTCTCATGGGCTAATGTGGTTTTCTACCTCCTTTTCTGCATAATTTAAAACAATCTCCTTTTTCCCTTTCTATGTGGCTTCCTTGACACTATTTACTCCCCAGGTTATACAAGGATTTGGCACATGCCACTCCCATTAGTCTTAATACAAGTTGCACGTGTCAGTTCTTTGCACGCAGTCCAAGATGAAACTGCCTGTCTCCTCCTCAAACCCAGGAAGATGATAGACTCTTGATCACTGTTACAAATCACAGCTTTGTATATTTATGCCTTTTACCTTTAATAAATATTTGGCTACAAATTAGGAGTCTCATTTGTTTGGATTTGTCAAAACTGACACAATTTACAATGGGGCCGAAATGTCTTCATAGTTTACCTGGTAACTGCTGGTACTTTGTATAATGTCTTCATTGGTAGTATATAAACTGCCTCTCTCCTTTTTCAGATACGTATGAAAGTGCCTTTATTCGAGTCACAACATTGCTACATCTCACTCAGGTTCTGGATGAGGTGTTGGGAGTTGTAGTACAAAACATTTGGAGGGCACCAAGTTGGGAGAAGGCTGTTATAAATCAATCCCAGATGTAATGCAAGATGTATAGTGGAGGCAGATTCCATCATTACCTCATGGTCTTTGGGAGCATAAGCTACAAAAATCAAACTGGAATTTTCTGGCATTCCTTTCCTCAAGAGACGGTTCTGCAGGGGTCTGAAGTTTCTGCCGCCTTTGATAGTTTCAGCGGTTAAATAGAAAAAGAATCTGTTTGGGCTACATTCTTTCTGCAGCTCAACAGAGCAACCATATACTTGCATTACATCAGGCAGGGGGTGCAAAAAGAGGAAAGATAAATTGTTAGTGTAATACCTTAAAGACACCAGATCCTGTCTGATCTTGGAAGCTAAGCTGGGTCAGCCTTCATTAGAACTTGGATAAGAGACCACCAATGAATAGCAGGTTCTGTAGGCTACATGGTGGAGCCCTTGGTATCCTCTGGGTTTTGGTTCTAGGATTGCCCCACTCCCTGTAGATATCAAAATCTATGGATGCTCTAATCCCATTGTATACAACGGTGTAGTAAAATGGCATCTCTTATATAAAACAGCTAAATCAAGGTTTACTTTTTAGATGGATAAGGAGGGCCAAATGTTTTCTGTGCAAAAACGGTGGGTGTTTTTAGTCCCAAACCCTCACATTTTCTACACACTTTCTGGCAACATATGATTTTTGTGTGTGCAAAACTTGTGTTTTTGACCAAAAAAATCATGATTTTGCTTAATCTACCCATGTATTTCTGGAAACTTTTTTGGTGCAAAATCATCATTTTGTGCAAAAAGCACAATCTGAGGCCACCCACTCTTTTAAAAATACACACGTTTGGTGCAAAAAACTTTTTTTGTGCAAAACACGATTTTTGCATAACCCCCTATTTTTCCTGGGGAAAAAATGTTTTCCCCTCTCTACAAACATGGTTTTTAAAAATTTTTTGCAGAAAAATGCCATTGAGGTGGGAAAAAACATGCGTTGCCATGTAGAATAATTTCCTGAAATACTTTAGGATGTGCAGGTAGTGGGTGAAAATGCAATAAATTCTCACCATTGTATTATACTTTCCAGAAGAGTTTCCTGAATGTGGGAAAATGTATTTTTCTTCTGGGAAATGAATAACAGTGGATATTATTTCCATTGTTGAGTGAGAAGAGCTACCTGTTGATTCAGTGCCTTCAGTCTTGGAGAAATGGGGAAGAGACTACTGGAAAATCAAAGATAACCCAGCTATAATATTAGAGATGTGAACTATTATTTCCACATGACAGAATGCTGGCCCAGCATCCCTGCAAGAGCCATCAGTGTCCACTAACCAGGAACCTTACCTCCAATAATGCTCACATGCTGCTTTTACATGAGGGCAGCCAATGAACTTGTAATTACTGGGAGATGGAAGAGAGCTTGGGAGGAAGATGCATGGGGAAATTGCATGGAAAAATGTCATGAACATGCTATCTGGGGGCTTCTGGGAGCTGGATAGTAGAGAATACCCAAACTCCATCAACCTCAGTGGCACATCCATCAGTAACCTCCTGGCTACCAGTGTCCAGTAAACCCCACAGACTGGAGTTGGAATCCCCAACTTTGTAACCAACCCTGCTGACACAACTTAGAGGAAAAGAGTCCATACAAGACAGCATACTGTACATATTTCTCGCTGCACCATAGGGATTGCTCATAGAGGCTGAGATTCTGTGGTCACATTGCATAGCCTCAAAATTCACATGCAGAGTTATGTCTTGGTTGAGATATGCCACCCTTGAGTTGAATGGCAATGTTATGCAACTGACTGTGCAACCAAAGGGGCAGATGTATGTGCAGCTCTGCTTCTGTTACCTTGAACTGATGTAGTCACTGTGTTTAACACAAAAATATCCCTCCCTTTCTGCAGGGAGGTCTCTGCATGCATAAAACGTCCAACAGGATTTAAACAATACAGTGCCCTCTTGGGACAACTGTCCAAGATTTACTGAAGGAGAGGAATGTTTCTTCGATGGGGCAGGAGGGCAGGACATCTCACAAGGACAACTACTGGCATTCACTGGTAACATTCGCTGCCTCTCTTGCATAACTTCATGTGCTGTGGAAGTGGGAGACAGGAGCCCATGTGGGGCTAGACCGACATTCCCCTCTGTTCGTTTTTTGTATGCCTGGGTAAAACATCATGCTACAAGTAAGAGAGCCAGTATTCCTGGGACTCAAACTAATGTGGAATCAAATATCTACCCAAGACACCACAGAGATATTCCCCAAGCTCTCAGTCACACCAGCAGACTGTAATGTGACAAAACATGGAGGTATCTACCTTCTCTGCTCCAGCTCTGAAAACCAGTTCTTATACGTATAAGGATCATAGAAGTTTCATGAGAATACCATCTGTTTTTACATGTTAGAGGCCCTGGGTTTGAGCCCAGGACTACTAACATGTAGGATTTAAGAGGAGAGCCTTACTCCTGCCCATCCAGGTTCACCTGAGCCAGCCAGTAGAAGCATTGTATAGACTGACCAACCCTATGGGCCAGTCCCCTCCTTTTGCAACCCACCACCACTCACTTTTTTCCTGCTAAGCCAACCCTATGGCAGGGTCTAAGTCTTCTGGTAGGCCAAAATGTCTTTCCTCCTCCTTGTTAAGGGTGTTAAGGGAGCTACTCCCTGAGGGTCCAGGAAACCTGAGCCCCTCAGTTTGCCTTTCTACCCTTCCATTCAGAGTCCCATCCTAAGGAGAAGTGAAGCAAGATTCTACTGAGATATGGGAAGGGGTCTCCAGGCACAACACTCTAGCCATACAGAAGCAATGCATGTAGCACTGTCACAGCCCTTATTGAACACCATCCAAGATGGAGGAGATCCTGAAAAGGAGAGATACACTTGGCATTTCTGACCAATTACTCCAGGTCCTTTTGTGCCCCTTGTATAGTAGCTCAATAGGGCAACCATGGAACAGGTGCAGCATCCCTTACGGCAATAGCTCCATGTTAGGAACACCTTCATCGGGCTTGCAACAGTAAGAGTTACAGGTTTACCATGGAAAAAGTAGACTAACAACCCAATGGAGAGAAGGCATTCTGGTCACTCCTGTAGATTTGGGGTTCATCTCCCTTGCTCTGGCAGCTGGGGGCTCCTGTTTCTGGGACAGAGAATGTGTTCTGGTTTTTAGGTGGACCCATCCAATGTGCTGAACCCAACATGGTTCTCCTTTAAAGATTTACCAGTACTTCCTTTAAAGTCTAAACTAAAACCCAGAGTGTTAGGAATGTTCTCACTGTCTTACATTGTTCTGGACACAAACTCGGTTGTGCAAAGTACTCATTTTTCATAGATCCCATCTTGCAAATTTCCTTTTGTGAGCTGTAAGTGTTTGGGGGCCAGAGAAATAATAGTCCCACACTAAACACCTTGCTGTTTGAGTTAGGCTTTCCCTGTGTGAAGCTTAGATGATTCTGGCGGTGGCATGCTGTTGCCAATACTTTATGATGGTGCTTTCACAGGGTACAGTTGTCAATGTGTGAACAGCTATTTTTAATTTTTCCTCAATCCACAGAAATCAGTGAGAGCGAAATCTTAGCGCTCTGTTACTGATGTTTTGATATGATGGTTCTGGGAAGTTCTCTACCTTTGTGTTCTATGGGATTAGGGAGTTAGAATCAGCCATCCCTGAGTGTGGATCCCAAGTGTAAAACTATGGGGCAGGTATGTAGAGAGATCTTGTAGCACCTTTGAGACTAACTGAAAGAAGGAAATTGGCAACATGAGCTTTTGTAGACTTAAGTTACTCCATCACACCTGTATATATCACTTGTGTATATCACCAAAGTAATCATGGGCATTGAATCTGGAAGGACAGCAAAGTTATAATTATTTTATCCTAATCACATCGTCTGCTTGAATTTGTATTTCAGCCAGAAATATGTTATGGAAATAAAATTATGAACTGGAGTTCAGGAATTATGGAATGTAGCATTTCCTGAAGGAACTCTTATGAAGAAGCATTTCTCCTTAGAATAGGAGCTGAAATCTTATATTTGATGTTGGTGTTTTGTGGGAGGGTCGGGACTGTAATCTTCTGGAATTCCTTTCTTTACTGTGAGAGCACTGCAGCTTTTGACTTTCCAGTTTATCTGCAGCCTGTGGATAAACCTTATTTCTGTGAAAACTTATTGAACATCAAAGCTCTTTTCCTAATAGGCTTTCAGCCTGATGTTTGCTATTGGAAAGGTTTCAGCTGTAGATATGACATAGAGGTAATGGTAGGATTTTTTAAAAATTTCAGCCTGATTTTACTGGCTGTGGTAACACAACTAAAATTTAGGAATGCTTGGTATACAGTATGCAGCCAATTTTGGAGCTTTTAGATGAGCATGGAGGAACCATATGAAGATGGGGACAAAAACCCTATGATGTAATGGTGTTCTGGCACAGAATGCTATTTCATATTTTTATGTTGCTTTTCTGGATTGTGTTAAAGGCCTACTGAAATCCCATGTGAAACATAAAAGTGATTGAAAGATAACAAGAAAGCCTCCCAAACTATTAAACCTATATAGTTTTTACTGAGTTGCAAATTTAGAAACTGCTCAGTGGTATCTTCCTGGGAATGTTTAAAATAGAAATGTGAGCATTTGTTCTGGAGCTTGAGAAACACCAGCGAACTCTTAAACATAATAGCTCTAGCAGGTGCTGCAGAAGAACTGGGAATCTGCCTGGAAGGGCTTCATGCTGGTTTACTTTATTTTTGAAAAAGTAGGAATGTAATGTCATTACATACAGTCAAGTAAAAGCATCAATTACATTCTGTTAGACATGTGTGTGTAACACAATTCTGTTGCCAGTATTTATATTTCTGGTTGGAAAATTTAAGATGGAAATTTCAATCTGAACTGAGATTTTGGCTAGCTTTCTTTGGCAGTCATGTAGAAACATAGATAGGAAACCTGGGGCCCTTTCACACTGTACAGTTAGAGTGTTGTGTTCCACTTTAATGGCCATGGCAACATCCCATGGAATTCTGGGATTTGCAGTGCAAGGAGGGGGCATTTTGAATTCTCTGCCAAAGCACTTTGTGTCTCACAAAACTACAAATTCCAAAATTCCATAGGATGTAGCCATGGCAGTTAAAATAGAATCTTAGTATTGTGATTGTGTAGTGTGAATGGGCCTCTGGTGACTTTTCTGTGTTGAGAATATAACTTCCATAAGACTCAGCCAGCTAGGCTGGTAGTGAGGATTAGGGGATCTGTTGACCCAAACAACTGGGGGTCATTCACACATTGTTGTTGTTAGCACAACTAAGTGCATAATATCTCATGCATTCCAGGTTTGTTGTTCACACTATGGAACCACATCTATGCACATCTTTGCAAGTTTGGTTGCTCACATGTGTTAGCGCTCAAGTAAAGGTGGAGTTGATGATGTGAATGTATTTGAAGCATGTTCAAGGCATGCAGAGTTTCCCCCCAGTTTATCCCAGGTCTATTTACATTGGTAATTCACACAGCTGAGAATGCAAAATTTTTAGGAAAAGTCAGGGAAAAAGCCCAACATTGATTATCCCAGGTTAAGTGGGTTTTTTGGCTTCTCATACACTTAATTTGATGCATTCAAAATGAATGTAAACAACAAAGATTCAACCCATATTCTACCTGTATTATTTTCATCATCTGAATAAACCCCTGGAAAAGGAGGAGGATGAAGAAAAGGGGTAACCTCTGTGAAATGTTGGGGGAAACAGGCTGTAACTGTTGACGTACTCTCCCACCTCATTCTTGCCTCTCTCATTGTGCTGTTCTTTTGTGCAGAGTAGCAGCATTATTGCAGGTTTCTCAATCATCAGCTTTGTCCATTTGGGTTTGCGCAGGTCCAATTAGAGCAATTATATTTTGGCGATAAAGCCCAACACTGCCTTCTGTCGGAGTCTGCTTCCCCCACTCCCATCACAGTTGCTTGGCAAACTGTTGAGAAACCATGTTGACCTTGCTAATGAATTCCCACTGACAAATTTGTTTGTGCCCTTATATACACTGTCTCCTGTTGGCAAGTCCAAGTGTGACGTTTTATCTGAAGGCAGAAAAATTTGGGGACACTTCTTTTGTATGCAACCTACTTAAGATCAATTCACTCAACTTGTGGGAATCGGTCCAAGCCAGCTGACTTTGGTTTGTCAGCCTCCTTTGAATTGGGTTCATACTGACTGATTATATGAATTCGTTGTTGTCTACTCATTCCATCCCATCCCCAAGTAATTGTCTCCCAGACAATTATTCTCAGGCTTTCAAACTAAAAAGACATGAAAAAATATGCAAGTCAAGGGGAATGAAGGAAAAGGGCATGGCTTTAGGAGTGGAAGAAAGAAGTGAAGTGTTGTAAAGAGCCATTCATTTCTAGCTCAGGTCACACTGATCTTCCTTTGCTGGTGTTTTTGCTCAGATAGAAGTGGGGCAGCTACTCACCAGAATGCAGTACTCTAGCTAGTGGCAACAGCCAAAGTTTCTTCCCACTCACTCCTGTCATCCAAGGGACAGAGCCCTTTATCTCTGACCCAGAAAAGAATGCAAACTTCCTGTGGTTTCTGGTCTCCTCTTCACCAGGATGTTCTTCCAGAGAGAAGTGTGTGGGCATAGCATCTCCATTTATTAGTTATATTTGTATTCTGCCTTTTATCTGGTGATCTCAAGGATGTGCACTTGGCTCTTCGACTTACCACTTGATTCTCACTAGAAACCTGTGAAGTACATCAGAACGAAAGTGACTGAAACAAAAACTCCCAAAGAGTTTCATGGCATAATGGGACACGAGCAGTGGTGGACAATTTCTGGGACTCCGGGGGCCAGTTTTGTCTGCTCCCAGATCCATCTGGCCTCTCTGAATTCCCTACACACTTCTACTAAAATAAATGTCCCACAAATTTAGGTTTGGGAACACTGTTTGCCATTTTTACCCCCCCCCCCCCGATGTCTTTTACTTTAAAAAGGAAACATTTATGGAAATAGGAAGTGAGAGATCACTAATTTTTGGTTCCTCTCTGCTCCCTAATTCAGCAGGGCTGGAAAAGTCAGCATGGTGTAGTGATTTGAGTGTTGGGACTATTACTGTGAAGATCAGGGTTCAATTTCCCCTCTCGAGCATAAAAACCCACTGGGTGACCTTGGGTCAAGTCACACTCTCTCAGCCTCAGAGGATGGCAATGGCAACCCCCCTCTGAAGAAACGTGCTAAGAAAACCCTATAATAGGTTTGCCTGAGGATCACCATAAGTTAAAAAATGACTTGGAGGCACACAGCAACAAAGGCCAAAGGGGGATTCTGTTGAAAAGGGCAAATCTGGGATTTATGCATAGTACAATTCAGGGCTGGGAAGCAGGAGTAGCATCAAGGAGTAAAGGAGTAAGAGGTTTTTTTACAGGAGTAGAAGTAGGAATAAGAAGTAACAAAATATATTTGTTACTTCTTATTCTTGTTATTGTACATGCAAACACCAAAAAACATTTTTATTATATTGTACTGGGAAAGGGAATGGGAGGCAAAAAGAGACACTTACATACAGACATCCAGAGAGAGAGAGAGAGAGAGAGAGAGAGAGAGAGCAGCCTTGCAGAGCAACCAAGGCTTTTCCAGGGCTGGGAGGAGTAGGAGTAAGAGGATTTTACAGGAGTAGGAGTAGGAGTAACATTAAGAAAAAAAAAATCTTACTCCAGAGTAGGACAAGGCGTAACCTCCAAATCACCACTACTCCCCAGCCCTGAAACAATTTGCCATTCGAGAATAGAGTCTCAGGGTTGCAGCTGTTGAGGTACTGGGCCCGGGGGTTATACCTTGCCCATCCTGGCCTAGAACTTGGATCTCCCAGGCCTCAGTCCAGCCTTCTAACCACTGTACACCACTGGCTGTCCCTATAGTTGTTGTTCCTCACAGTCCCTTCTCCATATCTCCAAAATACACATCATCACCTGTATCATTTTTGCACCAGTGTTTGGAAAGAAATGCTTTGTTCCCCCCCCCCCTTTTTTTTCCAGCTACAGGTCTCAGAATCCAGCAGCCACTGGCCTTGCTTGTTGGGGGATTTTGGGAACTTTAGTCGTCCTAAATATTAATGGTCCCATGGTTATGGCACCTGGCAACTGACCCCATGAGTCAACACAATTCAAACTATCCCCACACTCACAAGCAAAAGCTGAGCAGTTCAGACTAGACCTCCCCTAACACTTTTATATCAACTGAGCCTGAAGTTTGCTGTTAACAGCTTTAATAGAGTTAAGAGTGAACATTGTCTGAGCAGAGCAGACCCTTTAAAAATGTATGATATAGTCTCCTTGATCTTGCAAAACTGAAAAAAAAACTTTTATTGAGAGAAAAAAATGGTTGCAGTAAATTGTAAAGGGAAAAAGAGTGTTCTGTGGTACATTAAATCACTATTGGATTTTTCAAGAGAGCTTGAGTAGGGATGTAAAATCTGTAGAAATACTATAGCCTATGATATTCTGTTGCAAGAATTTACACTGTGGCTGCAGAGAAGCTCCAGGCATATTTTCACAGTCTCTTGGAGCAGAGCTTGAAAATGTCTTTTTTTGGACTACACCCCCCCTGCATGCTGCCTAGAGGATTATGGGAGACATAGTCCTTAATGTAACTTTCCTGCACTTTGCATTCTTAAATATTTTCTGGACTCTTCTTTTAGTTCTGTCAGATTCACCCACAGCTTCTTCCTTTCTTTGAGACATACATTTATTCATTTATATATTGATCTTGACAATTCATACGCCACCCTTTGATCCTATTATGGTCAAGGAAGTATGCAACAGATTGCAATATAGCATGAGACCAAAAGGAGGGGGGAAATCCTTTCCCACATCCATGTACTACCTAGTAGTCCTTAGCCTCTCAGGTGATGAATGGGTACAGAGTGTGCTTTCTTTCTGCCCTAAAGTCTCAGAGCAACTGGTAATGTGAGCCAAGTATATTGTGTGGTATGGAAGTTTGTGTGTATGTGGAGGGAGTAAACTCCCTGCAGCTGCTTCTTCACTGGTTGTTGATGGATAGGGCCAGATTGGTTTTCTTTCTTCTGTGATATTCTTCCTGGGAGGTAGAAATCTAACCTCCCAATGGCCCTTAGTTCTGTGACTGATGAATGGGACCAGAGTGTGCATTCCTTCAGATCTGCACTTTCCAACATTTTCACTAGTTTCTCAACAATGAGCTTCATCTTAGGCACTGAGCTCTCAGTATGAGCCCTTTGTACAAGATTTATTACCAGTTCTTATATCAAAGTCTTTCCTGGGTGTACTGTTATCTCATACACTATTGTGTGTATACTGTTACCTCGTACTCTGTTGTGTGTAACTGCCTACAAAACAGATGGCTTTCATTTATATTATACTGTGTCTGTGGCAGTCAAACCTGTGGCAGTATTAACCAAGCACTCATCCGATATGAGATGAACATGTGAAGATTCCTATTGCTTGGGAAAAGAGACTGCTCTCAAAATGTTTGCATTTGGATTCTGGAGGGAAAGGGAAAGCTGTGTGTTTGGACGGGGTCAAAACACGCACATATCCAAGGGGCAAGCTAAGGACTGGGAATTAAGGATGGGAAAGGAAGGAAACTCAGGCAAGTTTGGCTGAAAATACACATTGCATGTATAAGGATAAATGATTTGAAGAAAGGAGAAGGGGAAAGAAGGAATCGACAGAGCCAGGAAGAATCTAATGAGAGATGACATTCTGACTTCACAGTTCTTAAGGTCAAGAGGGGATGTAAGCCATGTGGGAGAACGAGTGAGACAGAAACGTGAGGATGACAGGAATGCTAGGAGGCTCAACCAGGAATGAAAGAGCTAAAGAAGTTGGAACATTGAAGGGGCAGAACTCAAAAGCACTGACCTGAAGAATAAATGGGTGACAGAAATCAGTGATACCAACAGGGCAAGACTTTGTGGCAAGAGTCCAGTATCTTATACAGCAGAATGAGTAAGAAGATCTCCCAAGTGCAGCACATATGTGTTGATTTACTGGTTGAGCCAAGTGACATCTAGTTAGACCAGGGTTGGGCCACATATGATCTGTGGGTTCCAATAATCTCCCCTACCATTTTTTCCGCCCCTGCTGCCCCCATTTCCACCAATCTTAGGAGTACTGCTACCACCGCAAGAATAGTCTTGCAAAATTTTGATGCTACTGTGAAACTTCTCATCTTCTTGCATTAGTTTGTATTTTTATTTTTGTTTTGTTTTTAGGATTAAAATTACCTTGGAGCCTTAAATTTTTAACCATGTTTTAAAATTACAGTGTGAGTTGTCTTGGGTCTTAGCATTGGGAGAAAAGGAGAATATAAATAAAACCAATAAACTGAAATAAATAATACAAATTAAGACAGATCTTTTAGGATTTTTTTTTAGCTTAATGACAATCTTGTCTGTCAGCTTTTAAACAGACTATATTAGCCATTAGAAATGTTGTCCTTAAAAAAAGAAAAATAACTACAACATATTAATGCCAAGGACGAACCATTACTATCCAACATACTTTTGGTCCCAAGCATTTCAGATAAGGGATACTAAACCTGTGTTCTTTTGATCTCTTACTTTCACATTTTTTAATCTCTCCTTTTACCAAGGACACTCTAATTTGTCAGTCAAGCCATGCACAGCCATATATTGCATCTTCTTCAAACATATTTCTTTGATTATGTCTTTCCTAGTCATCACAAATGCCTGTTTTCTGCTCCAGCCCTCCTGTTCTCTAACCTACACATAAATGTATTATGTGAATTGCTGCAGATTTTCACACATTTGCATCGGCACTTAATCATCTTAACTTTCCTGCACAAATTCACATCTATTTGCCCTCCTTCTGCCGAAAATACACAGTCATGCGAATCCCTGTGAAGCACAGGGACCGCCATACATTCAACAATGTGCCTCTTTGCAGATACTCTGGGTACTCTGGTAAAAACTGTGAATCTTTTTGCAGTTGAGTTCATGGAGTCCCCCTCCCCCCCCCCCCAAAAAAATCCTGAATTCCTCCAAATCACGTGTGGCTGGATCACTGTCTGTTTGATTGGAATGTTGAGTTTTTTAATTGTGTAGACAAGTCCTAAGTCTCTACAAAGCCCCCCCCCCCATGTTGTTAGCTTCCTATTCATTTATCCTGGACTATAAACCTACTTGGTAGTGACCTTAAGATTTTTGTGTTGGATATCTGCAGAGTTCCAGATGTTGAAGGATTCCAGCTGCTGTCATTAATTATCATTGGGTGAGATGGCTTGGGTGGAGCTTAAATACCCTAAAGGTCAGCCCTGGTTAGTACTTGGGTGGAAAGACCACTAAGGAATAGCAGGTGCTGTAGGTTATATTTCACAGGAAGAAAGTGTTAAAACTACCTCTGAGTATACCTTTCCTAAGAAAACCATATTAAATTTGTGGGGTCACTATAAATCAACAGGTGACTTGAAGGTACACATGCACATACATGATGGCTTGGGCTGATGGGCATCGGAGTCAAGCAACATCTGAGGAACATAGAGTCTTCACCCTTGCCCTATACATGATCTAATATGTTGTCGGTGATCCATCCACATTCTATTACAATCAGCCCTCCATATCCATAGATAAAAATCAAGCATCCATGGTTTGAAAATTCCAAAAAACAAACCTTGCTTTTGCCATTTTATCTAAGGGATACCATTTTACTATGCCATTGCTTTTAATGGGACTTGAGTATCCATGGGGGTTCCTGGACCCAAACCCCGGTGGATACCAAAGGCACATTGTCTAATGGCAGCAGGGAAAGCAACATCCATTTTAATGCTTCTGAATCCAAAAATCTTAAAAATACTTATTATATTCCTCCACCTCTTTAATGATGCTGTTTGGAGAAGCTTCCATGGGGATGAAGAAAGTTCTGAAAACATACATGACCATGATAAATCAGGTAATAAAACTCAGTCAGCTGACCTTCAATTTCATCAGTGTTAGTACACATTGTTCGTCATGCTTTTCATATTGCTAAAGCTTTTCTTCCTATTATGCTGTCAGTATTGCCCAATGCACAAATGACTGACTTTTTATAACCAGAATTCCTTGCTAATCAAGCTTATCTGATTTTGCCAAGGGTGATTTTGTAAAAAAAAATAAAAATAAAATCACATGTTTTTGTTAACATGTGCACACTCAGAACAAATGATGTGGTCCCCTCCCTTTCCTAATATGAAGATCATCAGAAAAGATTGTACTTTTCATCTTTAGTGTTTCTGGGACCAATTAATGCCACATTTGTAGGTTAAATTTCTGTGTGAGATTCTACAAAAGAAGCAAACTGTAATTTTGATCTTGTTCATTTTCTTGTTCACCAGAGGTGTTGCTATGCCTAGGGGGCAGAAGGAGTTCTTTGCCTTCCAATAAAAATTCTGTTTATTATTATAATTATTTATTCATTTTATTTCTATTCCACTTTTATCCTAAATTGGACCCAAGGCAGCTCACAAAAAAGACATTTAAAACATTACCATGTTAAAAGCACAGTTAAAATCATGACATTCAAGTTGAAACCATTATAAACACACAAAAGCGAACACTCCAATAAGAAGCTCCCTGGATGCAGTCACATGTTAAAAGTCTGCTTGAAGAGAAAAGTTTTTGCCTGTTGGTGAGAGAAACTTCTAGAGGGTGGGAGCAGACACTGAAAAGGCTCTCTCTTGTGTCATCTCATGGTGGTGGTGGAACAGAGAGAAAGCCTTCCCCTGAAGATTTTAAGAGTTCTGGCAGGTTCATATTGGCAGATATGGTCTGGACCTAAGCCATATCGAGCTTTATGGATCATAAAGAGCACTTTCAATTCTTCCACCCAAATGAAAATTTCCTTCTGTCCCCAAATGTTTACCTACCATTGCAAAGAGTGAGACACTGAAAACTGTTGAAACCTAGAACTCATATTTGTCATATTTGCATTCCCTTAGTAACTTTGCTTTAAACTACCGTGAAACAAACCATTTGTGCTATCCATTTCCCACTGGTTTCCGTTCCTTAAAGATAAACATCTTAGGACAAGAATATTGCACAAAACCTGAAAAATTATTGTCAAAATATCTCTTAAAATGCCTAAGAACAAGCAAAGGCATTCTCATTTCTTATAGGACTTTGGAAGTACCTCGTATATATCAATGGATTTTTTATCCACGTATTCAAGCATGAAAATATTTACAAATATATACATTCCAAATAGCAAGCCTTGTTTTTGCCATTTTAGATAAGGGACACTGTTTTAGTATGCCTTTGTATTTAATGGGGCCACGGGGAATCCAGTGGATACCAGGGGACCACTGTATATTGTCCCCAAAAAGTTTCCTGATGTCTGGAATAGTAAAGGCATTCTACAAGCATTTTCTCTGTTTGCATAACAGCAGTGAAAAAGTGAATAACCCATATTTAAACCACTGAAGCATGTTCCTTGCTCTCTCTGTTTCACACGCCAGTAATATTTTATATTAAATACCAGAGTCTCAAATGGACAGTAGTAAAATCTGTTAAACAACAGAGACGCTTTCTCCATAAAGCATGCTTAAACTAATTGGGTTTTGAATATATAATAGGAACATTGGATAATTCAATTACACTTTCCCTGAAAGACATTTGCATCAGTTTGCTTCACTTACTTGTTTTGATAACTACTTTTACTAAACAGATCATCGTTGCCAACTTTCTCTACCCTTCTTCAGCCTGGATAAATTAATGAATTTGGACAGTGAGACTTAAGTGGCACATCTCCTCTTGTGTTCAACCAAATTTAATGTCAGGATTTGAACTGATACTAATTACCACTCAATTTATTTGCCTTAGGTAGATATGTGAAGAGCCAGAAAAACAACAGAAACATGATTTAAATTTTTCCATTTTTTTCAACCAAAGCTTTATATTTCTGGGAGAAAAAATGTATAGTATTTATGAATTATTGTTTTCAGAATGAGGAAGAGAATATTTGAGACACGGTGTTCAAATTTTTATTTCCCCGCATTTTTTCTAAAAACATTGTAGCATTGGACTTTTATGTAAGACTATACAGCAGTGATGGTCCATGGACTAATGCTGGTTTGTGAGCCATTGGCTGATAATCTATAGCAAATTTCCAGGAAGGAATGAAACAGTAGAAAGCCAATGACCAGAGATATGATATTGGCCCTCTGCACATTAGGAGGAAAATGCAAGTTTCCCCATATTACGTAGGCTAGGAAGCACTAATGAACAGTATCATATTATTATAATTCTTTGTTCTAGTATCCTGTTCTCATTTCTTTTTATGGAACTAAAGTCTTCATGTCTGCCTTTATGGAGGACTAAAGGAGACAAAATAATTTTATTTGTCTTTACTAATGTTGGTGGGTTCTTCTGTTCTTGCTGGTTTTGTTTTGTTTTATGTTTTGTTTCTCATAATTTGCCAAAGCCAAAGAGGTTCCTTACAGTTCATGTGTTCTTTACAGTTCAGGAACTGGCAGCTCCATTTGCAAGGGGAAAAAAAGCTATAAAAAAGTAAATTCAATTTATAATTAATTTCTAAATAAACTGTTCTTTTAATATACCAAACATGATGGTTTTATGCCAAATCAAGTTATTGTAACACATTTTACATCCCTAAAGTAAACCAAGACTTTCAATCTCTGTTATTGTGTCTTTTCTTTTTTCCCCCCTGAAAATATCTGTACCCCTGTTTTTTTCCACCCATGGTTTCAAAATTTCTGGAAATTTTACATCTCTAGACTAGTTAATAATAAATAAGATGAACAAATGCTGTTCAACCACTTGCTGGAAATATCAGAAACATTTCTTTTGTAAACGGTGGGAACGTCCAATAGCAAAGGAGTGCTGAGGAATGGCTAATCAGATAACGGAGAAATTTCTTGAAAAATTTCATTAGGCTCTGGGTTTTCCATTTAAATATTTTGTAGTCACATAAATAATTAGCATCATGTATTGTAAGTGGTAAGAAATATTGCTGTTAACTACTATCAAGTTCAACTGGCAACCCTGTGAAGAAGAGACTTCCAATTCACCGTATCAACAACCATCCTGCTCAGGTCTTGCAGGCTCAAGGCCTTGGTTTCCTTGACTGAGCCTATCCATATGGAATGCGGTCTTTCTTTTCTCCTGCTGCCTTCTACCTGGCTGGTTGCCACTATTTGTGTCTCTCTGCCCCCTACAAGTGGTGCTATAGCAACATTTTTATGGGGGATTCTGTGGGAAGTTGGTACTCCCACTGGACAAGTTCTGCCAGAGGACACTGAGTTTCACCTTGACTCCTCATGGAAAAACAAGTTTTCAGGATGATAACTCCTAGACTAAACCAGCGAACATGGCCAGTTCATGGTACAATTCTGGACTCTGTAGTGCAAAATAATAATGACTTTCCCAAGCTTTACCCATTTCATTTCCTGTGAAGGTGAAACAGGAAGTTTGTTTCAGCTTGTCTTTAGCGATATGTGAAAGATTATAGAAAGGTGGGCTTACAGGATAGCAGTTAGAAATGCATTGGATATGATCCTGGCAAAATGCTTTACAGTCCTATTGAGTTCAGTTGGAGAGTGAAGCACGTTTATCTCACTGCCTTTGAATTCCACAGGAGCTAAATGCACTGAAACTTTGGTTGGATTATGCCCATTGTTTCTACAGAATGGAGCAATGCACTGTACAAACTGAGTTGGTGCCGGGGTTAAGGCTAGCCAGCTGTGTTTTTGTTTGAGATTACTTTAAATCCTGATTTCAATTAAATTTTGTACTAATGACATTGCAGCTTCTAATGCTTCTCTAATGCCTGAAGTGACACACCATGCTGACTCTTTTGACCTTTTCACTTCTCTCTGGCTTGTGATCATCCTCTTACATAATGTTGTTTTTGCACTTCCAGTGCTAGGCTTCATTCATTCACTTTCAGTGATTAAAAGTCTGGCCATTGTAGGGAGGGGACGTGATAACAGAAAGAAATTTAAAATCAATTTCTGATTCCTGACACTGGAATGGCTACTGCTGGCCATTGAAATGGTTCATGTTAGGAAAAACAGGAAGGTCTTTAGAAGAAAGTTCTGTTTCATGACTGACTGCTGTTTTGTGAATGATTGATGTTTCTATAAATCACACTTGTTTGTGGATTACAAACAAGAAAAACTACTGTAGCCAACTACATATCTTCCAACTGTCATCATTTGGCAGGGACAGTCCCAATTAATCTTCTGTAACCCCATTTTTCAGCTGCTTTTGAAAGATTCCAGTTTCTCCTCCACCTGTTTTTCCCATTTGTCCTCAGCTTGTTTGAATTGTTTGAGATGCCTTGAATCCTATTTTGGGAGAAATGTGGGATATAATTCCTATATATAAAATAAAATGGAATTTAAAAAAATTGTTGAAGACTGAGTTCAAAATGCAAAACTAGTTTGCAGTCAATTAACTGAGCAGGAAGTAGAGAAGAGAAAGCTTAGGCAAAAACAAACTGCTGCAGCATCTCATAGCTTGCATTTTTTCTTTCATTAATAACTTTTGCCATCTTAACCACAGTCTGATGTTTTTTGGCCAATGTGTACTGGTTGTCGTGAATGAAATTTTGGAGTATATGCATCCTTCAAATTGCCTTACATGCTAAGAGTCAAATCTAATAGAAAGTTAATTTGCCAATTCAAAGATATATATTTGGCAGGAGAAGCTTAGCAGGGACCTGGAAGCTCAGCAGGATCTGTTCTGGTTAGTACTTGGATGGGAGACTGCCAACAAATACCAGGTGGTGTAGGCTATATATTTCATAGGAAGGAAATGTCAATACCATCTCTAAGTATTCCTTGCCTAAGAACCACTATGAAATTCATGGGGTTGCCGTAAGTCAACAGGTGACTTGAAGGTACATTCACCCACATCCACACCATAGAGATGCAGAGTACACTCATTCCTCCACATTTGTGGTTCAGATTTATGTGGTTTGATTATTTGAGAAGTTGATTAATATATTCTCTCTAGGAATCCCTAGGTCCTCCAGAGAAATTCTGCTGGAAATTGTCCATAGAGTTGTGCTAGAGAACCTAGACATTCCTAGAGAAAACACTTCTCTGGGCATTTGTAGGTCCTCCAGCATGATTCTGTGGTCAGCTTTTGGCAGATGTTGAGTATAGAGTTGCACTGGAGGACCTAGAGTTTCCTAGATAAGTGGTTGCACAGGTAAAAAAAAAGTAATATACTTTTTATTTGTGTCCCCCTCCTGATGACCCTGGCCCCACCCCGCCTACTGTATAGAGTAACCCTACTATTGGCATCCATTGCAGATTGGCCAATAGAATCCTTTAGTTTGAATACCAGACTGTGTGTTGAATGGTCTTTTTCTGTTTCTGTGGTTTTCAGAGACAAACACAGCTGGTCCTTCCACTTCCCGCCATGCTGGAGCAGCAGAACGGGAAAGGCAGACACAGCAACAGACAGCACAAGCTGAAAAATGTCTTTTATTTTTAGCATGAAGAACTGTCAGGGATTTAGTTCCAGACCTCTTAGCACACACCACATTTCCTTTGCTGTGTGGTCCTATCCAGTGAATGAAACGAAACAAGACCTAGGCTTCCAAGGCTCAGAGGCCCAGGCTAGACTCTCAGAAATGTGGGCAGCTGTGCGTACTGCCCTTAAGTCCCCCTTTTTCAAAATGTCCAGAGTACTGAATTTTCTTAACTTCCTCAGAGCTGCAATTGCAATTATTTTTTAAAAGGAAAAAAAAGCCTACATGAAAGAGGAAATACTTTTTGAGTGTGTTAAAAAAAAAGGTGGAAGGGATCAATGGTTGTAAAAATGGTACTTTGCCAGAAAACAAGCACAGCAACACATGGAAAAATCAGCCATCTTATTGATGGAATGAGTTTGTGTTATAAGCATCACTATGCGTTTTTTGTTTCTAAGTCAATGCATTTGCTGACCTAATTTTGTGAATCACAAAAGCTTCAGTTATGAAGTGAAGGGGGATGGCTGAGGGTCCACAATTCTCCTGATTCATAATGCTTGAGGAGAGCAGTAAATTCAGGCTTCCCCCAGGTAGCTGTTAAGCCGCTAGAATGCTCTCTTTGTTGCAATCAAGGGGAAATGGAAGTGGATCTCACAAGAGGAAGTAAATAGAGCAGCAATAAAAAGTCCCTTCCCTTTGCATCTAAACATCTGTTCTAACTTTTGACAATTCTGATGTGAAAGTAAAACATAAAGCAAAGGGACCAGAGCAGTGGTTCCAGTGAAAACAAGTTATCCAAAGCACGCTCCATTTAGGTCAAGCTGAGGTAACAAATGGCTTTTAATTTTTTTCATTTCGGAAAACATCCTCTCTCTTTCGCTCTCTCTTACACACACAATCACTTGTGCATGCTATCCTCATTTTCCTTTCAACATATGAAGCAACTTTTATCTTGGATCGGATCATTAATTTATCAAGTGCAGTAACCAACTACCTACCAGAGCTTGGAACAGTTCAATTTTTGAATTACAATTTCCCAAATTCCCTAGCCAACATGGCCAAAGCCATAGCTTTTTCAGGCTCTGATTGCAGAAATGGGGAGCACACCATCTTCCATATATTGTTGGATTGCAGCTCCCAGCATTCCTCACCTTTGCCCGTTCTGGTTAGGGTCGATAGGAGAGCTAGTCCAACAGCATCTCAGGACCCAGTTGGCCACCCAGATGTACTCTGACTGGCACATGTTTTTCATACTCTCATGAGCAGTGGTCTTTCCCAGTCCTTCTAACATGTTATCATTTCTTGGAAATACTAGAGACTCACGCCTTGGGGCCCTTTCACACTACAACATTATAGCATTGTGATTTCACATTAATTGCTATTGCTCTTTCCTATAGAATCCTAGGATTTGCAGTTTAGGGTGCATTATTTAGAATTCTCATCTACAGAACTGCAGAGCTTCACCAGAATACAAACTCCATGATTTCATAGGATGCTACCATGGCATTTAAAGTGGAATCATATCACTACAATTGTGTAGTGCAAAAGGGCCCCTTCTGTTTGCAAACTCTATATAGCACATAGTGTATTCTACAACTAGATATCAAACAAGGTATCTGCTTAATATGTGACATGGGGTCATGTATAGTTGGCTCTTGGTATCCACTGAGGTTTGGTTCCAGGACCACCCCTGTGGATACTAAATCTGTGGATCCTTAAGTCCCATTATATGCAGTGGCACAGTAAAATAATGTCCCATGGCAAAATCAAGATTTGCTTTCTTTTAAAAAAAAAATATTTGAAAGCTGTGAAGAGTTGAATCCATGGATGCAGACCTTTAAATCATTATAGATGCAGAGGAATGTAGCATGATGGTTAGCTGTGGCATAGTTCTGTTATCGCCCAAAGGATTAAAGCCTGTTTTTAGCCTTGAGTAGTTGCATTGAATTCATGGAATTTACCTGTGTGTGACAGTTGTTTGAATGGTCCGTGTTTCTGTTTTGCAAAGCTTTGAGCTTTTTTTCCAATTTGATGCCATAGATAGGATCACAGTAGCATAGTTACAAAAAGTGACATGACTTCAGATAACATGGTATGACTTGGAACATGCCACGTTATCTGATGATACCTCACTTATTCCTGAATTCTTGGATAGAATCTGAATCATTGAGGGTGTAAGACTCCATTCACTAATACCCGATAAACTGTGAAACTGAGCTACTAATAATACTGTTACTATTTCATTGTCTTTATAATCTACTAATGTAAATAAAATTGTTTTATTGTTGTCTTAAAAAGGAAAGCAGATTATACATTTACCTTTCTGTGCTATCTTTCTTCTCTGGAGGATAGGGAATAAAATATTTTACCTTAAAAACTTACTGCATTTTTATCTCTTTTTCTTAGGGTACTCTAGTCTGTTGCCATGACTACAACCTTCACCATATTGTTCTTATTTTACAGTCATTAATAAGAGTAAAATAGCAGATGTATAATTACGCTATTCCTCAATCCATTAGCTTGCAGATGGCATGGTAAAACTATTTCATGTGAAAGAGTGCATTTTGACTTGTTTGTTTATTCATTTCTCTACTGACAGCTGATTCAATAAAAGGCAAAGGTAAGTTGTGAAGACGATTCTGCAAACCATGCAAGGGTGAGAGAAAAACATATCTACTTACTATCCAAAAAGAAAATAAAAAAGAAAATTGAGCATTAAAAGACTAACATTCATTGGAAGGATTGTAAACATGGTCTTAATAACACTTTGAATATGAAACTAAACATCCACCATTTATGCCATGAATACGCCAGTTCTAATAGTAGGATAAGTCAGGTCATGGCCTCACTCCATCTATAGCTGAAGGCATCTGATGATGTATAAAAACTGATGAATTTAGATAACCAATTTGTCAGCATTTGCGAAAGTTAGTTTTTAGATTACAGCTCCCAGAATTCCCCAGGTCACTGGCCCTTTTGGCTAAAGGGTTTCTGGAATTCGTAATTCAAAGGTGTAATTCATGCTCTGAGATTTGCACCCCTGTATGTTGCAGAAGATGCAAGCTGCCAGTTTAATTTGGTTTAGATAGAGATTGTACTGTGGATAGTGTATATCCAGATCAGCAGTACAGAGAAGAGCTGCTTCCATACAGAAATCTTTCTCTTGCTTAGACTGAGCTGACAGCCTCTTGCTGATGGATTGAGGCAATTTACTGTGCTTTATCACTTCTAGTCTCCCAGGAATTGCAGGGCTGAAAGATGACATTGGCTTAATCACAACCAGATCCATAGTCTTGCACAGGAACTTTAAATCATGATTGTAGTCCTCCTGGTGTTAAGGCTAGTTGGTGGCCACTGATATATATGATGTGAGGAAAAAGCCAGATTGAGTGTGGGGAGAAGGTATGATAATCACAAGAAATTGAAGATGTAATTAGCAAGGAGGGCTGAACTTCACAACAGGTTGCTCAGGGCCATTGAGCCATTGTTTAGCAGTGGAGCATCTTGAATGCAGAGCATCCCTGTCGTCTTCTGTGAAATCTCAGGTAGTTCTTGTTTAAAAAGGCCAACTAGCAGGGAGTGGGAAAGACTTTTTAACCTGCGAACAGGGGAGGAGAACTTTTGCTTTCCCAGAGATTTTGGACTTCAGCTGTTGGAAGCTCAAAACAGCAGGGCTCATGGCGTGAGAGCATACCAAATGTAGTTCAAAAACATCTGATAGGCCAAAGATACCATACTCCTGGGCTACATGACCTTGTGCAAGATGAATTTGTGTGCCTTCCATTTGTTGGTTGCTTGGTTTAACAACTATGTTTAAATGAGTGTGTCAAGAGGAGTTTGTCAATTACAAGGAAAGTTTCCATGTCACCCTTTCCCTTGCAATCACTGCAAGGGTGATGAACCTCTGGCTTTGGGTCTAAATCCTGCCTTCATGGGGTTCCCACCTTGTCTCCTGTGTTTGCCACATGGACACAGCCCTGTCTACATGGGAACATTGCCGGGTGATTTCCCAGCTTTTGTTTCCCCCCTCAGCCCAGATTCCTCCGAAGTGCATGTGGAGAGATCGTAAACTATTTAAATAAAATGAAGAGTATTTAAATCATGCAGAGAAGCCCTTAGTTATTAGCAGTAAGATGTGTTGTCTTTGCCACTGCCCACCACTGGAATGAAGTGTTCCAGAACTTCCCTGAAACTGAATTTGGCATTCAGGTTGAATGATCCTTTGCCATAATATGTGGGGTGGTCTTCTACAATCTGTTGGCCTCCAGATGTATTGAACTATATTTCCAAAAGTCCGTCAGCCACCTAAGGTTATATCCATGCAGGATGAGTGGTGATGTACCAGCTAGGATTTGTTGCCCTGCCTTTGCAAATGCCATGTCAGCTGTTTTCTCCCTTGGTGGTATACATTGCTAACAATAATTGGTTCTCCACATGTTTCTAAATAGCAGACAGGGCATTCCCCATGAATGGGTATTTTTGTGGTTACTGATAACTAGAAGACTTTTCATGGTTTGAATTTGGTATCAACCATTTACATCCTGCTGTGATAGGTTTATTACTATTTGACAGAAGCTTGATTCATAGAAGAATGTTGCAAATCCATAAAATGTTCCAATAAATATTTAAAAAGGAATAATATGAATACATTAGTGTTGCAATCTTGCTGTATCCTTTTAACTGTGAATAATACTTGGTGATTGCCTTTGGAGTAGACATGTATGGAGTCGTAGTGCAAAATTGTTACACGAGGTGGTAGTAAAATCAGAATTGTGTGTGTGTGTGTGTGTGTGTGTGACATACAAATTCCGAACTCAAAATTAAACAGACTAAATTGCCCATTCAATCTTTAGGTGAAAATATAACAATCAAATGTTATGTGACACTCTCAGCTGGGCAGAAAGTTGTAAGCTTGTAAGTTCATTCTCTTGTAACTAGGCATTTAAAACTGTATCCTGGTATTAGTTTAAGCAATGGGCAGGATGAGATAGTATGAAGTTCAGTCTCATGGTTTTCTTCTCTGTTTAAAAAGATTTAGATGAGAGGCTACCATTTTGATTGATCTCTAAATCAAAGGCTATTCAAAGTGTTAGCTACCCAGAGGTGATATCGAAATCAAGCTAATGGTAGTAGCAGTCGTGTTTGTAAAGTCTGAGATACTAGATGATGAAAAGTAGTTATGTACTATTGCACTGAATAACACTTTCTTCCCACATAACAGGTGTCTCTCTTTTCAGTGCAGTTTCCTGCAAAAGGCAAAGTAGAAAGAAGCAGACATACAGTTTTGCAATGTGACCAAAAAAACACAAACAACACAAAAAACCTTTTAGTTTTCAAATTTCTTATTTTTTAAAATATCTTTACTGGCAAGTATAAGGAAAAGCACATATGGGATCTTCTATATTATGACTAATCTAGATGGCTTTGACTGCTGTTAGAGGTTGGAGAAGTTGCTTTTCTTGCCTACTGACAGACCCCTGGTGATGCAGTGGTTAAATGCCTGTACTGCAGCCACTCACTCAAAAAACCATAAGGTGGCGAGTTCAATACCAGCAAAAGGGCTCAAGCTTGACTCAGGCTTGCATCCTTTCGAGGTTGCTAAAAAGAGTACCCAGATTGTTGGAGGCAAGTAGTTTACAGTTGTAAACTGCTTAGACACTCCTTAGGTGGTATGAAGCAGTATATAAATGAAGCTGGGTTTTTTTTGGGGTTTTTTTTTTTTGACAATGCTGGGCATGGGATTCTGAGGGCTATAATCCAAAAAGGTAACTTTTCCAAGCTCTGACTACTCTCTATCTATTATTGGAGCAGCAGCGTGTGGTACTCTGAACCAGGCAGCAAAATGATTTGGGCAAGCCCTGGCCTCTATATTTTATAGCTGTGTATAAAAGGGAGTTTGGGTGGTTGAAGGATCTCTGCCAGACAGAAGACATGTATAAACATACTTGCAGCATACAGGGTATATCTTCTCTGCAGCAGTTTGACACCACTTTAACTGCCATGATTCTTTCCTACAGAATCCTGGGATATGTAGCTTGGTAAAGCATCAGAGTTCTCTGACAGACCAAGCTGAATACCTCACCAAACTACAAGTCCCAGGATTCCACAGGATGAACCCATGGCAGTTAGCGGTGTCCAACTGCTTTAATTCTGCAGTGTATGTTTACTTAAAAGTCAGAAATTCCTCTCTGTAAGAGTGTAGAGTCTACAACATTCAACCCATTTATCGCTTCTTCAGTCAAAGAAATATTCCAAGCAGGGTTGATCTTCCCTTATTATAGAATGACCAGGAGGCCATTCACACTACAGAATTATAGAGCTATTATTCCACTTCAGCTGCTTATGGAATGTTGGAATTTGTAGTTTGGCAAGGCACTGGAACTCTGGCTAAGCACTCTAAATTTCTCCTCCTTGTACTGCAAATCCCAGGATCCCATAGCTTGGAATCGTGACAGTTAAAATGGAATAACAGTGCTATAATTCTGTGATGTAAGTGGGCTGCTGATGTGATAGATTACAGGGCAGTGTTGCTTATTAAGCAACAGGGTGAGAAAAGCAGTGGCAGTTAAAATGATTATGGGTAGCAGAACTCTTAACGTTAAAAGAGTCTTGATCTCCTTTGCATTTTAGTCACAGTTCTGTTACAGGCCTGATTGGGAAATCAGCTCAGTCCAACTCCTTTTTCAGTAGAAATGTGTTTGTGTGGTAGCCATAGATTTATTTTTATTACACCTCACGTTGGCTGCGCAGCAGGGAAGCAGATCTGTGGCTTGAACATTTTGTCAAGGCTCATTCAACTCTTGAGAAAGCAGCTTTGCCTATTAACCTCAGATCTTCCCTCCTCCAGGAGATTTGTGAAAACCTCCTGGGTTTCTGCTCTCATGCTGGCAAAGGCATTACCTCAAGGGCTTGGCAGTGGCCAGTCTGGAGGGATGCCTGGTGTTCCAACCTTAGGAGAAAGGTGGAATCTAAAATAAATAAAAACTCATATTGTAGAATAATGTTCTGATCTCTGTTATTCATGTGCTCCTGCCCTGTAAGGTATCACCTCTCTCTCTTTCTCTCTTTCTTGTTCTTATGCTTTTTCCAAAAAGAGATGCAGATATGAGCAAGCAATTTGTTCAAATTGTTCTCCTCAAGAAGACACTTCTGTTGTTGCGGCCTCTTTTGTGGCCTATTATTTGTTTGTTTGTTTTTTAAAAGGAAGGCTTGCAAGTGGTTGGTTAACTTACAATTTATATGTGTTATTACGGCACTTGGCCAGCACAGGTTAACTTACAAATAATACACTCACCTGTAATGAAGGACTGGCAGGAAAAAATACATTTCAAAAGTAATTTAACAAAGGCAGAATGAAATCACTTTAATTGTGACACTAGCAGTATCTTGCCACCTTGCCTAAGGCTGCATCTGCACAGCAGATTCAGTATACAAAGGGATCCTGCAGCACCTTTGAGACTAACTGAAAGAAAGAAGTTCATAGCACAAGGTTTCATAGATTTGAACCTTATTTCTTGAGATGCATGCACTTCTGTCAGTTAGTCTCAAAGATACTACAAGATCCCTTTGCATACTGATTTTCCAGACATGGCTATCCTTTTGAATCCTACCACAGCGGAATTAATGTAGTTTGACACTGCTTTAACTGGCATGGCTCAATACAGTACTATCAGATTCTGGGATTTGCAGTTTTGTGAGATATTTAGCCTTCTCTGTGTGAGCGCTCTGGTGTCACAACAATCTACAAATCCCACTACAAATTTTGAAGTGTGGCAGCAGCCTATTATGTTACATTTAAAGGGCAGCCTAGGGACATTGTAACCAGATCCCCCCCCCCCTATGTTTTTATGCCATTCTCTTATCAACCCTAAGGTTGTTTAAAACACACACACACACACAAAATAATGGAAGTGTTTGTCCCAAACTCACCCTGGGCCCTATTTATCAGCTGCAGGGGGAAAGTGGCAAATGCAAGATGCTTCTATCTTCCATTGATGGTGTGGTCTTCTCAGGCAGCTATGTCTTAGTGAGGCCTCCCAGTCTGAAGCTATCTGGCTGGTTGTGGGAAGGGTATCCCCTTGGATAGATATTGGAGGAGAAGTCTTCCCTCTGGTCTACCCAGGGAGGCAACCCAGCCAGTCAGGCTGTTCAGTTTCTCAGAGGCAACTCTCTATTCCCCAGTTTTTTCATCAGCTGGATATGGGTTGATTTTGTCTTTTAGACACCTTGATATTTTTTTCTTCTTTCATTGTCACAACTTTGATTGTTGTTTTAACAATGGGCTATATCTGTTTGGGTAGGGAGAAATGGGGCCTGTGTTTGCTTTGAACCTCATTATGGGAACTGGGGGGGTGCAGGTAATCAAGGAGATCTCTGCTTGGGGGGTTATCCCACCTCCCTCCTGGACTGCATAAGGAATCATGCAGTGGCAGATGCCCATGTGCTTCCAATTTTATTGGCATCCCATGAATCTTCCAGTTGTCAGACTAGAGATGTGGTTTCTATCAATTGATAGGCAGGTTGGCAATGGCTTGTCTCCATTGTCCTATGCTGAGCCAAGCTTCTGATAGCTGAGTAACGCATAAATTTATGGGCACAGTTCCAGTGAAGTTTGTGTTGTGTATTCTTTGGTCTAGCTTTGGTTGCCCCCTAACACTTCATCCCGGCAGTGAGTTACATTGAATAATGGCATCAAAAAATCTGTGATGGGTAATGGGGAGGAATTATGTTTTAGAAGTAACTTTCCAAGTGCTAAGGAAAAAAAAGTAAGGGAAGGATCAGTGATAGAGGTTTTTAAACTACTAATGGTGTACAGAGAATAGATAGAGCCACCCTTCCTCTCTCCCCATAATACTACAGTTCAATTAAAATGATTGGCAGAAAGTTTAAGCCTGACAAAAAGAAGCACTTCTTCACAAAAATAGGTAATTAATTTATGGAATTTTCTGCCAGAAAAAAAGAGGCAGGGTTTGCCGGCTTAGGCAGCTTTAAAGAGGGATTATGAAATGTAGGGAAGATAAGTCTATTAATTGTCATTAACCATTGAAAGATAAATGTTTGGAGGAATTATACTCCCTATACATACTTCCCTGGTCATTTGCATCTTCAGGGGGACAGAAGTGGGCAGGTGGACCCTGTCTTGTATCCACTGTTGGGAGGGAGTGCTATATCTTGCAGAGAGACAGGAAAGAGTCTTTCCAGCTCTAGCACCTCAGGTATGGACAGATCTAGGAAAGATACTTTTTTAAACTTCTAAATCCTATAATCCCATAGTTCCTCAGCTAGCATTGCTACTGACTAGTGGTCATGCTACATGGGGGATTCTGGGCATTATAGCAAAGAAGTAACTTTTCCAAGCTATGACTGTGGGATGGCTTCCTCATGGAGACCCAGTTGTCACTGATGTTGCCCTCATTTTTGTATTTTGATGGTTTGATGTTGGTTTACATTGTGCTAAATTGTTTTAAAATAGGAATGGGGAAAAGGAGCATCCATAAGAATGTTGTTGTCCCCAGATGTGCCAGAATGACTTAGCATGACTTTTAGAGGCTTCCAGGAGCATCAGTTCACCTTTGAACACCTCCTAAACTAACAGAATCCCCAAAACAAGCCCGGAAAATCCATCAGTGGAGGTCTCTTCCAGTTTGGTGGTAGTAAAGCACAAGATGGGCTTGGGGTTGAAAATTATATAGTTTATATTGTTGATTATACTTTTCCCTGTCATCTTTGGCTATAGGCTGGGATATAAATATTTGAATAAATGTAAGTATGCAAAGTTAAACTGCATGCTAGTGAGGTCTTGCAGATCTGCAAAACTCCTTTTTAGTTTTTTTTTTAAATGCTCTGTTGTTATAATTTTCTCTGTTCACAACTTTAAGGCTAATTTTAATTAGATTATTAATCTTTGCATTATCTCTGTGAAGTGTATTGACCAAGGCACCATGTAAGTTAAGAGCTGTAATTACTGTGGAACTGTAAATAAGATTTGCCAGATGAAATGCATCCTTGTGAATCTTCTGTTCATAGCACAAGATTCAATGCAGGCAACCATTTCAATATCCTTGTGTGTCTTGAGAGAGTTTCATTCTGTATTACATTCAGAACTGAAAAAGGGGATAAGTTTTTCTTTGAACACTTGAAAATTGGAGTATTGGTTCTGAATTTCAAAGAAATAGTAAAATCTGCATATTTTTTCCATTCTTGCTTGAAGCATTCATTGGCCTTAAACATACCCTATGCACCTTAAGGCCTGACAGGCAAATGTCCACCTCTCTTTATCTGCCAAAATGGGGAAGGGGAGAGGATATAATTTCCACTGCATTACCATAGAATCATAGAATCATAGAATCATAGAGTTGGAAGAGACCACAAGGGCCATCTAGTCCAACCCCCTGCCATGCAGGACCTCCAAATCAAAGCATCCCTGACAGATGGCCATCCAGCCTCTGCTTAAAGACCTCCAAGGGACTCCACTACGCTCCGAGGGAGTGTGTTCCACTGTCGAACAGCCCTTACTGTCAGGAAGTTCCTCCTAATGTTGAGGTGGAATCTCTTTTCCTGCAATTTATATCCATTGTTCCGCGTCCTAGTCTCTGCAGCAGCAGAAAACAAGCTTGCTCCCTCCTCAATATGACATCCCTTCAAATATTTAAACAGGGCTATCATATCACCTCTTAACCTTCTCTTCTCCAGGCTGAACATCCCCAGTTCCCTAAGGCGTTCTTCATAGGGCATGGTTTCCAGACCCTTCACCATCTTAGTTGCCCTCCTTTGGACCCGCTCCAGTTTCTCCACATCCTTTTTGAATTGTGGTGCCCAGAACTGGACACAGTATTCCAGGTGGGGCCTGACCAAAGCAGAATAGAGTGGCACCATTACCAGAATCACCACATATCATAAGAAGCAACAGTTCAACTTTATTCTGTGCTCATCTATACACTCTTGGAGTACTATATTCTGGGAGTAACATTTTAAGGACAACATGATCAAAGTGGGCATAACCAAAGGAGGGGGGTCAAAGATGTTGGTGGGTCTAGAAATCAAGTCCTGCAACATATGGTTAAAAGAGCCCTTGGTTACTTTTAGCATAGAGGACAAAAGATTAAGGAGATACATGACAATTGTTGTCAAATATCTGAATGGTGGCTATGCAGAAGATAGAGTAAATATATAATGTTTCTCAAGAGGACAGGCAGAACTAGACCTAAGAAATTGCAAAGGCAGGGGAGGCAGACTTCCATCGGACATTTACAGAAGCTTCCTAACATTAAGAGCTGGTCTACAGAGAAAGAGATGGCTTCAAGAGCAGTGGCATCACTAGGGCTGGTGCCAGTGCAGTACCTCCTGATGTCACAAACCTCTGAATTAATGAGAAAATTGATACAAGTTGATGTACAATATTACTTATTCCAGTACCTATTGACCCTTGTTCGAGGCATCTGCAAGCTGTATTTCTTTTTGTATTCGTATATATAATATTGCATTGATAATATTGCACAGTATTGTATTGTTTTGTGCAGTCATTGACTGTAATAAATCTCATTCCATTTCAAACTCTCTTTTCTTCCATTACCACACCATATAGAATCTTTAGGGCTTTGTGTGTGTGTGCGTGGGTGTTTTTGTATTCTCACCTTTGGTCCATCCCTTTAACTGGAATGGTTTGCTGGGAGGATGGAACTCTTCAGTACTGTTGTGGCCAAACTCAATAAGAAGGAGTAGAGGCAATGTGGTGGTGGTGATATTGATGGTAGGTTGATATAAATAGAAAGCCTGTTGGAGTCTCAGGCTATATTCCTATACAGTACAGGGTTACCTAGAAGTAAGCCTTCTTCAATTCAGTTAAACATTTTGATACATATAAGATTGTGTTATCAAGGAGGAAAGAGGGGGGAATGAAACATACGGGGTACAGAATTTGTAGAGTAGAGAAACAAAGGAAAAAGAGATTTCCGATGGTAATGCAGAAAAGAAAAGGAGGTGTAGGAGTTACACTTATCAGCAGGGACACTCATAAGTGTAACTCCTTATGCTTGAGAGGGACAGAGTTTTGAATGTTGGATTAGGACTCTGGGAGACCAGGGTTCAAATTCTTGCTCAGACCACTGGGTGGCTGTGGACAAGTTACATTCCCTCTTGCCAAGAAAAGCATAAGATAAGTTTGCCATAATCAGAATCAGATTGAAAGCACATAGCAGAAGAAGAGAGATAGATGTAAAGGGAGGCATGGGAGGGAAAAGAGGATGGATAGAAAATGAGATAAGAAGCCAGCAGATACAAATGGTTACAGAAGTGCTCCTGCATGGTTCATGTGGCCCTTTGACTCATTACAAATAGAAAACTGGCTTTCAGGGTGATTTCAGTTGTGTATCTCTTACCCATACTAATGGGAGCTTAAGGGCAGTAACTCGGCAATCCATCACTGTCATTGCCAAAGTGCAAAATATTGCCTTAGCTAATGCAAATGGATTATTACTGTCAAACCTCTAGCTGCTTGAGTGTGGCATGTATGGTTCAGCAGTGCTGTGAATTTGCTCAAAAAGTGCTGTGCTGATTTTTAATGCATGTTTTTAAAAGGTCTAGTGGGTGGAACATATCTAATTTATTAAAAGATGCCTATCTCACACAGCGGATATTCAGAAGGCAATTTCCATGTTAGCAAAAACAACAGTGTTCTCTGGCATCTTGAAATCTCTAAGTGCAAGTCCATGAATGTTTAGTCAAATGTGCTAAAAGAGTGCTCCAGTGTGCTCAATGGAGCATGCTGCTTGATAAGCGTGCATAAGAATTTGGCCTGAGAAATGTATTCTAGCTGACAGTGAGCTTGTTAGGCTACAGCTAACAACTTGAGACTCTAGGGCAGTGAGGAGGAACCTTCCGAAATCCACTGTGATGAATCTGCTCTGACTTGGACTCCAAATTGAGAGCATATTGTAATGAGATGATTAAGGTTGAGGGATGAGTTTCATTTTGTTTATCCTGCAAATGTGGACAGGATCTTTGAAGATGAAAGATCAACCACTTATTGATTAGACCCAGAGCCTGGGAAAGTTATTTTTTCTGGACTACAGGTCCCAGAAGACACCAGTGGCCACTCTGGCTAAGGGTTTCTGGGACCTGCGGTCCAAAAGGTAACTTTCCAGAGCTCTCATTAGTTTGTTGTTGTTGTGTGCCTTCAAGTCATTTCTGACTTATGGTCACTCTAAGGCAAAATTTTGAGTTTTCTTGGCATGATTTGTTCCGAGGAGGTTTGCAGTTGCCTTCTCCTGAGGCTGAGAGCATGTGACTTGCCCAAGGCTACCCAGTAGGTTTCATGTCCAAGGTGGGAATTGAACTCTGGTCTCCAGAGTCATAGTCCAACACTCAACCTCTATTTTGGTTGATAAGTCCTGCCTGGGCAAGGCTGGGGGAATTTGTAAACGAGTCTTTGAAAAGACATTAAGTTTCAACTCCTCTATTTAGAAAGGCATTGAATTTTGCCAATGAAGCCTTTACTGGCCAGTGTCCAACCTTCCTTTTTACAAGATTTTGGCGCAGGTGGTGGCAATGTAACTGCAGGTTTTCTTACCAAACTACAAATCCCAGGATTCCCTACCATTGATATGGTGGTGTCAAACTACTTTATATCTGCAGTGTGGCAGTAGCCTTAGTCAACAAAACCTCTGACAAAGAAGCTAATTTTTAAAAGTATCTTTATAACTGCTCAGATCCCACTTGTCTTCCATGTCCTCTATCCATTTGAAAGCTTTTCAGAGGAATTGGCATTGAGAGGATGGTGAAGGAGAGCTGCGGAAACACTGACTTTCAGTTCTGGGGTGCAGCTGTGTGTCTGAAGTAAACACTGCAATAAAACTTGAGCTGGAAAAAAGTGGGACTTTACTGTAGCTCATTGTACTGTAACTGAGTATGTCTTCCTACAACAGGCAAAATAACCAGCAACTGTCTCCATTACTGACCATCTGTGAACAGCAAAACAGAGAGAAAAGCAGGGAGCAGATCAGCCTCCCTCACCAGCTACCTCAACAAGTTTTAAAGAAACATAGATCTACAAGTTCAGACACCAAAATGGAAATCATTAAAAAAGTAGAGGCTGGTGAAAGAAAAAGTTATCCTTGGGTGGATTTTGGAAGAAACTTTCAAATCATCTGTAAAATGGTTCAGAACATTTTTGGGTCTAAACAGACAGGCAAAAAGAGGTGCTTTCAGGCCGGATTGAAGGCATGGCGTTTAGATGACACATTCCTTGAAGCCAGCAGGCAAGTGCCCTTATGCAGAGAAAAGCCATTTTAAAAGGAAGCAACAAACTTGCCAAGAAAACACCATGATAGGGTCGCCGTAGGGTTGCCATAAGTCAGAAATGACTTGATGGCACACAACAATAACAGGAGCAACAACAACTATGTGCCCTCACACTCATGACCAGAACTTGCTAGACAATTCCATCCCAATATTAGGATCCTCCTGACCTCTCAGATCTTTGGCCATTTGGAAGAGCCCTTCTGAGAATTTTCTAAATTGCTTTTCAAAAATCCCTTCAGGTTCCTAGCTTGTTCCCATCACCGAAGCCAGAAGGAATAATGTTTTTTTTAAAAGCCATCTGTCACTGTGGCCTGAATACACAGACTTCTTTTGAAAAGAATGGCATAGCATAAAGTCACCGCCAGCTGGAAGGAGGAGAGGGATTTTGCTAGCTCCCCTGCTGTGATTTTTAACACTCATGCCTGGCCTGCCCTTTAGTGAAACAGATGAAGGTACAAAAGTTGTGTGTAAGTTCCCATAACACAGTGTTATGGTTCAGCAATTGCTTTGTTTCTTCCCTGTAATTGTCAAGTGCTAGCAGTGGGATTCTATAAAATCAGCTGATTTTCTAGTGTTTAAAATAGAGATACACAGACCAAAAATGTTTTTGTTCATATGCTCTCATAGTTTCATGTTTTACAATGTTCTTGGTGTCAGGTGATTACATTCTGATTTTTAGCTGTCTTATGGTCTTCTTTTTTCATCCTGTGATATTTTGCAGCTGGTGTCATTGTGGGGCAACAAAAACCAAATGCACAGGTATAGGATGTGGCGTACATGGATCAGCAGTACTACCTCTGAACAGGACCTTGAGAGTATTGTTGGTCATAAACCGAACATGAGCCAGCAATGTGATGATGCAGCAAAGAAACTGAATGGTATTTTAGCCTGCATTAATGGAAGCATAGTTTCCAAGTCAGGGGAAGTAAAAAATCCCACTATATTTTGAACTGGTCAAGCTGCTTCTGTTCTGGGCACCTCGTTTTAAGAAAGAGATAGACAAGTTGGATCGGGTTAAGAGAAGGGAACAAAGATGACAAAAGGTATGGAGAACAAAATATATGAGAAAAAGTTTAAAGGAGCTTGGCTTGTTTAACTTGGTGAAGAGAAAACTGAGGGGTGACATTTAAATACCTCAAGGGGTTTATATACCTTAAGGGATAGAGAGGAGGGGCCAGCTTTGTTCTCTGAGGGTAGGACCAGATCTAGTGACTTGACATTACAGGAGGGTAGATTTCGACTGAACATTAGAAAGAAATTCCTGATACTAAGTGTGGTTTAGCAATGGAAACAATTGCCTAGAGAGATGGTGGGCTTTCTTTCTTTCTTTTGATTCTTTAAAAAATGTTTGTGTTCATTTTTTTTAAATTGTTCATTTATTTTTTAATTTGTGAGTTGCCTTGGGAAGTGTCGCTCAGTTCGCTGGTGAGAAGGGGCTGCTGGATGGATGGGAAAGTGACAGGCTTTCCTTTGCTGCTCATCCAGCAGCTCCACCAGACCAAGAAAAGGCTGTTGAAAAGATGAGGGGGGTATTAAAGAGTTATTCATACTACCACTGGGATTGTTTATAGGAAATATCCCCTGATATCTCAGTCCTGGAATTGCCTGTAAGGCTTCAGTAATGCAGTAGGCCATCCTATTGTTGAATTGTGGGTGTAGCGAGTGATGGGATGGATTGTTCTTTGGGTGTAGGAGGTGATGGGATGCTTTGTACAGGCAATGTACGTAGAGTCAGTGGCTGGGGATGGGAGGCTTCTTCCAGGGCTGCAGCCAGGGACAAGGTGGGGTTCTCACCCTCCCAGAGTTCTTTCTCTTTCCCAGCTGCAATGCTTCAGCTAATAGTGCCCACAACCTCCCCAGTATCCCACACAGTTACTAATTAAATTTGCATTGTCAGAATGACACTGTGAACACAAAGGTGTGTTGTTTCACAAGGAAGTTTGACCTTCTGCAACAGCTGAAAAGGAATATATAGGCTGGCATAATGGGAGGTTAAGCCACCAGCAAGATCTTGGGCTTAGCAGTGGTGGTTGGTAACTCTCATGTCAGTAGGGCAGTGAAAGTGTCAGGTTTTAGTAAAAAAGAACAAAAAGGCACAGTTGAGATTTGGTGAATCTCCTTAGCAGAGCTTTCTGCAGCAAAGCAGACGAAGAGATTAAGAGCAGCCACACCAACCTCCAGTCATGTATATAGCCTAGGAAAAGATGTAACAGAGTCTTCATTTAAAATAACATAAACATAGTTTTACTCACAAATTTTATGTATAGTTGATATACACAGGCACAGCTTCATAATGAAGATCAAAAGAATAGTAAGTCTACATGCTACTGAGTAGAAAGTATTCAAAAGAGCTGAATCAACATCCTGAAACAAGCATGCTGAAGAGAGACAAACAAAATGGAGTCTGAGACAAAGAAAGGTGTGCTCTTCAGGAAGAGAGGGTGTGTGTGAGTAACACAAACAGGAGATTACCACAAACATGCATTCCTAAGGTTCTAGAAGGTCTCAAAATACAAAGGTTGCTGTACTCAACAGAATGCACTGTAAGCTTGGGAGAGTTTTCAAGGAGCTATCCAAGGTACTGAACCTATTTTGAGAGAGTGTGTTCAACACCTTAACAGGTTGGATTAAAGTGGGAAGTGGATCCATTGCCTTGTGGCCACAGGAGCCACCAATTTCCACTGGGCTGTAATCTTTCTCAAAACTGACTATTGTTGTAAACTGCTCTTGAGTTGGCCTCAATTCAAGGTAACCCTGTCCATGAGACACCTCCAAGCCCCCCTATCCTCCACTGTCCTGCAAGCTCATGGCCATGGCCTCCTTAATGAATCTATTCATCTGATATGCCATCTTCCTCTCTTTCTATTGCCCTCCACCTTTCCTAACATTATAATGATTCTTCTGTTCTCACGATGTGGCTGAAATATAAAAACCTTATAGTCAACTTGGCTTCCGAGGAGAGTTCAGGCTTAATCTGTCCTTGGATCCATTTGTCTTTTTGGATGTTCATGGTATCCATAGAACTCTTCTCCAGCACCATATCTCAAATTAGTTGGTTCTCTTTCTGTCAGCTTTCTTTACACTCCAGATCTCACATCCATTCATGGCAATGGGAAATATGATGGCTTGAACGATCCTTGATATCTTGATATCCTTGATAGCTTTAAGATCTTGTCTAGTTCTTTCATAGCTGCCCTTCCCAATCCTAACCTTCTGATTTCTTGCTTGCAATCCCCATTCTGATCAATGATTGATCCAAGGTATGGGGAAGCTTTAACTGTTTCAATTTCCTTCCCATCTATTTTGAATTTCTGTAGCTTCACTGTGATGATTATTTCTGTGTTCTTAATGTTATACTGCAAGTCTACTTTAACACTTTTTTCTTTTACTTGCTTTAGTAATAGTCTCTGAGGTTTTCTGCAAGTAGTATGGTGTCATCTGTACATCTTAGATTGTTGACATTCTTTCCTCTGATCTTCACTCCTTCTTCCTTTGTGTCTAAACTTGCTCTGCATATATTTTCTGCATGCAAGTTGAATAGATAGGGTGATAGAATACAGCCTTGTTTGACCCCCTTTCTGATTGGGAACCATTCTGTTTCTCCATATTGTGTCCATATTAGCTTCCTATCCTGAATACAGGTTACACAACAGGACAACCAAGTGCAATGGATGAACCCACTTCCTTAATCCCTCCTGCCATTTGCAGCCTTAACTGCAAAAATGGCAACTCTCTAAAAGTCTGCAGATACTACTAAAAGGACAAATAGATGGGTCCTAGAGCAAATCAGGCCTGAACCTTCCCTGGAAGCTAAATATAAACCACACTTATGTGCACATAAGCCATCAACAGGATTCTACCCATAGTTTTTTTTTTAAAAAAAAGGCTATTGTTGATATTCCCATGACAGAATGTAACTGCACCAAGTCATGAATGCTAATTTAAGCTCTCAAGAGGAACTTTATTTGCTTAATGCCACGTGGAATGGATTGTATTTTTCTGCTGGGAAAACATAAATAGGGTCTAGTGGCACCTTAAAGACTAACAGACTGATTGTGGCATGTGTTGCATAAAGACATTATCCTCCAGCCTTTTTAAACCTCACAGTTTATAGCATTGTTTCCTCTGAACTGCTGTGTTTGCCTGGATCTGTCTGTCTGTCCTTATTCATTTGCCAAATGAACATAATGCTTGGAAGAACTTTTTTTCAGAAGATTAGAAAAAATACGGAGGCTTTTGGGAGACATAGTCCAAAGGTTTCTTTACCAAGCTCTGTGCTTCAGTTGTCTGATGAAATGGATTTTGTTCCATAAATGTCTGTACCACATTTTGCCTGTTAATTGTCAAAGCAGGGATGAGTACAGGGGCCAGTGCCTCTTGGGACCTGCAGTAGGCCACAACACTTTGAAATTTCACCAAAAAATGGCCAGAAATACAACTTTGAAGTCATAATTTGAGGGATGGAGTGGGCTGTTGGAAGACAAACCACCACATCTGGTGGGTCCAAGAACATTTGTGGTATGATTTGAAGTATTTTTTTCACTCACCCACAAAGACAGCATGCCACTGAGTATTCTGGGATATGTTGTCTAAAAATAACTTTCAAAAATGTTGTACTAATGTTTGTTACTCCAGTGTAGGAGTGTAGCTGTGGTGGGAGCTTGGGGCTCTCTCTCTCTCTCTGTCTCTCTCTCTCTCTCTCACACACACACACACACACACACACCGGGTCAGTAGGAATTTTGCTCCCACAATGAAATTTTCCTGCTGTCTCTAATTTTCTAATTTTGCAGTAACATAAAACTTCTATTGAGCATTTGGAAACAGAGTTTAAGTATCTATAGATAAAGGAGAGATGTTTGTAAATCAGAAATAACATGAGGGAACAGAACAAAAATCCCTGACCACCTATGATGTCCCTTCTTACTTCCTGCTTATTATAAATACTAGTGAAATACTAAATGCATCTTGCTCCTTAGTCCAAATACTAAGTTTGGGGGTCATTTTAGCCCATGTAGCATTAAAGAGATGTTGAGTTTTTACCAGGTCATATACCACCTGCCCCAACAACAAAACCCTACTGAAGAGATGGACCAAAGTTTTATAGAAAGATCATGTTGGCACTGGGATACTGGAATAGCTCACCGCCCTCAAAAACAAACAAACAAACAACAACAACAAAAAACAAAAACCCTTGCACCAAGCTCTGGACTGACACAGTGATATCAGTAATATCTGGAAACATATTGATATGAGACTGTTTGTAATCCCAATGCTTAACTCTCCCACCTATAACTAATGAGAGGATCATTGCCTGTTTCCTCCTCTGCATCTCCCTATGAGAAGACGCAAAAGAATGAGAGGGAAGAGTGAGAGACAATCTGGAGCAGCTGCCAGTGGCACATTTGTATGAGAGAAAATCTAAAGGGACAAAGGCACCCTATTTAATGTGCAAATCCATAAACATCTCTTAGTTCTGTTTGTTTTTGAAGGAATGTGCTTTTGATCCTTTTTGTATTTTCTTCAGGGGAGCATGGGAAGTTGGCTTATTGTGAGTCAGACCCTTGGTCCACATCAACTTGCAGCACTTCACCAGGGATTCAGACACAATTCTTTTCCTGTTGGGGTTTGGATCCAGGACCCCCTAAAATCTGTGAATGTTCAAGTCCCGTTAGAGACAATGGAAAGTAAAATAGTTGCCCTTGTATAAAATGGCAAAATCAAGGTTTGCTTTTTGGAATTTATGTATTTATTGAATATTTTCAAGCCATGGAATGCTTGAATCTGTGAATAAAAAATCTGTGGATATGGAGGGCTGACTCTTACTTGTATTAGCCAAGCTCAACCCTGCTTAGCTTCCAAAATCTGAAACTGGGTGTGTTCAGGTTTGTGTGATGGTGGCTGGTGGTTGGACAGAGATTTAGTAGAAGAAGAATCAGAGGAAAAACATTTGGTTTTGCATTATACAGCACCAGCCAATCTTTAGCAGACTCTGAGTTATAATTTCACAGTTGCTTCATAGTTTATTAATAGAGCTCCTGCCCAGAGGGATTTTGGGAATGTTGGCATGTATAATTTTACTCTGTATAGAATTTTTGCTCCTTACATAACAAAGAGCTCAGAATAGTTACTTTCTCAGTAAACAATTCCCAGTATCCCCCAGCCAGCATGGCCATTGGAAGTTGAAATCCAAAAGAACAACTTTTCCAAACTCTGCCACTGTTTTAGTTGCAAACATTTCTTGAATGTTTAAAAAACATTGCCTTTGCTATGCTTTATACTTAAATAATGTTTTTGTTGTTTATATATAAACCATAACCATTTAAATATAAGCCATCCAGAAAACTTTGTACAGATTGTGTCTGCCTTATCCAAAATGCTTGGGACCAGAAGTGTTTCAGATTTCAGTTTTTTTCACATTTTGGAATATTTGCATATATATAATGAGATAACTCGGAAATGTGACCCAAGTCTAACCATGAAATTCATTTATGTTACGTATACACCGTAGAGTAAGGCTTAGACACTTAGATAGCCACCCATGTGGACAATTTTGGATTTTGGAGCATTTTGGATTTTGGAATTCTGAATAAGGAATACTCAACCTGTATAGGGGGAGGTACAGAAATAGCATAAATGATTGATTATAAATTTGGGAAACAGGAACCCTATGTAGTAGTGATCCAGCCCATCACATTAAGGGGAGAGGTGGGCACAGTTGCCTTACTTATCACCCATCTCTGCTGGTTTCCACTGGTTGGGGAAATCCTGATTATGCATAGCTTATTTATTTATTTTATTACATATATCCTGCTTTTTCTTCAGTGAATTTGGAACAGGACACCTGGCTCTCTTCCTTCTCATTGCATCTTTAGAACAACCCTGAAGGTTTGGTCAGACTGAGAGAGGGCTTTTGCAGATAGGACAATAGCTCTGGTAAATGTCTGGCGACTCTGTTTCTGGATTTTATGCTTCAAAAAGCTTGTCATCACTCCCACATCCAATCACACCCTAAACATACTGGGGTTTCACTCATTCTTTTTTTTTACAGCTTGAGATGTGGTTAAGTGTGGTGTCAGTTGAATTTTCTTCCCTCTCTGCCATTCCCTTGATGAACTCAACACCTCTCCCAGCATCCCAGTATTTTAGTGCTATAGAAAGGAGAAGGGGGGAGAGAAATTATTCAGTCTGTTAACCAGAAATGTAATGGGGAAGGAAGGCCAGAGGGAAAACTTCACACACCCATTCAGCACTTCATCCAACCATTACAGGAGAAACTGAGATGATGGATACAGATGTGGGGATTTAGCCTGCCTGTATTGGAAGGTCTGAGCAAATAAAACAACCCAAACGTACCCGCTTCCCTGGGTTTAAAAAGTCATGGCTGGTCCTGAAAATTCAAGAAAAATAGGACAAGAAGCATGTTATAATACTATTATTTTGCAATCCCATAAAAAGGAGGAATGGTGGAGTGGGAGAAGGAATGTGGCAGCATCTGTAAGGCTAACTGGTTTTTATTTTAAGTCTTAAAGGTGCTTCCCCATTCTGTTTCAACTCCCACCAAATTCTGGGGCTTTGGCCAATCTGTACTAACCCAAGGGTGGTTTATCTAAGGCCACCCATTGTGATTTGGGGCTCAAATAGAACTAGAACTTGTCTCTTCCAAGTTGCAGTCCAATAATCTAACCATACTGGATGGATACGTGACACCATACTGGTATCAAAGTTGCTCAGGGAATTTATCCACATGAGAAAGTTTCCCATAAAGGTGTTCTCCCTTTGATGTATGACTAGTGGTGGGGGTGGACAATGGACCACAACAAAGAAGGTGAGGCCATCTGTTATGCCTTTCCCTAGATTTTTTAGAAGAATGTAAAAATACAGAAAGAAGAACGCACAAGTAGGACTAGTCCTGAAGAATATAATTCTCCAGGCTAGTGAGAGAAGGAATCTGCACAAAATCAATTGCACACATCAGCACCCAGAAAGAGACACAGAAGTCCATGTCTTCAAACCAATTAGATAGTTGGCCCCCTTTGTCAGTTTCTTTCCCTGCCTTTGCACAAAGCAGTGCTTCTTCATACAGCTTACTTTCTCATTTTAAAGCAGGAGTTGGCAAATTGTGGCCTCGTAGCGACATATGACCCACAAGACTGTTTTTGAGATGCACCGGCCTGCTCCTTTTCTGTCAAAACCTGTGAATTGCCTCTCCAGGAAGCACACCAAAACAGCAAAAATATCTTTTAAATAATTTACAGATCCCCCCTTCACAGAGATGAGATAACCATTTACTTCCTTTTGTTATTGTTGTTGGCTTCTAGTTTGGCATTTTTGGTGGCCTGTTTGACCTCTGAAGCAACTACAGTTGCCCACTCCTGTCCTAAAGTTACTAAATAACTTATTCTTGAGATCTCTATATCCTTACTTTTGGCTATTTCCCTGACTTCCCAGTTTCCCTGTCTTTTAAAAAAAGGAGTAGAGATATGTCGATAGGTGTTTGGTGATGGTATCATTTTGTTAAGCTGCAGATGAGTAACTGGTCTTAGGCGCAGTGTGGGTAAGTCATCATCTCTGAAGTACTTGTGGGTTCCTTATTATCATTATCTCTTTAGTGATATGTGCATACATAAATGAAGCTTAGGTATGCATATGCTCCTTTTTAGATGGGGCTCAGGGGACCCTTATGTGCCATCCCCAAAGCTTCTACCCCAGGCAGCTATCCAGCTCAAGGATGGACTGATAATGATGTTTCTTATTAGAGGGAAGGAAGGGAGAGGGAGTTCCAACGGTGAAAATATGGCTGTTCTGGGCTCCTGAGGGAAGGAATTTCTTTAATCTGTAAGCATATCCTCGTTTCTGCTCCACTATAAAACTGAGTCCAGCTGCTATTTCATGGTCTGTATTGTCTCCCATCTCCCTTCCCAGTATGGAATTTCAGCCATTGACGGCTCTGCTAGTGCAGTCAATGCTCAAAGCATATCAATTGTGAACAAGTAATTACATCAGTTGTGAACAATCAATTAAAACCACCATCTGTATAGGTAGATACTCAGGTAGATATTCATAAATGGCAGTGGTGGGTTATATTCATTATATTGATGGTTTGTACATATGCGGGTGGGTGCATGTCCATCCCAAATATTAATTCTGTTTATTTCTTCTGGTTTTTGCAAAGGTCATGTTGTTTTCAGTATGGTTATTTTCTTCATTCAAAACAAATTCTTTTGGTTTGCCAAGTATGGTGGGGGAATGTCTGTTGCTAGGAATGTAGGAGTATTACCAGTGTAATAAAGACAAAACAGAAATAGAAATGTTTAAATTAGAGGTTTCTATTACATTTTGGGATTTTGCACTTTGGAGCTGCTTAAAGTATATTTTTCATAAGCCAATTGAATTCTCTGAAAATCTTTGCTTGGAAAATGAAGCAGGCCTGTTGAATTGAGTAGAGAATCTGAAGTCCACCTGAGACCTTGCATCTAGGCACTGCGTATCTCTGGACTTTGTTTGCCATTTGTTAACTACAGCATTGTTCAATGGATCCTGAAAAGGAAGAGATCAGCTGGGAAAAGTAATAAAAATTACTGTTTGTAAACAGCAAAGAGATGAAAATAAGTGAAACTGAAGAGGTTGAAATGGTACTCCTGTTGTGAATTATTTATGCACATCTTTTGTATCAGTTCATGGTGTTAACTGTCAAATACAGCTCCTGCATTACAAGCCAAGACCTCACAGGGCACATGTTTGTTATGTACATGATAAGGAACAGAGCATTGGCTGCCTATTGTTGAAGTGGGTTTCCAATAATAAGCACTTGCAACATCAGATTTTTATTTAGCTGAATAAGGAAGAGCCTGTAGAAGAACACAAACACATTCATTCCTACAGACTCTTTCTTTCTCAAGTGTGTGTATCTATCTGTATATCTATCTATCTGTCTGAGAGCCAACTTGGTGTAGTGGTTTGAGTGTTGGACTATGACTCTGGATACCAGTTCAATTCCCTCTTCAGCCACTGGGTGGGCTTTGGCAAATCACACTCTCTCAGCCTTCGAGGATGGCAATGGAAAACCTATTCTGAAGAAACTTGCCAAGAAAACTCTTGATGGCTCCATCTTAGAGTCACCATAAGTCGGAAACTACTTGAAGGCACACAACACACACACACAGCATGTCTGTCTATTCCATCCATTCATCCATCCATCTACCATCTGATACTGCTGGTATCTGACACAACATTTATTAAATAGACAGATGTAGATTCTGTAGCAGATTGACTATACTAGACTACTTGTAAGAATTAGCAAGAGTTATTCATCCTCAGGCAACATCAAGCTTCTATCCAATTCACAAAAAAAGAAGAGTCTGTTAAATGGAAATACATGAAGAGAGAGAAGGACGAGGAGGAGAGAGAACAATATATACAAAAAAATGTACCAATATTGCCAAGTGCTTTGTTTGAATATTGAAGCCTCATTGGGGGATCATTATGGAGCTAAAACCAAGTAAGTATTGAGGAGCGATTACTGAAAAGGAAGCATGTGTAATATAGGGCAGTCTTCTCCAACTTGGTCCCTTTCAGATGTGTTGGATCACAAATCTCATCACCTTTAGTTTATTTGCTAGATACATATTATAAGAGTTTTAGTGTTACATGTGTAGAGGGTGCTGTGTGAATAGGCTTTTGAACAGGCTGTTAAATGATGATGATGATGATGATGATGATGATGATATAAATACAAGTACAACCCCCCTCTTCCCCCCCCCCCCCATTAAAAGACCTTATGTGACAATACTTAACAACTTGGTCAGGGCTATCTTCTGTGGAACCCTGGAATTTATAGTTTGTTGGGGCACCAGAGCTCACTGACAGAGTAGCGTTCCCATGAAAGCACTGGGCGGGTGGGGTGTGTGTGACTTATTCTCTGGCACTAGCTGGAGAAGGATGAAGGTGCAAGGTGCTGTATGTGAATGAAGTAATTGGCAAAATATTGAAAACAATCCCCAAACCTTATCTCAGGTGCTTTCTCCCCATGAAGTGAGATCTTTGGTCCACATCCTACATGATTCAGGCTCTCTTTGTAACCAAGCTGACTTACTTATACAAGCAGACACAATTACAGGTATCAGCTTACTTTATGTTTCTGTGGCTGCGGAGGTCATATGTCCAATGTTTTACTTCATAAGCTTTTGTAATGGGTTATATCTGACATCTTGCCATTAGGCTGCTGAAAGGCATTGGGTTTCCTTGTTTTGTTTCCTTACCAAAGAGGTTTGGAAAGTTTAGTCCTTTGCAAATACTGTTTGGACATGTATACTATAAAACTGACAGGTATACTGGGAGAATTAATCCAGTTTTGAATAAGCAAGGGATTATCAGAGAGAGTATTAAAAACTGAGCTCATAGGGAAACAGTGCTCTGTCAGGTTAGCAGTGCTCTGAGAGTCTGGTTGCAGAGGCCCAGGAAAGAGGCTTTCAGTCCCAGTCCCAGTTTTAAGGGGATAAGTAGACAAAAAGGCATTTAACCATACAATGACAAGCACACTTCTTATTCTACTGTAACTTTCAGTTAAAATTGTGTCAAACAAAATATAGATTGAAATCACATATCTATCCCTTCTTCAGTCCACTCTGTTCCCCAGGATAGGATAGAGAGCATCCCAATCACACCACAATCCCTTAATCTGCTCCTTTGCAACGTCAGGTTGGCCAAGGGGAAAACACACATCATCCACGATCTCTTGGTGGATGAGCAGGCCGACCTGGCATGCTTTACCGAGACCTGGCTGGGGGACGCCAGTGCTGCCACGTGGGCGCAGGCCCTCCCAGCCGGTTATACAGTCAGTGAGCAGATAAGGGAAAGTGGGCGAGGGGGCGGTGTGGCCATAGTCCACAAGATCATCCTGACCTTGACCAAGAAACCTGTCCGGAAAACAGCCCATGTCGAGTGCATGTACCTAAGCCTGAAGACCAGGGACAGTTTGGGGATTCTGCTAGTATACCGGCCACCCTATTGCCTAGCAGACTCCCTAACCAAGTTGACCCAGCTGGTTTCGGAGTTATTGTTGGAGTCGGCCAGACTTTTGGTTCTGGACGACTTCAATATTCCTCTTGAAGCTAATCTGTCTGTTATTATTATTATTATTATTATTATTACTACTACTAACAGCTGGGTTAGCGCTATGGGTAGGAAAGTCAAACTAGGACTGGAGAGTCTTGGCTTCAGATCCCCATTCAGCCATGGGTGAATTCTCAGGTTACCCTACTTCATAGGGTTATTCAGCCTTGACCTCTTTAAAGGAGAAGTGTGCTATAAATCAATCAATCAATCAATATATAATTTGAGAAGTAATTCACCTATAAATAATTTGACAGGATGAGAGTATGCCAGAGAATGGGTGGGAGAAATCTAGTGTTCTTACACTTATTTTCACTGGGCAGTACTTCTCATGCTTTGTGGCTTTCACTTAGTCAAGGGCTTGGATTATCTGTGTTTGTTTCCCTCAGATCTAGAGAGATGATGACCCTAATTTCTGAGGAATAAATAGTATCTGGAGGGGCCATTTTTGAAACATGAAATTTGGGCCCTATTTCCATTGCAGGCCTTCTTAGGAAATCAAATAAAACCACCCTTTTGAGCTGAGATTTTGACACTAAAATGCTGTTTCATGTCTAAATTTCATAGCACTAATATTTCCCAAACTCATAGTGGAATGGACTTTCAGCCATTTTTTTCAACCCAAATATTGGTAATAATTTAATTTAAAAATTGGAGCTGCATGTGGGTAGATTGTTACATGTCTAATTTAAGGGGGGAAATTGCTTTCTGCTTTTACAAATGCCATGCTATTACTGGATTTTCTTTTTAAGAGATATTCAAAGATTCTTGACTGAGCCCATTTATAACTAATTGGTTTCGTATCTGGCCTCTAAAGTGCATATAGAAGTATGAGCAATACCGTTCATGGTTCAACTGTACACCTCTGTCTTAATTACATTCTCTAACTTTAATTTTACCTGTAAAAGAACTGGAAGTCGTGGGCAGGATACTCTTATGGTTACTACTGGTATTCGAAATAATACCTATTAAATAAATATAAAGATGTAGATTCAATAGCAAATTGGAAGTATTAGACCAAGTTATGGCTGCCCTGTTTCCCCTAAAATAAGACGTCCTATGGAAATAAGACATTGTAGAGGATTTACTAAATTGCTAAATATAAGGCCTCCCCCAAAAGTAAGACCTAGCAACGTTTTTGTTTGGAAGCATCCCCATTTTTTTTTGTTTAACAATAATTATGAATTCTTCTGCATGGAAAAATAAGACATTCCCCTGAAAATAAGACCTAGTACATCTTTGGGAGCAAAAATTAATATAAGACACTCTTATTTTTGGGGAAACACGGTAATAAGAGTGAGCAAAAACTTTGGTTTGGCTGTTGAAAGATTATGCAAAGTTGCCTTATAACAGAGCTTGAAATAGTTGCTTTTTGGAGCTATATACCCCTGAATTCCCCAAGGAGCATAATTCGTCTAACCTTTGCCTTATACAAAATCAGATCATGGGTCTATTTACCTTAATATTTTGTGGAACAGTTGTATGCATCCCTGCTGATGGTTGGTCTGCTACAACCTCCATTTCCCCAAGACTATGTTCCATGATGACTGGGGTTACTACCGTAGGAGATGTAGGCTGGAGAGGATGACCTACATGGATTGCAAGAGTCTTCTCTGAGGTTTCAGATGGGAATCTTTCACAGCAATACTGAAGGTCAAACCTGGAACCTTTTGCATGCAAAGTACTTGGTCTACCATTAAAGTAAAGCCCACTCCAGGTAGAACATAAGGCCAGTAGATTTAATCTCAAATATAGTCATATAGGCTGTGGAAGGTAAGAGGCAAAGGATGAACTACATCAGTCCATCATGCCTTTCAGACCTTGGAAGACATGTGAACTGAAGATATGGGTATAGGTATGGGTTATCCCCATCCCTAATGTCAAAAGGACCTGCTTCCCCTCTACTAGTGAGCATACATTTTGTAAGACACACACACACACAAAAGGTGTTTCAGTGTGTGTACAACTGTATACACCTAGGGCCTTCCGTACAGTTGGGAACCTTACATAATCAGCTGTATGTAGAGCTGGGAACAGTTTTCTTTTGGGGGCATCTCCCAAAACAAATTATCCAGCGCAGACACTGGCTAGTTGAAAGATTCATGCTATCTGGGGGATTCTCAGCTGTTGGCACCAGGACAGCCAACTGAGTACACAGAACAGTCACTAGAGGTTCTTTCACACTACCTAATTTGAGCACTATGTTCTTGTTGTTGTTGTATGCCTTCATGACGTTTCCAATTTACGGCAATGCTGAGATGACCCTATCATGGGGTTGTCTTGGCAAGATTTGTTCAGAGGGGGTTTGCCATTGTCATCTTCTGAGGCTGAGAGAGTATGACTTGTCCAAGGTCAACCAGTGAGTTTACATGGCCAAGCTGGGACTTGAACCTTGTTCTCCAGAGTCCTAGTCCAATGCTCAAACCACTACACCACAGTGGTTTAAAGAGCACTATGACTCTCTTTTAACTGTTAATGTTCCATCCTATATCAATTGGGATTTGTAGTTTGGGGAGGGACATTGAGACTGCTCAGCCATAGACCTCTAGTGTCTCACCAAGTTACAGACCCCAGAATTCCATAGGAAGAAGTCATGGTAGTTACAAATAAAATCATTGTGCTCTAACTGAACAGGCCCCAGGTCCCATAGTTCTTCCTCCACTATGGTGAGATATATTGAAATTCTTTTCAAATTACAGCAATTCTTATTAAATTTGCATCTCCACATATAGATTGACATGCAAGTTTTATGGAAGTCTGATTCATGTTTTTTTTTTTAATGATGAATTTCAGCTTTTTCAGTAATGTGTAAACAGCTTCCATCAATGTGAAGTCGAAGGCTCTCGTTCTCTGAAGTTGCCAGCCACAGCTGCTGGCGAAATGCCAGGAATAAACTCTTCTAGAACATGGCCTCATAGCCCAAAAAACCCACAAAAAACTATACCTGTCCTCAATCAGGAAAAAAGATGTAGGACAAGGTGGGGATGCCCATATGGTGGATGTGGTGCCCCCTTGCAGGATGAGGTTGCTTGTGTATGGTCCAGAGAGACCAAATGGCAAGAGAGAGCTGATTTTGCATGTTGATTGAAAATAGCCAACAATATCTTGAAGGCAGACCTTAAGACAGTGAAAAGGAAGACTTCTATACAATAAGGCTGGAATTATGCCGGTGTCTTACACATACATGAATTTCTCTATGGAAGCAGTTGGGCATTTTTGTCAAATACTGCAGTCTGTCATGCTGCCCCCTACTCCAAAATCTACTAAAAGACATGAACCTTCTTTGGGCAAAAAGTGGCATTCTGTATGATGCAATGACTTCAGCCAGATTTGAAAACACCAGCTACTCATACTGTTTGTATGTAGAGTCCTCTTGGAGGTTCTTTGTTTAAGATCACATTCCATGACTACACAGAATACATGTGATAGGAAATATTATTTAAACAGTGATAAAACCATCTTTTGTAAGAGACTGCTCTAAGACCCACAGTGTTCATCCTTAGTTTTGTAAACGAGACATTAACACATTTTCTCCTTCCTTTCTTTAGATAAGATCCTGACACCAACATGGGGAAACAGAACAGCAAGTTACGCCCTGAAGTCATGCAAGATTTGCTAGAAAGCACAGACTTTACAGAACATGAGATCCAAGAATGGTACAAGGGCTTCCTGAGAGACTGTCCAAGTGGACATTTGTCCATGGAGGAATTTAAGAAAATCTATGGGAATTTTTTTCCTTATGGGGACGCTTCTAAATTTGCCGAACATGTGTTCCGTACATTTGATGCCAATGGCGATGGAACAATAGACTTCAGAGAATTTATCATAGCCTTGAGCGTAACGTCCCGAGGGAAATTGGAGCAAAAGCTGAAGTGGGCATTCAGCATGTATGACCTGGATGGAAACGGATACATCAGCAAGGCAGAGATGCTGGAAATTGTTCAGGTATGTGCCACTTTTGTGATGGTTATTTTTTTCTTTCCTTTTTACAAAAATGCTGCTGTTAGTTTTACAAACAATGAAGGTGCAATAAATCTTGCAGTATTCTTGGCCTGCTGTCTGTTCCTTTTAGTATAATAATATGTTAAAACCCATTTGTCATTTAACTTCTGATTTTCAGTGGAAGGCAAAAAACTACACTTGCTTAGAGGTTTGATTGTACATCTCTCTGAAAACCCATCACTTAAGGCAATTGGCTTCCCTGTGTAAAGTGTTTCTTACTTCCTTGCTTTGGTTTGGGACACAAAGATGATAAATTCTAAGGCTTTAACAGCTGGAATTCTATTAGAGTGACTAAAGGAGAGATTTCTCTCTCTGATTTTCTACAAAGGGAACGCAACCTTATTCTTGGGCATTCAAAGTTAGAATTCTCTCTTTTGTGTGTGGACTAGTCTGCATAACACAAAAACTGGCATCCTGTTAGTGGCATTTGCAAACGTAAATCGCACAATGCTTGTAGATCAGTAATTTCAACACTGGGCAACAGTTGTAAGCTGATGGCTGTGGAAGCAGAGTTTGCATGAGGAACTGTTACACATGTGGATGTGCAAACGAGTACATTGCACTTTTTTCAATGGGGCACATTCCTGAACATGTGTTGTATAGTGTTGCTTTTTCTCTAAGGGGTTTCCATACTATTAGCCTGGCATACTTCACTAGAAGATACTTATACTATGCTATGGTGAAGTAGGATGACAGCCATTATCTGTGATTCCTCCAATTGATGGTTGAGTATATGCATGACTGGTATACTCAGTGGAGCGCCAATGTGGTCTAGTGGGTAAAGTCCTGGACTATTTACTGGGGAAAGGAGGTTGCATGAAACTCAGTGGGCAACTTTGGACCAGTTATCCTCATTGTGGTGTAGAAAGGTTAGAAGGGAGCAGGGGAAACCTGTTGGAGTTCCTTGGTAGACTAAGAATGCCATAGATAAAAATGCTGTGAACATTACTTCTTTTCCCCTAGGGGTGGGGTTACTCTTCTCTGCATTCAGTGTATTGAACATATTTGTATGCTTATGTATTTTCATAACAACTGTAAGAAAGCAAGAGTGGTTTTACTGTTCTGTGGCCAGTCTATACTGTGGCTCTTTGATGCTTTTAGGATGGGCAGAAAACAAAGTGTTGTGTGTCTTTTTATGCCTTAGGAAATATAGTGTGTGTGCTTCCAAATTGGAGTTTAATTAATCAAATACCGTTGAACGTTCTGGTGCCCTACAAGAGTATAGGAACAAACGGTGACTGCTGATGTATTGGTGTATTCATTGCTGGCATATTCATGAGTGTACTTATGAGATGTTAAGGTTGCGGTGTGTGTGTGCGTGTGTAGAGAGAATTTGGGGTGAAATGGCCCTTTCCACTTTTTCAAAGCTTGTTTTCCCTGGGAAAAAAGAAGGGGAAAGGATTGTAGAATATTTTCTTTTTCATAAATGGTAAGTAAAATATTCAAGACAAGGTGTTTGTATATATTAGCTCCTTACATTTCTAAAACTATGTCATAGGTATGTATGATTTCTCATGTTGTAAGTTCTGTTTTGATTTCCTTTTCTTGGGTGTTTTTATGGGAATTTATATTTTATGTTTGCTTGGCACTATGGAAGATTGTTTTTGTGTGCCTTCAAGTAATTTCCAACTTATTGTGACCCTAAAGTGAATCTATCACAGGGTTTTCTTGGCAAGATTGTTCACAGGGGGTTTGCTTTTGTCTACCTCTGAGGCTGAGACAGTGACTCACCCAATGTTACCCAATGGGTTTGATTGGCCGAGCAGGAAATTTGAATCCTGGTCTCCAGCGTCATAGTCCAACATTCAAACCACAGTAACACACTAGTGCTCACTATGGAAGATTAAAGGAGATAAAATAATTTCTTTGTTTTGCTGACATCGATAGTTTCTTATGTTTGAAATGGTTGGTTGGTTGGTTTTTTCATGCTGCTCATAAATTGATAAATGCAAAGCATTCCATATAGTTCAGGTGTTCTGTACAGTTCAGCGCCTTATATCCCCTTATATAAATTTTAAAAAGTAAATATAATTTGTAATTATTTTCTAAATAACCTCAAATGAAATAGTTTTATGCCAGTCCAAGTTATACATAGTGCATTTTATATCCCTAAACTAGCAAAGTGACTTTCAGTCTGTAAAGTGTACAAATAGTACCTTTTCCCAATTTTTAAAAAAGTTTTCATTTTGTTGCTCAAAACAGAGGGAGGAGTCCCGACTCCTCATGGCTTCAGAATTTCTAGATGTTTTATGTTTTTCTTCTCTTGCACCTTACATATTAGTTGGAATCCACACCACACACACATTAGCTCCTTCACGATAGCAACCCAATGGTTCTCACAGGAACTCAACCTTGAAACATCCTGTTATCTTACATTCCAACCCGGCTGTACCAGACCTTCCCAATTAACATCTGCAACTATCCACTACCCCACCCCATCTACCCAATTTAACAGAATAATATGGATCAGGTATATGAACATCATATAGACTGTGAATATATATATGAACAGGATATAGGTGTGCAGTTATAACTGATCTACCTTGTCAGTCCTGACATAGTCAGAACTGATATGCCACATAGCTTTTTGGGGGCTATACCATGTAGTTTTCATCTCTACCAGGACAAGAAGTGGTATTGTAAAGCTAATGGAGCCCAAGGCAAAGCCATCCAAAAATGATAAGCGATTATTGCCTAGGACTGAACTCAAGAGGAAATGGATTAGCACATAATCTTAGTGTCCCTGCTAAACAACCTTCTAGGCCTTGGCTTATTTACTTTATCTGTATGCATATCTTTAGTCCATGTCCAGTCTAGATAACTGGACATGTCCACTGTGGAACCTATATTGACCTACCTTAACAGGTGCACTCAACGGTGGCAGCAGGAAATTTTCGACTGATACCAAACAGCTGCCTTTTATATTTCTCAAAGTGCCTCTAACATAAAATTGGTCTGAAATACTGTGGGAAGATTAGGCCCAGTTATGCTGCCATGATAATTTCTCACAGTCTCTTAAAGTAAGGCTAAATTGACGGTATTGTGGGAATTTGTTTTTAAAAGACATGTATTGGACATGTATTGGTGGGTAGCTGCGGTATGATTCAGGACATGTATTGGTGGGTAGCTGCGGTATGATGGTTCAGCCTCAGCAGCTACCTGAGAAAGCTATGTTGTGATAATTTATTTAGTGCACATATCTCTGGGGAAAAAAGCATAGGACTGGATCCAAACATTCTCTTGACATACCATAGCTTGACTTGTCATTCAACCCAAATAATCTGCTATTTCTACCCAGTGTGTAGCCTTACTCCCTTTTCTATCTCCTTTTCCTTTAATTTTCCTTATGTCACATTTTGAATGGTATGGTTCTCGAGGATCTTCTTCTGTTAAGTACCAGCCACACTGATGTTACAATAACCCCAATATTTAGACTTCCCAGCAAGATTAGTTTGGAGCCCAATGGCTAATTTAGAGTTCAATTCTTTCACCTGGCTTGTGAGTAACTGTATGTATGTCTGTATGTATCTCATGCTTTTCTTCTATGGGATTCAGGCCATTGGTACTTACGGATTTCCAGATAGTCCCTATCCAGTTGTGATCAGACCCAGACATCGTTCACTTAAGCAAAGTCACCTCCATGAATAAGCAATTCTAACAAGCTTTCTGAACATGTAATTTTTAATGAAGTCTTGCCGTTCACATTGGCTGTCATAGTTAATTAGGCTCTTGGGGTTGTTCTCATTATAAAGATGGATTTCCAAGCTTAATGTTGAATTTCTTTACTTTTGACAGAATAGTCATAAGCACAGCAATTCTCAATGAAAATATACTGGCTGTTCATTTCTCCAGATAATGGGAAATAGTAGAAAAAACACCACAAGGGAGTCAGTTAATAGCTCAGCCATGTTTAATCCTTTTGGGCCATTACACTGGCATAACTCAGTTATTCTGGAAAATGAACTTTTTAAATATTTACATAAGGAGATATCCAGTACCTATTTCCTCAAGGATTAGAATCTGATCTGACATCCAGGCCCAGTTCTAACCCCCTTCCCCCAATAGCCTGGAACAGTTACTGGAACAGCTGCCTGAACAGCCTGGTAATGGTTAGTCGAACGTCACTTGGAATGTCATCTCTGTGGTATTATCAGTTCTATTGCATTTTCTAAAATTTGATAACCTTTTATTCATAATGTTAATGATGAAAATGTAGATGTAGTTCCAGATAGAATAGGATGGTTAAAATCAGTGCAGCTTGATGGGGCAGGATTAGCTTTGATATTTTGTGTTGCTTTATTATAGACTCTCTTGTCACATGCTGGAATTGTATAATCATAATGTTGGAAGAGACCCCAAGGGCCATCTAGTCCAACCCCCTGCCATGCAGGAGGGCTTATTTTTTCATGTGTAGTGGACTTGCAAGAAGGCAAAAAGATGTTGGTCTAAGATTTATATATTAATTCAAAAAAAATTAAAGGTAGATTTTGTAATCTTACCAGAAATATTTTGCTGGGTATTATATACATGAAATAAGAGTACTGTTTGGTCAGTTTGGAAATGGGACTGAAGTACCAATGTTGTTGTCCTGTTTCCAAATTTGAGCAAATTGTTAAGACCTGGGCTGGCCCTGCCATTAGGCAGAATAAGTATGGTAGCTTCAGGGAGCAGATGTTGGGTGACACAAAAGGGTAGTAAATGTTTATTAATTTATTTTTATTCTGTTTTTATTGGCTGATAAGGTATTTTATGTTTAGATTATTCAAAATATAAAATACAGAATTTGCTCATCGCTGTAGCAATTAATGTTCCTAATTACTCCCCCAAAGAGATCTGTGGAATTAAGTCATCATAAAGTCTTTCCCTTGTCCTACTTCTTAGGCAATCTACAAAATGGTTTCTTCAGTTATGAAGATGCCAGAAGATGAATCAACACCAGAAAAAAGGACAGAGAAAATCTTCCGCCAGATGGACACTAATCGGGATGGTAAGTATCTGTAGATATGTGTGCATGTTCCTTTAATACTTTCTCTTGCCTTTTCTGCTCTCCTATCAAACACTTGGGAGTAAACAGAAGCAAGAAACTGATATGTAGATAGGCTTCTGGCCTCCAAGGATCTGTGAAATGCTGAATGTTTATATTGCTTTGCTGGGAAAACCATGAGAAGCCAAACCATGCTTATTGTTCGCTTTGCAAAATTGTTGAGTGTTCCATTCCTCCGTTAAGCAGAACTTATAAACATTTTGGAGAGGGGTTGAATGCAGCTCCTCTGAAACCCCCAGCCAGCATTGCCACTGGCCCAGTTGACTTGAACATTTTGGGAGTTATAATCCATAATAGAATGATTCCATGCTCTACAATTAAGGAACAGGAGTGAAATAAAAGACACCAGGAATCTCTATCTGTAGATTAAAGCTGTAATGGAAGGGTAGTCAAATGAAGAGAGGGTGGGAGCCAAAGCAACCTGAACCTCTCTCTCTCTCTCTCTCACACACACACACACACACACACACACACAATTTTATGGCTGCTTTCCACCTCAAAATTGCTGCAAAGCACAGCAGGTTGGGACCCCCAACCCTTCCACATATCTTAAATAGCTGCCAGAAACCCACTTCCCACCAAACAAACAAAGATCATATTCTAATAGATCATATTCTAATCCACTAGAATGAGGAGTATTTTACTTGTGTAGACAAGCCCAGAGAGGAAGGATGAAGACAAGCAGTGGTGTGAGGGAACTTTCCCAGTGCAGCCCGTGGTCAGTCAGTGGGTCAGAGGGGTGGAGCTGAGTCCAGAAGCTGTCCTGCAGCTGTGGCATAGCCTTAGCAAAACTGTTGCACAAGCTGACACTGCATACATCTTTATACAATGTTGGAAAAACTAGTTGTGTCAGCGTAATCAGGGGTTATGCTAACATAAAACCACCTGACAGTTTTCCAAATTCTATCCTATCCAGTGCTTTGCTGGATTAGAAGTTTATTTTTGGACAGCGATTAATAGCACCGGGTTTGCCTGTTCATATGTTCATAACAACTAGGCCATGATAAGATTTCTTGTACTCACAGTAAAACTAAGCAGATTGTTATGTTAGGAGACTACACTTTGTTTTAATTCATAAGGGAACTATCCAAACTTAAAAGTAATGAGATCGCTTCAGATAAACACAAACGACTTTTATATTGAGAGGGGCAAATACAGTGGAAAGTGTGTATTTGGTTGATAAGAAGTTTTTATGAACATGAAAAAAAGAAGCTTGTGTGATGCTCTTGTGAGGCAAGATGCACAGCCTTTCTCAAGACTGGAAGAAAACGCAAAGTCATACATCTTTTAAAATTCTAATTAAAGTGCCTGTATATGCTGTGCTTATATTAGAACTCCAAACTAGCATCTCTATTTTTTTTTCTAGGAAAACTTTCTTTGGAAGAGTTTATTCGAGGAGCCAAGAGTGATCCGTCCATCGTCCGTCTCCTTCAGTGTGATCCCAGCAGTGCTGGGCAATTCTAAAGCAATTGCTTGGATTATTTTGTGTCTCTGGTTTTTTGTTTGTTCGTTTCTCTTCTTTTTGCCAAAACATTTCATGGTGGTGTTGCCTCTGTATGGCCAACTATGCCTTCTTTTTGTGGCATCTTTAGCTTTCTTTGTGGCAGATCAGTCAGAGGTTGCACTGAGCACTCTCTCGAACTCACTCTGGAGACCCAAGAGTACAGCTGGTGCAGCAGTGTTGATTTTTAAAAGCTGCTGTAAAGATCTGCAGCCTGGTCCCATGTTTACCCAGGAGTAAATCCCACCAAGTTTTTAACAGGACTTACTTCCTAGCATACTTAGGATAGCCTTAAGTTTTGTTTTCCTTGAATGAAAAAGGAATAAAATAAAGGATGGGACATGAGCCCAGTTTTCAAACACTGTAGGTCTCTAAGGCCACCATGGGAGCAATACTCAAGAAGCACCTACCTTGTTTGTTTCAATACGGGGGAATGCTGGAGAACATTCTCTGGCATTGCAATGATTGAAGGAGGGCACTTATTGTTTGTATCAGAAACAGATCCAGTTTCAAGTAGATTAATACTAAAATCCCTAAACACCTAGTACAGCAACCAAATGAAATGTGTTTATGAATGCTAAGAAATCCTTGCCAAATTTGGCAAGGTCTGAAATTTGCTGTTCTAATCATTTTTGCAGGGGGTGGGGGGGGTGGGGGGGTGGGCTAGCTTGTCCATGAAGTTGGAATGCCACAGTCTAAGGAACCACTGGATCAAATTTTACCCATGCAGAAGGGCAAAGGTGTAAGATTAGGGTAGAAGGCAGGACCAAGAAGTTGTGGTAGGTGCTAGCTGCTAACCAGTACTGAGTCATGACTTCCACAAAAAACACACCACACTCTTTAATAGCAGTGATTGCACTCACTGTCATGCTCAGAGTGCATCTGTAAGATGAATGGAGGACAGGAAGATTTGTTCTGCTGTCTTTACCAGGTTATGCAGCTGGAATTTAAAAAAACAACAAAACAAAGCAAGATATCCATTTGGTGAGAGAGCAGAAGTGAATTTCAAGCAGAATTTTGAATCTTGTTCATTGATTACCATTTGGGGAGCAAACAGTTGTTCATACAAGTTGGAAGTATACTGAAACCAAACTTTAAGCGGGAAGGCATGTTTTGATGGATCAATGAAAACAAAGTCACTTCTGCACCTTGAAGACCATTCTTCTAGAAGAGGGTAATAGGAAAATGGCAGTTTGGGGAAATCTCTCTCTCACTTGAAAAAAATGGAAATTGAGGCAAATCTGTTGAATCCACCACTTTCCAAAAAATGTATGTTTCCTAAGCATATGACTGTGAACTGATGTGCAGACAGAAGGTAATTGCAGGGGAGGCATCAGTAGGTGGGAAGGGGGCTTATAGACCTGTCCATTTTCTTCAACAAATGTCCTGTTAAAGTAATTTCCTCCTGCATGTCTGAACTTTGAAGCTGGTTAACGGAGGAATAGTGGAAAAATAAGAAGGCACTGTTTTCAAAGGAAAAGCAGCAGGAAATCGCCAGCTCCCATTGCCTGTGCCCCAGCCCACTGGCTTTCCTCTTCATATGCTCTGCCCTTGCACTGGGAAAATGGCATAATGGAGATAATGGAACATGGAGAAACATATTGTATGTGGATGAAAAGCAACGGTTGGTTTTTCAAGTCTTAAAATAACAGCACAATTTAAACAGCTGGAACAAAAGGCTGATATGAGAGAAGTTGGGTTTGACCAATCCTAAGGTGCCCCCCCCCCCCCCATGTACACATTATAGGTTTTTTAATCCTGTGAAATTACTAATTTTGAGTTTCAAACCTGCCTTGCATTCCCAGTTTTGATGTGGTCTCACTCAGTGGTTGCATGTTCACAAGACCATCTGGGTCATACCTGTAAAGTGATTCTGTAAATGGACTGTAAAAGGATCATCCTAAATTTTTCATGATGCACCAAGGGGTCCATGCATGATGGGGAAGGGAGCACTGTCACCAAGTACTGTTTTAGATATACAGTTGTAGGGATCCTGCTTTGGTATAGCTTCTAGGTTTCCACTGAAACATGGAAATGGTACCAGTTGTGATATATTTATATATATATACATATATATTAAAGTATTTTTAAATATACAAAAAGAGGTATAGGAGAGAAATGTTGAATGCTTTATCCCTTTTGGCTGAAAGCAGCTTCCTTCCTTCCTTCCTTCCTTCCTTCCTTCCTTCCTCCCTCTTGCCTTTCCTCCTCCCTCCCATAGGTAGAACAGGGAGATTGGAGTCAGAGAATAAGCACAGTGGAAGCCCTCTCAAAGCATCTGTCTTACAGTCTCTGCCAACCAGCAGTTTCGATGCATGCCAAAGGAACAAGATGGTGGTGTGGAGCTCTTGGTATACCACAATGTACCTAGGTTTACAGAGGCCTTGTGTATGAACATTTGTGTAGACCCAGGCTCCATATCTTCCATCAGTATCAACAGTGGCAGTGGTAGTGAATTTATTGCCAGGCTTTAGCTCAAATTGAAAGGATCTATCCAAGGGGATTAACTCTATCCCTACCTCTTTTGAAGACTTAAACCTGGAGAGAATCCACCAGCTGCTGTGTAGGGGGTACCCTGATTATTATTCTAAATCTATTGCCAGTAATGTCACTGGATTCTAGTATCACAAGAAGGAGAAAAGTCTTCTCCTCTCTATACTGATTATAATTTTATCCACCTCTGTTGTGGGGATGTAAATCTTTGACTATTTCATCCTCATATGCAAGGATGAATAATTAAAGTAGTTTTTCTCTGCTACAGGAGTAATGAATATCCCTTTACAACATTCTCCTTGTATTTGAACACCCAAAAGTGCTGGGCAGAATTTATTCTGCAGAGAACATGTACTTGTGCAAAACATGGGTCTTTTATGTAGGAAATGTATTTTCTGCACAGAAAACAGTGTATGTGCAAGGAAATCCATGTTTTTCTGTACAACACTTTGAGATGTCAAATACCAGAAGAAAGGTCCAAAACAAACTGCAGATATAATCCAGTGTGAGACCACTTTAACTGTTCCAGCTCAATGCTAGGGAAGTCTAGGAACTATAGTTTTGTGAGACATTTAGCCTTCTCTGACATAGGGCTTTGGTGTCACAATAAATTACAATTCCCAGGATTCCCTAGCACTGAGTCAAGGTGGTTAGAACAGTCTCAAACTGGATTATTACTGCAGTGTGTTTTGGATCAAAGTTGTACAAAATGTTTGCTCATCTATTATTCCTCCATAAAGGGGTTTCCAGCTATTGAGAAGCTTGTTTTGTTTAACCTGGGAATGAAAAATTGCAAATATCCTTTCTATTCCTAACCTGTTGTTTTTGTAACCACCTCATTTCAAAGGTAAACACTTTCCACCTGCAGCAGCCTTATTCCAGAAAATGTCAGTCATAGTTTAATCTTATTTAAATGAAGTGACTAATTTGCCCCATTGGTTTCAGAGTAATTTAAATAGATTACTTCTGGATTGTGGCCTGGAGCATTTCTTCATAGGGAATGTGCTCCAAGCCTTTGACTCTTTTTGCCATGTGTTCCTGTGTCTGTCTACTCAAGTGAGTAGCAATGAAGTCAGGGTTGCCTCTTAGTTTGTTCTCCTCTAGTTCTCTCCTGTTTCTTCTTTTACTTCTTTGAGATAGGCAGCCAAAACTGTACACAGTATTCCGAACAGCACCACACAACCCAGAGGTGAAGGTCAGTGAAACATCAGCTATAGACAGTGGCCATGCAAGCATGCATATTTATAGGATTTGGGGTACTGAATGCAGCCTTGCCAGGTTTTGCTGCATCAGGTTTGAAATGTACTCATTACTATAATTATATACCATTTTCGAACTACATGCAAAGAAGTTCAAAATCTAAAAAGTAGCTGCAAGAGGGTTCTAATGCCATTCTAATGTTCATCTAATGTTCATCTCAGTCTTTGGATTATTTAGGATCCATGCTTATAGCCCTGACATTTTTGTATATCCAGTACATAAATGCTTAAGGTAGGATTTTCCATTTCCTTGCTGGGGGAATTCACAAAAATAGGGGCAGTGACCCATCCATAGAGAGTTCTGGTTTAATGTGGAAAAGGTTTGATTTGCAAGGAAGCTTCAACAATCATTTTGAAGTATTGGTTTCAGATGTAGGCCATCATGCTGCAAGGTGCAAAACAAACTCAGTGGAACTGGTTGAGCACACATAGGCTTTTACTCACAATTAGTCCTTTCCAAAAAAGCAGTCAGGTGTTTCTTTTAAAATGTGGACTTTTGTTTGAGCAGCTGTGTTCACCCATTCGATGTAATGCTTAGAGAATGATTTAGCTAGAGCCTAGTTACCACATTTAGGAACAATGGGCTTAGTTTCTCTTCTGATTATTGAAAATCAGAAGAGTAGAACCAGGTCTTTAAATTAATAGGAGGGCAATATTGGCTATTAGGAAGAATAATGTGAAAATTTAACAATGGCTATACAAAACAGAAATAGACATTTTGAACCATGAGGGAAGAAATATATATTTCTACAGCCCAGTCCTAAACTATACATACTTATCCAGGCAGACTACTATATTCAGTGGGCTGGAATCAGACTGTGAAATAGGAAATGCTCACTTTCATTTACAGAACAGACAAATTGAGGAAAGTTCTCCACTGGAGGCTGCATGGAAGCCATTAAGTTCTCCATTTCTACTGTCATTGCAACACCTTAAAGAATCCTGAGATCTGAGGCTTTAGAGCTCTTTCATTGTGAATTCTGAATACCCTTCCGTAAACAGCAAGTCCCAGGATTCCACAGGATTATGTTAAGGCTTCCATAACTGAAGCTTCCATCCTAAATGAATAACCTTGCCATCCCTCCCATACTGCCAGCATTGGATCTCTTTTGTGAATGACCAGGATGGGAAACTATCTCATGTGTGTGTGCATGTGCCTTCAAGTCTATTGACTTATGGTGACCTCATGAATTTCATAGGGTTTTTTAAGGAAAGGAATACTCAAAGGTGGTTTTACCAGTTCCTTTCTCTGAAATGTAGCCTCCAGCATTTTGTATCCCTTGGTGATCTTCCATCCAAGTATTAACCAGAGTTGACTCTGCTTATCTTCCAAGAGATATTGAATATCCAAGATCAGATGAGATATGGTGCTTTAATGAGGATTGTAGCAGAGATAAAAGGAAAATCTACTCTCTTGTACCATGGCCTATATATGTCACTATTGACAAATGATGTGTCTGGTTTGGCTCTTAACAACCAGAGTTAGTGCCATGCTGGCTGGGAAATTCTAGGAGCTGTAGTCCAATTTTTTTTATTTATTTTATTTTATTTTATTTGCCAAAGCTCTGTTGACCGATAGCTGTGGTTTCTGGGAATAAGAAAGAGAGATGATGAACTGAACATTTAGACAACAAAATTAGTGTTTTAAGATGGTGCTGAGCAAACTTTGAGGCAACAAAGGGCTACTCTTCAAACTGTGGACATTTTCTCAGCTCTCAGTTGGTCCATTTAATTAGCTTTGCATGCTTGACTACCAAGAGTTTTTGCTTTGGTGGGAGACTTGGATTTATGTACTAAAATCTGTAGCATAATCCTCTGAACTACAGCATTAGAACTCTCTTGCAGGAAATTCTAAGTACTACACCAACTACAAATTCCAGGATTCTGTAGGATAAAACTATCAAAACCAAGGCAATTGAAGTGAAATCAAAGTGTAGTATGGATACACCAGAAATGAACTAAAGCAGGCATGGGCTATAATGATCAGGTCATGCCAAGAAAGTTTCAAGATAACATACATGTCTTCCATGGAGAGGTAGAAAATGTGTGTCTCAGCTTTGCAAACAAATCAGTCAGATTTCTTAGTCCAAAAAACGTAGTTTACTGACTGATGGTATCAGTGTGTGTGGTGTCTCCACCAGCAGACTTCTTGGAATACAGAGTATGGAAGAAGTTAGCTGTCTGAAAATTAAAGGTAAAATGGCTTGTATCATGACATCTGCTCAGGGATTTTGGCTCATGGAATGGCACTTACTTGCCTCTGTGGTCTTGCAGAAGCCACTTGCACTTTCTTAAAAAGCTACTCCTGAAGGCTGGCGGATTCTGCAGTGCCATGGGATGTTGCACACTTTTGCTTTTATTTCTGTGTTTTCAAACAAGAAAGTTAAGGTTTTGATTGAGTCATTTCACTAGTGGGGTCATTCCCATAGGGTCATTCCACTAGTGCATTATGTTTCACTCACAGACCATGGCAGCTGGTGGATTCCATGTCAGTGAGGTAGTTACTCCCCAAAATGGGTTCATCCCCTTGGATTGCTGTTGTATGTCTTCAGATCTTTATCTAATTTACGGTGACCCTAAGTTGAATCTATTACAGGGTTTTCCTAGCAAGATTTGTTCAGGGGTGTGTGTGTGCAAGAATGTGACTTGACTAAGGTTGCCCAATAGATTTCCATGGCCATGTGGAGATTTGAACCATGGTTTCCAGAGTCCTAGCCCATTGCTCAAACCACTAGACCTTGGATAGCTTCTTTAAAATTCAGACTAAAAGCTGGTATGGATTTACTGCTCTACTGACATGGGTACCACCAGCTGCCACTGCTTTCAGACACCTGAAAGTTAGAATAGGCACAAAGGTGGAGAAGAAATCATACACCATTCCTAGTTATCCAGCTTACGCAGAATTGGTTGTCCAGTACAACCTTGGAATCACAAGAACAAATGTACTACAACTTACGCAAATAGAACAACAAACCCCAAACTCGAATAACACATTATTTTTCTCTGCTAATGTTACATTTGATTTCATTTTTTAATGTGAAGACAATGTGTACAAATGAGCTTTGAACATAGAATTCCTAACTTGGTCCGGATCAAAGAGAGCTGAAGTTACAAATTTGCTGAAGGCAGTAATCCCAGTTCAGGAAGAAGACTAAGGGGCTGGATTGAGTACATCTACCAACCCGTATTCTCTTTAAAAGATGACCAGTGGCATTATCGTTTTTTAAAACTCACCAAAAGTATATGTGCACCTTCACAAATGTCATACGCACTCAGCCAAGTCAGCTTTTGTACTGCTAGAACATCTTAAATGTGACATTATTCACAATAGGTATAACACATTAGCAGAACCTTTGAAAGTGACCCACAGCTGAATATTACAACTTTTTGATTCCACAAAATGGAATATTGCTTCTACTGGAGTTCCCAATGCTTGGACTTTTTAACATATTTATATGAGTTTTGATTCTACAAAGCTAGTAGTATCAGTGCAATTCAAGGAAGGCAACCAGTTTTGTCCCCAATCAAGAACAACTTGGATGATCATCTAGTGGAAGGAATATAGATAGACAAGGCAGAAAATGGGAATGAACCCTTTTTTCTCCCAGGAATCATGCTGTTGAACTCACATCCCTATCTTGCTTGCTGCTAAGCTAATCTTACCTATTCAGGGCAAGGCAAGGGTAAGCCTCCTCTGAACAAATCTTGCCAAGAAAAACCCATGAGTCTTATGGTCTCCATAAGTTGGAAATGAAGGCACACAACAACAACAACAACAACAACAACAACAAAACCTGCCTATGGGCCATGTTATACATTCCAAATTCAGAGTAGACTACTATGCAATATTAAACCATAGTTTGCAACATACATCCAGAAGCTGCATGTAGAAATCTCATACATTGCAAGCTATATATGGAGTTTACAGTTATCCCTTCACACAGGTGTATTCCAAATGGGATGTGAAGGAATTTGTTGTGGACAAATTAATGAATGCAACACTGCACTAAGAGATTTATTGACCTGTTCCATTATAGATACATATTTCATGGCATGCATGCACAGACATACTATCTGGACAGTGATCGAAGTCTAAAAAGACCCCAGTAGAAGATGAACTAGAAAAAACATTTCATCTCTGCTATCTTGCAATAGTGTGACACACAGCTCTTTTTAACATGAAGGCCTGCATGTTCAAATGGTGTTGCAGAAAAAAAAAGATTCAAGTGGGAATTCAAGGAGAATAACTACTGAATGAACATGAGATATGTCCTTCTCTAGTTCAGCAGAGAACTAAACATTTAGAATTTGCTCAACAGAACAAGACATCACAAAATCAACAGGTCAGTGGTGTCTCTCAGAAAAAAAAATCTTCCTCAGAGATAAAATATGAAAGGGATGCTGTTGTTACAAGTGTGCCACTAAAACTTAGAGGCTGTGTGATCAGAGATGTGCCTCATTTTTGAACCATTGCTATATTAAAACAGGTTGACTGGCTAAAGAAATTTGGAACGAGGATCCTCCCTCCCTCCCTCTTCTTGCTTGCGAGTCTGTCCAGTGAACATAAATTTAAATGTAAAAAATTTAGCTTTTTAAAAACAAATTTATTGTATTCACGCAACATAGAACATGAAGACATGTTTAATTCTTCCTACTGAATGGTCTGCTTTAATATTTGTAAGTAAATATGACATCTAGAATGCTAATGGCAGGTACAATTCCTTTTGCTCTGTAGCAAATTTCACTGTATCCTTTCGAAATTTGTTGATGTAAAGCAAGGGGCTAGTGGTGATCAACCTTGAATTGTGTTCTTATATCCAGAGAGGTCTTTCCTTATGCCGTCCTCAGTGCTGAAATTTCAGAACTACAAAATGACTTGGGAACAAATATAAGGAGATAAGGCAGGCTATTTCATGGATTGCAAGATTTCTGCTCCATGGATTGCAAGAACATGCACCCCCATCTATCCCAGTCCAGAAGAAAGCTGGCCATGATTAAGTTTTAGTCAAAAACAATACAACAGTTTAGGCTTGACAAACATATGTTCCACTAACTTTAGCAGAATGGGCTAGCAACCAGCTTGCTCTGGATCAGGGTTACTGTCTGATGTAAGCAGTAGCCCCATCACGTTTCAAATCTGAATGTGCATTGCAAGTCAGCTATGCACCCATTGATACATTGCAAATCAGTGACACCTCTGTTTGCAGACTGGAAGGCAACTGCACCTCTGTTGTCACTATCCTATCTATGTAGCATGGTTCCTGATCTAGGTGTGGAATCCCTCCATGGACATTATTTCTATGGATGAATCTCCCTTCTTGGATCAGATCACACTATATGTTGCTTCTAAATGTTCCGCATGATGGGTGAAACCTGTAGAATAAAACCAGTATTCAGTGGGAAAGTAGAGTTGATTTGATGGATGCTAGTAATGTCAATATTCCAAAGCATGGCCAGTGTTGTTTCCTTTTTTAAATGCTTTTTGCTAAGACATTTCTAGAATTTTCAATGTGAAAGGAATAAACTTTTCTTATACTGACAAATGCACCCATATTTGTTGTTCAGAGAATGACTTTTATCTATGCTGACAATAGTTTCTGTTTGGTTGAAATGTTCCCTCCCAGTATTCATAGGATATGCCGATTCTGTGAAAGTCTTACCTGTGTTGGTTTGCATTCTTAAGACAGTACTGCCATGTGATCCTAGTATGTGTTGGTAGTGGCAAATTTGTTGTGAACATAAAGGGGGGGAAACCCACTTAAAACTGACTTCTTATATTAGTGTTTGGCTTATAGAAACAGTGCACCGACTTGCATGTTCATTAAACTGATTATTTTCCCTGTTGCTAGTTGCACACGGATGCAATCGCTTTGGGGATGTATAGGAAACTTGCATTCCTTGTTTGTTTGTTTTAAAAATGGAATTTGTAGTTATAAAACTGGGATTTGTTGTTATAATCTGCTTGAAAATTCTGTTTTTATCTGTAATTATCTCACAATCCTGGTGCTTTTCCTTTTCTTTTTTAAACCATGCCTGCTCTTTGTTACTCAGTTATTGCTGGAGAAAATGTGATCCCTAAACATGAGTAAGATTCATGGACACCTCTCTCACATGTTTACTCAGGTTGAGTCCAAATTTCAGACAGGGCTTAGAAAAGTTTTCAACAACAAGGGGGGGGGGGGAAACCTGCAGCTCCTAGATAAGCCCTGTCAGAATGGGCAGTGAGATCTGTAGTCCAAAAAAGTAAAATTTTGCAGCACTGGTCTGACACAAGGCAATGGTAAGATGTGTCCCATGGCAGATTTACCTAACAGCAGTGGGTGCATCTGGGAAGGCTTTCTGTTTGTTAATTTCCTGCAATGCCTCAGATCAATGCTGTTCAGATCCTCTGGGACAATGGGTTTCAACTTTTGACCAGATCGCTCTTAGAATCCCTGGCCATTTGCCATGCTGGCTGGAATTTTTGGGAACTGAAGTTCAAAACAGTGGAAGGACCGAAGACTGAGAACCTCTGCTTTGCAGTGACAGTGGCAAGCTGGTTTCCAGGTCTAGAGGAGGCATCTGACCCTGAGCAGGAGTCAGTACCGGTGGAGCCAAGCAAACAGGTTGGTGCCTCTTGGTTCTGGCAAAGTGGTTGGGGACAAGCAGTTTCCCCACAGGTGACAAGTCCTGACAAAAGGCCACCCCCCAAGGCCCTCCTTTTCATTGGAAAGCCTAAAAGACCATGCAAAGTTAAACACAGATGCCACCAGCTTCTGTCTGTTCTGTACTTCAGCCTGGTTCCCTTGTCCCTGTGGAGACTGTAGGTTAGGCTTGGAACTTTAGTTCCTCCTTGCTAGTAGTGGCAGTTGTGGTGGTAGTAATTGTAATTGTTCTTGTTATTGACTGTGGCTTGCAAATTCTCTCTTTTAATTGTAAGATTTTAAGAACTGCAGTCCTTAACACCAACTTAAATATATTTACCTTCCCTTCATACCTGGGAAGATTATTTAAATCTACAATTTTGCTCTGTTGGAGATCAATCCGAACACAGGCCAAAGTCATTATCAATCTTTATTTCACAAACTTGAAAGGATGTGGATTTATGGTTGTGTGAGAGAAGTGGAGTTGGCTTGAGATTTAGCATTAAAAATCAAATTTTAAAGATGGTGGTCCATTCCATTAGGGAGAGAGTAACTTTTACACATGCAGGCTCTCCACTTTGAGGAAGTTTGGTTGTACAGTAATAGAGTTAGCCGGACTGCAGCGTGGCAACTGATTGCATTGCTGTTTGTTGTTCTTTCAAAAAAGAATATGATTTTAATGTGGAATTATAGTGCAGTGGGTACAGAATATAAACATTTTAAAAGCAGCAAAGAGCATTGGTTTAAAGAAAAAAGAAAAGGAAAAGATATGTATTTGTGACAATGTCTTTTACAGTGCCAAACATATGAACAGTATTGTTTAAAGGAAGTAAGTTTTTTTAACTGTATTACTGCTGAACAAATATTGTTTTTAAATGTTAGATTTTGAATAATTTTTGTATTGTAAACTGTTTTGTGACCTGGTGCTTTTTTCATACTGGAATTACTGATTGCACCTGAGCATAATTATTATTCTGTTTTCTTATATGGATACATAACCTCAAAAATCTTTATCAAAACCAGTGTACAGTGGAGACCCAAGATTTGCAACTATAAAGTCCTACACAACACTTCCTACATGTTCTTGCCTACTAATAAACATTCTGCTGTAGCCAGGTTTTCTGAAAGTGTCCATTGTGTTGTGGAAGGGGAGCAGTCATTTGGGAGAGATTCCTGTATACCTTACTTATTTCTGACCTCAGAGCTAGGGTAGCCATGATTATGGGGACTGCAATGTAAGCCATTTGGAGGGTATTAGGTTGGCTATCCCTGCTATATTTGAAGGTCTGCCCTGTCCAAATCAGATAAAGAGTCATGAGAAGACTGAACCTTGAAAGAGCTCATACATGGTCTCCCCCTCCCTGTAAGTTATGTTAGTTAGAAATAACAAAGCTTGGAATTTTACTCATAAATCATAATTAGTTGCAGTTGCAGCTCCAAGCACACTATACCTGTCAACTGTCCCAATTTGGCAGAGACAGTCCTCCTGATTAATCCTGTGTTGTCTCATCACACAGGAAAACAAAACAGGAAGAAAGCTGTAGAGTAGCAGCTTAGTGCTTCAGTTCTCTTCTTGCAGGAGATGGATTTAAAGGTGCAACTTTTTTCTAGAAAAAAAAATTCATTTAACAAAACATAGTTTCACAACCATCTCCTGCAGGAAGAGAACTGAAGCACTACAACGTCATGCAGGAAGGCACCAAGCAGCTGCTCATCTCTAGCTACGGAGTTAGCACACAGTTTAAAAAAGCGACTTACCACACCGAATTCAGTTCTAATTTGGGATGTATCCTGATATTACCACATGCATTTTGCTGCCAGCCAGGTGAATCCCAGGTAACTTCCAGCTTTGTAAATCAGCCGTCTGAGCTCAGATTCTAGCTAGAGATTACCTAGGATTTATGCAGCCGGCAGCAGCGGCAACAAAATGCATGCAATAATATCAGGATACATCCAGAATTAGAATTGAATTTGGCAGCAGTAAGTTGCTTTTTAAGTTGTGCGCTAAACTCCTCCATTTCCACTTTGCTTTCTTGTGCCATAAGGCTCTCACTTATTCAACTGCTTTTAAAATGTTCGTTTTTCTCACCTCCTCCCACTTTTGCCCTTTGTCCTCAGTTTATTTAGTTAACTGCTGCTAACTAAATGGTTTGCACTGAATTAACTCAGTGGGGAGAGAAGAGATGGGGGGCATCAAATCTTGCCCTTTCCTGTAGGTGCAAGCAAAAACAAACTGCTGCATCTGTTCTTAGCTTGTCTGTTCTTCTTCATCAACTTTTGCCATCTTGACCACACTCTGATCTTGCTTGGCTAGACATGTCCTGGTTTTCATCTGTGAAATGTTGCAAGGTATGGTCCCATCCCATATCCAGCCTGGCAACCCTAAAATAACTGGATGAACATTTGAGAATGCTGACTCTTTGGCCATCTCCAATCTGCACTACATCATCATTCTCACAATGGTGTTTTTCTGTGTCTGTCTGTCTGTGTGTGTGTGAGAGAGAGGGGGGTAACCACCTCAAGCTCATGGATTCCATGCACAGTAAAACCATGTACCACACAGAAGCAGAAAACAAGAAGTGTTTATAGCTTATGAATATTTATTTCCTTCTTAAAAATTGTACAAAAAATAAAATAAACCTGTATTATTTATACGTTTATAGCTTCCCATCTCCCACCCCCCGCCTTTTTAAAAAACTATTAAGTTACACAACTATTTTCTTAGAATAAAATAGCACACATTGTTTAAACATAGAACTTCCTTGCTATCCAGAGATGGGGACTGCATACAGAATTTTTGGCACAAACACTCTTGTTTGTATCATGTCACAATTTTCCTGGAGAGATGTTGGGGAGGGAGAGAGGAAAGGGTAAAGGGTTACTAGAGGGACAAACATTTTAAATGCTATACACTTTAAAAGCTTGAACAAGACCACTTAGGCTGAATTCATAACCACAATTTTTCAGTTTCCTCTTTAATAAGAGAACTGACCTCAAGCAACTGCATTAATTTTGCAGCGTTCTAACAGGTTCATGAAAATAAACAAGGGGGAAATGTTGGCAAAATGGCTCAATTATAAATCAGATGTTTCTGTATACATATCAAAGTCATGTCTGTTTAAAAATAGGCATTTGTTGCCAACAACAAAAGCTAGAAAACAATGGCTTGGTGGAGATCCTTCTTCTTCCATGACCATCAAAAGCATGATTTAAAAAAACCCAGAAGGTTAAACAATTGCACACACAGAAGAAAAGGAATGGAGCAAAACTTATTGCCCTAGCAATTGCTGTAACCAGATAAAGATGAATTGTTTCACAGCATGAAAATTTGATGGACGGACATGCTGATATTACTATAGTGTGGAAACTATATTATTTAAAGGTGTTATTTGGTGACCTAAGCAGCCAATTGTAGAAGAGAGAATTTAGGTTATTATATCCTCCTTTCTCACATATTCTGAGGTTGTCAGCTCCTTTTCAAACAGAGACTCCTTACCTATAACTAACACCAATTGATGTCCTACAGGTGCAGCTTCTCATACCCTGATCCACCTTCCTTCAAGGTATCTTTTCAATCTCATCCTGACATACAGTTTCTCGAGACAGAAAATATCAGCATGCCATCAAAAGGCTTTATCATCTGAATTCTCAAGCAAGGCTAAATCAGAATATGCTTTTAGATGTATCAGCACTTAAAGTGTTACATGACAACAAGGAACGGTCATGCTTTTGCAAATACTGTATACAAAAATCATGAACTTGTTAATAGTGTCTTGCATGCACTGTAGAATCAAGGCAACTATTCTGACTTGTCCTTTTCAGCTTTTAAAGAAACAATATTGGTCAAATGTAGAAATATAAAATTTTGACCTAAATAAATAAGTTGACCTTCAAACTATGACCAGGAATGCTATTGAAATTATCCAGGATATCTCATCATTCAGAGTCTGGAAAAATCTAAAGGGCCCAAATGCTACAAGAGCATAAGCGTCAGCAAATTCTCTGGAAATGTAGGTCAAACTTATCTACATACCACAAATCTTTAAAAGACATTTCCCTATACACCACCATTTTGGGGTTGTCTCATTTGGCTTTGATATGGGGCTAATCTAAAAAATGTGTTTTGAACTTATTTACATCTATGCACATTTCCCCCTTCAAAAAGCCACATCCCCCTGGTCATTTTCTCAGTTTGGCATCCTACGCTCAGCTTCTCAAAGCTTATATAAGGAAGAATTTTAAGGGTTTCATTTCACATTATATTTCACATTTTCAGGCCTAAGGGAATTGAAAACAAATCCAAAAATAAATGGCAATGCAGTTCTCTTACTCTTAGTTCAAGGAAGCTAATGGACAACAGAGTACAGTATCTGAAAGCTGTGGGAATGCTTTTATGTTTGAGGGGAGTTTGCTGAGGGCTTCTCTTTATTTCACTGTGCCATGTGAAAGCAGGTGGTATAAACTACCTTAGATTGAATTAAGCCTAATGGCTGAGCTAGCTCCATATTTTCTGAAAGCAGCCTTCCTCGGCCTGGCACCCTCCAGGCATTTCGACTATAACCCTCCTCATCCCCAACCAGGAAGATGGGCATTGTGGTCCAGCACTGACTAGCTGCAGCTCCCCATTGCAGTCTCTTCCAGCCCTCATTGGAGATCCTGTCAACTGAACCTGAAAGTTCAGATTGCAAAGGAGGATGTCCACCACTCAGCTGTAGTCCTTCCTCAACAGCCTCATGAATGGAAGTGCAATGAAAAACTGCCTATATGTACACATAAGAGAGGATGAATACCATAATTCTACAAAACCTAAAATCTACAGCTTGGACTTCCATGTACATTCAGGCCCACTTCAAGAAAAGGATATGTACATTATTACATTTACATTCTAGCATGTAGTCCATTGAGAGTTGCTCAGTTTATTTACTAAATAAACAAAATCCACAGAGGAGTCATTCATAAAAGGCACTTCTTGAATTCCTGCTTTGCCTGACCAGGAGACTACAACTAGTGACAAGGTGAGCCACAAGGAGTGGGGCGGGGTGGGGGAAGAAAAAGCTGAAGGAGTTTAGGAAGAAGGGTGAGGGGGGCAAAAGACCATACACAGTTATGGGGCACCATCTACATCCTTTCAAGTATACAAATAAGTACCTTGCCAACCTTGCTTCCTGGTTGGCATACAAACTGTTTCGATCAGTTCCACTGGGGAAAAATATAAGTCTCTTTATGCAAGTTCTCCCTCCATAACATGCCCATAAGTATGCAGCCCCACTTTTGCTACCATTTGCACAGTGCACTGACAAACAGATGGATAACTCCAAATCCTCCTAAAATTCACATGCTACATGAATGCATCTTTGCCATTACTTGATTTCATTAACAGCAGCAAGTTAACAAGTGACAGCTACCCTGATCCAATTCTATTCCTCTACTAAAGGAGACATGATCATGGTCTTCATATATCAAAAGAAGACAGAGAACATGGAGCAGATCTGTCCCTGGCAGGACTAGGACCAGGGAATGGAAAATACAGGGAAGCAGATTTCACTGCTCCTTAGTAGAAACCTCTTAACAAAACTCTAGTGGAACTCAGGGAATTGATGGACTCTGCTTTGCTGGAGGCATCCATCAGGGATGCCGCATTTGCCTTCTGCACTGTAGATCCTGAAATAAGCTGAGGAATGGAGGAGACCCATGCTGCTTTTGTACTTATGGAAGAATGAAGCAACATGGCATACCATCTGGGTGTTTCAGAATGAATGAGACCAGAAAGATCTCAATGCTGCATTAGTTTGTGGAGTAAATGCCAGATGAGAACTTTTGATATTCCAATAGAGATTCCATAGAAAAGGTATGAACATCTTTCTGAACACTCATTACTTGATGGCAAAACATCTAGCCTGTTTCCAACTGTTAATCCCAACTAGAGCAGACCCACTAAACCAAATGGCTTGACATAAATGCTGACTTACTAAATTCTCATTGTTTTAATGAGTCTACTTTAGCTGGAATTAACCATTAAATTTAGGTCTGTCCTCAGAAAAAACCCTACCAGCGTCAAATCCCAGCGTCAAATCCCAAAACAGAGTGACAGTAAACAATTCAGCATACATAGGAAAAATATATTATTACATATTATAAACACTATGTACAGAGGTTGAAATGGATGGCATTTTCCTTATAAGTTACCTGCCATCTTACTACAGTCCTTATTTGCCATGTACAGGGAAGCACTTGGAGGCACATTATTAAGCTATACATTTTTCAGGACTCAATGAGAATTTAGTAAAGGGGAACATAATGAGCCACTTTCCCCATCACTAGCTCTGCACAAAAAAGAATATCAGATCTTCTATCTATTTATTTTGGAGGGTGCATTTTTATTACAAATACTAATTGTATAGATGTAATTTCTCAAATTCATTGTATCAAACTTCTTCTTCTTCTTTTTTTTTTTAAAAAGCCATTTTTTCCTCCTTGCAGTGGTTAAGATCATGAAGTCAGGGGTCCACAGATTATTTACATATTGCAAAGTGGGAAGCAATAAATAAGGAACGTTGCGATGGTATGTTGATACATCTTGACTTAAAATCACTTGTCAGTAACTATGAGGGTTTTTTTTTTCTTTGCCAAATGTGAACAACGTGGTTGGTGGAGTTATGTAACAGCCTCTCTTCTTAGCCTCAGTGAGTCTTTGGGCATTAGTGGAGCATTCCTTTCCTTGATATAAGTGAGAAATGCTGTGATTTCCAGGGCTGCACAATAATCTAGGCTAGATCTCCGTTAATGTAACCTTGAAGCCTTCCACCATGCTTTCCATATTTAGAATGAAAGTGTCTTCATTGGAATAATGTTCAATGATGTTATCATCCATGTTGACCAGGATGCTGCAATTAAAATGCAATACATTAGGAAAATTCAGATGAACAGAAGGATTTTTAAATGTGTGTGACTGTTTCAGCCATTTGTGTTTGTCATTTGTGTTAATGCTTTGACACAGCCCATAGTGTAACTCATTATTTTCTGGAGTTCCAGCTTTGGATGCAAACTGTAAGTTCCACTAAACACAGTAGTGTTTCTTTCTGTGTAAACTGTGCATCAGTCTGCACTCATACTGATCCAGTCTAGTCTCTCAAACAACATAAAACCTAGTCCTTTGAAATGACTAGGATGTTCCTTCATCCATTTGCATAAATGATACTATGCTTGCATAATACCGAATTATGCTACTTTTGCAGATATACACATACCACCTGCACCAAAAGAAGTAATGATTGCCTCCTAACTCTCATGCAGCATGGTAAACTATGGCTCTCCACAAATTGGACTGTAGACTTTTTTACCATTTTTACAGTCTGGGGCAGAGAGCAGTGCAATGTAACAACCTCTGGAGGGCCACAATTCCTCCACCCTTGGTGAAGGACCACAAGTAGTAGTAGTAATAGTAGTAGTGATAATAATAATGGCCTTTCACCAAGGGTGGAGGAATTGTGGTCCTCTAGAATTTGTTACACTGCACCTCTCTCAGCCCCAAATGGTCAAAGTAGTTGGCAGGCCAATTTCTGGAAAGCCACAATTTACCATGCTGCAACTACTACTACTACTACTACTATTTCAATAACAACAATTAAAAAACATCATTTAAAACACACAGGTTTAAAACACACATTAATTTTAAAAGGACAAATAATATATACAGTCTACATATATTAAAACAATCAAAATTTAAAATCCATTATTTAAAATTCATCTGGATAAGCTTGCTGGAAGAGATCTGTCTTTAATGCTGCTCTAAACTCAGACAGCATATTCAGCTGTTGAATCTCTTCTGGCAGGTTTTTCCACGGTCTAGGGGTGGCTGAAGAAAATGTCCTTTGGCTGACAGTTGCCAACCCAGTCCTGCCCGAATGGAGGAAATGTGCACCAGAGGACCTGAGTGTATGGGACAGATTATATGGGAGGAGGCAATCCTGTAGGGTTTTAAAGGCATGAAGGGTTTTAAAGGCAACCACTAACTCTTTGTACCTTGTCCAGAAACTAACAGGCAGCCAGTGGAGTGATTTTAATATTTTAATATTTGTGTAATGTGACCCCTCCCGGATGTTCCAGTAATCAATCAGCAGTAGCTCAATATACAGCGGTAGCTCAATGTACAGTGCATTGCAGAAGTCCAACCTTGACGTTACCAGTGTTTGCACTACCATCTTTAGGTCCTCCAGCAATAGATAGGGACACAGCTGATGTCAAAGCCAAAGCTGATTTCAAATGGGAACAATACCATTCATTCATTCATTCATTCATTCATTCAATAAAATTTCCTAGATAGTTTTAAGAGGGATTTGGGTGCACCTTTTCTAAACTTCATTCCATTTCGCTATTCATATTAATACTTTTTTAAAGAAACAAAAAAGAAATGAGCCATGTTACTAGCAACACAGTGAGTTACTTTTAAAAGCACTGGCATGAGAAGGAAATGTAGACAGATTACTCGTAAAAAATAATTACCCAGACTCTCACCCTATTCCAGCCTGCTTGCCTAATGTGTGAGAATACCAAACAGGGGAAAAACTGCAACATGGGCATATCCCTTGTGACCCCAGGGTTTGCCACGTGACCTGCTCCCACACTGCAAAGTAATGTTAGATACGCTCCCTCTCCTATATGTCTGATGTCCTATTTGTACCAATAGCTGTTAAGTGTGATGAGCAAAAATCACACAGTTCAGTCATTTCTCTGACCTCTGACTTATAGTGTTTTAATGCTATATTTGAAGCATGAGATGCTCAGAGAAGGGATCTCTTCTTACAACGTGACCAAACATCACTTAGCTAGCACGGATGAATCAAGGTCTTGGCTGGGCACATGCAAGGCACTTTTGCAAAAACATGAATCACAAGGTTCCTCTTACCCCTTTTTGCTCTTCTTGTAAAGTTTTGTGATCTTTTCAGCCGGAAGGCCATATTTTTCAGAAATCTACATTTAAAGTAAAAAAAAAAAAAAAGAGAGAGAGAGTTCTGTTAAAAAAGCAAACTCCACACAGTATCACCATCTTCCACTAAAGAGTGTGGTTAACTGACCTTTCTCGCCAATTTTAATGGGGAAATTTGCAATGGAGTTCTGTGTATGTCTCCTCAGAACTAAATCCTACAAAGTATATTGTGACTTTTGCATATATAAGGTTGCAGTCATACATATGGAACTTCAGTCGTATCACCACCATCTGAGCTGCCTGACACTGTACAAATAATATTATATATCTACCATACAAATTGTATGGTTATGTCAACTCAGTTGACATAAAGTATTTCCTTCTAAATCCATTGTTAGGTAGAAAAAAACTTTGCAAGAACTACGCTGTTAAGATCAAAGCAAATCTCCTTGGAGAATGTATGCAGATTAATTAACAATATTAACATATGTTAATTTACATATGATTTATATGTTTCACAGGCAGTCATGTGAAACAATAACCCAAGACTGGGATACATTCATATTTTCTTTTAACTTAATTTTATATTTTAACTTTCTTTTGGGCTCAGAATAAATGGAATACCTGATTTCAAGGCTGCTCAGGAGAAGACATTTCCTACACCAGTCAGAACCTTCTACACCTCTCTTTTATGCCCAACTCATGTTTTTGATATCTTATTCTATCTCACTCTTTATTTGCTTCCTCCTTTTATTGTATTTTTTACTTCCTCATATTTTAAACCCATTATTTATGAGCTGAGTAAACATCTTTGAAAAGAACATTATAATATACATTTTTATAAATGTACATTATTAATGTACATAATAATATATATATTAACTGCATAATTCTATTTTATGTTCAATTTTAAGTACATTTTGAAAATTTAAGATCATACTAAATGTGTCCGTCTGTCTGCCTAAATAAACCTAATTTAGGATCTCACTGTTAAATCACTGTGCCATTTTGCAAAATAAACACTGGATAAAACCTAACCTATTTACCACATCTAAGAAGAATATTTCTCTCTAAATATTAGACAGCTCAAGATTCACTTTCTGGAAAGGACCAGCACACTTTACCGAATTCAGAATTGAAAGATATTGAAAGCTGACTGCTAAGAATATCAGTTGACTCTCACCAATATTCAGTAACAAAACACACAAACACAAAAGAAGTCCCTAAGGGGGGGGGGGGAGGGGGAGACTTCAAAGCAAATATTATGGGATAAAGCCTGATAGACGATGATCAGACACCTAAGCATGAAGAATGGGTGGATGTGACTTGGGTGATTACCGAGGGTGAGAGAAGCTAGTGCCAAAATGAGCAGGCAAAAAACACAGAGGAAGAGACACTGCATGAACACATACACACACACACCCTGATGTGCTGAGTAACAATTCCCACCTCTAGGTAACTGGATCACACTTCCAGTGCCCTCCAGATGTACTGAGGTTCTACTTCCACCGTACCTAGTCAGCATGCCCAGCTGGGGATGGTGGGAGCCGTACTCCAACACATCTAGAGGGGACCAACTTGTGTAAGGCTGTAATTAATAGCACCTTAAAAAGAGGCAATGAATCTCAACAAATAGTTGATGGCTGGAATAGACCAGACCCAATCTGTCACTGTCCTTTGGAGACTTCAGGAAAACTAGAAAGCTTTGTGTTTGCCACGAGGTCATACAACCTTCTTTTAAAAATCTGACAATATTCAAATGTTGCACAAGACTACAAATCATGCACATAAGCTTGTTGTGGAAGCACTGACAAATTTGGAAATCAATTAAGACTGTGGTAGTTCTGAGGCACACCACACAATTTTCTTGGGCCATGCTGGTTGGACAATTCTTGGACTTGTTATCCCAAGAAAGTAACTTTTACAAGGTCTGATCCAAACTAATGTACCCAAGGGCATGCATATCAATAGTGGAGCATATTACCAATTTACCATGCTTCCTCTCTTACAAAGGTATAAAAATTATTGATACCTATTAATGGAATAAATCACGAACTGAAAGACAGAAAGATAGCTAGACTGGGAGAGATTTGTCTCTACTGAAAATAAACTCCACTGGCATTTTTTGGAAGTACTTTGCTTCTCTTTCCCTTCCCATGTCATGTTAATATTACTGGAATAGTTCTTTTCATGTTGACAATGTCCATCTGTGTTTAGAAAGATGTGAAGCAGATAGATGTTGTGGCATGTACTTCAGTTATGTCACAGATATCAGTCTCAGAATTGTTACTGCATTCTTTGTGAGTGGACGTGGTTCCTGTGTCTTCCTGAATTTAATATATCAACATAGAAGATCATTCCCAAACAGGGAATAACTCTGTCAAGAGAAGGTTCAGTATCACAGATTGTCCTTGGCAACAAGAAATAGTAACACATCAAAGCAAATGGCTTTCTCCTTTCCAGGTCAGAATCATGTTGCATCACAATGACATTACAAACCTACAAAGGATTAAAAGATCACCTTCTCCAAATCCCTGCTTTGAGCAGGAATCAGTGTATCTAAACAAGTGGCTCTCAATGTGGGTTGCTGGGTTGTTGTTTTTTCCCTGTCTGTGGTAACAAACTTGTTCCCTGCTAACTGCTGTCCTGATTCCAAATTATCTTCCTTTCTACACAAAAAACAACAAACAGGAGGTAGAGACACCCAATTTCCCCATTTTAATATATTTGTTGGTTTGTTTTGCACTGCGCCATGTATCACATTTCAGCTTTTTATCAGTTGTGGAAATTTCACTGGAGATTGCATTATACATAAAGTCAAGAGGACAGATGTACCACGAACCTTGCAATCTAGTCTTGCAAACTACTTTGCAGACATTTCTAGCCTATAAATATAGTAACCTGCCTACAGTGACATACACATGAAATTAAAAAGCATTTTTAAAATTCTTCCAAAACCAGTTATGGAAAACAGAGCTGAAAAACACGTGCCCCACCAGGTGTTGTTGGACTGCAACTCATCTCAATCCTCACCATTGTTTATGCTGGGTCAAACTGAAGGGAAATACAGTCCAACAACATCTGGAGTGTCACACATTTCCATCCCTTATATAAAATCCATCTTAAAATACCAGATGCTCTGGGATTATCTATTCTGTTTTAAAAAGAAAGGAGAGAGAAAAAAAATCGAATGGGACATATATTTGTTTATTGTTACTGATTATATCTTCATGAAACATTCAAGGAGTTCCAAGAATTGGGAAAAATCATAGCTTCCATGGCATAGGAGCATTTTCTTGCTGCTTCAGTGGAAATATGCCTACATACATACATCTAATTGTTATTACCAACTAGAGTAAAGCTCAACAAATCAATAAAGCTCACACAAATGTTGGTTTGCCAGGTTTCCATGGATACAATGGGTCTACTCTGATTGAGATTAGCAACTGAATTTAAATCTTACATACACGGATACCCAAACTGGCATCCATTTACAGTATACTTTTTTCCTCTACCATGCATAACTTGAGCACACTAGTATTCAGGCTGGACTTTTTTTTTTAACGCAAATATGTTTGAAATAATAGATGCACAAAAACCTGGTGCTGTTATTATTTATTCTGTTTCTGGCATTTAGAGTCTGAGCACCACTACTTATCCACACCCCACAACATTTCCCAGATGGAAACTGGAACATGTATGGCCAAACAATATCAGAGCATGATCAAGATGGGAAAAGTTATGAGGATCATAGAGTTGGAAGAGATCATGAGGACTATTTGGTCCAACCCACTGCCATGTATTTATACACAAAGCACTCTTAACAGATGCCCATCCAGCCTCTGTTTTATAACTTCCAGAGGAGACTCCCCCACTCTCTGAGGCATAATTTTCCACTGTCAAACAGATCTCACAATCAGGAAGTTCTTCCTAATGTTGAGGTGGAATCTCTTTTCATGTAGGTTGAATTCATTGCTCCATGTCTTAGTCTCTGGAGCAGCAGAAAACAAGCTTGCTCATCCTCAATATGACATCTCTTCAAATATGTAAACATGGCTATCATGTCACCTCTTAACTTTCTCTTCTCCAGCCTAAAGATACCCAGCTCCCTAAACTGCTCCTCATACAACACGGTTTCCAGACTGTGCACCACTTTGGTCGCAAGAGAGACTGCAACAGGTTGCTTTTGCCTGAGCCTACTGGGAAGGGCACATTTCCATGACCTCCTCCCCTCTTTTCCCACCTGAGTTAACACAGTACACTTTGAACTCAGTTTGCAGCTATGAAAGTAGGCTGAGGACAACTGGGGAAAGCAGGAGGAGGCAGAGAGAGATATTGGGACATTTGAAAAGAAGTTGAAAAAGTAGGGAACAGAGGATTAAACATGAATACTATCTGAGCCAAAAGGTATGTTTATGCAGCCAAAATACCACAACACAGAAACACAAGAGAGAGGAGCTGGAAAACCCCAAGGTTTACAAATGTGGTGGTACAAAATCTAAAGGTGTGCTGAGAGGGCAAAACCAACAAAGAGGTCAAGGAGGACTGAGTGCTAAACTGCAACGGAATGTTGACTATTTCAGATGAAAACATAAAATGGAGGGGCAGTAAGACAGTACAGAGTGTCTGGAATCTGGAACAGTAACAATTCAGGCTGGGACTTTTCACTCAGATCCCACTTGTAGATGCTCAGTTAGTAATGTACTGTTTGTTTTTAACCTCAGTTAATAATGTACTGGGCTCTTTTTTTCCTTTTACTCACAGTATAACCACAAGTCATTCTGCATAGCTTCCAGTAAACCTCTCTCACAAAAGCAGTTTTCAAAGCTGTTTCCTGGTTGCAAATGCAGACAGCTAATTAGAGTTCATTTCACACTTTTCCTTATGACTCAGCCTAAGGGCAAATAAAAAGGGGAAAGGAGATAAGAGATGCATGCAGAGACATTCACAGAGCAGCCAAACGTAGCTGACTCCATGCACTTGTTCTTGATCTGAAAATTTTGCAAAACTCTTTGCAATATAAAGGAGGAAGACTTTTTGCCATGAAAATACTAGCTGGAAAATCAAAGAGATTTCAATCTGCAGAGAGCTAAGCAAGTCCAATGGATTTAGCTTTTAAAGAATTAGCCATGCTGCAGAAACCAGTGGTTTCATTCCCCACCTGCCTGCCTGGTTGTACTTTCCAGTTGCCACTAGTGACTATCTCCAATCTGCTAATAGCAAATGTGAATTATGCAGCTCTTATACCCTCCAACATTTCAAAGCTGAAAACTGGGACACATGTAACCAAACAACAACATCACAGTGGGGTGAAGATAACAGAGTTGGGAAAAAAGGCACAGTATACAAGCTAGAAGAGGCTACAGCAGTTTGGTTTTCCCTGAGCCTATGGGGAAGAGTAGGATTCCACCCCATCCCCTTCAGTTTACTTCCACCCCATCCTCTCTCCAAGCTGCATTCACACTGGAGAAATAAAGTGGTTTAAGTGCCATGGGTCAATGCTGTGAAATTCTGGGAATTGTAGTTTGTTGTTTAAACCGCTTTATTTCTCCAGTGTGAACACAGCCCTACTTTTGCACTCTGAATTCAGTTTACAGTAGTTTAATGAAGCTGAGGCCTAAGGAAGAATGTGGGAGGAGGAGGGAAATGGGGTATTTTAAAAGCATCTGAAAAGTGAGAAGACAGAGGACTAATCAGCACTGTCTCTGCCAAACTGGGAAAGTAGGAAGATATGAACCCCTGTAATGTCTCCCCCCCCCACCATTATGTGTTTAAATTTTAATATATATATATATTTCTAGGTTGTATGAACCTCTGACAGCCTCTTGAGTATGTCTCTCCCTATCATCTTTAACAAAATGAAATTCAATGTGGAGAAATGTAAGGTACTGCACGTAGGACGCAAAAATGAAATGCACAGATATACGATGGGGGACACCTGGCTGAATGAGACCACATGTGAAAGGGATCTAGGAGTCCAAGTAGACCATAAGCTGAACATGAGTCAACAATGCGATGCGGCAGCTAAAAAGGGCAATGCAATTTTAGGCTGGATCAATAGAAATATAGTGTCTAGATCAAGGGAAGTAATAGTGCCACTCTATTCTGCTTTGGTCAGGCCCCACCTGGAATACTGTGTCCAGTTCTGGGCACCACAATTCAAAAAGGATGTGGAGAAACTGGAGCATGTCCAGAGGAGGGTAACTAAGATGATGAAGGGTCTGGAAACCCTGCCCTATGAGGAACGACTTAGGGAACTGGGGATGTTTAGCCTGGAGAAGAGAAGGTTAAGAGGTGATATGATAGCCCTGTTCAAATATTTGAAGGGATGTCATATTGAAGAGGGAGCAAGCTTGTTTTCTGCTGCTCCAGAGACTAGAACGTGGAACAATGGATGCAAGTTGCAGGAAAAGAGATTCCACCTAGACATTAGGAAGAACTTCCTGACAGTAAGGGCTGTTTGACAGTGGAACACACTCCCTCGGAGGGTGGTGGAGTCTCCGTCCTTGGAGGTCTTTAAGCAGAGGCTGGATGGCCATCTGTCGGGGATGCTTTGACTGGGAGTTCCTGCATGGCAGGGGGTTGGACTGGATGGCCCTTGTGGTCTCTTTCAACTTTATGATTCTATGATTCTATGATATTTCTTCCTGGGGAACATTTCAGTTTGCCTGGACAATTGCCTTTGACTTTACAGTGAAGGCTTTAAAGACAGAACTGGAATAGTTTGGAATCAGAATTCATAAACAATACTTGATTGCATTTTTCAGGTCATGGAAAAAGTCTACAGAGGAAGTTCTGGCCCTGCAGAAACAAAGATGTCCCTGAGTGGATGCTGTATGTATGAGATTTTGAGTGCTTAGGGCACTAGAGATGTTTTACTGTATGCTTATTCTTTCCTTGACAACCACCCTGTCTTTAATCCTTCTAAAAAGCATAATGCATAATGAAATAGATAGTTTCCTACAAGAGTTCATATTGTAATAGTTTATTCTCTAAGGTGCCATAGAACTTTTTTGTCTCCCAGAAGGGAAAAAAAAGAATAATAATGAAGATAAACTGCCTCATTTTCTGAGACACAACTGTAAGTGGGGAGGGGGGGAATGAAGCAAATATAAGGGAAAATATATAAGAAAAAGCAATCAGCTATCATGGAAAGGCACAGATCAACATGTGATAAACAAGGGAAAACTCCCACAGTTCATGCAACTTGTAAACAATGGAACTTCCCTTTAGCATTCATGTTCTTGTAAGCTGCAGCCTTGAAAACAATAAACTTAAAACTGCCAGCCTCAAGGAAGTGTGTGTGTGCCTGTGTGTGTAAACTACAACATCTTATTCATTAGTTTTTCATAGTATTTCTCATATGCCACCAGAGGTAAATTAATGACTAAGTTTACATCCAGTGAAAAGGTAGGGCAGCTCAGATGCAAACGTCTGTGATTGTAGAACACTTGCTTTTTTTTCTGTAAGGGTTCATAATGTCTAGTTAGAACCTCTCATATGCTGCTGATGGTGGGGACTTTTGGAGAGCTGAGACCTTGAATAGTTTGAATTTTGCCCCAAATGTGGGCCAGTGGGTTGCTGCTGCCCAGTGGAGTGTAAGCTCTCTGCTGTAATTGAAACAGATAGCCCCAATCAAAAGAGAAATCAGGGGTCCATTTACATTACAGAACTACAGCACTGTTATTCCACTTTAACTGCCAGGGCTCCAGTTTACAAAATTCTGGGGTGAGGCACTGGAGTGCACTGGCTGAGAATTATAAATGCTGCTCCCTGAACTGCCAGGTCCAGGATTCTATAGGACAGAACCATGCCAGTTAAAGTGGAATAATATTACTATCATTCTGTTTTGTGAATGGGCCCCTAGTGAGGCTGTGTTTTTTTCGAATTGTAAGCAGAAGAGGCAATGTAATATCTGGGGCTTTATGAAATAGGTTCAGTTCCTGAGAGCCATGCTGCCAGAGATTATTTCAGTGTGTCTCAATATACAGTTTACAGAGACTTCAAAAATTAACTTTTAGGAACTACAAACTGTGGGGATTTTAGTCCAGATTAGTAATTTTTTTAAAGAATTTGTTGAAACTGCATAACTGTGAAGAAAGGCTCATGGGTATTAGATGTATATTTTTAGAAAAAGATAAACAAATATACATGAGAGAATAAACACTTCCCCTGCATACTGGAAACCACAATGTAATCCACTCCTGGTCTCTTTTTGGCTCTTGTTTGCTATCTTTTCTAGATCACATTGCCTGAATAGAACTGAAGTGGAAGTAAAATTGAGATAATAGTATAATATATTAGGAAGACAGCTAAGTGGGGGATTCTGGGAGTTGTAGTTCAAACAGGAACATCTCCCAGCTCTACAATACCCAATGGCATGCTGACAAACCACCATGGCCTATGCCTGTCATTTGCAGCTACAGAATACAAGTCACATGCAAAGTATTGCAGGTGACAAACTGTGCCACTGGAACCTTCCAAGGGCTTTGAGAATCCTCAGAGCATTTTCTGCCAAGAGTTCTTAGAGCTGGTTCAGAACTGTTTTGTTCCAGAGGCAAAGGACAAAATGGCACCCCCTCCATTCCACAGAAAGAAAGCTAATTTGACCGTTGTATACAATTGTATACAATTGCTTGATCTGCTCTACCTTGGATGCTATCATTGATACAGGGTCCAGTGGATGTAATCTTGGCTCAGGCTTGTCTCATGTTAGTGGGTTCATTTCAATTTGTACACTGTGGACAGGATACTTGGAGAGCTGAGGGTCACTACATGTGCACTTGATCTTCACCCTTCCTGGTTTAGAAAAGCAGCCAGATTGGAAGTGGCTAAGTGGGTTACAGGAGTAGTGAATGCCCTTACTGCAAAAAGGCAAGAGTTCCATCTTGTCTAAGAGAAGCAGTGGTGAGGTCTTTTCCTGAACCTGGCTACAGTAGATAACTACCAGCCAGTCTCCAACATTCCTTTTCTGATAGAGGTTCTGGAACATGTGATGGCCTCCCAGCTCCAGGGGCTCCTGGATGAAATGGATGAAATGATTGAAATCTAGATCCATTTCAACCTGGCTTCAGAATCTGGCTATGAAATGGAGTCAGCTTTGGTCACCCTGCAGAACTGGGCAGCGTGTTTGTGTGTCTGTTGGTTCTGCTGGACCTTTTCCGCTTTGTTTTGCAAACATGTTAACAAAATTATGCTCCTCTTCTCTTTCCTATAGTCTGAAGATACCTTGAATGCTCAGTCTTCTTGTTTCCAGGGCCCATCCACTAACACTGACATTAGCAGGAATCAAAATATTTCCAGGGCAGCACCAGAGTGGACATGGACAATATTCTTCCAGACAACTAGGTTGATGTGCCCCATCCCTAAACACTGTTGCCTGTTACCAGACTCTTCTGACTACTTGAAGGAGACACTCTCCAAATTAATACACAACCACCACCACCAACAAAAAGCTGAAGTCAAGACTGTCACTTGGGATCTTCTGAAAGAAATCACATTATATATGTACACTATTAGCTTACATTTCTGACTTTGCTGGCTAGAAAAACAGGAGAAAGATAACATTTATAACAAACTGAATGGAATGTGTACAAACACTTGCTTTAACCTTTCTGGCATTACCGTTAATTGGTGAAATATGAAAAGAGGATCCATAGAGAAGGACTGAAGGAATTTTACACACTGCAAGTAAATCCTATGCAATTGGCTTCTCTTTTCATTTTATAGGGAGCCCATAAAATCTTAGCATTTCTTTGGTGACTACAAGTATAAAAAATGTTTTTAAAAGCGTTACATGCATATTTAGTGAGTTATTTTGAGCTGGAGGGGTGGCAGAGGAAGAAATAAATTAATACAGAGTGCTATGGGGGGATGATGTTCAAATATTTTGCTTCCCACTCCACCCTGGAGCCTTCCGAAGTCTTTAAAAGATTATGGTCTTTGCTGAAAAAAGGTCATTAGAGGATAACAAGAACATTTTCAGGTCCCTGCACAAACTAGCTTGGATTTCTTTTTTCTTTTTTCTTTTTCTTTTTTTTTGAAATAGCCATTACTGCAAGAAAGTATTTTTGTTTGCAAAAACAAATACAAATAGTAAGTACTTTAAAAACAACAACTCTGAAACACAGACACACTCCTAGCACAGTACGTGACACATAAATATTTGCTCAAGTGTCATGCTTCACGTATCTCACTGACAGCATCATACAGTCACAGAAATGGACACCAATTGCAGAATTTAAATGTGTGGCTTTTAAAGGCTTCAATGCAACCCTTAGGACCACCACCAAGCACCAAAGCCCACCTAAAAGTTTTTGGTTTAAAACACACTTGTATTAAATAATAAATATTTGTTCAACTAGTATACAGAAAGTATAGCACACAAAACAGGCTTAGGCTCAGAGGAAGGAGGCATGGAAATTGGAGAAAGAAATATCAACAGACTACGATATGCAGATGACACCACACTATTGGCAGAAAACAGCAAAGACTTGGAACAATTACTAAGGAAAGTCAGGGAAGCAAGTGCAAAGACAGACTTACTGCTGAACATAATGACCACAGAGGTTTTACATAATTTCAATGTATACAATGAGAACATTTAAATAGTTAAAGATCTCCCATACATTGGATTAAACATTGATCTGAATGGAGACTGTATTCAAGAAACCAGAAGAAAATTAGGAATGGGAAGGGCAGCTATGAAAAAACTAGACAGGACCTTGAGATGCAGAGATACACAACTGGAATTAAAGTTAGGATTGTCCACGCCATCATATTTCCCATCGCCATGTATGGATGTGAGAGGATGGGGAAGAAAGATGATAGAAGAAAAATCAACTCATTTACAATATGGTGCTGGAGAACATTTCTGCAGATACTCTGGAAAGCTAAAAAGAGAAACAAATGGGTCCTAGAACAAATCAAGCCAGGGATATCCTGAGGAGCCAATATTACAAAATTGAGGCTGTCATACACTGACCACATCATGAGAAGGCAGGTGAATGCATAACAAATGATGAGAATGCTTGGAAAGGTGGAAGGGAGTAGGAAGAGAGGATGACCACATTCCAGGTGGGGAGTTATTTAAGGAGGACATGACCCTGAATCTGCAAGACCTGAGCAGAGCTGTTGAGGACAGGTGTCTAAGAGGTGCCTCGTTCATGGGGTCACCAGGTCGATTTGAATGCAGTTAACAACAACATGTTTAAATACAAGTTGAAATAAAATGTTGAAAACAGCAGCAACAACAACAACAAAACCCACCAAAACCAAAAAAACAAAAACCACCCACCACCAAAATTCCTCCCAAAAGCAACTAGGAAGATTTCATGTCACTTCAGGTCATGCCAGATGACAGACACCATGGCATGCTGCATCACCCAAAATGGCCTGGTGGAGTCCTTGAGTGATAAAATCAACTTTCACTATTCTGTTTATTTTTGTTTTCAGATAAGGGCTAAGTATGTAGTGTTAGTTAGTCTGAACATTGATGTACTTGGCCTGATGACATCTCAGAGTAGAAGGGAAAAGTATATTTTTATTGGCCAGAATGCAGATAGATATTTTTTGGAATGAATGTTTTATAAGAAACACTGTTACTGATCAAGTGTTACATTTCAGGTTAACAGTGTTACCAATGTTGTTTACAGAAAAAAGAAATTAAATGACTGGTAACACCCTTACTTTTAATACCTAATACATGGTAACGTTACAAATCCTAAAATTTTGCTTTTCTAGAGAGGGGTGCCATTTTTGTGTATTTAAATGTATTTTAAATTCAAAAGAAATTCAAAAGGCACGTGTTAAGTCACTAATGTGCTACCAATAAAATGCTGAGGACTGAATAATGTTAATACTTTTTTTCTTGCTCAGTTTTTCTCTCTCTGATTTTGAAAAAGGGTAAGAAGTAACAAACAGAATATCTAAAATGACATTCCAATCTTTCAGAGGTAGTATCTTAAGGTTTCCATCTCCCAAAGACTTCTTTTGCAGTGGTCCCTAATGACAGATCCTCCTTGCATCATGCACCCCTCAAGAGCACATGGGGGCATGAAGAGGACTCCAGAGAGGAAACTCCCTTAATAAGTGAATATCTTATTATGTAACATTGGATTTAGCCTGTATTTAATATATTTCTTGGTTGCCTTTCAAGATTGTTTTCCCAGATCCCTTACAACAGAAAACACTTGCTATCCATTTCAGTATTGCAGCTTCATCATATGGTTGTGAAATCTGGACAGTGAAGAAGGTTGACAAGAAAAAAATCAACTCAATTGAAATGTGGTGCTGGCAAAGACTTTTATGAATACTACAGACTGCTAAGAAGACAAATTAGTGGATTTGAAAACAAATCAAGACTGAATTCTTCCTAGAAGCCAAGAAAACTAAACTGAGACTTTCATATTTTGGACATATCATAAGGTGACATGACACAGTGGAAAAGAAGATCATGCTTGGCAAATTAGGAACATTAGGGAAAAAAGGACTATCACATTACAGGTGGGGTAGACTCAATCAAGGAAGCTCTGAGTATATAAGACCTGAGGAATGCAGCTGATGACTGGGTCTCTTGAAGATCTCTTATTCATGAGACTGTTGGGGGCAAGTAGCTTGCAGTTTTAAACTGCTTAGTCACTGCATAGGCAGTGTGAAATGGTATATAAATGAAGCTGTTTTGTTTTATTCATAGGGTTGCCATAAACCCAAGATCAATTCTCAATGGCAGGGATTAAAAACAGGGTTGAACTGGAATTGAATTTGGAAAAACATTCACGTTAGTATAAAATATAGTCCTTATCCTGGGAGAAAGGCAGAATACACATAAATAAAATGAATAAACAGTATAAGAAACAATGAACTAGAAGCTGAAGTGCCTAGTTTAATGCAGAATGATGAGTTTTACTAATTCCCAGTTGTCTGGCTGACCATATTGTGAGGTACAAGGAAGTTGTCCATTCCCAACAGCAAAGGCCATTCTCCTAAAGGGTATTTCAAAGGCCCAAGAGGAAGAAACTTGCTTCTATTTCTGGTTGAATCAGACCACAAGAAGCAGCTATCTGCTTCCTGTTGAAAGAGCATTGAGAAAGATGTATAACCGCAGGAACTACAATCTGTACATGCCTATTTGGAAATGAGCCTCACTGTGTTCAGTAGCTCTTTTCCCACATAGACTGGTGTAGCCCACCTTTTTATATGTCTTCAGGAAAATTCTAACATTTGGGAAGGGGAACGGGTATGGCAGTGGCTGTGAGTTACTTCCTGTTTTGTTTGAACATGGCCATTCTCTTTTTAAGAGTCTGGGGGAGGAGAGGCTTTGCCAAACCTATAGCATCTGTCAATAGTGACCTAGTGGAAGAAGCAGCAAGACTGGCTCCTGCTTTTACAAACTGGCACACATATCTCTTTAATTTATCCTGCTTAAATGCATTCTCATCCAAAAAGGGGAACAAAGGAAAGCTCTGCATTTGGGGTACTGTGGTATGGATGGGAGTTGCATCTGCCATCTACCTTTACTGCTAGAAGGCAAAAACCTCATTAGCAGATGTTCTGCAAAGAGGTGAAATATTTTACTATTCATAGAGCATCATGAAGCATGGAAGCTTCCAGGTATCCTTGCAACAGAGATGTCATCCCTCCACACATGCCCCATCTGTCAAGGAAAAAGGCATTTTACTCAAAAATACATCACCATGTGTTAAACACCTGTACAATAGGAATGACAAATACTTACTGCTTCCATTAATCCTTTTACAGTGGGGGACTTTAACATCAAAGCATCAAACACTTCATCAGCTTCTTTCCTCACATATAACAGCACTAGAAAAAGGAGAGAATCATATTTTGGGGGAGACACACACAACAGTCCCGTAACTGAATTACTTCCCCTTGGATAGAAAATTATTCTTCTCAAACAATGACAAGTTAAGAAAAAAAGACAGACACTCATATTAAAAATCAAACTTTCTGACATAATAAGGATCTCATGGAACAGGAGGCTTATTGGCTGATATAGAAATATCAAAAGCAAAGGAATATATTCTTTTCTTTCTCCTGGAAGTAATCCAGGAATATCCATATCGCTAAGAACTTCATAAGTTTACATAGTAGTTTTAAAGATCTGTAGAAGTGTCCCATTGCAAATGAGTGGGAGACACAATGTGTGTCAAATATACAGCATTGGAGAATAACCAAAACCTACTTCCCCTATTTTGTAAAGTAATTTCACAACTATTCTCATCAAAAAATCAGTTTTCTCTGAGGGTCAAAAGGTGGTTTAAAAGTTTTGATATGATGGGAAAGAAAAGTTGGCCAGAGCCTTAAAATATTTATTCCACGCAGAGATAGACTACTCCCTCTGTCACCTCCATGGTGGTGTTGTAACAGCAGCACCAACAAACAACACAACTGTGACATTTGCTTTGCTGTTGTTTTTGGTAGAAGGGTGCATTTGATGGTGTCTGCAGTTTAGAGACAAAATACATGATCAACAACCCTACATGATGCATCTGTTGTAAGAGTGCAATGTGGGTGGGAAATCCAGTATGTAAATGCTTCTCCATGTAAGATAACCACCTACTGAATAGCACTTAGTAACCCCTCCACTGCTTTTGGATATTCCAGTGAATTTAGCAATTTTAACAATCCATAGAAACTATATGGGTGTATGTATACAGTATATCTCAGTTGGCAAAGTACATATGTTCCTGAGTACTTTCTTTAACAGAGCATTTGATATCAGTAGCAGAAACAGCAAGGAAATAATAGGGACAAGTTTCTAAACCACACATAGACACACAAAAACCCACAGAAGTTCAACACGTTTCAGCAATTTTTTTTAAATTCAAAACTAACATCCGCATGTGAAGTGAAACAATCAGAGGTCAGGTAACCCTTGCATATGTAAACAAAAATGTTTTGAACCTCCTATAGACCACTTCAAGGCTTCTTCCAAATGCATCCAGGGGTGACTTTTTCTTTTATCAGCCTCCACTTTTTTTAGCATTTTAATTTTGTAGGTCAAGAGTTATAGATATATGTTGTTTTTTTAATATGCTAGGGGCAGCTGGTGAGGAAGGCTTACCTTTTTCCATTTCTCTCTTCAAGCATGGTCAGCAAGGGATTAGGGAGGCAGCAGCTGTTTAAATTTTGCCTGTTGTAGGCAGGCACACACAGCTGTAGTAGGATTGTCTAAAGCAGAATCTCAATCTTTCCCTGTTCAAGCTTCATTACACTATTTACTACTAATATGCTGCTTCAACCTGGTACCAGAACTCTCTGTTCCTCCAGCCTCTTTCATAAACTTCCCAAAGTTGCTAAAAAAGTAAAGGGCGAGTAAAATTAAGCCTCTTTGTTAGAAGCTTTATTATCTGAGGTATGCCTGTATGAGTACATATTATATTTATATCCCATTCTTTTTCTAAGGAACTCAGGATGGCTATCTTTTATCCTCACAACTTTGTGAGGTAGGCTAGGTTGAAAGATAGTCACTCAATGAGCTTTATGACTGGACTAGTGTTTTGTTCACTTTAGTCCAACACTCTAACCACTACACTATGGTGGCTCTAAATCAGGGGTGGGAATTGTTTAGCTCTTTATGCTTTGTTGGACTTCAGTTTCCATTAAACCCTCACCAGTGGCTATCACCCACACTTTATATTTAAACACTACCTTTCTTCACTAGCCTCCCCTGGCTTAGTGCCCACCAGATATGCTGGCTCACATGACAATGTGTGTTGCAGTTCAACTGATCTAGAGGACACCAGGTTGAGGAGAAGGCTAATCGTGACCATCCTCCACCTCTGAATATGTCTCTGTGTGCATGAATTTCACTGGGTTTTCTTAAGAACAGAATACTCAAGAGGTGGTTTTGCCAGTTCCTTCCTCTGAAACATAGCCTACAGCAACTTGTATTCCCTGGCAGTCTCCCATCCAAGTACTAACCAGGGCTGACCCTGTTCAGCTTCCAAGATCAGACAGGATTTGGTACTTTTAGGATATTTAGGCCAGCTCTCTGAATTTCTCTATTCAGAGCTATATTTCAATTCCATTTTAAAAATATTTCTCCTGAGCAACCTTTAAATGCATTGTGAATCAAGGGAATAGGGTAAAGTACCTGAGAATTGATAAATACCTCTTTTTACTCCTTCTTCTTTTATCTGCTTTAATGGTGGTGGGACAAAGTCCTCCTCTACCGGCCGGAATATCCGTTTAGTCAAGATACTTCTGTTGCAAAGAAAAACAAAGATTGAAACCAGAGTTATAGTACTGAACCAAATTAGTCTTCCCAGTCAGGAGGAGAGGCTATGCAATGCCAGAGCACAGCTTGGAAAACGTACTTTTTTTGGATTCTAACTCCAAGTATCCTCTAGGCAGCGTGGTTAATGAATATGCTTGTTGGAAGAATCTGACAACTGTAGTCTAGAAAAGTAAAGCTTCCATCCTCTATGTAAGGGATGCAGTAACCAAGGGTCCAACAGACAGGCCAAACTAAAGCTGCTTCAGGTCACTTTGTTGATATCTTGTTAAAAAGACATACACATCTTAAGAGACCAGAAGCTGTGCCAAAGCTGTGCTGCAGCACTTAGGATTGCAGTGTGGCTTCTGGCCTCTTAGGACGCACACATCATTTAATCAGCATACCATATATACTCAACTATAAGTCGAGAAATTTATGCCCCAATATGGACTCCAGAATCATGGGTAGACTTATAGACGGGGCAATAAGTTAATGCTGCTTCCCAATTTCTTGAAAGAAGTGCCCACCTTCCTCTGTAGCCAGGGATCTTGGCTCCCTGTTTGAGTCCTGCTCCCCGGCGCACTCTCCTCTCTCTCTCTCACTCTCTGCAAGTGTGTGTGTGTGACCTCAGCCTTCCCTCGCAGCCAGAAGCAAGGAGCTGCTTCTCAGGCAAGACACACAGAGAGTATGCCCCAGGCTTGTATCCCATTTTGCAAGCTAAGCCTTGGGGTGAAGAAGAGAGAGGGAGAGAGAGAGAGAAAGGTCTGTCCCCTATTGCAAGCCACAAGTCTAGTTGGGAATCCTGGGATGGAAGCAGAAAGAGAGAAAAAGCTCTGTCCCCTTTTGCAAGCCATGAGTTGGAAATCCTGGGAATAGGATGAAAGGGGGGAGGGAGGGGGAAGAGAGAGAGAGAAAGGTCTGTCCCCTTTTGCAAGCCATGAGCCTTGGGAATGCTTTTGGTAAAGGGAAGTGTGTGTGTGTGTATGTGTGTGTGAATGTTTGTTTCCTTTTCCCCATGCTAAGACTATAATCCTTGGGATAGGTCCAGAGAGAAAGATGTAGGGAGGGAAGTGGTGTTTTGTTTTCCCCTTTAGATATTTTGTAACATGCCCCAGTGTTTGACCCGTGACTTATCCACGGGTCATATCCATGATTTTGGCCCCAAAAACTGCCCTCGACTTATACACGAGGTCGACGTATACATGAGTATATATGGTACCTTCAAAGTGACCCAAAGCAGCTTTATTTTGGCCTGTCTGTTCAGACCCCAAGTCTACACTTCTTGGCTAGAATTCCTGGGGCAGCAAAAGTGACCACATATTTTCTGTCTTACTGCTAACAAAAAATCATGATAAATATTTTTTTCCACGCATTATGTGTTGTAGCTTGAATAAAGAGCTTGTTTTAAAGAAAACTACAGCCATAATAAATCAACAGATACTACACAAGAAGAACACGAATGTAAAATGAGAGTAAAGGTGACACCAGCTTGTCAATTACCAAATAGATGACCTAATTTTTCATAAAGCTTTAGTACATTGACAGACATGTGAAACTGCTGTTTAATTACATGACTCCTTATATTATACTAAGTTATAAATTCATTAATATTAATACTGGTCCATGTACTGATGTCAAGAATTGGAGCACCACTGGACCATAGGCAGAATTTGACCCCTCAGTTTCCCCATCCAGGCTGCAAAAGCATCTAATGAGGTCCCATCCCTCTTTCAAAGCCTCTCCCATGCCAACTTACTGAAGTGTTGCCACTACTGGAGAACTTTGACCATACTAAAATGCCCTTTTTAGAGCTTGGAAATAATGAGTGGCCTCCTTTTTAGTGAGATATGTGCATGTACATTTGGCTTACACACATATCCATCTGGAATGGGTACAAGGCAAGATTCTCCAGATTTTTGTGCTGCATCCAACATTGTCCTTTTTGGCAGATGTCAAGCCCTATGATGGAGTCATTTCTGCTGCTTAACAGAGGAGAGGAGAAGGACATGGGAAGCAGTTCAAATGATAAGAATGTGGCTGGTCTGGGCTCCAAGGGGAAGGAAATGGAAAGTGCATTCTGTCTGTGAAAACACACTTGATTCTTTGCCCTCCAGGCTGAGATTCACTGCTTCTTCATTGTAATTTTTTCCTCTCCCTTCTGAGAAGCAATTATCAACAGCATGCTGCCTCCTACTCTCTCTCCTTCTCTTTGGGGTTAGACAGCTGCCAGGATGGGGAGAGCACAAAATGCTTCATTATGCTTCACCTACCTGATGTTGGATATTGGCCAATGTCTTACAGGTAAGTATTTTATTTGTAACATGCTACTATTTGAAATAACAAGGGTATGACAATATTTTTTTTAACCTAAAATACTTGCTTTCAGGAACAAGAAGATAGGCTTAACATCCTGAGAGGAATGAGCAGGGGTGAGGAAAAAAAAACCATACCTTCCACATCATTTTATCAAAAATTAATAAAACAAATAATGGGAAATTTATTTTATGGGAAATTTAAATTATGGGAACAGAGAGAGAAAGAAAGAGAGAGAGAGAGAGAGAGATCACAACATTTTAGCTTTATGAAGTATAGATTTTGGGTTATTTCGCAGCCCGATTTTGCTTTTTAAAAAAGTGTACCTCATCTAGAAATACATAAGTAACCGAATATGTGCCTGAAGACATGTAATATATTATATGTGAAAAAAATATCAACTTGCTTCTATTGCAAGGCAAAGGGCATTGCCACAGGGTAAAGAAACTTATTCTCTGCAAACATAAAGTTAAACATTTGTCTTTAAACTCCACCAGACTTCAGCACTTTATTTTATTTTATTTTATTGTTAAGGGGTGGGACTCTTTGACTTCAAAATTTACAAGGCAATAAATGTCTTACCCTTCTCGCTCATCATCTGTGTTATAGTAAACCTGTAGGAATGAACAAAGAACAGCTTTAGTGTTATGATATCAGCAGGAGTTGCTACCCAGAACAACTATGGAAGAAAGAAAGCAATTGTATACAGGCCGCCATGTTGTCTTTGTTCACTTTCAGAGTTTCAGAACCTTAAAAGCCATTACCTGTAATGGCTTACTTTTGGAGTGAATGAGGGGAGGATGGTATTGTTTTTGTGAGGAACAGAACAGCAGTCATTCTGCCCTCCTCCCCAAATACATTTTATGCATTACACATTTTGAGAGGTTTGATGACAGAAGTACAGAGGTGGCAGAAACTGAGTTTTCCCTTCTTTAATTAAAAAAAAAGTTAACATGGGACCTTTACTGCAAAACCCCTCTTTTCAGTCTGCAAATATGGCTGCATTCCAAAGCAATGCAGCACAGGAAGTGCTGGGTCAGATCACATCAGAAGAGGCTTAGCTTGTTTTCCTTTTCATACAGAGAAAAGGAAAGGAATGGGGTCTTGTGCTGCTTTCAAAGATATTTATTGGTTTCTATGTATTGTTGCATAAGCTGATAAGAAAAGAATCAACTAATTTGAATTGTGGTGCTGGAGGATTACTGGACTCCCAAAAAGACAAACAAACAAACAAACAACAAACAAAAAACCCCATGTGTTCAAGAGCAATTCAAGCCTCAATTCTTTCTAGAAGAAACTGAAGACTATTGTACTTTGGACACAACATGAGATTAGATTATTTGTTAGAAATGACCATGGGTCTTTTCAGCAACTACATGTTGTTTGGAACTATCCTTGCTGTAAGGCAAAATATTCTGGAATGTCTTAATATTGAATAAACAATGAAGACTCACTTACAAAGGAAGACAGAAGACTTAGAGCCATTGGATGGCATTCCTTTGGTAACTTACACTGGTGTAATACATCATTATATAGTGTGAGGCACTTTTTGGGGCAGTGCACAAGGCACTAGAAGGACAGGAGAGAAAGCCACAGCCATTATGTTTCCAGACAAAGCTGCTCTGCCAGCTCACAAGTAGCTTGGGAGCCAACAGAGTAGCTTTTTCTCTTACTTAGATGATTTCCTATGCTGTTCCCACCACCAACCACAGCATCTGCAACCATTTTACCCTTGCCACTGGGCTGTCATCAAGGATATCAGTGCACTTATGTCAGGCAACAAGATCAGAGTCACTAAGTGGAACTGGCTTCTTGACACTGATCCATGCAGCTGACTCCATTCTTGACACTAGTTGGAGGCTTAGCTATAAGAACTGTCTTGATGGGTGCTTGCACTTCAGATTTCATCATCACAGTCCTGATGACAGGCCAGAAACTTTTCCAGCCCTAGATGAAGACTGAATGAATGAAGCATGGGTTTATTTAATTTTCTGCATGCATAGCATATACTCTACTACTAAGCTACACCCCCAAAATTAGTAGATAGTAGTTTATGGGTCAGATGATGATGGAACACTGGATAGTGACTTATGTCTTAGAGAGATGTGTATAGTATGCTAGCATGCCAGTCCTAGCAATTATAAACTGTCTGTTCTTTACATGAGAAAGTGATATACATTTCTTACATTAAAGCATGGTTCTAGTTTTAGAGAGTTTGTAATGGGATTTCACTTTCCCTTGGCATTCCCACTGTGTTGACATCTACTATTACGTTTACTCTCTTCAGAGCTAGCAAATAGTTTTGTAGTTGACAGGTAGCATGACAGTGCTTAAAGTACTAATAATTTCTAAGTGGAGGCTGATTAAAATAAATTAACTGTAAACTTCAACCCTTGTCACTTTATGTTTTGTTACACTGAGAATCCTAGTCAGGATGCTGATCATTCAACTCATCAATTTGTCTGTCTTAATGTTCTTTAGACTCTTATTCTAAGATAATGTGCATAGAGACATGAGGGGAATGAAAGTAAATTTACTGCTTACCTAAGACAGAAATAAACTGCATTTTTGAGACACAGTCCCAAAAGCTCCATATAAATGCTATTACTTTTAATTATATTCTCTTGCTGAGAGCCAATGTGGTGTAGTGGTTTGATTGTTGAACCAGGACACTGGGAGACCATGGTTCAAATCCCTACTCAACCATGGAAACCCACTGGTTGATCTTGCATAAGTTATACTCTCTCAGCCTCAGAGGAAGGCAAGGGCAAACTCCCTCTGAAGAAACTTGCCAGGAAACCCCTATGATAGAGTTTCCTATGTGAATAAAGTCCTTCTGAACAAATTCTGCCAAGAAAACCCTGTGATAAGTTTGTTTTAGGGTGTGACCATAGGTCAGAAATGACTTGAAGGCACACAACAATAAGAAGATGCCAGCCACAGATGCTGTTGAAACGTCAGAAAGGAACTCTTCCAGAACATGGCCACATAGCCCAAAAGCTCCACAAAAAACTATTATCAGGTTTGCTTTAGTAGTGGATTCCTGCATGGCAGAATGTTGGATTAGCTGGCCATTCTGGTCTGTTCCAACACTGTAATACTATAATTCTATAATAACTTTTGTTGGCTGGCCAAGAAATTCTGGCAGTTTTTTAAAAGCAATTTTCCAAAGCTGTGCTTGATTATTGACAGCATGTGTCACTCTCCTATTGATATAAACAGAATGCTATTATTTATGTATTTATTACTCTAGTTGGATTGTGCCTGTTCCATGATCATGACTATTCACTGCTGAACTAACTACTTTTTTTTTAGTTTTTGTATATCACTTTTATTTGCTTATGTACATAAAATAACAATACATAACAGTCAATATATTATAATATTATAACAATTAGTAGTGACAAATTGATTCTTCATATATCTTCATCTTCATCCATTAACATCTTCTTATTCAATATTCTGTCTCAAGTACATATTGAATGAAGCACTTTAAAGCCCCTTGTCATCTTATTTCATCTTTTCCTCTCATATACAGTAATTTCAATTTTATATTGTTTATTCTTTACATTCTTACTTCCCAAACCAAATTTACATATTCTTCAAAAAGTCTCCATCTCTCTTTATTATTATTTTTACTTTGCAATATTGTAGTTAATTTATCCATTTCTCATATCTCCAATACCAATCATCTGTCTTTGGTATATTTTTTTACTTCCAATTTTTAACTAGAAGTATCCTAGCAGCAGTTATGAAATATCCTGAACTAACTACTCTGTCAGTGCTGTGCATGTGAAAAGATACCGTTCTCCACAAGCATCAACCACAAAGCTTGCAATGATTCTATGCATCCCCAGCTTTGTCCCCATTACTTACCTGCCCAGCTCTTTGGAGGTTCCCAAAGTGAACATCTGGTATGAACAAAACAGGCTGGGACTCCAGGTCTGCCATTGTTTTGAAGTAGGTGATGTCACTTTTCTTTTGGAGAGGGGCTGTGGTCAGTTTTCCTTCAGCTGCAAATAGGAGAACAAGGGTACAATTAATGACTGAGATAGCATTGCAATTATGGCTGAACACAAATATAGATGAAAGGGAAGGGAATATGTTTCTCACCATTACTACACGGGGGCTGAGATAATTGAGTTTTTGCTCTCTTTCTGTTTTGCTTCCTCTCTTCATCTCGGATTTTCCTCTCAGCTCCCTGTCATGAGAAGCATAGATATAAAAATAAATGAGTGAGATTTCCATTTAACAGGGACAAATGGTTGATAGATGTTGAATTGGCTTAGTCAAATCTCCTCCTCCTAAAGACAGGTGTTATCTAGATCTTTGGATATCACCATCACAGTGTGGATCAAATCTGGAACTTGATATTATATTATAATAATAACTAAATGTGTCCAGAAAAGTATCATTTCCAGTCTCTATTCAGGCTTTAATTCCCTCCCTGACCTTCCCCAATTTTGCTTTCAGTACCTGCAACTGGAAAGGTTAAAGCTTTAATTCAGACCATCACTGAAGCTTGCAAGCTATTAAAATCAAGCTTGCAAACAGCTATTTTGAAAACTCAAATCTGTCCTGTGGGACTATAAGATCTACCTCTGTTGATTCAGTAGGCCTAAAAGCAATTTTTGCAGTCACTACTCTTATGATAAGCAAATACATTACTATAGAACTGCATACCACTGTGTAAATACTAAAGAGCATGGAGACTCTACTCAAGTGCCTAAAAGAAAACTTCATAATGAAACAGAAATGCAATCTGTTCAGTACAGTAAAATGGCCACTTAGATCAACACCCATTGGGACAAACTAAAACTTCCAAAACAACAAGGAAACTGCCACATAAATTGGAAGTCGCCTGGAAACAAAATGAGCAAATGGGACAGGAAGAGAGGAGCAAAATGACTCATGTATACAAAGGAAGATAAAAGCAAATATCCCATAATTGGTGGGGAAGGGGTTGTATCAACCACATATGCTTTCAGTTTCTTAAACCAAGGGCCCTTTCATACTACCTAACCCATAGCACTATGATTCTACTTTAACTATAGCTGGATCATATGGAATCCTGGGATTTGTAGTCTGGTGAGGTCCTATAGCTTTCTAGCTGAGAATTCTAAATTGCCTCCCTAAACTGCATCTCTGAGGATACTATACGGTGAAACCATGGCAGCTGAAGCGGAATCATAGCACTAATAACTGTGTAGTGTGAAAGGGCTCAAGATGGGGGCATTGGGCAACATATAGCCCAGAAGTTCATGCAGTCTTCAATTTGATCTCGCATATCAGATCAATCCTTTGTAAGAGTGATCTGTCCCTTCCTCAGCAGTCTGTGGCATGGCAGAAAAGAGAGTGGGACAGACAGAAGGAGAAGACAGGGAAAGAAAGGGGGGAAGGTACCATTAATATACTCTGAAACTCTAATTTAGCAGGTACAGTCCCAAGTAATCCTCTGTCATCCTACTTTTTCAGGTGCTTTAAAAATGTCCTACTTTCTCTCTCTCCTTTCCACACACACCAGCCTTTGTTCTAAGGGGCCGTTCAGACTATCATAAGAACCGGTTAGCAAACCAGTTTAAAATCAAGAAGTTCATACTGAAACCGGTTTTAACACTACTGAATCCGGATCTTGCACACACATAGCGGGGCAAATCTCCCATAACACGGTTTCTCACAAAACGGTATATTTACCGCTTCTTTTGGGAAAAATCGGTTCACAGGGAATATGAACTTGGCTCTGATCATAATCGGGTCAAGTTCAGGGGAGGGGAAAAGGCCAGGGGGTGGAACATGCCTCCTCTCCCGGCAAAATTGGGCACTCCAGTATTTTTTAAAATATTTTTATTTTATTTTATTAATTATTTTATTTTAATTTATTCTAATTCTAATTTATTTTATTTTATTTCCATTTCATTTCATTTATTATTGTATTTTTTACTATTATTTTTATTGTATTATATATTATTATTATTATTTTTAGTGTATTTTATTTTATTTCCTATTATTTTTATTGTATTTTTTTAATTTGACAGCTCATGCGCATTGTACGAGGCCTTTTAAAATGGAGTCTGGCCTTTCAATGCGGAGGCCCATTCATTAAAAACGGAGGGGAAACCCCCAGTTTGAAACATCCCCATTCATAAGGTTTATGAATGGAGATTTTGAGACATCCCCCATTCATAAACTCACACATATATTCTAGTTTCAATCTGTGAAATATTGGAGGGCATGCATTAAAAGACAGAAGGAAAGCGGGAACAGGGGTTGGCTTGCCTATTTTTGTCTAGAATTTGAAAAGTTATGTTTTTGGACTAGAACACTAGAACACTTATATTCCCTCATTGGCCATGCTGGCTATAGGATTCTGGTAGTTGTAATCCTCACAAGTAATTCTTCTAAGCTCTGCTTTTGCTCTGGCCCCATCCATCACAAATTCCAGCCCTGCCTACTTCCAGAATGAGCCCACAAAGATATTAACCTCAAAAAGAATTCAGTCCTTAGTATGGAAAAAAAAATGCCCATCTCAGTCTTAAACCAAAACATCACTTTTGTGCAAGCTTTAGCAGTGAGTTTCTCCCACCACCCACGCAGTGCGATTTCCTGAGGGCCACTCCTGTTCCGATGTTACTTCTGAAATGCAACTTTGCTATTACTGATATTACCAAAAGTGTGTAACATGTATTAAATAACAAAGCTATATTGTATTTTTCTCTCTTTATCTCTTCATTATGTTTTAAATATGCTTTAAATTGTTTAAGCTATGTGCTTTTAAAAGTAGAAATAGGCTTTGTTTTGTTTTTTTAAGATCTGGAAAATATTTTTGCTGGAATTGTTTTAAATATTTCTTGTCTTTGTGACTTTGGTCCCTTGCGAGAAGAAAGGTGGGGTAGAAATAAATAATAAAGTTACTTGTTACTTATGAGTTCTGAGTAAGACCATCTCCTTTTCCTTCTGCTCTCTGTTGACAAACTCCCGCTGAACAAATCTTGTCAAGAAAACCTGGAAGTTTTGTGTTGTTGTGGTGGTGGTTGTTGTGTGGCCTTCAAGACATTTCTGACTTATGGCAACCCTAAGGCAAACCTATCACAAGGTTTTCTTGGGGAAGTTTCTTCAGAAGGGGATTTGCCATTGACATAGGTCACCATAAGTCAGAAACTATTTGAATGCAAACAACAACAACTCTAACTCTATTTCTGCCATACCTCTCTGTTTCCCCAGCTCCTTCCTCCAGGGGACAGTCTGTCATTCAGTCAGAGGAATACTTTTGCTTGCTGAAGGCTTCAGGTTCAATCCTAGCCATTTCCAACATTGGAGAGACCCATTCCTGAGAAGAACCACTGATCATCATTGTCACCAATAATAGACTAAATAGACTAATGTTCAGAGTGATTACAAGGCAGCTTTCTGTATTCCTACCCCCTGAGCTACTGGGGGAAGGGCTGATCTTAGATTCCTAGAGTTGGAAGAGACCACAAGGGCCATCCAGTCCAACCCCCTGCCATGCAGGAACTCACAATTAAAGCACCCCTTACAGATGGCTATCCAGCCTCTGTTAAAAATCTTCCAAAGAAGGAGACTCCACCACTCTCAGAGGGAGCATGTTCTAATGTCGAACAGTTCTTACTGTCAGGAGGTTCCTCCTAATGTTTAGGTGTAATTTCTTTTCCTGTATCTTGCATCCATTGTTCCGTGTTCTGTTTTCTGGAGCAGCATAAAACAAGCCTGCATCATCCTCAACATGACACCTCTTCAAATACTTATAAAAGGCTATCATATCACCTCTTAAGCTTATCTTCTCCAGGCTAAGCAAATTCAGCTCCCTAAGTCTCTCCTCACAGGGCATGATTTCCAGACAAACAAACAAACAGCTTCATTTATATACCGCTTCATACCCTTAAGGAGTGTCTAAGCGGTTTACAATTGTAAGCTATTTGCCCCCCAACAATCTGGGTACTCATTTTAGCGACCTCGGAAGGATGCAAGCCTGAGTCGAGCTTCAGCCCTTTGCTGGTCTTGAACTCGCCACCTTATGGTTTTGAGTGAGTGGCTGCAGTACAGGCATTTAACCACTGCACCACCAGGGCTGATTATCCTTTACCATTTTGGTTGCCCTCCTCTAGACACTCTGATCTTTCTGAACTAATCACTTCAGATGCCTTCTCCCCAACATTCATCAAATTAAAGTAATAGTCACTGATTTCCCAACTACTGCCAGAGCATTAAAACTGCCAGACATCTAAAGACCACTTAATCCAGCCCACATGGCAAGACAGGTCTGGCCATTTATCAGTTTCCAAGGCTTAGGATTCAATAGAGGGGGTAAACACTTTTTGTTCATTATCGTAGACTGTAATAATTTTAATGATGTTATGTATCCATCACCTTGCAGTGATGATCTCCCAGTGTGACAACAAAGTCATTAAATGTCTCTGTAATTTCAACTTGCACCTCACCCTCTCCACTCCCTTTGCACTGCTATTTAAGTTTGTGCCAAGTTAGTGAATAAACTATCCTTTCTGTAGCATTTCATTCCCACTGAGCCTGAATAAAAGGGGGACATAACTCAATGGGAAACCATGTGAAGATATTTTGGATTTATGGTGCTAATGCATTTCTATACAATGCAGTTCTACACAGCCAAAGATTCTTTCCTGCTGTGTTTCAAATGGCTGAACCTTTGAATTTTACTATTTGTCAAGTTCATTAGTCCACGGAAGCCAGTGGGACGTAATGGTTTGAGCACTGGACTATGATTCTGGAGACAAGGGTTCAAATTCCTGCTTGGCCATGAGAACCTACTGGGTGACCTTGGCATGTCACATTCTCTCAGCCTGAGAGGAAAACAAAGGCTGAACTTCCCTTGAACTGGAAACCCTAAGGTGAGAGTGTGACTTGCCCACAGTCACCTGTGGGTTTCATGGCTGATCTAGGAACCAAACCCTGGTCTGCAGAGTTGTAGTCCAACACTCAAACCACTACGACACACTGGCATACATTTGGAGGTAGACGTTGCATGCAGAGACATTGCAAAGCATCTGGAAGTACATGTGGAAACAGCTCAGATGAACAGATTAAGTCACAGGGAGGCAGGAAAAACTGGACCATTCCTATGTAGCCTGAATTTATTTTGAATAAAGATATTGAAAGACTATCCCAAATTCAAGAGGTTTTTTTTAAAATGAAGATTCTGTTGCAGACACAGGAACGCATTCTTCTTTTGGCTTCTGTCTTCAAAGTGATTGACATACCCAGATGCATACATCTTCCAACTGCGCTATGTTCAGGAATTAAAATACTGTAGCTTTGTCTGGCTCTATATTGATATACTATTAATATCTGTCTGGTAGCGGGAACGTTCATAAATTTAAGGTACCTGGAACGAGAAACACTCTTCAGCACAGACTAGAAGGAGGAAGCTGATTCCTCTGAGGTCAGTAAGACTCTGTGGTGGTGGTTGTAGTGTGCCTCCAAGTCAACTCTGACTTATGGCCACTCTAGTCATAAGGTTTACTTGGCAAGGTTTATTCAGGGAAGGTTTGCTACTGCCTTCCTCTAAGGCTGAGAGAATGGGACTTGCCCAAGGTCATCCAGTGGCTTTTCATGGCTGAACAGGGATCTGAATCCTGATCTCCCAGAGTGCAAACACAACAATCAGACCACTACATTACAGTACACTGCAATAGGATTACTTGTGAGTACATTTGTATATTGGCATTTTATTTTATTTTATTGTTAAAGCCAGCCTTAGACACATGACCTGCTTAGTTCCTCAATGGAGGAATAATAAAATAAAAAAGCGACCAAGACGCATCTCTTCCGGCAGGCCTTCCCGGAGAGTAACTAATTTCCCACCGTCTGATGACTCTTTGCCCCCATCTGGCTGCCTACATGGGGCTTGAATGAATATGTATTTTAAATCATGATTCTTTTAATTATGATTAATTTAATAATGTTTTAAGGGGAGGGAGATGAGTATGTTTGGAGGATTTTAACTGTATATGTTATTATTAATGGTCTCTTCAATTGTTTACAAGGAGAGAAGACAAGGTGGGAAGATTTGTTTATAAGGTGGGAGGATACAATGGCTATTTTACTAGAAAAAATAGTGCTGAAATGTTGAATTCTTTCAAAAAGAGAATGTGACATTAAATTAATATAAAAATACATGGTATTTCTAAAAGACCCTGATAAGCAATAAGAACAGCTCACCCTCACCAATAATTCTAGCCTACTCCCTACAATAGGTCTTGCACTGATTCAGTGGCTGATGTTTCCTTGACAACCTACTTAATGCTATTTAAGAGGCTTTAAACAATTCTATCATTTTATGATAATTAGGAATAAGTGTTCACCAAAAGGTGAAAGTGTATTAACGGCATTTTGATTAAGACTGAAGAGAAACAAATCTCAGTACCAGGCTGTCAAGCAGCTGCCCCATATGGCACAGTCAAGGGTATCTGCATCTGTTTTGCAAATCTAACAGGCACTTGTGATTGTCCAAATAATAACGGATTCCACACAGAGCCTGGAAACATCACCATCTTCTTTATCATCATAATGTTCATGATAATGGCGATCATAATGATCATCATCATTTTACTACAGGTCCAAAAATCTGCCAACACTGGGCATATTGGCAAGAGGATCCAAAACAAGGTTAAGGAGGCCTTAACTGTCTCCACTGCCAAATCTCTCATTCTCTTTTGTTCATCAAATCACATATTTCTGAAATATTGTATAGAAATGTATGAAATATATAGATATGCTATATGGAATAGGTTATAGAAACATAATCTATATTTATTTCAGCTATTCAAGCAACCTGAATGTTAGCAATTAAAACATGAGGATTTTAGAACCAAGAATCTGTCTGTAGAAATGAAGAACTCTTTCTTTGTATTTCAAAATAGATATAAAGCTTTTTTCAGTCTATGCTACTGTGATTTTACTCCTGGTTTTTCCCTACTTCTCAGTTGCAAGCCATTATGAATATGTGTTCAAAAAGATAAGACTAGGTAGGTTGGTAGGTAGGTAGCACTAGCAAAACAAAATAAGCAGGCAAACATATCTTGGGACTGACACAGTTTCACAACCTAACTCAAAGGTCTGTTGTGAGGATAAATTTGGTAAATGGATGGAGGAACACCTCAAGGTATCCTACCCCTTCTTCCAACTCTTTGTATCCATCCATCCTAAGAATGTGTCTTCACGTCATCTGTCAACTTATAGAGATCCCATGAATTTCATAGTGTTTTCTTAGGCAAAGAATATTCATAGGTGCTTTTGCCAGTCCATCCTCTGAAATATAGCCTACAGCACCTTGCATTTGTTGGCAGTCTCCCATCCAAGTACTACCCAGGGTGACCCTGCTTAGCTTCTAAGAGCAGGATCTGGTGCCTTTCTGTGTTGTTGTCATTATGTGCTTTTAAGTCATTTCTGACTTATGGTGATCCTAAAGTGGCCTATCACAAGGTTTTCTGGGGCTGAGAGGGTGTGATGCAGTCAAGGTCACCCAATGGGTTTCTATGGCTGAGCAGGTCCTGGTCCTACACTCAACCCGCACTATGCCATGCTGGCTTATGGTACCGCTTTACTGAAGCAGGTATTATTTTTATTCTGTACCACTAGATGGCATAAGTAACCTAGTGGAGTAGTCATATACACTCAAATTGAGACCAGTACTGTATAACTCAGCTGACTCCTGCTGGATTCCAGGGGCACTTCTACACTACAATTCTAGGGATGGGGAGTTAAAGCTGATGTTGTTAGATGAAGTTGTTAGATGTTGGCTGCCAAACTCCAACCACTGTAGTCATTGGTCCTTGCATCAATGTTTACGTGGGATGGCCATTTAAACTTCACAAAAGGGAGAGAGAAAGAAAGAGAAGAAAAGACAAGAGGGAAATTCATCACCAAGAAAGAAAAGGAGGCACATTCTACACAATATCTCCACATGCAAATATAGAGGTATATTGTTGTTGCTAATTGCCAGCAAGTCAACTTCAACTTATGGTGACCCTATGAATGAGAGACCTCCAAGTTACCCTGTCATCAACAGCCCTGCTCAGATCTTGCAGACTCAGGGTCGTGGATTCCTTGGTTGAGTCTGTCCATCATGATGTGGTCTTCCTCTTTTCCTACTGCCTTCTACCTTACCAAGCATTATTGTTTTTTCTAAGAAGTCATGACTTCTCATGATATGTCCAAAGTATGGCAGCCTAAGTTTAGTCATGTTGGCTTCTGGGGAGAGTTCAGGCTTCCTTTGCTCTAAGACACATTTATTCCTCTGTTTAGCAATCTGTGGCATCCATAGAACTCTTCCCAGCATCACATTTCCAATTAATTTTCTTCCTATCAGCTTTCTTTGCTATCCAGCTTTCAAAACCATACGTAAAAACTGGAAATACAAAGGCATGGACAATCCTAACTTTAGTTTTCAATGATATGTCTTAACACTTCAGAATCTTGTCTAGTTCCTTCATAGCTCTGCTTCTAAGTCCTTGTCTTCTAATTTTTTGATTGCAGTCTGATTAATGACTGAGCCAAGATTTGTAAAAACTATTTCAATGTTTCCATTGTCTTCTTTAATCATAGAGTTGGAAGAGAACACAAGGGCCATCCAGTCCAACCCCCTGCCATGCAGGAACTCCTACTCAAAGCATCCCGGAAAGATGGCCATCCAGCCTCTGCTTAAAGACCTCCAAAAGAGGAGACTCCACTACACTCCAAGGGAGTGTGTTCCACTGTCGAACAGCCCTTACTGTCAGGAAGTTCTTCCTAATGTTGAGGTGGAATCTCTTTTCCTGCAGTTTGCATCCATTGTTCTGCGTTCTAGTCTCTGGAGCAGCAGAAAACAAGCTTGCTCCCTCCCTTCAGATATTTAAACAGGGCTATCATATCACCTCTTAACTTTCTCTTCTCTTCTCCAGGCTAAGGGACCGCCTCTCCCCGTATGACCCCCCCCCCGCACACTATGATCCTTTGGGAGGAATCTGCTACAGCCCAGGAAGACCAGGTTGGTGCAGACCTCCCAGAGGGCCTTTTCGGCGGTCGCCCCCAAGCTTTGGAATGGCCTGCCGGATAAGGTGCGTCTTATTCCATCTATTGACAACTTCAAGAAAGCCTTGAAGACGCATCTCTTTTGGTAGGCCTTCCCAGAAAATGTTTAACATTCCTGGCTCTAAACCTCCTGCTAGTTCCTAGTCTACATCCTGTTAAACAGCTCAGGGAGTTTTTTAGCTTGACATTGTTGATTCTGTTTATTTGTAATTGTTTTAACTTGTTCTGGTTTAATCCTTTTTTAAGGGGGGGGGAGTTGGGAATGGGATTGGATATCTTAATTGTGATGTTTTTAACTTCTCTTGTACCCCACCTCGATTGCCCGTTCAGAGGGGCGGGCTAGAAATAAAAAATTATTATTATTATTATTATTATTATTATTATTATTAAACATTCCCAGCTCCCTAAGGCATTCCTCATAGGGCACAGTTTCCAGACCCTTCACCATCTTAGTTGCCCTCCTTTGAACACACTCCAGTTTCTCCACATCTTTTTTGAATTGTGGTGCCTAGAACTGGACACAGTATTCCAGGTGGGGCCTGACCAAAGCAGAATAGAGTGGCACTGTTACTTCCCTGGATCTAGACACAATACTTCTATTGATGCAGCCTAAAATTGCATTGGCCTTTTTAGCTGCTGCATCGCATTGTTGACTCATGTTCAGCTTATGGTCTACTTGGACTCCTAGATCCCTTTCACATGTGGTCTCATTCAGCCAGGTGTCCCCCATTCTATATCTGTGCATTTCATTTTTCCACCCTAAGTGCAGAACCTTACATTTCTCTGCGCTGAATTTCATTTTGTTAGCTTGTGGTTTCTTTCTCATTAAACTGAACTTGAACTAGAATATTTCTCTTAAAATGGGGTATATCCTACAGTCTCTACACAACAACCAACTGGTTAAATCAGGAGCCTCATACATATGGATCACATTCACATTTCATTCACAACTCCAGCCAAGAGAGAACACAAGTACCAAGAAGTCAGAGGGTCTGATCAACCTTCAACCTGGAAAGACTATGGGGATGGCACAGCTTTGGTACCATGCAACATAGGTACTAGGCAACCTGGAAAGACATCACACTTCTGTTTGAGGAATTCTGGGAATTGTAGTCCAAAACATCACTTTTCCAAGCTCTGAATTACTAGACAATTACTTTTACTAGATAAACAGTTCCATGTATTTGAGAATAATAATCCATATCAGTGTGGCACTCTCAACATTTAACTCAAAGTGCAGAATAAACTAAACCCTATACTATCATCATTAGGTGTTTGCCCTCAGGGCATTTTTCTGCATTGAATTTCATTTTGTTAGCTTGTGGTTTCCTTATCATTAAACTGAACTTGAACTAGAATATTTCTCTTAAAATGGGGTATATCCTACAGTCTCTACACAGCAACCAACTGGTCAAATCAGTAAACATCAAAGTCTTGGTAATAAATGGTATTGTGAGATGCAGTGTAGAGTAGTAGTTTGAATGTTGGACACTGGAAGACCAGGGTTCAAATCCCTGCTCATTCATGAAAACCCACTAGGTGACCTTGCACAACTCACAGTCTCTCACCTCAGAGGATGGCAATGGCAAACTCCCGCTGTAGGAATTTGCCAAGAAAATCCTGCAGTAGGGTTTCCATAATTTGGAAACAACTTGAAGGCAAACCAAGGGAAATATTATTTTAAGGCAATATTATTAACAAAGGGAGTGGCAATGTAATTCTGAAAGGCTCTAAGCTGGGGAATGATAAATTATGCATAAATTATGGAAATTAATCAATCAACAAGAACAAGCCACAGAATGGATTTCAAGAAGAAAGGATTCCTGACATTTGCTCCATCAGGTCAACCTTAGACATAACTGGGAAAGTTTTGGTTTGGTTTGTTTATTTGTTTTTTAAGTATAATTCCCATAACATCCAAGCCAGAATAGCCTGGGGGATTCTGAGACTTGTAGTCAAAAAGGGTAACTTTTCCAGCTTTAACCACGGGAAACTGTATACCCTATTTCTAAAAGTTTCACGTAGGCTTGTGTTCTTTTTTCTCCTACTTTTAAGATGGTTTTGATTAGATCAGTCAACACTCATTTCCTGCTCCCCAACCATGAAATGTGAAATATCAATTAAACGCATAGATAGTCAAAGTGATGAATATGTATAATTCAAAGGCTTAGCTCCCTGTTGTCAATAGGTCACCCTTGATGACGATCAGGCTTTTTAAGATCTTTTTCTTTTCTTCCCCTCATTGCTTTTCAAAAACTGGTAAATGGGAGGAGGGGGCAGTAGCAGTATTCATTTCTTTGATATTTACTGAGCTTTTAACAGTGTATCTTCAGATCTCTGAAAATGTTTGACCTAAAAAATGCCATTAAAGTATAGCACTTCAGATTCCTTACTTGAGGGGAAAATTTTTAAAAAATGATGTTTGCCTATTTTCCTAATCTGTTGGGTTTCCCCTAAGTAACAGACATGTCCAAGTTGCAAAGTGAGAAATCAGGGAGACAATTCTGAGACTATGGCTTCATCATTCCTCCTATAACCCACATCAGCTATCGCCTCTCATAAGTTCATGGTTACTTAGCAACCAGGACCGGACTATTTCCTCTCTTCCTGGACATGGATGGGCTGGGATGCAGTGGCAGCATCTAACTGCAACACAACTTCTGCAAAGCCAGAAGCAAAAGCAAGAACCTCAATGCAAAGCTTGGAAAAAGTTGCTTCTTCAGACTTTCTAGTGCCCCTTCGAAGTCGTTTCTAACTTACAGCAACCCTAAGGGAACCTTATTACAAGGTAACTTGCCCAAGGCCACTCAGTAAGTGTTGGAAGTATATATGCATCTGCACTTTTTTTTTTTTTTTTTTTTGGTAATTAGGGGTAGAGAGGAAATTTTGTAATGCACATCTTGTTTTTACTTCTGTTCTATTTAACTCAAGCCTTTTCTGCTTCCTGCTTACAGAGATCACATCCCCCCTTCTTTCCAATAGTTAGTGTTAGTGTTTTACATCCCTTTTTCTGAGAAGGAAGCATTCATGAACAGTGACATCACTAGCTATGGTGTCACCTGGTGGGAGAAATGTGTGCATGTGCCCCTCCTCTTCTTCACCTCCAGGCTGGCAAGGGCCTGTGTGCACCCCTCTTGCTCTTCCTTTCCCTGGGACATTGCCTGGAGACAGAGCAGCTGGGAAGGTCATGTGTGTGCCCCTCCTGAACCAAAGAGAGAGGAGGGCCCAACTGAGTGGCACTCCTCTTCTGGGTGTCACCCAGTGGCTGAGCAGTGATTCAAACCCAGGTCTCCTGGAATACTAGTTCTATGCTCAAACCACTACACCACACTAGCTCTTCAACTGTGGAAACTATAGTATGAAAAGTAACTCAGAAAATGTAGAACTGCTTAATACTTCACCAAACTACAAATCATAACATTCCATAGGATAGGGGCATGACAGGTAGGTGGGCAATTAAAATCTAAAAGGACTGCCATGGTATTTTGATAACATGGTGATCAAAATGAAGCCTACAAGTGCTGCCAGTCATACTGGCAAAGAAGGAAAAGAACAAAAGAGAGAGGGAGAGGGAAAGGGGAGGGGGTACAAAATGAAAATAAAATAAATAAGTGTGACTTAAACAAATTGCTAATGAAATCATTCAGATATTTAATAACTAAAATACTTATTAAATGAAAAGTTTTCTTGCTAGGGGTTAGAAAAATTCCTCTTTTGATATATAATTCCCAGAATACCCCAGCCAATATGATGAGTCCAAAAGAGTAATCTTTCTATGGTGTTTCTTCGTCACCACTTCTATGTTCAGCAATCAGTATTTTTAAATGCCTAACACATACACATTATCTTACCTTGTCACAGAAAACCTTGATCTGACAGAAAGCACGATGGATGGGTTTATTGCTGCGATTATTGTAGCTGTATGTATCAATCTGAATCATCAAAGGGAGACCCTTGACTCCTTTTTGTGAAGAAAAGTCTGTGCTCAAGCAGTTCACTGTGATGAAAATCTGATTGGAGAGGAAAAGAGTCAGAAATTGTGCTCGTAAAGAAATTATCCTTTTCGACCGCAAATGAGATTGGAAGAAGTTCGGCCTCTCATTAATCTGTAAAGTTCCATTTGCAGTAACCCTTGAAAAATCAGCTTCCATGTAATGGAAATTAGTTTATCTTAATTAATCATTGCTTAATTCAGCATTTTAGCAAAAGCAATCTGACATGGACAGAATGGCTCCTTTGACTCAACTAGTGCAACTACTTTGCAAAGGATACATTAGAATCAATAAAAGAAATTTACTAGAAGCCTGTAGCCAAATTTACAAGAAATGTGCAGCCATTTGATTCACTGAAATCAATACATGAAAAATCAGCTCCTGCCTTTCATGCCAACAGTTGCTTGACCTTTATTGTTTTCTCAAAGCAGAGCTGGAAAAAGTTATTCCTTTGGACCACAGCTCCAAGAATCTCCTAGTCACTAGCGATACTTGTGTGACAAATTGTGAAAGACATGGTCTGAAAGAGTACCATTCCCAAAATTTGCCTTAGAGATGCTACATGACAACACTGCAGGCACAGTGACCCCAATGACCTTTTTAACCCTAGCTCTGCCAAGCTGCCATTGGGACTTTTTTGAGGTCTTAATCCAGTTTTGTTCCCTCACAGAAGATAAACTACAACAGAATTATTTTATGTTATTTTTATATGCTGCCTTTCTCCTAAACTGAACTGAAGGAGGCTCACAAAAGATACTTTAAAAGCAACACAGCTTTTAAAACTGAATTAAAAACATCACAGCAATAAAATCAGTTAAACATACAAAATCATTGAAAACATGCTACACTAAAAGTATAAAGCCATTAAAAACATACAAAAGCCAATACCCAAATAAAAACCCTCCCTGGGTACAATTACATAGTAAACGCCTGCTTGAAAAGAAAAGTTTTTGTTTGCTGGCAAAAGAAGAGCAGGGAAGGGGGCCAGCCTAACTTTTTGTGGAAGGGAGTTCCAAAGGCTGGCAGCAGCCACTGAGAAGGCTCTCTCTCATGTCCCCACCAAGCATGCCTGCGGTGGTGGTGGAACCAAGAAACAGCCTTTCCCTGAAGATCGTTGTTATAGCAGATTCATATGGGGAGAGGCCAAGAAAAACCCATGATAGGGCTGCCATAAGACAGAAATGAATTGAAGACACAAAACAACAGCAACAAAAGTCATAGAGGGCTTTATTGGTCAGAACCAGCACCTTGAATTGTGCCCAGCAATGAACTGGTAGCCATTGAAGTTGCTTTAACAAGGGAATTAAAAATTGTTAAAAATTAAAATGTATTGCCTTTGTGAGATTTCATTCTATTTATTTTGTTTAAACTGTAACCTCACCTTCTTCTACATTTTGACAACACTGCCCGGAACAGAATCCCACTCACTGGTCCTTCCAGAGATCCCCAGAGGGAAAAGATTATGGCTCAGCAGTAAAGCACATATTTGCTATAGAAGACGTCCCAGAAAAATCCCTAGTATCTTTAAGTAGGGCTGATAGATGCCCCTATCTGGAGGTCTGCAGAGTCACTGCCAGTCAGTGTAGATGTTTGGATTACAACTCCCACAATACCCAAACCTTGGGAGGGTGGGCTCAACATTTCTGAAGGGCACAAAATTTGTGAAGGCTGGTGCATTTTCTTATTTTCTAGTGAAACTTGATCCTGATTTTGTCAATGGTTTTTGTTATGTGCTTCATGTCAACCCTGATGTATGTGGACTCTATCATAGCGTTTTCTTGACAAGGTTTGCCATTGTCTTTCTCTGAGGCTTTGTAAGTATGAGTTGCCTATGGTAAACTAGTGTGTGGCCCTGGCTGAGCAGGGATTTGGACCTTGGTCTCCCAGCATTCCATCCAACACTTAACTCACGGCACTATACTGGCTTTCTGACTATGGCTGAGAGTATTGTTAATGCTCATATAATTTTGTAAGGACCCTAAGGAAAGAACTCATATCCTGCTTGTAACATTTTCATGGAAACCAACTTATTCAGACAAGGGGGGGGGGGGTTAAGGATAACCAACTTATTCAGACAAGGGGGGGGGGGGTTAAGGATAATTGGCTTGACTGACAAGCCAAGCCAATTTTACCTACAAGGAGGTAAAGCTAATGTGCCTTGCATGGAGAACTTGGCAGCATTCATTTGATTACTAGGGTAGATATTACTATCTAGTATTTTCTGGAGGAGTTGGTTCAACTTGTTTGCTTGACTGAGTTAACAGCACAGTAGAATTTCTGTGCTTGATGGTATCATGGCACACCATGCTTACAAACAAAGAAGTTGAACTTTAACTGATTAGAGAGGAGAAGAACTCAAATAAAAGCTATTTTATTCAGATTAGCAAGCAAGTAGCAAACACAGCAACCCATGTCTTTAATATAAGCTCCGTCAAGTGATTCTCCAAGGAGAGAATAGATGCATAGAGAGAGGGGGCAGACATCAGAAATGATACTCTGGGGGACTGCATCTCCCAGAATCCTCCATGTAGCACAGTTACTGGTTGGAGGATTCTGGGAACTGTAGTTGAAAAATTAACTTTCCCAAGATCTAGAGAAGAAAGGGGGATAGGGATCCACAGACCTCTATATCCCAAAAACTGTCTCACCAGTACCATATGATTGCTCCTTAGAAGGCTAACAAATTTTTGCAGCATAGGCACTACTTCAGTATTGTCTTTTGGTTATGCAACTCTTTTCATTTCTGATCATCTGCTTCTTCTTCCATCTTGGCTTCTTTTCTCAATCTTTCTCTAGCATTCAAGGAGCTGTATTTCTTCCATTTGGGAACCTTCCTCCTCACCTCTTATCATTCCCTTCACAGCTATGGCCTCAACACATGGAACTGTCTGCTGACTGCATGCATGGCAGAGTGAGGTACTTTAGGAAGATTTTAGTTATTTTGCTTTAAATTTTGTATATGAGGGAAGTGTAGTACTAGCAGGAATATCTGTTCCAGAGCATAATATGGAACAGGTTTTATCAACAGCTAGGTAAATATCTTGTAAGACCAGTAGGTGCTCTTAATAAATCTCATATAAACCAGATTGACTTTGAATGCCATGCTGAAACTATTTCTTTGAGTTCCAAATTATTTCCAATAGTCCTGGTAGTCACCTTCCGGATGTATTGGACTACAACACTCGCCATCCCTAGCCAGCACAAACTTATCTAAAAGTCTATCATCTGTTAACCTTATCTCAAATCACATTAACAAGAGGAAAATTCCAGCAGGAAACCTTCAGGTGGCTTCCTTGAGCTTTGGAAAGGTGACATAGCAATGAGTTAAAGAAATAAAATCAAGTTGCAGCAACATTATCTTGATGGAGATGCAGAGAAGCAGAATGATGATAATGTAACAGACTATCATTTTAGAAGATTAAATATCCTCTTCCTGACAAGGGAATATATCAAGGCTCTTTAACAATCATTAATGGTATGCTCACGGTGCACACACATAAAGGCAAAAAGCTGTCATATCAGTATTAATACTGTGTTATTTTGCACTGAGGCTGGAGAGAATGAGATTAGAGTTCAGGCAGATACATAAGTGTAAAGATACATAATTAAATACCAAAGTTAGACCTGTCCATGCCATTATGTTTCCCATTTCTACGTATGGTTGTTAAAGCTGGACAGTGAAGAAAGCTGATAGGAAAAATATAAACTCATTTGAGATGTGGTGCTGAGGAACAATTCTGAGCATACTGTGGACTGCTAAAAAGACCAATGGATGTGTCCTAGAGCAAATCAGGCCTGAATTCTCCCTGGAAGCAAAGATGTCTAAACAGAGGTTCTCTGAAGATGCCAGCCACAGATGAAGGGAAAACGTCAGGAATAAACTCTTCTAGAACATTGCCACACAGCCCAATAAACCCACAAAAAACAAGTTGAGTAAACTCAATCAGAGAAGCCACAGCCACGGGTCTGTAGGAGCTGAGCAAGGCAGTTGAAGACAGGGTGACTTGGAAGCCTCTCATACATAGGGTTGCTGTTGGCTCAAGTACAGTATATTGAAAGGCAATTAACAACAACAATAAAATATGCTTTAGATACAATGACACTTTTATGACATAGTGATGGATACTCCAGATTGAGAGAAGGTTGTATGAAGAGAGCAGAAACTGGTGCTCACAATAAATCAGCCATTTCTACTCCAATTCCCATTAACCCCAGTCACAGTGACCAGCAATTAGGGATTATGAGAACAGTAGTCCTACCCAACTGAAGGACAGCAGATTGCTCTTAATGTTAGCACATGAGAGAGATGAGTCAAGTTCCATTTGCAAAATGTAAAGATTGGCTAGACCCATCTGATTAACATAGCTTAAGTGTATTGCTACTATGCCCAGCTGTGCTCTCTGGGGCCAAAGGAAGGAGGAAGCAACCCACCAAAGGCCTTTTACCCAGGAATCCTCCAAGCCAGGATCTGGGTCTTTTGGAAAAGGTAAGTACGCAAACTCTTTCTTGCTTTGGAAAAGATAATGCCAATGCTGTCTTATGGTATCTCATTTGTAGGGATAGCCAAAAGATGTAAGTACTGTAGGTGACTTTGTCTCTCAAAGATCAATAGCCAAGCACCCTTTCCTCAGGCTTGGGCATTAATTAGAGTGTTTAAGGCAGACAACAAGTTCATTGGTATTTGAAAAAGAGACAACTTGTACTGATGGAATCACAGATACAGTGGACTTTTGCTTGGGGCACTGGAGATCTATGAGCTCTGGCAGCGTGTGGGCGAATCCTCATTTACATAGCTCTTGTGGGAGCATACCAAGTGCACCTATTTGATTGTTTAAAAGATTTTAGGCAAGTACTTCTTTGAGGTTTTTTTTTAAAATAACTACCTGGATTATATGACAATGGCCCCTCTGCTATACCAAAGTAAGACTGCTTTAATACCTTTGTATAATTTGTAGTATCACAAAATGTTTGCTGCATTTGGGCTTTTTGAGAAACTGGTTGTTGATGATGTTAATTATTAATTTGTGACTGTTGGAATGTGTCTGTACCTCACTCTGGTTTCTGTATTTTAATAATTTATAAATCATAATTATAAAAAAATAATTATTTTAAAAAATTGCAGCCATGTCTTGATTACTGATGTTTCCTATTTTGTATTGAATTTTAAGTAGCTTAGATCTCAGTAGTTAGCAGACTTCCATTTACACTGGGAAAATGGAAAAGCTATCTTCAGATTTCTCCTCACAGAGTTTAGAAAGTTAGTTTTAAAAAGCAGTTATATCTCTTAGACATCCCACAAGTACAGTTACTTTCTGATATCATTACTATTTTCAAAAATTAATTTCGCTGGCATTCTCAAAAGTAACTGTTTATTTATAAATTAAAATGGACATGTTCATCTAAAGCAGCAGCATGAGATAGCATCAGAATTGTGTGATATTCCTTTGCTATAATTTAATGAGGCCTCACTGCCATATCTATAAAAGTAACCATTATGTAACTTCTTAGAGTTATTGGCTTGGTCCAATAGGAAAATCCTGAGGAAGGGGGCAGTCCTTGCTGGTTGTGAGTTCAAAAAGACAGGGGCTGTTGGAGAAGAGACATGTTTAATTTTCCAGGGATAAATAGAGGGCTCTTTTTACCTTGAATAAGGTAGCAGTACCTTTAATTATGTATTTAGGAGGGAGCAAGAAGGCAAATTCCTTATAGTAAGGTTTCTATTATGCATTTCCCACCTGTTTTTTTTTACAGAAATCTTTTATTTAAGTATTTCAGATTTGCATCCAAATGTTGCAATACTGTTGAGCAGCACAAGCAGAAGAGTCCTGCAATCATATCCTGCCCTGGCCCTTCACTAGATGCATGAAACTTTTGGGACAGTGTAAATTACGTTCACAGAATTACAAATCTGAATCTGACCCATAGTCTCGAAGATTATATGAAGAGTGGAATAAAAATGTGTTTCACAAAGAGTAAATACTATATTTAATAACAGAGGCTCCAAAGGAATTGTTTTTAATTTATTTCACAAATTTTCTCAAGCCAGGATGTCTCCTTCTGTTGTTGTTGTTGTTTAATTTATGAGCCACTAATTTTTTAAAAATGCCATCTTGTTTTATCATTTTCTTAAATAAATAAAAAATCACTTGTTTAAAAAAGAGAGTCATATTTAAACTGTTAAATTTGCTAAAAGGTTAAGTTTATGTTCGGCTAGTTTATTATTAAATGCAAACAAACAGCTTAGGAACAGAGGAAAAGACTTGGAAAAGGTTTTTTTTTTCTTTCTTCACTGAAAACTCCCAGAATCCCTGTTACGCATGACCAGTGCCCAGTGTCAGGGATTATAGGATGGAAGTGTTGTCCTCAAAAAAAAAAAAAAAAAAAAAAAGGGTCACTGAATAGGAAGCTGCATTGCGCCAAACTAGGCACTAACCCATCTCCATCCTAGGAGTGAGGAATGTGCAGTCTATCAGATGCTTGGACTTCAATTCCCATCACCCCAGCCACCATAGTAAGGGCTGATGAGAACTGAAGTCTTAAAGGACCACAGGTTCCCTGCCCTTCCTTGAGGGCCCAACCTCTAGAAGGTTAAACTTTTCCCACGTGCAACCGAGCCTCAGCTTGTCTTGATTTGTAATCTGACCAAGAATGTTATTGCATGCAGAGAGAAAGTAGAAGTTCAGCTAGATAGTAGCACCTTTCTATGTATGTGCCTTAATGCATAATGTAGTATTTTAGTTCTCTTTCCATGGCAGATGGTATAAAAGCAAGTCTTTTGTTGAACAGAATTGTTCCAGCTACAAAAGGACTCGTTTTTACAACTGTCTCCTGTGGGAAGAGAACTGAAGAACTATGACATGATGTGAAAGGCACTATTATCTGGCTGAACTTCCACTTTCTTTCCTCATGTAACAAGGCTCTAGTCCCCTGACCAGAGTTACAGACATAGGTCTGACCTTGTCAGAAATTCATCCTACAGCCTTAAGAATACATGAAGAGCTGTGTTGGACAGTGATGTCAATATGGTTGGTGTCACCTGGTGTGAAAACTCATGGTGTCACCCCCTCATTTACTTCCTCCCATACCTACTTTACACATGAGAGAGAGGCATGAAATTCCATTTGCAAAATTTAAAGATTGGCTAGACCCATCTGATTTGCACAGTTTAAGTGTATTGCCACTATGCCCAGCTGTGCTCTCTGGGGCCAAAGAAAGGCGAAGCATGTAATGTTACCTATAAATCATAATTCCCATATATCACTCAATGTAATGGTAATATTTGTGACATAAACAACTAGCAAAATTAAAATTATACTTTTAAATTACAACATCATATGGACAGCCTAAATGTATTTATATGCACATACTTTCATTCGATTAAAGTAAAATTTTGGTAAGATGTGATGTTTTCAAAGAAAGTTTTTAAAAATTTAAAACTTTATTTTTGTAAAAATATATATATAATTAAAAAACCAGAGTTTTTTTCTGTCTTTTCACACTGAGTCTCCTTCCACTCATGCCATCAATTCCACTGCACTCCAGTGCTTTAACAGGATGCAGACATGTTTCAGCCCAAGGGCAGATTTTTGGGGAGGACTGGAGTGGTGTGGCAAACACACCGCAAGTGACACCCCTGCTGCTGGATCAGACCAGAGGCCTATCCCAACAAAGAATTATGTTCACACAATGGCCAAGCTGATGCCCATGAGAAGCCCATAGGCAATGAGCACAACAACATTGTTTCTTTATATAATGGATGTTTGTCCACCCTAAATGACATTCCCTTTCAGAAGTACATGCTCTAAAATAGACTCTGGAAGATCTATGCGGAATCATGCTCAGTGCTGGATTAAAGTATGCTGAGTTCCAAAGTTATGTCAAGTTAAGAGATCCCACAGCATTACCAAAAAAGTGCACTTCTCTAACAAATGGGGGGGGGGGGGGGAATGACGTGCAGTTAAGTTAAAGACTATATTGTATTGGGAAGCATTCCCAGGATTGTGTCATCTGCCCCAGGATGCCTCCTTTTAACTATGTATTAAGAACCAGTGCCCTTCTTCCAGTCCATCTGTCCTGGTGCAGGCCCCAGAGGGAGAAAAGAACCACTGGACCTCATCCCCTTCCCACCACCTTTCCCTTCTCCTTTTGTGTTGTGTCTTTTTAGAGTGTAAGCCTGAGGGCAGGGATCCGTCTAACTATAAGATTGTATGTGCAGCACTGTGCAAATTTACAGCGCTATATAAATAATAATAATAATAATAATGCAGCTTCAATGTTTATTTAAAGGTCCTTTATCATCTAGGGACCTATCTTATAGTTTACATCGCTTTGCATAAATCTTGCACTGTGGGAAGTGTAAGTATGTACAAGGGGTATGGGAAAGGGAGCAATGCATGTATGCATTCTGCAGCCCCTAAAACACTTACTACAAAACAAGCTTCACTGAAGACATTGGAACTTTATAGGACTTTGTACTAGAAATATTAAATTACAATTAAGGGCAGGCTTACACTTGTCAGAGTACTCTGGGCTGCCCTGGAGTATTCTGGCCCCAAATGTATCTCTTAACCTGCTCTCTTTTGCTTCAAGTTTTCAGCTCTCACACAGCCCGCATTCATTGCCCAGTGCCACTACTGAGGACAAAATGAGGCATCCAGCCACGCTATTGGCATTGGGCACCTTGTTTGAATCTCAGAGTGACTTGCACCCACTGCAATGGGCAGCTCACAGGGACTGTGACTGAAAAGGCACATGTTATCACCACTGCAAAGACCAGAACACTCACAGCAAAAGGTGAATTACTTAAATGTGGGTTAGGGGGAGGAAACCCTGAATCAGATGTGAACCTCATGAAGACAGTCCAGATCTGACTGGGGATTTTGGCCCTGTGTCATATAAATGGGACATAGTGAGCCCAGGAGGAATTTGGAGTAAATCATCCACATAGACAAGCCCTAAGATCTGCAACAAAATATTGCCATATACCTTCTAAAAGACTGTTCAGTGCTCCTGCTAGTAGGTATTTCTATCCAAACAGAGCATTCCACTCTCCCACTCCTTTCCATTTTTCTTTTCCAACGTAATTTTACAATAGGGGTTGACAGAATACATCCCTTCATATATTGCTGGACTGTATCTCCCATATATTTGAGACCATTGGTTACAATGGCTAAGGTTCATGAAAGTTTCAACTCAAGAATATCCATATTGCTCTGCATTCTGTGGCTACTGAGCATATTCAGTTCTCAATGGTCTGGTGGTTCTCACTCCCTATTTCTGCAAATCTCAAGTATTTTTTGTTCCTTGGTGGTCCCATTTTGGTCACAATCCTGTTTGGTGCCCATCACCTTTGTTCTGGCCACCTTAAGCCCCTTTGGGAGGAAAGGTGATATAACAACAACAAAAACAACAACAGACGGAATGACAAGGTAAGCAGCAGAGGATTAAAAGAACTTCAAAAGTCCTACTTGGAACTGAAGAATATTTTTTTCCTGTATATTAGATCCAGTGACTTCATCTGAAGTAATGGAATGCTTAGAAGCAAAAATGTTGTTTTATTGGAGTTTATATTGATGTTTACATCTGCAGTGATGTTTGTTCTGTAAGGTGCCTTAATAAGTGAAAACTGAACAAGTGTACAAGCATCTCAAATAATGTTTCCACTCCACCAGGTGGTGCTCTGAGAAAGACCTGTTCCAACCTGTACAGCTAACTCTTTGAGCAGCAAGGAGCTAGTTAATAAGGAGGCTGATCAAACAATAAATAATAAGACCATGGTTTACAAAACTTATTTTTCTGGACCAGTACTGCCACAGTTTTACAGCTGTCATGGCCACAGTGGCCAAGGAATACCGAGAGTTGCAGCCAAGAGATAGAATCATAGAATCATAGAATCATAGAGTTGGAAGAGACCACAAGGGCCATCCAGTCCAACCCCCTGCCATGCAGGAACTCCAAGTCAAAGCATCCCTGACAGATGGCCATCCAGCCTCTGCTTAAAGACCCCTAAGGAAGGAGACTCCACTACACTCCGAGGGAGTGTGTTCCACTGTCGAACAGCCCTTACTGTCAGGAAGTTCCTCCTAATGTTGAGGTGGAATCTCTTTTCCTGCAGTTTGCATCCATTGTTCCGCGTTCTAGTCTCTGCAGCAGCAGAAAACAAGCTTGCTCCCTCCTCAATATGACATCCCTTCAAATATTTAAACAGGACTATCATATCACCTCTTAACCTTCTCTTCTCCAGGCTAAACATCCCCAGCTCCCTAAGGCGTTCTTCATAGGGCAAGGTTTCCAGACCCTTCACCATCTTAGTTGCCCTCCTTTGGACATGCTCCAGTTTCTCCACATCCTTTTTGAATTGTGGTGCCCAGAACTGGACACAGTATTCCAGGTGGGGCCTGACCAAAGCAGAATAGAGTGGCACTATAACTTCCCTTGATCTAGAAACTATACTTCTATTGATGCAGCCTAAAATTGCATTGGCTTTTTTAGCTGCCGCATCACACTGTTGACTCATGTTCAGCTTATGGTCTACTTGGACTCCTAGATCCCTTTCACATGTGGTCTCATTCAGCCAGGTGTCCCCCATCCTATATCTGTGCATTTCATTTTTCCGCCCTAGGTGCAGAACCTTACATTTCTCTGTGTTAAATTTCATTTTGTTAGCGCTGGCCCAGCTTTCTAGTCTATTCAGGTCATTTTGAATTTTGATCCTGTCCTCTGGGGTATTAGCTACTCCTCCCAGTTTAGTGTCATCTGCAAATTTGATAAGTATGCCCCCAATTCTGTCATCCAAATCGTTAATAAAGATGTTGAATAGCACTGGGCCCAGGACAGAACCCTGTGGGACCCCACTGGTCACTTCTCTCCAGGATGAAAAGGAGCCATTGTTGAGCACCCTTTGAGTTCGGCCACTCAACCAATTACAAATCCATGTAACAGTTAACTTGTCTATCCCACATTTTGCAAGCTTGTTTGCAAGAATGTCATGGGGAACCTTGTCAAAGGCCTTACTGAAATCGAGGTATACTATATCCACAGCATTCCCTTCATCTACCAAGCTGGTAATTTTATCAAAAAAAGAGATCAGGTTCGTTTGGCATGACTTCTTTTTCTGAAACCCATGTTGGCTTTTTGTGATTATGGCATTGGCTTCTAAATGTTCACAGACTCTCTGCTTAATGATCTGCTCTAGAATCTTTCCTGGAATTGATGTCAGACTAACTGGATGATAATTGTTGGGATCCTCTTTTTTTCCCTTTTTGAAGATGGGCACAACGTTTGCCCTCCTCCAGTCTGCTGGGACTTCTCCTGTTCTCCAGGAGTTCTCAAAGATTATTGCCAATGGCTCCGATATCACCTTTGCCAGTTCTTTTAATACCCTTGGATGTAGTTCATCTGGTCCTGGAGATTTATATTCATTTAGGTTAACCAGGTATTCCTGTACTACCTCTTTACTTATTCTGTGCTGAATTTCCTCTATTCTGTCTCCTGTTCCATTATCCTTAGGTTGAGCACCCTTTGCCTTTTCTGAGAAGACTGAAGCAAAGAAGGTGTTGAGTAATTCTGCCTTTTCTCTGTCCCCTGTTAGCATTTTGCCATCTTCTGCACGCAGTGGCCCCACTGTTTCCTTCTTCTTCCTTTTGCTGCGGACATATCCAAAAAAGCCCTTTTTATTGTTCTTAACCTCTCTAGCAAGCCTGAGTTCATTCTGCGCTTTAGCTTTTCTGACTTTACCCCTACATGTGCTGGCTATTTGTTTGAATTCCTCTTTCGTGATTTCTCCATTTTTCCATTTCTTATACATGTTCTGTTTAAAACTTAGCTCAGTTGAAAGTTCCTTAGTCATCCATCCTGGCTTCTTGAGACATCTTCCATTTTTCTTCCTCATTGGAACTGTTTGAAATTGTGCCTTCAATATCTCCCTTTTGAGAAACTCCCATCCGTCTTGAACTCCCTTTTCTTTTAGTATTCCTAAAAGAGTAGGAATTTAGTATTCACTCCCAGTATTTCTCTAAGTTTATTGAAATTAGCTCTCCTAAAGTCTAGAGTGCGTGTCTGACTATGCCTTGCTTCTCCCTTCCACTGTATTATAAACTCCAGGAGAACATGGTCACTTCCACCTAAGGATCCAACCACTTGCGCCCCATCAACTAGGTCTTCCCTGTTGGTTAAGATCAGATCTAAAATGGCTGATCCCCTTGTTGCCTCTTCCACCTTTTGGACAATGAAATTGTCTTCCAGGCAAGTGAGAAATTTGCTAGACTTTGAGGATTTGGCTGAGTTTGACTTCCAGCAAATATCAGGATAGTTGAAGTCACCCATCACTACTACATCTCTCTTTTCTGAGTATGTGATTATCTGTTCTAGAAAGGCATCATCCAATTCCTCTGCCTGAGTCGGGGGTCTGTAGTAGACTCCCACAGTAACATCCCTGTTATTTCCCTCTCCTTTAATTTTTATCCAGATGCTCTCCACCTGGCTTCCAGTATTGACTTCCTGGATCTCTTCACTGGTGTAAATATCCCTGACATATAATGCTATTCCTCCTCCTTTCCTGCTTGGCCTGTTTCTCTTAAAAAGGTTATACCCCTCTATTTCTACATTCCAATCATGAGACTTATCCCACCAGGTTTCAGTGATGCCTATTATATCATATTTCCCTTGTTGTGCTAGGAGTTCAAGTTCTTCCTGCTTATTTCCCATACTCTGTGCATTAGTGTAGAGACATTTAAGACCATGTGTCCTCTTTACTTGCTGCTTTTGCACATTTTTTTGCCTCCTACTGTTGGGTCCTTGCACTGTTTGCCTTGTTCCCTCTATGCCACTTGGACTATTCTCTCCATCCCTTTTGCCTTCCAGTATAATGTCTCCCTCCCCCACATAACTCAGTTTAAAGCCCTCCTGATCAGATTCTTCAGACTGTTGGCAAAAACGTTTTTGCCAACTGGCGTGAGATGCAGTCCATCCCTTGCCAGAAGTCCCTCCTCATGGAACCGCAGCCCATGATCCAAGAATCCAAACTGTTCTTGGCGGCACCATCTACGGAGCCAGTTATTCACCTCTGCTATTTTCCTCTCCCTTCCTGGACCATGCCCTTCTACCGGGAGTAGAGATGAGATGACAACCTGTGCATCCATCTCTTTCAGCTTCCTTCCCAGAGCCTCATAATCCCTTTTGATATTCTGAAGGCTGTGCCTTGCAGTATCATTGGTTCCCACATGAACCAAAAGAAGGGGATAACGGTCAGTAGGCTTGACAAGTCTTGTCAGCCTCTCCGTCACATGATGGATCTTTGCCCCAGGGAGACAACACACCTCCCGAGACATCTTGTCAGGCCCACAAACCACTGCTTCTGTACCCCTCAGCAAGGAGTCCCCCACCACGACCACGCGCCTCCTCCGAGGCTTAGCAGTGGCTGTTCCTTTTCGTGATACTCTCAGGCTCCCCTGCTCTGTCCCTGATGTCTGTCCCTGCTGCTTTTCCTCATCATCTCTGACAACAGAGAGAGATTCAAAGCGATTCTGCAGCTGCAAGCCGCTCACAGAACGTTCCCTGGTTTCCTTACTTCTGTGTGTGACCTTCCTCCAAGCATCTACCTCTGTTGTATGTGGAGTGACCTCCTCCACCCCAACAACTTCCTCTCTCTGTTTCTCACCCAAGACATTCTGGTCTAATCTGTTCAGGAGAATCTCCTGCTCTCTATGATGCTGGAGTGCAGATATCTGCTCCTCTAGCTGCTGTACTTTCTCTTCCAAGAGGGCTACCAACTTGCACTTGGGGCAGGTGTAGTTCGCCACCTCCGTAGGCAAGAAGACAAACATCTCACAGGTGTTGCAGGTGACTGCAGCAGGGCCTTCAGTGTCCATACTGAGAAGTCTTAAGGAGGCACTGAAACAAGACTGTGGGCTTCCCTTGCTAGACTTGGCCTTTATTCCCAAGCTCTGTCACTGAGTTCAAGTCACGGGGCCTATAGTTATGTAGAGAGCTCCTGGCTAAAAGCTCCTTCCAAAGGCAAGTCTCTCATTCACTTCCTCTGATGCTTCAGGCCGGTTCCTCTTCTATTCTCTAAACACCTCCTTGACTAGATAAAAAAAAATCAAAATTTGCGCGCCGTTAGGCGCGCGCTTCTGCTAGCCTTGAGTAGCCTCCCAGCACTGGCTCCCAGAATGCAATGGCTCAAGTGTAAATTAGATAAGTAATATTTGTAAGCTCTAAGAAACCCAATGTTAGTTCTAAGAAGGGTAATCTCCTTGTCATGAAAAGGACTTATTAACCACAAATAACACAAATTCCATTAATTTCTAGTTTGGACCGACATTGGATTTACTTCTCTCTGTTCCCAGCAGTTGATATATTAAAACAATTATAACATGCAGGATTTTGCTAAAAACTTAGCCTAGAGAGTTTCATTTCCAGGCTGTAAAATAAATCAAAGCTGTTGTTGTTGTTGTTGTTGTTGTTGTTGTTTTCTATCTCACCTTTTCCCTACCTTGTGACTGAAAGTAGCTTACAACTTTAAAAAAAATGCAGAATTAAAAATTCACAAGGTAACAAGAAGTTTTTAAAAATTAAACAAAAACATTAAAACCAGTTTTAAACATACATTATTTCACACACACACACACCAATGGATCCAGTTCATTATTTAGGTGAGACAGGCCTCATACAGTCATATAATGATGTCAAGTTAATTTTAATTGAAACAGAACCATGCACTAATTATATTTTTGCCCTTTATTATTCTTCCTGTTTGTTTCAGATACTGTAATTTAGTCAGTACTGAACACTAGACACAGGGCAGGGTTTTAAATAAACAGAACTGCTTTGTGAAGAATAAGTTCAGCTTTTATAGTTTCTTTTGACATCCGTTACCTTATAAATTCCATGCAAAGTAAACGCCTTTGTTCCAGCTCAATAGCAATGTCTCCAGCAAATGTTTACATTTCCCTTTAAGAAGCTTTCTCAACCCTGCACCACGCCCCAGCAACTACATAAAAACTCAATTTGCAGTGAAAGCTAGTTGGACACCTGTTCAATCATTTGTGTACAATGCAGATCCTAAATGCATTGCAACCATGTTTTATTTCAGATGTCTTATTTTAGATGAGATTTAAAGATCCCCATCTCTTCGGCAAATCCTGTTATTGTTTAGGTAATTATGCTTATTTGTAGTTTTTTTGTTCTAAAGTACAGTATTGCATTTTAACAGAAACTTTATTTCATTAAGAGTATTGATAATGCAGAATGAAATACACACAATCCCTTCCCATAGCAGAGTCCTTTTACTCTTGCAGAAGCAGCAGAGGCTGAAATTATCTATAAAAATAATGAATTATTCTGCCACACATTATCATGGGCTTGAATCTGTTTATCTGTTTATCTGTTACTGTCAGACTTCTCTTTCTCTAGCCTGTGCGCACATTATACTGGTAATTATAGGAAAATTCACGAAAGCAAGCAGGGATTGGTCCCAAACTAACATATCCCCCCTTCCTCTTTCCCCCTTTGCCCTCAGTTTACACAGCTTGCTGCAAACTGAAGCAAAAGTAGATTTCACGCAGTTAAGTCAGTAAGGAGGAGAAGAGAGGAGACTTTTCCCTGCAGACTCAGGCAAATGCAAAATGCTTGTATGTTTTTCCTCACTACAAAACCAAACAATCATTAATCAAAAAACAGTTGCAATACAAAACAGAATACAGAAAATAAAAGAAAAAAATCAAACATAAACACATCCACTTACCATGCTCTTCTTACAATCATCTATCACCTATCTTCAAATTCTTAAATCATTTCTCACTTCCTATATCCAACATATAACTTCTACTAATAATATTTGTTATCTTGACCACACTCTGATGTTGCTGGGCCACATGCCTCCCACAGTTAATCTGTCAAATACTGGAGGGTATGGTGCAATCATGTAACATGACAATATGTTACAATACGTTTTAAGATGGGACATTTTAATTTTGTGCTAGATTATTTTAATGTGCCCTATCTTTATGTGTTTTAACAATGTGTTTAAATGGTCTTATGTGTTTTAATCTATGTTGGACCCCGCCTTGAGCTTGCAGAAAAGTGATTTAGAAATTCATTTATCATTATTATTCGTGGTAGTAGTAGTCATCATTCTGTCCTGACCCTAATGTGTACAACTAGCGTTCTGGGTTATACAAAGACTTTTATGTGAAGGAAATATCATAGGTACAGCAAAGGCTCCATCCCTACAAATGTGGTTTGTATGCAAGGACATTAGGGATGGGACTACATAATGTGCATCATGGAGGTGGTGCTACTCTGCTTAGCCCAACTTCCCACCTCTGTAGAGATTATTTGTATCTCACATGTAGTAATACTGTAGGTATTCTCTCCCTCTGCCCTTCACTGGATCCTTGCAGCCTCTTTCAGTTACAGAATTCTTTTATCCCCTTTCTCCATAGCCCTCAATACAAATGGGGATGTTGTTATTACAAAGTGAGGATAGAAGGTCCAGCAGTGTAAGACAATGTAGACTGACTTAAGCAGCTTCACACAGGCATCTTTTTTTGAAATCTTTCTGTTGCCATATATATGGCAAAGTGTGTGTGTCTGTGTACATCTTCAACTCCTTAATTTATGGTGACTCCATGAATCCCTTGCTTAATAATGGCATGGACTCAGAATTAGAGGAGAGGTTGCATCTACGCTTGCAGAATTAATGCAGTTTGACACCACTTTAACTGCCATGGCTCAATGCTATGGAATTTTGGGATCTGTGGTTTTGTAACATATTTAGTCTTCTCTGTCAGAACACTCTGTTGCCACAACAAACCACAGATCCCAGGTTTCCACAGGATGAAGCCATTACATTTAAAGTGGTTTAAAACTGCCTTAATTCTGCAGTGTGGCAACAGCCAGAGTGTCTTCTGAAAAACACTCACAGTGATGGTTGCTGGCTTATGGATTCAGGGAAATGTAGTCCAAGACCTAAATCCAATCGCTACCTCGAACTGAATCAATGAGATTCATGTAAGTTTCAAGTTATGTTGGGAGGACAAATAGAAAACAATTCCAGTGTAGGAAAAGTATAAAACATCTAAAGAAACCTGGGTGGGTGCCTAAGGAGCCTTCAGATGAAATGACATTTTAAAAGGGCATGTATAAGAAATGGGGAAAGGGATGCATCACTGAGTTTGAGTACAAAAATAGCCAGTATTTGCAGGGAGAAGATAAGAGTGTGCTAAAGCTCAGAATGAATTCAGGCTTCCAAGGAACAGGAACACCTAGCTACTTTGAATGAATTCAGTTCTGTGGGGTTAGATGACCTGCACCCAACATTATTAAGGGAACTTGTAGCTGCAATAGGTATGCACACCAGGTTGGTACTGGTCATATATATGGCACCATAAATATTTCAAAGAGAAACTCTTGTGTGAAGTTGCTTACCTGTTATCTTTACTCTTAAGATAATCTTTGGAGACCAGGTGAGGTCCCTAAAGATGGGAGGTGGATAACTGTTACCTCCATCTTCAAAGGGGGAGGAAAGAGGACATAGACAACTACCAGTCAGTCAGCTTGATTTCAATACTAGAAAATATTCCAGAACAGATCATCCAGCTATCAGCCTATGAACTGTTAGAAAAAATGCTGAGGGTACTAGGAGCCAACATTAGTTTCTCAAAAAATAAGTCATTAATTTATCTTTTTTCTAAAGAGTTACAAGATCAGTAGATCAGAGATAGACTCTGTGGAGGATATCTAGAAAACTAGTACTGTGAGGAATAGTTCAGGGAGCTGGATATGTTTATTTTGGAGAAGATGAGATTGAGAGGTTCAGACTGGTTTTTTTCCTGCTCTCCAGAGAGTAGGGTCTAGACTAATGGATAAAAATTACGAGAAAGAAATCCCAACATTAGGAAGAAAGTCCTGATTGTACGAGCTGGTCATTAATGGAATGGACTATCTCAAAAGATGGAGATCTTTAAATAGATGCTGGATGTCCAGGACCGATCCCTAGAGCTGTGTATTTCCTCCACTGGCAGTGGGCTGGATTAGATTATTTAGTTCCAATACCCACTGCAGAAATAATCCAGTTTGAGACCAGTTTAACTGCCCTAGCTCAGTGCTAGGAAATCCCGTAGTTTATTGTGGCATCAGAGCTCTCTAACAAAGAAGGCTAAATGTCTCACAAAACTATTGTTCCCAGAATTCCCTAGCATTGAGCCAGGCAGTTAAAGCCGTCTCAAACTGGATTATTTCTGCAGTGTGTTTTGGACCCTAGATCTCTTGCAACTTGATTATTCTGAGATTCTGAGACTTACATATAGCAATGGAGTCAGTGATCTTACATCTTCCTGGGACTCAGGCCCTGAAAAGAAACCTTTCCAAGCTCTGATCACTGGGAAAGTCAAAGACTATTCTTTGCTGTCCTCTAAAAGCACACTATAAAGAAAATTGTGAGAACTCTAGTTTAAGAGAGTGCTTCTTCCAATACTGGCTAATGGACTCCAACTGTCTATCAGTTGTCCTCCAACTTCAGGCAGCTGCATTGGAACATTCTGTTTTGATTCTTGATTTCAGCAAAAGAGGTCTTTGTACGAGCAAAATTCATTTTAATCTTTAAAATGTGAGAAAAAGGAGAAATGCTGTCAGAACAATGGAGCCAGTTTTAAAACTACTCCCAGAAGAGTCTGTAATTAGAGCTCTCTGTAGTGAAATGTTTGCCAAGGGAAAGGCAACCTCCACTAGCAGGAATCTTAGCTTTAAATGAGAAGGTTAGTGGCAATGTACTCATGCCCAGAAATGAAATTTGTCTCCATGTGACCTTCCAAGCATGATAATTCATTTGCACATACAGTAGCCATGCTGGTGAGAAGATTCTGGAAGCTGCAATCCAAAAAAGTTAAGGTTCTGGCACATATGGGCCTTAACTCTATTTTAGTCTTCACTAGAACAGGAGCCCCTGTAAACAATTTGATTTACCTTACATCTTCACTCACCATTCAACTATTGATAGAATGGGTCTACTCTAACTGGGGACTAAACAACAAAGTGACAGCCATGGGGTTGTGATCACAAAGATCAAAGGAAGCCTTTTTCCAACTCTTTACATGCAATCACAAATTGTTATTATAAAGGTAGAATTCAAAAATATAGCCATGTTAGTCTGTAGAATCAGTACATAGAGAGATCTTGTAGCATCTTTGAGATTAACTGAAAGAAATTCGCAACATGAGTTTTCATAGACTTCAGTCTACTTCCTCAAATGCATTATTATTATAAAGATTATGCTTCTTAAAATACCTGGTCTATTTGTGCTTACCACAATGCAATGATAAAATGCAAATGTATTGTCATATACTTTAGTGAAAATGCAGAGCAGGCACTATCCTTCCCTGCCTCTTAAAAACACATGATGAGGGCAATTGTATATGGGTGTCTGAAGGATATGTTGGTCACAAAATAACTTCAGCAATTTAGTCTCAAGAATGATGTCAAGAGCTGAGGGATGGTGTTAGTTGTACCTCAAGACATCTAGAGGGTGACAGGTCAGGTTGTGCAGCAAACTATCCTAGATGGCTCCTTAGCTACCAAGCAGCTAAGGCAGATCCTGGAAGGGGATGCCTTCCCATCCACTTAGTTCTTCATGGCAAAAATTCCATGTATTCATGTATTTACTGAGACTTTTATCCTGCTATTTAAGAATAATAATTCCCAAAGCAGTTAAGAATCTAACAACAATTTGTTAATACAGCAACAAAAAAGTAGAATACAATAGGAACACAAAACCCAGTTATCATAGAATGAGAACACAAAAACCCAATTATAAAATTAAAATGTCTTTGTCTGGTGCTAACAAGCCATCAAGGCAACTCCAGGAAAGCCTCCATGAGAAGAGTACTCCAAATGTGAGGAGTCACAGCAGAAAAGGCTCTCTTCATAGTGCTACCTGCTTCACCGCAGGTGGCAAATTCCTTCAGACTTCAGTGATGAGTAGGTTTATATGAAATATTCACTTCTCTCTCACATCTCCATGCATCATTCTCTGAAGATGCCAGGCATAGGTGCAGGTGAAATGTCAGGAACAAATTCTTCCAGAACACAGCCACATAGCCCGAAAAAAACCACAAAAAACTATGTCCATTTCCCCTTTCATACATGGCATTAATAGAATTTGAGTGTTGGACTAGGATTCTGTCAGACCTAGAACTGAATCCTCTCTCATCCAAAAAAACTCACTGGGTGACTGGGCAAATCACACTTTCTCACTTTTGAGGAATGCAATGGAAAACCTCCTCTGAATAAATCTTACTCCCCAAAAACTTTATGACAGGGTTGCTATAAGTCAGCATTGACTTAAAAGCACCTAACAATTAATGGAAAGCACTTTTATTTGTGCTCAGAACTAGACCAAGAGCCTGTGAATTACTGATGCAATACATTTCCACCACTTGAACTAATAGCCTCACAGAAGAATTAGATTTTAGACTAACTGGATCCTTCAAAGGCAGTCGTATGTAAATGATAGAATCCAAACATCAGACTAAGGAAACAATAGAGTTAAATTCCACAGTTTTCACCCCTCACTCCATTAGATTGTATTTTTTCAGACAACAAAAGGCCATAGTAGTAACTACTATGAAAGGAGTCTGTACTTAAATTTGTTCAGTTTTGTGTGTGGGGATAAATTACTAAGATTTGGGTTCTTAGAGGATTTCTGCTTCACACCATTGTAACCTGGGTCATCGTGACCCAAACTGCAAATTTAATGCAGCTCGCTGAAGTAAAAGAAATAATCCCTAGGAAGGTTATTTAAAAGTGGCTGTTGTAAATCTAACAAAGAAACCACCCCCAAAAAGAACATGATTGCTCAAAACTATAGCCACTTCTATCTCCTCACCTACCACCTCTGGCATATGACTAAACTACTACACAAAATCCTGTGACACCATAAACATTAGTAGCTTATTATAGAATGAACCTTTGTGAACTTTGCCTGTCTCATCAGACTCATGAAATGTTTTTCAGAATTTCAGTCATGTTTATGCAGCATACATGTTGGGTGAAGAACTGCAGATAGTGAAGTCACAGGCAAATTAAACACAGAAGTACTGATAGTGACAATTACATTATAAACTTAACAGAACTGTTGCTGATAACACAAACATCCTGGCACTAGTGAGCTGCTGTTCACAAAACTGTTGCTGGTAACACAAACATCCTGGCACTAGTGAGCTAATTAACATGTTTAAAAAATTGTTAGCAATAGCAAGTAGCAATAGCAAGTACAGTGGGCCCTTGTTATCCGCTGGTGTTTGGTTCCAGGACTCTCTGTGGATAGATAACAAAATCCATGAACGCTCAAGTCCCATTAATTATAATGGCACAACAAAATGGTGCCCCATATATAAAATGGAAAATCGAGGTTTGCTGTTTGGAATTTATACTTTTTGGGAATATTTTCAAGCCATGTATGCTCAAATCCATGGATAAAAAAATCTGTGGATAAGGAAGGCCAACTGTACATTTCTGTACCACTTATCAGTGCACTTACAGTAAGCACTCCCTAAGCGGTTTATAAAGTGTAAGTTAATTGCCCCCAACAATCTGGGTACTCATTTTAGCAACCTCGGAAGGATGCAAGCCTGAGTCAAGCTTGAGCCTTTTTTCTGGTATTGAACTCGCAACCTTATGGTTTGTAAGTGAGTGAGAGGCATTTAACCACTGTGCGACCTGGGCTCCTGTTATCCTGATTCAGTCCTCAGAAACTTTCTAAAGCACTCTGACTCTTTTAGCAACCTCTCTCTTTCTCTCTTCTCCTTTTGAAGTTTTCTTTGCTCCACAATAGCTACTTGGAGGTCAAAGGCAAAGTGTCCGGGCAGGTTAAAGTGTTCCCTACTGAGTTTTGAATAGTGTGACTTCTAATGCCAGATTACTATTCTTTTGTGTAGAATCAGGGAATTAGATGGAGCCATGGTTTACAGGCTAGTGGAATTTAGGATTTATGGTTGAAATGGTTCATTTGGAGTAGACAAATGCAGTGGGAATTATACCCATATTTCTTAATGAGAACACAGGGCATGACACAGTGGAGAAGGGGAATCTTAATGGTACAGCCTCACTAAGAAACATCTGGCACATCTTTTTAAATCAACTTAGGGAAATATGCCACTGAATCAAAAACATATATTCTGCATTATGATAGAGACAGAAAAGAAATTTGCAAAAACATTTTAAAAATGCAAGTCCTGCAAGATTTGTAATGAAATCTTTTAGTTTTCCATTATTGGGAGGAAAATACAAGAACAATATTTTCTTTTCTTTTCTTTGAATCAGACACAAGTAGATGTGCGCAACTTTTTATAAAAAGGATCCCCAGATAGAAAGAAAATCTCTGAAAGGGGCTGAACTTTGAGCTGGTGTTATGGTGGAGTAGGGGCATAGTGACCGTATGCCGCACAACCTGACTCCACCCCCGAGTCGCTGTCATGCTGCATGCACATCCAGGTAGCAGGCAGTGTGGGTATGCTCCTGCAGTGCGGCATTTATGCACGCTGTGCCAAAGAAATGAAGAAAAAGTGCTGCCATGGTGGCAAGGGCAGCTTTTTGCCAGCTCGAAAAAGAGCAGTATTTTACTGCTTCTTTTTGAGCCAGCAAACCACCAGATTGGTGCTGCAGCGTGTGGTTGCTGCAGGCCTAATCCAGTGCTCCAAGAGGTGGCAGCAAGCTGCTCAAGGGGCCATCTATTCAGCCCCAAAGTCTCAGGTTTTGTTCCTGTACAAATCCCTTTTACTTTGGAGATCCACATGACATTTTTTTTTCATCCTGGAAGATTTTCCATGAACTCCTGGCATTACCAAGGACTTTTCATCCCTACTTCCAAGGTCAGTTTAAATTAACTCAGAATTTTCCAGAATGAAACGTATCTCTACTTGATTGTCTGTCTGTAGCCAAAATGGTCACTACCAGCAAAATGCAGCCTTCATTTCCAGGACACAGATTTGACAGAGATCAAGAAAGAGAAAGAGGAATGTTAGTACTAAAACAAAATGATTCTAATGCTTAACTGGTTTAATATTGCTAAGGAACTGTAGCATTTTGACAGTAATGCCTGAAAATTTGCAAGGAAGATTCTGCAGAAATTGCTGAAAACCAATTTCTGAAATGTTGCATGAATCTAGCTGTGGCTTGTGATCAGTAGGAGAGGGAGGATGAACACAAGTGGAGAAAGAAGAGAAAGTAGTGATATTTCAAGAAACAGTTTGGATGCAAGCCTGGCGATATGCAGGTGAAATCAAAACAAAAAGAACTGGAAAGCCCCAATACTTCCAGGAACTTTTGGCCTTTCTGGATTAGATCTTAGTCAGTAAGGTAAATTTGTAGAACCCTAGAAAGGGGCATACCAACTTACATGCAGGAAAAAAAAAAACAGCTTGAAACACGATACGAAACATTTTAGCAGCCAACAGAGAAACATTTGGATTCCTTTAGAGGTATAATTACCCAGTATACAATGGAGTGTACCAGGGAATTCCAAAAGAAACTTTGCATGTGCTTGCTTCATTGACTACAGTAAAGCTTTTGACTGCATAAGGAGTATCACTACATTTGATTATCCTGATATGTAACTTGCACTCAGGACAAGAGGCCGCTGTCAGAATTGACTAGAGAAAAATAAAAAAGTTCCCAACTGGAAAAGGGTCCCCTTTAAACCTTAGTGCAGAACCAAGAAATTGCTACAAACAGCCCCCTAAAACATTAGAACAAATCAATATGGAGGTGATAGCATCTGACAAAACTCAAGGAGCTATGTTGGGAGAACCCGTGCTTCTCTAGACCAATCTGCAAGAGCCCTCTATCAACCTTTTCAGCCCCCTTGCCCTGTTGGCTTTTTTTCTGAACCAGAAAGTGACCAGACATTATTTATGTATTTAGCAAAAGTGACCCCACCTCCACCCCTGAACTAAGAATCTCAGGAGGGCTGTAAATCTGGAGAAACAACCTCTGCCCTGTAGCATCCGTAGAGTTGGTGTCATCCCATGTGGTAACTCATGGCGTCACCCCCCACATTAACCTCCTCCTGTTTCACAACATACAGAATCCTTAGCAATGCTCTTGTGCTCTAATGTTACTCGGAAATCATAATTCCCATATAGCACTGAATATAATGCTAATACAGTGGTCCCCCGGGTTACGAAGGTAATCCGTTCCGGATTACCTTTCGTAACCCAGAAGTCTTCGTTTCCCGGGGGACCGCTATTTTCAACGGACCACGCGGCCGATTTAAAGGGGCCGCACGGTTTTTTTTCTTCGTATCCCGGGGGATCCTTTGGATCACGGGGGATAATTTTTGGTCCCGCCGGTTTCGGACCCCGGGGATTTTGTTCCCCAGGGGATTCGTAAACCGGGGGACCACTGTAGTTGTGTCATAAACAACTATCAAAATTAAAATTATATCTTCAACTTACAATATCATATGCACAACCTAAATGTATTTACATATGTATAGTGAAGATTTGGTTCATATGTTATTTTTTTAAAAAAAGAATAAAAATTAATAATTCAATTAAAAAAAACTTTAAAAATTTAAAATTTTGAAATTTGAATTTAAAAAATTTGGGGGGGGGGGCTCTCCTTTTTCCTCCCACTGAGCTTCACTCCATTCCCACCATCTTTTAAAGCATTTTAAAGGGAAGCAGATGAATGCCACAGCCCATTTCTGTCAAAAAGTAGGTTTTTGAGGAGCAATGGTGTCATCCCCCCCTTAGTGTGTCACCTGGTGTGGTCCACACCCCTTGCATCTCCCAAGTGATGCCACTGCCTCTGCCCCACAGGCCAACAGTATGCATAGGGGGTTTCAGTTACAATAAACTGCCAGGTTAAGGGGACTGCAGTTTCCACACACACTTTACATGAACCTGGCAGAAGGTGCCAGTTCACCTTTTCCTCCAAGCTATGGGCATTCACAGAATCCTCACAATTTGTAATAATAATTATGAGAAACATTGCAAGATTTCCTGGATGAAAGGAGCCAAAGCAGTACAAAGAACATGACAAACATTAATTAAAAGATTCACATTGCTACATTACAGAGATTATTTTACTCTATACAGGATGTAATGAAAACCACAGCTTCAAGGATGCCTGTTGATTTTCTGTTCTCCTTCCTAGCACCTAGGGAATATTATTACCTGACCAGAGTCAGAAGCCAAGATAACTAATGGAAGGAGAAGGGTGCCCCAAAACTTTATAAGCAGAAATGACAAATATTGCATTTTTGGACAACTATCATTACCACTAGATGGACCACTGGTGTGACTCAATGTTAAGCAGTTTCCTACCTTCGTAGTGGAAGAGAAGTCTTGAGTGACATTTCAAAAATATAATTTTGGAATAGTTGCAAAGTTACACTTCACATGAATGTCAGTGAAACTGGAAATGTAGATATTTTCCAGCTTTAATTTAAAACAGAGTTGGGCAGAAAGTATATCCAAATCCTGGGATATGTGGTAGATTTTGAGGGATGTCTGATGCCCAATATTTTATCAATAGCAACAACAAAATGACAGCAACCCCTCCACACCACCACCATCCTCATATTATAGTACAGTTGGTTCTCCCTATCTACAGATTCAACCATTCACTACATGATTTTTTTTAATTCAAAAAGCAAACCTTGATTTTGCCATTTTATATAAGGGACACCATTTTATTATGTCACAGTATATAATGGGACTTGAGCATCTACAGATTTTGGTATCCACAGGGGGTCCTGGAATGAAACCCCAGCAAATACCAAGGGCACACTGTATAGTGCTCAGATTTTCAAAGCTTGCAAGTGAATCTTGCCCATTGCTGATATAAAATATTTTGCTTTGCATTGGGATACATATGGAATATATATCAAACAAGACCTATTTGCAAGGATGTTTCTTAAACAATGCAGTATGAGTATCTTTAAATAAGTCTGTCGCAGGATGCCATCTTACCTTTGCTTCTTCATTGACATCCCAAGTAAAGGAGACAGCATTATAGGCAATTTCTTCAATATTCCCAATGGTATTGAAGCTCTCTTTGTAATCAGCTGTAATAAACAGAATAAATCATGGATGCTTTTTAAAACATGATTTCTCCTTAAGCTCAGGCAAGTTTTCACTTCCTGCATTACTAGAGTTTCAGTGCTGTGGACTTTATATGATTATTCTGTCGCACAGACTTTGTACACTACGATGAAATTATTGCTGAAGTAAAGAAAATCAAATAAATGAAGTGAACAAGCTTCGTGCTCATTTAACCATGACAGAATCAGATTTTAAGTGCCTTTAGTCAACTGGAGGTTTGCTGGAAGTTTAGGCTGTAGGAGGAAATACGTTTTTTGTTATAGGAAAACATTATGGAGAAACTAGCCATGGCAAAACAAAGCATTGTGGGGTGAGGGAAACCATGGGAAGTCATCAGAGTTGCATCTGCACAGCCATGATCAACTACAGTTGATTGCTAATCATGCAAAGCCTAGAAATTTTATCTCACTGGAACTACAGATTCCCTAGCCAAAACAGCCAGTGGGCATGCTGAGGGGGGATCCTTAGAGTTATAATCCAAAGAGCCAAGCAGGCTCTAGATGTGTGGTCTTCCACATGTCCTTCATGCCATGCTAATGAATCACCCCATTGCACCAAGCCATGGGCAACCCCAAATGCTTTCTCCTGGACTCTGCTCCTCCATATCATTCACACACACACACAAACAAATATCTGATATGAGAGGACATGTAGATGGAAGGACCTCCCTGAGCACAGTAGAGAATCAGGGAGAAGGAGGCACCAACAACAACATGAGTCATAGCACAAATTGACAAAAAGGTACAGAGATCTAAAAAGTTACCTTTTTGGACTATACCTCCCAGAACTGTACTCCAAAAAAAAAAAGTAACTTTTCAGAACTCTGTCAAGGAGCCTGTGATGCCACTCCTTGGCAGGTGACTGACAGTATCAACTTCTGCCAACCTAGCCTGTGTTGCTGAAAAGCTATTATTTAATACTACACATGATTAATTACGGTGTAGATAAAAATCCTGCATCGTTCTTATTATAAGCACAATCTATTTATATTTATTTATTTTTGGCCAATTTAATATCCTGACTATTCATGTAGGAGCTAAGGCAGTTTACAACATAGATTGAAACAAACTAAAATTAATCATAATAGTAAGAAAAATAAATAAATATACTATCATATTAAAACATTAAATTAAAAACAGTTTAGAAGCATTTAAAATGTCACACACACATGGACACTAAAAATCCTTCCACTACAACTAGTTGATTGCCAAAAGTCTGCCTTAAAAGAGGTCCAAATAGAAGTACTGTCTTATCTTGTAGACAACAGCACAAGAAGCTTGCAAGCCTGATATGGATCACCTCAGGGCTGGAGGCTCAGGTCTAGAAAGTTTGAAGACCGGCATTTTGGACTCCTTCCTTTCATCCTATAAAATGTGAAATCTCCCTTTTGAGAATTCCACAGAACTCTGTGCCCTGGAGTGCTTTAGACATTCCAAGTGCATTGTTTTACTTGTTCAGGCAGCATCCCACCTACAGTACAGACAAGCTGGTGAATGTTTTCTACCAAAATCTGACTGATATCTGTCACGTAAATATGGTTGTAGATTTAATTGTTCCTTGATTACAGCTCATATTTTCTTTTCTTTCTTTTTTTAAAAATCAAGTGGTGGTAAGAGAATGGGATTTCTGTCAGCGGAGATATTTCTGTTCATGTTGAGATGAGATATAAGTTACTCATGGATTTCTTTTGAATAGGAATGCTTAAATTGCTTTGTTTTTAAAACCTCCATACGAAATTTTTGTGATATCTGAATTCCATGGAAACCCACTGTGAATGCTTCAAAAATATTTCTCATGGTACTTGATTTGAATGTGGAATCATTCACTGAAGCTTACTGATGGGATATTTGGGAAACATAAAAAGGAACACTTTTTAAAGAGAGCACATGCGTGAACATAGATTATACAAATTCATGGAGGATGGGAATATCAGTGGGTTAGTATTCATTATGGCTATATAGTTCTTCCAGTTTCAGAGGCCTTATGCCATTAAATACTAGTTCTGGAAAACACAACCAGAAGGGAGATATTGCTCTTATTCCATACTACAGTGGTCCCCCGGGTTACGAATCCCCTGGGTTGCGAAAACCCCGGGATCCGAAACCGGCGGGACCGCGATTGTATCCCCCGGGATCCGAAAGATCCCCCGGGATCCAGGGAAAAAAAACCGTGTGGCCCCTTTAAATCGGCCGCGCAGTCCATTGAATATAGCGGTCCCCCGGGAAACGAAAGATTCCGGGTTACGAAGGTAATCCCAGAACGGATTACCTTCATAATCCGGGGGACCACTGTAGTAGGCATCCTAGAGACAGCTAGTTGGTCCTTGTGGAAAGAGAATGCTGAAATAGTTTGGCCTTTAGTGTGATCCAGGTTTTAAACTGAACTTTAAAAAAAGCTATGCATAGCCCTGAAACCTATTCCCAAAATCAGTTCAGCACCTTAGATAGCTTCTTTGAAATTCAGGTTAAAACCCAGAGCAGATTCACCACTCCACAGACACAGGAGCCACCAGCCACCACTGCCCCAAGATCCTCCCAAATGTATGGCCTGATCTAGATTGGCAAAAAGAAGTGTGTTCATGGCTGCATGAAAGTCTAGCCTTTAGATGAGAAAAAGGGAAAGTGTGCCATGAAAACGCTTTTTTTGCATTTTAGGGGAGAAGAAGCGCCTTTAAAAAGGTGCTGGTTTTCCCAGCTTCTTTTTAAAAAACTGCAGAACAGCGCAGCTCCATCTAAAGGTTGTGGTGCAGCTGCTAAGCATTAAGGAAAAGGCAACTTCATGTCACACTTTCCTGCCAATCTAGAAAGCCCCTATGACTCTGTTACTCTAAACCATATTAAAAACAAGCTAAATCCAATGCCAGCCCAAACTAGAGCAGACCCACCAAAATCAGTGAGACTTACATAAGTGGTGACTAATAAAGCCCATTCATTCCAGTGGGGTGTGCTCTGTTTGGAAGTAACAATAGATTCAGTCCCTTGGCTACCCTTAGTCGCCACAACCAAGAGTTAAAATGAGTCCAAAACACTGAAAAGAATCACTATGAAAGGATAGGCTTGATTTGTGTAGCCTAAGGGGAAAGGGAAGGTAGGGTATGACAGTATCCTTCAACTATGTAACAGAATGTCATGAACAGTGGGAAGAATCATGAAGACTAGCGAAACTGAACCACCACTGGGGATCTTTGGCTCTTAAAAAGCAAAAAAAGAGAGCCATGCTGCTGAACGGACAGGAATTTCAAACGGAAATAGAAAAGATATGTACAAGGAGGAGAGGGAAAAGGTTAGCTAACAAGGGAGGCTGGAAGCTGGATGGCCTATTCCTCAAGAGTGTTTCCAACTTTTAAGCCTATTTCAGTAAAGAACACCAGTCATTGCCCCGAAGGCACAACAGATTAAAGTGACAGGAAGAAATGCATTATATGGGAGGGCACTAATATTACAAAAAACATAGAAATACAAACCTATTCAAACAGCAAAGGAGATTATTGTATGGCCAAAAAAAAAAAAAAAAAAAAAAAGCAACTTACCCCTGCCTGCTGTAATCAATTGTATCCCGGCAGGGTTAAGTCGCTTTATTTTTGCAAGAGATAAGGTCCTAACAGTAGAAGATTCATTATAGCATGAGCTCTTGCGGTTTATATTCAGCTTCCTCAGAGCATCCTTCATTTCTCTCTTTCTACAAACACAGACAAACACACTTGAGTATATAATGAACATTGCTACAAATGTATGAAACTGGCAAATCAGGGCCTTCAACTGGCTTACACAGGGTTCGTACTGCCAGCACTATCACCATTATCTTTTGATTTGTTTACTTATGTATTTTGTTGTTAAGAGATGGAGAAAATAAATAGAGAGAAAATGGGTAGCAAATAGAGACAGTATTAAGTGACAGAGCAGAGAAGATGAACATGAGGTTAAGCAGTTTAAAAATGGGACCTCCTGTTGTCAGGTCATGCTAAGGTAAAGTCCCAGTTCTGAAACACATACCCTCTGACTGTTTTGATTTTACAGGAACCATCCCGATTTCAGCTTCTGTTAACCCACTTTTTCAGCTGCTTTTAAAATGTCCCAGTGTACCTTCCCTCCTCCCACACTTTCACAGGCAGTTTCCACTCCATTAAATCAGCAGGAAGAGAGAAGAGGATTGGAACTCAGTAGGCTCAGGCAAAAGGAAAACAAACAGCTTCATTTATATATTGCTTCATACTGCCTAAGGAGTGTCTAAACGGTTTACAACTGTAAGCTACTTGCCCCCAACAATCTGGGTACTCATTTTAGCGACCTCGAAAGGATGCAAGCCTGAGTCGAGCTTGAGCCCTTTTGCTGGTCTTGAACTCGCAACCTTATGGTTTTGAGTGAGTGGCTGCAGTACAGGCATTTAACCACTGACCCACAAGGGCTCCAAACTGATGCAGCCTCTCCTAGATAGTGTCTTCCTCCTCATTAATACCTTTTGCCATCTTGACCACACACTGATGTTGCTTGGTTACATGCTTCCCAGTTATAATTTGTGAAATATTGGAAGGTATGGAAAGGGTTAACAATTGCCCTACTAGAACACTGGTGCACAAAGTGACCCAGTTGGGATTGTCCAGGACTACCTGATTATCTCTGCGCCTGAAAAAAACTGTTTTTGGAAGTGGTTGTTCTTCTTTCTCTGCTTGGGGTTTCCAATTCAACAAAAGGCTCCAGGGAACACAAATGCTCCCAAGCCTGCTGTCTCACTCACCAATGTCAAGAACCCTCTGTTTGGCCGTGTGCTGCCGGGAATGCCAGTATTTCCAGTGCTTCAGCTGTTCGTCTCGGTTTTTATCTTCACTGAATACAACCATGATCACACTCTGGAAGAACCATACAACAATAATCAGATGATTTATGGAACTAAAGGAAGAATGCTTAGGAAAAAAAAGTAATTCTTCAGTGTTTTAAATTTTACTGTTCAATCACATGTTACATGCAGTTTAACAGTTTAATGTTTGTTTCATTTCTGGTGCCTCAATGGAGAAGATGCCTCTTGAAGGTGTTTTCTGAACACCCAACTTAAACATCTTCCATTGCCTTATGAACAATATCTTTTATTTTTAATTCTCCAAATTTTGAAGCACATAATCAAAGCTTGTTTTAACTAAGGATTTTTAGTGGTTTGGGGGTCTTTTAAGACTGTTTTTGTCTTAATTGCTTCCTGTAAATTTTGCCCCTTTTTTCTTTTTGTAAATATTGTAGTGCCTTGTATTTGTTCTTGTACATTGTTCATAAGCTGTTTTTTTTTAAATGAAGACTGGCATGTAAATATTTCAAATACTTCAAATATTTAAAATACATATTGAAGTAAATATTTGAAATAAATAGGAACTGAGATACAGATAGTAGTCTATAACATTTTTCTACAGAAAATCTGTTTTTTCAATAAAACTTGCTTTAACTGCATACCTTCTAACTCTTCAGACAGAAATGAGTTTTCATTAACAAAAAGAATGCTATATTCAAACTTGTTTCAGAGAAGCAGCATGAAAAGAAACTTGCACACAAACACATGCACATAACAGGAGAGGACTGATATTATCAATCTCATAAAAGACCAGCCATACCCTGACTTTGCTGATGGGATGTCTGAAACATTTGTTGTCTCCAGTCTCAGTCAAAGTTATAGCATAAAACTGGCCTTTGTTCAAGTAGGTCATTGGACCTTCTCCTTGTTTTTGACGTAGGGATTTAGTGGCTTCTAAAGTATACCGAAATGTGCTGCTGTATGAAAAGAGAAAGAACAAAACACTCAAATACAAGTTTTTTCTTCAAAGTAAAAACACAATGCCCTTACGATCTAAAATTCAGATATTAGAGCTGCTTGATCATTCATATCTACACAGTAGCAAAAACATCCATGCCACAGTTCCATGGTGGAAAACTTATGCCAGGTGTACCAGAAATGATATGTGAAGCCATTTTTGAGGGCATGTGGAGGACAGGGAAGAGGAGGAATGGGCGTGTAGCTGTTCCTCCTCTTCCTGGCCGTCCCGGGCCTTCAGCTATCACTGAAGAGGCAGATGAAGGCCCGGGAGAAGGAAGGAACATGTGCATGCCTGTTCCACCTATTCCCTGCCATCCCAGGCCTTCAGCTGTCTGCAGAGAAGTCCTGTCACGTGACATCCTGGTCCCTGGATGTTCTGCCCCCCCCCCCAGCACTGAGCACTTGGTCTCTTTAATAATAATAATAATAATTAATAATAATATAACCCGCCCCTCTGAATGAACAATCGGGGTGGGGTACAACATTTTAAAAACAGGTACAGTTAAAATATTACAACCCAGTCCTGCCTCCCACCCCTTAAAATAAGATTAATCTAACACAGAATTAAAAACAATATCAATAAAACCTTAAAACAATACAATTTCTCCAATGAGAATTTATGGGCAGCCTCGAGGAAGTATCAGATGTATAGCTGGGAGAGGCTGGATAAACATTTAGGAATCAGGAGAAGTTTAACCACTATCCGGAAAGGCCTGCTGGAAGAGATGCGTCTTGGCAGCTTTCTTGAAACTGTCGAAGGTCGTAATAAGATGCATCTCACCCGGCAGGCCATTCCACAGCCTGGGAGCAATGGCAGAAAAGGTCCTCTGAGAGATCTGCGATAGCCTAGTTTTCATAGGCTGTAGCAGGTTCCTCCCAAAGGACCGAAGTGTGTGAGGGGGCTCATATGGGGAGAGGCGGTCCCTGAGATAGGATGGACCTGAGCCATGTAGGGCTTTAAAGGTCAAAACTAACACCTTGTACTGTGCCCGGAAACTGATTGGCAGCCAGTGGAGAGATTTGAGCATGGGTGTTATGTGCTCTCTCCTCGATACAACGGTAACTAGCCTGGCGGCCATGTTTTGGACCAGTTGAAGTTTCAGGGTTAAGCACAAGGGTAGTCCCATGTAGAGTGCATTGCAGTAGTCCAAACATGAGGTAACCAAAGCATGTACCAGTCTCCCGGTCCCTCATCTCCAGTAAAGGGCGCAGCTAGCTGATCAGCTGAAGCTGATAACAAGCACTCCTGACCGTCGCATTCACCTGACAAGTCATGTGAAGCGATGAGTCTAGAAGTACTCCCAGACTGCGAACAGAGTCCTTCGAGGAGAGCGTGACTCCGTCTAGCACTGGCAATTGTATTCCCAGACCTGGTTTTGGGCCGGTGATTGTCAATACCTCCATTTTGTCTGGATTTAGCCTCAATCTATTTTCCCTCATCCAATCCAAGGTTCGCCATCACTGTCGTAGTTAATATCTAACTAGATGCTACACCAATTGTACTGAGATGGACCTGGACAATTCAAATGTAGTTTCACAATTTGACAGAGAAGACACTTTTCTGTATCTCACCCATGATGGAAACACAAATGACTGGGTGGCTGGATGGCTGCCACAACAACCTTAGCTCCATTTCTCTTGAGTCCCCTAGCCATTCTCTTCTCTTGCAACCCTATAATGGTGTTTTCTTGGCAGGTTTCTTCAGAGGGGCTTTGCCATTGTCATCCTCTGAGGCTGAGAGAGTGTGACTTGCCCAAGATCACCCAGTGGAATTACATGGCTGAGCCAGGATTCAAACCTTTGTCTCCTGAGTCCCAATCCAACACTCAGACCACTACACCACACGGGTCTATAGTACAGCCATATTTGAAATTCTGGTTAAAACTCCGGTCAGTGCATCTCAAAAATGGAATGACGTAGAGTTGAAAAAGAAACAGAGACCTACAAAGTAACATCATAATATTTGCAGCTTTTAAAGCTTAGATATATGATGTATTAAAAGTGCATACAGGGAAGTTTTTTACCCCTTCTCACTAAATACCAATCTCAAGGCTTACCAAATAAAGCTAAATGGTGGAAGGTTCAGGACAACAAAGGGGAATATTTTTTTCATGTAGTGCATAATTAAATTATGGAATTCACTAGCACCTGTTGCAGCGCAGACCACCAGTATGGGCAGTTTTAAAAGGGGGATTGGACAATCCTATGGAGGAAAAGATTATTAATAGCTACTAGTCATGATTGCTGTACGCTACCTCCAGGATCAGAGGCACCACACTTCTTTTTCTGGGGAAGAATCATGGGAGAGGCAGTAATGGCACTGAATTCAATGAGATGTATTCACAAATCAATATGTAAACAATTACAATCTTAGATTATGAAATCTGCATCCAAGTGATTATAAAGTCTGAATCTGCACATGGTATTGCTACACCAAATTATGGTCTGTTACTGCTTGTGTTAGCTATGTTATGGGCTAGGATATGACTCTACAGTTACAGGTGCTTCTAGTGGCTGATGGAACTTGGAGCCACTACAAGCACAGTAGAGAGTTTGACTGCATGGTATCTCATCAAGAGACTAACAGCTCTTGAAAATAATACAATTAATTTGATCTTATTAAGATTGAATATTTACTTTGATTTGTTTGCAAATGCTTCAGTCCCTCAAATTAAGGAAGAAAAAAATTCAGAAAATTTTGAACCAAAAATGTTTAATTTGAATTCCTCTGTAGGTCTATTGATATATTGTTTTGTCATTTGATAATCATCACTCAGTAAAAATGGGAAAAGGCCCTTAAATTCTTACTGCAAAGTAAAACCAGACTGAAGAAATAGTCCTGACATTGTTTAATCAATAGTAATTTGGACTGTTTGAGAACAGAGAGTATTCCAAACTCAGATATAATATACCTGACCAATTTTGCAATATCTCATAATGCACAAGGGAAGAGTGTGTAGGAGAGGTGAGATGTTGATTTAGTCATATATACAGACAAATTTCTTATTCGTATTCTTTTGCTCTTATCTGGCCATGAGGTCTAAAAGTATGAGGGGAAGTCAACAGATATAATTTCTCTAAATTTGCCTGTTCTATGTCGCATTAGCCATATATGAAACAACTTCTGATACAGGGGGGGGGGTGTGGGGGGGGTATGGGTGCGTGCTCAAGTTCCTGTCAACTTATAGGGGCCCCATGAATTTAATAGGATTTCCTTTGACAAGGAATACTCAGAGGTGGTATTGCCAGTTCCTTCCTCTAAAATATAGCCTAAAGCTCCTGGTATTCATTGGCAGTCTCCTATCCAAGTACTAACCAGGGCTGACCCTGCACAGCTTCCAAGATCAAATGATTTTGCCTTTTTGTTATTATCTCACATTTAGTGTACTTTTCCATGGGGCATTTCACACTGGTGTGTAAATGTAGCAATTGTGTATATAGATTCAGTCATGCATTTCCACCTGGTCATCATGCCTTTTCTTAAGGAGGGGGCAATGAGGAGAAGTTAAGGAGGTGTTTCCTTTTTCTTATATCAGTACAGAACAATCAACACACAATTGCAGACGCATGGTATAGTAATATAGGAAAACCGCTCTCAAGCACTCTCTGCTGTTTAGCTATGCTATTTATTTATTTGGAAGGAGGCCAGTCTTTAGAGTGGGGGTTTCAATTAATAGCCAGGAACAAAATGAAGGAGAAATTCCCATTGGGCAGTCATATATCCCAGGTATTCATTGTTTCATTATGTGGTACAAATACTGTCCATTAAATGTACCAGTGACATCCACCTTCTCAATTTGACAAAAATGCCAAGTTTTCAGTTATTTGTAATTATTGTCTCTCGAATGACACACATACTAAAATCTTTCTCGTCAAAGAAAAAATATACTAACAATTGTGGTATCATCACTGATTAGGGAATTAGTGAATGGGAAATAGGGAGTGGGTACTCTGAATTAGGGGACTAAAATGTTCTGAATAAAAGAGGTGACCACTAATTATAGGATAAACTAGAGTACTGCCTGCCATATATTTTACCTTGCAGCCTCCATAAATACATTTTTTTTCCAATCTTCACCAACTGCTATAACTTACGTGGCTGTTTGTTCATAAATATATTCCTCAGGTCCCACAGAACCACTGCGATATTTCTGGAAGAAGGAGAAGTAGTATGCATCAAAGGTAGATAGTTACCAATTCAAGATTGTCTCAAGCCCTGAGGTTTTGAGGCCAAAGCTTGACACTTAGGGATGGCCCCCAGTAATGTTGTTAAACATTATAAATGTTATATTCAAAGTTTGTCATTCAGACAGACACACATAGCTGAAGTGCTCCAAAACAAGAATTTGCACCCTGTTTTAATGCTTGAAGATGACAAATGAAAACTGGGGACTTAAGAATAGGCCCTCATCTGGCAACCCTAAAAATTAGCGAGTTGAAAGATAAGCTGATGTTGCCATGGCAGTTAAAAGATTATTCATATGATTTCCTGATTTATCTGTGACTTAATTTTCCATGAATTTACATATGGTTAAAGTGGCTTGGCTCCAGACTTAGTCATGCTTAGGACATATTTGATCAAATCACTGAGGCTTAATTTAGTAATGAATAATAGGTCACATAACTCTGAAGTAGATGATGAAGACAATGAAATACAGTGGGCCCTTGTTATCCTCTGGGGTTTAGTTCCAGAAATCCCAGTGAATAACAAAATTTGTGGATGCTCATGTCCGATTAAATATACAGTAGAGTCTCGATTATCCGACATAAACTGGACCAGCTGATAATTGGATAACCGAAAATGTTGGATAATCCAGAAGGTCCAAGAAAAGCCTTGAAATCACTATGAATTGCAAATGTATTGTAGGTTTATTGCAGTAACAGTAAATGTAAATGTAAAGAAATCACTGATCAACATTGTGATGTACAGTATAAACAGTTCAGTGCTCCCAAAAATTTAAAGAAATCACAGAAAATTTAAAGAAATCACAGCAGCCGCGACGTTGGATAATCTGGAATGTTGGATAACAGAAAGTTGGATAATCAAGACTACTGTAATGGCATACAAAATGGATGCTTGAATCCATGGATTTAAAAATCCATGGATAAGTAGGGCTGACTGTAGTTGAAGATTTTCCATACCTTGGTTCAGCCACTAATCAGAATGGAGACTGCAGCCAATGACTTGGAAGGGCAGCTATGAAGGAACTAAACAACAGCCTAACTTGTTAAGATATATATCAATGAATACTAAAGCTAGGATGGTCCATGCCATTGTAGTTCCTCATTTTTACATAGGCTGTAAAAGCTAGACTATGAAGAAAGCTGATAGGAAGAAAATCAGCTCATTTGAAATGTGGGGCTGGAGAAAGTTCTACAGATACCATGGATTGCTAAAAAGACAAATAAATGGATCCTAGAGTAAATCAAGCTTGAACTCCCTAGGAGATATGATGACTAAACTGAGACTGTCATACTTTGGTCATATCATGACTCACTAGAAGAGGCAATAATGCTTGGTAAGGTAGAATGCAGTAGGAAATGAGGAAGGCCGCATTCCAGATGCATAAACTCAGTCAAGAAAGCCATGGTCCCAAGTCTTCAAGACCTAAGCAGGGCTTTTGATAAGGTGACTTGCAGGTCTCTTACTCATAAGGTTGCCATAAGTCAAACTCAGCTTGATGGCAGTTAACAAGAAGTCACATTGGTTCTAGTATAACACAACTAAGTTTGGACCTATATTTTAATTTTACATGAGGCACAGGAGAAGACATCTTACAAGAAGCATCCATTTTCATGTAGGGGGAAAAAGAGAGGATCACAGAAGTAAAAAGGATAATGGGGAAATAATTTGCATCCAAGATGTTCAATTGCCTCGGTATTTTCTCCAGTTTAAAATTTAGAGTTGACCTAAAGCCTATTCACATGTTCATTCCTACAAAATTAAAACATAAAGCCTGGGAAAATTATTGTTTTGACTATAAATTCCATATCCAGAGTTTCCAAACTCTTAAAATTAGATGGTGGAGATAGTAGGGAGAATAGGAACGAGACCATTGAACCTGCCACTTCCATCACATCCTTGTTTCCTGTCCCCACAGTTCTGTCTCCATTGAAATGATAACTTTGGTAGTAAGAAGCCTTCTCTACCCATAAAGGTGTAAGAACACTGACTCAGTGGTGCTGTCAGGATAAAGGGACACATAGATAGAACTATGCAAAAAGGAAGCTTCACTCTGCAGTATGCCCAAACTCTGGAAAATTTAAAGCACACTTGGGCTCACAGTGACTAAATCTGAGAGCCCTTCAAAGCTATGGGGCTCTGAATCTCTGCCCTGTGGACCAACTTCAGCAGCATCTCTGTGTACTATTTTTCAGAAGCCATTATTCTGGCCAGATAATAAATTTTAACGCTAATATTGAAGACTGTTTTCCTCAATATGAAACAACATAATATCATGCCTATTGCTGAATTTGATAAGTAAAATAATATATTATTTTTAATTCCAATGCACACACCAAATTATAATGTAAGAAGGAATAACAATATTATATCTCTATTATCCCACTACTGAGAACTGTACTGTATTATATTGTTTTTATATTTCTTCTTTCAATATGGGATTCAAGGCAGCTATAAGAGAAAGAACAAACTGCTCATAATATATCCATTAAAGCTTCCAGGGCAAAATACAAAAAGTCACCATTAAAATATGATCAATTGCAGTGTTAAAATAATGCACTAAAGAGTCAGTGAGAATATATATTTCTTTGCTTATTGTTGAAAAGATAGTAATACTGATGTCAGTTAGACCTTCATGGTAAGAAAATTCCATAGCTGGGACAGAATGTAGATCTAATGTGATACAAGTAACAATATTATGTGTTACTATGTTAACCTTGGGGCAAAAAAAATAATAATAATGAAATGACTTTTTAAAAATAAATAAAGCTAACCTGTAGCATTATCTCAAAATTTTGGCTTACGTCCTTTTGGCATGACTGTGATATTATTAAATTATTAAAAAGTAATGTATCCTGTGTCATGCTACCTACAAGTAACAAGCATCAAGTATAAAAAAGGAGAACCAACAAGTTAGCTTTTGCATTAACTGTTCCAAGCACAAATATATGTCATATATACCGAGAAGGCATTCTGATTGCCTCTTGGTTCATCTTCCATAATGGGGAACCAGAGGGGGCTCTCTGAAGATGGCTACTGGAATATCCTTGTCCACCATGGGCTGAGGAAATGTTTTACTTCATATCCCCATTTAATCATGAAGTTCAATAGGTGGCCTTTTGTGAGCTATTATGTCTCAGTCTGACCTATCTCATAGGCTTGTTGTGCAGGGATCAAATGGGAGAAGCTTGTTTGAGAAAACATTGGACCCACACGTGACAACTAAATAAATAAGAACTTTCACACTCAACAGTGCCCAACCAATGAACATACCTCTGCCCCTCCATCTTTAAAAGTATCACTGTAAGTACTATCTGGAGTGCTGCGCTGATCATCTTTCACGTAAGTTGAATGGGCAGTGATGCTTGGCACTTCATAATGTGCATGTTCAAATATAACTCCTCGGTGTTCTTCATTTTCTCCCCGTGTATAATGCACAGATGGAGCCATATAAATAGGGGTGTACTCTTCTGCTTTCACTACCATAACTCCTGTCACAGAAATGGAGGTTGGGCTTCCAGATACATTTGAATTGAACTGCTCCCTTTTGGAAATCTCCAGCTGCTCCTGATTCAGGGAAAGGTTTACTGGTACAGTTTTCAAGACTTGCACTCTGTTTTCACTGCTGTTACTCAGGTTACTCTGAGCTTCATTGGTGGAAAGACAGTTTCTGAGTGAAAAAGGGAACAAAGAAATAATGCACTCAGTTTAAAAATACAACTTATTAATGTGGTGTGGTATGTCAAGGCATCCCAATCCTTTGGGGCCATTGGGCACATCTAGGATTTTGAGAACATGTTGTGGACTTGGTCACAAAATGGCTACGAGGGATCAAAAACAGAGGCAAAACTCAAGGGAAGCAGTGGGGGAAAAGAGGGATGGAAAAATTTCTTTGTGTAAACTTCCTCAAATTAACTTATTTTGATTTTATTATTAGATATCTGAGTACTGATGCTATTGTGTTTTGGCAAGGTTTGATTATGATGATTTATATATGGAGTTTCTGCATTACAAATTTTGCAGAGCAATTGTACTCAAATATTTTATGTGGTGAGTGGGAAATGAACTGTAAGAGCATTTTTCTGATCCCCACAATTATTTGACACAACAATTTGTGCTTGGTCTCAAAGAAGAATAAACCATGCTTTTTCATTTGTTATTTAAGTCCCATTGATTTTTACTTTGGTTGCATCTACCATGAAGAAATAATCCAGTCTGACACCACTTTAACTGCCATGGCTCAATGCTATGGATTCCTGGTATTTGTAGTTTGTTGTGGTACTTGAGTTATCTGACAGAGAAGGCTAAATATATCACAAAACTACTTATCCCAGAATTCCTTAGCACTGAACCATAGCAACTAAAGTGGTGTCAAACTGGATTATTTTTGCAGTGCAAATGCAGCCTTGGAAAACTTCCATTAAGTTTAGTCTTCTAGTTATGGAGGGTGGAGGAGGCTTTGATACATGGATTTCATAGAGAACCTCAAGGCATGGGCTTAGAGAAATTCTTGTACACCTGATATTTGGGAAGTCATTTGCTTTGCTTGCAGACTTCCATAATCCTCACAATTGTCTCTTTTGCCCCTTCCCCCTGCTTGTCATTTACGTGATTTAAAATAAAAAGTTGACTAATTTTATTTTGAGCTATGTGTCACAGCTGCTTTCCTTAACAGCCTCCTCTTCATGGTGTTTTTTGGAACTCAAGGGTGGGAGGGTGAGAAGGAAGATAATCACAAGGCATCATGCTTGTTTTCTATCCAAACTCAATCAGGCTGTTTTAGATTTATTTTCTTGGTGTGCTGTTTTCAAAAACACTGTACCTTTTATCCTGTTCTTCTTGATTATCACTCACTTTATTAACAGACAATGATCTTGTCTTATCCTTGGGAATCTGAAACCAGAGGATACTTGTTAGGTAAGTACAATAGTAATGTTTATTTGAAAAAAAAAGGGGGGGGGCAGAAATGTTTCCCTAAAGCCAAAACTGGCCAGAAGAGCTTTGATTATGTATGGCAGGGCTGGTGGCTAGCAGGCCATATTTAACTCATGAGACTTCCAATGAAGTCTTCCAAGTAAAGACTAACAGACACAGCAAAACATTGGAGGATAACCATAAACTGTAGACACAATCATGCAGGAGAATGTAACCCTTGAAAGAATCTGATCCAAATTATTAGGGATTTGTTATTAAGGCCCCATTCACACTAAGGAAATAATCCGGTATGAAACTGGATTATTTCCGCGACATTCCCACTGGCCCCAAATACACCCAACACTGTTTGCAGGGGAATATGCAAAACCTGTATAACCCAGTGTATTCGACACTGGGTCTTTAAGCATTCACCCCCCCCCCCCCCCCCGCTTTTTACTAGTTTTATTTCATATTTGAAGAAAAAATACACATCAGCATACGTATACATAACTGGGATCAACAAGTGTGCAATTCCGGATACAGCTTATCATATTGGAACATAGAACATAGCATTTTACCAATGGAATCTTCCACCTATTTTACTTTATAGTGAATTTTATTAAATTGTTATGCTAAAAGTAGGTTTCATAGCATATTATGTTAACTTGTCTTCACAAAACTGTAATACCCTTTTCCACTTTTCATCATGTTGTATTGATCTATCATTATGTATCATTGATAAGATATCTCATGTTGCCAATTCATTTAATTTCAGAATCCATTCATCTATATTTGGCACCAATTTAAATCTCCAATATTTTGCATATGTTATTCTAGTGGCTGTTAGCATATATAAAAGTATACTCACTTCCTCTTGTATCAAATTATCTCTAATTACATCTGTAATATTTGACAGAAATAATTCAGGTCTTAACAAGATATTTTTCTTTAAAATGAGTATAATGTTCTTATATATAAGTTTCCAATACCTTTTAATTTTTTTACATTGCCACCAAAGATGATATAAGGTCCCCACTTTTATGTTACATTTCCAACAAGTTGCATTGTTGTGTTTCTCTGTTTTTGCTATATATTTTTTTGGAGTCATACCATCTAAAATAAAGTTTGTAATAATTTTCCTTTAAATTATAACATTTTGTAAATTTTAGGTTCCTTCTCCAGACATTTTCCCAATTGGCTAATGGGTTTACATTTCCAATGTCCTGGGCCCACTTTATTATAAGCATGTCTTTTTTAAAGGTCTGGAGCGATCCAGATCTTTGGTTGTGTAAGTACACTACTGAATCAATCCGGATCGTCGGTATCGTTCCCAGATATGGAGGTGCCTCCATGTTGAAATGAAGCGGCATGTGTATGAATGCCAGAGATGATTTAAATGTCTCAGAGAAATTCGGTCGCATTAAATGTAGTGGGAACATCAATCCTGTATTGCATCACCACAGAGATCCAGATCTCCACAGGACAAAAACCTAAGTGTGAGTGTCCCCTAATAATAGTCAGCACCTTAACGTGAGCCTGAATATACAGTAGGAACTAGAGTAGCTTGAACAATAGAGGATTAAATTGCTCAGGGATACAGTTTTCTAGGAAGCCAAAGTACAAAATGAGAGCTCCCAACCTTATAATAATCATACAGTAATCCAAGCGCAGCAGCACTGTCCTCATCTCCATTGATGCTCATCATAGCCTTGGTAGCCGCTGTTAAGGGATTCTCCAGATAGGACTTCCAAGCCTCATCTTCACTGGTGTAGGCTCTTCTGGTATTGAATGGAGCATCACTCGGCACTATGGTCACAAGCCGGTTTTTACTGCAGTTTGAAAACAGACACACATAAAAGTATGCAAGGATACCCAGAAAGCATTTCCTTCCAATTCCACAAATCCTATTCAGATTTCAGCGGCACGCCTAATTTTTGACTGAGCATGCATGCCCCCCCCCCCACAAACACAAAACCCAAACAATATAAAAGTAGTTTTAAAAAAATGAGAGTCTTAGGGAAAGAGAAGGAAATTACGGGTAGTAAATATCACCTCATGCCAAGGATGTACCTCTGTTGGATTTTTGGTTTATAGCAGTGGGTGATTTGATCATTTGAAACCAATACAGCTAGAAATGTGATGAGGTTGGATATCCTATGGTGAATTGCTTGCCTGATGCAAAGGTTGGAAACATCACATGTCATCTAGATCAGTGCTTCTCAGGCTACCTGAAGTCAGAGACTAGCAGGGTTATACTACTAGTGGGCTTCCTATAGATAACTAACTGGCCACTAGTGAACAGACTGGTGGACTAGACAAGCCTCTGGTCTGAATATGTCTCTTCTTATGTTCTTAATTAACAATTTAAAAAACAAATACAGTAATTGGACTTTTTGTTAGCACCCTGTGCATAGCCCACACAGTATTCTGGGGGTTCTCATAATTTTATATCACATATCTGGAGACAGCATGTTTTTGAGAGATAGATAACCTTTCAAGAACATGAAGTCAGGTTCCCAGGAAAAAAGGAACAAGTCCCAAGACATGTGCATATCCAGGTGATGGGACAATGAAATCTAAGGACCCTATTGCATGGTGTTAAAAGAGAGGCTTACCTTTCCCAAATTCAGTGCTAATTTGGGAGACAGCCAGTTCCTATCAGACATAAATTGCCCCCCAGGTCCGTCCTGGATGCAGCCACGGTCATCTAAGCTGACTTCTAAAAATGGCCGCGGAGGTGGCTTAGATGACCTGGCTGCATCCGGGATGGATCCAGGCAGCAATTTATGTCTGATAGGAACTGGCTGTCTCCTGAATTAGCCTGAATTTAAGAAAGGTAAGCAGCTCTTTTAACCCCATGCAATAGGGTCCTAAGTGGGTGTATTAAGTGCTCTTTCCTTCCCTCAAGTCATTTGCATTTACTCTCACAACTTGAGACAAAGGATCTCCTTGAACCCAAAGCAGTAAGCCAGCTACCAAACTTCTGTTTGTGCTCCCAGTCAACCTTCTCTGTCCATCCATCCTGGGAAAATCCTGATCCTGTTTTTGTCACACTAAAATTAAATCCATCAACCTGTCTGGAATCCCATTGTCAATTCCTGGGAAAGGGCATCCAACCATTGTTACCAGGTGAGATAGCCCACCACTTGGGACTATATTTTTGGATATAAATATGGTTCCAAATCCTAACCTCTGGACACACAGGTGGCATACACATCCACACTCTGTGTGTTCTGTGTCACCCTCAGACTTTCCAGTCTGAGCCACAATAGCTTTCCATGGTCTATTCATCAGACAGGTAATTACCACCTCACTGAAAAACCCTAAAACTCTGCTATCACCTTTCCGTTTTTCCATTTCAGTTAGCTCTGAATGCTATGTCTGTGTGAATTGCTATCTTGTGTGTGTGACTACACTCTGCATATTTTCTAAATAAAACTCTCTTAATTTACCTCAAACCTGGAGTTCTCCTCAGTTAGTACTGGTATAAACAGGTGCAAATAGTCCAGTTTACTCAAACTTCTTGCAAAAGCTAATTTCCCCAACATTTGAAGTAACAGTGATAGTTGGTTGGAACCTCCCAGTACCCCCATCTTTCTTTGAGTACAGTAATACTAAGTACACTGTTAAAACACAAGCTGAAGGCCTAAATACATGTTGCACCTGAAAAGTTCACTTTGAATTTAGAAGGCACAATGAGTTATTAATTTTCATTATTTGTTGGGATTTTTTTATTTCTGAGTAAATTAATTTGAAATAGTTACCTTGTGTGTGTATGTGCCTTCAAGTCACCTGTCAACCTAATGTCAACTCCATCAATTTCATAGGGTTTTCTTAGGAGAGGAATATTCAGAGATGGTTTTGCCACTTCCTTCCTCTGAAATATAACCTACAACACTTGGTATTTGTTGGTGGTCTTACATCCACGTCTCATAACAAGTGCTTAATGGATCAGTTTTCTAAAAGCTGTTTCTATTCTCTGTAGATCTTCATAGCAGAAATACTGCTGCTGATCTTTTAGCTTTTAACTTATATACAAATGAAACAATAGTTAAAAACAAGTGGCAAAACTGCATCACACTTGAGCCCAAGGAAAAATAGACTACTATGAAACCCTATAAAATTCATAGGGTCACTATAAATTGACAGGTGACTTGAAAGCACACATACAAACATATGAAACCAAACAAGACCCTGTTAGTGTGCCTGGCCTTATTATATCTCCTAGCAGCTTAATTCAGTTTCTGAATGCTTGATACATTTCAAAAGTAGAAATGAGGCAAAAAGTCAACAGTAACTAACAAAACAAGTTGTTGTTTTTGGTTCTTGTCTTTAACGTCTACACAAAGAACAACCACGGTGTCATCATTGATGAGGGGAGAGATCCACAGCCTATTAATACAGACAATTGTCTGGAATGAAATGGCCCTAACTTCCCAGAATTTCTTGCTCCCAGATCAGGTGTCTGAAACAAAAACACACAAAAGGACAGGATCAAAGGCTGGCATTATACCTGGCCACAGAGGTTGTTGCCATATAGTTCAACAATGGGGAAAGAATGGAATACATATCCTCCAGCCCTACCAAGACTGAACTAAAGACACAGCACATTTCCCTTTGACTGGTTGCAAGTGCTGTTGGGAAAAACTGTCATTTTTAGGAGGAACCTCTAGTGAAAGCTTCCAGCTTCAGCAATCAACAAGAGCTTACTCTACAATAAACTTCCAAAATCCACAAAATAGTGATACCTTTATTCGATCAACGAAAATGCACAAAATACAAGATGCAAGCTTTTGAAGCTCAATGGCTTCTTCGTCAGGAAAAGGTATTAAAAAATAATACAGGAAGAAAAATATATATAATGATGATGTTAGTTACACACCTTCATTTTCTCAAGTTGATGTGTTGTTATGCAGTGTTCTCTGTCTAATAAAGGGAGCTGTGACCTCACAAAGAATGGAGACGTCTTGGATCTCAGAAGAAGCTATCTTTTCGTATTGCTAATGAAATTCAAATTTTATCTCCTGGAATGCCTTCTGCCTAGTGTCACATCCACAAAATAACCACAACACCTTGAAAAAATGCAAGCCTGTGACTAACAATAGCATTTTATAATTTTTCTCTCTCCTGTATGATTATTAACATCTTTCCCTGATGAAGAAGCCAATGGAGCCTTGAAAGCTTACACCATGTCTTTTGTGCATGTTGGTTGGCTGAATAAAGGCATAACTGTTTTGTGGATTTGGGATGTTATAGTACTTTGCTATAAGGCCAACAAGGCTGCCCCTGAATATAGAATCATAGAATCACAGAATTGGAAGAAACCACAAAGGCTACCCAGTCCAACTCTGCCATGCAATATGTTTCCTACAGTGAACAGTTATGGTTGATTTAGACCCAATTCCTACAAGAACTGGTGATGAATCAGCCACAGGAAAAGCACTTGGAAAAATTAGCATATCAGCAAATATGGTACAAAACCAGCTTTTAGCATGCTATGGCAAACTCTCACAACTTGATTTCCAAGTGGTGTAATGCTCTGGATAACTACGAGAAGCTGAAGTTGTATCTCAACAAGACAGAAACTCTGTGGGCCAGTGTTTGAGAACCAAATAAGCTTCTGACGAAGCAGATATGTTGCTTTGGAGTACTCCTGGACTAATCTTTCTCGCTGGAAGCACAAGAGGCCTCAGTATACTTGTGGCTAAATTTTGCTGGCCTGTTCAACTATAGCCATCGCTCAGCACAAACAAGGTAGACACAGCAGTTCATTTACTAATGCTCATTTAGATTATTGCAATGTGCTCTGCATACGCTGTTCTTGAAAACTGCACAGAAGCTGTAGTTGGTGCAATATGTGCCAGCTAGATCTTGGCATTGGCAAGAACACCGCATAGAAAGCATATGTTGTTCTTGATTGCAGTCAAGTCAACTTTTAATGGTCATCCTATGAATAAGAGACCTCCAAGAGCCCCAGTTTATCAAGTGTCCTGCTAAGATCGTGCAAACATAGGGCTTTGGCTTCCTTGATTGAATTGATCCATCTGTAATATGGTCTTCCTCTTTTCCAACTGCTTCCTGCTTTTCCCAGCATTATAATTTTTTCCAGTGCTTCACATCATGTCATGAAACATCTAAAATAGGAAAGCCTCAGTTTAATCATGTTGGCTTCTAGGAAAAGTTCAAGCTTGATTTGCTCTAGGACCCATTTATTTGTCTTTTTAGTATCCACAGAATTCTTTTCCAGCAACACAATTCAAGTAAGTTGATTCTCTTCCTGTCAGCTTTCCTGACTTTCCAGCTTTCACAACCACACACAGAAATCAGAAATATAACGGACTACTTGATTCTGACATCAGAATCTATAATATTAAGGGAATTATACACTTTCAGTCCAAGTTCAAATTGTTGGTGACAATTTACAAAGTGAAGAATGTTCTAGTTGTCTGAAAATGTAGTGTTTGGACTACAGTTCCCAGAAGCCTCTACACACCATGGGTAGTAGCCCTGTTGGCTAGTGAGTTCTGGAAACTGTAGTCCAAAAGGCCACTTTTCAGCCTAGGAACAATTATCTCAAAGCTGGATGTTGACTTGTTAAAGATCCAACAAAGAAAATCTTCACTAGTATTTGGTAATTGTTATACTTAAAACTTGGAGCTTATATTTCCTGTAATTAAGGTATACATACATTTAATTTTGTATAAATATACTGAAATCATATATTGCAGACTGTGGGATTTGGCCATTGTAACTGCCAGTTCAAGCCTGACATTGTCTATTCCAGGGGTTCTCAAACATTCCTTTCATCCTCCAATTTGTTTTGGACCAACTCCCAGAATCTCTCATCATACGCCACTACAGTTGAGGCTTCTGGGAGTTCAAAACCCTGGCTATAGGTTGAGGCCATAGATAGAGAACCATGGGTCTGCTCTGAATGGTGGTGGTTTTCTGGTGTCTCACAAAGAGATTATTTCCCTTCTAGTCAGTGGTATCACTAGGGGGGTGCAGGGGATGTGGCCTGCACTGAGTGACACCCCAGGAGAAGAGTAACACTAAGTTGGGCCTTCTCTCTGCTGCACCCCTCCCAGCTTCACCAAAGCATTAGAGAAGAAGGCCGAGAGCACCCTTTTGGCTGCTATCACCCACCCACCCTGCAGCTCCCCCCGCACAGGTTGACACTGGGGTGGCGACACCACTGCCGTTAGTTGATGCTTTCAAGTAGAGACGCTAGTAACTGAATTTAAATCTGAACTCTATCCTTCTCTTCTACATGCAAGGCTTGTCCTTTCCTCTTGAGCAGAGATCCCCCATTATCTTTTACATAAGTAGAAAACACAAAAAGTAACATTATGCATTAAATATTTAAAATATATATACTAGATTTGTACTGCCTGTTCAACTTGTATGCAGAACATATTGTAAGAAAAGAGGCTTGGACACAGAAGAAGGAGGAGTGAAAACAGGAAGAAGGTATATCAACAATCTAAGATACACAGACCTGGAACAAGTACTAAGAAAGATCAAGGAAGAAAGTGCAAAGGCAGGCTTACTGTTTAACATAAAGAAAACAAAAATAATGACCATGGAGAATCTACACAAATTCAATCCAGACAATGAAGAAATAGTAAAAGAATTCTCATACCTGGGATCAAATATGGATAGTAACAGGGACTGCAGCAGCCAAGAAATCAGAGGAAGATTAAAAAATGGGGAGGGTAGCTATGAAAGAACTAAAAAGATCCTAAAATGCAAAGATACACAACTGAGCACAAAAGTTAGAATCATACAAGCCATTGTATTCTGTATTACCATGTATGGATGTGAGAACTGGACAGTTAAGAAAATAGATAGGAAGAAAATCTGTTCCTTTGAGATGTGGTGCTGGGGAAGAGTGCTGAGGATTCCACACACAGACAAAACAAACAAATAGATCCTAGAACAGATCAAACCAGAAATCTCCATGGAATACAAGATGACAAAACTGAGGCTGTCATACTTCAGTACAGTACTTCAGACACATCATGAAAAGGCACAACTCATTGGAGAAAACAATAATGCTAGGAAAGGTGAAGGGAAGTAGAAAGAGAGGAAGGCTACATGATAGATGAATGGATTCTAGAAAAGAGGTCACGAGTATGAATTTGAAGGAAGTGAACGGAGCAGTGGCATACAGCGAGCCTTGGAGATGTCTCATCCACAGGGTCGCCATGGGTCAAGATCAACTTGAGAGTGGTTAACAACAACAAAACCTCCATTTTAGGATATTTAACTTTCAAAGGAACTTACAACTCAGCTGTTTAAAACAATATTTTATACAGCAAACCAATAAGGTGAACAACATATGTATGTATGTCAGAAACAGTGATACAGTGGTCCCCCGGGTTACGAATCCCCCGGGGTACGAAACCAGCGGGACCGCGATTGTATCCCCCGGGATCCGAAAGATCCCCCGGGATACGAAAAAAACCCCGCGCGGCCCCTTTAAATCGGCCGTGCGGTCCATTGAATTTAGCAGTCCCTCGGGAAACGAAAGCTTCCGGGTTATGAAGGTAATCCCGGAACAGATTACCTTTGTAACCCGGGGGACCACTGTATGTCCTTTCTCTGTTTTGGTATGTTTACTCTAGCTGCTCTGCAAAAGCCTGTCTGATGTGGGAGATCCTACCAGCAACATAGCCTCTTGCCACATAGAAGCATGCACCAAGGAAAGGTAGTGCCATGGTGGGCCTAGAATATAAAGTGAAAATTTAAAACTTTCCACAGTTGGCATAATTTGTGTACAATAAAAGAGCTCAACTTTTCTAGGAATGGGACATGGCTTGCTTTTACTGCAGAACTTTATTATTGTTATTACTGCAGAGAACACTTGTGCATAATTGTGAAATATATTGCTATAAAAGCAATTTGCTGATTGTATTTTGCTGTAAAAGTAAGGTGCCAATTGCCCCACCCCCCAAATGCAGACACACTTTCCTGGATGTTTGAAAAAAGAGAGCCAACACTGCTGCTTATCTGACATAACTTTTTATAGGTACCATTTCCGGAAAGTGAGTGGCAGAAGGAATATGGGGGAGGGAGATAAGGCATGGGAGGAGATGATAAAAACATGGGGGAGAGAGAGACTAATGATTATACATTCCGTGGTAGTAGTTGGTGTGTTTCAACAGCTCTGCCAACAACAGAAAATGAACTGTGACTTAACCTCTCTCCAACAGGGCTTCCCTACTCTGTACAAATATCTTATTTAAAAAAAAAAGCTCTAAAAACTCTTAAGGCTAGCTATCTTGTTGAGGTCAACCTCAACCTAGCTTTGACCTCACCTCCAGGCTAGGCTTAATTGGCTTTGATGTTGGTTGACTGAGAATGACCAAGGAAGCCAGATCCAATCTATAAATTAAGCAACCTTAAAGCCAGATGCAGCCCAGAAGCCAGGATTAATCTCCTTCGTCACCCTTGTTCTCCAACGTGTTAATTATGAGACACCTGGTGGGGTGGGCGGAGTGCTCAAGAGTGGTGGGATTTTACAAAACAAGGAAAGAGATTGCTTCCTCCACCACCGTTCTAAGATGCCAACTAAGAACTCTGAAAGCAGAGATGGAGGGAGGGAGCGCTCAGGTTGTGCCCCTTTGGATTTCTTAGATCTGCTCTCTAGCAAAAGAAGCAGCAAGAAAGCCACATCCAGGCCAATCTCTTGAATATCTCTTTGTCCTGAACTACTGATTGATGGATGCAGCAGTGGGCTGATAGTTTGATAGTTGTGATGCACAAGAATTTTTACATGTCTGTCAAATATGTGGCTGGCAAGAAAGAACTAGCAGTTTCAGAAGGGAGATCAACATGGGCTTTTTAAGGAAAAAAAATCTCTTAATTAGTTAATTTTCAAAGCACTAATTACACTATAAAACATGAGGGGAAATAATGTCATCTTCCAGATGTCATTGAATACAACTTGCATCAGCCCTAGCCAGAATAAGTAGTGATGAGGAATGCTGTGTGTTACTGTAATCAATCAATAGTTTGGGAGCTGCATGAGTCACAGCCCTGCAGGGAGAGATACAAATGGATGCTTTCATAAAACTCAAGTATCAATTTCTCCTCTTCTACTTGCACCCTACATTAACATCTATAGAGAAGTCCCTTATCACCTGGGCATGTGGCTTGGAGGACTTTGAGGCTTTAAAACCTGCCTCTCCGCCTTGCCAAACATCCCCCCTCAAGAGGAGATGCTGGAGGACACCTGTTCACTTCCCCAAACCTGCACTATTTAGAGGTGTTGAACAATAATTCCCAGCATGCCCAAATTGCACTGGCCACAGAAATTATAGCACAACACATCTGGAAGGGGCTAGATTCAAGCTATAGCATCAGGTGGGGAGATAGCGGGGGAGCAGGCCTCACTGCCCCCCAGTAGATCTTGGAGGGTCACCCTACTACTTAACCTCATGAAAAAAATACCCCTCCCCCCCCCCCAATGTCCTTTAGGGGCATATGGGGCCATTTTCGCAATGTTTTGGCCTACTTTAAGATGTTTTACTGCCGGGAGAGTTCCATTTTACAACAGAAGGTGACAGGGAAGTCATTTTTTGCTTCACTTCCTGTCTTAAAAATGGCTTCTTCAAAGTTTTTGAAAAAGAAATGAAAAATATTGAACCGTGGAAGGCCCCAAAATCAAACCTAGCCTGTGGAGTGCACTTTAAACACTCCTGCTATAGCAACTGGCATAGCTATAGCGGCAATGTGGCCTGTGAGTGTTAAACTGTAGGAAGTATGAATTACTGACAAAACCTTCTGTCTGGCAGTGACCGCATATACTCTCTGCTCATTGTTACTTTTTAATGCAGCTCACTTGCTGGAATCAGGTTTAAATCTTTAAATCTGTAAAAGGAATTCAGGCGAAACAAGTTTTAGACATAAAGGCTCCAACGAATCAAATAACAGTCAAAATAACTTCAGGCATAAAACCAAATTTCTTTATCCTGATAGTGATGGTATAGGAACACTTTTTTAAAGGATTTCTTCTGGTGCACCAGACTTGTAAATGTTTACAATTTAAAAAATAGGAGCTATAGAAAATAAACTGATTTTATGTTTGGTGGAGATAATAACAGCGGTGCTGACTGTGGGAATCTGGGAACTCTAGACCAAAAAGCAACGTTTTAAAGTTCTGCTTTCAAATATTTTATGCAAGAAGTGAAATTTTTAAACACAAAGAAGTCTAACTTAATATTTTTATTTCATGTTAAATATACGGGAGTCAGAGTTCTGACAATTTCAAGATATTCAAATTCAATACACCTTATTAGTAAACTTGAAAGATTCAGCCTCCAGGCAAGAAACCCAGTATTATTGTGCCAGGTTAAACTAGCAGTCAAGCTGGTACCTTCCACTTCATGAAGCCTAAACCCTACACATTATTCAGAACACCTAATACAGTAGAACTCTCTTATTTAAATAAGTACATATGAAGTTTTATTTTTAAAAAATATCCTAGTTTCATATATTTGATCATGTTCTTGTGCGCCTTCAAGTAGTTTCTGACTTATGACAACCCCAAGGTGAAACTATCATGGGTTTTGTTTTCTTTTTTGCAAGATATATTCAGAGAGGATTTTGCCCTTGCCTTCCTCTTAGGCTGAGAGTGTGTGACTTGTACAATGTCACCTAAGGTTTTCCATGGCTGAGCAGGGATTCAAACCCTGGTCTCCCAGTGTCATAGTGCAACACCCAAACAACTAAACCACACTCGTTCCCATATTTGATCATATATTATGATAATTAAACCTGAATTAATATTCTGTTCACATGCCTTTATTTGTATTGTTTTCAACTGCTTTTTATCATTTTAATTGTATATTTTAAATTGTTTTAATTCTTTAATCATTTTAATGTTAATATTTTATATTTTTAAACTACATTGTATTTGAATTTGCAAGCCACCCCGAATCTCAATTTTAGTGAAAAGTCAGGGTATAAATGAAGTTAATGATGATGATGATAAATAATTGGGGTTGTTGCAAGATGGATAACTCAATAAAAAGCAGAGATTATATTGTAAATTATACTGTCCACAAGAATTCTATTGCAGCAGTGAAGTTAATAAACTCCCATCAGCTGTAGCTATCATAGCTAATATGAGGAGTGACGGAAATGGTAAAGGAACAACATTAGGAGGACCACACATTTCCCACTACTTACCTATTGTAACCAGGACACAATTTTATTTTTCCTTTTGCAGTCCCCCTGTGTCTAGTGGAACATACTCTCTAATAAGAGTATTCAGGAACTCAACCAAAGCTTAAATAAATAGCTAAAATAAATACAAGAGCCAGTGTGGAGTCGAAGGCTTTCATGGCCAGCATCCATAGTTTTTTGTGGAGCTTTCGAGCTATGTGGCCGTGTTCTAGAAGAGTTCCTTGTTGACATTTCGCTAGCATCTGTCTCTAAAGATGCCAGCCACAGATGCTGGCGAAACGTCAGAAAGGAACATGACCTTCTAGAACATGGCCACATAGCCCAAAAGCTCTACAAAAAACTACAAGAGCCAGTGTGTTGTAGTGATTTCAGTTTTGGACTAGGCCTCCAGGAGGCAGAGACCAGATTTTGAATCCTTGCTCAGCCACAGAAAACCACTGGGTGACCTTGAACAAGTCACACTCTCTCAGTCTCAGAGGAAGGCAATGAGAAACCTCTTCTGAATAAATCTTACCAAGGCAAACCTAAGATGACTTCACCTTTGTCACATAAGTTGGAAAGGAATTTAAAGCACACAACAATAGCAAAATAAACTCCTACTTCCTTTATAAATGGAATAAATCAAACTGAAATAAAACAGCTTCATTTATACACTGCTTCATACCGCCTAAGCAGTGTCTAAGCAGTTTACAACTGTAATAAACTTTTTCCTTCCCTTTTTCCATTGTTTCCTTGTGTGGAAATTTCATATTCCTCAGGCCAGGGATTTGTCCTAGTATTCTGCAGTGTCAAACATATTGTTGCTATTATCCCTTTAACTAAAGAACAATAAATCCTACAAGAATGTACATTGGGTACAAAATAAAAAGAAGTATAGTTGCCCTAGAACATGGAATTATACGCACTTTTGTCCATTTGAAGATTTTTTTTAACATTAAAGAGTATTATAACTTTTTAAAATGATATGCTGCCTCACTCTGCAAACCTTTTTTTGACCCCAGCATTGTGCAGAATAAAAAAGAACATGTCTTTGCAGTGATATCTTCTATGCTGCTTGCTCCCTCTTTCCCAATGCCTGGAGTATTTCATAATACACAAAGACAACCCAAATTAAATGGACATGAACTGACATGATGGTAAACTGCTACTCCCTGATGAGGTTTTGGGGGGGGGGGGGGACTAAATAAGAAGACACTATTGTCTGAAGGTAAATAAAAAGATTAATCCCTAGATACGACTCCTAGAACTCAAAATATAAAAATAATTAAGCAAATCTTTTATACTATTTGGAAATAATCAGGAGAATGATAGTCATATGCAGAGTTTGGAAGAGTTGCTTTTTTTAGAGTACAGTTCTTAGAATTCCCCAGCCTTTTGTATTTATACAAAATACAATTACATAAACATTTATACTTTACGTATTTCCTGATCAATGTGACCCTTGTGCTTTATGATCAGAAACAAGCTTTTTAATATCCATTTCTGTTGCTGTGAGGGATAACCAAAGATCACCTCTGTCCATTACATTAAGGTGATTCTGCATTAGACTTGAGTAAATAATTCACTCACTTACAACTCTCAGTAACTTTTGCTGTGCCCATGGGCTTCCCCTTCAAACTTCCCTTCACCTCCATGATGCTTCTAAATCCACAGTCTTCCAAGTAGCACTGTAACATGTGCCCTGTTGCCACTCAACACTTCCCTTGGTACCCATGAGATCATAGAATCATAGAATCATAGAGTTGGAAGAGACCACAAGGGCCATCCAGTCCAACTCCCTGCCATGCAGGACCTCCAAATCAAAGCATCCCTGACAGATGACCATCCAGCCTCTGTTTAAAGACCTCCAAGGAAGGAGATTCCACTACGCTCCGAGGGAGTGTGTTCCACTGTCGAACAGCCCTTACTGTCAGGAAGTTCCTCCTAATGTTGAGGTGGAATCTCTTTTCCTGCAGTTTATATCCATTATTCCGCGTCCTAGTCTCTGCAGCAGCAGATCCTTGCTCCCTTCGCTTCTTTTTTAATTTTAAAATAAACCAGAGCGTCAAATCATTTCAGACTAAACTGTTGGTCTCCCGTATCCATATTCTGTATTTGTCCAGAATGCCCATAGTGGCGATTGACATCTGGAGCAGGATGGAGAGAAATAAAGATGGCAGATTGCAGGAAGCAAACATTTTACTTGGAATGCAAAATCAAAGGGCTTTCTATCCAGTGTCTTTTTGAAGGCGCTTTTGCTCTAGTGCCTTCCAAAAAGAAAAAGAGAAGGGGGGGGGGGAGACAGATCCCATCACTGTTGCACAATAAACTGACAAAGTGATGGAATAAACCATTGAGATAGCTCTCAGGTTGGGGAAGCCAAGCATTGAGCAAGAAGGTGTATTATCTCTGTAGTGTATGTCATACATTTTGTCTCTGCTTCATAAATTCATATGTATGTTTTATGGGGTGGTGTATTCTCTATGTGTGTGTTCCTGCATGCATTTGCTGTCTCCCCTCCAGACACACTGTCCATCTCTCTGTAAAATTAGTGTTCTGCTGAAGCAAGAAAATTAGGATTCAACAGGATGACGAAGGCTCAGGATTAACCACTGACTGAGCCTTCACTATATTGATTCTGATTGCTCGTCTTACGTTGCTCCAGGTTCCTTTCTGTAAAATGGATGATTTGTGACTGGCCATATCTCATGGCACACAGTGCAGATGTGGTGTAGTGGTTCTAGGACTGGACTACAACTCTGGAGGTCAGGGTTCAAATTGCCACTCAGCCATGGAAACCAACTGGGTAACTTTGGACAAGTCACACACTCTCAGTCCCAGAGGATGGCAATGGCAAACCCCTTCTGAAGAAACTTGCCAAGATAACCCAGTGATAGATTTTCCTATCACTGGTCATCATAGGTCATCATAGGTTGGACTCAAAAACACAATGAAGGCACATAACAACAACAACTCATGGCAGCCATTTTATGACAGAACTTGCCACAGTTTCTTAATATTCCAAATGGTATGAGTTCACTGGCATGAGGACATTGACATTCAGTCTAATATAAGCAAATGCTAACCATATGTTACAAACTAAACAAAAAACAGCATACTGTATTTTATGGTCCAAATCCTGCTAAAAGTTAGTTGTGACACAAATCCCATTATTACTAACTTGTTCCATTTCTTCAGGACATAATTGATAGTAATGTGACTGGTTCTAGCTTATGTAAATACTGCAGTGTTGGAGATTTTTGAAAGTATATTTCCTCACAAGACAGTAACGTACACTTCAGAGCCGTTCTCTAGATCATTTCCCTGTATTATTTCCCCATGCTCTGGGCTCTCAGCCTCAGGAGAAGGCAATGGCAGACCACCTCTGAACAAATCTTGCCAAGAAAACCCCATGATAGGGTTTCTTAGGGCTGCCTTAAGTTGGAAACAACTTGAAGGCACACAACAACAACAACATTTTATATGTACACACAGCACTACACTTGATCTGTATCAAATTGGTAGTCCCAATTACGACAAAGAAAAATTTGTTTAATTGATGGAAATTTGGTAAATTAACACTTATGCAAGTTCCATTGAGTCAATTAATCTTCTCCAGTCTACTAAGATTTACATAACTTTAAAACAGGGTAATGAAGACATTGAAAGACTTAAAGCTTATACCTTCTCATTCATTAATCAAATTGGAGAAGGAAGTCAATAAATCAAAACAAGACTAAGACTTTGAAGGACAGCCACAAAGGAACTAGGTAAGATCCTCAAATGTAAAGATGTATACAGAAGTCAGAAACACCCAGGCTGTGGTATTTCTGATTTCTATGTGTGGTTCTGAAAGATGGAAAGTGAAAAAAGCTGTCAGTAAGAAAATAAATTCATCTGAAATGTGGTGCTGGATACCATGGGTGAAGAATGCTGGATACCATGGGTGGCCAAAAGAAGAAGAATGGGTCTTAGAGCAAATCAAGCCTGAACTGTCACTAGAAGTCAAGATGACTAAACGAAGGCTATTATACTTTGGACATATCCTGAGATAACTGAACTCACTGGAAAACATGATAATGCTTGGTAAAATGGAAAGCAGTAGAAAAAAGAGATCACACTACAAGTGGATTGATTCAATCAAGGAAGCCACAGTCCTGTGCTGGCAAAACCTGAGCAGGTCATTTAATGATGAGGGCTTTTGGTGGTCTCCAGTACCGGTAGTGTCATTCAAAATAAATAACTACCAGTTCTGTCTTTTTCCAAAATGTGTACATGTGTAAATGCATCCCACTAGTATCCCTTCACACAGGGACATTTCCTACCTCCAGCCCCTTGGCAACAGATGCACAGGACATTAGGGCACTTGGAGCATCTGCACCCGCAGATCTGCCCCACAGCTCTGGGAGATACAGTCCTTTCCTCTTCTCTAACCCTCTCACCTCTCTGTCCGCCTTGTCCACTCTGATCTTCTCCTCCTCCTCCCCTTCATTACTCCGGGCTCCTTTTCCAACCTTTCTGTCCTCTGTGTCTTTCAATAATTTTAACAACCAGTTCGTGCAAACTGGTGCTAACCAGTTGAATGACACCACTGTAGGTCTCTCATTCATAGGCTCATCATAAATCAAAGTTGACCTGGTGGCAATAACAAGTCTACTAAACATTAGATTTAGGTCAGTCTATTATCATATATATTTGCTCTACTGCAGTCTTCATTCCTCTCTGTGTGTGCCAAATCTGAGACTTTCCTCCACAATAGAGACTTTCCTTTCATGGAAGAACATACATAGAAATTTAAAACAGGACTAAAAACCATAATAGCCTTTCAAAAAAAAACTTTATTAAATATTATATGGAAATCCCATCCATTTTGGCTCCTACAACTTTCTTCATAATCCATAGGAATTCCATCACAACTTCCTAAGTGTATATCAAGGGATGAAGTGTGATTTATTGGGCAAAACACAGGACTTGGTTTCAGGCATGATGTAGTCAATGCCAAGTAGTTTTAAAGCCCTTCATTTAGTCAGAATTAAGTACACACTTATTCCTTCCACTTAAATTATTGGGACTTCAATGAGCTTAGTTAGGCAACATTGTGCCAAAATTTCTTTAAAGCTTTTTTTTTACCCAAATAATGTAGACCTATAGACCTTGGTCAGAATAGGTAAAATACATTATCAGGGGAAACTCCACATGTTCTCTAAGTCCCTAACTTCTCAAGGGTGTATGGTAAGAAAACAGCCACATCACTATAAATCTTTACCTTGTTGAGGTAAACCACAGCAATTACCTGTATACATATCATCTGTAACTATTTCAGGCAGATAAACTCACTGGAGGTCCCCCTGAGCTGGAGATGAGACTTCTTGGATTATAATTCACAGAATCCACCAGCCTCCCTTGGCCAGAGAGTTGTGAAAGTTGTAGCCTAAAAACTAATTTTCTAAGTCCTCCTTTCCCCCACAAGTAGTTACTAAAGAATCTCCTGATTAAATAGCATTTAAAAAGAAGAAACATATTTCTCTCTCCTTTTGACAACTTGGCTACTCCATCAGATCTTATAGCCCTAAGTAAGCATGTTTACAATATTAAGATTGATCCATATAGTTCTAAGTTGACAATGCTAAAGGGTTCCCAGTTGTGCACTGCCGGAGGAGGAGGAGGAGGAGGAGGAGGAGGAAAAATTCATCACCAATAAAGAGGGTAAGAGGTTTACCTGAAATTTGAATATGCTGATTTACAGGATTAAAAGTATATTTTTCAATAATTCCCATAATTAAAATAGAAATACAATACATTTTACTACAGTGAGGGAGAATGCAACACCTGTGTGTCTGCTTAGTAGGGTATGTCTGCACACTGCAGAAATAATGCAATTTGACATCTAGGAACCCTAGGATTCCATAGGATGGAGCTGCAGCATTTACAGTGACACCACTGTAGCTGTAGCTCCATCTTATGGAATCTTAGGATTTATAGTTTTACAAGGTCTTTAGCCTTCTCTGACAAAGAGTTTTGGTGCTTCACCAAATTACAAATCCCAGTATTCTGTAGGATGGAGACATGACAGTTAAAGTGGTGTCAAGATGCATAATTTCTACAATGCAGATGCATCCTTAGTCTACCCTTCAAGGGAAAAGGGAATTGCATAGGATTCTTTGTCTGTTAAACACACTTAGACTGGAAACTGCTCAAATACAAATATAAAGTAAAACACATGGCTACTAGCCATAAGCTGCTGTGTTTTATTTTATTCTGTTCCACACACACTAACTGACATTCTCCAGTTTTGCCATTATCTTCTTTAATAAACTTGATTTGTTTGAAAAATGGTGGTGGATTGGATTCTTAGATTACTCAAAGGGATGTATATACTTCTCTCCAGATTGCCTGCAGTCTTTGGGGCTTTGCTTTAAAGTTACTCAATTACCAGCATTAATTAATGTAATTATCAGAAGAGCAGGTGGGGGAACTCACTTTGCTTACTACCAATTAAATAAGGGCAGACTACAGGAAGTATAATCATCTTTTGCTGGACATTTTGTTGCTGAGGCAAAGAACAAGATGTCAGTCTTCTAGTTCCAGGTACAAAAAGCTGACTGGTCTGGCAGATCAGTTTTTCTCCCAAATGTACAATGGCATACTATCTTCCATGTTACCTGAAGGGGCTAGATTAGAGAATATTAGAGAGCCTGAATGGCACAAAATGGTCTCCTCCACCTCACTGCTGTTTCCAGAATGTGCCAACTACATGAGCGATCACCTCATCCTGCCCAAACAGCAGGTCCAGCCCTGGAGTTAGTGGTGGCATTTGTAACACATTTGAAAGCATATTGCTGTTAATCTCCTTTGCAGTTAGTGCTGAGATTTTCATCTCTTCCTCCACAGAAACGTTAAATGACGTTCACACACACAATAATCTTGTGGCACCTTGTTGTTGTGTGCCTTCAAGTTGTTTCTGATTTATGTCAACTCTAACGGGGTTTCTTGGCAGAATTAGTCCAGAAAGAGTATTTGCCTTCCTCTGAGGCTGAGACAGTGTGACCTGCCCCAGGTCACCTAGTGAACTTCCATGGCTGAGTAGGGATCCATACCCTGGTCTACAGAATAAGTACCACATTCAAACCACTATACCATGCCAGATCTCTATGGCACCTTAAGAACTAACAAATGTATTAAGTTATAATCTTACACAGGGGCCACATGGCATAATGGCTTGAGTGTTAGACTGTGGCCCTGGAAACCAGGGTTTGATTCCCAGCTCAGCCATGAAACACACTGGGTGACCTTAGGCATATAACATGCTTTCAGACTCAGAGAAGCACAATGACAAACCTCTGAACCAATCTTGCCGACAAAATCCTTATGATAGGTTCACCTAAGGATTGCTATACATTAGAAACAACTTGAAGCCACATAACAACAACAAATCTTACACATATCAAAAATCTATTTTAGCTTATAAGGAACACAGTACTGTATCAAAATAGGGTGGGGAAGAGGAATTAAATCTGATAGAGACAGAAGTGTGTGAATACATCCACCTAAATATTGATTTTAGAGCAAATATGCCAACAGTCCATTACATACCTTCGTTCTCTGTTTTTCTTTCACTCTTTTTTCCTCCATGAGATTACTGTAATCTAAGTGCTTTCCTACATAAACCTCACTTTCAGTTCTGTAACAATCAGGTGACCTCTCTCAATGATATCTGTCTCTCAAACACATACTCATACCTTGCCTAATAAATAATTCTGCTAAACTAAGACAACTGAAGTTCAGGATCCTCCAACAACCTTTGCTTGGTGTATCTACCTTCCAGCATTCTTTCAACAAACAGTATTCCATAGAACTGCTTCTTACCCATAAACAGGTGAAAGCCTTTCTTTTAAATGATTGTCCACATTACAAGAATGTCCCATCTCCATGGAACAGGTTGGGCATCCTTTACTTTCTATCATAGTGAGTAAAATGATATGATACTATGACTCACGTCCCTGTTAAAACAGTTAGTCTCATGCTAGTTTTTTAAAAAATCTTCTTTGTTTATATTTTGCTATCAGCATGTCTGATGCCATAACATGTACATGAGGAAATTTCTCTGCCTGAGAAGGTTACAGTCTAGAAGTCAACAGAAAGGAAAGAGAACATGCCATGTTGGCTGGGAGATTCTGGCAGCTGTAGTCCAAACTAGTTAACTTTTCCAAAGCTTTTGCTATATGCATAGGCAACTCTTTCAAAATGTGTATTCCCTGTCACATATACTATAGATGAAACTGATGGTCAGTGAATGAAAGGTTTAGGGAACACCATGGAGACAGTTTAGTCAGTTGAGCAGCCTGACCCAACAGATGTCATCTCAAAGCTTGGAGAAATTACTTCTTGGACTACAGATGTCAGAATCTTCCCTAGCATGTCCACCAACTAGAATACGTGAGGGGTTCTGAGAATTAGAGTCCAAAAGGTATGAAAATCAGGACCAAACTGAATGCTGTAAGAGAAGTGACATCACAATTCTAGGAGGCCATTCCAGACATATGATCCACCAAAGGAGAAAGAAGAGAAAGTGAGACTTTTGAGAGCACCAGGAACATTTAATTTGATGAGGAGTAAGATTGCGGCAGATTTTGAGGATAAAAACAAGGAGCTTGCGTGGCTGGAACTGGCAATGAGAAAGATGCCAGTCCGTCATTAAGGATAGGCAGCTATTGCCAAGTCAGCAGGAGTTGACAATGGAAGGACAAGGAAGGCTCAAGGACATGTGATCTGTGCATTTCTAGGATCTGCTCATTTAAAATATTTGTACTTTTTGTGTGTGTATGCTTCCTAATTAGCAGTATGCTCTCCAGGTCCTTTGCCAGTTTTTTTTATAAAAAATCAGTAAAATCCCTGATATTACAACAAAAAAGAATAAATTTCCCACAAAATGTCTAAATATTAGAATATTGAGACCCAGTAATAAAACATAAGAGCAAGAGCAAAGATGAAAATAAAAACCACAGCCTGAATGCCAACCAGGAATGCGCCCAGTCTCAAATGGACTATATAAACAACTTCTTATTCTGTAACCAGGGAGTTCATTTAGAGCATTTCTTCTGATATTTCTGACAAAATGTCACATTTTTGACATGTCAGAACAAAATGCCTGTGGAATATCTTTACAGGACTAGCCTCGTACTCTTCTACCCTCTTATTTATTCAGAAGCAGAAAGAAAGAAAGGCGATGGAGTCATATTTTTCTGTTGTTACTTCATGACAGGTTGCTGTTTTCTTAATTGGCAACTTCTGGGCAGGGTCCTTGTGCCTTTAACAGCTGTCCGGCAAGCAGACATTCAGCAAGTGAAACTTTCCCCAGCATTTGAATGCAAAGCAGTAGCAAGACATCTTAAAGCACTTTAAAGACTACAGTACTAAATGTGACATCTGCTTGAGGGTGCTGCAGGATGAGTCTACTGGCAACTGAAGGAGGAGCAGGTTTTATCTGACAGAAAGTTTCATGGACTTCAACCTAACCCATCAGATGCAGGATTCTTCAGATCATTTTTGTTACAATAGATTAATGCAGATAAGCCCTTTGGGATTTGTTCTCATGCAGGCATGGTAATGGGAAGTCATCTGTCATGCAGAATTTAATACTATGAAGTTATTTCAAGAAAAAAAATGGTAATGCTAGTAGAACTCTGTGAACACCAAGAGGTGGCTAGTAGTCTTTTCTGGAGATTAGGAAAGTTGCCTTTTTAGATAACATGTCTCAAAATCCTCCATCCAGCATAGTTATGGCTGCCTAAGGAAAGTCTGGAAGTCACAGGTTTTTGGGTTTTTTAAAACCCTTTCCAAGCTCTGGTCAGTTCATTTATCATCAGTACTCAGTAGGATTAATATAATATAATCCAGTTTGTTTTATCACATGCTGATGGGCAAAGGGAATGAGTGACATCACAACACCACCCTAGTCAGATTGAATGGTCTGATGCAGAGGCCTGTTATGAATTGCCCTTTGTTTTCACCACCCTCTTCCCCATTATGCTAACAGTTCTTTCCGGACAGTTTCCAGGAGGAGTGATGTAGCTCCAAATATCAGATTTAAAACTGGAGAAAAATTAACGTGCACAAAGTACGGGTAAACTCTGGAACCAGCTTGAATGTAATTACAAAGTAGTATACATCAGATTTGTGGAATTATAGACCACTGTGTGTTTTCATAGGATCCATATCACCAAACCAAATAGATGAGGATTGAACTTAAACAACGTTAATATTAGAATAGTTGCATCTTGACAAATGCATCAGATGTCTACTACAGGTATAATCCTAGCAATGTTTGTACCCTATCTAGCTTTGCCTTCATCCCTCAGGTAAATCAATGCAGCTCCAAAAGAAATTCAGAAGTCTTACAAACAGCTGTCCATGTAAGAGCTAATATGAAAATACAGTGCCCACAACACAAAGGGTAACAGATACAAAATGCCCTAAATTAGTGGTGAACCTGATGATCTCAGAAAGATGCACACAAAAAAAGTGATGTAAATTCTTTCTCTCTCTCTCTCTCAATCTCTCTTGAAGTTTGGAATATACAAATATCTCAAAGTGTTTCAGGCCACATGCAAATAATGTTAAGTACCTGATAGTCTAATTTCAGAATGTTAGCACTTATATATGTGTACTCCATAGCAAGACGTTCCCCCCATTAAAGAGAACTCAATACTTTGTATTTAAACGCTTATGTCAAATAAATGGCCCATTTCTGTGTGTTGTAAACCAATCGTCTGTACATTTATTCAGAAATGTCCCACAAATTCAGTTGGGTAAAGTACTAGGTAACTGTTCATGGGAATACAGCTTTAATTTAACAAATTATCTCTGACATTAAACCAAACCTTTATTCTGCATAACTACGATTGCTTGTCTAATATGTTCACAAAGAATGAAATACACAGTATTAAAACAGAATGGGCTAAACTCTCAGTCTAATAAACTATATGTCTGTAAGTATATATACAATATCGCAGACACTGCTCAAAATCCATCTTTTAAACAGTTGCCTTTCCTGCTGGAATATAATGGGCTCATTCTATTTTGTAACCAGAAAGTCCACTACAGAACAAAACCAGCTCCTTCCAAGTGTCTCAAGGGGTAATGATCAGAATCATACCCTTTTCTTCTAGATTATCAAAGTGCACCCATCACCACTTTTTTGCTCACAACCTCTAGCACAAGGTGTCGTTGTCATAATGAATCAAAAAGACAGGGAAATGCACACTTGAACTTATTTTAAAAGTATGAAAGAGCAACATGCCTCATCTACTAGTTGTCCTGGTCAGCTTAATGTTCTCACACTGGGTAGAGGAAGAATCATAGAATCATAGAGTTGGAAAGTAAACATTCAACTCACCCAGCCCTTCAACATTCTTCAAAAATACTGTTATTTTCTGGTTATAGAACCCTATGTGCCTCTCCTTGGATATCCAACCAAGTCAATCTCCCCCATCTACCAACCTTCTCATGCTAGAAATCTGGTAGATCGCTGCACCTTCAGTCAGCAGTACCACTTTCTTTAGAGTAAGATACTCTTCCATTAAATTCCTCCCCCTTTCCAGGCATATGTTGTGGGCCAACAGCCGTAGGGCAACCACTCCAGGATAGGTCTTCCTTCTCGGGGCACATGTGCCTGGCAGAAGGAGGCTTCAAGGCAAACTCTATTACTGCAGACCTCGAGTCCCAGCCCACAACAAAGTGCTGGCATGATCTGAAGGCACCGGGCAAAGCCACAAGGAGCAGGAACATCTGCTAGCAAAGGAAGGCTAACACAACCCTGGGAGAAGGAGAAAGGAGGTGCCTGTGAAAGACTTCCAATCTTGTTCACCTTGTGTGTGTTTGGAAGTTGGGGAAAGCAAAAGGAGAGGGAACTGTGTACAGCTAATCTAGTTTTGTGTATATACACACACACCACACACACACACACACACACACAAGTCCTGACTGAGACCATGATGTCCTTCAGCACTGGCCCATTAAAAGTTCAAGGAAACTTTTACAACTTCAGTGCCGTTTGACTTGTTCCGAACACTGCGCACGGTTGCTTGTTTCGAGGCAACCTTCCAGCACATGCTCCCTGTGATTTTCAGCATTATTCAAGGAGTTGGATCGAAACGCAACAATTTCTGTCCTTTGTGAATCACTAGCATTCTGCACTTTGTGAAAGAGAATTTGGTCATTTTCATCTGGCCATGGGAGCCCTGAGTGACGTGGATTTTTCTTTTCTTTTCCTGTTAGATTTACATAACATACATATATAGACAGGTATACGGAAAAGGAATCTGTTGGGGGGGGAAACAGTGAAGCTTTGGCACGAAATCACTTCCCCTCCCTAGGCTGGGCTAAACCCCACATGTGCAACAGTTTTCTGCAAATGTGGTTCTTTTCCAGTTATAAAAACAAGATTTCTTTTCTTTTTCCCTGAATGGTTTGCAATGAACAAGAAAGGAGTCCCATCTTGTCCTTTTTGTTTTCCTGTCCCACAAGGCATGCTGCACAGGAGTGCCAGGAGAGGAGAGAAGATGGCCGTTTCTGATCCAACATAAAAGCCCTTTTGTTGCGTTTTGCACACACCCAAAAAAGAAAAAGAAAAAAGGCCAAGGAGAGTCCCTTTTCAGGCCTTAGAGGCCCTGGTCCTCCTGCGCTACCTTGCCAGATACAAAAGAAAAAGTAGCAGAAGCAAAGATTTCCCATCCATTTGGGGGAAAGAAGCCCTTACACTCAGAAGCAACAATGCTAAAAATAATAGTAATAACTTTTTATAATAATAGTAATCATAAATAATATCATAAAGGTGTGGGAGAAGCCAGGTGGGATCTCTGTGTGTGTTGTGGGTGCTCTCCTCCAGGCTCCTGGTTGTGGTGCCTTGCCCAGAGGAGGAAAGGTGAGCCTAGTACAGTAGTAGTAGGTCCACCACCAAGATTGTTGTTGTTGTTGTTGTTCTTTGAAAAAAGAGAGAGGAAAAAAGGAAAGGAAAAAAACACAACCAACCAGTTGATCCGTTTTTCAGGAGCAGCAGCAGGAGCAGCAGCAAAAAAAGGAGAAGAAGGGGAGCCGAGGGAGCAGAAGGTGGCTGGCGTTGTGTGAGGAGCACTTACTTGTCCGTCTCTTGTGACATGTTTGATCCAATGAACTCTCTCCCCTTTTTTCCAGTCAGTCTCTGTGCTGGGAAACTGGACTTTCAAGTCTGTGCAGCTTCCAAGAGGGGAAGGTGTCTGTGAGTGTGTGAGTGAGTGAGAGAGAGAAAGAAAGAAAGAAAAAGGTGAGTGTGTCAGGAGGAGGGAAAGGAGGAGAGGGAGCGAGCGCCCAGGACGGCAGAGGAACCAGAGCGACTGGAAAGTCTGCTTTTCTTTCCCCCCCTTGACTCCCTCAGCCCCAGAAGGGCAGGTACTGGGAGGGAGGGAAGGAGGGAGGGAGGGGGACAGGTAAGGCCCTGCCTCTCCACGCCCCCAGGGGGGCTGATGCTGGGCCCTTCCTTTTCTTTGCCTTTGCCTTGCTCCCTTCTCCCTCCCCTTCCTCTCTGGAGGAAACCAGCAGCAGCAGCAGCAGCCAGAGCCAAAGGCACCTCTCCAGGTGACTCTGCCTCTTAGTCCCAGGGCAGGGCTTGGGCTGCTGCTGCTGCTGCTGGGATTCTTCCACAGAAAGAGAGAGAGAGAGAGAGAGAGAGAGAGAGAGAGAGAGAGAGAGAGGAGGGAGCTGATTGGGCAGAGCCCGTGCTCAGGTGAGCAGCCATTGGAAGAGGCGCGCCCAGGTAAGGCCCGGCCGGCCTTGGAAGAAGGAACTCTCTCTCTTGACTTCGGTCCCAGGGGCCTCCAGGGAGGGATGGAGGGAGGATGGGAGCCCAGGGGGAAAGCCAAGCAAAGCAAGCAAGGAACCAAGGAAGGAAGGAAGGAAGGAAGGAAGGAGGGAGCCTGGAGGGGGCTGGCTGGCTGGCTGGCTGGCTGCAGGAGGGAAAGCGCAGCTGGTGGGCTCCCTTCTTCTGCAGGGGAGGGGAGGGAGGGTAAAGGAGTTGCTTTGGACTCAGGTGGAACCCCAGGAAGGAGCTTACTCGGACCCAGCTTTTGGGACGTCTCTTCAGAGCCAGGTTTTGGGACTCAGGTGGTGGAAGCCAGGCAGGACCTTATTCCGAGTCAGGTTTTGGGTGGTTTGTTTGGACTTAAGTTTTGGGAAGACTCAGGTGAACCCCAGCAAGGAGTTGGTTTGGAGTCAGCTTTTGGGACGTTTGTTTAGAGCCAGGTTTTAGGACTCTTAAGTAACTCTAGAGAAGAGCTTCTGTGGAGTCCGGTTTTGGGAGGTTTGTGTGGAGTCAAGGGTTTGGGAGGACTCAGGTGGGCCCCAGCAAGGAGCTGCCTTGGAATCGAGTGAACCCCAGAGACAAGTTGATTTGGACGCAGCTTTTGGGACATTTATTTGGACTAAGGCTTAGGGATTCAGGTGAACCCCAGAGAGGAGTTTGTTGGTGTTTTAATTTGGGCTCAGCTTTGGGGACTCAGGGGATCCCCAGCAAGGAGTTGATTTGGAGTCAGCTTTTGGGACATTTCTTTGTCTCAGGTGAACCCCAGAGAGGAGTTTATGGGGAGTCAGGTGAAACCCAAAAAGGAATGTATTTGGAGTCAGCTTCTGGGACGTTTCTTTGGAGCCAGGTTTTGGGAGCCAGGTGAGCCCCAGAGAGAGGTTTATTTGGACTCAAGGGTTTGGCATCCAAAGGGCTCTGAGGGACCTTGGTGTCATCCGGGGGGGGGCTCTTTTTCAGGGGCCCAAAGAAAGGGCCAGAGAAAGGGGGAGACTGGCCAACTGACATGGGCTCCAGAACAGGGTGACCTGATGTCCTCCTTTTCCAGAACACGTCCTACATCTCAACCTTCAGTCCAGAGCAGGGGGACCAAAGGCACCCCCCTTTTCCCAGGACCTGCCCTACATTTCCACCTTCTGCCCAGGAGGGGTTTCAAAGGGTCCTCCATTTTGAGCAGGACTAAGAAGCAGGAATGGATGTTTATAGTGAGTGTTTTTCAGCCCTTCTTTTGGAAAGGTCCCACATTTTTCTTCAGGGTCCCACAATCTATGGGGCCTTGTCCTCCTTTTGGCGGTGGGGACATCTGCTCACCCTCCGCCGGAGAGAGAGCACCCAAAGCACCTGCCACTTTTATGGGCCCATAAAACGAAGGGCAGGGTGACAGGCAGAGGCAGCTCAAGCCACCTTTCTTCCACAAAGGGTTACCTGCTGCTGCTTTTTTACACCCCCTGGGTTGGGTTGGTGCCTAAGAGAATGAAGGGCTGTGTGTTTTAAAGCAGTGATGATAAGAGGCTTTATGGGGCTGCCCAAGACCATAAAAGGCTCCAGTTAAGACTTATCCTCGGCTGAAAGCCTCATTTTGGATGGATTTGCTTGTTTTGGGGACTTTGGGTGGCTGGGGGCAAGGGAGAGAAAAGGAAATCGGATTTATCTACCGTCTTCCTTTTTCTTCAGTGGAAAACTTTTCAATCTGTGTTTCTAGCTCAAGAGAGATTTGTTTATTTTTTAAAAGTAATTGCCTCTACTATCTCTCCCCTTTAAGGCCTGTCGTTTATTTGCTGGGTCTCTTAACTTCAGTGCTAAAATGCAGGAACAATATCTGTTTTACATATTTTTAGTCCTGCTGCTTTTTTTCTCTGAAAACAGGCCTCTGAGATGGGTGGCTAACTGAAAATGAATTCAGGGACGTGGCCATGTTGGTCTCGAAAATCTGAATGCAAAGGGATCTTGTGGCACCTTTGAGACTGAGTGAAAGAAGTTGCAGCATACGCTTGCACCTGAGGAAATAGACCAAGTCATCAGAAGCTTAAAAGGAATACATAATTATGTGACTCTTTTTGAAGGCAGTGGTGCCCTGTGCAGATTTGGTTGTTGGGAATGCAAAGAATCAAGGAAACTGTAGATTTCTGTTTAGTTCTTGGGCATTGTATTCAATAACATGCAGTGATATGCACTTGTTTGCTTTCAAGGGTGTTCATTGACTGCAAATCTGTTTGTTGTAAATGCTTTCAAGACTTGCCAGCTTAATACAGGTTGGTAATAAATACTTCATGTTGACATTATGTGAGAGCTTACTTGAGAGCAAGACCCACTGACTGCAGTGTAGTTGTAATGGAAAGGTTTCAACTCTTGAAGGTGTATTCTTTCTTGCCTGTTTATATGATGAGTATGAATAGCCAACAGGATTGTGGAATCTCCTGAGAATGTGGTTTCTTCTCAGGCTGTTGATGTGCCACAAATGACAGGAGCTAGTATTCATTGTTAGGTGGGCTAATAAAAATGTTTTGTGAGCTATTAACTTTTATGGGCTGTCTTAAAAGACAGAAATAATTGTGAAATTTACTGACATCAAAAGGGGATGATAGCCACAGGTTTGATGGCTTTCAAATTAAAAGATTAGATACTGCCATGAGAAAAAGTGTCAGTGATACCGATCTTTGTAGATAAATGGAATCCTCCATTATCAAATCTACCACACATTGGAGGTAAACAGAGGAAATTTGACTTCTATACGTCCTTTTTGTAAACTTCCTGAGGCTGGTTGATCCCTGTTAGAGGCATAATGCTGGGCTACAAGTGGCTTTGGCTTGACAGAGACAGACAGTTCTTAGGTAGGTAGATCAAATGAAATCTTTGTTCAGAACTCATTTAATGCGGAAGTAAGTTCTTTTTGCAATATATTTCCAAATAATATCAGTTTGGTTTTACAATAATTCAGTACGAAGCACACTGTGTGAATGCAAGTCAAACTGAAATTTAGGATCCTGCTGTCTGTTTTAAATATTTTGGTTGTTCATCAAGCAAACTGCAAATCAGGAAAGTCCTATCCAGGGTAAATTTTTTGTTTGTTTGTTCTTTGCAGACATCTATCAAGTCCTTGCTAAGTTAGTTGCATATTTGACACTGAATGAGTTCAACAATGAATTAAACATAATTGGAGAGAGATCAAAGCTTTATCTATCCACTTAAAATTGTTTGATGGTTACAAGAACAGCTAAAGTAAGTCTGCAAGCCTAAGCATAAGTTAGGAGGAAGTAAGGATCATTAAATACAGTAGAGTAAAAAGTTGAAGGCTTTCATGGCCGGCATCCATAGTTTTTTGTGGAGCTTTCGGGCTATGTGGCCATGTTCTAGAAGTTTAGAAAGCTCCACAAAAAACTATAGTAGAGTAAGACTTTCTTAGGTACAAATTGAAAAATCTAGTTACTGTTCCAGTCCACAGCTATTTCTCTTAGTTTCACTTTGGGTGGTTTCTCTTACTAACAGCTGTAATTCTGCTGTGACAGAAAGGAGCCAAGTTAAACTGCAACTTTCTTTGCCTCAACTGTGCATATTTTGCTCAACTAATAGTATTGTTTGGACATGCCGGCTGAGGACAATCAGGTATTCAAGTAGGGCTTAAAGAACGTTACAAATTACAGGTGCGTCAAATTATGTGTTGTGGAAATTGCTAAAACAAATCTATGGGGTGGCAGATGCTAAAGGCTTGCATTTATACCAAAGTAGTGCTGTTAGCAAGTTCAGTGCAAAAGAGCAGGTGTTTGAAAACTGCTTGTACAGAGGCAGCCTTACCATATGTTTGTGCTTATGTGGCGCTATGTCGCCGTCAGCTCTTGTGCCAGATTCCAGCTAGGAGCACCAGGCACAATTGTAGCTGCTAATTTTGCAACAGGTGGCACTTAAAGTTAATCCTTCCTGTATCTTAATAAGCATCTTCTTTTATTATCCTCATTGTATATATATTATATGTATGATTTTTATTGGAGGGTTTTATGGCTCATTAAGGTCAAGATAGATTTTAATTTCTTTCCAGAATATGTAAACCTGGTTTAATTTCTTCAGCTAACTGGTAATTGGTAGGGTTAAGGAATACTCTGATCTGGATTATATGGGGCCATCTTTGAAGGATGGGGAGATTATGTGGAGGTGCCAGATATTGGAAAGGTTTGTTTTCTGAATGACAGATATCAAGTTCTCTCAGGTGCTGCAAGAACCCTTTGAGTACTGGTATTCCAGACTAACATGGGTATGTCTCTGATTTCTACCCTTCTTTAAAACCAGTCTGCCAAAAAGCGAGTGCCTCATGTTTCTATGCTGGCTGTAGAAAACAGGTCTCTTCTCTCTTGCAAGGAAACCCAGACTACTAGTTTCTTACTAGGCCAATAAAAATGGTCTTTTAGAAATCATTGTGGGGATATTTTACAAGGTGCCTTTATCTGTAGTCCTGGAATCAGGCAGGAAAGTTTCTAACCAGCAAGTAAAGTTTTCTTTGTTGTGCTTTCTGTCAGTTGGCACTAAAAATCACAAAATACAACATCTGCTGCCAAAAAAAAAAAAAAAATTACCAGTAATATTTCAAATTTAAAGCACATAGACATCTTCACAATGCTGTTGTCTTTTTGAATGATTTGGCTTTTGGGGTGCTTTTGGCAGGGGGAAGGGTTTACATTTTTATCCTGACCTTTTAGAGATCCAAGTATTTTTTAGCTTCACACCTTTCCTCTGCAGTACCTTAGAATAAGACATAGTAACTTCCCTGGGACTACCAAGTGGTTGTTATGGCAGTGGATGTGCACATACATGTTCCTTTAAGTTGTCTGCTCACTTATGGCTACACCATTCATTTCAAAGGGTTTTCTTATGCAAGTAATACTGAAAACATTTTGTTACAAATTATGACTCATTTTACCTATGCACTGTTTTAATCTGTATTGTAGCCTGCCTTGAATTCTGTACTTAGAAACAGGCAGGACATTAAACAAACAAACAAACAAACAAACAAATGCAATGGGGATATGTAGACCCAAAAACCTAAACTTATTTCCCCTTTACAGGGAAAGGGTCTAGACTTTTGATCATGTCTGATTGCCTTTTACAGCTACACACTTATCCTTTCTATGAAAAGAAATTGATTTGATCGAAATATTTGAAATATACTAGCTGTGCTCGACTCTGAATTTTCAAACTACAGCAGTTATGTGTGAGCTAGTTTCCATGGGCTCATTTTCCCCCTTATCATCTCAAACGATTGTGCCGTAGTTTGTAAAGCTGACATCATAGTGTTTAGCATCTGCAGAGTGTTGATGTTTACATAGATTTGTATTCATTATCATGTAATCTCTACAACAGTCCTGTGAGGTATGTGAATCGTATTATTCCCTGCTGCAGATGGAGAGCTCAAGATGGGAAAGAGAATGGTTTGAGGAGGCTCTGTAGTGACCCTTAGTCATAGAGACCTGTTCTGCATTTTATAGTGGAGGGGTATGAATTGTCCTTTGGTGCTCTTGAGAATAACTATACTCCCCGAAACCGTTGGTCCACCTGATGGTGAGCACTTGTTTGATAATACTACAGTGCATCTACTCTGCAGTCTGAACAGGTCAAACATTTTCCCTTTAAACTGAATAAATCCTCAAGATGCTTTGTAAATAAACAACAGCTGTATAGGAGAGTTTGCTTCCAGTACAAAAAGTAAAGACCTCTGAATAAACAAAGGCTATTTACACCTGCCACAGTTCTTCTTGTGCCTCCACTTTTATTTATTTTTAATTTTTTACACTTCCTTGTTGGTTCATGGAAACAGTTTGAGTTCAATAAAATAAGCAGAATTGGTTTGATATGGTTTTGGCCTGCAGATATTCTAAATGTATGTTTCTGTGGCATTCATCAGTAATTATCATTCAGCATTAATTACCTAAACAAGGGTGGAGAAGTGATAGTTTTGTCCCCATTTCTATAATTCTCAAAGAACATCCAACAGCCAATGGTGTATGCAAGTATGTTTCAATGTTTACTTAAGGTTTGTAAAGAAGCTAATAAAAGTTACTAGCCTACTAGGGGCTAGCAGAAGAGATTGAAGAGCTCCATAGCACCTGCAGCAATCGACTGTAATTTTATGCTGATAATAGTGTTTTCTTTTTCCACATAGCTTCCCTGAAGGGTACAGAGAAGGAATGGGAGCCATCCACACTCCACATAAACCCCTCATTTACCAGCTTCCTGACATACAAGTCTAGTTTACAAACAAGTATAATTATGAGCATCCTTCACATGCATCTATTTTTTGTTGCTGATGGAGTAACAAATAGCCAATTCAAGTGGCCAAGAAGGTCACAAAGAACAGATCTCTGTATTCTTATGCTTGATACTACGGTATCCAACGTTATAATGATCTTGTACCTCACATAGAAAGAGTGTACACATTTTACTGCATTATTGCTATGCACCAACTTGCCATCAAAAGTATCCATCTATACCCATTTTATGCATCTGGCTAGCTTCATTTCTCTGTTATTTATTTCATGCTTATCTTACCCATGAACCTGGGAGGTCACATGGGTCCCACATACACACAATCGTAGCACAACTTCACTATAATGTTGTGGCTTATGCTGACCAAGTGTACCATATTAGAATGCTCATGTAGGATTTATTTGTTTGAAAATGTACTCATAAGAAAGTATCCATATGCATGGCATGGAGGTATATAAAGAATACACCTTATCAATAGCTCTGCCTGAACTTTTCCATGATGCAGAAATTCCTAAAAGCTAGTGGGAAGTTTGTAGATTCTCATTTGCTCCTTACTGGTGGGAAAAACTTTTCTAATGGAGATTAAAAATGGGGCACTTTTCATGCAGGTAAGAGTAAAGGAGGGGATGTGCTGAAGCCAAGTAGAGCATGCTGGTGAGATCTCTTACTTAAAAAAAAAAAAAAGAGTTAAAGGGGCTTGATCATACTTTTCTCGGAAATTACTTTTCAGCTGCAGTTAACAATAGCCCAACACTGGTTCAGAAGTCAAAGTGCCTCTGGCCCCAGTTGAACATTGTTTCAGCCATCTGGAAAGATAAGCTGCCTGGACCTAGTATAAAGGGCAAATGAAGCAAGGTGGGGAGAGATGATGTAGATAAGACCACACAGCAGGAACTAGGGGTCGACTAATAACGGTGATAGGTGGACCATGCAGTGCTTGGGCTAAAAAGTGGATTCTTAGATGGTTCAAAACACCAAGATATTCTGTGCTAGACTCTGGTGAGAATATCTAGCAGTACAGGCAAGAAAAAAATACATATTTGTTCCTAGAGTATACTTTATTAGATCAAGTTTTACTTGGAAATTCCATGCATGAACAAAGTGTATTCCTTCAGTGTTTACACAACATTACCTTTTGGCTGTCACCCAAAGATATTAGATTTTTCCTCCATTATTTTTCCTGTTGCTTTTGTTGAAGCTACACATATTAAAAAATCAAATTTCCTCCATGTAAATTTACTTAATATTGAGGTGTTAGTGCAGTCATGCAAAAGCCTGGGCTCTTGCGACCTTCTATCCAAGTAAGTGTAATTCTTACCTCAGGGAAGCAATACAGGATAATTGCTTTTGGAAGACAGGAAAGTGGGTCAGGTATTAGAAGGAAAAACCTGTATTTGTTTCCTCTACTTGTGAGGTTTGCAGACCCCATGATCACAAGTTGCACATGATTTGAACCCCAAGCTTGAGAGGAACACTTAACTGAAGTAATGATGATCACAATTTTGACACCTCTACTTTTTCGAATTGTCCCATTTCTGGTTTTGTACTGTCTTAACGGTAGCTTTCCTGGAACAAATTTTGGGAATTGTGATTTGGTGTGGATACTGAAAAGTCTCTGCTTAACCAAACCAAAAAGCAAAATACTGTACTTCTGTATTCTGCTTCCTGTATCAGACAAGGTGGTGCCTCTGGGAAGCCCACCTGCAGAATATGAGGGCACAAACTCTTTCCCTTCTGTTGCCAACTTTTAAAAACTGGCATTATGACATCTGAACCTGGAGAATCCTTGTAACACGTTGTTTTGCATTCCAGTTTCACTGTTGTTAAATATTGGTCAGGTGATCATGACTCATAACTATCCTCTGTAATTTTTTTGATTCTACAGTATTTTAAAGCTTTCCCACCCAGTCAGTGTTCTGTTGAGGGGGGGAGGCATTCCTCCAGTTATATAGGGAAGATCGGCATGTAATTAAGCTTCACTTTAAGACTGTTGTTTTTGTTTGTTTGTTTGCAATTTACAACAGGTTAATACAACTTTTTTGAATTTGCAGCAAATTCTCAGTTGAAGAGAAATGAGTTTAATGAGTTGGTTAATGGCTGCCATGTCCTGTTTCTGATTTGTAGACCAGGATGACTAACTTTTTCTGTTGTAAGGCCCACATCCTGTCTGTGCTAGGAGCTGGGGAGGTATACATGCATGTACTTGCACACACAAAAACAGACATACTCTCTTCCTAATACACCTTAATATGTGCGTGCACGTAGTCTCCTCTTCATCTCAATATACAGTTCTCCTGCTCATCACTCATTTCCACCATGATTTGCTGTTTACCTCACTGCTAGAGTGGTAACCAAAAAGCAAACAGCAAAGGGGACAACACTTCTCCACCTACACTATAGCTGAACTGAGCTGCAGGAAAGGTGGGTGGGATCTGACTGGCTTCAGGTGGAATTCATGCCGGCTACGGGCCAAAGGTTGTGAAGAAAACAAAAAACGGGAAAGCATATTTTCACAGTATAAGAATGAGAGGAGACAAGGTCCCACATGTTACTCAGTGATCAAAAACTTGTATTTTTTATTAAAAGTTTTACTTCTTAAACTTTTTATTTGGACTTATTTTTCTTAAAATAAAATAAAAGTTTTGACCATCACATAGCATGTGGGAGTTTGTATCCTCTCATTCTTACCCCTTATAGACAAAAGAATTTTGTGTGAAGGTATTTAAACAGAGGCTGGATGGCCATCTGACAGGGTTGCTTTGATTTCAGAGTTCCTGCATGGCAGGGGGTTGGACTGGATGGCCCTTGGGGTCTCTTCCAACTCTATAATTCTATGAATTTATGAAATTGGATTACTCTGTGTCAGCCCAGGGAACTGGGGAAGGGAAACATGCATAGTTCATATTTTTCAGTGTGTTGTGAGGCTAATTGGAAAGTTGCTAAACGGTGCCTTGATGATATGTGGGAATTCCACCCCGCAGGATTAGTCACTAATTAGTGACTGACAATTGATTGTGCCTCTCCCAGTCCCCACCTAAACCAAGCTTAGCACACTTGGAGAGGCCCCACGTGATCAAATATTACTGTTGCTAAGACCAATTAAGCAAGCAAATTTGGCAACACAAAAACTGTAGGATCATGTGAGTACTAAAAGGGTGTTGCAGTACACAGTGAGCAAAACAATGAACTACTGTATATGTTTAGACATGATGGTAAAAACTTACACAGACATTTTGCAGCTTTAAAATTGTGGAGCAGTAGCAAAAAAAAAATTAACCAGAAAATCCAAATTGTTCTTTCGCTTTCTTTATTTTATATTTTAAACAGAGGCTGAATGGCCATCTGTCAGGGGTGCTTTGATTGTTTGTTCCTGCATGGCAAGGGCAGCCCTTGAGGTCTTGTCCAACTCTGTGATTCTATGACTCATAGTGTAAGAACCGAACTTATAAAATATGAAGAAGATTCTAAATCCCAAAGTGTGAGGCAGTAAAAACCTTTCATCCACTAGCCTTCAATATAGAATTTTTAAAATATCTCATGAAAATAAGATGTTCATGCCTACAGAAGGATTTCTTGTGTTTCCCAGCACCTGAATGACTGACCTCCAGGGAGCTTGCAAACGAATGGAAGAACCTATTTACAAGTGTTACTGTTGTCCAAACAAATTGTAAGTTCAGGAGTCCCTACCTCTCTGGCCAATGTCTCATTTTAAGCAGGTTAATCATCCCTTTTGCATGCTAGTATATTAGAGTAGATACATGGCCAAGGTTCATACTTTGCCAACACTACAAGGACTGAGAGTCTGTAAATGAAGCACTGGAAACATAGACCTAGTGTGCACAACTCTTTTTTATTTCATGTCAAAGTAGCATGTTGAAAACAATCCTTTTCTTCATCTGGAAAAATCAAATATTCTCCATTCTCACTTTTGCCTGTATGTCTTCCACTTCAGAAGATTGCTTAAATTACCACACCTACATGTAAACTTACATCCAAGTGACCCTTCTATAAATATTGTTAATTATATTGAACTCTTAATTGTCTAAATGTTGCTATAATCTGATTATCTGCAATGCCCCTAGAACCACTGGATAAGGACAGTTCCACTAGATGACTATAGAGTCCTCACATTGACATTCAACCACCAGCATAAGCATTCATGGATGAAGAAAGAAATATACAACCCTATCTTCCATTATTAACAAGTCTGAAAGCTTGCTTGGTTTTGATCCTATCTCTGTATAAAAATAGTGTGTATGTCAGCCTCTCCTGGTTAACGCTATTGCTATGTCAGCAAAGATGGCCTAAAATTACAAAGAAGTCTTTGTTTGACTGAAACAAGGCAGCAGACAAGCAATAGTCTGGATCCTTGGTAAAAATGGGGGAGGGAAGGTACATAAGAGATGTTGTTTTGTAGGTTCCGATTTGTCATAATTGTGTGAGCATTAGGCATTTTCTGTCATGTCTGATATTTTACAGTCATTTCTGTCTGCAATTCTCAGGGTGATTTAGCATTCCTAAACTTTTAAAAAGTACTTCACTCATCTTAAATTGAGGAAAAATAGAACCCAATTGAGGTCCCCTTTTAGCCATCCTTTAAGAGCTATTCTTCTATTAGACAATTTCCAGAGGGGTAGCCATCTTAATCTATTGTGGCAGTGATAGCAAAGAGCTTTGTCGCACCTTTAAGGCTAGTGCATTTATTCTGATATAGCTCTGCCAGGAAATTATAGTAGTATACTTGGAAATCTTTAAGGTATCTCAAGACTATTTGTTTTTCTCCATGAGAGGTTCCTGCATAGCTAAAGAGACACTTAAATGAGCCAATTGCATGAGTGAGACTTGATCTTGGGGTTTTTCCCACACAGCCAGCACATCTCCTTCCAGGCACAGTACTGATTCAGTGGGAAAGACCCAGTGATTGATGTCCTCCCTGTATCATTAGGTCATTTCAACATTTTCACACCCATGCAGGAGCTACTCAGAAATAAGTGGCTTCCCAAGACCTAATAGGACATCTTCCATCCATAGTTCCAAAAGTCCCACCAGTCAATGAATACATTTAAGAAAGTGTGATAGGTCAATGATAGGATGTATGTCTAGTGTGCAGAAGATCCCAAATTCAGTGCCGGGTATCTTCAAACAGAGCTAGGAAAAGCTAAAACCCTGCCTGTCACTGTAAATAATACTAGACTAAATGTACCCGTGTTCTGATATGGTGTAAGGCAGTTTCCTATGAAAGCAAAATCAAGGCTGAGAACCTATACTGATTCACCATAACATAAATATCTGCCAGCTGAGTTTTGTTACACAACCCCTATACTGAATATCAGTGTAACACATTTGTGCATTAATGGGCAATGCAAATGGCAGGCAACCCATTGTGTAACTGCATTACATAATGTGCAAAGGCAATGCATAAAGGCAATGGCCAGTCACACCTTATTCTGTGTTCTTTGATCTGCTGGCACATGTGCAACAGTCCCACATGCACAACTCTGTGTGCTGCTGTCAGATAGATAAAACCATTATGCATGCCCTCCCCCAAAATCACCCCACATCCATAGCACAGTTTACACCTACATATGTCACTGGTGGCTCAAGTGGTTAAGATGCTGACTTTGTTGATTGCAAGATCGGCAGGTTGGCAGTTTGAGACCTGCATGCTGCATGATGGGGCGAGCTCCCATCACTAGTCCCAGCTTCTGCCAACCTAACAGATCTAAAGTATGCAAATGCAAGTAGATAAATAGGTACCACTTCAGTGGGAAGGTAAACAGCATTCTGTGCAATCCTGCTGGCCACATGATCACAAAGTAGTCAACACTGGCTCTTTTGCTTAGTAATGGAGATTGGCATCACCCCCTATGGTTGGACATGACTTGACAATCTTGTCAACGGGGAATACCTTTACCTTTATGTCACTAACAGGATGCCAGTCCATATGAAAATTCAAGGATAAGGCAGAGATGGTATTTAATCTGTAATTTCAGTTTTTAATTGCTGTCAATTAATTGGTGATGGGAAATGCAGTGACTTGAATTATTCTAACCATAGTGCTCAGTTGCATAGCTTTACACTTTAGTTCTAGTTCTTTCATAGCTGCCCTTCCCATTCCTAGTCTTCTGATTTCTTGAGTGCAGTCTCCTTTCTGATCAATATTATACCCAAAATATGGGAAAGCTTTCTCTGTTTTGATTTCTTCATTGTCTAGGTTGAATTTGTTTAGATCTTCTGTGGTCATTATTTCTGTTTCCTTTATTCAGCAGTAATCCTGCCTTTGCACTTTCTTCTTTAACTTTTCTTAGTAATTGTTCCAAGTCTATGATGTTAGCTGCTAGTATTATGGTGTCATCTACATATCTTAGATTGTTGATTTTCCTTTCTCCAAGTCTAAACCTGCTCTTCATATGATATTTTCTGCATACAAGTTGAACAAATAGGGTGATTGTCTACCCAGAGGATTTTCACTGTCACCAGAGGAAGCAAGCTCTCCCACTTCTAAATGAAGGGCTTGGAAGTAACACTATACTAGCAATGACATCCTATATAATGTGTTTATTTTGTAGGGTAATGACAGTTAAACAGCTAATAAGGTAGTGATCAGCAATATGGAGGAATTTCATATGTATACAATGTAATATTTCCTCACTATTTCCAAGATGTTAGGGGGGGGGGTTGTTGCTGGTTTTCTAAAAAAGGAGTTGAGAATATGAATCTAAAAGTAACATTCTAGTTGTTTACTTTTTAAAAAATTAATTCCAAAACTAACATATTAGCTTTCTAAAAAATAACATTCCAAGCTCTGCTGAAATGAGTGACAAAGAGCATAACAAAAAAGAACCCATTCTGTTACTCTTGAAATTCAGTTCATTGAAAAAGGAACTTGAACTGAAACATTCTTTTTGACAGTTGTTATTAAACAAAAGCACATTAAAAACCTTGCCTCATGTACACCCTGCTGTCTTCAAGACCTTTTGCCCCCTGCCAGCATGGTGTAGTGGTATGGGTACTGCACTAGGACTCCAAGAAACCAGGGTCTGAATCCTTGATCAACAATGAAGACCAAATGGGTGACCTTCGGCAAGTCATACTCTCATGGAAGGCAAAGAAACCACCTCTGAATAAATTTTGTCAAGAAAACCCTAGCATAGGGTCACCAAAAGTCTGATTCAACCTGAAGGCACATAACAACACAAACTAGCATCTACATTTGCAAACAAAGCTTTCTATACGTAGGGGCCTGATTTACTACCCCCAATTTCCAGATGCCACAATTAGATTCTAGCCCTACTTCTGAGATTCGTTTTTAAACTAAGTGTACAATAGTGTAGCGATTGCGTAACCTCTGCTTGAAGACCCAGTTCTTGAGAGCAAGTTGATCCTGTTGTTTTGCTACTTGCAGGGCAAGCCTGAACTGGAAGGAAGAAAGAGAACAAGAAGTGCCTGTTCCACCTTTCCCAAAAGTTGTTTTCTTGCAGAACTTGTTTAGCCACAGGGAACTTGACAGCACTTTAGGCAATGTCAATGAATCAGATGTGGGATAAGCTGCTGGTAGCTACAGTCACCAATACAAAGAGCTTTGGTTTTGAAGATGTCTGTTAGTATTCCATTTAGCAAATGGCTGCTCCTTACTGGCATTTTGTAATCATGCCACATTCCACCACAGGAATGATTGCAAGGCTAGATCATTATTATTTTTAAATGCATTTGCCACAGACAGAAAGAAAGGCCAAGAGCTCAACCATATTTTGCAACTAGCCCTGGTTAAAAACATTTGTAGCCTGCACCAGTTAAGGTCAAAGGTTGGGAGGTTTAGGATTTCGTGGGAACATGCGCTTGTTTGGACTTGGCCCAAAAGCTTAGTTTACCTGTTTGACAGGTAGCAATTAGAGAGTAATAGCTTGCCAAGATGGAATGTCGCTGCTGAGGCCCATTGCTGAGGATCTGGTTTACCTGTTCAGCAGGTGTGGGCTGTAGGGCTCAGATAAGTATGTGCACACACAGCATTCCAAAGAATCAATTTTCTCTTAAAAGACACAGCTATGGCTGCAGGGCACAAATGGGCTGGGCTAAGCCTCCCTGGAAGATGGTTGGTTATTTGCATAGCAAAGAAGCAAAATAAATAGTGGCACAGAAGATAAGCCAAAAAAAAAAAAAGTCTGACAACAGCACAAGAGTCCTTTCTCTCTTCCCTTCCCCCTCTTCTTTTCCTTCTAGTCTAGTAAGAACAAATGTTTGGCTAGCAATTGTGCAAATTGTGATCCCAGCGTACTTTTTGTATACCATACAGAAGGCATACATGATACTTTCTTCCTCCCATCTTTGACCAACCTGTAAACATTTCCCCTGAATCTATAGGTTTGCATGGCTGGTCTGAACTTATCCTTCTGTTGTTTGGGGGACTGTGGCTTTAAGTCCAAACTAGAGTAGAGCATGGATCCTGGTCTACTTTTTAAGCTGGGATGGACTCAGCATTGGCAGGCAGGTTATTGATAAACTTGCCAACCAGCTTTTCCCGTTCATTATTACTGAAATATCCTTAAATCTTAAAAACACAAGGTCTACTTAGATGTGTCCTCCATGTGTTCAGTGTATCTTATTCCAAAGTAAGTGTACACAAGATAGATTGCAGGCAGTTGTTTTTATTCCTAAGAATAATAAAGTAAATGGCTGTCTTAATATTCCTTGTTGTTTAATTATTTAGTACCCTTCCGATTGATAATCTCTGAGGACCTTCAACTAAATTGATCTGGTGGTTCAATTTAGCCAGATCATCAGGGGATGCCACCCTCCCAGCCTAATCTTGTGGGGGGGGGGGCTTCAGCCCACATGCTTCTCCTGTTCTGAGATCCAAGGAGTAGACCCACTGAATCAGTTGTTGAATAATGAGTGGATATTGTCATGAGCCCTGGTGGCGCAGTGGTTAAATATCTGTATTGCAGCCACTCACTCAGAACCATAAGGTTGCGACTTCAGTATCAGCAAAAGGGCTAAAGCTTGACTCGGGCTTGCATCCTTCCAAGGTCGCTAAAATGAGTACCCAGACTGTTGGGGGCAAGTAGCTTACAGTTGTAAACTGCTTAGACACTCCTTAGGTGGTATGAAGCGGTATATAAATGAAGCTGTTTTTAATTCCATTGATTCAATGGGCCTTCTCTAGTTGGGACTAATAATAAATCAAGGAGTCTTCTTTTTTCAAGCCAAAGTATGATAGCCTCAGCTTGATCATTTTGATTTCTAGAGAGAGTCTGGGGGAAAAGATTCCACCTCAACATTAGGAAGAACTAGCTGATAGTAAGAGCTGTTAGACAGTGGAACATGCTGCCCAAGAATGTGATGGAGTCTCCTCCTTTGGAGGAGGCTGGATGGCCATCTGTTGGGGGTGCTTTGATTGTGGCAGGGGATTGGGATGGATGGGTGGCCCTTCTCTTCCAATTCTATGATTCTATGCTATAAGTATTGGCCATTTTGGTAGTCCAAGGTTTCCATAAAACTCTTCTCTAGCATATTTGAAAATGCACGGTTTTTTTCCTGGCAGCTTTCCTGTGAGTCTGGACTACACAGTATTTAAGTCAGGATGGGGAAGCTTGTTCTTTTCTAAATGTAGATTTTAGAAACTAAATGAACCACTGGTGCATTTAATATTGCCTCTCCAAACCCACTTGAGACTTGGCTTCACCTTTTAATTGCCTCAGAAGAAATGATGGAAGTGATTACGGTATTTGCTTTGCTTTGCTACATCAGCTGGAAACGAGTGCATTTTATTACCACTTTTTCCTAAAGTACACTAGAAAAAAAGAACACTTCTTTAAGGTTGTTTCCTCCATTACATTTTGTACTTGGTTTTAAAACCAAAACCAATACACACACACAAGTTATTTAAAAAAAAAACAATTAACTTTTGAACAGTTATTAAAAAGGTATAATTTCTAACATATATGATTCCATTCTCTTTGAAATGGAATGAGTAATTTAAATGATAAACTAAAGACACAATTATACAAATGTATGTACTTTAGATGATCTTAGATTATAAATGCATTTGGAATGCATTTATTCCATTAATGAAGTAAATATATTAGCTGGTATTACTTCTCTAACAGAAGCAGAGGCAGAAATAACATGGAAATAACAGGAATAAGAATCTATACCACCAAAAGAAAAAAGAGCAGTTCAACATGTTTCATCAAACTTTTTATTCAAAACTAGCAATATGCGCATGTGAAATGAAACAACCAGGTCAGGTAAGCCTTGAGGTCAACACTGGAGGTAGCTGGGGAGGCAGTTTTACATACTTCCAGACTTGCAGATCTGTAAGTTTGGCAATTGAAATGGAAATCATATCATAAGAGAAGTAGAGGCTGTGGAAGGAAAATCCCTAGATGCATTTTGGAAGAACCCTTCAGGTGATCTTTAGAAGGTTCAAAGGGCTTTTGTTTACTAATGCAAGGCTTACCAGACCTGACTGGTTCATTTCATATTTGCATATTATTAGATTTGTGGGGTAGCTGAAGCATGTTGAACTGCTCTGTTGTTATGTAGTGGTGGAGGAATCTATGCCTATGTTTTCCATATTATTTCTGCCTCTGATACCAAATATTATGTTAAAGAAGGAATTTCAGGAAGACATCTACCTTAAGTGAGGTGAACATGTATATTTGGGTCCTTTCAAAAAACAGTACTGATTTTTCTAAAATATGTTTCTACAGAGCAATGCATAAATATAATAAAATTTGGGGCATCTCAATGAAAATTGAATGTACAAATATATGTGTTGCAAAGGCTAATTCTTATTTTTAGGGCCAAACTGTTTTTGAACCATTGTTGTTTATTGGTTTGAGTGCTGTGCCAGGACTCTGGGAAACCAGGGTTTGAAACCCCATTTGGCCATGGAAACCCACTGGGTGACCTTGGGCAAGTCACACTCAGAGCCTCAGTGAAAGGCAATGGTAAACCCCCTCTGAACAAAAACATATCAAGAAAATCATATGAGAGGTTTGCCATAGGTTGGAGTTGACTTGAAGGCACATAACAAAAATGTCGAACTATTTTTATCATCAGCTCCATCCTCAGTTACATGGGTTATAATCCTTTCATGGGTTATAATCATCAGGATGCAGCACTAAATCTAGACCAAGTCACCTGTCAATTTATGGCAACCCCATGTATTTCACAGGGGTGTTTTTTTTTTTCAGGGAAGGAATACTGAGAAGTGGTTTTGCCAGTTTCTTCATCTGAAATAAAACCTACAGCACCTGGTGTTCATTGGTGTTCTCCCATCCAAGTAATAACCAGAGCTGACCCTGTTTGGCTTCCAAGCTCAGAGGGCATGAAACTGTTGATGCTGCAGGGATTATTTTTCTTGATGTAAACTGTATGACAGAAGGGTCTCGGTCAAGAACCAGCATTAATTATCCAGCCTACATGAATGGATTTCAGCATAATAGCAGAGAGACTGCTGTTTAGAGAGTCAGTGTGGCATAGTGGTTTGAGTCTTGGACTATGACTCTGGAAACCAGGGTTCAATTCCCAGCTCAACCATGGAACCCACTGGGCAAGTCACATGTTCTCAGCTTCAGGGGAAGACAGTGGCAAACTTCCTCTGAACAAATCATGCCCATAGGGGTTTTTTCCACCATTAATGACTTTTTGCTAACAATAGATGTTTTGTTTACTCCTCCTCCTTTGGCTTATTTCTTTGTTTCCTCCAAGTTTAGTTATGATCCATAGAATAGCTTGAGGGAAAATTGATCTTGCTAGCAATAATACATTGTTGTGTGCTGCTATCTTTGTTAAAATGCAAAGTATTTTGAAGTGGCTTGAAGGGATATTTAAGGCCCATTGGCATTTACAAAAGACCAGCTGTTTAAAAAAAACCTCCTTTGTTGTGATGTCATTAGGAGCTAGTGCCCTTCAAAACTTACCAGTATTTCATGCTGTTTTTACATTCTTTTCATGTAGATGGTAGGAAATAATTAGGAAAAGATAGGAAAATCCCCTTCTAAGATCTCATGTGCACTTGTGGCTCAGGAGAAGTTGAAATGGTGAGCCATGTTTTTCACTGGTATTGGATCTGTCTTTAATTCAGTTGTCAGGACATTCCCATTCTTTTTATGTTTCCTTCCTGCTCTCTGATGAAAATGCATCTGCTACTTTTAGTGTCATTAAATTTGGTGCTGCATACTCAATTCAGCAAGCCTCTGTACAAGCCCCCCTCTTAGAAGTGTTTTATTCCTTGTATTGCCTAGTCGTTTTAATTAATGTTGGTGTATGCTTTCCCTTTTATAGTGCTACTTATAAACTGTAATGAGACTGATTGATTGGAAATAATGGATGTGTCCCAAGAGTGGAGCCAGCCAATCACAGATTCTTATAGTTTGTATGGACCACCAGGTCCATCTCATCCAACCCCTTGCCATGCAGAAAGCCACAACTAAAACAGTTTTCCTCAACATGCATCAACATTTTTAGAGCTTGTCTACATGACTAAAATATTACTCATTCTACGCAAATAGAATGTGATCCCAGCACGTGAGATTCAGAGGAGTTTGGGCCGCAGAGGCAAAAAAACCCCCCACAAACTGCAGAAAAAGGCTTGACAGCTTTTATCCACAAAGATACACATTATCGATTGTGCAGTTGTCCATCTGCTTTCCATGAATTCAGATGGCCACACCTTTTCAGCAGAGAGAGGGTGAACAAATGCAAATTTACAGGGGGGAAAATGAAGGGTCGGAGAGAATGTGCAAAAATCCACAGCAATTAACATCATACACTTAGGTGTAGATAGCCCCCAATCATCAAGAGGTGAAAGTCCATTGGAAAGTAGATGTTTGAAGGGATTCCATGCTGAATGGTTACTCTGTTTGGATACAATAGCTTTGAAAATGGACTGTACAGTGGACCCTCCACATTTCCACAGGACCCCTGTCATGAAAGTGGGAAAACCACAAATAAATAAATAAAAAACAACAACCACTTTTTTTAACCTGAGGGAACACATCTTTAGGAATCTCTAGGTCCTCCAGTGCAACCCTATGTTCAGCATCATCCAAATGTTGACCACAGAATTGCACCGGAGGACCTACAAATACCAAGAGAAATGTTTTCTCTAGAAATCTCTAGGTCCTCAAGCATGACTCTCTATGGTCAACTTCCAGCTGAACCACACTGGAGGACCTAGGGATTCCTATAGAGAATAAATAAATTAAATCCGTGGATAATCAAATCTGCAAAAAACCCACAAGTGTGGCAGGCTGACTGTATTTGTTTTTATTGCCCTTTTATTTATCACATATTTTCCTCTTTATTTTTATTTTAAAAAAGCTTTTGCTATGTCTTTCTGAGTTTATTGTTTTGCACAAAAGGGAGAGATATAAATATTTTAAACAAAATAATAAAACAACTATCTTCTGATTAACATTTATTTAATAGACATGTCTTGTCATCATTGTGAATTGGTCTAATTTTGTTTTTGATTACTAACCACTGGGAGTCATTATGGCTAAAAGACTCTGTAAAAATAGCAAATAATAAAATAAATAAATAAATCTTGCACAAGACAGTCCATATAGTCACTGGGTATTAGGCCTTACTTGCCACAAACAACTAAGTGAATGGCTGTTTGCAAGCTTTCTGTAGCAGTACTGCTTACACTCCAGTGTACTTTCATAGCCTTTAAGCCAGTCTTTCATGGTTATACCAAAAGCTGGGGGTGAAATTTCTGGGATGCAAGAAGACTCATCTGACATGCTCCAACATGAAACCCACAATGGCTAGGAGAAGGCAGAAACTTAGTGTAAACACTCTCCTTTTGAAATCAGAGTTCACCACAATGGCTTGCGCTTAATGAAATGTGCTTTTAAGCCAGATTTGAAGTGTTCATTCCCATTATTCTCACTAGTCTTTGTTTTTAACAAAGAAGTTTATCTGATTTTTCTTTAAAAGGCACATTTTCTCACTTCAGATAGTAAGGAATCTGAAGATAATATGGAATCCCCTCTTCCTCCATGTCTGCCTGCCTTTTCTCCCTTTCCATACCTAGTGCCTATTAGGATAGACAAGGGAGAAAAGCTCTTGCATAGAGCATAGATTTATACAATTATCCACCAGTAAGTATTGAGATGCTTTCTGTCTTGGGTGTTTTTAAAGAGAGGTAAAACAGGTTCTTGGCAAATAAATCTATCTGTGGTTATTAGCAACAACAGCTGAAATTAAAAATCTAGATTAAGTCAAAACAGTGCACCTCAGAATAATAATTGTTAGTATTTGGAGTTTGCCTTCCCCCTCTATTTGCAGCCTTCATGGAGTCATTTTCTTTGCCATCACTTGAAATGGAATGGTAGACTGAACAGTCTAGGGCTGCATCTGCACTGCAGAAATAATTACATTTGACACCACTTCAGCTGTCATGGCTCTATGCTATAGAACTATGGCTCAATGCTATGGGGATTTGTAGTTTTGTGATATATTAGCATTCTCTTTCAAACAGCTCTAGTGCCACAACAAATTCTGCACCCACAGATTCAAACATCCATGGCTTGAAAATATTGTTTTAAAAATCCATAAAGCAAACCTTGATTTTGCCATTTTATATTGTATATATTGGCACTTGAGCATCCACAGTCCTTAGTCCCATGGAGGGTCCTGGAACCAAACCCCAGCAGATACCAAAGAATCACTGTATCTTTTTAGGTTGAAACAGACTAACAGTGCTGTCTGTGATATGCCTCTGATATGTATATAGTCATCAATTCTGGAGTCCTGTGTTGTTTCTAGGCATGAAGTAGTGTCAGTTGCAGGATTTATTTGTTGATTGATTGACTCTGGGAGTTGCAGTCCAAAAGCATTTGGAGAACCACATGGCCTAGACCAATGGTTCTCAAACTTTGCTCTTCCAACTTTGCTTAAACTTTAAACTTCAGTCAGATGGCCAATGAACAGAAATTCTGGGAGTTGGTTCAAATATCTGGAACACTAAAGACAGGGAACCCCCTGGTCTAAACTACAGCAATATTCTCTTTCCCAAAGGATTCAGCCAAATATGCTAGTATTCATTTGTTTGTTCCTGCACCAGAGGTATACTGCATAGATGGAGAACCTACAGATGTTGAGTTCCCAGCACCCATCTGCCACAGCCAGCTTTACCCATGGTCAGGGATTTGGGGATTTGCAGGCAACATTTGGAAAGCCAAAGCTTCCCTACTCCCAGTATACTGCCTCTGACTTTGAAAACTCCATATACAGTAGTCAAGTCTAAGATAGTGCCTTCCAGATGTTATGGACTACCGCTTCCATTATCCTTCACCCCTCACTGGTGTTATAAAAGGAAGTGTAGTCAAAAACACTGTGAAGAAGGGCAGCATTTAGTTATTGTGATTAATACCTGCTGATAATAGCCTCTGTCTTGTACAAATCTGTCTAATCCTTTCTCAAAGCAACCAAAATTATAAGGCATCAACCTTCTCTCAGGGTAGTGAATTTTGTAAGCTAACTACCTGTTTTGTGAAGTAGTTCCTTTCAGCCCTAAAACCTGTGCCCACCAGCATCATTGGAATTCTGAGTTCGGCAGTTATGAAACATAGGGCCCAAACAGACAGGCCAAAATAAAGCTGCTTCAGATTAGTTTGAAGGTATGCTGTTTAAATCATAGAATCATAGAGCTGGAAGAGACCACAAGGGCCATCCTGTCCAATCCCCTGCCATGCAGGAACTCCCAATCAAAGCATCCCTGACAGATGGCCATCCAGCCTCTGCTTAAAGACCTCCAAGGAAGGAGATTCCACCACTCTCTGAGGGAGTGTGTTCCCCTGTCGAACAGCCCTTACTGTCAGGAAGTTCCTCCTAAGGAATCTCTTTTCCTGTAGCTTGCATTCTTTATTCCAGGTCCTAGTCTCTGGAGCAGCAGAAAACAAGCTTTCTCCCTCTTCAATATGACATCCCTTCAAATATTTAAACAGGGCTATCATATCACCTCTTAAACTTCTCTTCTCTAGGCTAAACATACCAAGCTCCCTAAGGCGTTCCTCATAGAGCATGGTTTCCAGACCCTTCACCATTCTAGTCACCCTCCTTTGCACACGCTCCAGTTTCTCCATCTTTTTTGAATTGTGGTGCCCTGAACTGGACATATCCCAAGTGGGGCTTGACCAAAGCAAACTAGAGTGACACTATTACTTCCCTTGATCTAGACACTATGGTTTTATTGCATTGGCTTTTTAGCTGCCGCATCACACTGTTGACTCATGTACTTGGACTCCTAGATTCCTTTCACATGTGGTTTCATTTAGCCAGGTGTCCCCCATCCTATATCTGTGCATTTCATTTTTCTGCCCTAAGTGCAGAACCTGTTTTGAATTTCATTTTGTTAGCTTTGGCCCAGCTTGATCCTATCCTCTGGGGTATTAGCTGCTCCTCCTAATTTGGTGTCATCTGCAAATTTGATAAGTATACCCCCAATTCTGTCATCCAAGTGATCATGTTGAATAGCACAGGGCCCAGGACAGAACCCTGTGGCACCCCACTGGTCACCTCTCTCCAGGATGAAAAGAAGCCATTGCTAAGAATTAGCCTTTACCACACATCTATTTGTACATTCAGTTTCCATTGAGATGCCCCAAATTTTATTATATTTATGCATTGCTCTGTAGAAAAATATTTTTGAAAAATCAGTACTATTTTTTTAAAGGATCCAAATATACAAACACATGCATCTTAAGAGGCCGGAAGCTGTGCCAAAGCCGTGCTCCAGTCCTAAGGACTGGAGCATGGCTTTGGCGCAACTTCTGGCTTCTTAAGATGCATGTGTCATTTAAACAGCATACCTCCAAAGTGACATGAAGCAGATTTATTTTGGCCTGTCTGTTCAGGCTCATAGAGGCTAAACAGACAGGCAAAAAGAGGTGCTTTCAGGATGGCTTGAAGGTATAGTGTTTAAATGACACACGCCTTGAAGCTAGCAGAAAAGTGCCCTTATGCAGAGAAAAGTTGTTTCAAAAAGAAGCAGCTTTTTTCCACTTCTTCCTGGCTTGACGCCGTGTCATGTGGTCATGATAGGAGCACTCCAGCTGCCTTGGGAGCTGGTGGTGTGGTTGGTGGGATTTCAATGTGGCTTTAGAAAAGGCAGCTTCAAGCCACTTTTTCCTGCCCATCTGTTTTGCCCCATGGTTTATCAAACTGCCCCAAACCTTTTATTCTTTCTTGGATGGGAAGGTGCTGCAACCCAATTTATTTATTTAAAGTCTTCTTAGCTGGCTCAGAACTCAAAAGGTTCCCAAGAAGCTTACTAGTTTGTTTTAAAAAAAATAAGACAGCCTCAAGCCTGCATGACTCTCATGATAACTGGAAACCATTCCATTTCTGCATATTCTGTTCTGACAGTAGTCTCTTGTCTTGAGTACAGATTACGCATCAGGCCAATTAAATGTTGTGGCATACCTATTTAAGAGCAATCACTAGTTTTTCATGATCTACAGAATCAAAGGATTTGCCATCATCTATAAAGCACTGGTTGATTTTCTTCTGGTGCGCTCCATTATTCAGCATATGTTTACAATATGATCCCAAGTGCCTCTTCCTTTGCTCACCCCAGCTTGGACATTTGACATTTCTCACTCTATATATGGTAAAAGTCTTTGTTGTAGCATTTTGACAGTCAGTTTGCTTGCATTGGAAATTAATGCAATGGCCCTGTGGTTACTCCAGTTGCTGGTGTCCCCTTACTTGGTGATTGGAATGTATATTAAGCCTTTCAAATATGTAAGCCATCCTTCCAAAATGTTTGTTGAATGAAACATACATAATTGTTCCAAATTAGTTTTAACCAGTTGGATGTAGCCCTCCATTGGATCCATGCAGAGGACAGGCCAGCTGAATCTTTATTTTGCTCAAGTTTCAGAAGGTGGTTTTAAAACTGCATTTTTTTTAAAAAAAAAAAAGTCTCATGTACTTAGATCTTAATTGAATTGCTACCTCCTCATAATACGGTTAACTCTTAGGATCTGTATTTACTATTTGGAAGGGGTAGTGTCTCAAAATAGTCTGGAAATAAAAACAGAAAATAGAGCTGATTCCACAAACCATTCATCTCATTCCAGAGGAATGCAAGGGTTAGGGTGAGAGCTAGAACATGTTCCTTGTTATAAAGTAGGAGGGGGAAGAGAGGAGCCAGTCCTTCTGGCAGCAGTTTTTATGAGCAGAGTCCTTTGAAATGACTAACTAGCTCAAGGTAAAAAGGTAGCAAGGTTTGGATTTATGAAATAAGTACAATGCAAAGCTTGGAAAAGTTACTTTTTGATCTACAACTCCTAGAAAGTTCCCAGCTCTTACAGGAAGAAGCATTTAAAAAAAACTCCATAAAGTGGATCTGGAAGAGTGTTGATTTGTAGCCACACTGCAGAATAAAAGCAGTTTGACACCACTTTAACTGACATTACTCTATCTTACAGCATCTTGGGATTTGTAGTTTAGTGACGCACCAGAGCTTTCTGACAGACCAGGCCAAATACAAATCCCAAGATGCTGTAAGATAGAGTTTTGGCAATTAAAGTGATGTCAAATTGCTTTAACTCTGTAGTGTGGATACACCCTTGGTCTCATGCACAAATGTGCATTCCAAAAAAAAAAAAAAACAACAACTTTCTTTCTTACTAGTTTGTTCATTTTTAAAAATTATTTCTTGTCCCACCTATTTTATTTTATTTTGGGAATTTGTGATCACCGCTACCAGGTGTGGTGTCATAAAAATATCAATCAAGAAATACATAAAAATGTTCATGTTTAAAGGGAACAAAACTATTTAAAACTTCAGATTGAGATCTAGAGTCCCAAAAATGATTGGAACAGGGTCAGTTGAAGGCAATGTCATGCTCAAAGGGGAGAAGCAGATAGTATCCTCACCCAGCTCACAAAATGCAGGATGCCCAAAGTCAGCTGAATAATTTTGGTGCATGAGACAGAAAATCCCATAAGCATCTCTTTCTATTTGTGATGGCTAAAAACAATAAAAATAAATTATACAACGAACTACTACCTTTTTGTGATGCCTAATATCTGCTGCCTGAGGTAGCAGCCACTAAATTCTGTCTAATGACTGGGCTGGGAAGAGGGAAAGTGGTTAGTTCTAAGGATAAAGGGACAGTTTCTACCCAAGATGGGCTTGCAATAAATCCAGTAATAAGTTTAAGGTCTGCTCAAAATATGAACAAATTTTGATGAACCCTGGTGAGCAAGTCATATGGGGATGGTATTTGACATGGAGTCAGTGATATAAGCATGCTGTGATAAGTTACTAGACTAGTCTCCACCAATTAGTAGAGTTGGTCAGGCATCATAAGTACAGTAGCTGATGCTGAAGGTTATGGAAAGGAGAGCAAATTGTTACTTGTAGAGATTATTTTTGGGACTACTGTAGTATTTTCAGAATCATTCCCATTATATTTCTGAAGGGGAAAAGTAATAGAAACTTGCCCCTCGATAACTTTGCTGGTTGAGTCATTTGTGTCAATTTTTAAAGCCACAATCAGAATCAAAACTGGCTACTATGTGCCACAATGAGATAGTCAAAAAAAGATGCATTTATATGATATTTGTATGCCTGTAAATATGTAATTATTTTTTAGTATTTATACTAAAATATTCCCACTCAGCTATGAAACCCACTGGCTGACCCTGGTCAAGTCACACTCTCAGCCTCAAAAGACAGCAAAGGCAAACCTCTGTAGAAACCTAGGAAAACTGCACGATACGTTCACCTTATGATTGCCATAAGTTGGAAATGACTTGAAGGCACACAACAACAAATTCAAGCAGAGCTAGAGAAAGTAACTTTATTTGAATCACAGCTCCCAGAATCCCTAGCCAGCATGGCCAGCTTTCCCAACCTTTATATTTATGATTGATTGATTTTTATTTATATCCTGCCTTCCTCCAACACAGGACACAAAGTGGCTTGTTGTTGCTGTTGTTGTGTGCCTTCAAGTAGTTTCCAACTAATGGTTTTCTGGGGCTGAGAATGTGTGACTCATCCAAGATCATTCCGTGAGTTTCCATGTGAGGAATCCATCCAAGTGGGGAATCGAACCCTGATCTCGAGTCATAGTCCAATGCTCAAGTTTACAACAAAGTAAAGTTAAAAACTTATTATATAAAAGTTTTAAAATTAGATAAACAATTTTTATTAAAAGCATCAAATTAAAACACTTAAAACACATTCATAACTAAAACGATATAAGCACTGTGCACATCATTAAAAGAACCTTCTGCCACATGAAAGAGCCAAAAACTTGTCTAAATAAAACAGGTTTTTGCATGCCAATGGAAAGTGAACAGAGAAGGAGCCAGTTAGATCTCCCGTGAAAGGGAATTCCACAGACAGGAAGCAGCCACTGAGAAGATACTGCACTAAACATCTTGTATTGTGAAATACAGTATTTGCAGCAATTTGTAGCCCAGTTTAAACAATGCAGAATCAAGAAAACAGCCCAAAAGTGGGCATGTTAACTGTTTGACCCAGAGCAATAATATTACTGAGGTTTTTGTGAGGTATAAAAATCAAGTACAGTGGGCCCTTGGTATCCGCTGTGGTTTGGTTCGAGGCTCCCCTTGGATACCACAATCCTTGGATGCTCAAGTCCTATTAAATACAATGGCATAGTAAAATGGGGTCCTATATATAAAATAGCAAAACCAAAGTTTGCTTTTTGGAATTTATATATCTTCTTAATATGTTCAAGCCATGGGCCAACTGTATAGCAAATATTCCTAAAATGCACTGTTTCACCCACACCCTTTCTTGAGTGCACTGTCATCTTAATAACAATGACAAGTGTCCCTTGCATCCTTGCTGAGAATCTTGACCCCCTTTAATGAAACTTGCTTGTCCCTTTCACAATGAAATCATCAGCTTTATTGTTGACTTCAGAGCTATGGTAATCCACCCACAATGAAATCTCAAATAACATCAGTTTTTATTTAGTTAGTGTTCTTTTTATTTTGCAAAGAGACATCCCACTGGTTTCAATCTCATCATTGCCATAGTGTAAACAAAGAGTTTAACATAACTGACCCCCCCCCCCTACTACTGCCTAAGGTTAGGCTCAATGAAGTGATAAGACATGGCAACAATTATCTCCTACTGGCCTCCATTCTTATGCATAGAGGGAAAGAATTAAAAGCCAGACAACTGAGTCTGTGCCTCAGAGCATATTTTCTGTATGAGTCTGTGCCTTCCAGTTACAGGTTGACTTATGATGACCCCATGAATTCCATGGTATTTCTATAAGTAACTGATAGAGATGCTGGTCATAGATATAGATACAGATATATAGGGAATAACAGCACCAGTAGTCTTTTTCTCTGTGATTTAGGAAGAGTGCCCATCATTCTATATACATTTGTTCTCCTGATGCAAAAGTTGTTCTCTAGATATATATAGATATTTGCTAGCATAAAATAAAATGACCCTTCCTTGTTCCAACATCTCTCTCTCTTTCTGTTCTTTACTAAATTACTTTAAGCATCAATTTATTCAAGCAGGCTTTTAATACATAATCATGGGGTGGCTTTTACATCAGGTGTTTGTTATAAGGGGTGTGTATTGTAGTTTTTCATGTATGTAATTTTATACTGTTTGTATTTGATGTTTTTAATTGTTTTAAAAACTTTTATTGTAATATTTTGTTTGCGAACCACCTTGGGTCCCTTTTTGAGAGAAATGCTGCATAAATAATGAAATAAATAAATGAAATTTAATAAATAAAAATTAAACTTTTCTAACTGGAATATTCTCTGTTTTTCTCTTTTCATTTTCAGGTCTTTTATAAAAGTGAAGTGAACATAATATAAATCAAGAATAAAGTGATACTGTCATATCAGAATAAAATATTTGATTACAAAAATATTTGATTTGAACCTCCACATTTGCCAGGGTTAGGAGTGAAGGACCCCCGTTAATGTGGGGGGAAAGCAAATTAAAAAAAGTGTTCTTTTTATCACAGAGAACACCTCTCTATGAATCTCCAGGTTTTCCATTGCAACTCTATGGTCAACATCTGCCAGAAGTTGCTCATAGAATCATGCTGGAGGACTTACAAATGCCTAGAGAAGCCTTTTCTCTAGGAACTTCTATGTTCTCTAGCACAACTCTATGGTTATCTTCTGGCAGAGTTGCTCTAGAGGACCTAGAGATTCCTAGAGAAAACATATGAATCAAACCTACAAATTATCAAATGCGCAAAAGTCAAAGCCACAAATGTAGAAGGCCAACTGTGTAAGGAAGTGAAATATAAAGGCAAATTCAGGTTTTCAGATGATCTGCCCATATGAATGTGGCCCCCACACACACTAGCAGCAGCCCTAAATAGGACCACATTCTGTCCAACATGATTAATTCATGAAGGGGACTTTTGACTGTTTGAATATTAGACACAAATCTGTCATGGAAAAAACAGAGGGAATATTTCATATTCCCAAAACATTAACGCTGACCTTAAGGTAACTGTTCTTGAAGAAAGGAACTTCAAAATATCAAATGCAAAACAGCAGAAAATTTGATGGAGAAAATCATCAAAAGGATCTCTTATGGCCTGGATATAAGCAAAAGGTTCCCCCCCCCCCATCATTATATGCACTAATTAGTTCATCACTGCAAGCTTAGTTATGTTACAGCCCAACAATTGGTCATTGTTAAATCTAATTACCACTGTCTGTACTTTCCGTACTTCAGTTCTCTCTGACTACACAGTTTCAAAAATGATTCACAACAATGTGTACCCAGTGGCGTCCACACCCCTGGTGTCACCCAGTGCAGGAGGACTGCTGGGGGAGCTACCAAGGGTGGTAGCCAAAAGGATGGGCTCGCCCTTCTTTCTCAGTACAATGGCAGCCTCCTACTGAGGAAGAAGCAACCACTGTGGTGGAGCCTGGAAGGGGACTTTTCCTTTATCATGGCAGTGTCCTCCTCCTGAAGGAGTTTTTTGGGCAAGAGTTGTTCTGAGGGGTTAGCCTTTGCCTTCTTTTGAGGTCTAGAAAGTGTGACTTGCCTGAAGTTACCCAATGGGCTTCCATGGCTCAGGATCTGGTCTCATAGTCTAATGCTCAAACCACTACATTTTTGTGTTCACTTATCAGGGGTGGAAAGTATACCACCTCCAATTGTTGTTGGACATCAATTCCCATCATTGACTATATTGATTGATGTTGATGGGAGTTGTTGTCCAGTTATATTTGAAGGGCCACAGTTGCCCACACACAGATGGTTGCCTACATGGGCTACAAGGCCCATTACACCCCTGGTTCTCATGTATTCCTGTTTGGATGTTATCCTTCCCAACCCCTGGCTCTGGTTCAAGTAGTCCAGACAATATTGGGCATGTTCTGCATAATGAAAGGGCTATACTCCTTGACAGGCATTTTTAAAAGTTATCTATTACTCCATTCTTGCCCAGTGGCAGCTGTCTGCACAGGCATCCCGCTGAGCTGCCTGGCATGTCTCCTGCTGCCATGGGTCACTCATTCTGAGATCAGGATGAGGGACTCAGGACAAATGAATGGGCCTTAGAGAAAATGATGACTGAACTTCCACTAGAAGTAAAAATGGCTAAACTGTGGCTGTAATACATTGGACATATAACAAGATGGCATTAACTCATTGGAAATGATGATAATGCATGGTAAAGCAGAAGGCAGTAAGAAAATAAGAAGACTTCACTACAGGTGGATTGATTCACTCAAGAAAGCTACAGCCTTCAGTTTGTAAGACCTTAACATGGCAATTGATAGCTGGGGATCCTAGAGGTGTCTTATTCATAGGGCCACCAAAGGTTGATTTGATGACAAATAACAAAAAAATCATTTTGCAAGGCAATATTTCTGTATACTGTACTTCAGAACTGTTTCCAACACACTTCATTTTCACTGATAAACCTAGAAATCACATACATGAGAATTTGTTTAATATTTCCTGGATGTGTGGACAGATGAACAAGATCCTCCATTTCGGTTGCACAATTGTTTTACCCAAAGCAAAATAAGATCCATACATGAGCAACAAATGCTGCTACATCAAAGGAAGCCCACATAGAAGATTACAGGAGGGATGACTCAACATGGTTTGGGAAGAAATTCTTCACAGCTCTGTGGAATAGCAAGGCCTGTAGAATCTCCAGTAGTTAATACTTCATGATTGCATAACACTTCCAAATCATTGTTTTAGCTCCCAGAGGCATTTTTAACTTTGCCCCATCCTGCTTTGCCAATTTTTCCTCACCTCTCATTATGCATACCTGAGTTCTGCATGTTGTATCATGAGGTCTCAACCAGTTTTTATTTTCTCTACATTCCTTCCCAGATGCACTGAAGATTACCTTCAAGATACATATTCAGGGGTAGCCTTGCTGGCCATACAGCAAAATAAAATAAAATGCAAAATCCACTTAAAGAGTGATACATTCAAGCATTTGTGTTTTGTGGATTTTGTTTTGTTTTGTTTGTTTTAAAAAGATTAGCTTATTTACTTCAGCAGGATCTCAGGGAAGGAAAAATCAGGTTGCTTGCCATCAGTTGAAAACAGCATGAAGGCACACAGAGAATCTGTGGATACAGAGAGCTTGTAAAGTTACGGTTTTGGACTAGAGTTCCCAAAATCCCATAGTCAGTATGGACACTAGCCATGCTTGATGGGAGCTTTCCTAAGCTGTTTTATAAGAAGATCACATTTCATCTGTTTCTTGTTTGTCATACAACAAACATACATCGAAACATATAAGTTGCTCTGCCAGTGAAATAATATTATAGTATTTTTTTGATATGGAATTTTTTTTAACTTTAACAATTTAAATCCACCTTTTCCTGACAATGGCATCATTCATTCAGGCTTTGGCCTATCTTCTTGCAGCAGATAGGGCTTTTGATGGTAGTATGTTTTGTTTTCATTATGTTTTTAACCAAACTGTTCTTTAATTATTTTAAAACTTTTATAGAAATACTTTTTTTTAGCAGTATTCTGTTTTTAATTGCTTATAAGCCACTTTGGATACAGTATTAGGAGAACAGAATCATACAATCATAGGGATGCAAGAGATCTCAGGGATCATCCCATCCAACTGCCTGCCATACAGGAAGACACAAAGAAAGGACACCTAACAGATAGCCCTCCATCCTCCGTGTAAAAACTTCCAAAGAAGGAGACTCCACCACACTCTGAGGGAATATGTTTCACTGTTGATCAGCTCTTACTATCAGGAAGTCTTTCTTAATGTTGGGCTGAAATCTCTTTTTCTGTAGTTTGGATCCACTGCACCATGTCCTATTCTCTGGAGCTGCAGAAAACATGTATGCGTCAAATATTTAAACAGGGCTATCATATCACCACTTAGCCTTCTCTTCTCCAGGCTAAACATAACCAGATCCCTAAGTCCCTCCTCATAAGGCATGTTTTCCACACCTTTCACCATTTGGGTTGCCTTCCTTTGGACCTGCTCCAGCTCCTCTACATCCTTTTTGAATTGTAGTGTCCAGAACTGGACCCAGTATTCCAGGTGAGGCCTAGCCAAAGCAGAATACATTGGCACTATTACTTCCCTCGATCTAGGATACTATACTTCTATTGGTGCAGCCAAGAATTGCATTGGCTTTTTTAGCTGCTGCATCTCACTGTTGAATTATGTTCAACTTGTAGTCTACTAGAACTTCTAGATCCTTTTCACATATACTGTTGTCAAGCCTGGTGTCCCCAATCCTATACCTATGCTATATAATGTATATACACATACATACCCTAAGTGCAGTACCTTACATTTTTCCCTGTTGAAATTCACTTTGTTCGTTTTTGCCCAGCAGACCAGAGGAGGAAAAATGTTGTCCCTATCTTCAAATAGGGGAAAAAGTGGACCCAAACAATTACTGTCCAGTTAGCCTGACATCAGTATCAGGAAAGATTCTAGAAAGGCAGGATATTAATTAAATAAATAAGGACAGAATCTAATAAAGATAAAATATGAACCATCAGTGAAATCACAAATACAGGGACAGTGTGTGTGTGTGTGTGTGTGTAATTTCAAATTCCATTAAAAATATATGCAAAGGCATCTTGTAACTGAGATTAAAGAAAAAACATTGTACCATAAGTTTTTGTAGACTTTGGCCTACTTCCTCAGATAGGAGAACAGGATGGGCTATGCCTTCCACCTGAAAGAAAATTCACAGTGCCAAATAAACATGTTTAGGGAGGGTATTAGTTTGGGTACCAAAAAAAAAAAAAAGGCCTTGTCTAACCTGAAAAGGCAGGGACCATAAGAGAAAGACCATTTGAATTGATTAGAGATTTATGTTGGAACAAGGTAGTCCTTTAGATAAGCCAGCCCCAGGCTATGTGGTGCTTATTGGGTTCTGTTACATTTGTGAGTAGTTGGCACACCCAGCCTCATGGTAGACAGAAACACCCTAGAGACTGCTCCTCCTGTTCTTTCCTTAGCAGACACATTGCTGTTTCCTTCTCTTCTCTCACTCATCCACCCACCAGCTCAGCCAGCCATCCTGCTCTTCTCTCACCATCAACCTACATCAGTTTTCTTCCTCCCCCTTGAAGGTATGCGCACTTTCTTCTTCCTAGGCTGTGTAGCTGCTCTCTCCCCTCATCCACCCACCAACTGAGACAAGTATCCCCCAGGTGTATCTACACTTTAAAAATAATTTAGTTTGACACCATTTTAACTGCCATGACTCCATCCTACAGAATCCTGGGGTTTGCACCCTCACAAATATATGCCAGCAAATATGGAAAACAAAAGAGTGGCCAGCTGACTGGAAATGATCAATATACATCCCCATCCACAGAAAAGGAGACACAAAAGAATGCAGCAGCTATAGGAGCATAGCATTAATTCCCCACACACGCAAAATCATGCTCAAAATTATGCAACATAGACTCCAATCATATATGGAGAAAAAAAATCCCAGCAACCCAAGTGGGTTTTTTTATAAGGAGAAAATTGATGGTTGTAGGAATTAACACTGAATACTGCAAGAGGATCTCAAATGAGTCATGGACAATTGATTGCCCAATCCAGAACCAAATATATTTGCAAGTCTACTACTATGCAAACTGCAAGGTTTGTTCAAGTGCACACGCAGAGTAGCCACAAGCACACATGGATCTCATCACAATTCAATCAACAGCAGCAGTTCAAATGATAAATCCTTGGGAATTATTATAGCACCATGATCCCTCTGCCATTGCAAAATTGTATTGAATCCTGGGATTTGCAGTTTAGAAAGGGGTATTTAGAATTCTCACCCAGAGAGCTCTAGTAGCTCACCAAACTACAAATCCCAGGATTCCATAGGATGCACCCATGGCAATTCATAGCTCAATAACTCTATAGTATGAAAGCACTAGATCACTGATGGCTGCTGAGCTAGTTGTTCTCAGTGTGTGTCTTCAAGTGATTTCTGACTCTAAGATGAACCTTAGAAGGGTTTCAAACAGAATTTATTAAGTTCAAACTTATTTTAAACTCAAGTAAGCTGGAAGAAGAATACAAAAAATGACTGCCCTTTCCTTATAACATCATCTCTCTCTTAACCTAAATGAATTCAAGCAATCTTCAAAGGCTGCTGATAAAATCACCACCCCCTTAGCTGCAAGTAAGATGTTGAGTGTGTTCTACTCTTGCATGAACTGCAAAAGAACAAAATTCTGAAGCAAAAAAAAAGGGAATATCTGCCTCACAATTTGGTAATGGATCAATTACAGCTGGTTCACTTACATTTGGCCCTCCAAGTGTTTTGAACTACACCTGCCATCAATTTGATAATTGCCTCCTCTCCATTGCCAAAGTAAAGGCAAAATTATCAGAATTTTAGAACAAAATATTTGGAGGGCCACCTCTAAGAGAGCTTACAGGCATTTGCTTTTGCCTAAGCCAACAGGGAAGCATTATTTTGCCCCTCCTCACTTTTTCCCCAAAGCTGACTTGAGCGCACACTACTTTTGCACTGTGGATTCAGTTTGCAGCAACTAAAGTAAACTGAGGACAAATGAGGACAAGTGAGAAGAGGAGAAAGAAACTGGGATATTTTAAAAGAAGCTGAAAAAGTGGATTAAGCTGGACTGTCCCTGCCAAATTAGGACAGCTGGAGGATATGCCTCACCCAGAAACATACCAACTGTTCACTGATCAACTTTATTTTAATATTGTAACAATTTAACTCTGTTTTAATGTATTTCTTTTCTGTGTTTTTAATTATATTGTTCTTTTATATTTCAACTTTATTTTAATATTGTAACAGTTTAACTCTGTTTTAATGTATTTCTTTTCTGTGTTTTTAATTATATTGTTCTTTTAAATTTGTGAGCCACTCTGGGTCCCGGTTCTGGGGAAAGAGTGGGATATAAATAAATATTATACTAATACTAATATTAATAATCTCTACCCATCCATGGCCCACTCTAAATCAGGATATAATGTGTGTGGAGGGGGGAGGAATTGTAAGACCTATTGTTTTTATATGGATTCAATATTAATATTTGACATTTATATAACCCTTCTGAGTATTTAAAATGCTTACATTATCACAGTAATTATTACAACGGTCATGTACTTAAGGCCAACAGTAGTTGGAACTTGAAAAAATATTATAAAAACAATTCCTTTCATCATTGCCTTGTTTTTAAAAAGCAATTTTTTATCATTACTTGTTACAATGATCGACACAGAACTTGTTACTTTAAAAACCCTGAGGATGGGTGAGACAATGGCATAAAACCCTGACAGAGTCTTGTCAAAATGTCTCTAAAAACAACCTCAAAAGTTTAAAATTAATAATGTTACTTAGGGCACCATTGAAGTAGCATAATTCCTACTTGAGTTAGGTTTGAAATACCATTACACCCTAATTGCCAAGAACAGAAACTCATTAGAAGCAACCAAGTCGTTTGTAACTCATTACAGTACTTTCAAAGTTACATCCATATTCTAAATGGGAAACTGAGACTCAGGCTACACTTTATTATTATTATTATTATTAGTAGTAGTAGTAGTATATCCCGCCTTTCTCCCAATATAGAGAAGCAAGGTGGGGAACAAAATGTATAAAACAATACAACTAAAAACAATACAAGTATATTAAAATATATAAATATAAAATTAAAAATATAATATAAATATAAATTTTAAAATATAATTAAACAATTTTAAGCGTTAAAACAGTTATAAATTCAAATATATCATGTTAACATACAAAACATTAAAATTTCTAATTATTTCCAGATAATATCAATCATTTATTTTCTTTTGTTTTGTTTTTTTTAATTCCAAATTGATCCACCATTCTTACCAAGATTTTTGGAGAATAAGCTAACAAGAAAAGGATAGAATTCATGTTAGTCTGGGAATGGACTCAAGTCTGAAGGGCCAGTGTGGTGTAATGGTTTGAGCATTGGACTAGGACTCTGAGAGACCAGGGTTCAAATCCCAGCTCAGTCATGGAAACCCACTGAGTGGTCTTGGACAAGTCACACACTCTCAGCCTCAGAAGATGGCAATGGCAAATCTCTGAAGAAACTTGCCAAGAAAATCCTTTGATAGGTTAACCATACATTGGAAATTACTTGAAGGCACACAATGACAACGAAGGCTTACAAAAACTCATGCTACCAACTTCTCTCTCTCAGTCTCAAAGAAAAGGGTAGTATTTGTATAGCTGGAAACAGTTCCTGCTCTTTTTTCTGAGGTGGACTGTGATTGTAGGATTTGACGGCTCAAGAAAGCTGTTTGAGTTTCACATTGATGGGTGCGTTTACACTCCTGGGATATCTTTGTTTTAACTGAACTCTCACTGCCTGGTTGACCTTCAGTTGTGTGAACATTGCCGCTTCTCCCAATCTTTATTCTAGGACAGAGTCATAACAAGAAGTTTCTATGGCCTGTCTTCTGGACAGCTACTGATATACAAATGGATGGTAACATTGCAAGACATCATCAGTTGTTTAAACTATCAGTCACTGAGAGGCCAAAGCTGCCTTTTAACTCCCCACACTTTTTTGCATCAATAAAAATCGTACTTGAATTCTTTAGCAAATATTCCACCATTACTGCAATGTATGGGATTATCAAGAAAATAATATAGCTCTAATAAAGATGAACTGAGAACACCTCAGGCACTGAATGCCCTACTTACATTTTCCATGCATTAATTCTTTCTGTTAGTTTAAGGTGTTGGTCTCAGGCATTCCTTGACTTATGGATCAGATTTTTTACCCAACATAATGCAGGTTTTGTTGCTACTGTCTGGAGCAGAATACAATGACTACTCCCAGCAAGCACTGTTTGCGCGGTCTGCATTTCAGCCCATCAATTTGGGATGAACTAGGCTTCATCCTGCTAAAACCACAGATTACCCCATTTCTATTCTCATGTTTCTTGCTTCAGCATCTTGGCCTTCATGTTGCTTGCCCAGACAATAGTTTTCACAACCAGTGGCTCCATTCAGTGGCATCACTAGGGTTGGTGTTACCCAGTGTGGTAACTCATGATGTCATCCCCCATTGACCTCCTTCAACACCATACCATACAGAATCCTCAGTAATGTTTTTTCTACTAATTTACTCTTAAGTCGTAATTACCATTATATCCCTGAAAATATAATGGTAACTGTTGTGACATAAACAATGTATTTACGTATACATAGTTCATGTGAGGTTTTTTAAATTTAATTTAAAAATTTTTAAAAAATTAAAAATGAATTTTGAAATTTTGTTTTTTAAAAACCCTCCTTTCTCCTTCCACTGATCCTCATCCCACTCACGCCATCTCTTCAGCATTTAAAAGATGTACAGGCAAATAACACAGCTCATTTCTGCCAAAATGCAGATGTTTGGAAACAGAAATACCACCACCTCTTAGGGTGTCACCTGGTGAGATCCACACCCTCCTTTTGATACCACTGGCTCCGTTAGGGCCCAAGTTCATGTTTTCCTTAGCCTGGAGGCTTTCCAAATGGCCACCAGCAGCAGTGGCTAATGATGGGAGGACAGTCTAAGAAACAGGCACATTGTCAACATTGAGAACAGGCAGGCAGGCAGCAGTGGTGACACAAGTAAAGAAATCTTGGAAAATTTGCTTTTGGGCTACAGTTCCCAGAATTCCCCAGCCAGCATGATCATCCCCCACCATTGCTGATAAGTTTGGAGTGAGAAATAGAAAGTGGTAGTGGAGGGACATGGAGGCCAGCCAAAATGGTACACAAAGTTGGGAGAAACAGTCAGAACAGTGGAACCCCAGAGGATGCCTTGTCCAAGGCTCTCTCAAACTTGTAGTACCACTGTTTACTAAACCTCAGTTAGCTCTTCCTTTTTTTTAAGGGGACAGGAAAAAAAGTAAGGCACCAGTGACATCACGAGGAGTGTGACGGGAGTGCAGCCCACTCCAGGTGACACCATAGAAGAGGGGTGACACCTGGTCAGGCCCTGCTCCCAGTTTTGCCACAGCAATGTAAGCTTCCTTGCAAAGAGACGTACCCTGCCACAGCAAAGGAAAGGGCTCCTCGACCCACTTCCAGCTTGCCACAGTGGCAGAGGCCACTGTAGCCTCACAAGGAGACTTCCACTGCCACAGCAAAGGAGAGGGCCCAGCAAGTCCTTTTGGCCAATGCTGCCCCCCAGAACCCCCCCCCCCCCGCATCAGGTGACACCATGGGTGAGGACACCAATGCAAGACACAAGTGGCCCTTTGCAAAAGAAACCTCATCGCAGAGTAGAAATCTAGTTTACACAGTCCCAGAGATGCACAACATGGCTTTCTCTGTAGCAGCACCTTGACTGTGAAACTCCTTCCCAATTCCAGGCCGGTGGGCAGCTAAGGCTTATATCAAAGACCTTCAGTCTTTCAAAGCAGAGGTGGCTGCTTTAACTGTCTGTGGATTTAAATCAGTTTTCAGGGATGGCTTAAGTCAGTTTTTAAAGGTTTTGTTCATGGCTTAATGTTTTACGATGTTTTTATTCATTGTACATCATCCATGGGCCCTGGTTGGTTTTAGAGATATGGGCACACTGTATAGTTGTCCCTCTCTATATCAATAGACTGTGCATCTACGGATTCAACCATCCACAGCCTGTGGAAAAAAATAACTGCAACAAATAGCAAGGGCCTACTGTAACACACAAATGTTTTAAAGAATAAATAATTAAAATGACTCCTGCCACAAACAGTTCAATTACTTCATAATTGGTAGTATGTATACAATTTGGAATAGTAACAGCATAAAGAATTAGCAGCGGTGGCTGGTGGCCTCCCATGTCAGAGGGCCAGTGAGTCCATGCTGTGGTTTAATGGGAACTAAACCAAGATTCTGGATTCTTTCTACAAAATAGGTTCACCATTTAGGCAAGGTGGTTCAGCAGTTAAGACACCAACTCTGATGATTGCAAGATCGGCAAATTGAGGCCCAAGCACCACTGACAGAATGATATATAGGTATCACTCCAGTGGGAAGGTAACTGTGCAGTCATGCTGGCCACATGTTCACAGAGTCGTCTTTGACAATGCTGGCTCTTCGACTTAGTAATATAAACAAACAAACAAACAAACAGCTTCATTTATATACCGCTTCATACCCTTAAGGAGTGTCTAAGCAGTTTACAATTGTAAGCTATTTGCCCCCCAACAATCTGGGTACTTATTTTAGCGACCTCGGAAGGATGCAAGCCTGAGTCGAGCTTCAGCCTTTTGCTGGTCTTGAACTCGCCACCTATGGTTTTGAGTGAGTGGCTGCAGTACAGGCATTTAACCACTGCGCCACCAGGGCTGATATAGATGAGCACAGCTGGACACAACTTGACAACCTTGTCAAAGGGAGAACCTTTGCCTTTATAATAGCTTACAGCTCTTTTTTAAACTTCAGAGTAAAACCCAGGATGACCCCACTTATTTGGAAGCCACCAGCTGCCACTGAGAATTGGTCAGGTATAGAATGGGAAATAATATTCAAGTATATTAAAACTTGTGTAAATAAGCCTCCTACTTCTGCTCCAAGTTAATCCAGTACAACTAGTAGTGCACACATTCACTTGATTTGATTTGGAACATAATGTGCTTTTCCAAACTGAAATAGTATGGAATTTATTTGTTTACATTTTTATCTCAATTTTCCTCCATAGATTTCTTTTTAGAGATTATCTACCTTTAGATTGTCTTTTAATCACAACCAATTGTTGTAATGAAACAATAGTCATTGAAGAAACCAAAATTAAGCAATGAAAAGCAAAGTACAACACTACGCTTATAAAAAAAACCTACAAAAATTAAAAGCAAGAATAATCAAAAGGCAGCCAGTTCCAAAAAAATTAAGAAAGGCTCCAGCTGTTTCAAACACATAAACAGTATTTCCAAATTGGAAGGCCTTTACTATTTAGGCTGGATTCAAGGTGGGCGTCTAGTGGGAAGAAGTTCCAAAGACTGGGCACAACTACTGAAAAGTTCCATTCCAGTTTCCCAACCAAATGCCATGCGTCCTACTTTACAGAGGATGGTCATATGTTTGATGGGCATCTTGTTAAAGACAAAGCAACCAGGGAAGTCAGAACACAGGTAATGAAGTTGCCCATCAACAGTGGACACATTGGCAGCAGAGGGAAATAGTCTAGTCAGCTCGTCACTGTCTTCTATTGTGAGATGCATGAGATTTCTATTTAATTATTTCCAAATTTCCATTTACACAGTTAAAAAAATGCAGATGGAAATACATGAACTTTGCATCCTCCCCATTTCCCCTCTCTTTTTCAGCAATTCATTCACTCTTTTGGATGATGCATAAGAAGCCACCCTAATGTCAAAACAGCGTTCTGTTTTCAAACTTAATAAGCAGAAAGGCTCAACCAAGAGACGGCTGTTCCTCTGATAAATTAGGGATGGACCCAAATTAGCAGATTTAAAGCGTAATGTCCCATCACGCTTGGAAACCGAGTTCACTGTACTTATTAAATGGGGTGGGGGTGGGGAACAAGTAACTTTACAGAGCAGTATATGCCATGGAATGTTAGTGCATCGCTTTCATTTTGCAGTTCATTTGTTTTCAGTAAAGCACACAGAGGCATGGGGAAAACATAGCAGAAATGTTTCCATGAAACCTGTGCTATGTATTTACTGATGCTACCAGGGTCATTTCCCCCCCATTAATGAAAGCTATTGAGACCAACTGAAATCTCCTGACGTCTACTTACTTAAGCAAAACTGCTGCCTATAAATTGGGCAGTAAGGAATAACACGACAAATGTTAAATTAGAGCAGAAGAAGGCTTTTCGGGGCTATAACCCAAATGATTAGCAAGGCTCTAAGCTTCCTGTGCTTGAATTAGAGGAGGAGGGGAAGGCAAAGAGGCTCCAGGTCAAAGATGTAATCACTGATGACAATTTTCATGGATGGAATTGCTTGGTGCTCAAATTGAAATCTCAGTGTTGGTTCTGATCTTCATGTAATATATGTTGTAATGTAAATAAAGTTTATTTAAAAAAAACACAATTGCCACAAAACAGAGGTGGACGAAACGTAGCTGCCAGCCTCTTAAGAATGTTTAAGTTCCCCTCAACCCCTCTAGAATCCCCAGACCAGCCTTTTCCTGGGGGGGAGGGGAACTAAACGGCTGCTTCTGGGAGCCTCCTGGTGCAACTATTTACATTTTAAACAGGCTGGAAAGTCCATTACACCTGTATAGTGTTGTGGTTTGAGCACTGGAGCTCTGGAGACCAGGGTTCAAATCCCCACCAAATCCCCACAGGACCATAGCTAGTCAGGGGCAACCGGGGCACCACCCTGGGGGCCCCAGCCAAAGGGGGCCCAAAGAGACATGTCTCCTTTGTTTGCCACAACAGAGGCACCATAAGCACCCTGGAGCGATGCTGTGATGTCCCTTGTGCACCACACCATTTGGACCACAGTGCACATCATCGATGCGCACCCCATGCAAACACTCTGCCCTACCGAGCCCTAGAATTAGCCCTAGGCTCACCTAATTTTCTTTTCCACAAAAACATCTATTTAAAAAGTACAAGAACATACATAATGTTTGAACATTAAAAAAATATAGGGGCCCTGAATGTGCTTTCTGCCCCAGGGCCTATAAAGGCCTAGTTACAGGCCTGGAACCCTGCTGGGTGCTCTTGGGCAAGTCACACCCTCCGTCCCAGAGAAAGGCAAAGGCAAGCCCCTTCTGAATTTAATCTTATCAAGATTAAGAAAACCCTGTGATAGGTTTGCCTTGGACCAACATAAATTGGAAATGACTTGAAGGTCCATCCCCACCACCTAAGGGTTTCCCTGTACTGTTTAACATTTTAAAAAAATACATTTTCAAGAATTAGAATTGGATTTGTAACCACTTGGGAGTGTTTTATTTTTCAGTAGTCCATGCAACCCTTGGAGTTTCCTAGACCTGCTGAAGTAGTCCACCTCTGTTCCAAATCACTTTTTTTTCTGATGGCCTGACTGCATACTCTCCACATGTTCAATTTGACAGGGGTAGTCCCCATTAATTTTCTGTCCATCCCATGTTTTCAGTTGGTTTTAAAATGTCCCAGTATTTCTCTCCCACTTTTCCCCTTACTTCAATTGCTTTGAAGTGAGTTCAAAGTGCAAAAATTTGCACTTAGCTGACTTAGTAGTGAAGAAAGGAGAGGGCAGAATCTTGCTCTCCCCAGAAGAGAATTTTTCCCTTTCTTTTTTCACAGAAAAGCAAATAATAATAATAATAATAATAATAATTATTATTATTATTATTATTTATATCCCGCTCCTCTGGGTGAGTAAAACTGCTGCACCCTTTTACAAGCTTGTCTGTTCTTTCTCATTAATAGATTTTGCCATCTCGGCCACATTCTGAAATTGGTTTGATCATGTTTCCCAATTTTGATCTGTGAAATATTAGAAGGTACCGTATGTGACTGACCAATCTCCATGGTCATCCCTCGTCAAACTTTCCATTCACTGTTCATCAGTGTAACCTTTTGTCTATGTGCCAAGAGGCATAGCTCTTGAATGAGTTTTCAAAAAGGTAATTGTGTTGTTCTGTTTCAGCATCAAAAGGTTGTACATTTGATTGTTGTACAGTGCCCTGGGGGCTGAGTGACAACAAATAATTGCTTTGATTTTTTTTTTAAAAAATGTGCTAATTAGTTACCTTCTATCCCTAACAAGGCCTACCGAGTTAATTTGTAGGCTAATACCATTCATTCAGTAACAGAACTCAGAAGTAACCATTTTAATTATTTATATACTAAATTGCTCCCCCCCTTCATCTAACAAAACTTAACTTACACTATTTACCATTGCAGGGATTGGTCTTAAGAGGAGGATGATCACATGGTTCACTGCTGGTTTGCTGTGCATGAGAAAAAGCAGGCCGACAAAGCATGAAGAGCTGGAGAAAGACTGCAGAGTACATGGATCAACTGGAGTGTATGAGACAGAAACTGAAAAAGAAAGATGATGGTCTCTCCAATTTGTCTGAGGTTTTTCTGACTGTCCTTGCCTCAAACTGGCAGGTCTAATCTGCCTGCTTGCATTCTTTCTTCCACCATATCTCAGTTCCTTTAGTGTATTCAAGAGACCCACATCTTCTCCTTGTAGTCAAACTGATCTTGCTGCAGTTAAAACTGTGACGTCTGCAACTCCTACACACTTCTTGTTGTGAGCTTTCCAGTCATTTCTGGCTTTTGGTGACCCTAAGGTGAACCTACATGGGGTTTTCTTCACAAGATTTGATTCAGCCACTTTCTCTGTGGCTGAGAAAGTGTGACTTGCCCAAGGTCACTCGGGGGGGAGGGGTTCCATGGCTGAGCAGCAATTTGAAATTTCCAGGCTCATAGTGCACACCACTACATCATGCTATTTCTCACTTTTACCTATTTCCTTCTGAGTCTATTTAATTATTTATTTAATTTAAATTCTGTCTTTTCTTGAATGGGACCCAAGGCATCTCAGTATGCATGAGTAAGTATATGTAAGATTGCAGTAATAAGCAATTCTGCATGAAGAAACATGCACAGAGAGACCTATCCTGCCGGGGGGAGGGGTGGGGGGGAGAGTTAAATCTGGCAACTTTATATAACTTTCTCTTATTTTGCATAATTTATGTGGCAAAATCATGTTATCTGTCTGCTTAATTTGTTTTTGATTCACTGGGGCTTGCTCCCAGGTCAAAGGGCAGCTTTATGAATGTTTAACTCTTGCTAGATCTCAACCAGGGATTTAAATCATAACCAAATGCAATTAATGCCTATTGTATCTCATTGCCTTTTTGTATCTTAAGGATGCATGAAGTGAGTGTTGTAAACTAGATCACAGCAATTAATCACTGCTGTTGAAAATGCCCACCCCCCATTTAGCTTTGGCAATATTTGTTGTACACCATGCATCTTACCTTTCAGGAACTTTTCATCTTAGTGTTCCTTTCCCCCTTTCCCTCTTTGCATATTGTTTTCTAGCAGATTATCAGCATTTCATGTGTCCTGAGGGAGTAGGTTTCTGTCAGCAAAAGATTCATGCTTTAAGGTGCTACAGTAGTTATTATTAGTGCTGACAAGCTTTGTCCCCCTGTTGCAGGCTTCCACTTCCTATAAGTAGCTGCATGAAAGTGTGGTCAGGCAAAGGATGCAGTTATTCAGTGATAGAGGAAAATGTTCTGCATAAGTTCTGAGGCATTCAAAATATTTCTGTTGAAGAAGTTCCTAACATCACTGACCAATTTGTGTAGACAGTTATTGCTGCATTTTCATGTTGCACCGGATGAATATCCTATACCTGGAAGGGGTATGTGTGGACCTTCTCTCAAACCTTAGGTTACCTTTAGCTCTTATCCACAGAAGTCCTCTAGTCACTGACACTTACCCTGTATTTACTTTTAAACACTATTTGGAAGTGTATAAGGGCCAGAGCCCAAAGTGTCCCACAAACAACAAGTGTGCTCGCCTTTGTTTATACAAGGCCCTCTGTATCCATGGACTCTTTATATATGGATTCAGGCCTCCACAGCTTGAAAATATTCCCCCAAAATATAAATAAACCTTAATTTTACAATTTTACATAAGGGACACCATTTTACTGTCACATTGTATTTTATGGCACTTGAATGTCCATGGATTTTGCTACCCACGAAGGGTTCTGGAACCAAACCCCAATGGATACCAAGGGCCCACTAAAGTTTCTAGAAGCCACACAGAGACATCTACTGTAAAAATGAACAGTAACTTTTATTAAATAACATTAAGAAAGAAATTATCTTATGTAGGTTACTACAAGCTTAGTGTGATTACATTAACGGCAACAATTAGCATGCTTTTAAATACTCTGAACCCTACTCTTTCTCCCTCTTTCTCCTGGGGCCACATGGGCACCATTCCAGGCCATGCAAGAGCTTCTGGTGTCTGCGCAGGCGCCTCTCTGGGTGCTCCCATGCAACCCCCACCCTGGAAACTCTGCCAGAAGTCCCTCCCCCAAAGTCCCACTTCCCACACCGGGTGTCACCCACTGTGGGAATGCCACTACCTGTCAGCATCCTTACCTGATCTTAACTGAAACTCTCTGTTTATCTCTCTAGCCTCTCCTCAGACACAAACCAGCTTTCTTATATAGTCAGACCTTCATATCCACAGGGAGCAATTCTGGACCCCCTATGGATACAGAAAAGAAAAGAAAAGAAAAGAAAAGAAAAGAAAAGAAAAAAAGCAGGACCTCGTCCCATTGTACCTAATGACCGCACGACATGCACGCATCCGCTACCACAGCTGCATGCAAATGCTGCCATTAGGGATAATGGGACTTGCTGCCAGCAGATGCTTAAATCCACAGGTGTTAAACCCACAGGTAGTCAGGCCCCACTGTACATCCCAATTCCCCTGCAGCTTCCCCCCCCCCCCAATTTTCCTGAACCGTGCTTGGCTGCCAGGAAGCCAGATCTGCCTAGCAACTCTGTCACAGGGTACTTCGTAGCTTATTCATCTAGATAAACAATCCATGGCATATTAAGTGTTAGTGAACAATATACATGTCGGCAGGGTGGAACAAAGATTCCAAATCAAGGGGAATACTTATTGGAACAGATTGTGAGACTCTGTGTTTTCTCATACAACTCTTCCCAACCTGATAGTTTCCAAATGTGTTTCACTATTAATCCCACCATCCTCAACTGTCTATCAGCTTGTCTGTCACCACTGCTTCACCTCCAAGTGGCAGTGGAAAGCACAGTGGCTTCCACCCATGTGGTAACTGCCAACTCATGGGTTTTCCCCCATTAAGGATGTAACTGGCCAAAAGGAAGGTCATCATATACCTGCATCCATAAACTATGCTTTGCTGAAGTTCTGACTGATGTAACCAATAAAGATGTTGCCCTTTCAATTTCTGCATTGTCTCTTGAGTGTTTCGTAATAGGTAGTCATGTCACCCAAACCTTCCCCTCATCACTTGCCTAGAAACCATCTTTATCATCCACCATGTGCAACTGTGCTCTCTTTATAGAGCAGTAGGTTAGGATGGGGACAGGCTGTTCAGTCCATAAATTAGTAGAGTCACAATGTACTACACAAGAGCTTCAGTGTCTGGGTGAATTCTTTCTACAGTAGTCTCCAGGCAAAGAACTGCTTAATTTTTTAATTATTTTTTATTTTTACAAAACATAAACATAACAGCAAAAATAAAGACCAACGATAAGAACAAAACTGCTTTAACACAAATGCAAATGTAACACATAAACCACACACACACACACACACACACACAAAACCCCAGGTTGCTCACGCTGTAGTCATTGAAGGTTTATATCTATTTCATTTTATCTGTATTACCTCATAGCTATGTTCATCTCACTATTTCATATTAACAATTTGGATCTATATATATATATTATAATCCTTATACATATTCCCCCATTTTTGGTTCCATTCTTAAGAATATACCATCACCAATTGTTCAGTCACATATTGTTTTGTTTTTAAACCATTTCTGAATCCCCTCAATATTTCCCTTAAAAATTAAGTAAAATTTACAGATTAATATATTTCTCTATTTTCTATTTCTGACAAAAGCTTATACCTCTGAAGTTCAAAATTTAACCTTTTATTCTACATATGCTTACATATTTTGTCTCCCATGGGAGGATAAATATTCCCATGAGAGGATAAAGAACTGCTTAATTTTGTATGTTGGGGAGGAAGTCTGAGGAAGGATCAAAATGCTACTATAATTCTTTTCTAGATTGTTCCTTGGTCCATGGCAGGTTTTTTAAAACTGTGACACTAAAGGAAGAAACAGGGACTGAGACAGAGAAGAGAACTAAAGGTAGACTCAAGGAGGGAGAGGGGATCCAATAATACTGTACATGACTTAGACTCATATCTTTGGGAATCGGGATTTAAAACAAAAACAATTACTATACAGCTTCCTGGCATGTAATCTTCCCAGATCATAGGGATATTATGAGTAAAGATGGCTCAAATGGACTGTGTAACCTTTTTCTTTTTGTTTTTGGTAAAATGAGTGCCAATTTAAAAATGTTCCTTGAAGCTGTGAGTGTACACTTGAATATGTTGCCTTACTTTTTTACCTCTGCAACTGTAAACAATTCACTGTTCTTTCATAAATCTAAATCTATGCATTTTATCTATGGCATGCAAACAGAAGGAATTCTCAGCCCAACCAGCGGGGGAAAGTGTTCTGTGTGATGCGGCTTCACAGACCAGTAAAGGCCACAATCCTTAAAGGCAAGATAAATACTGGCACTAAGCAAACTGTTGTGTTTAGCATGATGGTTTAATGTGTACAGCATCTAAGCCCTGTGAGCCAAACAGGACTGAGAGATTGCAAACATCCTCTATTAAACCTGAGCCAAACTCCTAAAGCAAATGTCTTTGTTTGCATTCTATTTTCCCCCATTTCATAATGACTGCCCCTAAAGATGTACTAAGCAAGGTGTGGCTAACAGACAGCTGTCTGCCAGGGGTCAATGTCAGAGTCAACAGAACAATGGCTTTTGAGCTGAGAGCCTGCAGAAAGGTGGAATGCCTCTGTAGGAACAAGGAAAATGGTACATTCTGGGCCTTTCCCAGAAGCTCTAGTTTTTTAAGGAAAATGTTTCAGCTGAACCAGCCAGTTGGCATTGCCCCATTGTTCCAACACTCAGATTTTACTCATGACTATGGATATTATTATTATTATTATTATTATTATTATTTAAAGGCATGTTTGCTCAGCAAAAACTTAACTGATCCAAGTTCCTCGCTATGGGGACACGGTTGCCAGGCAAAATAAGGAACAAGGCTCCAGGAGGGGAAGACAGCTGTGGTGGAATTCCAGGGTTGCCAGGTGAGATAATGGTCAGGCATGTGGGACTACTCAGGAACTACACTTTTTAAAAAGTATTTTTTAAAATTATCTTTACAAGGAATAGTAGTGGACATGTTTGGCAGGACAAACAATATTTCTGTGGAAAGAGGTTGAGTATATTGGATTTAAAGCAGGAATCAGTTGAATCAGGTTGAGCAAAGATGATTTAAAGCAGTAATCTTTTAAAAGAGGTTGACCACAGAAGATTTAAAGCAGGGATCTGTTGAAAGGGGTTGAGCAAAGGGGATTTAAAGGAGGGATTCAAGTAAGAGGAGATGGAAAGAGGCATAGGAGTGTTTGGAGCCGCTGACAAAATTGCTGCTGGGGACTAAGGGAGGATGGACAGCAAGGAAATTAAGGCCCCATTCCCACTTACAGATAAATCGATGTGTGATCTGAATCGATGGATCGATTCAACAGCAGAGTGTGGTTCTCACTACATTTGCCCCAATTGCATTTTCTGGCATCAAAATAACCCACTTGTGGTTCCTATTCACAAATGAATCTATTCAAAATGATTTGGTTCCAGCTGACTGAAGGGGAAATTTGAATAAATTCCAATCTACTTGTGGTTCACACTTGCGCAGAATCGATTTATCGAAAAGTGGAAAAATCAGCATCAAAAAGAAGTGGGTTAAATGGGTCTAGAACATGGACCCCTCTCAGAATCAATTCAGCAATTCAGATTAAGTGGAAACCAGGGTTGTTTGAACCATTTCGAACCAAATCACGATCCAGTTTAAAAGGTAGTGGGAATGAGGCCTAAGTAGCAACCACTGCGAGGAGATGGGAAGGTGTGTGTATGTGCCTCCAAGTGACCTGCTGACTTATGACAAGCACATGATGTTTTCATTTCATAGTGTTTTTTAAAGACAGAAAATACAGTACGCCCTTCCCTTATGCAGGGATCCGTTCCAGACCCACCCACCCCTGCATAAGGGAGAAAACGACGTGAGCTCAAGCCCCTTTAGAAGTAATGGGGCTTGTGCACATGCATGTACCCAGCACACCAAGGGATGCATACCACAGGCCCCATTGCCTTTTCCAGGGCGTGAGAGAAGTCTTTCCGGCATGGCTACCAGTGTATGCTGGAAGCTGCATATGGCGCGCCTGCATATATCGCTGGCGTAATGTATATAGAGGTGGTCTGTCAGTTCCTTCCTCTGAAAACTTTGTATAGTGAGCCCTTTACCCATAGTTTTCCTTAAGAAAACTGGTCACCATCATTTAATCAAACAGCCTTGAGAACTGATTCAAAACCATAGACTTTCTGAACTCTATCCAGTGACCATGTTAGCTGAGGGAGTCTGGAAGTTTGTGATTGTCCCACCATGATGATCCTACTACTAATCACCACCCTAAACCCCCAATTCTAGGCATTTCTTTCCCTCTACAATGGCAAAACCTAAGAGGGTTTTGCTGCCACCAGTGTCTTCACCTGTCTGCTTCTCCCATTGTCCTTGTAGTGGCAGGTGGAGGCTCCAAGGAGGCAGTCAATCTGGTCCAGAGTTCAGTCTGAATGTTAGGTGTGCTGAATCCTATCCACAGCAAAGGTTCAGTCCCTTGGACATCTCCTTTACAGACTGGACTAAAACCTGTCAGGGAAGTCTCAGACTCTCAGTGTAGATGCAGTCTCTTTCCTCTTCCAAACCTGAGACCCATCTAACTCTGTCATTCCCAGTACTCCATTCCACAGCATTTCCCACTGTCATACTCTCAATTGATCACTACCCATATGCAGATTCAGTTCACCCAATATTTGATATCAGTCACCCTGGTCTCCAGAGTTGTAATACCTGGCAGGAAGAAAAAACACTGGTATTCTCATGCTAACTTGCAAACAACTGACTTCTTACAACTGCCTCCAGCTTGCCTTCATTGTCATGAGTCTGTGCTTAAATTTGTGCCTTCCTTCTCCTTGAGTAAAAGATGGCTACACTGTGAATTAGTTATGTCTGAGACAATAATTATAATGTGAAAGAGTCCCAAGGCATCCAATGCATATTTATCTTCCCACTCCCTTTCATTCTTCCTGTGTGCCTCTCTGGGACTCTTGGTTTCCCTTTGCTGCTCCTTCAGAACTGTGCAATAATGAATGAGTCACACTTCTTTCTTCTCATTCTCTCTGGTGTCTGGGCATTATTATTAAGGAATAGGTCATTGGAAGGCATTTTTATTGTGTAAGCTAAGGGAAGGAGAAAGCAGGGAAAGTCTTCATTTATCAAATGCCTTCCCTGTCTTTCCATACAAAATGCTTGTTTGCTAGCACAACCATATAACAGGCATGGAGGACCAGATAATAATTTGTTACTTCTGGTTGCCACAGTATTTCTCAGGAATGATTTTTCCAGATTATTGCACAGTTAAAAAAAACAAATTTACTGCTACAGCTGGATACTATCACACACATTTTTGCCCTCAACATCACAGGATGGGTGCCAGCATGGAGTGGGGGGAAGAGGAGAGAGCAACAGGCCACCCCACCACCCCAGGAAGAGATGTGTAGTACCTCCTGCTGTTGTGTGGACTTGCTGCTTGCTCCCTGCATGCTCCATCTCACCTGGTGGACTGCTGCTAGGACCAGGCCCCAGGCACCCAGCCAGGAAGACCTGTTGCCCTTGGGAAGGGGATAAAGACTGGGGGCCTGTTGCGGTGGGCCTGCCTCTGGCAGGGTTGCCGATGCTTGGGGGGGGGGGCAAGGGCAAGGGCCAGTCCGTTTGTCTGGTAGGGTAGGGTATATTTTAATGCAATTAATTTAACTGTACTTTGATGTTTGTATTTCAGTTAAGGTAAGAGGATGAATTTTTTCTGTTGTATATATGTTATGTAATTGTTTATGCATTTTTGTAAAGCAATATTATATTTGACATTTTTAATTTATTTTGTTTAATTTTTATTTTATTCTCCTTTGGTTAATTGCTTTTATGATCGGGGGGAGGACTGGGACATGGGATTGTTCATAATTGTGAATTTTTATTTTTATGATATTCTATCATTATATTTTGTGTTGTAATCCACTTTGATTCCCTTGGGAAAAGGTGGAATATAAATATATTATCATCATCATCATCATCATCATTATTATTATCCTGGTAACATCTGGCTAGAATCTGATTTGCAAAGCCAGGATAGTATCTGGATGTATCCCAAATTCGAACTGAATTTGACAATGATATGTCAATTTTTTAAAACTGTGCGATAATCTCCCAGAAACAGTTGAAGGAGATGTCTCAGGGAAAAGCTTTCTTGGGCTGCATCTGCACTGCAGAAATAATGCAGTTTGATACCACTTAAAATGGACTCATATTCATATTGACCAGAGTTGGACTAGTTATTGATGAAAGTACTAGTTCATCAACATCTAGAGGCTGAATGGTCATCTCTCAGGGATGCTTTGATTGGGAGTTCCTGCATGGCAGGGGGTTGGACTAGATGGCCCTTATGGTCTCTTCCAACTCTATGATTCTATGATCTATAATTGCCATGATTCAATGCAATGAAATTCTGGGATGTGCAGTTTTGTGAAATAGTTAGCTTTGTCTGTCAGAGAGCTTTGGCACTGCAACAAACTACAAATTCCAGGACTGCACAGCACTGCGCCATGGCAGTTAAAATGGTGTCAAACTGCATTATGTTTGCAGTGTAGATGCAGCCTCAGACCCCACACCCCTCTTGTGGACTTTTCTCTTTTATGAAACAATATTGTTCCCCTCTCTGTCCTTTTTCTCTAGGTGGGCAAAAACCTTTTTAGACAGGCCTTTGACTGTTAACTAGCCATTGCAGAAGGTAAGTAGGATGTGCTATGGGGTTTTTTTTGGGAGGGGGGGTTAGTTATTATTGCTTTTTAACTTCTTTATCAATTGCTGTAAATTAATGTTTTTTAATATAACTGTGTATTTACTGTATATAGTGATGCATAAGTATAGAAATTTTAGTCAACAAATTGGTCCCCAAAACAGAGTAGACTTGTCCATGTGTCATTGTACTTTTAATTCTTATCCAAAAAACAAACAAATTTTTTTTTAAAAAAAACCCATCCTATGTGAAAGGGAAGAAAACAATCCTGGAAAAAATAGTCCTGGAAGCACTGACCCCTCCTCTGTTCTCTCATCTATGCAGCCTTTAGGGGGAGTACAAACAGTTATACTTGCTGGAATTTTGTAAGTTAGAATCATGGAATCATAGAGTTGGGAGAGACCTCAAAGGCCATCCAATCCAATCCCCTGCCATGCAGCAACTCACAATCCAAGCACCTCTGACAGATGGCCATCCAACCTCTGTTTAAAATCCTCCAAAGAAGGACACGCCATCACACTCCAAGGCAGCATATCCCACTGTCAGCCAGAGAATTCTAGTGCCTTATCAAACTACAGGACTGGGATTCCATAGGATGTTGTCATAGCAATTAAAGTGGAATCATAATGGCATAATTGTCTAGTGGGAAAGGGCCCCAGGAGTGACGAGTGCCCTTTTAAGGAGGTTGCTCATGTCTAACATTAAAAACCAGCTTTTTTTTTTCCAAAATAAGAAGTGTTGCTTCTGAACATTATCTTTCCTTTCCTTTCCTTTTCTTTTCTTTTGGGATAGTGCCACTCCAGACCATGTAGGCCCTGCAGTGTTCTGGGGGAAGGAAATGCCCCCTGGATCCATCCCAGTTGTGGAGAGATAATGACTATCTCAACCCATTTACCTTGCCATTGTTTGGAAGATAAAGCCAGAGTGTTGGGATCATCTATACTGCCTAGAGCTTCACCTGCATACATTGCAATGAATAAATAATTAATAAATAACTGGCATGGCATCTATCAAAGAACCCTGTTGATACTGTGGGCTGGTTTGATAAGGGTGCTGCTAATTCACTATCAGAAACTGATATCCTAGCCCAGTGGTTCTCAAAAGGTGGGGCAGGATCCCTATGTGGGCACAAGACAAGAGTTGCTCAAGGGGACATGAGCCTTGGAGACTGCGATTCCTCCTCCACCTCCTCTTCCCAAATGTTTTTATGTGTAAAATGTATACATGTGTCAAGTATTGAATTTACTTACCTAAAAATGTTATTTCCTTATAAAATATGAATATATATGAATGTGCGGATGAAAATTCACACACTAAACAAAATATTATTATTTATATAGTATGTCGAGTGGAGGGAGGCACAATGTCTGCATGCCAATGTAAAGTGGAGTTCCAAGGGTAAAAAGTTTGGGTGCCATTGGCTTAGCACCTCAGACTAAAACTGTAATTTCCAGGCATCCTTGGGGGAAAGAGAACAGTTATTGAAACAGACCAGTCTGAATCTGATGTCCCCTAAGGAGAAGCTAGGTTTCCAAATACCTAATCAGTTGATTTCACAAACTCATTTATCTCAAGGGCACCTTCAGCAAAAGTAGCACTGCTTTTCCTCTCCCTCTCCCTCTCATCAGTATATAGTATTTGGAAACCAGTCCACTTGTATATTTTCACCTATTCTGAGCATTCTTGATCTACCTTTTCTTGAATCATTTTGCCATAGCAAACAGAAAGAGTGGATAGTTAAAAATAAAAACAAAACAAACCACTAGTGGGGGTAGCCATTGGCTTAAAATCCTTGTTTACAGCTGCAACCTGGCCCAGTTGACTCAAAACAAAGCTCTTTCTATAATAAACTTGGAAACTGCAACTCTGATCCTTTTTCAAAAGCAAAAGCATATATCCCACTCTATTAGTAGCAAACTACAGATTCTCCATGAGTACCTGGCAGGAGCTGCAGTGTGGCTTATATGGTGCTTGCCTTGTAGATTTGCAAAAGGGGATGGCCACACTCCACCCTTCTTTATTCTGTTTTCATTTATCACCCTCCCCCCATCACCTTACCTTCCGCCCTGCTCACATGGCAGCGTCAGCAGCATTATTTTCAAAAAGCAAGTCTAAGAGGTCTCGGCCTGTAATTCTGCTGGGCCTGGATATAATATCCCATTGAACATGGTGGGACTTATTTCATAACTTGGAGCAGAAGGACATCACTGGATACAGCCCTGCTTTATTTGGAACCTGGAACCTTAACTCCCACAATCCCCTAGCTAAATGGCCATGGTGGCTGGAATATTTGAAGAGCTATGGTCCTAATAAGTAAACCGTACTGGTGATTTCTGAGAGGTAAGGGCAGGATTTTATCAGAAGTGTGCTACAAAGGTGCTTTGGTATCAAAGAGCATTCCAGCCAACCATCCTGGAAAGTGAAAGCATGTCAGTAAGACAAAAGTAGTATCTGGTGTTTTATCTTTCAATAAAAGAAGAAATGTCCCCAAAATGTGCGGTTGTTGTGTAGTGTAATGGTTTGCATTTGGGCCAGGAGACCAGGGTAGAAATTTACACTCAGCAATGGAAACCCACTAAGTGACCTTGGGCAGGTCACACTCTCTTGACCCAAGTGAAAGGCAATGGCAAACCTCCCCTGAGTAATTAATGCCAAGAAAACCCTCTGATACAGTTGCCCTAAGTTGAAGTTGATGGAAGCACAAAGCAACAACAAAGACAATGCAGAAGACCTCTGCCTCTGTTTTCTACCTCTAGGTTAATACTTAATACATTCACTCCCATACTCAGCACTTGAGAAACCTACTTTATTTGAACATAACTCGCATAATTATGCACTCAGCATAGCCAGTATAGCCCCCAAGAGTATCATTTCCAAACCTTGAGCCTAGGTTAGAGGGATAAGAAGCTTGATCTAGTACAAGGTAATTTCCTATATTCCTAAATTGTATGTGTGTGTTGTTTTTGTTTCTGTCACTTTTTGTAACTTTATAAGCCATATATATTTGTAATCTCATTAGGAGCATCTGTATTAACTAGCCTTGCTAAGATGTGGGTGAGAGGTTAAGCGGGTACATAGCATGCGGCATGTTAAATAGCAGAGGACCAAGGCAGGTGGCAATAGATTCCAAATATTTGTGACAGAAGCTCATGTCCATATCATTTTAAGCACCATGGTGATGCTGGCCACGTGTCTTGTTTCCAAAGAAAAAATGCTTTGCAGGAAAGTTGCCAATGGAAGATGATGATTCTTTGGAGTCTGGGGTGTGTGTCTGTCTGTGTGTGTGCTTTCAAATTACTTGGCAACTTATGGCAAACTCATTAATTTCATAGGGTTTCTTACGGAAGGAATACTCAAAGGTGGTTTTGCCAGTTTCTTCCTCTGAAATATAGCCTGCAGTACCTGGTACTCATTGGCAGTCTCCCATTCAAGTGCTAACCAAGGCTGACTTTCTTAACTTCCAAAATCAGATGGGATCTGGTGCTGTAAGGAGTCTGGACCTTCCCTTGTTTGGTTGTGTGCCCTCAAGTTGTTTCTGGTTTATGGTGACCCTAAGGCAAGAACCTTATTATGGGGTTTTCTCGGCAAGATTTGTTCAGAGAGGGTTTGCCATTGCCTTCTCCTGAGGCTGAGAGCATGTGACTTGCCCATCACCCAGTGTGTTTCATGGCCAAGCTGGGAATCAAACCCTGTGCCCTGCTCGCTGGTTGCACAATGAAAGCTTTTCCTTGATGCGCCTATCCACACATTTATACTGTGAAAACAAATTATATTTTATCTTTTGGCATCTATACTCAGTGCACACACCCACCTAATTATTTTTATATTTCAATTGTTAATGTGTAGAGCTAATGAACTGACATAGGTTCCCACTGAATAATCTCGGAAGGGGTCTGGAACAAAGGAGATGGATGTTCCTCTCTATAAATAGCTCCCTTGATGAACAGTCCTGTATGACTCAGAAGCTTGCTGTAAATATGACAAAGTCCAAAGAAAGCGGCTGCCTCACTTGCATCTTGCTCTGTGATTTAGAAACATCACTGTGAGCACTGTGAACAATTCAAATAGCACTGAATCATTCCAGTATAAATTAATTATAGAGGAAGAGAATGAAGTTTGTTTCCCCAACAGGCATCTGATTTATCAGCTCAGGTCCCATTGGCCTTTTCACATGAAGACTTTGTAGATTACCATGGTCCCATATTATGTCTTTTCTAGTATTATATGTACAAACAGAGGAACTGTTGTGGAAACAAGACCTTGTGTTTGGTTGAGAGTAAAAGTCAGTTACTACTGGTGCAATGGTGCCATCTTCTGGATAAGGATATAAAACACATTTTTATTGTTACAAAGAAGGGAGATTCATCCATTAGCTAGGTATTCCTCCTGAACACCTGAAGCAGAAATTCTTTACTGTCTCCCAAAGGTTTCAGATTTCAGGTGTTCAAGTGTTTTTGGAATACAGCATTTGTGTGTGTGTGTGTGTGTGTCTGTAATGTGCCTTCAAGTCATCTCTGACTTACAGTGACCTTAAGTTACACGGAGAAACAGAATAATTACCAATTGGCAAAGGGGTCAGACAAGCCTGCATCTTATCACCCTACATGTTCAACTTATATCTAGAACATATTGTGAGAAAAGTAGGATTGGACATAGAAGAAGGAGGAGTAAAAATACGAGGAAGGAACATCAACAATCTAAAATATACAGATAACATCATAATACTAGCAGAAAACCTCCCAGACCTGGAACAACTATTAAGGAAGATCAAAGAAGAAAGTGCAAAGGCAGACTTACTGTTGAACATAAAGAAAACAAAAATAATGACCATGGAGAATCTACACAAATTCAACCTAGACAATGAAGAAATAGAAATAGTAAAAGAATTCCCATACTTTGGGCCAAATATTGATCAAAATGGGGACTGCAGTAAAGAAATAAGATGAAGACTAGGAATGGAGAGGACAGCTATGAAATAATTAGAAAAGATCCTAAAATGCAAAGATATACAACTGAGCACAAAAGTTAGAACCATACAAGCTATTGTATTCCCTATTACCATGTATGGATATGACAGCTGGACAGTTAAGAAACAACACAGGAAGAAAATCAATTCATTTGAGAGGTGGTGCTGGAGAAGAGTGCTGAAGATTCTGTGGGGACAGCCAAAAAGACAAACAAATGGGTCCTAGAGCAGATCAAGCCAGAAATCTCTCTGGAAGCCAAGATGACAAAACATAGGCTGCCATACTTCGGACACCTCATGAGAAGGCACAACTCACTGGAAAAAATGATAATACTAGGAAAGGTGGAAGAAAGTAAAAAGAGGGGAAGGCTAAATGGATGGACCCTATTAAGGTCACAGATATGAATGTATAGGGAGTAAGTAGAGGAGAGGAGAACAGAAAGTCTTGGAGATGTCTCATCCACAGGGTCACCATGGGTCAAGGATCGAATCGAGGGCAGTTAATAAGAACAACAAGAAGTGACCTTAAGGTGAACCTATCATGGGTTTTTCTTTCTTTAGAGCAAGTTTCCCATTGCCATCCTCTGAGGCTGAGACAGTATGACTTGCCAAAGGCCACCCAGTGGGTTTCCATGACCAAGTGGAGATTCAAACCGTGGTCTCAAAAGTCATAGTCCAATGCTCAAACCACTATATCACTCTGGCTCTCTAGCACAGCTATTAGCTAGCATAACCAATGGTAAAGAATGCTGAGAGTTGCAGTCCAAAAACTAGAAGTTTGCACGATGCCAACCCCTGCACTAAAACAACATCATATGCAAGACAGAAATGGCATGACTCTATCCAGTTCAGACAAAGCCTTTCCTAGAGTACCCTTTAAGTGTCAGAAATAAACTTCTAACCTACTCAGAAAGCAAAGATCTGCTTTATTTTTGAAGACTAAAGCATACAGGTGACATGAAGTACATTAAACAGTTTAAACTGTATACCCTCCAATTGCCCTGACTTGGCAAGGACAGTTTCAATTAAAGTGCAATGTATGTGGGGCAGAAACTAGTGCAAAATGCTTCTGCAGCATACCATGTAATGACGACACTTGTTTTTGTTGTTGTGTGCCTTCAAGTTGTTTCCAACTTACAGCAACCCTAAGGTGAACCTATCACAGGGTTATCTGGGGCTGAGAGAGTGTAACTCACCTAAAGTCACCCAGTGGGTTTCCATGGCCAAGACGGAAATCGAACCCTGATTTCCAGAGTCATAGTCCTACACTCAGACCCCTACACCATGCTGGCTCTAAGATGAAACTTCTATTATTTTGCAAAAGGAACATCAATATGCCATCCTTGGCCCTAAGAAATAATGTTACAGATGTCATTAGTTTTAAGGCATTAAAGACATTTTAAGGCATTACAGCCAAGCTCTGGAAGTTGACTATGAATAGAGGGCTTGTACTAGTTATAGGAAGATTTTGGAAATAATGAGTTACAGTACAAATTACTTCATTAAATTTGTTAACATTTGGGGTAATGAGTGTTACAAAGTTACCTCTTAAAAGTGATGCAACAGGAGCAAACTGTAGTTATTGATATTCAAAGTATCAGTTTCCAGGGTTTCCCCTGCAAATGTTACTTTCCAGAGCATTTTGGAGGCATTTTAAAAGGATGTTTTACAACAATCTCTTATCAAACTTGTAGAGATTTTTCTCCTCAATAAAAGTCACAGGAAGTAATGGAAAAGTAACAAGAAGCAAAACAAGTGGTAAAATAGAATGGATTCTAAGCGGTTTGCAGAAGGGGTAATTCTAATGCTCAGTCTGATTCTGATACTTGCCATACATTTGTGTCTGCATGATGATGGGTTAATGCAACAGAAGAGCCCAAAGGCTGCCTTGATGTCATTGGGATTGATCCAGATTTATGACATGGTTACAGTAGGCCCATCACCATGTACGGATGTGAGCTCTGGAAAGTGAAGAAAGTGAGTAAGAACAAAATCAATTCATTTGAGATGCCACCCCTCCCTTATCCACTAGATCCTTCTTGTCTGGTTGTTTTCAGGCAATGTTATTTAGCACTGTTGGTTATTATTTTTCTCTTTTCTCACTGTCACTTTTTCTCCTGTTGTTTATTGGGCACTGCAGCCATCCCTTCCCATGGCTCCCCGCATCTCTCCCAACCTGATCCCTATTCGACCTCTCCCTATCTCCCAGCTTCCATTCTTCTGCTCACTCTGGAACTGTCGCTCTGCCGCTCCGAAAGCAGCGGCAATTAACGATCTTTTCCTTTCTAGCTCACTCAGTCTCCTTGCTCTAACTGAAACCTGGCTCCCAGCCCACGATACTGCTACCTCTGCTGCCCTCTCTTTTGGTGGTCTTTCTTTCACCCACACAAGCCGCCCTGAGGGTCGAGGAGGTGGGGTTGGTATCTTGCTGTCCAATTCTTGCCAGTTTCAACCCCTTTCTCTTCCCACTAATTATAGTTTCTCTTCATTTGAGTCTCATTCTATTCGACTCTTTTCTCCTTTGCAGCTTCGGGTTGCTGTCATTTATCGCCCTCCTGGTTCTGCTAACCAATTCCTTTCGGACTTTGAGTCATGGCTCACCTTTTTTCTCTCAGACTCAGTTCCCTTTCTAATTCTAGGTGACTTTAATATCCACCTTGATGATCCTAAGAATCATTCAACATCTTGCTTTAGCTCCCTCTTAGCTTCTTTCAATCTTCAACCTCATTCCACCTCTCCTACCCATTCTTCTGGTCACTGCCTTGACCTAGTTCTCGCTTCTAGGTGTGTCATCTCTGACTACTTGGCATCTGACTATCCATTGTCAGATCATCATCTAATTTCTTTTACTCTTACTTACATCCCACCTCCTCGTAATGTTGTTCAACGCACTTCTCGTAATCTTCAATCTGTTAATTCTGATCATCTCAGTCAGACCCTGGGTTCTTCTCTCTCTTCTCTAAATCTTGGGGACTCCGCTGACTCAGCAATGTCTTTATTCAACTCCACTCTCTCTTCCACCCTTGACAGCTTTGCCCCTGTATCTGTTCGCACGTCCTCCTCTGTGTCTAGGCCTCAGCCCTGGCTCTCTCCTGTTGTTAGGTTTCTCCGGTCCTGCTCTCGAGCAGCCGAACGCCTTTGGAAAAAGTCCAGGGACTGGGCCGATTTTATTCATTATAAATTTGTTCTTTCATCCTTCTCATGTGCCTTGTCTATGGCAAAACAGAATTACTATAAATCATTGATCTCTGCCAACGAGAGGCGCCCGCAGCGCTTGTTCTCCTGCTTCAATTCACTGCTAAAACCTTCTTCTCCCCCTGTCTTTTCATCATTTTCCCCCACTGACTTTGCCAACTACTTCCTCACAAAAGTCAGTACTATTCGATCTGAAATTGTTCCTCCTGACTTGCCCCCTACCACTACTTTCCTGGTACCTTCTACTAATAAACTCTCTGTGTTTCCACCTGTATCTCTGGATGAACTATCTACACTGCTAAATTCTTCCAAACCTACAACTTGTTCTCTTGATCCTATTCCCTCCCATCTTCTAATCTTTATAACCCCTTCTTTTCTCCCCTCGCTCCTCTATATCTTTAATCTCTCTCTCTCTTCGGGATCCTTCCCTTCGGATTTCAAACATGCTCTCGTTTCCCCAATTCTGAAGAAACCCTCTCTCGACCCCTCTTCTCTGTCTAGCTACCGCCCGATCTCTCTTCTTCCTTTTCTCTCTAAGGTTCTGGAACGGATAGTTTATTCTCGCTGTCTTGAGTTTCTTGAAGCCAATTCCATCCTGGACCCGTTTCAGTCTGGTTTCCGCCCACGGCACTCTACAGAAACAGCCCTCACCAAAATCTCAACTGATCTCTTGCAGGCCAAGGCAAATGGCCTCTACTCTATTCTCATTCTTCTAGATCTGTCTGCGGCCTTTGACACCGTGGACCACTGTCTCTTGCTTGACTTACTTTCTGACCTCGGGTTCTCCGACTCTGTTCTCAACTGGTTCAAATCTTACTTGTCAGACCGATCCTTTGCCGTGGTCACAGGTGGTCAGACTTCCTCCTCTGTCCCCTTATCTGTTGGAGTTCCTCAGGGCTCTGTCTTAGGTCCCCTTCTGTTCTCTCTTTACACACTGTCCCTTGGTAAACTCATCAGTTCTTTTGGCTTCTCCTATCATCTGTATGCCGATGACACTCAGCTGTATCTTTCAACCCCTGACCTTTCGCCGGGGCTCGAACAGCAAGTCTCCTCTTGTCTGGCTGCCATCTCTCAGTGGATGCGGCATCGGCGCTTGAAGCTCAACATGTCTAAGACAGAGCTTCTCATCTTCCCACCTAAGCCCACCCTTCAATACTCCTTTTCTGTTTCTGTTGACGGCATTTCTATTCAGCCGGTTCAGCAAGCCCGCAGTCTTGGCTTCATTTTTGATTCCTCGCTGTCATTTACTCCCCAGATTCAGGCCACCGCCAAGACCTGTAGATTCTTTCTTTACAACATTGCTAAAATCCGTCCTTTCCTCTCAGCCTCCACCGCCAAGACTCTGGTCCATGCCCTAGTGGTATCACGACTAGATTATTGTAACCTCCTTCTGACAGGGCTTCCTCTCTCTCATCTCCATCCTTTAATCTCTGTCCAGAACTCAGCTGCACGTATTATCACATCTGCTCGCCGCTTTGACCATGTTTCTCCTCTTTTATCCTCCCTTCACTGGCTCCCCTTCCCCTTCCGCATCCAGTACAAGCTTTTGTTGTTGACTTTCAAAGCCCTCCACGGACTGGCCCCTCCTTACTTGTCTGAACTTCTTTCTCCTCACACTCCTTCTCGTACCCTCCGTTCTGGTAGTCTAGGTCTCCTGTCCCAGCCGAGGATTTCCACTGCCCCATCCCGGATTCGTCCCTTCTCACTTGCTGCCCCTCACTCCTGGAACCTTCTTCCCCCACATGCACGCCTCATCACTTCCCTAACCAGGTTCAAAACTGAGTTAAAGACTATATTATTTAGGGAAGCTTTCCCAGGACTGTGCCATCTGCCCCAGGATGCCTCCTTTTAACTTTGTATTAAGAAGCCATGCCCTCCCTCCTGTCCATCTGCCTTGGTCCTGGCCCCAGAGAAGAACCACTGGACCTCACCCCCTTTCCCATCACCTTCCCCTCTTCCTTTTGTGTTGTCTCTTTTAGACTGTAAGCCTGAGGGCAGGGATCCGTCTAATTTAAGATTGTATGTACAGCACTGTGTAAATTTACAGCGCTATATAAATAAAGGTTAATAATAATAATAATAATAATAATAATAATAATGGTGCTGGAGAAGAGTGCTGAGGATCCCATGAACAGCCAAAAAGACAAAAATGGGTCCTCAAACAGATAAGGCTAATCTCCTTGCAAGCCAAGTTGACCAAAGTGAGGCTGTCATACTTTGGCCATATCATGAAAAGGCACAGATCACTAGAAAAGACAATAATACTGTACTGGGAAAGATAGAGGGAACTAGAAAGAGAGGAAGACCCCACACTAGATGGATAGGCTTAATCAGAGAGATCACGGGCATAAATCTGCAGGACAGGAGCAAACCAGTGGAGGTCTTGGAGATGTCTTATCCACAGGGACACCATGGCTTGGGGCTAACTCAAAGACAGCTAACAACAAACAACAAAATGTCAATGGACCTACATAAAATTTAACTAAATCTGGATTTGTCATGCTGCTATTCTCCTGCAGTCCTTTCCCTATCTAAGGCTGTTTCCAGATGGAGAAATGTATCAGAAGACTGTGGCAATTTTTCTGTAATTCTCAGATTATAATTTTTCTGGCAACTCTCAGCACCAGCTGAGCAACATTTTGTTCCTAGCCTTGAGTAGCTTTCATTTTAGTTCTGACACATGTTGGAACAAAAAAGTCTTCTGTTCTTCTCTTTCCTTTGAAGTTTTTCTTAAAGTGCTACAGCATATAGTGCATTAATGAAATGGCATTTTTGAAGAACAGTACTATGATTCCAGGAGAATTTTTTTTTTTTTTAAAAAAAGGAGAAACTGCCCGTCAAACCACCTCAGAAAACCATTTGTTGTTGTTGTTGTTGTTGTTGTTGTGTGCCTTCAAGTCATTTCCAACTTATGATGACCCTGAGGCTGAGTCACTGATTTTTTTTTTTATTTTTTTTTTGGCAAGATTTGTTCAGAGGTGGTTTGCTGTTGTCTTCCCCTGAGGCTGAGAGAGTGTGACTTGCCCAACGTCCCTCAGTGAGTTTATGGCTGAGCTGGGAATCAAAGCCTGATCTCCAGAGTTGTAATCCAACACTCAAACCACTATGCCATGCTGGCAATCAAAAAACAAACAAACAAACAAAAAATTGGGAGAGGCCTAATGTAAGTGCAAAAAATCACTACAAACAGCCCTCCCCGTGTAGTTACAACAACTGGCAAAACTTGGCAAAACCCAAGGAGTTATATTGTGAGCACCCCTGCTTCTTTAGACCTGGAAGAGCCCTAAGATGAATGTCACCTCCTTCAGAAACATGTTTTTCTTTTCAGCAAAGGAGGAGGACTGTGATTTCAATCAACGAAAAACACACTGTTCAGTTTATTCACGTTGCCATGGGTTCTGCATAACAGAACCATCATAAACAGTGGGAAGAGCATTGCAGAGAGCTGCTTTCCTTTTAAAATACTGAGCCTCTTTGTTTGGAAATATAAGTCTCTGTTTGCTATTCAGGGCAGATAAACTTGTCTTCCAAGGCCAACACAAACTAAGAGCCATCCCAGAAAGCACAGACTTCTGAAGCTGGCACTTCAGACATCGATCAGCTACCTGCTGTGTAAGATGAGGAATCAATTTCTTTTTCCTGGTAATTAAATCCCAATGGCACCTCTGCCTTTGTACACACATAAGATCAGTATAAAGCTAATGTGCATTAATTAATTTTATGCCAGTGCTGTTAAGGACATCTGTCTCTGATTAAAAATAGGTCTTCCCAACTCCTAGATTTGAGGAAAGGCTAATTAAGCAATGAAGTGGTAATCTTTACAAGAGCTATTCAGGCACTACAATATTCAGACAAATTGCCACTAGATCACACTTTCCTGTAGATCACCTGCTATGGTCTATTTACTATCTTGACCCATCGTTGTCACAGTATTTGTTGAAAGGATTAGTGTTCTGTTTAACTCCCTAATGTCCAAATCACAATTGAAGCATTCCATACAGACAAAATAGCATACATGTACATGTGCGTGTGTATACACAAATATGTGTTCAAACTATCCTCTTTACTGGCTTTTCATACTTCCTATTCCAGTGAGAAATCAAGACCTAAGAAAGTTACATATAGTCAGAGATTCACAACTCAAATCGATTGACTTGGACTCAAGACGCTTCAATGACTCAGCTCTGCAATAAATGATGCACTGACTCAACTTGAAGTGTACTGTAACTTGTATATTTTTAGTGATCTACTTGCTGGCCTAACTTCTTCCAGAAACAGCAAGCACATTAAGCAATGGGCTTCAAGTGGGAGTTGAGATCTACTTGGCAGTCTGTCTCCACTGCATATCAGAGTAGCCTTCTAAAGTTTTTGAAGAAGGATCCTTCCATCTCAAGCTCATTGCCTCATGCATTTGCTGTTCCCCTTTAAGAAACACACCCTGCCATCCCACAGCATGGAGGAAAGTCTTGCCTGCTGTTCCTAGAAATTTTTTTAGAAGGCTCCTCCAATACACAGTGGGGACAGGCTGCTGAGGCCTCTTTTTTCTAAAATGCAATCTTGATGGATTGCTACATTTATGATAAAATGATAAAATTAATTTTTTAAAAATGTTGTGCACATGTTCTTGATTTTCTAGTCACTGAAATGCCATTCCACCACCATCTACTTTTTTTTCAGCTAAAGTTGGCACCCGGACTTGAGACTCGACTTGAGACTTGACTTGAAAGTATCTTGCAAGGACTTGAGACTTGACTTATGAATTTGTTGTTGTTGCTGTTGTATGCCTTCAAAGCATTTCTGACTTATCGTTACCCTAAGGCAAACCTATCATGGGATTTTCCTGGCAAGATTTGTTCAGAGGAGGTTTGTCATTGCCTTCCACTGAGGCTAAGAGCATATGACATACCCAAGGTTATCCAGTGGGTTTCATGGCCAAGCTGAGAATTGAGTCTCCAAGACTCAAACTACTATGCCACATTGGCTCTTAAAGACTTGAATACATCACTGCATATAGTCAACAGGGAAGAGGGAAATGGGGAAAAACCAACTTCTCTCAACCAATATCTGTTCAGTAAGCATGTAAATAATAGCAACACTTTCCCTAGAAAGTGATGTTCAAAGTTCAGTAGAGAAAGGCAGTTACCTATGCATTATCTAATGATCACGACCACGCTTTAGCCAGAACAACCTGGAATTCCATTATTGCACAGCATGACAGAACTGATGTTGTTACCTCTCTGGATAACAAACTCAGAAATAACAAATTCTGAAGCCCTTTGATACACCAATTTTTTTGCCCCACAGCATCTTCATAATTTGTTGGAGGGGACACTACAACTTTTAAAATCCCTAATCTAACATGCCCAAGAGCAACATGGCCAGAGATTCTGGAAGTTGTTATCCAGCAATAAAATAAAACAAAATACTTTTCCCAGACTCAAGGATTATGAGGAATAAGATGGGAAAGGCCTCTGGCCCAAATTTCTTCTAATTTTTCTGAGTGGAAGCGTGAAAGACTAGACAGATAACTAGACTAGACTCAGATAACAAGGAGAGAAATAAATCAATTACCCATTCTCTGCATATTCTTTGTAGGAACCCTAAAGCAATTTTATCTCCTCTTTGTCCCTCCCATTCCCAGTGGCTCTACCATTTTTTAATCAAAATATGAATCAGAATTTATCTACAGATCCATTCAAAGAGAACAGGGATTAGTTTTAAATTGTGCATGAGAAAGGAGAGAGACATGCAATTCTTTAATGTTGATTTCCTTTGGGATTTCCAATACAAGTCATTAGTTGTGCCCAAATCATGCCAAGAAAATCCCATGGTAGGTTCTCCTTGGGGACACCATACATCGTAAATGACTTAAAGGCATACAACAACAGCAACATATTTTTGGCAGTATATATAGGACCAAAACAGAGCCAGCACAGTGTAGTGGTATAAGCAATGGACAATGATTTTGGGGATCAGGGTTTGAATCCCTACTTAGCCATGGAAATTCACTGGGTGACCTTAGATATGGCACACTCTTTCAGCCTCAGAGGGAGGCACCGGCAAAACTCCTCCTGAATAAATCCTGCCAAGAAAACTCTGTGATAGGTTTGCCTTATGGTCACTATAAGTTGGAAACACTGTGAAGGCAGACAACAACAACATAGGACCAGATGGTCCTGAGATTAAAAAAATTGCCCCTAGATTTGCAGATATTGCCCAACAGTGCTATACAATCATGAAGTTGGAAGAGATCTCAAAGGTAATTGAAGTCAACCATTGTGGATGCAGGACACTGACCTCTGGAACATCTATGACAAATAATGAAAGATCTCTGATGAAAGATCTCTAATGAAAGGACATTCGCTACCTTTCAGGGCAGTCTGTTGAAAAGATTGTCCACTGTTGAACAGATTGTACTAACAGGATGTTCTTCCTAACGTTTATTTGAAAACCAGGTGTAGTAATTTGAACCTGTTTATTTGGGCACTATGGTTTGAAGAAACAGAGATCAATTTTGCTCCATCTTCTAGGGTGCCTGCCCTTCAGATACAGTACTAGAAAATCTAATCCTGTCACCTATCACTGATCTTGTCTCCCAGTGAAATATACCTTCCCCTTCCACTTTTCCTCACTGGGCACCCTTTCCACAAGAAGCCCAGCTACCTCTGTTTTCCTCTGCAATCCCTCTCAAAATGACATTTCTCATTACCATTTTGAGTGAAATTTCAGAGGAAAACACAGGGGCTAGTATAGGGTTCGGAGGTGCTTCTGGGGCCAAGGGTAATTTCATGTATTTTCACACATTTGGAGAGTTTTCTGCATGATTTGGGGCAAAAATTGCCCAAAAATCTTACTAAATAATTTGTTGAAAAATTGGCAAAGGGAGTTGGAAGTTTTTAGAGGATGGGCCACAAAAGTGGTATACAGGGGCCACATTCAGCCTCTAGGCCATACTATGCCTGCTCCTATAGTAGACGGCAGTGATGGCATATTTTGGCAGTAATGGCATATGCTGGTGAAACATCAGAAAGGAACTCTTCCAGAACATGGCCACATAGCCCGAAAGCTCCACAAAAAACTATGGATGCCGGCCATGAAAGCCTTTGACTCCACATGGCATATTTTATTACAGCAGCCTATAAAGGATTGGCCTAATATAGCAAAATACATTCATGGTTTCCGACCTACTCTCTGGAGATCACAGGACAGTTCAGAATACAGCAGTTGACCATTTCTGCTATGGGAGAAAATGAAGCAGCCAAATCATGCCCTCAGTGTGTTTGAAATCACAAACCTGGAGATCCAGCTTTATCGGACACAATGCTGCTGCAGATGTATGAAGAAAAGAGTGCCTCAAATGGTAAAATTTAAAGTAGGTGTCTTCTGGGTGTCAGCAGACAGTTGAAATGCAATATAAAAACATAATCCTTGTCACACATGCTAAATCACCTTGGTGTTTGGAAAAAAATCACATCCTTAATGCCTCCTCTCAAGAGGATTCTAGCAGACTTTCATTTGACTCTATTGTGTGCAGATAATTCACTAAGCTTCAGGAAAAGCTGTTGGCAAAGTATCTGCAATAGCTTTAGTGTCCAGGGAGGGATAAAGAAGAGAAGGCCACTCAGTCATAATTTTATGACAAGAAGAGATGTAAAGGATCCCAGATTATTATTTTCAAATGTGGATTTGAACCTTCAAGTGGTTGTTTTCTAAGCAGGACAAAGAACACTTGGGAACTTCCAAGGGTAACAACAAGAGGTAGGGCTTCCAAACTAGGGCATCAAGTGGCTAGAGCATCCTGGATCCTTACTCTCTGCCCCTGGAGTATTCTGTCCCAGCATTCCACATGAATCCCCCCGCCCTTACCTGCAGTTGCTTCCCTGTGATCCCTGAGAGCTGGCTGGCACTGCTGCTGAGAGCATGACCTCACAACAACTTGAGCATGCAGAGCAATTTGGATGGGAAAGCATGGGAAGAAAGCCAGTCATCGTCACTGTGTTTTGATCTGGATTTCTGGAAAATCCAAAGCAAAAGGTAAGTCTTTTTAATGTGGGTGAAAGAGTGGAAACCCAGAATTGGGTCCAGCTGTTTTATAAACAGCCTAAGTTTGATTTGGCGGTTTGGGATCTGTGTAATGTAAACAGCACACAGAGACCTCAGGGGAATTCAGGGTTTATAAGTATTATCTTGATGCTGATGCTACTCAGCTACATTTCTCTACCTTAGAATTCACTTCTGATATTGAATATCAACAGTCTCTCAGCTATTTCAGCATAGATGCTTTACTGGAGTCTAAAACCCAAGATGACAAACTTCCTCCAAAACTTTATTTACCAACATTCTCCATAAGTGTTAATAATGTTCCCATGTGTCTTGTGAAAGAAGCACATAGCCTGAGTTTTACTTTTGATTCTTTGTTTTTTGATCCTCACATTGAGGCTGTAGCAATGTCATTGCTAAAACTTTTCTTTCTGCTTACTCAGCTAAGACCTTAAATTGTGCCTTGGTCATTACCTGCCTTGATTATTGCAATCTTCTTTTGACTGGGTTTCCTTCATCCCACTTTGATCCCCTGGTTTCCATTCAACATTCTGCTGCTAAGATTATCTTTTGGGCCCATCTTTTTGATCACTTTTGATATCTCTTTGTTGGTTACCTATTCCTTCTAGGATTCAGTGAAAGCTTCTTATTTTAACATGTAAAGCCTTAGAAAACCTAACCCACCCACCCCAAACTCATAGCCCTTATTTCTGTTTTCTAGCCTGCTTGAGATTTGTGCTTTAAGAATTCTAGATTTCTTACTTGACCAAAGGGCTCCTCTTCTTGGCTCGGTTTCAGCTTTTCTTACTTGCTGCTCCATACTCTTGGAATCACCTCCCTGTACATTTGTGGACTGCATCTTCTCTTCTTCTGACTTATGGTGACCCTGAGGCAAACCTATCATGGGGTTTTCTTGGCACGTTTCTTCAGAGGGGGTCTGCCATTGCTGTCCTCTGAGGCTAAGAAAGTGTGACACACCCAGAGTCACCTAGTGGATTTCCCTGGCTGAGCGGGGAGTCAAATCCTGGCCTCCAGAGTCATGGTCCAACACTCAGACCACTACACCTTATTAGATATAGCAAAAATGAAAAGGGAGGTTATTGCTCTGTGCTTTTAAAAAGTGTTTTTGGAAATACAAAATATGGTGTGCTTGAAATTAAGAGCTAATATATCAGATCCCAATTCTTGGGAGATGCCAGTTTAATGCAAGTATGACTCTTTGAATCTTGGATGTTATAACTTGTATTTGATATGTATGAAATTCTGACAACCAAACTTAAATCTAAACTTCTGTTTTATTCCCACAGAAAATCATGGTTAATTTAATTTTAAATGTTTATACTCTTGTCAGCATTTGGAAGAAGATCACTTTTGGTATCCTGTGAAGAAAATTATAGTATCATCCTATATATGTTTAGTAAGGAGCCCTGGTGGCGCAGTGGTTAAATGCCTGTACTGCAGCCACTCACTCAAAACCATAAGGTTGCGAGTTCAGTACCAGCAAAAGGGCTCAAGCTCGACTCCTTCCGAGGTCGCTAAAATGAGTACCCAGATTGTTGGAGGCAAGTAGCTTACAGTTGTAAATCACTTAAACACTGCTTAGGCAGTATGAAGTGGTATATAAATGAAGCTGTTTGCTTGACTGCTGCAATCTGCTTTGATTCCCCACTGGAAAAGGCGGAATAGAAATAAATCCTATAATAATAATAATAGTAATAATACTTGAAAGTAAGTCCCACTTGGCTTACTCTAGGTCTGTGTGTCTGTTGAGCAGCTTCTTTTTAAAAGACGCATTAGTAAGATGCATCTCTTGCTATAAAATCTAATTATTACTTGTGTGGTCTGCTAAGCACCTACTGTAAGATTTGGATTTCATATATTAACATTAGAGGAAGTAGAAGAAAAATAATTAACAGTCATAGCATTTCTTTGTTGGCTATATTTAACTATATCAGCATGAAATCATCATGTCATTTTTCCAGAAGTGTTAAATTTGCCATCTGTGACATTTAGAGACAGTGGCCAATCAGTATTCACTTCTAAGAAGTTACAGTTGGTGCAAAAAAAAAAAAAAAAAAATGCAAAGAGCCCTTCTGCAAAATAGTGCTGGGTTTTCTGAGGATAAGTATGACAATTACTGAAGAAAGTCAAGGAAGGAAGTGGAAATGCCGATTTACAACTGAACATTAAAAAATAAAAAAAATAATGACGACAGGGAATTTACATAACTTTAAAGTAGACAATAAAGACACTGAAAAAGTAAAAGAATTTCATACCTTGGTTCAGTTATTAATCAGAATGGAGGCAGCAGTTAAGACATCAGAATAAAAACTATAACTTAGAAAGAAGAAACTAGACAAGATTCTGAATCACTGAATACTAAAATTAAGATTGTCCATGCTATTGCATTTCCAGTTTCTATGTATGGTGTGAAAGCTGGACAGCGAAGAAAGGTGGTAGGAAGAAAGTCAACTCATTTGAAATTTGGTGCTGGAAAAGAGTCCTGCAAATACCAGGAATGCTAAAACAACAACAACAACAACAAATGAACGGGTCCTAGGGCAAATAAACCTGAAATCTCCTTAGAAGCCAAGACAACTAAACAGAGATGTTATACTTTGTTCATATCTCAAGGCACGACTCCCTAGAAAAGACAAATGCCTGGTGAGGTGGAATGCTTGGTGAAGCAGTAGTAAAAGAGGAAGACTGCATTACAGATGCACAGATTCAGTTAAGGAAGCCACAGCCCTGAGTCTACAAGACCTGAGCAGGGCTGTTGATAATAGGATCTTAGAAGTCTCTCATTCATAGGGTTGCTGTAAGTCAAAGTTGATATGATGGCAATTAACAGCAATAAACAAAGTATAGTTTGAGAGAGATGTTCTGGCTAGTAAAGAGACAGCTTCTCTCCAGCATCAAACCCATCAGCCGTTAAACTCAAGAATGCAATAGGCAAATGTTTTGATCACAGTCGTGTGCTGCAGAATTTTTTGTAGTCACAGCAGGGGAAGAACAGCACAGGACCACAGCACTGCCAGTATGAGCACCTGGGACATCAGGAATGTTAGCATACCCTGGCACTGTATATGAGGTTTTCATAATTAATATCTAGCATGGGGTATGTTTCTGAGAGGTCACTATGACCTATGCAAACTAAGTAAGGAGTCATACCTAAATGGGAGGTATGTGGGAGACCTAAATATGATTAAAATAATGCTGAATGAGTTTGCTGATCAACTCCATCCCCCCAGGCTCTCCACACCAATGCCCTAAACAGACTGGCACTTTGTGCCAGCCTGGGGCCGAAGATAGGGCTATGTAGGGATGGACGTCCACACTCGCCCAGCCCTACTTTTGCCACCCATGTGCCATGTTGGCATGTGCCCATCCACACGGGCCATGCCATGATGATGCACAGGCATTGAAGTGCCCAAACGGTGCTCCCCAGAATGGGTGTCATCATAGCATGCGAGAAGCTGCTTTCAGCAGCTTGTTTTTGCTCCCAAGAGGGAGTGGATCATTGCCGTGGCATCTGGTTGGCACAGCAATGATCTTGGGCAGAAAGGGGTGGCTGCAGGCCGCCCATCTGTCAAGCTCATAAGTGAATCCCATTGTAAAGCAGTTAAAGATCATCCCTTCCACCTTACCTAAGGCTGTATTCCTAGTCACCCTTCCTGTCTGACCATCAAGGGTTTCTCTCAAATCCAATCAGTGTTTTGTCACTCCAGAGTTAAAGGCATCAGCCCTTCTGGAGTAATTTTGTCTGTTCCATGGGAAAATCACTAAAGCCTTTGTTACACCATTTGGGAGCAGCAAGCACCCTTTGAGGGTATGAAATAGAATGTCAATATCAGCCCCAACTCATGCAGGCACAGAAGGTCCCTCTTCCTCACTATGGTGCCCTCAGATGCTCTCTGAGCTAGTTTCCATTTTCTGTGGGCCTATCCTCAGGACCGGTCATTATTGCCCTTTTAATTTCTGATCTTTCACTATCACTTCACACCTTTTTTTCTGTTAGCCTTGTATAGTTCTTAAGGTTGCATTGGTTTATGTGCACCTTTGCTCATTTCTAAATAAAACTTTTCCATTCACTGAAATCAGAGTCCCTCTGTAGTACTGGTATACACAGGTGAAAAAAATCCCCCAAATTACTTCGTCTTGTAGGCCTCTTTTTAAACTATAATTCCACCAAGCTTAGGTGACACTGACACTGCAGGTGGGGACCCCCACATCCCCCCACTTTTAAAGGTAAGAGGTTAATGTACTCCAAAAAATATTGGATACCCAGCCCCTGGCCAATGAATCTCTTTATCCAATCCTTATGGGGAGGGTGAGAGGCAGACCAACTGGAGCTGGAACAAGCACTGATTTCTAACTGAAGATTGATGTCTCAGGAGCATAGGTACCTTACATTTCAGTGGGGCAGTGAATCCAAGATTACCCAAGGCAATGACCCTCTCTGGGATAGGTTTCAGAACCTTGGTTATCATGTTTAAACTTTAAACTAAAACCTGGAGTGGCTTCACCTATCTACTGACATGGAAGCCACCACATGCCTTGGCTCAGAAAGGACAATAATACTCCAGCTGGAGTAGATCCTGATTTTTTCCTATGCCCTCCAATTGTCCTGATTTGGCAGGGGCAGTCCAAATTAATCCTATGTTGATCCAATTTATTTTAAAATGTTCTAGTTTTCTCATGTCCTCTGACTTTCCCCCTTTGTCCTCAGTTTACTTGTATTGCTGCAAACTGAGCTCAAAATTACAAGTAGTTTGTATTCAGTTAACTCAGCAAGAGAAGAGAGGAGGAGTCTGAATCTTGTCCTTCCCAGTAGACCCAGGCAAAAGGAAACTAATGAAGACTTTTCCTAGCCTGTATGATCTTCCTCATTAATGTTTGCAGTCTTGAGAACATTCTCATGTTAGTTGGCCACATGTGTCCTAATCTGAGGAGGGATAGGATACAGTTGGAGGAAGAGGGGGCATTCTCAATACAAACTGCCAAGTTAGGTGCAGGTGCTACCCTAAGACCCACTCTTTCCTCCCACTCTGACTAGCACAGACATGGAATTAAGGACTAGATAAGTGAACAAACCATCAGGTTTTGTCTAAGGAAATAGATGTTTTCTGGAAAGGAGACTACTTTTACCCTGCGGACTTTTACAAACCCAGAGACATCTTTGGCAAGATGGGTGAAGATGGAATAAAGCTGCAGTGTATGTGGGCTGCACATATATTGCGCTGCCCGAGGCAAAAGAGAACAAGCTCTATGGCACATGCTCTATTCGCTGTACAGAAGCCAGGGAAATCAGTAAGAACAGCTGGGGGACTGACACTGCTACTTCCCAGCAGCTGCTAGCCAAAGCAGTAGCCTCTCTCTCTCCCAAATAGTAGGGCTGGCACTTCTTCTTTGGTTCTGTCTATTACTCACAATTAGTATATGGAACACACACCCCTACCCAACAAAGTATGCAGCCAAAGATGTTTCTGTATGATTATTGTAATCCATGAGCTAAAAGGATTCTTACCGAGCAACTCTCACCTTTCTGGAATGGGTCTTATTCCTTTAAGCCAGTGTCTGGAGATGCTTTTGGAATGTTGATGATTATGCCTTATGAATATTTATGGCTTGCTTCCTATTCTTCGTTCTTCCTGATTGAAAGGTAAAGTGTCTTAGACTGAAATATGGCTCTGCCACTATAGCAGGCCTTCACTGCAGGAGGGAGGATAGTGTGGTGTGTGAAAAGGAGTGAAAGGGAGAAGAGTCTGGCTTCTGTTTTGGTTCCAAGCACAAATCTAAACAAAATTTAAACAGTAAATATTTGGCATGATCCCACTAGCACTCATGAGGATGTTGTAATCCTGAAACAAAGCCAGTTAATTAAGTCAAGAGGTTGCAGACACATTCATCAAAAATCATTGCATCTAGACCCAATTCTTTCACATTTCTGCTAACAAGTCTTAACCCATACCACACCAATGTGTCATCACAACAAGCTTTCTGTAGTGAGTGAACTGATCCTATGCAATTTTTCTCAGAGATATATTCCCTGAGTATGCCATGAGAAGAAGTAATGAAGCAATGAAAATTTTCCTTGGCACAAAAGATACAATTATATGAAACAGAAACATAGGAAGTTGGTTCATACATAGTTAATCCTTTGGTCTGTCTCATAGAATCATAGAATCATAGAGTTGGAAGAGACCACAAGGGCCATCCAGTCCAACCCCCTGCCATGCAGGAACTCCAAGTCAAAGCATCCCTGACAGATGGCCATCCAGCCTCTGCTTAAAGACCCCTAAGGAAGGAGACTCCACCACACTCCGAGGGAGTGTGTTCCACTGTCGAACAGCCCTTACTGTCAGGAAGTTCCTCCTAATGTTGAGGTGGAATCTCTTTTCCTGCAGTTTGCATCCATTGTTCCGCGTTCTAGTCTCTGCAGCAGCAGAAAACAAGCTTGCTCCCTCCTCAATATGACATCCCTTCAAATATTTAAACAGGGCTATCATATCACCTCTTAACCTTCTCTTCTCCAGGCTAAACATCCCCAGCTCCCTAAGGCGTTCTTCATAGGGCAAGGTTTCCAGACCCTTCACCATCTTAGTTGCCCTCCTTTGGACATGCTCCAGTTTCTCCACATCTTTTTTGAATTGTGGTCTCATGCTATATTGTCTTATCTGACTGCCTGGCATTAGAATTTCAGACAAAAGTCTTCCCCTGTTCTACCTAGAGATGTAGAGGACTAAATCTGGGGCCTTTTACTCTATAACCTAGCTATAGCCATAACAATTTGCCTTTTAAACAGGGGTCAAATAAATGCACAAATACCTTTGCACAAATTTTAGGCACCTCTTCTAGTGAAGGTTTGTATGAGTTTGCTATTCACTAAGAAAAGCAGCAGCCCAGTTACTACATACTGGTTGGAATCATATTGGCTAGTCCTAGCTAGAGTAATCCTGTTGAATCAATTGTTGAATAGTGGGTCAATAGATAGGTAAATCCAGTTGGTTCAATGCCTCTACTCTATTTAGGAATAACCATAAGATTTAAGTCCACTTCTGTCATTTAGGGCAAACAAGATCCACTTAGAGGAGGCTGCATCTACACTGCAAAATTAATTGACATTGCTTTAGCTGCCATGACTCAATGCTATGGAATCCTGGGATTTGTAATTTTGTGAAATATTTGGCATTCTTGAACAGAATGCTCTGGTGCGACAACACACAACAAATCCCAGGATTCCATAGGAAGGAGCCTTGACAAGGTGGTGTCAAGCTGCATTAATTCTGCAGCAGTCATAGTCTGTATATTTACTGATATGCTTGTGATGAGATGAAATACCATAGGTAAGAGCTTCTGTTATGTGGATATATATTGCATACAATTTAGTTCATGGAAGAATGAAGGTGTTCTCTTGCCTTACATTTGCACTACATTATTGTGTGGCTCCTTCCTGAGGCTATATGGGAAAAGTGAGCAGCCTTCCTTAAACTACCCTGTTTAAGACCTAGTAGAGATTTTGCTGAATTGCTAAATATAAGGCCTCCCCTGAAAGTAAAATCTAGCAAAGTTTTTGTATATAAATATATATACAGTATATAATAAATGTTCTTTTTTTTGTTATTCAACAATAAATGGGATTTCTTCTTCATGGAAAAATAATACATCACCTAAAATAAGACCTAGTGCATCTTTGGGAGCAAAAATTAATATAAGACACAGTCTTATTTTTGGAGAAACATGGTAGCATTCCCCACCTCATGTGCAGTGCCTCCCATCTATGTCAGTCTTACTGCAGTTTCCAAGGCCACGTATGATACTGAGAGGAACCAGGGAGTCCTTATGATCCTGTGTAGCAGACAGCTTTCACATCAGTGAGGTAATGGATCTGTTCTGGGTTTTAGTCTGAATTTTAAAGGAGCTATTGAAAGTGCAGAGCCTGTCTGGGGGTAGTTTCTTGCTTTGGTCTCTCAGCACAAAACAAGATCCTCAGAAAGGAAGTGCAGGAAGATACAGTGCCTGAGAGCAACACAGGGAGAAGTATGGCTCACCAGCAAGGAGGTTGAAGCTGTCAAATCACTTCAGTCCAAGTCATACATAGTCCAGCAATAAATCCAAGCAACAGTCCAAAGGGAGATCCAAGAGTGTAGACAACAAACAAAGCAAGGTCTAAGGCTATCAGGCAACAGGAATACAAGGCATGACTAAGGTCAGTTGTCAGCAACAACTTCCTGAGGGATGTGCCAGGCTACATATGGTCTGGCAGCCTCCCACAGATGCTGTTTGATTGTTGAGCATTTTAGATATAAACTCTCAGAGCATCTCCACACCTCCTTCTCTCAACAACACTCTGCTGGGGCAGGTACTGTCAGGTATGTACTGCCGGAGCAGCTAAAGCTGTCTCAAACTGGATTATTTCTGAAGTGTGTTTTGGACCTGTGTTTTCATCTGTGTCCACAACAGGAGGCTGTGGCTGCTGGGAAGTCTCACCTTCTGTCTCAGGTACTACTATGTATCCTTGTCACTGTCTTTGTCTGTGACAAAGTCTTCACCTGGAGGCAGGGCATGACAGTTAAGGATTGTCACCTCCCTTAAAAGTTTCTTTAAAATTCAGACTGAAACTCAGTGCATGTACACTGTAGAAATAATACAGTTTGATGCCATGTTTACTACCATGGCTCCATCCTACAGAATCCTGGGATTTGTAGTTTTGTGAGGCACCAGCACTCATTGGCAGATAAAAGACCTTGCAGCAGTACAAATCCCAGGATTCCATAGGCTGGTGCTAGAACACTTAAAGTGGCGTCACACTGCATTATTTCTATAGTGTAAATGCACCCTCAGAACAGCTTCATTGCCCTACTGACTTCAGAGCCACCAACTGTTGCTGCAGCAGAAGGAGCTATGCTGAAGAGTCATCCTCAAGGGTAGCATCAACAAATGATCTGAAAGCCAGCCCTTTCAAGAAAGAAGTGGCAGACTGAAGTGGTAGCATTTCTGACTGCACCACTTCAGGCAGAAGGATTTTGTTTTTCTGTGTCAGGAGAGAAGATGGGGTAGAAATTAATGTTGAATTCTCTCCATATAAAATTTTAAAGGGATGCGGGTGACCACCATAGCCCACTTTCTGCCCAATGGCAGATGTTTGGGGAGCACCCCCATAGTGACTTCTCTGGCTGGAAGGCAACTGGTGGCTAGTCTGCCTTTTGGAAGAAAAGTGCTGTGCCATTCACATATTCTTTTAAAATTTTCTTTAAACACATCACATCTTACTAAATGTTCACTTTAACCACATGAAACCATATACTTGTAAGGCTGTGCATATGATATTGTAATTTAAAGATATGGTTTTAATTTTGCTATTTGTTTATGCAATTGCCATTACATTCAGTGATATATGGGAATTACAATTTATTAGTAACATTAGTATTTTTTAAAAAAATATTAAGGATTCTGTATGGTGTGGTATGGGAGGAGGTCATATGGAGGGGGGCGACACCATGAATTGCCACGCTGGGTGATGCCAACACCACTTCCAGCAGCATGTGAAGACATTTCTCTTTCCACAGGTCTTTGGAAATTGACTATTTATGGATAAATTGCTTTTACAATCAGCCCTCCTTATCCATTGATTTTTTTTATCCACAGATTCAAGCATCCATGGATTGAAAATATTTTTAAAAATTATAAATTCCAAATAGCAAACCTTGATTTTCCACTTTATATAAGGGACACCATTTTGCTATGCCATTATATTTAATGGGACTTGCATATCCATGGATTTTGTTATCCACGGGGAGTCCTGGAACCAAACCCCAGAAGATAACAAGGACCGGCTGGCATAGTGAATTGTGCTGTCTTCATTTCTTGCTTTCTAACTGATATGTTTTCAAATTACTTTGTATTCTATTGGTAATGCAATTATATTTTATATGTTTTTAGTGATGTAAGTTTATATCTGTATCTGTTTTTAATGTTTGTAAGATGTCTAGAGGTCCAGAACGGGAAAGGCATGATATTCAGAAATAAAACTATCCCACATTTGCCTTCTCTCGGATGCAATCCAATGCAGAATTTTGCTTTTCCAATCTAATCTGCACAGTGTACTGATTGGCTCTGACAGCTTGGAATGTGTTGCATATTATCATCAGGCAGAACAATCGATATAGGTCATTCCAAATGCAGCTTCCTCCACCTTTGTCTAACACACACACACACACACACACACTCCTCCACTTGCGTCCTTGCAGTGGTGCTGAAGCAGCAGACATGCTGCTTTGCTCTTTGCTCCCAGAGACTGGGGAATTTTGTTGTTTTCAATCAGTGTCTCAGGCCCAAACCACAATGGATTTTTAGAGTAACTACATTATAATGTATATTAATGTCTGGGATGGAAGTATTTATATTATGCCTTTATTTATTTTCTTCTTCTTTCTTCTTTATTTCTGCAGAGATGGCCTTGATTCACACTGGGAAGAATGGAACATCCATCCAAACACACACACAAGCAAACAAAAAAATTCCACACTGAAAAAAGTGGTCTGTTAAAGAAATATAAAAAAGAAACTCCTTTTCTCTCTCCTCCATGCTGCCTGCCATGCTGCAGTATTCATTTCCTCATGAACATGGAATCTCTCAATTGAGTGTGTGATGTGATACAAGAACAGGGCAAATACATCATGCAACTGCACAATACCTGGACTGCTTCTGCATTTACTGCCAAGGCCACCAGATGGCATAAGGAAGTGAGCCTGAATAAACAGTTCTGCTAGTCTAGTAAAATGCCATGGAACTGTATAAATCAGCAAAGGTCATTTATATTTTGCATCTGTATCCTGCCTTTCCTTTCTCCCGAGAAGTTCAAGACACCACACAAACTGTTCCTCCTCTCCACTTTATTCTCCATTCCCTCCAACATGTCCCAGATTAAAATCTGTGGCCAAACAATATCGGAATGTGGTCAAGATGGCAAACATTATTAATGAGGAAGAACATACAAGCTAGAAGGAGCTGCAACAGTTTGCTTTTGTCTGAGCCTATTAGGAAGGGGAAGATTCAGACCCCTTCTCTCCTCTCCCCCTGCTACATTAACTGAATACAAAGCAGGATGGAGCAAGCTTATTTTCTGCTGTGTGGGAGACTAGGACCAGAGCAATGGATGAAAGATATAGGAAAACAGATGCCACCTAAACATTAGGAAGAACTGCCTGGCAGTATGAGCTGTTCAACAGCGGAATATGCTGCCTCAGAAAATGGTGAAGTCTTTGGAGGCTTTTAAGCAGAAGTTAGATGGCCATCTGTCAGAGGTGCTTTTCCTGCATGGCTCTTCTGGTCTCTTTCAACTTTATGATTCTATGACTGTTTCACTTTGAACTGAATTTGCAGCAAATGAAGTAAGGGGGAAAGGGTGAGGGAGGAGATCTTAAAAGCTTTTGAAAAAGTGGGACACCAGAGGATTAATCAGGACTATCCTGCCAAATCAAAGCAGTTTGTAGGTATGATATTCACAACAACTCTGAAAGGTAGGTCCATCTAAGAGCGAGTAACTTGTCCAAAGGCAGGATAAAAAATAAGCCTACAAATCAATAAAATCCTTTCTAATGTATTCTGGCTCTGCAACTCAATGCTTCACTTTAGTGTGGAGGAAGCAAGGGGGAGGACAAGCAGCCCATGGCCTAATTTTAAAAGGCCTGTACAATCTGTCCCTGCTTCAGCAGCCTGCTAGTAGGAGAGAGAGATGCTGAGGCATTGACAGAGTTGGAGGTGAGCTGGCAAAGAAAGAAAGAAAGAAAGAAAGAAAGAAGGAAAGAAAGAAAGAAAGAGGCACTTTTCACATCTTGCTTTGGAGCCACTGACCTCCCAAACTCCCTGAGTAAATCTAGTCCTCAAAAGAGAAAAAGCCTTTCCTGCCATGTTTTATTGCCAAGCTATATACTTTTATGTAAGGTGGCTCCCAAGCTGATATATATTTTAATAAGTTACTTCAGCAACTCTAACTATGGAAGCAACTAACCCCTGGAGACTACAGGGGCAACAGCTGAAACCAGGGCAAGCCCCATGTCATGTCACAGTTATTGGACCACTGTGATGTAACCGAGGTGGCCCCTGGTGATGACACAGGGAGACTAGTGTTGCTATTAAACATGATACAGTAAGCCTTGATTCCAGTTGTTCAGGAGCCGTTATTCAAATAATGAGTACAAATCTAACAAATCCAAAAATATTTATATGGTTGTGAATTGCAGGGGTGTCACTAGAGGATGCAGAGGTGGTGCAGAGTGCACTGGGTGACACCATAGAGGGGGTGATACCATTCAGGTCCTGGGCCCAATGAGGGGTGTGTGTAGTGCTGCTGCCACATGTTGGCAGCAGGCACATGCTCTTGCCAACTTCCCTACTGCCCTGGCTTTCTCCGCCAAGGGAACCACAGCATCAGGGAAAGTGATGAGGGCACTGGGCACATATCCCTGCCAGCTTCCCTGTGGCCCTGGCTCTCTCTACTAAGGGAGCCACACCAGTGGGGAAGGAGACGCCGGTGGTGGGCACATGTTCCTGCTGGCTTCCCACTGCTCTGGTTCTCACCACTGAGGGAGCCACACATTGGGAAAGCCTGAACAAGAAGTTCCACCCTATCGACCTCCGCACTCTACTGCCTCCCTTGCCTTGCCAGCCACTTGGCTGTCCCCCAGCAGCCCTTTCCAGATGTTACCAAGCAAGGGCAGTCAGATGGCTGGGAAACAGGAGAGGGAGGAAGGGATGGTCTGCCACCATCTCCCAGCGGTCCCTTCTGGGCACCCACACTGTCCAGACATCAGCCTTAGTGACACCACTGGTGAATTGTTTTTTGTGTGCTGCATTGAACAGGGGGAAAAAACCCTAACTATTCCCACTTCTGTTTCAAGGGACCTGAGGGATGTCACCAAATGTGTTTATGCCAAGCCTTACTTGTCCTTTATTTCTATACTTGCTTCCTTGCCTGTCTGCCCTAGTTTGGTTGGTTGGTTTTTGGTGGTGATCATGACCAGACTTACATTCCATGCACCTTCTCCCAATAAATCCTGACACAGTGATGTGACATTGGACCTCTTTCTCTTTATTGCGAATGGAGCCAATTAGAGCCAATTTGAATTGCGTTCAGAATGCATTCAGAATGACTTCCCATTACCCAAAAATGATCCCCCATTGCTCGAAATTGCGTGAGATGCTTTAATATGAAATAACGTAAAACCCATGATTGCGTTCGGAATGAATTCCCTTTTGCCCAAAATTGCATGAGATACTTTAATTCGCAATAACGTGAAACCCCATGATTGCGTTCAGATTGTCATTAGATTATACTTCCAATTTCCAACGTCTGATAAGGTCCATTGACATGGTTCCCATCCCTTGCAGACTCTAGCACTATGATCCCACTGTCCTGCTTTGTGGATTCTGTGATATAAATTGTACATTGGTGCTTTACTGGCAGGAGCCTGCATGGTGTAGTGGTTTGAGTGATGGAGTAGGACACTGGAAGACCAGGGTTTGGTTCCCTGTTCAGCCATGAAACCCACTGAGTGACCTTAGACAAGTCACACTTTCTCAGCCTCAGAGGAAGGCAAAAGCAAATCTCCTCTGAACAAATTCTGCCAAGAAAACTCTGTGATAGGTTCATTTTATGGTTGCCATAAGTCAGAAATGACTTGAAGGCACACAGCTACAAACATTACTGTCTACAATTAGCTTTGGACCAGTAAACGTTATTTGGCTGAGAACACTTCTACAACAATATCATAAGCTGTGTTGAAATTGGATTAATTCCATTTCCTTGATCATCCCAATAAATGTGACTGACACATTTGGGGATGGGGATGGGGATGTCTGTGACACTTTTTTGGCCCTTTGTTCCTGTTTGTTCCCACTAAGCATGAAGAAGCTTAAAGTGACACGAGGTTTCAAGTGAAGCTGTACAACTCAGTTTTTGCATTCTAAATGCTAAACAGAAGTGATTGTATTAAGGGCTGAGGAAATTGGCAACAATCAGGAAGATGACTCTTGATTTCAAATACATTTCATAATTAGCTACATTGCTGATGACAGTCTCATTAGTTTAAAAAAACTTCTTGGGAGGGAAGGAATGGGATTAGAGCCAACCTTCACGTCTGGTTGTCATCAGCAAAATGTAGTTTGTGAGACTGAAGATAGCACTATAAATGTACACTGTGTTCTACAGTGACACAGAGTAACAAACCTTCCTTCTCCTGAAGAACTTATATACACTGAACACAAAAGAGTGGGGACAACAGAATGAGTGCTCCTCAGAATATAAAACAAGAAGTAGGACATTTCCACATATTATGCAATTACTGTTTTCATTCCAGGTCTTTAAAGCACTCATGAGAATGTGTTTTTCTGCAGTTTCTCTAAAAGAAAGAAAAGATGTTGGAAAGGAAATCAGTAATGAACAGTCTATCATATGCATGTTTACACAGATGTACGTCTAACTGATTTCACTGGGAATGATTCCCAAGGAAGTTTATATAGCACTGAAACATAATGTACACTCCCCACCAACAGAATCTGATTAATTACAAGGTAGTTCATCATCAAACTAAAAGACATGATGAACACAAGGCTATAAAAATACAAGTGTTAGAGAAGGAGTAAAGGTGCAATAGTCTTTAAATGCCTCATTTTCTTTTGTTTTACTGTCAAAGAAAAAAAAATCACAAGTCAGGTATCACAACATATGGGAGGACAACACAATAAATATTGGGATTAGGGATGGAATGGATATTTGATATATGAGGGGGTATCCAAAAGTTTTAATTATCACCTGTAAAAAAAAAACTTGACAGAAAGTTTGTTTTGATTTGTAGTTGTTGACTTATCTCTATGTTGTCACCATCCAGATTGACACATTTTCCCCAGCATTTCTTGACCCTCCAAATACCATTATTGTAGAAGTCTGCAGATTGTGCCTAACAAGGATTTTACACTTTAGTCACTTCTGGCAGAGCCAGTCACAAAAATAAAGGATGCAATGAGTTGACTTTCTCAGCAACGTGCACTTAGGGACCAACGATGACACTGACAAAATTTCATCAATATGGCATAATAACTTCCGGGTGATAATTATTACTTTACAATACCCCCTCGTATGGCGCAATCTGCAGACTTCTACAATATCAGGTATTCGGAGGGTCAAGATACGCTGGGAAAAATGTATAAATCTGGATAGTGACTACATAGAGATAAGTTAACAACTACAAATCAAAACAAACTTTCTGTCAATTTTTTTAAAAGGTGATCATTACAACTTTTGGATACCCCCTTGTAAAGTTGGGATAGTATTTGTTATACAGTTGGGAAACGGTTGTGAAGAACAATGAACTAGTGAGAATTTTGCACAATTTTCTCCCTGTATTTGAATGTCCCAAGTGTGGTAATACAATTATTCTATGTAGAAAAGCACATGGCTTTTTAATGCAAAACTATTTCCTGAACAGAAAATTAGTTTTCTGTACACACACACAAATATTTTCTGCATATAAGGTGCTGTTTCCTGAGGAGGAATGTTCATTTTCTCCTGTTGTGAAGAGAAAAATCACCATAATTATTCATCCCCACTCGAAAGGACCTTGAATGCAACAATTTAACAACAATATTGTCTAGATTTTCTGTTAAATAGGAAGGAAAAGCAACTCCAAAGAGAAGAACCAAGATGCTACATACCTAAAAAGTTTCAGTGTAGTAGCCATGCAGCAGCATAAAAAGAAGGAATGGGGAAGGGAAGAAGGAAGGTGGCAGCACCTTTAATACTAACTGGTTTTTATTTTAGCATGAACTTCATGGATATAAATCTACTTCTTCAGGTGCAGTACACAGTGAAAACCAGGCCTCAGGAAATAAAGCATATTTACATAGTTATGGGAGTGGGGTGGAATGTAACAGGATCCAGAAAGATACAAATGACAAGGTCATGATTTGCATCTTTCTGAATCCTATTATCCCACTCCCACAACTGTGTCCAATGAGGCCAAATTATTCTCAGAGTATGAATGTTTTTGTCATCAAAATGCACATGTGGAAGATATTAGCAACTTCAAAGAAACCCTAAGGTTTTTAAATATACATATTCTCAGCAGGGAAAATCCCTTTCTGGTAAGGCAGATCATACAATAGGGTTCAGTTAGAGGGAATGGACATGTATGTTGCATAAACACAGGTAGGATATTGAATAGGGCAATTCGTCGCCATCCTCCACATTCCCTAATAGCTAATCACATTTTGTGGCTCCCAAGTGTGTTCAATGAAGCTAAACCATGAGGAATTCAGAACAGATAAAAGGAAGTACTTTGTCACACAGTTCCTAGTTAAGTTATAGAATTCATGTCTGCAGAATGCAGTGATTTTTGTTTTAAAAAGTAGAAATATTCATGGAAGGTAAGGTTATCAATACAGTAATCTGATTCAGCAGATTTTTTTAAAAATTTTGACTTTGGATTGAGCTCAACACCATAGTCACTAGCAAGGTACGACAATCTTTCACAATAAATAATAAGTGAGAACAGGAAATGAATCCTTTAATTTGCTGAAATGATTATAATTATCTAAGACATGTGGGTAAATTAGATAGAATGACGGCCTTGCACTACAGAATCCTCCCGTCAATACTCTTCTTCAGTAAGTGATGGTCCAGCATATTTAAAACAATATACTGTGCAGATGAAGGGGGAAAATTTGAAGCTAGTTTGTTTCAGAGTTGACACTCATGTTGTATTTTAGAAATGTGTATGGTTTATCTGCTACATCCTTAATTACCAATAGGGGAAAAGCAACGTCAAAATCTAGCAAGGTGAAATGAGGAGTGGAAGATTGTTTTCAGCAGATGAATCAAGTAGAGATGTTGGCCAGAATCCTCTATCATGGTCTACCTTTACATATATTTAGCTATCTAGCAGAAGCTCAAGAAAATCTTGTTAGTGAATTGTGAAGGTGTGCAATAGGACAGTAGCAAGAGTATTTCAATGTGCATTGGACTCTATTGCACATTGGCTCCCTAGCCAATATTCCTATGCAGAATGGGACCAATGTGTATCAATAGCTTTGCCAGCTCCCCTACATAGTAACATATCAGTGGCTGTCTACTGGATATGAATACTATGGAACTGCCCAATTCTAATTCCCACAGATATAAGTCTACTTACAAAGATGTAACTCTCATGTAGCATTCTTGCTGGGTTTTATTCATTTGTGTGATCCTATTTTAACTTGTGATTGCTGCAAGCATGATAATATTACTTGCTTTTCTGAAGCCATTTTAGTCCTAATGTGGTGCTCTAACAGGAAATGAAAATGTGACCATCCTCCAAATAATAACTGCTTCTGTTTATTGAACAGTAAAACTGAGATTTACTTGAGTGTAAAACCCATTAAACTCAATGGGACTAACCATTCCATTGTATGTTGGTAAATTATTAACTGAAAAGAGAGACACAGGAGAGAAGGTAAACAAAGAAAAATTTGCATAGTGGTCACTTATGTAATAGGTAGCCAGAAAGAAGAAATGCATCACCAAAACAAGTCAGAAGAAGACAATGATCAGCATAAAGTTTGCACATGCTGTTTCATATATACAGATACAAACGTGGAAATAACACAACATATCCCACAATAATCGGAAAGAGCATGAGAAGAGATTACCTATGTATCTGTTTGATCTACTGTCCAGATGCCAACTCTAGATGTCCGTGTACATGCTTACAAATGCTTGTCTTATTGGAATGACTTTTAAAGTACAGCATTGTTTTTGACAATGAAAAGTGTTTACTCTTGAGTGAACAGAAGCAAATTCCATTTTATTTTTGCAGTCAGTATAGGACTTTGGTTTAAGAGAGTTTAAAATGTGAAACCACATGCTCAGCATATTTGTGTGTGTGTGTGTTATCAAAGTTAGAAACAGGTTTGAACTTATTTATTCACTTATGTGCTAATCATGCTTTAAGAATATAGAAACAGCGTAAAACATGAAATAGCAGTGGGTGAGGAAGAGGAGAAATTTTAAAGTGCACTTCACAGCTGACAGCATGGACACAGCTATTTAAAGAGAAGCTCTTGGAAGGAAATGTAAAACTACCTATATGAACCATTGATCCAGGACAGTATAGTGATTTCAGTGATACAGTAAGACTTTGGGATACTTGGGCTTCTCATGAATCCCTGATCTGTCATGAAAGCCCACTGTGTGACCTTGGTTTCACAGTCTCTCAACCTTACAGGAAGGCAATGGCAAACCTCCTCTGAATACATTTTGCCAAGAACAAGCTATGATAGGATCACCATAATTTGGCATCAGCATGAAAGCACATAACAACCACAGATCTAGATTCCTCTATTCTACTCTGTTTGTCTCCTGTACTAGGAGAGATATTCTTGTAATTCAGGTCTGCCAAGAGTCTTCAATAATGACTCTGAAGGATGTTAAAATTTGGACTGTGACGAACAGGTACAGCATATTGCTCCATAAGCTACAATAATATGATTGTGTCACAACTTTGGAATGGAAGGAAGCAAAAGCTATTTCAGGAATGGCTGCAGAGTGTATGTTTGACCAGGATACTCAAGGACATGCTGGAATGCAATGCCACCTGTCCCATCATAAGCATTCATAATACCATTGCATATGTTAAGCAGGAATGTAACGGCCAATTAATTGAAACAAATGTTTTAGAACTGTGAATGTTCCATGCTGTTGCTACATGCCATACCCTCAATGGGATTTCTGTGTTATCTTCTCATGTAAGACTTCAGTATTTCCACTTTTCAAAGTAAAACATTGGTTTCTAAAATCTAGGCATATTGCAACTTCTGCAAATTTAATCTCTACTCAAAAATAACTTTCAAAACCTTGGAGTCTTTATCTGGTCTCGACATCATCAGATGGCTTATACAGAAACCAAACAGACTATGGGGCTTTCTAGATTGGCAAAAAGAAGTGTGTTCATGGCTGCATGAAACTCTAGCCTTTAGATGAGAAAAAGGGAAAGTGTGCCATGAAAATGCTTTTTTTGTGTTTTAGGGGAGAAGAAGCGCCGTTAAAAAGGTGCTGGTTTTCCCAGCTTCTTTTTAAAAAACTGCGGAACAGCGCAGCTCCATCTAAAGGCTGTGGTGCAGCTGCTAAGCATTAAGGAAAAGGCAATTTCATGTCACACTTTCCTGCCAATCTAGAAAGCCCCTATATAAATGGAAGGAGAAGACAGAGAAGCTCCATTCTCTTTGGCAAAAGCAAAACCAGGAGCTGAATGTGGCACAGTCCGTGAACTATTAATATCAAAAATAAGAGTAAAGCTTCAGAAATACACTAATCCATCATAATTCCAAAATACAACCTGAATAACATCTCTGTAGAATTTCAAGACCGAGACCATGTAAAGAACAGATCTGCACTCCTAATTGACAGGGAACCAGAAGAATTCTGGACCCAAACCAGGGACCTTGTCAGGAAAGGATGCAAAAAATCACTCTATAGCTAAAAGGACAACAAAGACTCTTTGGATAAGAGATGGAAAATTTCAAATGATTAAAAAATAGAGGAATAAATAAAAGTAAAAGATGAGAGAAACAAGATTGGGCTCCTCTAATTCCCCTCCTCTATGCCCCCTAAATCTGCAGTAGAGTACTAGTGAACCCACCGGAACATCAACACAGGAAGATAGAAAAGGGAAGTCTCTTTAAACAAGCAGATATCTGCTTCTGTAACACTGGATGTGCCTTCTTCTCTTTCTTAGAGTTTGTCGATTACCTTTTCATATGGCATTTATATGAAGGTGAAGAATGACATTTTGTAGAATATTAATTTTCATTTATTGTGATTCGTTTGGCTGCAGAGATTAACTATTATTGAGTCTAAACAAGTTTATTGAAATGCTCTAACAACAATAAAAACCATGGCATTTCAAAATGCACCAGGAAACATACAACCTTTCTAGCATACTCCCTACCTAAGCAGTTCAATGGCATGCATGCAAACATACCAAGGCAAGGCCCAGGTCCCAGTGAAATGATAAACCTATATCGGGGCTGGAGCACTTCAGACCGCAGGTGAAGGCCTCATATAACAGAACACTCTTCCGTACATGAAATTATCTCCATATGGAAAGCTAGTGATCTAGCGTGTTCAGAGATCTAATGTACCCTCTCATTGGACTTCATTGTATTCAAGTATTCATTGTCCAGAGTTTTTGTTGTGTTGCTGCTGTTTTTAAAAATTGAGCATCTATTTATGTGAGTTCCTGTCAATATTATGAAGTGGTGCAGTCTAGACACAGGTTTGCCATTTCACTGCAGTTTAAGCTGTGGGGGGAGGGGGGGATTATTTATTATTTCATTTCATTTAGACCCAACCTTTGTAGTGACATGGGACCCAAGGCAGCTTATAAACAGGTTAACACAAGATAGAGCTAAAATCCCTCATGGTAAAAAAGTTAAAACTTAATTAAACAAGCTATCATATTAAAACACCTTTAAGTAAAAAGTATAAAAATATTTAAAAACATAAGATAAAAGTACAACACACACACACGTCACTTAAAAGATCCTACTGCAACTAATTAATCATCAAATGCCAGTTTAAATAAAAAAGTCTTTAGCTGCCTGAGAAAGGAGAGCCAGTCAAGCCTCCCATGAAAGGGAATACCAAGGCCTGTGGGGCTTATTAAATGATTCCCCACTCTCTTTTGCTGTCCTATACACTATAGATAAAATTCCCATGTCTCTTTGCTTATTAAAATCTTTCTTTAAAAAGAAACACACACACAAACTTTTTCTGTGTTTTCCTCAATACCCCGACTTCATTATATCCCACTAAAGACAACTACGTCTCACTGCATTTGTTCACATATGACACCTAGCTATCGCCTGGACCACTCTCACCTTCCATATTTTGTTTCCCTTAGATCAGCATCTTATAGTAATCTGTAAAAAAAAAAAATAATAAAGTAGAATACTCTTAAGGCACCAGATCCTGTCTGATCTTGGAAGCCAAATAGGGCCAACCCTGACTAGTACTTGGATGGGAGACAGCCAAGGAACACCAGGTTTGATTGGGAGTTCCTGCATGGCAGGGGGTTGGACTGGATGGCCCTTGTGGTCTCTTCCAACTCTATGATTCTGTGATTCTAGGTGCTGTAGGCTGTATTTCTGAGGAAGGAACTGCCAAAACCACCTCTGAGCATTCCTTTCCTATGAAAACACTATGAAATTATGGAAGACTGGATTGTTATGATTGTTGAGTTAGCCCAAATTGCCACATTAATATAAGTTCTAAATGATAAGCCAATTGAATCCCCCCCCCCCAAAGATTGAGATCCCATTACGGACATTTTTAGCAATAAGAACTCTAATGATGTAATGATCTGTGGTTATGATTATGGTTATTAATAATGCTAGTAGGATTATTTAGTTGTAATTATTTTTCTGCATTTTTTTTCTTTTCTCTCTTTTTTCTTTTCATTACAGTTAAGATGGGTGGGGTGGGTTTCAGATTCCTATTGCTATATTGCCTTTTTTTCTTTTTTCCCCCTTCTCTCTCTTTTTTTCTGTATGTATTTTCTGAATGCATATCATGTTGGTTATGATTGTAAATCTGATTGTTAGTAGTAAAAAATAAATGCAAAATGAAAGAAAACCCTATGAAATGCATGGGGTCACTATAAACTGAAAGGCAGCTTAAAGGCACACACACAAAGTAAAATACTCTGGAATTAGTCAATAATTATACCTGTTGCAAACTAGGCAAACAAAATCGCAATGACTGGGACCCAACACACTTCAAATACTTGTAAAGTCTTAAAGTGCAGTGGTGCATGAACTGTGATTAAATAAATTTGTCAAGTTTGAAGGTGCCATAGGATTCCACTTTTTTTCTTTCATCTGCAACAGAGCAACACAATTACCACTTTGGTAACCCATGTTAAACAAATGTAGCAATTCTCTTACATGGTTTGGCAAAGAGATGGGAAATTTGTCTGTAAAGGGCAGCAGTGAGAAAAGAGCGATTTGTAGATTTGGTGTGCAGAGAGGGATGTTGGAGCACCTTTGAGACCAAAGAAAGAAGTTGGCAACAATGGAAATGCATCTGACGAAGTAGACGTAAGTCTATGAAAGCTCATGCTGCCAACTTCTTTCTTTAGTTAGTCTCAAGGGTGCTACAAGACTTCTCTATGTAATGATTCTGCAGACTAGCACAGCTATATCTTTGGACTGTAGATTTGGCCTCTATTTAGAGCATTTAGGTGTAAGAAATTATACGAAATCTGCAGGTGGCTTATCATGCACCTACCATTTTGTTTTTAGTGCCTAAGGTGACTTGCCTAAGGTCACCCAGTGGGTTTACATGGCTAAGCCAGGATTTAAACTCTGGTCTCCAGAGTCCTAGTCCAACACTCAAACCACTATGCCATGCTTTCATCATATCCTGCAAATACTTCTCCTCTCCTCTACAAATACTGCTTGCCATCTCTGCCTGTAAAAAGAGTCAATGTCCGAGGCATTTGCCTCACTTGACCACACTGATAAGGGCAAATCCTTTTTAATCTTCTTCTATTTCTGTGTGAAATATATTTCAAATGCAGTAATTATTTCACAAGGGTCACTGTGATGCAGCGGTCTGAGCATTGTACTACAACTCTGCAGTTATTGTAGTGTGCCTTCAAATCATTTTTTACTTATGGCAACCCTATCAAGGGGTCCTCTTGGCAGAATTTGTTCAGAGGAGGTTTGTCTTTGCTTTCCTCTGAGTCTGAGAGTGTGTGATTTACCTAAGGAGGTTAGCCAATGGATTTCTGTATCCCGGCAGAGATTCAAACCCTGGCCCTAGTCCAACACTCAAACCACAGTAGCTCAGGAGACCAAGGTTCAAATTCCCACTAAGCCATAGAGAAACTTATTGGGTGACCTTGAATAAGTCACACTTTCTCAGCCTCAGAGGAAAGCAAAGGCAAACCCTCCTCTGAACAAATCTTGCCAAGAAAACCATGTAATACGTTCACCTTAGGGTCGCCATAATCGGAAACAACCCGAAGGAACACAAGGAGTACATTAATGGGACAAACAATAAGACGGAAGGAACATATCCTTTATGGATACCAAAATCTGCGGATGCTCAACTTAGTCCCATTCGATCCAGTGCCATAACAAAATCATGTCCCTTACATAAAATGGCAAAACTAAAGTTTTCTTTTTGGAATTTATATATTTTAAAAATATTTTCAAGCTGTGGCTGCTTGAATCTCTATCCATGGATACAAAGGGCCAGCTGTATTTTTAGTATTTTCAAGCCGTGCGTGGTTGAATCCATGGATACTGAGAGCCGACTGTATTTTGTGCCTTTTGGTCGGCCAATAAAGGTATCATCACAGTTTTTGGATATAAATGGAGGCTTTAAGGAGAGAAAGACTGGTCAGGTTTCAGAGTTTATTATTATTAGCGTAACCCCTGTGTTACAGCCTCGCATGGGCCACAATGCTTATGAGGTAGTAAGGGAACAATAAAGGAAAGAGAGGGTTGCTTCTTGAAATTTATGTATATATTTAATATTTCCAAGCCGTGGATGGTCGAATCTTGGGATACATAATCCACGGACGCTGAGGGCCAACTGTATTGTATGTGCAGTCGAAGCCTTTCATGGCCAACATCCATAGATTTTTGTGGGTTTTTCAGGCTACGTGGCCATTTTCTAGAAAGGAAGATGCCAGCCACAGATGCTGGCGAAACATCAGGAATAAACTCTTCTAGAACATGGTCACGAAAAACCCACAAAAATCTATATGTCGTATACCTTTTGTAATTTTTTAAAATAATCTTTATTAAATCTTTATTTTAAAAAAAACAGTAAAATAAATAACACAAGCACACATCATATACAACAGTATTGGCCAATAAAAGTAGCACCACTCTTTTGTGGGTTTTTTGGATATAAGATGGGAGGCTTTAAGGAGAGAAAAAGGAGGTCAGTCTTAACACTTCAACCACTGGGCCACACTGCCTCATCATCGCTGTTTTGTGGGTTTTGGATGTAAGATGGAGGGTTAGGGAAGAGAGACTGATCTGCTTTGAACATATTTTATTACTAAAATCCAAAAAAGAAAACATCCAGGGGTAGCTCATGTTGGCCATACAGCAATTGGTGGACTTTTGTTGTTGTGACTGAGATATCATTATTATATGTTGTGAGCTGCTTTGTCTTGTTACAGAAAAGCAGGACAAAAATAAAAGCATTATTATTTATTATTATACTCATTTGTAGGTTCCTTTTTATTTGTGCCCTTCTACATTTTATTATTGAATGTCAGTACGCATTCATATCATGTTAAATTACTTTTTATAGAAAGTATGCCATTTAGCCAGGCTTATTGTATTTTATATTTTCTGATTTTTAAATATTTATTTATATTGTTTTAACTAAATTTATTATACTATTATAATATACATTTATTATAATATATATTATAGTATATTATATACTGTGTAAGTTTACTAAGCTAAACAAAGCTTAATAATCATAATAATAGTGTTAACATGCTGCAGCCTTGTGTGTGGGGCACAATGCTTATGAGGTACATTTCTGTGGTATATTTATATTTATTTTATATTATTATATATATAATATATTATATTATATATTATATTATATATTATATTTATATTTCTGTGGTATATATATTATGTGCTACATTTCTGAGGGAAACAAACAATAAACCGCCATTTTCTTTATCGTTCCCTCAGAGTTTTATATATCCAACAAGCCCCGCCCCTTTCGTCGTACTGCGCAGGCGCGCTCCTTCCCCCTCCCCCTCCCTTCCCCGCCTTATGTAATAACGCGAGCGCGCGGAAGGCGTCGGTGGGCGTGGCCAGGCTCTCCAGCCGAGAGACCTAGCGCGTGCGCAGGAGGGACCGAGCTGGCGGGGCGAGGAGGGGGCGCATGCGCAGAGCGGCCTTAAGGGCGGGGCGGCGCATGCGCAGAACTGTGTTGGCGCTGAGTGGGGCGGAGAGATTGAGAGCGACTGAGGAAGGAAGGGAGGCGGCGCTGGTGGCGGTAGCCGCTGCTAGGCCGCACGGAGCCTTCGCTGGTCGTCGTCGTCTCGGCTGAGGCCTCAGTCTCGGTATAAAGTAAGGAGGATGCATCCACATCGGAGAAATAACCCGGTTTGGTCGCGGTTTAACTTGTTGTCTGGCTCACTTGCTATGGAATTCTGGGAGTTGGAGTTTGTTGTGGGGCCCTCCGGGCCCCACAACAAACTCCAACTCCCAGAATTCCATAGCAAGTGAGCCAGACAACAAGTTAAACCGCGACCAAACCGGGTTATATTTAATATGAGTTATATTTTCACTGAATTCAGACCCTTGAGGTCATCTTCTGAAAGACCTAGTTTGCTTTGTTGTTGCTGCCTTTTGCCTTTTTACTTATGGCAACTCCAAGGTGAGCCTATCGTAGGGTTTTCCTCTCAGGTTACTTTGCATTGCCATCCTCTGAGGCTGAGAGTGTGTGACTTGCCCAAGGTCCATTGGGATTTTTATGTCTGATGAGGTTACCACACTAGGATCAGTGCGATGCAGCAGCTAAAATGGCCAATGCGATTCTAGGCTGCATCCATAGAAGTATAGCCTCTAGATCCAGGGAAGTAATAGTGCCACTCTCTTCTGCTTTGGTCAGGCCCCACCTGGAATACTGTGTCCAGTTCTGGGCACCACAATTCAAAAAGGATGTGGAGAAACTGGAGCATGTCCAAAGGAGGGCAACTAAGATGGTGAAGGGTCTGGAAACCTTGCCCTATGAAGAACGCCTTAGGGAGCTGGGGATGTTTAGCCTGGAGAAGAGAAGGTTGAGAGGTGATATGATAGCCCTGTTCAAATATTTGAAGGGATGCCATATTGAGGAGGGAGCAAGCTTGTTTTCTACTGCTCCAGAGACTAGGACCCGGAACAATGGATGCAAACTGCAGGAAAAGAGATTCCACCTCAACATTAGGAGGAACTTCCTGACAGTAAGGGCTGTTCGACAGTGGAACACACTCCCTCGGAGCGTAGTGGAGTCTCCTTCCTTAGAGGTCTTTAAACAGAGGCTGGATGGCCATCTGTCAGGGATGCTTTGATGGAGAGTTCCTGCATGGCAGGGGGTTGGACTGGATGGCCCTTGTAGTCTCTTCCAACTCTATGGTTCTAAGATTCTATGATCAATTCCAGAACCATCCCACAATTATCCCATTATTGGCAATGGGATAAGTGTGGGATGGTAATGGGATAATCGTGGGATGGTTCTGGAATTGACCCTAGTGTGATAATCTTAACAGTGAGGATTTGAACCCTGGTCTTCGGAGTCCTAGTCCAACCACTGCACCACGCTCTCCCTCAGCTTGCTCTGTTACAGGGGAGCTAAAGCTCTGCTCTGATTCTCCAGTTAATGTTCTTGCCCTTGGTTCTGCACAACTAAGCTACCCCTTCCTCTCTGTACGAGTTATTTCATCCCCTGCCTTGTAGTGACCTCCTGGAATCGAACGTGCTGCTGTTCTTCTCTTTTCTTGAAAAGCTGTTTAAAACCAGACCAGAGTCTCTGTGAGTGAGAGATGTATTTTTTTACCCTGAGCCCAGTGAAAATTGCGTACAGGGGTGTATCACAGAATACAAATGAAACTGAATGGTAATCTGTGTTCAGTTACGTGGATAAAAGGCAGCAGCTGGTGCTAGGCCTGAGATATGAAACCATGGCTGCGTTCACACTGGAGAAATAAACCGGTTTAAGTGCCATGGCTCAATGCTGTGAAATTCTGGGAATTGTAGTTTGTTGTGGGGCCCAGAGCGGAGCAGAGCTCCGCTCTGGGCCCCACAACAAACTACAATTCCCAGAATTTCACAGCATTGAGCCATGGCACTTAAACTGGTTTATTTCTCCAGCGTGAACACAGCCCATGTTACCATTTGTTTCTTGGTCACATGTACTGGCTGGCTGCAGATTTAGATATTTCCTCCCAGAAAACAAGTTCTTGCACAAGGTAGTATGACTGACAGCTTAATCTGCATTGCATTTATGAACTTGTTATGCAGATATGTTTAGCTTCAAAGCCCTTTTCAGCTTGTAGTACTAGCCTTTGCTGAAAACTGTATAGTGTTATTTTTTTATTACTTACAGTGTTAAATGATGCCAAATACTGTATTAGACATTGTAAAGGGTTGCATGCCTTTTAAAACCAGCATATAAATATGATCTCCAAGAATGCATTTAACAGAGTATTATGATTTTTCCCACAGCTGTTTGGCTGTACTCAAGTCTGCTGTGTTTCTAATTAGATCCATATGTTGGATTTTGTGAATTTGTGTTGTGGTTAAAATTAGGAAGATTCTGATAACTGTGTGCAGAGTCTGATGGGATTGGGAGGGACTTGGGCTGGATGTGTTTGACAGTTTCATGGATGAGTAGACTATCTCCTGTTAAAAGGAACATCCTGTCCAATCAGTATTGTTTTGTTTTTACATTCTCAGCTTTTTAGACCAGGGTGCTTGTAAACTTATTGTAGGTTTGACAAAACAGCTGTTGAGATGTATTTTGGGTTAGCCATGGCCCCCCAAAACCAAAACACTAGTTTATCCTCATTTGATTAATCTATCCAGTGTAACAGCTTATTACGTGTACTATAGCAACAACTGCCTTGGACTAGTCAAAAAAGGGGTCTTCTTGGATCGAGAAGATTAAAGATTGGAATAAAAGAGATAATTTAATTAATACTGTTGTATAAAGCAAATGAATAGAAAATATAAGATAGATCTATAGTATTAAAACTTTGCAAATTGGTGATTGTGTAATACAGTGGTTCTCTTTTCTATGCCTTCTCCCTTAGGAAATGTTGGATTAATGTTTGTACCCCCTAAACAGTAATATCACATTTGAAGATGAAGAAGTCTAATTTCTAATTTTTGAACCACAAATTGAACCACATACAATACTGCAAATGAAGAAACTGAACTTTAAAAACTAAGCATTTAACTCAGGGCATAAAACGCAAATCTAAATTGAGCAATTAGATTCTAATTTATTCAGAAAAAAACTGAGTGATGACTCATTACTCAAGGACATAAGTCATTCTTTGTCGCACCCCCTGAAATTCCTTCTCACACCCCCTAAGGTGCAGGAATCCCAGGTTGGGAACCCCTGATGTAATATTAAGGCAGAATATACAGAACTGTATTTATAGATTATAAAATAATGTAGGTTTGATGGATGCTGACAGTTTTAGGAAACTTGGTGGCATGGGATGGTTAGTAAAGCATTAAACTTTCCCCTGGAAGCATTGGTTTTTACAGATGTATTGTATGGATGGATGTGGATGAAGTCATTCTTACCACTTCATTCTCAGTGCTTCAGTCCCTTCTTTGTAACATGTCAATAAGTGGCCTTCTTCATAGATTTCTATGGTTAAAAAGGAATGCCTTACAATTAAAACTTCCATGCAGTAATTACAATTTCCACTACAGTTGTGTACCATATTCTCTCTGCCTTTTCCTCTTGAATCGTCTCATTGGCATGTGGATGAAGTGTTCTCTGAAGCCTGAAGAGAAGAAAAACTCTTATGTTTGGGAAACAAGTATCACCCAAACAGGAACTTTTCTCTTAGGAACAATAAAAAAGAGCATAATGATGTATATAGGTGGCTAGTCCATATAGATTCACTATATCTGTATATTCCCACATCCTGCTTCATTTCACTTTATATCTACCAAAATCAAGCAAAACTGATTATTTATCATCATCCTGTCCCCAGTCACATTTTCTCCATGAAGTCTATATTTTAGAATTTAAATCCATATTTTTGCAAATTCAGTTAGAACCTCCTACATTCCTTCACCACTAGCTGGGTCCCAGAAGCCTCTGGAGATTTGGTGGTCCATGGATGGTTGCAAATGAGAGAGGGAGTAGTTGATCTGGGTGAATACTTAAAACGAACAGAGTCCTGGGAGGTCATGCGTCAGACATACATAAGTGTGATGAGGATTTGGTTTGGTTATCTGTCACTATTCCATTTTGGAGTGGTTTACACCCGACCACTTTCACAAACTGCATGCAGGTACATTTTCCTTCTCATTAAAGCCATGTATTCTTACTTCATGCTATGTATTTGCACACTGGTACAAGGAGCAATCCAGAACCATCCAGAACTAAGTGGAAATTGAATCTTTTTATGTATCACCTGGGTTCATATCTCTGACCCCCGTAATAGGAAATGAACAAAGGGAGCAGGCCAAGAAGAATACTGCATCACTTCTGAGGGTGAATTCAGAGGTTAATGGAAATCCTGCCTGAGTATGAAACGTATTCCATGACCAGTTGTATGTGCCCTGCCTAAACTATTTCATAGGGATGCTTAGGGACTAAAAAGGGATAAACAGCACACAGTTGCTCAGAGCTCAGTGAGGATGGGCAAGATACAAATGTGCTAAATAATTATTTCTGTTAAGATAGTTTGAATATGACTGAAGTTCAGAAAATAAAGTTTGCTTATGATGTGGTTGCACATCATCTGAATGCATCTAATATGTTCAATGCAGGGTCAAGGATTTGTGGAATCAGTTGGAAGAGACCACAAGGGCCATCCAATCCAACTCCCTGCCGTGCAGGAATACACAATCAGCACCTAACAGATGGCCATCCAGCCTCCAAACAAGGAGATTCCATCACTCTATGAGGCAGCATTGTTGAACAGCTCTTACCATCAGAAAGTTCTTCTTAATGTTTAGGTGGAATCGTTTTTCCTGTAGTTTGAATCCATTGCCCCATGTCCTAGCCTCTGAAGCAACAGAAAGAAAATCTTGCTGCATCCTCACTGTGATACCCTTTCAAATATTTAAACATGGCAATCATGTCATCTTTAACCCCTCTTTTCCCTAAGCCGGCTCCCTAAGTCACTTCTCACAGGGCATGGCTTCCAGACCTTTTACCATTTTGGTCACCCTCCTCCAGACATGTTCCATCTTGTCAATATCCTTCTTGAACTGTGGTGCTGGACATAATCTAGGAGCGGTCTGGCCAAAGCAAAATAGAGAGGAACTACTACAGATACTTCCCTTGCTGTAGAAGCTACTCCTATTGATGCAGCCTAGATTTACATTGGCTTTTTAGCTGCTATTTGCTTATGTTCAGCTTGTGGTGTACTAAGACTGCTAGATCCCTTTTGCATGTACCGTTGTCAAGCCAGGTGTCACTCATCCTGTATCTGTGGATATTAGCTACCCCTCTTAATTTGGTGTTATCTACAAATTTGATAAACATGTCCCCTATTCCATTATCCAAGTCATTTATAAAGATGTTAAATAGCACTGGGCCCAGGATGGAACCAGTTCCTAGTCAATGCACTCCAGGATGAAGAGGAGTGATTGGTGACCACCTTTTGGGCTTGGCTAGTCAACCAATTACAAATCCATCTAACATTTGCATTGAATGCCCACATCTTACTAGCCTTTTTACAAGTATATTATGGGGGAACTTGTCAAAGGCCTTACTGAAATCAAGGTATGCTGCACCCACAGCATTCTCTCAATCTACCAGGCTTGGTACTATCCAAACAAAAGAAAAGATGAGTCTGGCATGACTTATTTTTGAGAAACCCATGTTGACTTTTAGTGATCTTGGCATTTCTTTCTGAGTTCTTACAAGCAAGCCATCTGTGTAATGATCTGGCCTAGAATCCTCTGTTCAGTTTTAAAATTAAGTGTAAATAATAATATGTTCAAATTAAATCCAGACTTCCTTTTAAATTGAGTTATTGTAACATGTTTATCATGCAGATAGATTTAAGCAGGGGCGAGGAAAGTGTGGCCTTCCACATATTGCTTACAGCGTCTGTGCTAGTTAGCCAAGGCAATAATGAGGAAGGCATGGAGTTCCAGTACAACAACCTCTGTTGCTGCCACCCTTTGATGAATGCTTCTTATGGTCACCTCAGCTATGCATACATTTTGTATGAAGAGTCAGAGTGCATTAGTACCTCTAAACTAGGAACAATATACTATATATATTCATTTATAGGTCTAGAAATTTTTGTCCGAATATTGACTCTAAAAAGCTGGGTCGACTTATCCACTGATCAATATTATACACTTGTCCCTCCCTATTCGCTAGGATTAGGGAAACAAGACCCCTGTGAATATGGGAAAACCGCAAATAACAAAAGCATCATGTTTTTACCTGACACTTCTCTAGGAATTTCTAGGTCCTCCAGTACAACTCTGTGATCAGTGTCCAACAGACACTGACCATAGAACTGCACTGGAGGAGCTACAAATGCCCAGTGGAGTGTTCTCTCTAGGACTCTCTAGGTCCTCCAAGGCAACTCTGTGGTCAACGTCCGACTGACACTCACCATAGAACTGCACTGGAGGAGCTACAAATGCCTAGTACAGTATTTTTTTTTCCCCTCTACTCTTTCCACCATGATGGCGCTTCTGGCCTTTTTGAATTCTTAGGTGGGAAAATGGCAGTGGTGGCACCTCTTTGGTGCTTCCCCTCAAAGGAGTGCCAATTAGAATTGGGCTTAGAAGGATCTGAATAAAACATTTCTGTATAAAGACAGTAAACTTTGTCCTTTACATGCTTTGTTACATGCCCCTAAATTTTATCTGCAACCTATCCATGAGTCATATCAAAATGCATAATTTCTGGTCCCAGAACACATCCTCGATTTATACATGAGGTTGATTTATAGTCGAGTATATATGATAATTGCTCTGGCTGTTTTTCAGTGCATTTTCCCCTGCAGTTTTTCCTCCATTTTATAATCAGTACACATATACATTTACTATATATACTCATGTATAAGTCTAGAAATTTAGGTAAAAAATTGACCAAAAAAACCTGAGTCAACTTGTCCACGGGTCAATGTAAGTACTGCATCTTAACTCTTATTTAAAAGAAGGAACCATCCCCTGATGAAAAGCAAGAGTATAATCTGTCCTGGAAGCACTGACCCCCTTTCCTCTCTCATCCATCCAGTCTTAAGAATAAGCACAGAGAGTTATGTCTGATGGACTTTTGGAAGTTATTTGACATTATTTTGCTTTGCTTCATCCTTTAGATCCTTTCCTATATTCCCCTAAATTTTACCCTCGACTTATCCACGGGTCATAGCAAAATCCATAATTTTGGCCCCAAAACTTGCCCTCGACATACATGAGGTCGACTTACAGTCGAGTATATACGGTAGTTAATGGCAAATAGGTTTTATATTGGTGTGTGGCCAAGGTTCAGCTTGTTTGCCCTTGCTACACATGTCTAATTGTGGTGCTGTTATTGTCTTTCACTGGTATTCTTAGAAAGGTTTCTTACATATCTTGTTCCTTCTTCACATTTCTTTTGGCGAGGAGAGACATTTCCTAGGACTGATAGCAAATATTTAATGGAAGCAATGGTTCTCATAAGTAGAGCTGTTGTACTTAATGGTATTGAATTCTTGGAATTCAACAAAGGAGTCATTGCATTCCATTCACATTGCTGTGTCCTTAATCTAACGGTGGATCGAAACATTACTGAAAATGTTGGGCTGCCAAAGAAAATCACATCATGAAGAACATTATGAAGGAGCAGGCAATGATGCATTTGATATAGGGCTTGCATATAGGAGATGTAATTTCCCATTGCACTGTCTATCCCCTAGCAGTCACATTTCTTATAAAATAATAGTTCCACCATCAGTTTGTTCTCTGACTCTGCTGAAACCTGAACTCTTTTTCTAGAATTTCCCAAATCAAAATTATTATTGTTATTGTAAAAAAAAAAATTATATCCCATCCTCTATCCAAAGATCTCATGGCATTGCCCTACAGAACCACTCTTAAATGTTTTAGAAGAATGATGGGACACTTGTGAAACTGCTAGTTATTGGAGAAATAGCTAGAATTACTTTTTAAAAAAGGTGAAGGGAGCGGTATGGGAAACTAGTGCATTGTTGTTGTTTTGTGCCTTCAAGTCGTTTTCAACTTATGGCCAACCCAATCATGGGATTTTTTTGGGCAAATTTCTTCAGAGGGGAATTGCTGTTGGCATTGCCTTTATCTGAGGCTAAGAGAATGCAGCTTGTCCAAGACATCCTGTGGGTTTACATGGCTGAGCTTGGATTTGAACCCTGATCTCCAGAGTCATAGTCACAATGCTCAAACCACTACATTACATTGCCCCTTACCTCAAGAAAAATATATCCATCTAAATGTGGAAAGATTATTTAAATTTTATTTTGACAAGGTTGCTGCTGAGAGTAGAGCAGGGATTGACGAGAGTTGCAGTCTGGTAACATCTGGAAAGCCGCCTTGATGGGTGCTCCCACCCTGTGGAACTCGCTTCCACAGGAGGCTAGGCTGGACCCCTCCCTGCTGGTCTTTTGCCATCAAGCAAAAACATTTTTAATCAAACAAGCATTTTAAAATCATGCAAGCCTGGTTTTATTTGGGGGGGGGGGGAGGGTAGTTTAAATTAGGTTTTTAAATTTTGTATATTTTAAATTTTAACCTAGTGTTTTAATTAGGTTATTTTAATTGTTTTTAAACGTGCTGTTTTAATATGTTTATATTGCGAACTGCCTTGGGTCCCTTTTTGGGAGAAAGGCAGGTTAGAAATTAAATGTTACCCACTCAACTTTAGAACAGAAGTTATCAAACTTTGATCTACCCGGTGGATCAGCTCCCAGAAGGCCCAGCCAACTTGGCCAGTGGTAAGAAATTCTGGGAGCTGAATTGTAAAACATCTGGAGAATCAAAGACTCAGAACCAGTGGTTTAGAGCTTGACCTCTAAGTCTGCATCCTAAAAGCACTTATGAGGGTGGATGGTCTCTGCCTTCACAATCACTGCCATCTGAGTAAATATGTGCAGGAACATTTATTTATGTGTAACTATATTTAGAATGAAACTGTAGGTGACCAATTTGCAATAATGGTTCTGTATTTATTTTTAGATATGGCTCGTGGACAGCAGAAGATCCAGTCACAGCAGAAAAATGCCAAAAAGCAAGCTGGACAAAAAAAGAAGCAAGGCCATGATCAGAAGGCTGCAGCTAAGGCTGCTTTAATATACACATGCACCGTCTGTAGGGTAAGAAGCGCTGAAAGCAAAAATTGTTTTGTGTCAGGCTTTCTAGTGCACAAGTGGGACTTCTGTAATATGAAACTATTGAGATGGCGGAAACTAACCTCTGTATGTGGGTTTCTGTTTCTTGGTGTCTGTCTCACACTTACACACTGTCATGTACAGAACTGCTTCACTTCAGAAATTCAGGCTTCAGTAGTGAACTAGGAAATTTTATTCAGAAACCAAAGATGCTTCCAGCATTAACACAGTGTAATTGAAGGATACAGTAAATCAGAATTTGAGCAGGCTTACATCCCATTCGCCCATAAAATCAAACACAGTTATTTTCTCCTTTCCCAGGGCCATCCCTTCTCGTGGGACTCACCTTGAAAGCACAGCTGGCATCTACTCTTTAACCACCAATGGAATGTAGGCAACATGTCATCTTAGCAATTGACATATAACTACATGTCATATCATCTAATGTTACTACATTGTAAAATGTTGCAAGCAAGCAAAGAGAGTCTCTGTTAATTATGGCAGGCAAGCTCAGGGATTCAGTTCCTGACACACACTGATATACACACCCACCCACCTCTCTTCCTACCAATGTATGCATGTATGTTACCCTTTGTGCTTTGAATTGGAGGGAAAAAACACTCCAGCGGAAATTTTCTTCTAATGCAAATAACAGGCACTGCAGGCATTATTTAGATTTGCCTCTGGACTGGAAGACAGAGGGGCTTTATGTTTCTGGAGCTGAAAATTAGCATTAAAAATTAATAAAACAAGCAGAAAGTTGGGAGAATGGATAGACTGCAGAATCAAGGTTTACAAAACTACTGCGTCAAAAAACTTCTCTAAACTACACACAGACACACACACACCCTGAGGTTCCAATATGGATGGTGCCCTTAGTGCCTGTAGTTTGCTCCTTGGGAAGGAAGGGAAGCCCTTCCTGCTGCAGCCAGCATGAATAACAAGGAGGAGCAGCCCTGGAGCTAGAGGTTCTCAGTGGCTGGTATAGAATATAGCCACTTCAGATATGGGAAGGGATTAATAATTTGCATATTGTCTCTGACTTAAATCTCTTAAAGGAAAGGTGAGAAAGTGAAATCCACTGAGGATTTCAGGCAGTTTTGGACTGCACCCATACTACAGAAATAATCCAGTTTGATACCACTTTCAATGCCATGGCTCATTGCAATGGAATTCTGGAGTTTGCAATTTGCTGTGGCACCAAAGCTCTCTGACAGAAGGCTAAATGTCTCACGAAACTACAGTTCCCAGAATTCTATAGCATTGAGCCATGGTAATTGAGGTAGTATCAAATTGGATTATTTCTGCAGTGCAGATGAAGCCTTGATGTTCCATGACATTTCAGGTTTTTTCTCCTGAAAATAGTCTTTCTGGGAACAGTTGCTTTAAAATGTAGTACTGTTGGGGGGGGGGATTCACTCCATTGGCCTAACCCAATTCCATTTTAAACCTGGGGAGGCCTTTTTCCCCACAGGAAGTGACCTGGAAGTTGGCTGAGAGGCCTCAGAGTGTTCTGGAATTGCCAGTGCTACCTGTGAGACATTAGAGAGGCATTGGGTGAAGAGATCAAAGAATTTTGGCAAGAAGATGCAACCTTCCAAGGTTCTCTGTAGGCCCATTGTGGCTTCTAGATGCTCAGTAGTTGTCTATCCCTGCCCTAAAGTTTTCTTTTTCATAGGAGGCATGGGGGCTGTACAAACAGCCCTGAAGGGGCAGCCTCCAGCCATCCCTTCAGTTGGATTGGGGCTGCGGTAACCTCACGCTGTGGCCTCAATCTGGACTTTTGAGGGCTTGCGTCATGTAGTTGCAGTGCTGGAGGTGCGCCATGATGCTGCGCACCGTCTGGAGTGGCAACAGCATCAGAGCACCCGGGGGCGGAGTTGGGCATGCGTCATCAGGACACTATGCCCTGACTCTGCCCCCAGGACAGCCTTTCAGGCTGGCCTGGACAGGGCCGTAGATAGAGAATACTATTGAAACGCTGCCTACATATAATTCTTACTTTAATTCACCCTTTGTGGCATAAGCAGGTGGCATATCAATCCACTTCTCTCTCCTATCTTACTGTATGAGTACAATTTCTTTTCCCAGGAGTGAAATTCAGCTGCTGGGCATTTTGTGGTAATAAATCAGAAAAGTTGCCTAGCAACCATTTGAGTGTCATCCTGATAAAAATACGTATCTGTGACTCCTGCCTGTTTGCTCAGGGAAATTCTGTGCCCTGACAGGACATAGTCAGGTATTATGTCTAATGTATTATGTATAATGTATACACACAATATAATAAATTAGTGCTAATTATAGACTAAGATGTTAGGAAGAAGGAAGCTAAAGCATCCACATTTCATATGGCCCTACTATTGTTATAAGCCATACTTGAATTTGAGTCTTACAAGGCCACATACAGTAACAGGGAGTCCATTTCATGCATAACAGACATGGTTAGAATGCATGAATGTGAACACCTAAGTTAACCTCTTCCAGCTTGATAGCTTTCACATTTTTGGAACTATTAATCCCATTAACTGTTCTAGTTAAGAAGAATAGGAGTTGTAATCCAGCAAATCTGGAGGGCACCCTTGGTAGGAGTGATCTGAACATAAACTGTCATACAGCTACTCCCAAGGCACACTTGGGAAAGCAAGTATATTGGTCATATGTCTAGTAATTGCTCTTTAATTAGATGCACACCTGCCTTTCTTTAGACCATGATTTCATAAATATTTCCAACATATGCTTGTTTAAAGTGACATTAAAGAAATAAGATTGTGAGCTCATGCACATTTAACTTTATTAAGGTTCAACTATAGAGTGCTAAGTAGGCTGTGTGTTCATGCTTTGTGCATGTACACTAAGCCACTATTTCATGCCTCACTCCTTGGTATCTGCCTTTTAGCTCAGCTGTTAGATGTCATTACAGTAAATCTGCTTTCTGAGAGAATGGAATGTAGTCTATAAGAGCATGTTACACGGATCCATATTGATTTAGATCTTCATGTGGATTTCCACAGTTTTCTACAGGACCTATAGTGAAGCTATAACCAGTAATGTTATTACAAACATCAGGCAGTATGCCAGAATAGTTCAAAATTGCAGTAGAAAAATAAAAGCACATTTAAATGAACTATGTAAACAGGGATAGCAAACACTGTTACCAGACATATCCTTAAATGTCATAATAAACATACCAGGATTTTATGAACATTAAAAACCAATTTAAATGGACTGCTTTTCAGACATACAAAGAATACAGATGAAATTTTAAAAATGGTTAATCATACAAGGGGGTATCCAAAAGTTTTAATAATCACCTTTTTAAAAAATTGACAGAAAGTTTGCTTTGATTTGTAGTTGTTAACTTATCGCTATGTAGTCACTATTTAGATTTATAGATTTTTCCCAGCGTATCTTGACCCTCTGAATGCCTGATATTGTAGAAGTCTGCAGATTGCGCCTTACAAGGGATATCGTAAAGTAATAATTATGACCCAAAAGTTATTATGCCATATTGATGAAATTTTGTCAGTGTCATCCTTAGTCCCTAAGTGCACATTGCTGAGAAAATCAACTCATTGCGTCCTTTATTTTTGTGACTGACTCTGCCAGAAGTGACTAAAGTGTAAAATTCTTATCAGGCGCAATCTGCAGGCTTCTACAATATCAGGTATTCAAAGGGTCAAGATACGCTGGGAAAAATGTATAAATCTAGATAGTGACTATATAGAGATAAGTTAACAACTACAAATGAAAACAAACTTTCAGTCATTTTTTTAAAAAAGGTGATCTTTAAAACTTTTGGATACCCCCTTGTAGTTTTGTATTACCTAGCATTTAAAAAGCTATACCCTTGAATTCACTAGTTTCTGGAAAGAATACCAGTTAAGCAGTAGTGGATGGAGTACATGGACTAAAGATGGAAGCCAAATCTCATGTACATAGTTGTAAAAAAGATAATAAATTTAAATAGAGACGAGTAGGTTGAATTAGGAAACTTAAGAAACAGCAGAAAGGAGCATTACCTCCAAAAATATTTTGTTGTTTAACAAAATAACTGAAAATGCTTACTGGCACCTTACAGAGTCAATGAGAGAGAGAGCTTTCCTTGGGGCTGTGTGAGTTTTTGTCTTAAAACTTGATTCTTTCCTTAATCAGACACAGATGCCAGATCCCAAGACCTTCAAACAGCACTTTGAGAGTAAGCATCCGAAAACTCCACTTCCTCCAGAACTGGCTGATGTTCAGGCATAAAGTTTGAGGTAAATATGTATTGTTTCTATTAATTTGAATTAAAAGTACTGTAAATGTGATGAAAGACTAGATGAAAATTTCTCTTGCAGATGTATTTAAGTTACAATATTTATCAATGTAATAAAAATGAAAAACATCTTCAGTGTGCTTGTATTTTAAAAATTAACATATTAGTCAGGTTATTCTAGAGGAACATAGATAGTTGCCAAATGGGCAATATGTCAGTTAGATGCTAAATAGGCAGTGTTTTGATTTTGTGTTGAGCCTGCTATGTTACAAGAGTTCATGGAGGTTAATTATGATATGCCATCACGTTTAATTATTGGATGCCAATATATGTATAAAATTATGCAACAATTTCATTTAATAACATTACTGTTGTTGCAGGTGAATTCATGGAACCTAATGACTCTTCTACTGTCAAACATTGCATAACAGATCTGCAGCTGCTTTTCTAACAAACTGTTGATCAGCAAAAAAACAAACATGAAGGGGCTATAGAAACATTCATATTTTTATGCTGTTCCTCTCGGGCTTCGTGTAAAGACAAATCTATGTAACTGTACAGTCATGCCCTACTTGGAAATCAAAAATTGGTTCATTCTTTAAAATTTTTACAGTTGTAATTATATTGATGTTCATATTATGTAAAATAACTCATTTAATAAAATAGTACTTTGATTTTACAATATCACAGGTCAGATGCTTACAGAAGTTCTGTTTTCAATATCTCTGTTTTATTTGCCTTACAAAATCTTATCAAGTGGATTCCCCCCCCCCCAGCCAAAAACTAAGCAGTGTCAATATTAACTCCATTGCTGTAAACAATGTCCACTTAACTAGACTATTATTTCTATGTTCAACCTGCTGTTTGCTTTGAAGCTGGTTATTTTTTCAATACTTAATAGCTCTGAAGAGATGTTCTTTCAAGAATATTTAGTTTTGAATGTCTGTTCTATTAGCTATTATAAAATTCCACTCATGTACATAAACTCACTTCTATCTTGGATTTATGTACTAGAGTCATCTGCAGCATAGTAAAATCCTCATGTTCAGTGGTTGTGTGGCAAAAATATAGTAAAGTTGAACTTTGTCCCATATGTGATCTCAATGGCCACACCTGCTATAGCAAGCTAAAATAATTGATCTCTGCTTTGTGTAACTTCTTAAATACACCTGTGAGAAGTCAGCCACACTGGTTACATTGGTGTGTAAAAATAACTACTGAAATTGTTTCCCTGTTTGAAAGCAAGCAGTGAATAAGCTTGTTTGAAGGAACAAAGTGGCACATGACATTGAAATGATTGTTAATTAAGCTTTGAGTATTTAGAATTAATTAAATGGGTGGGAGTAGAAGCTAAATTTCTGCTGTCATGTTTGAGTAATTCACAACATTCTGATCTCAGGTGCAGAGCACATACGTTTTGTCCCATTTGCTTTTTACTTTAAAAGACTGCTGATTTTTAATGGGTGACTTAGTGAGGAGTGTTTAGTATCCCATTGCTGAGACACTGAAAGAAAAGAAACAGTGAGACCAAATTTTCTTTGCATTGTGCCTGGGTCATTCATCTTCTGATCTGAATACTTCTCTTAAAGTGATTCTTCAGTCCAAAACCGCATACACTCAAGTTACCCATTCTGTTCATAACAGTAGATAGCAATTCTGGTATGTTTTCGTACACAGATTCAGTTAAACTGCCTTTATTGTAGTAATTCTGGGTTGAATCTTGCTAGTTATATATCTGTCTTGAATTTGTACACCTAACATTAGAATGCAGTCCGTGGTCCATTTTTGCATTCTCACCTGACAGTATTGGTCTGCTACAGCTGGACCTCGGTAAGCAAGAATTTTATTTCAAGATTTCAGTGGCCTACTTAAATCTTAAAGCCTAATGCTTTTTTTAAGTAGTTGAACAAGACATTTGTTTACTGTTTTTTCCTTTAATAGTCTGTTTTTGGAAGGAATTCTAAAAGGCTGCCTCAAACTGATAACCTGTAATGTTTTCTTTCAGACTACTCAGCAGCAAATAAAAAAGGGTTTACTTATAAATTGTTTGGGAACATTAAACAATACATTTCTGACTAAATATAGTGCAAGTGATTCACTTACATGCAGTCTTTGCATTTTCTAAACTGCTGTCATCAATAGTTTATGTCTATGCATAGAGCAAGTTAATTCTTGGTTTTATACACTATAAAAACTGTTACAAACAGATACTGTGTTTCTAACCAGTTCAAAGACACCATAAAGTCTTGACCTTCAACACACATGGGAGCAAATGGGGGAGGAGGGGAGGGACCTGAAGTAGTTGGAGGCTTGAATATTGTGTTGATTTAAAGGGATGGGGATAAAGGATACATGTGGAGAAACTTTCCTCTTTCCATATCTTGTGGATGGTACCCTGTTAATTCTGGATAAAAAGACACAAGTCTGCATTGTAATGTGTCTGATTAAAATCTTTTAAAAAGCAAAAGTGTAAAATGTGATATTTCCTGCCTACTTAAAAGCAAGTGTCATTTTATTAAGCTTGATGCTAGCTGGGCAGTTTCAGTTCTTTGTTTAGCACAAGGAATGGAAATGATAGAGCAGACATTTTCACTGAAATCTCCAAGCATGAAACACCAAGATAAGGTTGGGGGAGAAATCATGGCACACATCCTGGTGAACTGCCCCAAAATTGTCTGTGATTGACAGCGTTTGTCTCTGGGGAGTTAGCAAGCCAGCATGCCTTGCATAGCTTGTTAAACTGCCATTCGGTTACTGTGTCACACTTGGAACACACAAGACATAATAATCTGAAAAAAAAAGGCACAATGATGCATTCATGCAAACCCTTCATGTAAAATGGGTCATAACAGAAGTTCAAGGACTGTTTGCATGTAGAGTTGCTAAAACAGCATATTTGTTAAATACTTCTGGAATGCTGTTTAACCCAGAGGTTTGGGTGTTCACAAGGATCATTACAAAATATGCACTAAAAGACTTTGTAGTAGACAAAAATTGTTCTAATACAGTTCTGTGTTGGTTGCTGCTATTTACAGAGGAGTGGGCCAGTTTCTCCAAATTTTAAATTAGAATGTATATCAAGTGACCCTAGCTTCTTTCATTCCAGTTTTGCTTTTCACTGTGCCTTTTCTCTGCTAGGGCAACAGTACATCTGCAAAATTAGAATGAAAATATGCATTGCTGTGCAATGGGTGCTTAGAATAACAATATAATTAGCTTAATAAAAGCTATTAATGGAGTGGGCTTAGTTATAATGAAGTGATATTGCTTGAACATGAACCAGGATATTATGTTAATTTTTTTAAAAAAAACCTGCATCTTAAATTTGCAAATTTTAATATTTCTTCAAATATCTGATGTCTGTTTCCGGAATGTGGATGGATCCAAACTTTGAAAGAGTAGATCCATTAGAACCAATAGGACTTGAGCTCATTAGGATGTCTTTTACTTTAGTGTATCTACTCTAAATATGACTTCATTTTATAGGAAGATCTAAAAAATCTATGAAACCTTAATAATAACCTTTCTCTTTGCACCAGTATGAACAAAAGAGTAGTTCTTCTGGATGAGATTCATCTCTTCTGTGTAGTGGCCAGCCATCTCTCTGCCAAAAGCACTTAAAGAGCATATTAAGACAACTGGTCCCTGCTATTTACTTGTAAGTCCCTGTTAATCAAAGATGCTGTGCCTCTATCCAATGAAGTCAAGTGTTGATAGATTTACAATACTCTTCAGCTGCTTCACAAGAGTTTGCTGCATGATAGAAGGAAATGTGTATTATAGAACCCTTCTCGGTGTGTGTGTCCCTCAAGCCTGGTTATTCTGGGAGCTGCTATCCATTACTATGGGTAGAAGGCACACATTTGGGAATGACTGGCCAATAGTATGTACTGCCCAGATTGCCAGCAAGTAAAATTACGTGTTAGCAATTTCATGAAAAAGCCCACTGCTTGTCATGCTACCATTAGAATAACATTTAGTGAACAATGTGTAGATAATGCATGTTACAAGCAACTGTTGCAGTAAGTTCCTCATTAATATCTGGTGACTATCCAATGCACCCCTATTTATGGTATGTCTACCATATATTCCAGACCCAAGTTAGTGCTCCATCCCCAGGTAATAAGGTTTTGCTGGTTGGCAAAAACTAATCATAGTACAGTTGGCTGTCCTTATACACGGATTTTTTTTATCCACGGATTTGAGCATACATGGCTTGAAAATATTCCCAAAAAGTATAAATTCCAAACAGCAAACCTTGATTTTCCATTTTATATATCGGGCACCATTTTGTTGTGCCATTATATTTAATGGAACTTGAGCATACACAGATTTTGTTACCCACGGAGGGTCCTGGAACCAAACCCCAGTGAATAACAAGGGCCCACTGTATGAAGATTTTGTGGTACTGTACTCTGTGCATACCAAAACCTGTTATGCTGTGAAATTCTATATAAAATTTTTAAAATATTAGAAATTTTTATACCACTTCACATAGCACAAACCCTGAAGCAAGTTGAGAATACCATCATAAGGCAATAAAAACCATATTCATAAGAGCTCAGAACAGCCCATTGCTAGGGGAAAGCTAAAAGAAAACACAAGTTTTTAATAAATACTTTTAAACATTCTAGCACTGGTGGCTGATAATACCACAGAGGGAATAATTCCTTAGGCTGGGTGTCACAATAGAGGAGGCCTATCTGTGTAATACTGCTAAACAGGAAAGTATAAATGCAGACAACAGCTTCCAACTTCAAGATTGTAGTGACCTGGGAAGTTAGTATAGAGAGCAATGTTTTTGAGGTAACTCAAGCTCCACATTGGGATGGGAATTATGTGGCCCATGTACAACTCCTAAACAGCCCTAGGCAGCACATCCAATGGAGAGGAATTACGGAAGTCGCAGTCAGACAACATCAGGAGTGCTGCAGAATTCCCATCTTGTTCGATATGGCTTTGAATGCTAATACCAGTATCTTAAGTCTGGCTTGATAGTTAATGGAGATTCTTTAGCACAGGTGCAACATATGTGAGCTAAGATATCCTCTATAGTAACATAGTCACTATAGACTAGCAGTATCTTAAACTAGCCTTTAGCATAGAGTGTATTATAGTAATCCAGATGTTGGACTGCTATTCCCAGAAACCCTGGCCAGCATAACACCTGATAAGGGATGCTGGGAGTTACAGCCCACCAACAGCTGGGGATTACATGATTTCCTGAAATAATCCAGTGTTGAGGTTATCAATGTGTTGATTGCAGCAGCCAGTTTGTATCCCAGCCTAAACTGGCAGTAGGCGCACCTCATCATTGTAGTTACCCAGACCTTCATTGACCGATTACAGGAAGCTCACCCAAACTGATTTAAATACTACTACTGCTACTTTCAGCTCACATTAATGGCCAAACACCAATTGTTCTTCCACTGGATAACCTTAAACAGTAATTTCTTAAAAGGGTCTGTACACAACTAGGCAACATTATTTCGATTGCCACCTTATCCTAGGGGGTCATGAATATATCTGGCTTGTTACATTATGTTTCACTAGACCAGAACATCTCTATCTGTTTTTCCTCTCATTGTCCCATGGGACCAGTACCATGTTTATGTTCATTGGCTACATTTATTTTCATTCTTTCCTGGAAACCTTCCAGGGACCAACACCACTTTGGACCACCACTTTGAATAGTACTACTCTAGAGTTGTGAGTGATCACAAATGTAATTTCTCCTTTGAGCAATTAGGCCAAATATCGTACTACTTTATCATACTAGGGGGCAAATGGGATTTAAACAAGAGTTAAACTAGAGAAAACCAGGAAATGCCTGATGTTTATCACACGACATTTCTTGGTTTTCTCTAGTTTAACTCTCGTTTAAATCCTGTTTGCGCCCTAGTGTAATAAAGCAGTTAGGCAGAGCTGGAAACTTTTTGGACTGCCACTTCTAGAATCCCTCAAACAACATCTACTGACCATGGTGGATGGATGATTCTGGGAGGTAGAGCTCAAAAACAAACAAAAAAACACCCACCCTTCTTTCAACCTCTGGTCTTACCCAGACATGCTAGTACTCCCATCCCAAACACTGCAGGAGTCATAGAATCATAGAGTTGGAAGAGACCACAAGGGCCATCCAGTCCAACCCCCTGCCATGCAGGAACTCCCAGTCAAAGCATCCCCGACAGATGGCCATCCAGCCTCTTGAGTCCTTGAATTCATCATTCATTCATTTATCAATTCAACATTTTTCTCAAAACCTAGAAGAATTACAGCAAGCAGAAACAACATGGACCTTTTCTGGAATGCTCAGCTTGAAACCACAGCACCAAAAAAGCTTCAAGAAAGTGAGCACTTTATATACTGTAACAAGGCACAGATCACAAAAAGCTATGATTGGCTGTTAAAGACATGGGAGTGCCACTACATCCGAGAGTCCTGATGAGAAATCTGTTCTTAGGACAAGTGTTAGGACAGAATATGGAGAAACAGAATGAGGCAAGGTTGCATTCTATCACCCTAGTTATTCAACTTGTACACAGAAAATGTCATGTCAAGGGAAGGTTTAGATTCAGAAAAAAGGAGTGAACATAGGAGGAAGAACCATCAACAATCGATAAGATATGTGGATGACACTATACTACTAGTGGAAAACATCACAGACTTGGAACAAGTGAGCCTGAAGAAGAATGCTGAGGACACTGTGGACAGCCAAAAAGACAAACAAATGGGTCCTAGAATAGATCGAGCCTGAAATCTCCCTGGAAGCCAAGATGATCAAACAGGTTGCTGCACTTTGGCCACGTCATGACAAAGCATGGCTCATTAGAAAAGATAAGAATGCAAGGAAAGGTAGTAGAAAGAGAGGAAGACATCATGCCAGATGGATAGGAATTTCTCAGGGAGACCACAGGCCTGAATTTGCAAGACCTGAGCAGAGCAGTGGAGGACATGGGGTCTTAGATGTCTCATGCACAGGGTCGACTCAAGTGCAGTTAACGACAACAAATTGGCCTCATGTCACAAAATAATAAAAAATATGATCAGTAATGCAATTATAAGATCTTTGGGCATTTTGTCGGTTTGTTAAAAGAACAATTTAGAGAAGGAAGAGGTCTCTTGCCCCAGTCTCCAAGGCCTTGCTTCTCTAGCTTTTCAGTGAAAAGATATCAAACGAGACTTTCTTTCATACCATCTCACTGTGCATGCAAAAGTCAAGACTACAGGAGGTCAAGGAGGTGAAGCCAATACGTGTGGCTACATTTCTCCTCCATGTGTTCTCTGAATCTGAGCAGGTCAAGCTGAGAACACTGAATATCCAGGTAGAACTATATCCCCTACTGAAAGTATTTTAAAAATTCATCCTCTCTTTCTTAACTTGTTTTTCTTTGTTGACTAGATATACAATCATCTGCACCACATTATGAACTTCCTGCGTAGTGTAAATTAGATTAAGATATTAATACTTAACATATGAGAAAGACTGGTGCAAATCAATGTCATATGCTACCTTTTTCATTCTCTTTTTTGTAATAATGCAGAGCCTTGATATGAGGAAGGAGCTTTTCACTAACACCTTTTGGGAAATCCCTGGTGCAGGCATAAATGGCATGTTTTTATGGATTTTGAAAAGCTGGAGGTAAGCTTTCCTTACTACCTACCTGATTTTATGAGACAGAATACACAAACACAGTGCCTGGGGAAGCAAGAAAGGGAAAAGAGTGATAGAAAAGCTGCAGTCATGAAAAATAGCAAACACCCAAAGCAGCAGAAAAATGGGTATGTGGTGTTACAGTGTCTTTTCTTCATATAAAGAAGGGATTATATGAACGAGAGAAACGGTACCAGGCTTTTTAAGACAGAGAGAGAGAGACCTTACATGTGGGTTGCATAGTGTAATTCTTTGCATGCTGATTGTACTACATCACTCTTGTGTTGGGTGGCAATGTTGCACAACCGAGCATGCAGTTCAGTACACAAGGGAATGCAGAGTCAAAGGCACACCCAAATGCACAAGTGAATATGCAACCAAATGTGCTAGTTTCAGTAGGGGCAGACATATGCATCAACTGAGAATGCTCATCTCCCTCTGCAATGACACAGTGTATGCTGCTCCACTCCTGTGCCCTTGAACTGCAAATACACATTGTACTTACATCAGACAAAAATATGCAACCAGTTATGCATGCCTAAGACAGATTCTGGCCAGAGAGGCCAGAAAAAGAGACCTTTGAGATTAAATGAAAGAAGTTGGTTGCATGAGCTTGTGCTTACTTCCTTATGCTGAACCAACTTCTTTCTTTCAGTGAATCTCAAAGGTGCTACAGGATCCCTTTGCATACTGATTTTCCAGACTAACATAGCTATGTCTTCGAATTCAACTTGTGCCTGTATAATAAGTACATTTCTTTTTTTTTTCCCTTGTCTTTTTTCTGAAAATTTTTATGTTGGTTGTGAATTGGATGTCTGTATTAAAATTAATTAATAAATAATCACACACGCACACACACATTATATCTAAAGGGTCGTGGGACAACTTAATATTGTGACCAATGGGGCTGCATTGGGCATAGAGGAAACTGCCCAGAACTGGGAATCTGTATAAAAAGCATATGTTCTTAGTGTTCAGTGTAACAATTATATTTACATTTATTTCTATATTCCACCTTTTCCCCAACTAGGGATTCAAAGTGACTTACAAAGTTAAAACAGATATCTCCAAAATAATTACATTGTACAAAAGTTAAAAATATAATTAAACTATCCATAAAATTAAAAACAGTTAAAAACAGAACATTAAAAAGAAGCTCAACAAATAAAATTTTTTATCCTATGCCGGGGGTAAAAAAAAAATGGTCCCCACCCCTTCTATGGTTATCCACTCCTGATCTAGTGAGACAATTGCTTTTCGCTACTCTTCTTGCCTGAAATGTGGTTGCACGTTTGAGCTTTATAAAAATGGAACATCATTCAGGCTGTGCCATTTTGAGAGATGGAATAAAGCCCCCTGAAGTAATAGGTAGGGAGCCTGAATTTAATGGTACACACTGCAGACATGAAAGTACATTTTGATCCACAGTTCAAAAGGCAAATCTGGTTTCCCAACAGCACCTCTTGTCTATTTGCAGGGAAAGTGATCATAAACCCACCTCATGCCATTGTTCTGCTGAATCCTCACAAACTGTGAAGAATTAATCATGACCTTGGAGGTGGTAGAATTTATTTCTCCTAGTTTTCTGTATACTCTAAATATTCTATTGACCTTTGAATTAAAGCATACTAAAAGTAATATTCTAAAAGCAGATGCTTACAGTGGTCCAAAACAAATTGCGGAAATAATCTAGTTTGACAGCTTTAACTGCCCTGGCTCAGTGCTAGGAAATCCTGGGAATTGTAGTTAATGGTGGCATCAGAGCTCTCTGATAGAGAAGGCTAAATGTCTCCTCACAAAACTAGTTCCCTGAATTCCTAGCACTGAGCCAGAGCAGTTAAACATGGTCTCAAGATGGATTATTTCTGCAGTGTGTTTTGGACCAAAATTTCAATGAATGATGTTCCTGTTATTAGAGGCCAGAATCCTGTTGGCATCTTCGGAAGGGCGGTATAAAAATAAAGCTTATTATTATTATTATTATTATTATTATTATTACTATTATGCATGTGTATCTTCCCCCAAGGAAGCAGTTGGAAATCATCATAATCATCACCACCACCATCATCAGCATCATTTGCATGATGCACAATGCATATTCTATTTAACATCATGGAATCAGAGTCACTGGGGCAGTCAGATGTGCATTCTCAGGCAATGCATATTCATCTGCTTTTGTTGAAAACTGGCAGCAGCACTCTTTCATACACTCTGGCCGTTCCAGTTTAGCAGGGGCAGTCCTGATTAATCCTCTACTGTCTCACTATTTCATTTGTTTTTAAAATGGCCCAGTTGTTCGCTCCTAGGAATTGTAGTTTATTGTGGCACCAGAGCTATGTCACAGAGAAGGCTAAATGTCTCACAAAACTGCAGTTCTCAGAATTCCCTAGCACTGAGCCAGGAGAGTTACAGTGGTCTCAGACTGGATTATTTCTGCAGTGTGTTTTGGACTAATATCACAGTGGTATTCCTGTTGTTAGAGGCCAGAATCCTGTTGGCATCTTATGCATGCTTATCTTCCATCAAGAAAGTAGATCATCATCATCATCAATCATCATCATCATAATCATTTGCCTGATGCAGGATGAGATGCGTCTCATGACATCTTTAGACTGCTTTTAAAAAGCTTTAAAGACACATCTCTTCTGGCAGGCCTTCCCTGAAACTCCCTAAATCCCTGGCTTACTCCCAATGTTCTGACCCCCAAATTAATGTCGTAGCCGCTTAAGGAAGGGTTTCCAGATGATATGTAATATATGTAATGTGTTTTTAATTATGTGTTTGGTTTTAATCTATTGCGGGTTTAATTCATTTTTAAGGGGTGGGAGGTTGGTAGTGGGTAATGGGATTTGTTTTACTTTGTGTTTTTTAACCTGATGTACCCCGCTCCGATTGTGTGCACAGAGGAGTGGGTTATAAATATATTATTATTATTATTACTATTTAACATCATGGAATCAGAGTCGCTAAGCATTCAGATGTGCATTCTCAGGCAATGCATATTCAACTGCTTTTGTTGAAAACTGGCTGTAGAACTCCTTCCTATGCTTTACTTGTCAGCAGGGGCAGTCCTGATTAATCTTCTGCTGTCCCACTATTTCAGCTGTTTCTAAAATGTCCCCCATTTCCTCTCCTCACACTTTCAGTAGCAAGGGTCTGCTGAAAACAAAACACACGTCCTCTCATTTTCTGTCTGTACTTACACCATTCAGAGGTTTTGCCGTTGTCCTTGTTTTCAAAGTGAGTGTTGGAATCACATTCAAATCTTCTAGTCTGTCTAGTGACTTGCCTGTTCAAAGTGTCTGTAATTTTTTCCCTGCTACTTTATATCTGTATATTTTAACATTTATGGTGAGAGTCAGAGATGAGTAGTTCAATTATGCTGCCATACGGCAAGGCAGCAAACCACATCCCACAAGAACATTTGCCATCTTGACTGTATTCTGATATTGATTGGCGGAATCTGTCCCAGTTTTCATATGAAAAGTTGGAGGATATGCACCTTCAGTTTGATTCCTCATTTGGTTGCAAGTTTAGTTGCACTTTCAGTTCCATATTCAATTGTACAATGTACAAGGATTACATAGCACAACCAACACCTTTATTCTCTATGGCAAGATATGTGACCCCACTGTAAGATTTTGGGCAGAGAATTCCAAGTATTCTAATGATACCTCTGTGCATTAAACTGTCTCTCCCTCAGAATGTGATTTTTTTCCCCCCTCCATGCTTCTCGCAAGGGAGGTGAAAACTGATATTTCCTGAATGATGATCTCCAGAATCTTCAGTTCTGAACAGCTACAAACTGGCAGTTTGTGTGCTCCTTACAAATGATGACTTCCCATTCCAGTACTGCAATAGATGGAACCTAGAGTCCTGTGTGAGCATATCAACTGGCTTTGAATTAAGGATCAATGAAAATTTCCCTCCATTGTTTGATTTTCATTTTCATTTCATTTTCTTCACATTAAGGGAAAAAGTTGATTTTTTTGGAGACATGATCTTGCCTCCTTCAACCTGGGACTAACTATGGGGCTCCACAGACTGCCCCTTTTCGCACTGCATCGTGGCCACCGCAACTTCACACTGCAGCACCAATCCAGCCTTTCCAGTGTGCAAAAAAGAGCCGCAAAAAGTGTCTCCTTTTTGCACCCTGGAAAGGGTGCCATAGCCATGGCAGCATGTCTATGCGGCGCTTCTTTGGCGCAGCGTTGTATGAACACAGTGCTAGAGGAGTGCCATGACACCATGTCCTGGGTAAAGCAGAGCATGGTGTCATGATGCCCTGGGGATGGAGTCGTGGTGTGCGTCATCTGGATGCGATGCCCCAACTCTGCCCCCAGGCCAGCCTTTCAGATCAGTCTGTACAGGGCCTAAATCCACTGGTGGTGCAAACAGGGGACATTTTCACTTCTGTTTGTTTTTGAAGAATTTGCCAAAATTTGAAAATCATGCATCTGGAGTTGGGAACTTCTTGATTTGCATTTTAACAGTTAAATAGAAAGCAAAACTAATAGATTTTCTCATTCCTACTTTGCACTGGTTGGAAATCTTTGGTTTACGACAACTTTCACTAAATACACAATTCCTTAAAACCAACTGCCTGCTGACTAAAGAGAAAATGACTCTTAAAAGCTATCTTCCTTGGTTACACCCAAGGCTTTTCTAGTGTAGCAGTTTGTTTTTGAAAGGTGCTCACCAGGTGCTTTGAGAGCTCACAAAGAGGTCATAAAAGCAACATTTATTCCATATTATTTCCCTCCAGCATCTGGTACTGCTCTGAATATGGGTGTTTTGTTTAGGTATGTGTCTTCAAGTTGTTTCCGGCTTATGGCAAACCTATCACAGGGTTTTCTTGGCAGGTTTCTTCAGAGGGGGGTTGACATTGCCATCCTCTGAGGGTGAAAGAGTGTGACTTGCCCAGAGACACCCAGTGGGTTTCATGACTGAACAGGGATGCGAACCCTGTTCTCCAGAGTCTTAGATCCATGCTCAGACCACTACACTTCACTGGCTCTGTGCTCATCATTATATTGAGTAGCAATTAATTTCTATTAAATTATATTTTTATACACACACACACACACACATATACATATTTGAAGGACATTTGAAGGATCATAGGTGCTATCAGTCAAACTTTTGTTTCATTCAAATTACAAGCAAAATCACCAACACCTAGCCAAGCAAACCCAAATGAATTACTAAATAAATGAAACTTATTTGTCTACCTTATTCTATGTACTATTAACACCTTCCCATGTGTGTGCATGTGTGGTGTCATTTTCACTATGTAAAGGTTGGCCTTTATATAGTCAGAATAGCACCACACATGCACACACAAGATGTGGTTTTAGGATCACTGGCTGTGGAGTAGGGACCCCCAAAGTTTGTAGTAGTTACAAAAATCTTTAGGGAGGAAAAACAGTGCAGTAATGAATGATGACTAAGCATGCTGATGAACCCTTCCTACTGGTAGTAGAGACAGAAAACTAGAAAGAGGAGAACAGGATGGAGCATAGTTTTTTGTGGGTTTTTCAGATGCTGGCTGCGAAAGCCTTCAACTTCAGAATGGGACACCCTTGCAGAGGGCAAGGCTGGCTGGAAGCTTGAAAAGGAACACTCCATCCTGCAACATTTTGTTGCAAGTCCCTGCTTGTCAAAAAATTAAGATTCCAGTTTGGAAAATATAAAGAGGAAAAATGTAAATTCCAAAGGCCAGGCCTTGATTTTGCCATTTGTATGGGGGCTGTTTTACTATGCCATGGAAGGCATGCACTGGGAGGTGAAACCCTTGGGGGACTAAAGTGGTCCCCTGGCTTCTGGCAGTTGCTCACCTCACCAAAAGAAGTAAGAACATTAGTGTGTAGTAGTAAAACAAGGAATCATTTTTCCCTGTTAAGGCTCAGCCGTACTTAACATGAACCTTTGCAGTCTGTGGCCCACATCTTTTAGTCTTCAGGGCACCCCATGACCCTTGATGGGTCAACGAGACAGACTGAGCAGCACCTTTGGCAGCCTCAAGAGCATTCGGGTGAAGTGCAAGGTGAGATCATTGGTTTGCTGCTTTGCTCTTGAAAGTGCAGCCCTTCCCCTTTACACTTGCGAGAACTTGCCAGGGCTAATGAAGTAATTGCAACTAAATGATTCATGCAAGACAATTACAGTCTTGGAGCTTACTCCTCCGTGATTCATGAAGCCACACCTTTCGATGAGGCTGCAAAAGTTGCCTGGCAGGTTTCAGCCACCTCCACTGCCGCCTCCAACCTCCCTCCTCCATCACTGATGGTGTATGGTGCTTTATTTTATTTTATTTTATTTTATTGTTAAAAGCCAACACTGGTATTTAACACACACACCCCACACAACAGGATGCTGACAGGCAGCAAAACAGCTGGCGGCTTCCTGTGCCTGCTATGACACACACGTTGCCATAACGGCAGCGGCATTGCAGAGCAAGCTTGTGAACACACGCCCAGTTTGATTGTTTAATTAAGGCTTCAAAAGAAAACTGCTCAAAATAGTCGTTTGCATGGTGCGGATTCTTTATCTTGGAAGAGATAACATTAAAATGGGCTCGCCTTTCCCATGCCACCATTGGGGATCTGGGGAGCCACCCCGGCCAAAAAGCTTGATTGCAATCTCATACATTGTGAAATGATTTTTATAGAAAATGCACTCCCCAAATCTGCTATTCAGTCACTGCTGTCAATGTTAATTCTGTATCTTTCCTAAGCTGACCACAGTTTCCCCAGAGTTCAAAGTGCAAAGGTGGTTTGCACTCAGTCAACTCAGCAAGGGGGAGAGGATAACAAGGGCAGAACCTCACCCTTCCCAGTAACCTCAGTCAAAAGCAAACTGCTGCAGACTCTCCTAGCTTCTGTGACTTTCCTCATTTATAACTTTTGCAATGTTCACCACAATCCAGTGTTGCTAGGGCACAGGCATCACAGTTTTCATCTGTGATATGTCGGAGGATATGTATCAACCAGTTCCTTGTTTTAGATGATGGGCCTGGATCCAGCATTTATTTTTATCAACTGGTACAATGTGTTGTAGTGTTCTGAGTGTTGGAGTATGACTCTGGAGACCAGGGTTTGATTCCCAGTTTGACCATGAAACCCACTGGGTGATCTTGAGCAAGTCACACTTTCTCAGCCACAGGAGAAAGCAATGGCAAACATCCTCTGAATAAATCTTACCATGAAAACCCCATGGTAGGGTCACCTTAGGATCACCATAAGTCAGAAACTACTTGAAGGCACACAACACAACACAACACAACACACAACTGGCAAAAATAGACTTATGTTGCCAAACTGGTCCAAAACACACTGCAGCTACAATCCAGATTGATACTGATTTAACTGCCCTGTCTCAGTGCTAGGGAAACCTGGGAAATGTAGTTTCTTGTGGCACCAGAGCTCTCTGACAGAGAAGGCTAAACGTCTCACAAAACTACAGTTCCCAAAATTCCCTAGCATTTTTCCAGGGCACTTAAAGCAGTCTCAAAGTGGTTTATTGCTGCAGTGTGTTTCGTTAGCGAAGAAATGCCAGAAAGAGAGAGGATGTTTTGGACCTGTGCCACTGAAAGTGCGGGACCACAAAAGCAATCTGATTACGTGTCATTTCAACAATATGGCTTGCAGTTATTATTATATTATTTTAAAAATTAATAATTCTAAAGGTGTGTAACAGATTCCACCACAGCCACATCTTGCTTCCCCTTCACTTTTGGTGTATGCCAAACAGGGCTGGGGGAAAAAATGCAGTGAGTGAAAAACAGAATGGGGAGCAGAGAATTTGCATCAGGTTAAACCTCCCTTTCTCCCATGGTGGTAGAAATCTCACCCACACATAAACATACACATGGCTAGGAATAAAATGTTAAAATCTCTGATAACAGCTGCAGCCCACATAATTAAGATAACATGTAGTTTGATCTGCAAGAGACCAACTGGTTTATTGTGGCATGTGCTTACAGCTTTTAATTAGATTATTTTAGAGGGTTTGGATCTATTCTTTATCATCAGTCAATCATCAATCGAACATTGAAGTGACAGAGAAGGAGCAATGGGTTTGATAGTAAATATTGGAACATGGATCTCAATGATATCAAGAAATTTGCTGCAGCAGTTGTATCATGATAACAGGAAGAAAGCCACTTTCAGAGTTGGAACATTTTTAGGTATCCTAGGGAAAGGGGAAACAGCTATTTTCCAGTTGTTACTGGAATGAAACACACTCAGAACAGCTGGGGGATTAAGTCAGATATTCAGGAAAGTTTTGTATTCTCTATTCTGCCTTGGGTGTATATCCAAGATGTTTTTGTATGGGAATGGACTGTTTTGCCCTGGTTTTAAGACAACATTTTGAATATATTGTGTCCTAAAATATGCATGTTGATTCAAAGATATAGCTGTGTTAGTCTGGAAACTCAGTATACAATGTGATCTTGTAGCACCTCTGAGGCTAACTGAAAGAAATAAGCTAATAGCATGAGCTTTTGCAGACTTAAATCTACTTCCTCAGATGCAAGGGGAGTTTACAAAAGCTCATGCTACCAGTTACTTTATTTCATTTGGTCTCAAAGGTGCTGCAAGATCCTTTTGCATACTAAAATATGCTTATGCAAGGTTTTGAGCACAAAAAGAACCTCTCTCGGATGAATCCAGATCTTGGGAAATTGGCCATGGTAGCTGAGGGATTATGGGCATTCTGGACCAAAAATGACTTTCTCGTGTTCTGATCAGTCCAAATGTCAGCCTGATCCAACACTGTTTTCACATTAACCAAACCATGATCTCTGGGAGGGCTACTGTCAAAGCCTGACAGCAACTACTCAACTACACTCACTTAGGGGTTATTTAGATGTTGGGTTTTTTAGTGCAACAATTTGAATCATCTCACTCATTCATTTCATTCAAGGCACACAGAGTTTTATTCCAGGTCTATTCAGATTGGTTATTCACACTACTCACAATGTGGGTAATTTTTAAAAACTTGGCGGGGGGGGGGGGCTGATATCAATTACCCTGGATTAAATAGGGTTTTGGCAGCCCTCCCCCCCCCCCCCAACTTAATCAGTTGCATTTGGGATGTGTGTGAACAATGGAGATTCAACCTGATTCATCCTGGATTATTTTCACAGCGTGAATAACCCCTTACTGTTGCCTTCTGCCCCATAACTCCCATGAGCCATATCAGCTGCGCATCTCAAATGCTGGGATCAACAGGGGTGATGGATTATATATCCTCAGCACCTGATGCTTCTTTTTGCCCACCCCCAATACCCCTCACTTTTCCAATGTTTTGTTTGAAGAAAAAGTCCTCTTCCTTTAGAGCAAAGCCTTGTAGGGCAAGATGGTCAGAGAGACCCCATCAGCCATTGCTGCTTTAAGATACATTTTCTTGTGCATTACAGCAATGCTGATAGTCCTATGAAGGCTTCTGAAGCCATTTTGTTCCAGTTACCTTAGTGATTCACTTTCTTCCTAATAACACAAACCTTGGAGATCTTGTAAGGCCAGCTGTGAAAACTGGAAGTGGGTTTGTGCAACTACAGGGAGGAGGATAGTGAAGTGGAAGGGGTACTGGTGCTAGCAGTTGGCCAGCCTCAGTTAGCAGGAAATCTTAGGGGCTCTGCAGACCCCACCTGGTGGGGTGGCCTGCAATCACCTCCATTTTAGCCAGATCAGAGCCGCAGCCACCACATGCCACCGCTCTGCTCTAGCCTTTCGGCTGCACAAAAAGGAGCCACAAAAAGCAGCTGGAAAGGGCACCATAGCTACCAGTGCTGCAGCTTTACGGCCTGCTTTGGTGCTGCGTCATCTAGACACAGCACCAGAGGAGTGCCGTGACGCTGCAAACCGTGAGGTGTGGCACACAGCAACACGCTGGCGAGGGGGTGGAGTCAAGGTGTGAGCCGTGGGCTGGCCAAAGATGCCAATCCAAACTTGGGACCACCCCAAGATAATCCGCAGATTCCTCCTGCCTTGGAACTCACTGCATTGGATTCCAGTTGGTTTCTCAGCTCAAATGTAAGGTGTTCCTTTTTGACATGCAAAGCCCTAAACATCTTGAGGTCAAGGTATCTAAAAGGCCACTTCCTCCTACAAGTATCCTCCCACTATCTGAGGTTTGTAGCTGGAGCCCTGTTGCTGGTCCCAGCACTGCAAGAGGCTACACCAGTGAGTACATGATCACTTCAGTTGCAGGGGTGGCTGGTAGATCCATTACTGCAGGGGCAGTGAGTTACCTTTCAGTCTCACTGCTACTCTGCATCAGTGCCATCACTGGGGTTGGCATCACCCAGTGTAGTAACCCATGGTGTCACCCCTCCCCTCATTGACCTCCTCCCATACCAACCCATACAGAACCCTTAGGAAGTTTATTTATTTTATTTATTTTTTTGTACTCATGTAACTCATAAATCATAATTCTCAGATATCACTGAATATAATAGTTGTGACATAAAACTGCTAGCAAAATTAAAATTATACCTTTAAATCACAATATTACACAGCCTAAATGGATTTACATATAAATAGTTAAATATGATTAAAGGGAAAATTGATAAGATGTGATGTTTTTAATTTTTAATATATAAAAAAATAAATTTTGAAATTCATGTTTGTTTGTTTTTAAATTGTGGCCTTCCCTTTCTCCTCCCATTGAGCATTGCCCCACTCACACCATCTCTTCAACATTTTAAAGGGGCGCAGGTAAATGTGACTTGCCCAAGGTCACCCAGTGGGTTTCCATGGCTGAGCAAGGATTCAATTTCTGGTCTCATAGTCCAGTGCTCAAAACTACTAGACCATACTGGCTCTCTAGGGGCTATTAAAGATCACTTCAAAGAAGTGTGAGTTCTCACGATGTAGCTCTTTACTGGGTATGTTTTTCATGAGATATATATATATATATATATATATTTCTTCTTCATGGTCTCTGCGAATCATACAAATGGGGTTGCCGCGCAGGTCAGCCCCCCCCCAATAAATACAGAAACCTGGTTGGAGGAAAAAAGGCCACAACTTTATTAACTGTTCCACACATGCAGAACAACACAAAACCATAGGGTTGGCCCAAAGCATAAGGTCTGGATCTGGCCATCAGCAACACCCTGGTTGGTTGATGTACCCTTGGTAGCAGGGGCAAACATTGGGATGACATAGGTGCCAAGCTCCGCCCTGTTGCACAGTTAGGCAACTGCACTGCTTCACATCGAATTGCGAGACATCCTAGTCACCGGGTATTAATCGACTGTGGCCCCCGCAATGGCCACAGCGAACCGCTCCTTACCCAGGTCATGAGGACTCCCGATCCAGGGCCAGCGGGCCCTGGAAACCCCTACCCCAGATCCAGGCCTATGCTGCCACCCAGATCAGAAGTTGTGACAATCAACTCCCAAAACAGGGAGGGAGGGTGGGAGAGCAGAACTGGCAATGGTGCCGACGCTCACCTTACACGGCCTTAAATAGGCCCAACAGCCAATGAGGGCTCAGGAACGATGGAGGCACCACCCTCTCCAAGCTCTCCACCAATAGGAGGGCACGCCATACCCTGCTGTGGCCAATCAGACAGGTTCCTTTCCTGCTCCTCCCGGTGGCCAATCAGCATCGAGTCCACGCTCGCACCGGCCGCTGGGGCACCCAAGCCTGGCGCGCGGGAAGGGGAGAGGCCTTCCTTCACGCGGCAACAGCGCCGGCCCGTTAATTCGGGCGGCGCCATTTCTCTGCGCCTGCGCAGTCGAATTCGGAACTCTCTGGAATCACTGGGCAGAAAAGCGGCTTGCAACTTTTTGCAACTTTTTGGCGGTAGCTCCACCCCTCCTCTATATAAGCCCTGTTCCCGCTCTTTTCCCCAGTTCCTTTTTTCCCACCGCGTAGGCTACTTGAAAGGAACAGTGTTGGAATCGCTTGGCTTGTCTCTCTTGGTATTTGGATCTTCAGCTTGTTTTTTGACTACTCTCCCTCGTCTGTGACTCGGCTCCTGTTTTGACCTCTTGGCTTGCTTGACCTTGATATTGGATCGTAATTTGGACTTGATATCTCCGGCTCCATTTAAGCACTGCGCTGTTTGTGGGGCCAAGGTCCCTCACACGGACCCCCACTACAAGTGCCTGATCTGTTTGGGCGAAGCTCACGACACCCAGAGCTGTGCCCTTTGCACATCTTTGACTCCGCAGGCAAGGAAGAACCGTTCTTCCCGGCTGAAGTCCTATCTCCTGGATCGAGCTTTGGCCCCACAGGAGATCCTTCCTTCAACCTCCGTTCCGGCTTAGACCTCCAAGGCATCCATTCCGGCTTCCAAGATGTCTCGTGAGTCCCAGGAGAAGGCGACTTTTGATTCCCCTGTTGGTCCCTCCAAGTCCCCCGGGGAGACGGAGGCTCACCCCGCCAAGAAATCGGCTAAGAAGGCGGGTGAGAAGTCCAAGTCCTCCAAAAAGGGCTCTAAGGACAAGCCCAGGCAGGGCAAAGACCACAGGGATGAGGGTCGGAGGAAGAAGGTGAAAATCCCTTCTCGGGTCGAGGCAGATGGCACATCCTCCGTTAAGAAGTCCGGCTCCAAAGCCTCTGCCAAGAGGAAGCATTCCTCCGAGGGTGAATCCCTCCGGAAAAAAGCCCGCTCCGACTCCGACGTGGGAACCGAGCTGCCACATGCCTCGACACCAAGGGAAACTCCCACCACAGAAAGGCCCACCTCTGTACCGACCACCTCCGTACCATCATTATCTTTTCTAATATTTATAACAGATTTACATTTGTGTTTGGTTTTTAGCCCCTGAGGAAGACTTATTTCTGTATAAGCCAAAATGCATAAGGTTTTTAAAAAGAATAAACAGTTGACCATCTAACACAAAGTACAGCTTTCTGTTTTCTGTGTGTGTGTGTGCACGCACGTGCACTTTTCAGTACTCTTTCTACTACCTTGCTGGGTTTTGCTAGTTGTTGACACCTCTGTACTCAATTGTTCTATTCCTGGAGCTGTTTATAGCAGTTTCTTGGAGCTGCCCTTCCAAAGGTTTTTTATTTAAAACTAAGGCATGGTCTGAAGGACAAATTTTCTTCTCTCTGAACCTTAAAAGAAAAAAAAAATAGAGAGAGAGATTTCTGGTGTCATTTCATGCACTTCTAGCACTGTTGTACTAAGAACAATTGAAAAAAGAAAGAACATATTGTTCTGATATGCCTCAGAATTTATACACCCTCTCAAATGGTGGGAATAAAATGTTGCAGCTGGTGTTGGAAATGGGCAGAAAATAGTATGGAACAACAGAAGAGTCATTTGTATTAAAACCAAGTAAAAAACATTTAATAACTATTTATTTATTTATAACTACACCAACAAATACCATAACCTCCCAACACATTTTCTGGATTTTAAATGTTGAGTTTTAAAAATCTGTTTTAAAAGAACAGCAGCTTTTAACATGAGTTCTTAGAAACGGCTTTTAGTCTGTTTTTGAAGGATGTTTTTATCCTTTTCTGTGTGTGCATGTGTGTGTGTGTGCGTGCGCATGCATCAGCCTGGAAGACCTAGTAGGCTGAAAGTACTTTTCAATGAATCGGAAGTATTTCATTTACTAAATAATAATTAAAAAATTTAAAATGTATTTATTTGAATGTTATTACTTGTATTAAGTACATGTCAATAAATAAAAAGAGAATGAACCAAATATTGCTTTCTAAATTAAAGAACAAGAGATCACCTTTATCCCATTCCATATATACAAGCCTACCTGTTATATTTTGAATACATATGATTCCAATTATGGCAGCACTTGAATGTAACAAACTAGTATTATACTGTTGATGGTTTGGGTAAATGTTTAAACCACTGAATCTTTCTTCAGCAAAGGCCATGGAACACTGCCTGCAGCTACATTGTAGAATTAATGCAGTTTGATAACACTTTAACTTCCATTGCTCAATGCTATGGAATCCTGGGGTTTGTAGTTTTGTAAAATATTTAGCCTTCCCTGGCTCTGGTGCCACAACAAAGCACAAATCCCAGGATTGCATAGGATGCAGCCATGACAGTTAAAGTGGTGTCAAACTGCACAAATTTTGCAGTATGGTTGCAGCCACTATCCTCCATCACATGTGAAGGCAGGAACAGGCTAAGTTAGGGGGCACAAAGCCAACTGGCACAGCTCACAGCCCTTTCCTCCAACACCTGGCTGCCACCTCCCCACCTGTGTTGCCTGAGATAAACACCCCATATTGGCCAAATATCTGTTAGTGCTGTATACAGTGCCTTTGAAAATGACAGAAGCAGAGAGAAGTGAAGATCCTGCCTTTGAGCTGGTAGGCTGAACTCAATGGCCTTCATTGACCTTAAGCTTCCCACTTTTATAAATGTGTGATTGCCATTTTGCATGAGCGTGGGGTATCTTGTTTCAACAGGGAGAGAAGCAAGAGTTACAGATTTAAAAAGTGTCTATTGCAAAAGCATGTTGAAGCACATCATGCCGATGGGAAGTACCAATGCCATACCCGCCATTAAATGGATCGCCAGTAAAAGCTGAAAGCAAGTATTTCAGAGCAAAGCTTCCCTTTGAAGTTATTGTGGAACATGCTCTGCTTCTAGGTCTGCAGGAAGGTAAGCTGTGACTCATCACTCCCACATGAGTTACCATGCCTGCTATTGCTTGCACAGCTTATGTGTTAGGGACAGGGAGGAGTAAAGATGGGTTCACTGGATTCTATTCTGGTCACCTTGCAAATCAATAGAGAGGCAAAAACAATTAGATTAAAATCTTCAAAGTGAAACACTTAACTTTAGCCTCATAAACCCATTTTATGGCACGGAAATCAAAAGTGCCCAGATTCCAGAGAAGCTGAGCACTCAGAAATCCCAATGGAATTGCCAGTTGCCAAATATGCTCACCTGACCTGATCCAAACATACTTTTATCTAGGGCCTAAAGTGGATTTAGGGACTTAAACCTAGAGCTTGACATTGTTTGGCCCAAGGTCTGTTCGGAAACCAGGAAGCAAGACGAAACAAAATGATGTGAACACGGGTAATGTGCAAACCTTATTTTCTTGCTACAAATTTTTGATGTAGATTACTTGTTTATTGTGTGCTTTCAAGTTTCTTCTGACTTTTGGTGATCCCACGGTAGGCTATATTTTAGAGGAAGGAACTGGAAAACTACATCTGAGTATTCCTTGCCTAAGAAAATTCATGGGGTCATCATATTTCATGAACCTATCATGGAGTTTTCTTGACAACAGTTATTCAGGTTTGCTTTTACCTCCCTTTGAAGCTGAGAGAGTGTGACTTGCCTAAGGTAACTCAGTAGGTTTCCATGGCCAAGCAGTGATTCAAATCCTGATCTCCAGAGCTGTAGTCCAATGTTCAAACCACTACACCACACTGGCTCTCCGAATGTATAGATACACACACACACACCCAAATATTTAAATGTACGGTATAAATAATCTTGGCCACCAGGAAGTTAGTATGATATGAGTTACCTTATTTGTACTACTGTTTTCTTAGGACAGAGACTTGGTGTCTCAGCAGTTAAGATGTTGACTCTGACGATTGCAAGGTTGGCAGTTTGAGACCCAAGTGCCGTCTAACAGCGGGAGCTCCTGTCACTAGTCCCAGCTTCTGACAATCTAGCAGTTCGAAAGCATGTAAAAGTACAAGTAGATAAATAGATACCACCTTGATGGGAAGGTAACAGTGTTACGTGCAGTCATGCTGGCCACATGATCACAGTGTTGTCTTTGACAACGCTGGCTCTTTGACTTAATAACATAGATGAGCCCCACACCCTACAGTCGGGCACAACTAGTCAGTCTTGTCAAGGGAAAAACATTATCTTTACCTTTTACATTCTTAGGACACATCTGGACACCCTTAATGTAGGGGAGTTGTTTCAGCAACTCCAAAGAAAAAGATGGAGTGCACCAGTTCATTCATGTAATGAGGATGAGCTGAAAGAATCACCTGACCCAGATACATCCTGGATATGGGAGTTGCCTACGCTGAGTGAAAACAATCAGCCCCATCTAGCATTTTTTTGGTTCTCAGTGACCCTGCAGCAACCCGCTAATGCCACACACTAACAGACAGGGTAAGGTGACATGGGCCTAAGCGACCACACATTCTTCCCAGGCAAACTCGCTTCACTTCACTTCACTTTTTTTTTCCTTCCCACCATTTATCAACCTACCAACCCATAGCTGTTATTATTTGCCTTTCAAACTAGACCACCTTGAACTCTGACTTGATGCTTCTCCATGCAATCCCCTTTCCCCCTTTGTAACCCTAGTGAGTGAGAGAGGAAATCTTGAATGCACAAACACAAACACACACGACAGAGATTGAAAAAATTAAACTGTATTTTATTTATCTTTTATTTAATGAAATATCCAGTCATGAGATTGGTGATGAAGGTCAGGCCAGCCCCTCCCTCTTCTTCTCCCCCACCTGAGTGTTACATTTGTCATTTTACTCTGTCCCCTCTGATCCTCCCGGATACCCAATCAGCATTGTGTAGTCTTTGTGAATGAAACATGCACACTCCCTCTTCATCACTGATCTCACAGACTCCCTCTCCCCATCCTCCTCATGCATGCATTGCAGATTTCCACATAAGCAAGCAAATGATAGGGGGTTGGTAGGGAAGAAGTACATGAGATCTTTACACAAGCAAGCGAGTGAATGATGGGAGGAAAGGGAATGTGTGCCATTCACTGAAATTCTCTGAAATAAAAATAAATAATAAATAATAAAATAAATAAAACACCACCATTAGGGAAACAGGACATAAGGTTCCATGTTTCTTGTGGGAATGTCCAGAGAAGATCCCCCACAGATATGAAGGTCTGAATGTAATATATTTCCAGTTATTTAACAGCAGTAACAAAAGAGACCTCTGCTGGATCAGACCAGGGCTTAAACCCAACACAGCAGACCCACTAAGTCAATAGGATTTACGTTAAGTGTTGATTTACCATTCAGCAATTGATTCAAGAGCTCTAATCCGTTTGGAGTTAACATCTGGAGGGAGACTTTTTGCATACTCCTGACACAGCTGATAGGGAAGCCGGTTTTGGTTGTTCAATCTGCACAGTCAGTTTCCAGACACATGGCAGAGGAAAGGTTCCATGATCGTGCCTGGACTACTATCTGCATTTTCCAGTGTGAATTATGGCACCAGCTCATGAGCAGTGGTTGCTTGGTCAATTACCAGCCTACATGTGAACCTTGTGTGAACAGCAATAATGCCACAGTATTTGGTGGCAGAGGCTAAGCTGCTGGACTTAGAACTAGATCATCTAATATTTCACTGCCTAACCATGGCGGGTGGCAGTGGCCGCATTCTGCCAGGGTACCTCTGCTGAGCCTCTGGGGCATGGGGATTTCTGACTCAATCTTACCAGGGACTTAACATATGCTTAGCAATTAATTTTAGTGGGATTTCATGCAGTCTTAAAATCAATCATGCTCCCGAACACTTTTCAGAGTCAGGCAACAAAGCTCATCGCCTGGAAAGATTAAACCTCTGCAATACAAGGCACCAACCATATCAGGGGCTTAGAAAGCAGCAGGGGATGAATCTTGGAGGCTTCACACACACACACACACACACACACACACACACACACACACACACTGTCCATGCTGCAAAGATTTTTGCTAGTGGAATGGAAAGGGTTGAAGCCTGGAAAAGTTTTTGGGTTTTTGTTTTTGTGTTTTTTTTTTTTTTTTGGACTGCAGCTACCAGAATCCCTCAGTCAGCATGGCAATAACGTTGTGGCCCAGTATGTAATTTTATCATGCTTTGCAAAGGATGCTTTATCTAGTGTTTCCCTGCCACTGTCATGTTTTCACATGAACTTTAGAGCTTTTGGTGCTCTCTAGGCAAAACAAACCACCTTATGCAAACTTCAACATCCCCAACACACACACACAAAGATAAAATGAAAGGAGAGCTACACCCACACTATGAATAAACCATCCTATACAGGTTTTAGAAGAGAAACCTGGCAGTGCCATTACAATCCCTATAAAACAGGTGTATGTGTTTGTTTTCCAAAAGAAACAATTCCCCTAAGTTACAGCCCTGTGCAAAATAGTGGTTCCGATGTAGGGCCACTTACTCACTAAAGGATTTGTTTATTTGCATGAAATGGACATATGCTAGTATGTAAGGATAGATACAAATTACTTTGTGGAAAAAGAAGTAACCAGTCACTTGTGCATCACCTCAATGTGCTACCTGGTGTTCACTGCTGATGGATGAACTTGAAGGCACACAACAACAATAATGCTGCAGATCTCTGGATTACCTAGGAAGTTGTCATGGCAGTTTTAGTGGAATCATAAAGCTATAATTGTGTGATATAAAATGGACCTAGGTTAGAGAAGGCTACCTAAAGATTGGCCCTACCATAAACCTGAGTGAGGCAAATGCTTCATGTGGCCACTGAATTGGGGGGGGGGGGGGGAAGTGACCAGCCACAGCAGCCCTTTAACTAGTCCTTCTGAGTTTCTTGGCCATTTCCCTTTATTGGAGGACCAGCGTTTGGAAATGTTCCTTTTCCTAAGGCGTTGTTGCTGTTGTTCTGTGCTTTCAAGTCATTTCTGACTTACAGTAACCCTAAGATGAACCCATCATGGGGTTTTCTTGGCAAGATTTGTTCAGAGGACATTTGCTCCAGGAAAAGAGATTCCACCTCAACATTAGGAGGAACTTCCTGATAGTAAGGGCTGTTTGACAGTGGAACACACTCCCTCGGAGTGTAGTGGATTCTTCTTCCTTGGAGGTCTTTAAGCAGAGGCTGGATGGTCAACTATCGGGGATGCTTTGATGGAGAGTTCCTGCATGACAGGGAGGTTGGACTAGATGGCCCTTGTGGTTTTTTCCAACTCTATGATTCTATGATTCCCCTGAGGCTGAGAGCATGTGACTTGACCAAGGTCACCCAGTGGGTTTCATGGCCAAGCTGGAAATCAAACCCTAGTCTCCAGAGTCATAGTCCAACACTCAAACCACTATGCCACACTGGCTTTACAACTCCCAAATTCTCATGGTCAAACTTGTTAGTGTGGTTTGCGCAGCTTGTGTAGGTCCACACTGAAGCTTGACACCAGGATAACCACCAACAGAGTGCTATAGAGCTGTTTGGCTCGTTAGGAATCTCCTTCGTCCCTTACTTGAAGCTGATAAAGCACACTGAAACAAGCGGCTCTCTGCAAAGAGGCTTTAATCTTCCAGTTGCTCTTTATACAATACACACTGGCAAAGCTACTCATAAATACACATCCAGCACCACCAACACACATCAAGGATGCTAGGGAGAATAGTCTGTTAGTAACTTTTCCAAGCTGTGTGGCACACAGCTTGTTCTGCACTTCCTAAACCAGCTGGCAGGCCTCAACTACCCCACAACCAGATGGCTGTCCCATTGCCAGTGCTTGATGTATCACTCAAATGGCAATTCAGTTCATTTTCCCAGATGAAAGGTGGAGGTGCCATCTTGTCCTTTGCCTGAGGCAGCAAAATATGTTGGACTGGCAGCAAAACATCTTGGATCAAACCAGGGAAAGAAAATGTTTCTATGTTTTGTTTGTCCAAAGCCCAAAGACTGAAAAACCTGCCCAAGAAAATGTGTTATGGCAATGACTCACCTGAATTTGACAGGAAGCTCCAGAGATGAAAAGAATGGTACGTGCTTCAACTGTCTGGGATTGGGAGTTGCTGACTCAAAAGTGCAAAGAAGGTCTTTTCATGCCTAGCTGTTTCTGCAAGGCTCTGTCAGGCCAAGTCATGTTGCACTGGTAGACTCTGGCCTGTCATTGACTGTGTGAAACCAGCTAGCATGAAAGTAGGAAAGGAACATCTCTTCCAATCGCTTCTGACAGGCAATTCAAGTAGGCCAGTAATTCCTAAAAGGCAGGTATTTTTATATGGTTCATGTAGGCCACCTCTCCTAATTTGTGCAGACAAGGAACTTCATAATGTAAATGCTGGCTTAAAATGTACTGTATTATTCATAAGAGCAGCAATGCAGAATGAGGGAAGAGAGATGGAAAAAGAAGAAGACATTTTCATTTCCTCTTCTTAGTATTAGTGGTGGCTTGCCTGTAACTCCTTAAAAGATGAAGAAAAGGAGTTGAGCAGAAAAAGTTTAAAAGACATACCCATGTATACTTGACTATAAGTCGACCTCATGTATAAGTCGAGGGCAGATTTTGGGCCCAAAATTATGGATTTTGATATGACCCTTGGATAAATCAAGGGTAAAATTTAGGGGCATCTAGTAATGAAGGATGCAAAGGAAAACAATGCCAACAAATCTGCAAAATTCCAGCAGGCATAACTATTTGTGCTTATACTAAAGGCTGGAGGGATGAGAGAGTAGAAGGGGGTCAGTGTTTCCAGAGCAGATTAAACTCTTGTCTTTCACCAGGTGAATGTTTGATATTATGATTTAAAGTACAGTATTTACCTTGACCCGTGGATAAGTCGAATCAGGTTTTTTTGGGTCAATTTTTTAACCTAAATTTCTAGACTTATACATGAGTATGTACAGTACATATTGCCTGACCCTGTGGTATGGTAGCCACATTGCATTGGGATGGCCATGTCCTACCTAGTAGAAAGATATGCATTTCTGTTTACATGAGAGATGGGCAGCTGTACCCCTCCAAATTATTATTATTATTATTATTATTATTATTATTATTATTTTGGATCTACAACTCCCAGGTTGGATGAGGATAATCCAAGCCATTGTGTTCCCCATCACCATGTATGGATGAGAGAGCTGGACAATGAAGAAAGCCAACAAAAGGAAAATCAATTTATTTCAGATGTGGTGCTGAAGAAGAGTGCTGAAAATACCATGGATGGGCGGTTTCTCTGTCTGAGAGAGGATTCAAACTCTGGTTTCCAGAATTGTAGTCCAATACCCTAACTACTATACTACACTGGTTCTCTGTTTAATGTTTGCCCATAGCAAACTTGGTGTTTTGCTAACTTCCCAGCAGCTCCAGGCAACTTAAAAATTGTCTCAGGCCATCACCACTCACAGACTCAGAGACACCCCTCAAAATGGCCCCAAAAGGTGGCAGGGATGATGTGATGGCACTACCAGTTGCCCAAAATGGAGGACATGTTAACAAACATAGTCCTCCAGATGGCTGAAAATTGGACGGTGCTTTGCTCCAGATATACTGTAGCTTCACCTATGGTGAAAAAGAAAAATAAGATTCACCTGTCAAACCAGTCAGCTTCTCTTGGGTGTCATTCACATGTTGGGATCTTTTTTAGCTAGACTACGGTATATGAATAATCTCACTCATTCCAGGTTTGTTGTTCACACTATGGAACTACGAGTTTGGTTGCTTAGATGTGTGTCAGTTCTCAAATAAGGCCTGAGGTGATGATGCCAATGTATTCAAAACACATTCAAGGCAGGCAGAGTTTTATGCCAGTTTATCTCGGGTCTAGTTGCATTGGTTATTCACACAGCCATGAATCCGAATCTTTTAGAAAAACTTGGGGAAGCCCCCTGACATTGATTATTCTGGATTAAGTGGGATTTTTGGCAGCTCCCTCCCCCCCCCCCCCAAGAAAAAAACTCTTAATTGGCTGCATTCGAAATGCATATGAACAAAAAACATTCAACCAAGATTCTATCTGGATTATTTATACTATCTGAATAACCCCTTGGTGGCAGAAGGCATCTTACCCTTTGCAATGATTAACAAAAATGCCTTGTACCAGAGAGAAGAGAAGATCACTTTTAGGATCATGTTTGCTTTTCCCCACCTCCAAACCTACCTCCTCTCATTGATGCCAAAAGTGTGCTGCTCATTTGAGGCTCTCAGTCCCTTCACCCTGATGTAACCCCCTTATTGATCAAACACCAGGATCCTCCTTAATTTGGAAGCTATTAACAAGGGTTAGAAATCCCACTTCTTCTATGAAACATAACACCAGGAAGCTTGCTGGCTGCTCATTCATATGAGGTGGCATCCCATGACCTAGATTCCTCCACTCTGATCTCTTCTTCACACACTAATTGTTCTGTTCCTCGTTCACTCTCCCTCCCTTTCTTCCCCATTGCCAGGAAGGTCTGTTAAGCTATTGCCATCTGAGCAAATGCCCCCTTTGATGCCAACACTTCACTTGGTTAATCTCTTCAGTTCTTGCTGATTATTAGCCCGGCATTCCCTGTTGGACTGGCAGAAGGTTCCACGGAATGCCAAGGAAGTACCGTGCTGGGTGCTTTACACACCTATTCTACCTTTTCCCTCCCTCACAGGCTATTTTTTTCCTGGAAAGGAGAAAAGAAGGAAATGGGTTGCAAATTTTAGACAATGACAGTTTTAGAGACATATTCAGGGAGAGCAGTGTTGGCTGTGCAGCAAAATAGAACAAAATTCAAAATCCACAAAAAATGATACCTTTGTTCAACCAACTAAAATGGACAAAATGCATCAGGCAAGCTTTTGGAGTGTCACCGGCTTCTTCACCAGGCAAAGATGTTTAAAAATCATACAGAAAATGTGATAATGTTAGAGTCACAGGCCTACAGAGTTTGGGAGGTTTGAGCTTAGAGTTTGGAGAGTCTGAGAGAGCTGTGTTTTAGCGGTGGGAAGAATTGTGCTTTGGACTACAACCCAAAAATTCCCTCATTTTCCCAGGCTCTGGACAACTGCTGGATACCTCCTTCAAAAGTACAGCACATGGCCTCCTCCATATGGGACAACGGTTGCAGAAAAGTGTAGTATTTGTAGCTGTAGTTCTCAGGTTTTTTTTAAAATAACTAGACAACATGTTTGTTATCCCAAACTACTTAAAACTTTTTATTCTGTTTATGGGGTTGGTATGTTTGTTTGTTTGTTTGTTTGTATAGTCACAACAGCCAGAAGCAGCCTATGTTTTCCCACAAGACATTAATTTATGAGACTCGCTACCAGTGGTAATAGCCACTGGCTCTATAATTTTTTTTAATATTGATTCCACAACTTAATACCTTGCAAGACCTAGCAGTAGCTAGTAGCCATGGTAATCAATAAGGAAGCTCCATGTTCTTCTACTAAAGGCAATCAACAGGGAAGAATATACTTCCAGTGCTATTTGCCTGAGAAGCTTGTTCGTCCCCTTATGGAAACAGGATAAAGGGCTAAGTGGACCTTTAGGGTTTTTCTTAGGACCTGTAAATGTCCACTTTTATATGATTGTCTATATATCAGCCTTCCCAAACCTGTTGCCCCATTGGAAGTCATACTACAACTCTGTTCTGCTTTGATCAGACCTCTCCTGGAGTTCCATGTCAAGTTCTGCACACATTCCCATGCCCCCATTAAAGAAGAATATCCACAAACTGGAATATGTCCAGAGAGGAGCAAACAAGATGGTAAAACATCTGGAAACTAAGCCCTATGAGGGAAGATGGGCATGTCTGACCAGGAGAGTAGAAAGGTGACAGGTGACTTGATAGCCATCTGAAGAGCTATCATGTAGAAGACAGACTGAGCTTATGTTCTGCTTCTCCTGATGGTTTCAAATACCAAGAAAGGAGCTTCTGACTAAACGTTAGTAATGAGTTCCTAATAGCAAGAGCCGCCTGACAATGGAAAATAGACTATCTTGGAAAGGGGTGAACTTGTCCTTCTCTAGAAGATAGCTGGCTCCTAGTCCAGAATGATTTAACTATGGATTCCTGCCCTAGAAGGGGCTTGGACTAGACCTATGCAACCCAAAGTAGTAGCCCATGGTCCACTGCTGGTCCACAAATCACTGGCTGCTGGTCCCTAGTAAGTTTCCAGGAAAGAAAGAAAAAATGACTGTAGCCAATGGGCACAAATATAGTATCAGTCCCTGACAAAATGGAAAAAATGCACTTTGGTCCCTGATATTTCATAGAATCATAGAATCATAGAAATTTAGAGTTGGAAGAGACCACAAGGGCCATCCAGTCCAACCCCCTGCCATGCAGGAACTCCCAATCAAAGCATACCCGACAGATGGCCATCCAGCCTCTGCTTAAAAACCTCCAAGGAAGGTGACTCCACCACCCTCCGAGGGAGTGTGTTCCACTGTCGAACAGCCCTTACTGTCAGGAAGTTCCTCCTAATGTTGAGGTGGAATCTCTTTTCCTGCAGTTTGCATCCGTTGTTCCGAGTCCTGTTCTCTGGAGCAGCAGAAAACAAGCTTGCTCCCTCCTCAATGTGACATCCTTTCAAATATTTAAACAGAGCTATCATATCACCTCTTAACCTTCTCTTCTCCAGGCTAAACATCCCCAGCTCCCTAAGGCGTTCCTCATAGGGCATGGTTTCCAGACCCTTCACCATTTTAGTCGCCCTCCTTTGGACATGCTCCAGTTTTTCCACATCCTTTTTGAATTGTGGTGCCCAGAACTGGACACAGTATTCCAGGTGGGGCCTGACCAAAGCAGAATAGAGTGGCACTATTACTTCCCTTGATCTAGAAACTATACTTCTATTGATGCAACCTAAAATTGCATTGGCCTTTTTAGCTGCTGCATCACACTGTTGACTCATGTTCAACTTGTGGTCTACTTGGACACCTAGATCCCTTTCACATGTTGTCTCATTCAGCCAGGTGTCCCCCATCCTATATCTGTGCATTTCATTTTTCCGCCCTATGTGTAGGACCTTACATTTCTCTGTGTTAAATTTCATTTTGTTAGCTTTGGCCCAGCTTTCTAGTCTATTCAGGTCATTTTGAATTTTGATCCTGTCCTTTGGGGTATTAGCTACTCCTCCCAATTTCGTGTCATCAGCAAATTTGATAACTAGGCTCTCGATACTGTCATCCAAGTCATTAATAAAGATGTTGAATAGCACTGGGCCCAGGACAGAACCCTGTGGGACCCCACTTGTCACTTCTTTCCAGGATGAAAAGGAACCGTTGGTGAGCACCCTTTGGGGATAGTTTAAGATGCATTGGACTAGATTACCCTTTGAAAGCCAGTATAGTGTAGTGGTTTTTGCATTGGACTATGGAGAATGGGGTTCCTGCTCAGTTATGGAAACCCAGTGGGCAACCTTGACCAGGTCAGACAAAGGCAAACACAAACCCCCTCTGAACAAATCTTGCCAAGAAAACCTCATGATAGGTTCATTTCAAGGTTGTCCTAAGTCAGAAAGACCTGAAGGTACACACCAGGATCACCCTTTGTGTCTTTTCCAACTCTGTAATTCCAGCTTCCCCCATTGCCATCAAGAATAGCTATCCCTTGAATCTAGGAAAGAGCAAAGACTTAGCCTTTCACTGGCTTTTGGCGGTGTTCTGAAAGCACTAATCCCTCTTGCTGCTAAGGGTCTAGGTTCTTCTTGCAGGTTTCTTGATACTCTTGAAAGCTCAGTGCAAGGTCATAGGTGGAGTGCCACTTTCCAGAATGACAATGCAAACATTGCTGGTGAGCTGGCAGGTATATTAATTGATCTGTTCATCTATGCGTTCATCTTCCATAGTACAAGAGATTTGGATAGATTTGAGCCTTGACACACCCTGTTTTACAGATTATGATATTTCAGACTGAGGCCATTATCTTACCTATTAAGCCACATAAGTTGCTAGGCACTGTGGCAGTTGACTGCCACAGATATCAAACAAAGAGTAACTATGATTTCATCTTATGCTTCTTTAAAACATTGGGACAGCAGAGGGAGGGGTGGACACATCACTGAATGATGCATAGAGAACACTTAATAGGCTGACTGGTGGTACTGATGCAGGCATTAAATATAAATACTGCTCTAATTCTTACGGCATTGTTTACCAAAATAACAGTAGTGTGGACTTGCACATAATTCCAACCATGGATGAAGTAGCAGTTTTTTCAACAGCCTTTGTGAAATACTGCTACCAGTGTAAAGGACTTTCCTGGCTAAGTTTTCAGTTCTCTGTTCACTGGTATTGCTTGTTTTATTTGTTACAGAGACTGCGAATGTTCCCTTTTATACTACAGCTACCAGAATCTCCTGACCAACATGACCATGGCTATGCTGGCTGGGGGATGATGGGAGCAACAGCCCAAAAATAGAAACTGTACCTAGCTTTGGTTGGTTATAGCTTGCAATACTCACAATAGAAACCCAATGTAAATATGTAAGGTTATGGATAGTAAGGAGATCAGGTATCTCCTCAGCTCTCCAGCCACCTTGATATCCTCAGCCATATCATGTGCCTGTCAGGACATCTGCGTGTTGCATGTTTACAAAAGGGCTAACACAAGACAGAACCAAATGAATACAGGCCTCCAGCCATGGTGTATTAACAGAGGTGGAAACTGTGTAGTTTGCACACAGTTTTCTCACATCTGCCATATGAGATCTTTCAAAGCATTATGCAGGTCATAACCAAATGACATTCCTCAAGTAGAGCTTGGCAAACTTTTTGGAGTTACTGCTCCCAAAATCTCCCAGCCAATATGGATATATTGGGTTGAGGATGCTAGAAGTTGTAGTGTGGAAAAATAACTTTTCTTGGCTCTGGCCCCAAGAACTGCAGGCAGGATGTTAACCAAGGACTGAGCACATGATCTCTACAGAAGATGGAAGCTCCACCAGTATGTCTCTGTTCATGTGTGCATATATGGATGCATCCCTTTGGTATTACAGTTGGCCCTCCATATTGGCAGGCTAGCCATCTGCAAATTGGAGCATTTGCAAATGGCCCCACCCCATTATCATCAGTGGTGTCACATGCACACAGCCATCCTGATGTTGCTACGTGCAAGTTGGCATCCATTGAAGCTAATGGGACATTTTTATATGCACAGGGGTTGGGCCAGGAGAGACAGCACTCTCTTCTCAGCCTGCCCTCCTGAAGCAGTGCCTGCTCTTCCTCCCACCTGCTCATCACTGCTGAGCTGATGAACTCCCTGCCAGTTTTTTCCTCACCACTTTTCACACAAAAAAAAAAAGCACAACTGCTCTCCCAACTCTTATATAATGTCTATCCCTTCAAGACTGCAACATCAGTACACTGGTGAAACTTATATGCTCCACCAGCTTGAAATAGCATCTCATTAAGAATCTGGGGGCACCTTATAGGCTAGCAAATGTTATTATGGTGTAAATTTTCATGGGGCCAGTCCACCTCATCAAATGCATGAAATGTTATTTCCAGTTGGCAAGAGTATAAACCCATGGTTGAGGAACAGAGAGGAGAGGACTGTAAATGGGGAGGCTGGAGGACAGTGAAATGCAGAAAGCACAGGCAGTACTTTGGCGGTGGCCATTTGCAACACAGTAGGTGGGTGGTACAGAGACATTCTTGTATTGATGAGCTGATTAATGTGACAAATGTGCTGTAAGGTAATAAAAAGTCAAGTTTTCTGCAAACTCAGGCAGTGGATCTACCTGCAATATAGATATCTTGTCCCAATCTTTGCAGTGGAATCAGTTCATGCACTGTCTTCACATTTGAAAGCAAACAAGCAAAACCTTTGGCTTGTTCCACTCATTTTAAGACATTGGGGGAATTAATGAGACCTGATTGGTGGCTGACAGAGGTCTGTTGTTCTTGATTAGAAAGGACAAGCCAAGATAACTCACTAATGCTTATAGCCTCTAGACAGAGCTAAAAACTAGAATGCTATGAGAATCACTAGCTGCTCATCACTGGATGATAGATACTTCTTTCCCTCCCTTTTTATTTCAGCTGCCAAAGCTTGAACCATCATGAAATCAGCAGAGTGTGACATGATGAACAGGCTACAATAAAACCCTCATTGCTTTTGTACAGTTGTTTGTTTAGGGTCCTCAGACCCCACTTTTCAAATTAAAAAAAATTAGAATGAAAAAGTATAATAAGCTATGCATAGACAAAAATCAGTAAAAGAAGAAAACTATGATAAAAACATAGAATCATAGAATCTTAGATTTGAAAGGGACCAAAAGGGCCAACAAGTTAAACCCCCTGCCATGTGAGAATAAACAAACTAAAGCACTCCTAGAAGATGCCCATCCAACCTCTGTTTAAAGAGCTCCAAAGAAGGAGCTTCCATCACATTGCACTGGTGAACTGTTCTTACAGTTTAAAAAAATAGTTCTTCCTCATGTTTAGGTAGAATCACTTTTCTTGTAATTTGAATCCATTGGTTTGTGTTCCAGTCCCTAGAGCAGGAAAAAACAAGCTTCCACCAACTTCTACATGACCTCTTTTCATATATTTCAAGATAGTTATCATGTGACCTCTCAGTCTTCTCTTTTCCAGGGTAAACACACCCATCATCCTCAGTCATTCTTCATAAAGCTTGGTTTCCAAACCTCTAAACATTTTAATCAGCCTTCTCTGGACACACTTTAGTTTGTCAACATCCTTTTTGAACTGTGGTGCCCAGAACTGGATATAATATTCCAGGTGAGGTTTGACCAAAGCAGAATAGAGTGGCACTATTATTTCCCTTGATACTCTTGTTGCTGCTGATTCATGCTTAGCTTGTGATTTACTAGGACCCCTAGATCCTTTTCACATGTTCTGCTTTCAAGCCAAGTGCCATTAATCCTAAATTTGTGCATTTCACTTTTCCTCTCCTTAGCACCTTACATTTTTCCCTGTAGAACTTATTTTTGTTAGTTTTGGCCGAGCTCTCCAATTTATCATGGTGATTTTGAATTCTAATCCTGTCTTCTGAGGTATTAGCTAGTCCCCACTTAGAATCATAGAATCATAGAATCATAGAGTTGGAAGAGACCACAAAGGCCATCCAGTCCAACCCCCTGCCATTCAGGAACTCCCAGTCAAAGCATCCCCAACAGACGGCCATCGAGCCTCTGCTTACTTCCCATGGTGTCATCTGCAAATTTAACAAGTATAATTGCTGTTCTCTCATTTATATCATTTATTGTTGTGTGCATTCAAGTTGTTTCTGACTTACGATAACCCTAAGGCGAACTCATCATGAGATGTCTTAGCAAGAGTTGTTCAGAGGGGGTTTGTCACTGCCACCCTCTGAGTCTGAGAGAATGTGACTTGCCCAAGGTGACCTAGTGGATTTCCATGTCCAAGCTGGGATTTGAACCCTGCTCTCCAGAGTCATAGTTCAATGTTTAAACCACTACACTACATCATTTACAAAGATGTTAAACAATACCGGGCCCAGTACAGAACCCTGAGGCACCCCACTACTCTCTAGGATGAAGATCAGCCATTGGTGAACACTCTCTGAGTTCAGTCCGTCAACCAGTTACAAGTCCACTTAACTGTGCACCTCACAGTTAGCCAGCTTGCCTGCAAGAATACCCTAGGAGACATTATCAAAAACCTTTCTGAAATAAGGATATACATCTTTAGCTCCTGAACAGCGAAGAATCTTTATAATCAGCACTGTCCTCCTTTTTCTTGGGTGGTAGAAGTCTATGGGGTAAAGCACAAGGCAAGGGGTGGTGGCAACCTGTAGACCCCTGGAGGTAGCCAGCCAATCATGTAGGCTGCTGGCGTTCCTGTCCAACAACATCTGAAGGGCTACATCTTGCCCAATTTTGGCATAAAGACAGCAATCCATGCCAGAAGCAGTGAAGGACAAAAAGGGCAGCAAGAAGACTACTGGTAGATATGATAAATTTGACACAGCAGCAGGAGTGGCAACTTACATGTCATTTTAAGAACGTAAAAAATGGGGAAAACCAGTATGCAGAAAATCTGTGTGTAGCAATTCAAACATATTGGTGCAAATTTGGAAACAATTACTGTAATATACAAAGAAATACAATATATCTTTCATCATGTAAGAAATACTAACCAGGTAACCAGCTTGGTCTGTTCTCCAGATGCCCACAGCTGAAGAGCACCTTCCAGATCCTTCTCCCTGTTCTCCCATCTTACAGTTCTTTTCTTTTTAAACTGGCTAGAAATGGACAGCGCTTTAAATGGAGAACACTTTCAAACACAGAACTTTCCTATGACAGCCCTTCTAACAGATGAGTGTTCTCTCTAAAGTAGGACATGTGACCACTCAAATGCGGCAGCTGGATACAAGGTCTGAAAGAACAGCAATAATATTTACATTTCTATACTGCTTATCAGTGAACTCATCATTCTCTAAGTGGTTTACAATCTATAAACCAATTGCCCCCAACAAGCTGGGTACTCATTTTACCGACTTATGAAAGGATGGAGGGTTGAGTCAACCTTGGAGCTCCTGGAATCAAACTCACAATCTTGTGGCTGCAATACTAACATTTAACCACTGTGCCATCAGGGCACTGTGATTGCCTCTAAGTAGCTAATGTGTTTTCCAACCAGTGTCAGAATTATGCACAAACTAAGTAAGCAACAACCTAAGGCCCAGATTAATTAGGGCCTCTAAATACAGTTTTGAACTAACTTTCAATTTTTCCATAATTGATAGAATAATACCTCCTCCTTCTTTTTCGTAACACTATGCAGCCTCTTAAATGGGCATAACTTTAGGCTTTTAAGCTCTAAGCATGTATTATTATGGCCTTTGTTCCAACAACATCCAGAAGAGAACTGAGTCCTGCCTTTGCCTTACTCCTACAGTAGGGGAAGGCAACTTTGGTGGATCCAGGGGCCAGTTTTATATTTCTAGGACCCTCTGGAAGCCACGCAGACTGCAAAAATTGAGTATAACCAGATGTCCATACATTCCAACATTTTATATATGAAAACTGGCATACATGTCATCAAGCAAAACCAGACTGGGTGCCAAAAGATATAATGAGGAAAGACACACATGTTAGGAGAGGCTACAGTGGTTTGCTTTTGCTTCATCTACAGGGAAGGGCAAGGTTCTGCCCCTGCTCCCCTCCTCTCCCCCCACTGTATTGAGTGCAGATATTTGTACTTTGAATTCAGTTTGCAACAGTTGAAGTAAACTGAGGACAAAAGAAGAAAGTGGGAGGAAGCGGAAGTAACTGGAACACTTTAAAAGGAGTAGAAAAGGTGGGTCAATACAGGATTAATTAGGAGTGTCCCTGACATACCAGGATAGCTGGAAGCTATGGATGTGAAGAGAACACTGTGTTATTTTTTTAAAATGAAAAGAGTGCAGAAGACTCTGCAGTCTATGTTACAGACAAATCACCATTCCTAGCAGCTTCCAGGAAAGCCATAAAGGAATTATCTGGACAACTATGTCCAATGACATACCTAGTATATTTGACACCTGATCTTTATCATTTTAAAAAAAAAAACTCTTTCCAGCAGCCTTTTCTGGATCTGGTAGAGCTGCTAGCTGGGCAGGAAAGAGAGGTGACTCACTTTCCCACCTGGCCACCAGGTCAGCGAGACCTGGAAGGCAGACACTTTTCATCAGCAGCCACTGGAGTGAGTGGGCTACTGCTGCTGCCCTGCAGCCTTTCCAGGTCTGGCAGAGCTGCTAGATTGGTGAGAAACAGAGGTAACTCATTTTCTACCCAACCAGCAGACCAGCCAGATGTGGATGGCAGTCCCTTCCCAAACATGCATCAGGTGACACCCCCTCTGAGGTGTCAACCAGTGTTGTCCACACCCAATTCACTCGTACTGTGATGCTCCTGATCAGGGTCACCATATAGCCTTACCCCTGTTCCCTCACCCTATTTGCTACTTGAAGACTGTATCTTTCCAAACTACTGTCTTTATAGCATGGATGTTCTCAGTTTTCTTTGTGGATATGTTAGCATCTCAAAATACAAGAAAGTTAATTGGTGAGCAGTCTTCTCAGAGGACATTTTGGCTGGTCCGGATTGTTGATTACTGACTCCCTACTAGACCAATGACTCTTTTTGACATTTGTTCCCAGAAATAGCTTCAGATTCCTTGGAACCGCATGGCACCTCTCTGTTCTTGTATCAGGCAGATCCATGACCCAGGGCCAAGGATGTGACTAGATCTTCCTAATAGTCTGTGTCTCTGGGCCATTGGTTGTAGCTATCCTTGGAAAATTTACCTTATTGGGCCTTCAACTCCCTCAAATTCCGCAGTTAACCTGGCCACTGGAGATTTTAGGAGCTGAAGTTCAAAAATAAAATTTCCACATTCTCATCACCACTGTCAACACCAGTCTCCTTTTTCATTGCTGTGAAAGCCAGACTGCCACACATCCTGCTTACACAGGAAATTAGAACAGTAAGTTGAGTTGCCAAGTGGCCAGAGATTTATAAGCCTGACCAGAATATTGTCCCGTTAGTTAGGTTGCCAGAATTGGAGGATACAAAATTGGGGAAAGGAGAGAATTCTTTCTTCTTTGCCCTTAAAAACAAAGCAAATCTCTTTCCTTATTTTTGTTACCCCCGGTAATACTTTTTGTTATTGGCTAGCTGTGCAGCAAGCACAATGTACACAAAATATTGCAGTTTTTTCCAAGCAGAAATGTAGTTTAAAATCGTGACATTAAAGTACATTTATGTTATTGAATCTCCCAGGTGTTTTGAGGCTTTTTAGAGTTCACTGAAGGCATGAACTCAGGCTTTCATCTGCAAGGAATGATCCAGCCAAAGCTGCATGGGGAACAGAGTATTTGCTTTGCACACAGAAGATCCCAAAAGTGATCACTGGATCAGACAGCAGATGACATGAGAAACCTCTGCTGGTGACCATGGAGAACTGCTCCCAATTTGAGACTACTGGACATTGGGACATTGTTATGTATATACTGCCTTTTTAAGAGGTAAGTACAGAAGGTCTTGTTGCTAGAAATAAAAGTTTTGCAAAAACCAGGACAATCCTAAAAACAGGTCAATATTCTGGTCAGGCTTGTAAATCTCTGGCCGCTGCTGCTTGGCAACTCAACTCACTGTTCTAATTTCCTGTGTAAGGAGGATGTGTGGCAGTCTAGCTTTCACAGCAGTGAAAAAGGAGGCTGATGTCGACAGTGGTAATGAAAATGTAGGTATTTTATTTCTGAACTTCAGCTCCTAGAAACCCCAGGGGCCATGCTAAATGAGAAATTTGGGGAAACTGTAGGCCCCAAAAGGTAAAATTTTGAAGGATGTTTCCAACCACTGATCCAGAAATTCAGTCACATCCTTAGCTCCAGGTCATGGATCTGCCCAATACAGAATCACAGGAATGCCATTGAGAGGGTTGCCACCCTCGGTGTCACCTGGTTCAGGGGGTAGGGCAGCTGGAGGGCATGGCCAACAGGCAATGCTGCTCACCCCTTCTATAATCATAGAATCATAGAGTTGGAAGAGACCACAAGGGCCATCCAGTCCAACCCCCTGCCATGCAGGAACTCCCAATCAAAGCATCCCTGGCCCCATTCATACTAGCCCATTTGCCCTGGTTAGATCCGGATGAGATTGTGCATGCCATTACCGAATCTCTCTGGAAAGAAGTTCATACTACCTTTTGCCCCCATCGATGCTTCCCAGTGCATTTTACCCCACTAAAGTTCTTACATTAAAAAGTAATGGTTAAATATGGAGCCTCTTGGTTGTCAGTCAAATGATGTCATGGTGCATCTTCTCCTTTGCCGCAGTGGTGGCAACCTCATGAGGAGACCACCTCCACCATGGGAAAGCAGGGCCAGGTGCCCTCAGCCTTCCCCTTCCCCTCAGTGGCAGGAGTCTCCTCATGAGGAACCACTGTGGCCATGGGGAAACAAGACTAGATGCCCTTGGCCTTCTTGTCCTGTGGTGGCAGCAGTCTCCTCGTGAGGAATGACCACCACTGCAAGGAAGGAGGGCCAGGTGCCCTCAGCTTTCTCCTTCCTCATGGCAGCGGCAGTCCTCTTGTGAGGAGCAATTGTGGCCAAGGGGAGGCAGGACCAGGTGCCCTCAACCTTCTCGTCCTCTGCAGTTGCAGTGGTCTTCTTGTGGGGAACCACCTCCACTGCAGGGAAGCAGGGCCAGGGGTGCTAACCTCTCCCTCAACATGGGAGGATGGCCAGATCAGATGTCACCCCTCTTCTGAGGTATCACCCGGTGCAGGCTGCACCAACACACCCCATTAGTGATGCCACTAATGTCATGTGGTTCCTAGGAATTTGAAGCTATGGTACTTCTGGGAAGAAATATCAGAAGGAGCCATCTGTCCAGCGGAAAGCCAATAATCAACAATCCAAACCGGCCAAAATGTGCTCTAAAGAGATTCCCCACCAATTAACTTTCTTGCTATGAGATGCTAACAGGTGCAAAAAGAAAAAAGAGAACTACCATGCAGTAAGGGTACTGATGGTATTGTAGGACTAATGTGCACTTATGTTATCAATTTGCACATCTGCAAAAGCAGTGGTTGTTAATGTGCTCTTATGCCATTAATTTGTTGTTGTTGTTGTTCTTATTGTTGTGTGACTTCAAGTTGTTTCCAATTTATGGCAACCTAAAGGCGAACCAACCTATCATAGGTATTTCTTAGAAAGACTTATTGAGAGGTGGTTTGTCATTGTCATCTCATAGGCTGAAAGAGTGTAACTTGTCCAGTGGGTTTTCATTGCTGAGCCGTGATTTGAACTCTGGTCTCCCAGTGTCCTAGTCCAATGCTGAACCATTAAACCACATGCAAATCCGCTAAAGGGATAGCACCAGAGGAACCCTGAAACTTGAAAGTGAAAGTGTGGTGGGAATTTCCGTGTGGGAAGAGGTCAGCTGGCCCACGCATCGATGCTCTCCTCGTTTCTTGCTCCAGCACATAGTCTGCATATTCAGAGGATTTTCCAGAGTTTCTCCCCTGCTTCAGGGCAAATGGGGCTCTTTTTACTCTGGGAATCATCCTGGGACATAGATTGGGCCTCTGTTTTGCACATTTTGGTCCCATGCATCATCTAAAAATGTCAGTAGGGAACGGACAGGAATGTTTCTTTTCCTCCATGTGGATATTTCCTCTGTCTACAAAAGCTTATGCTACAAACTTCTTTCTCTCAGTTAATCTCTTTGCATACTGATCCAGACTATCATGGGATAGGTCTTTGAAAACAAATGACAGTGAGTATGCTTCCAGGCTGGATTCACAGTTAAAGCAGTTAAACAGAATTAAGATGGATGATATCCTTGGAATGGGACCATGTAAAGGGTTTAAGAGGCAAGACCTTTTTGTGACTTGAAAGCTAATAATCTTGAAATTATCAGAGCTCTTATGTGTCTTATGTGTCTGTCTTAAGAAAGCTAATGAAACAGAGGCCCTGTCCCCCATCCCCCTATACTGAGGGGAATGCAACTCCAGACATACTGTACCCAAAAGAATTTCATCAAAAAGGGAGGATTACCACTACTGCACGCTAATGTTTCTTTAAAGCAAAGCACAACCTCCTGTACTATTTTCCCTCCCCAAAAGCATTTCTACGAAACCAGAAATGATCTTCCAACCACTTCTGTTTTCTTTATTTCAAAGTAGTACAAACATCTGTTTGTCCTGAAGGGTTTGGCAATAGGCTCCTGGACCCCAGAGCCTGCCCACCACTAAATAAATAAATAAATAATTCAGGTGCCATTCCAGCTGGCAGTTATTAGTTTGATTCCCCCTCCCCAGTTTGCCACTTTTAATAACATTGCTTCAACCTGCTGCACAACAGGGCCAGCTCTCACTGCTTGACCATAAGACTTCTAGAAGATCCCACTATATGGGGTGAAAGGGGAAAGTACTGAGGTCAGACACACAGCTCACTCCTCAGGAGCTGTGGATCAAATATTTTCTCTTGCTCTATGATGTGCACTTTGATGAACAGTCAGGGATGCTATCTTTGGCCTGACAGACAACAAAACTAGAGCACACATCAAGGGAAATGTGAAAGTTATTTCATTGCTAAATATACTGCATTTGCAATAAGGACATTCAGAGCAGGAACATCTCCTTCTTGAACCTCACCAGTGATGGGGTGCTTTACAATATGGCCTGTCTTAGGACCTTATCACACGAGGCAATTTGGGGGTACACTCCAAAGGCAATCCAAACGCAATCATGGGTTTCACATAATTGCGTAATAACTTATCTCACGCAATTTCGGGCAATGGGGAGTTATTTTTGGATAATGGGAAGTCACTCCGGACGCATTCCAAGTGCAACTAGAACTCACTAGTTTAGTGAATTTACGTGAATTCGAATTGGCCCCATTCAAAATTGGGAGAAATTCCTCCCATGTGATAAGGTCCTTAGTGTGTAGTACAAACTTGTGTGAAGCACTGGAGGAGTTTTCTGACTAGGAATTCTGAACACTCCTCTCTGCTGGGAAATGGGCAGTATTTGGACAGAATGCAAAGGACAAGGATTGCTCTTTGTAGGCTGTTCCAAAAGGGTACATTAGGGTACATAAGGTACATTACACACAAACAGTCATTGAGAGGATGCTAGCCTTAGGAGCTTATCGCACAAGGCTGGTGAATCGCATTTGCATCTGAGTAACAGTGCCTTCTTTTGGGACTTACTGCATGATGTTGTGGCTATTCTGTTGCTGACTAGGAGGAGACTGTTTTAAAAGCAATATATTTTTACTAATAGGAAAAAAAATCCACTTCTCTTGTACTATTATTTCCAGTGGAACTGGCATGGTGCAGTGGTCTGAATGCTGGATTATGACTCTGGAAACCAGGGTTCGAATCCCAGTTTGTTACCATAAGTCAGAAATTACTTGAAGGTACACAACAAAACTGATTTCCTGTGCAAAAGGTTAATTGTACTTTTATCTGGATTTTGGGTGGTCAGTGGCTATGCCTGATGGTGACATCATGATCAGTTGAGATTCAGCTCATTGCTACAATGCTACAACATGTACAGTGCACTGTTTCTCTCTATTTCGCGCTCTCTCTCTCTCTCTCACACACACACACACACGAGTATTAAATGGCAAGGCAAACCTCTCTATTCAGGCTTTACATCCTTGTGGTGGCTCATGCTCAGGTGGCCTACAATGGAGCGGAGAGGGGGTGAGAGAGAGAGAGAGAGAGGCAGTGGGAGATAAGTGGAAAGGGTGTGCCTATGGGTGGCTCTAGGCCAGAAGAGCCAGATCAAGGCACAGGGAAAGTTTGTGGGTGGCTCTTTCCAGCTCTCTCCAGTTTATGTCCACCTGGAAGACTCTTGCAGTACAGCTCTGGAGCCATCTGGAATCTGGAGGAATGGATCTCCTCTTCACCCAGCAGCCATCCCCTTCCCTCTCTTGCCTCAACTTCCCTTGGAACCAAAGGACAAAAGTGAAGGGAAGGCTGGGAACTTTTTCAAAGACTACACCTCCCAAGCACAGTGTGTGTGTATGGGGAGAGGAATAATGTCTTGGAGGAGTTCCTGTGTGCAGTAATATTTTAGTGTAAGCAGATGCTTTAAATCTGCACAGGTTACAAAGGTGCATAAAGCAAGATATTGGTTTGTTTGTTTTTTACAGACTACGCAGTTGTTGCGGGATAGAATCTTCGTGCAATAAGGCTCTTGGTAACTACTGAGCCATGAAATTCACTGTGGCTGCATCAGAAATAATCCAGTTTGACACCAGTTTAATTGCCATGGCCCCATGCTATGGAATTCTGTAGTTTTGTGCAACATTTGGCCTTCTTTGTCAGAAAACTCCAGTGCCACAGCAAAGGACGAATCCCAGAATTCCATAGCACTGGACCATGGCAGTTAAAATGCAGTCAAACTGGCAGCCTGTGTGACTTTAGCTTAGTCATTCTATCTCAGACTTACCTACAAAGCTACTTGTAGGGGGTCACAGCTCAGCCTACAGAGTGTATAGCCTTTAGTTTGGCGGGCGGGGGGGCGGGGGGGAGATAAAATATAAATGTAACAAATGTAAGAACAACACCACCAAATCACTATTCTCTGTGCCACCCTTCCCCAACTCGTTGCCTCCTTCTCAGACGTATTGGACTAGAATCGTCCTCAGCCTTGGGCTGCAACAGACCCAGAGAGTGCCAGTTTGTGACAGGGGCAGCTCTTCAGAATTTCAGAGAATCAAGTGTCTTTCTCAGCCTCATCTTGAGATGCTGGGAATTGAACCCAAGACCTTTTGCACCAGAAACATGTGCTCTACCACTGAGCCACAGCTGTTGTTGTCCACCTCTTCCCACATAGGTTCATTTCCTATAAAGCGTGTAGGCAGGAGCGAAGCTGTGCTCTTGAATGATCAAGCTTCTCCATTCTGCTGACAACACTGTGTCTGTGTGCAGCACAAAGCACTTCTGTCTCATTTCTTACGGCACAAAAGCTGTCTATTACCAGCAGTGGCAGCTTCGTATTGCTTTTCTCCCATGGCTAATTTTCCAGAAATACCGCAGGGTCTGGTTAACAAGAGAGAGGTGTCCTCCATGTTGGAACATTTTTAATCAAAGGCGTTAACATTCTTGTCTGCCTTCAGAGCTCTTCTCCCCCCTCGCCGGCTAATTTCCCTGTTTCATTTCCAAACTGGAATCAAAATGGCTATGGAGTCGAGGCGTTATCTGTAATGTTCTTATTTTAAATGCATGCAGAGAGAAAACAAACCTTTTCCTCTGGGGACAGGCTAGGTTAGGAAAAAAAAAAAAGGAGCAAGTTTCCCTTACCAAAGGAGGAGGTATGTGGAGAAAAGGGGGTCACAGCTCAACAGATATCACTCCGAAGGCCCTTGCACAAAAAAACGCTTGTGAAAAGATCTGACACGAATGGTCCCTGTGTGGGATTCTTACACAGGCTGCTCAGGAAGCAAGGTTTGTTACCAAGGCAACAGGGAAACTGCATGACATCTACACTGCACAATGAGGGATGCTGGGGGGGGGGGACCTAAAGGTCCATGCATCAGGCAGACTTGCGGGGGGGGGTGTTGTTGTCAGATGGTGTCCCATTACGCTGCAACATGTTTTGGCGCAAACATAGGGAACATTCTCCACGTACAAGATGCACCCATGTAAGGCCAGTAAAAACCCACCCCATTCCTCTTCAGAACACACATAGACAAGTGCCTGGCATGTGACTAACCTTATGCTTGCACAGCTTTTGGAAAGAAAAGGTGGAGGTTTATAGAGATGGGCAGGGACACTTTTCTCAACTGTTATGTTAGTCAGGAGACCCCAGAATTGATTTCCAGATTGTCCAAAATTAGCCATAGAGAGTGCAAGATTCTTCAATGGTGCACTTTTTTTGGAAAGTGAAATGGGAGTCAACAACCACAACAATATTTCTTACCCATCTCCTTCCATGGATCAAAATGGGGAACAATAACAAATCAATGAACAACATCAGTTAAAACACATTATATAAACCATGCAAAAGTATAAATGGACAAATAAGACATTGCTCTTGTGTGTCTTAAAATGAATCTATCACAGAATTTTCTTGGCAAGATTTGTTCAGAGGGACTTTACTTTTGCCTTCCTTTGAGGCTGAGAGAGTATGACTTGTCCAAGGTCACCCAGTGTGTTTCCATGGCTGAGCCAGGATTTGAACCCTGGTCTCCAGAGTCGTAGTCAAACCACTCAAACCATTACACCACGCTAGCTCAAACATGGCATATATATTTTAAAACAGTCCACATTTAAAATTCAGCATCTAAATTCACGATTTAAAAATAATCTAGATAGGCCTGCCAAAGGAGACTGGTCTTCAATGCTATTTCAAATTCAAACAGCATATTCAGCTATCAGATCTCTTCCGGCAGGTCATTCCATGGCTGAAGAAAAAGTGCTCTGGCTGACAGTTGCCACTCTAGCCCTGGATGCCTGGAGCAAATGTCCTCCAGAGCATGCCTGTGGCATGCTAGCCTCACCATGTAGTTTAGGAATAGTGTGCCTTCCCCAACTAGACTCCTTGAAGGTTTGTTTGATTACAACTCCCATCTTCCCAAATCACACTGTCCAGGGATCAGGATCATGGGAATGCAGTATAGGAATATTAGAAGGCACAAGGTTAGGAAGACTACGCTGGAGAAATCCAAGGCAAGCTCTGGTAGACAAATGGCCACAGATCCCAATGAGAGCTGCCCCTGGGATCCAAGGGAGAAAGGCAGGGAGGAAGAGAAGACTGAAGAGAAAGAGGGTAAATCATACCAGGAGGCCATGGGAACAGCAGATTTCTTTCTTGCTTTTCTTTAACTATACATGTATAGCTATATCTTGCAGACAGAGTATAATTTTACATTCACTGAATTACACAATGATCACCTCACTCGGGAACTGTGACATTGCACTTTTGGATATGTAACCAAAGGCACATCTGCATCTGTATTTCCATGTACAATTCCACTTCCATGACCTTGAACTGATTTTCTGCATCAGAAAGAAAAACGTCTAGCCACTTTTGGAGGGGAGCATATGCATGCAGAAGACACCAACAAGATTCCAGCCAAAGAATCTTTTATTGGAACTTGGGCAGCAGGAGGTGTATGTTGTGTGAAATGTTTACCTTGCTTTCTTGAGCAGGGCCCACCTGTGTTATTTTACTGGCTAAAATGGGTCTGCAAATACACACACTCACATGTATACACACTGGACTCAAGACAAGGTACACAGAGCCCAAACCAACTAAGTTATTGGTGCACCTGAGCCAGACAACACCAAAGACGCTTTCCACCATACTTTGCAGTAAGAACTGAATAATACATTAAATAGCAGGTGTTTTTTTCATTTCATGACACTAAAAATTCACTGCCTAGGCCAGCCACCTCTGTCACTCGAATAGGAGAGCTGGCCCAAATAAACTTAGAACTGCGAAGCAATGTTGCCAAACCAAAATCAAATAATAACTGGTGCCACTTCCCTCATTTTGTTAATAACTGTCTGATTGATTGCAGTCTCTGACATGATGCTGCAGCTATTCTACAGTAAGATTTAGAAGGAAAATGATGCCACTGACTGTGAATATTTTAGAGTGTTCCTTTTTGAAACACCGTGTATCTCAAGCAGCCCTCCCTAACAGATGCCCTCTATGATGTATTCTACTGCAACTCCCATTGTCTGCTGTGCAGACTAAGGGTGATGGGACATGTAGTTGGAGACAAGGTGATTTGAGGCAGAATTGCTTTCTGCCAACTCAGAGCCTCCCCCAACCTCTTAACAGGGTGAGCTGCCTGCCAGTTTTGTCACCTTCTCAATATAATATAGTTCAGGCTTGTGCTGTGCCATTTGTCATACGCCTACGAGGTTCTTTTGTATGTATGCATACTGGAGAGAGGATTGCCGCTTGTTACCACTATCATATATACTAATGGATTTGTCATGTAATTTCAGAGTTCTCTCTTCCCCACCCTGCATCATGTGTAGGATTCGATTAGCTAACACTATCCAGAAGGCTAAAGCAATCTGGTATCACATAGACATTTGCTAAAATGTGGATTACATTGCAAATTCAAGAAGGCAAGTGTCTTGCTTTAACTAGCTGTGCTTCAAGAGAAGGAAATGCTGGTTTGCCGAATTTTTATCTGATTTGAGATATTGGCAATTAGGAGATGGCAGTGCTACACACCTTAAGACAATGCCCTAGTCTGAACATAGATATTCTGCATTGCATTGCACAGCAGCCAGTCAGGATCAGCACTGAGATCCTTTCATATTACACAGTTATAGCTCTATGATTCCACTTTAACTGCAATGGCAACATCCTTTGGAAGCTCGTGATTTGCACTTTAGGGAGGGGTATTTAGAGTTTTCTGCCAAAGAGCTCTAGTGCCTCATCTAACTACAAATCCAAAGATTTCATAGGATGCTGACAAGGTAGTTAAAATATAATCATAGTGTTATAATTGTGTAGTGAGAAAGGCTTTGGTATGGCAACATTCTTATACACAGATCTTGATGTTGTCATTTTTTTTTCCTGCAGCAAAGAGGTGTAGATATCTGTTGATTGGTTTTTAAATGTAAGTTTTCTCAGGATTCTGTACCTGCATCTAAGTTTAGCAGAGAAGCAAAACAAATGTTCTGTTTGACCTGTCCCGTCTGCATTGTGCCTTGTACCCAACACCCATCAATCTGCAGCATAATGGAGAACAGTTGAGAGCAGGAAATGTGGGGCATACCATAATATTCCAGTGAAATGGAAACACTAAAATATTTGATGTGCTGTCACTCTTCCTTGGACAGAATTGAAGCTGTATTTCCCAATTTTTTTTTTTAAAAAAAGACACACTCTCTTCAATCCAGTTTAAAACCACTGCAGTAGGCAAAGATTAAAGCCTCTCTATTCAACATACACACAGCAGACTTCCGATCCATATTGGATCTCTTGTGCATGCCATTTATGATAAAAAGCTGTATCGATTTGCATTAACCACTCCGATTGCCTGAGAGCAGATGGGGTGGGATAGAAATTATTATTATTAATTATTATCATTATCATTATCATTGTCATTATTATAATCTCATCTAGGCTGGCACCCAGGCTGCAGCACTTCGCACACTTAACTAAGAGGTTTATCACACTAGAGGGCAAACAGGATTTAAACAGGAATTAAACAGGAATTAAACAGGAATTAAACAGGAAATGCCCTATGTTAAACATCACCATGACTCAGAGCTATGGAATCCTAGGAATTGTCATTTGGTGAGACATTTAACCTTCTCTGTCAGAGAGCTCTGGTTCCACAATAAACTACAATTCCCAAAATTTCATAGCATTGAGCCATGGCAATTAAAGTGGTGTCAACCTGGATGATTTCTGCAGTTTGGATGTAGCCCAAGAAGAGTCCTCCTGGATCAGACGCAAGGCCCAATCAGTCCTGGGATCAAGGCTGGATTAATGTGGCCAGGGCACTGGAACAAAATCTAAATAAAAATAAAATATTAAAATAATAAAATAATAAAAAATAAAATAAAAACAAAGACCTATAAAAACCCTCTTTGTACACATATGTGAGCTATTCTGGGAGGGGTAGCACAAAAACTAAATAGTACAATAGATAACAACACAAACATATTCATGTGAACCTATTTTCATGCCTGCAATTTGGATGAGACTAACAGCTTGATCTAGTAATCTTATGTCACTAATGTGTAGAACATGGGAAAGAAAACAAGCTTGAACTCTTGAATCCAGGAAAGCAAATACAATTTATCAGGCATCGCTGAAACCTGGTGGGATAAACCTGATGAACAGACTGTAGTAATGGAGAGGGACAACCTATTTCAAAGAAATAGACCAAACAGGAAAGAAAAGGAGTTGCTTTATGATGTGTGCACCTCTGAGGAGATACATGACTCAAAGCATGAAGAAAATAGGTTGAGAGCATTTTGGTAAAGAAATTAAACAGGAGGCAAACAGTGACCCCTCAAACCACACTGAAGACTTGGATGACACATTCCTAAAAGAACTAAACATTTAAAAAGGAGCTCAGTAATGGGAAACTGCAATCACCCTGATTGATATTTGTTGAAAGTTAAACTTTGCCAAGAATGTAAGATTGAACAAATTCCTCACTAACCTTCCACACAATTTCATTATCCAGAAGGTGGAAGAGGCAACAAAGAAATCAGCTATTTTTGATTTGATTCTGACCAACAGACATTCATGAGACAGTCTGGTGCAATGGTTTGAGCACTGGACTATGACTCTGGAGGGTTTGAATCCACACTCAGCCATGGAAACCCATTGGGTGCTCTCAAGCAAGTCACACTCTCTCAGCTTCAGATGACAACAAAGATAAACCCTCTTTGAATCATATCTTGCCACTAAAAGCCTGTGATAGGTTTGCCTTGGGGCCACCACAAGTGATATACTTCAGGGGCTGAGGTAGAACAGTAGGAGAGAGATTTTGTTGTGTACAGCTATACTTATTAAAGTGATATGAACCTGATATAATGTAGTTGTTACCCCAAGGTCAGACCCCGTATACCCCTCATATTTAATATCAAGATTAATATTAAAAGGGAAGTTTGGATGAGTTACCTAGGAATGACCCCACTTTACACTTGGAAAACCAGGTGGGCCTTGCAAAGGAGCAAGTAGGGCACCCACCATGATGAGATCTCCTGAGGCACCAGCATAATCTCTTTTGACTTTAGAGGTGACAATAGGTTGTGGCTGAAGAAGCTGACTGCATGTGCACACACAGGACAGAGGTATTCCAGCAAGGAATGCAAATCCCTTTGTCTGATGTTTTCACACAAATCACCTGAACATCTACTGCAGTTCCTGACCGTTCTCTTCCTCCTGGGAAACCATTCAACAAGAATCTAATTCTTTCATTCCAAGGTTTTGGGTAAATATTAGTGCTTAAGCAATCGTTCCTTGGTCTAGTTTACAAGCAGACAGGGATACTGTTGGTTTGACTAGACTCCTCAACATGCCTGTCACCCCACTTGCCACAGCAGCTATTGAGCCTTCTCCTTTCTGGACGTCCATTGATTTGAACCACAATCCACGATCAGTAACATATCACTGTTAGCAAGGCCTCCACTATACCTCTTCTCCCACCTTTGCTTCTTAGTTCTTGTGTGTTGTGCATGTGTGTTGCTTATTTCCTTAATAAAAATACAGAAACATGTTTGGATTTGTCTCTGGAGTTCTGTGTGATGTGGAACTGGTATAAACAGGGTTAGTCCCAAGGCTGATGTTGCCCTGGCCAAAATATTATTTTATTTGAGCTATTAAAATTCCCCTAAAACATTTTAATTTGTGGGTGCCCTCCCGGGATCCAAGCATTTTGGGTAACAAGATTGGTGGCAGTCCAGATACATTCGCTGTTGCTAGAAGCTTCAAGATCCAAGGAAGTTTTGCCTGTGGAAACTCTTGACACAGCGGCTCTCTCTTTTCACCATACTTTCAAGCTGCAATTCTCTTATGGAGTTTTCCTAGGCGAGAACAAGTGCAGGTGGAAACAGTCATGCCCTAGTGGCAGATAGAAAGTCAGTCTCCCTTCCTCTTTTTTAAGAGTTAAAGCTCTGCCTAGTGTTGCCACTGATGGCTTTCTGATGTTTAGGTTGCTTTAACCTTCTGTATTAAGGGTTCCCCCTCCCTCTCCCCTCTTGCTATTGAACATATTCCAGCTCTTTTTAAAAAAAAGTTTGCCATAGTAACCTAGAATCTGTAGCAAGAACATGAAATATTATGGCCTGTATAGACTGTCGAAGCTTAGTACAAATTACACGTTCATTATTCTATAATTTGTTTTGGTCCTATCATTTCTGGAGCAAAGCAAACCAATGCCAGAGAGCTGACACCATCCCTCCTGATCTGGCAAAAACCCATGCAGATCTTAAAGGGCTCACTCCAGGGAGTGATGAGTCAATATGGAATTATATTGTGGAGTGGGGGGGAGAAGATTCCAGATCCAGTGCTATAATTTTAAAATATTCTTCTTTAGAATTGTTGTGACTACACCTGATCTAGAAAACAGGCTTCACATAAATTGGTTTGCATGTATGTGCACATCTGCCCATATAGACTCTTAAGATTTCAGTTCTGTGCAAGATTAACTGGTCTTTCTTTTTTCATTACTATTTCCTGACTTTTATCCACAATCTTACTTGTCAGAATGGACTGTCAAAACCTGTTGAGCTATGGTTCCCTTGTGTATCTGTTATAAACTGGATATATGCGGTGACAGGAAGGAATTTAAGAAGAATTAGAATTAGGAGACAAGGATGATCACTTCCACTGATTCTTCCTATCAGGTCTTGCTCAGTTTGGTGTTTCCCAGACAAATAAGTCAAAAACTCCCATCCTTCCAGTCAGCAAGGTTATAGCATGGTTATTGATCACTGAAAGTGATCATATAGAATTGCAGATTTGGGGGGGGGGGGGGGTTGACCTCAAAGTGTGTGTGGGGGGGTGACCTCTTGCAGAAAATATTTTCCAGTAAATCAAGCCTCTGAAGTGGACCAGTTTAGTTAATCATGGCTTGCCTAAGCCTACCCACTGGCAATGTGAGTTTTGAACTGGACATTCCTCAGTGCAAATCCTTGCCTGCTACAGGAGTTCGGCTCACAAGAGCAGTTAATTAAAATAGAGAAGAGTATTTAAGTATCAACTTTTTAATCTACAGTTCTTATGTGGCAGGACAGAATTCATCAGTGAACAGTAATGGCCTCTGAGAGAGTAAAAGCTCTTGGTATGACCATCTTACCGGTAGTCTGCAGCTGCTGCATTTTTGTATGCCAGACAATGGCTGGATTTCAATATGTCTTAGCATTTAAACTGCACATAGTTTGTTGTTGTAATTGTTGTTTTTGTTAATAAGTTAGATTTGTAAGCAGCTTTTAGTCCCTGTACTGGGAGGAAGGAGAGATATTAATAATAAATAAATAAATAAATAAATATTGTCATGTTGGCTTATGGCAACCCTATGAATGACAAACCTCCAAGTCACCCTAGCAGTATCCACATTGCAATGCTATGCTCAATGCTATGGAATTCAGGGAATTGTAGTTTGATGTGGCACCAGACTCTCTGTATGTCTCACAAAACTACAATTCCCAGAATTCCATAGCACTGCGCCATGGCAGTTAAAGTGGTGAAGTGCAGATGAAGCCTCTGTCGCCAACAGCCCTGTTCAGTTGTTGCAAACTCAGGGCTGTTTGAGTATGTACGCCTGTAATGCAGCCTTCCTGTTTTCCTACTGTTTTCTGCCTGGCCAAGCATTATTGTCTTTTCTAGGGAGTCCTGTCTTCTCATGATATGTCCAAAGTACTTGCTATCCGCTGGGGTTTGGTTCCAGGAACCTCCATGTGTAACAAAATCCATGGATGCTCAAGATCCATTCAATATAATGGCACAACAAAATGGTGTCCCATATATAAAATGGAAAATCAAGGTTTGCTATTTGGAATTTATACTTTTTTGGAATATTTTCAAGCCATGTATGCTCAAATCCGTGGATAAGAAATCTGTGGATAAGGAGGGCCAACTGTACAGACAGTCTGAGTTTAGTCATCTTAGCTTATAGGGCAAGTTCAAGCTTGATTTGTTCTTAGTTTGTTGTGTGCCTTCAAGTTATTTCTGACTTATGGTGACTTTAAAGTGACCATCATTGGATTTTCTTACCAAGAATTGTTTAAAGGATTTTCTCACCAAGACTTGCCTTTCTCTGTGGCTGAGAAAGTGTAACTGGCTCAAGATCAGCCAGTGAGTTTCCATGGCTGAACTGGGAATTGAACCCTGGTCTCCAGAGTCATAGTCCAAGATCCAAGTTACTATGCCTAGGGCTAAACCTAGGGAATTGTGCTCTTTGCAGAAAAGAGAAAGACTGCATTACAGGTGGACAGATCAAGTCAGAGCAAGGATGGTGTGATGCTTTGATTGCTGGGCTAGAACTCTGGAACACTAGTGTTAAGGATTTAAATCCTTGGTCCAAAACACACTGCAGAAATAATCCAGTTTGAGACCACTTTAACTGTCATGGCTCAGTGCTAGGAAATTCTGGGAATTGTAGTTTTGTGAGACATTTAGCCTTCCCTGTCAGAGAGCTCTGGTGCCACAATAAACTACAATTCGAGCTGTGGTAGTTAAAGGGGTTTCAAACTTGATTATTTCTCCAGTGTGTTTTGGATCCTTGATTCGGCTATGGAAATCCCCTGGATGCCCTTGGGCAAGTCACACTTCTCTGCATCCAAAGAAGGTAATGGCAACCCCACCCTGAACAAATCTTGCCAAGGAAAGCCTGTGATAGGTTCAATGTAGGGTCACATAAGTCAACTTGAAGGCACACAACAAGACTCAGTCAAAGCAAACATGGCCCTGAGTGTGCAAGACCTCAGCAGATCTCTCATTCACAGATGAACTTAATTTGAAACCAGCTTGATGACAGTATTAGCAATTTAGCCTCACTTTCTTTAGCCTTTGGTCCCATGTTGAGAGAAAGGTAGGATATTTATTAAATACTGGAAAGCACCACATTTCTTAATTAGAGCAGCAGAATCTTCTGAGGCAGTTGCTGTCATATTTAGTTTAATTCATTCTCCATTTTTGCCATAACCAAATCATCTCGTATTCAACTGTATGGACTGTGAGAATTTTTTCAAGAATTTGTTATAAACAATACTGTTGGGTATATGATATGAAGCTGTTTTGCTTCATGAGACAGAGCAGCTAAAAATGTCCTTCCACTGACCTAGCTCAAAGTGCACAGTACCCCAAATCAGCCAAATTATTTTGGGACATGAGGCAGAAACTCCCATGGGCTAAAAATACAGCAAAAAACAACAAGAAAGTAAATATCTAGCATTTTGCTTCTCTTTCATGACACTCAAATTTTGCTGCCAAATGGTTGATCCAGTCCTATCACTCAGAGCCGAGAGATTCTACTTTTGAGAGGGCTACAACTGCTAGACTCTCCCAGCCATCCTGGCCACTAGCCACACTAATCTGGAGACTGAGAGAATTATGATCCCCCAAAAGTAACTTTTTTCCCAAATTCATTACTCAGCTTGCACTTTATAGCCTTTTTTTCCCCTTTAAGGAGGATTTGGGGCTCAGTTGCCATAATTTGTACTTCTTCAACCTCTGTGGATAAGAATCCATGACAATCTCATAACAACTTGAAGCAAACATGAACTGTTGTGCTTCATATTGAGCAGATGATCTCTTTTCTTAACTTGCTGACATTTATCTGCTTCCAGGCAGTTCAAGGGTAACAAGATCATTTCTGCAGCCCACATCAAATCAATTCCTAAATAAATAAGTTCATAAAGGCAGGGAATGCTGCAGTCACCGGTTGTCTGCTTTCTATTGATTTCAGTGAAAACTAGGATGCCAATCCCAAGTGAGTATGCTTCAAAGCTGGGCTTGACATTCTTTATATCAAAGGCTCTCTACCATTAATAAAACTGGCACATACATTAAGAAAGGAAAGTAGATGGTTCCCCAGTTCCAGTGCATTGATTTCCAGGGAATCCATAATGAAAGCATTATAATTTTAATTTATCTGTCATAGCAACAACATTCTAAGGAATTTTGAGATATGTAGTTTGGTGAAGTACTAAAATTGACTAAGAATTCTAAATATCCCTCCCTAAACTACACATCCCAGAATTCCATTGGAGGTTACCATGGAAGTCAAAATGGAATTATAATGGCATTCTATCAAAGGGCCCCTAGAAGTAGGTAAGCAGGCTGTTGCTACTAAGTATTGCAGCAGCTCGCCTCAATGAAAGCTAATGGCCAGGTTGAGAAAAATCTTATGCCACAGTCAGGAGATTATATATTATACTTCAGATTTGTGAGTAAGGGAGAAATTGAAGAAAATGTTAAATCTAAGTAGTCTTCCTGCAAGAAGCCTTTCCAAGAAATGAGTATCTTGCCCAAATGAGAACAAAAGGGAACACAACATTTGGCAATAGAAAATAAAGGATACAACCCTTGGCATATGCACACACTTGAACAGTTTTGTTCACTGAACCTCAAAGAAGATAGTGCCATACCTTAAAGAGGATAGTGTCCATAAAGGTGCAGAAAGAGGCAAACAAAATGTTAAAGGAGCTGAAGCAAACTTCTACCCATAAGGAAATATTACAGTGGGGTGGTTTCTTTTCTTTTCATTCAGAAAAAAATGACAGAGAGGTATATAAAGATATGCATGCTATTAAAAATGTCTTCTTGTCCCAACTTTTTGTTGGAAATTCGGGACATACTAAGAGAAGTATTTCTTCCAATTGTACACAGTTAAACTATAGAATTCACTACCACAACATGTAGTTAGAGTCACCAACAATGACATATTTAAAAGGGATTAGTTACATGAAGTCATGATGGATAAAACTGTCAATTAAACTGTCTTGGGGGACAGCCAGGGGCAAAGTACTAAGCAAAGTCCATCAGAGGCAAGAAAGAAGCAGCCTCAGTTCTGTACAGGAGCTTACCAGCCAGTTACACTTCTCAGAGGCCAGGCAGTCCAAGTCAGTAGGGTACAGCAAAAAAGCCACGGAGTCTGTCCAAAGGAGTATCCAGTAGTGTGATCAATTTACAATGTAGGGTAAAATGAAGCACGAGCCAGGAATCAAGAGATGAGAGTGTTACTTTCTCCCAAATAATCAATTGTTAGCAACAACCTCTGGAGAGAGTTACTGGAGTGTTTATGGCTTGGCATCTTGTAGCCGTTGCCTGATTAATGAGCATTTGTCCCTTTAAGAAGGATTTGGTGTTCAGTTTCCATATTTTGTATTTCTTCAGTCTCTGTGGATAAGAATCCATGACAATCTCATAATAACAAGAATAAAATGCTTCAAGCATCGCAAGCCCTCCCTCTCTCATCTGCATTCCATTGTGGTAGGTACTATTGAGTCGAGGGACTCTTTCAAACGGGGAGGAATTTCTCCCAACTCCGAATGGAGCCAATGCGGATTTATGTAAATTCGCTTGTTTAGCGAATTTACATGAACCACTGCTCCGTTCGGAATTACTTCCCATTACCCGAAAATAACCCCCTCCTGCCCGAATTTGCATGCGAAGCTTTAATTCGCAATAACGTAAAACCCATGATTGCACTCGAATTGGCTTCCCTCTTGCCCGAATTTGCATGCGAAGAGTTAATTCGCAATAACGTAAAACCCATGATTGCATTCAAATTGATCTTAAATTATACTTCCAATTTAGCCTTGTATGAAAGAGTCCTATGTCTCTGTGTTGTGGCTGCTGTCTGTTTCAAGCACTGGCATGTCCCTGTCCTTCTGTTTCCCTGTATTCTAACCAGGAACATCCCTTTGTCCTTCTGCTTCACTCTCTATGTCAAGAGTTTGAACATGGGCCCTGGAAACAAGGCATGGCAATGGCTATTAATCATGATGTTAATGTATTGCTTCCTTCAATATCAGGGTTTTTTTTTACTCTTAGACAACCTAAAAAGATTCTAAAGGCATATGATCCATCTGATCTTGGAAGCTAAGCAGGGTCAGCTCTAGTTAGTACTTGGATGAGAGGCCACCAATGAATACTAGGTGTTGTAGGCTATATTTCAGAGGAAGAAATGGGAAAACCACTTCTGAGTATTTCTTGCCTAAGGAAACCCTGTGAAATTCCTGGAGTCACCATACATCAACAGGCAGCTTGAAGGCATATACATATACACATAAACACAAGTTGCTGTGGAACATGAAGAGGCAGATGACATTGTGCAGGTCTGAGACAGCAGGATTCTCTCTGTCTTTATGACTGAATACTCCCCCATGTCAAAACCACTCTTCTTTCAGTAAGTAGAATTCAAGCCAAGGCTTGACCATGAAATGCTACCGTAGCTTTCTATGTGCAGGGTTGTGTGTACATGCATTTTACATGGAGGAGCCTCTCAAGCGTCATCATAAGTGGTACATAAGTCCCTAGGAAACTATACAATATGTTACTCTTTTTTCTGAATAAATAGATCACTTCCAGGTCTAAATCTAAAAGACATCAGCTAGGCCAGTTGTTCAACATAAAAAATGAGAATCACGCATTTAAATAGCTTAGTGGTTTGAGCATTGGACTATGACTCTGGAGACCAGGGTTCGAATCCTTGCTTGGCCATGGAAATTGGAAACCCACCTTGGACAAGTCTCCCACTCTCAGCCTCAGAGGGAGATAAAGACAAACCCACTTTGAACAAATCTTGCCCCATGATAGGGTCACCTTGGGGTCATCGTAAGTTGAAAATGACTTGAAGCCCCACAGCAACAACAGCAACAGGGTTTGGAACATTCTACCCTATTGACTACATTCAACCCAATAGCTTAAGGGAGAGCCCTTTCGTCACTTGGCATAGTATAATGGTATGACTCACAATAAGGAGAGAGGGAGGATAAGAGTTATTCTTGAAATGTAATTGTATTAGTGTGTTGTTAGAAGGGGAAAATGCATCATCTAACAACTAAAAGGCAAACCTGTTGGTGGCATAAGCTTTCATAGGCTAAAGCATATTTCAGATACATGAAGCAATTGTGGAAGAGAGAAAGAGCTTAGAATCATGCAGGCAAAAGTGCAAATAACCACATGAAACATTCCTTGTGCAATGTTTGATTTACCTTGAAAGTCTATTCATGCTAGCATTTTCTGCTTGTCAAAGCTGACACTTGGCATGCTGACTACTCTTCCTCCAGTGTTGGGTGGATCCAGTCTGGTCTCTTTTACATTATACAGTTATAGTGCTTTGTTCCTGATTCAATGGCTGTTCATCCTGCCTATGAAATCCTGGGATTTATAGGGCCATGAGATGTTTAGAATAGTCAGAGAACTCTAGTACCTGTCCAATAGTACAAATCCTAGGATTTCATACAATGTAGTCAAGACAGTTAAAATGGTATCCAAATGCTATAATTACGCAGTGTAAAAGAGGGCTTAGTCATACCTAAAACAGAAGTAAATGAGACTTATGCCAGGAACTAGGCTTAAAAACAATAGGACAGAGTGGGAATCCTGTGGCCCTCTAGATATTGTTGGGCTACAACATTCAGCAGCCGTAGCCAACATAACAAATGATAAAGAAGTCTAGGAGTTGCAGTCCAACAGTGGAAGTCTGCATGATTCCTACACCTGCAATAAGACTTCAACTAGTCATGACTGTTTTAAATCCCATTGATTTTAATGGCTGTAGTCTAAGGATTTTATCACACAGCCTCCGTTCTCATCTCAACAACATTAATGCAAGGAATATATACAAGTTTGGGAGCACTCCATCTCACACATCTCTTCAATAGTGCAACCGGGATGTTCTCTTCTGCCTCCATTCTTAACTCCACCTTCATGCACTATGCACTAGCCAGTGTGTCTTTTGGGGTTGGGGGGCATTGGGGTGTATTTGGTTTTGTTTTTAATGCAATTCCAGAGTTACGCTAATGATACTTAATAATTAATTAGTTAATTAATTGAAAGTTTTTTTAAAAAAAAACAGGCTGTTCTGAAATAGCAAGGGGGAGGGTGGCGAGGCAAGAGGAGGAGACACTGACACCATGTAACTGTACATTCCTGGAACTGCCATGGAAATAACTTATTGCACCTAAGGACTCATGCTGTACCAGTGCAACTGGGACCTTATTGATGGGTTTCCCACATTAATACCATTGTTAGGTATGCTCTAACAATGCTTTGATGACAAAGCAGCGATGAAACAGAGATGGCATCATGTGACAAGGATCGCCAAAGGTGCTGTCTTCCAGCTTTTACTACCATTTAAAAGCCGCGTGTGATGAAGTCCTAAGAATGACTAAGGCTGGTTCCATCCCCCTGTGTTCAAACCATGATTCAGCACATCCTAATGTACCCCCACCCTTAAAAGGGTTTTCATGCAATTGGATCAAAATGCCAAAATCAATGGAGAAATTCAGCCCCATGTTTCTCTGATACACTAAAAAAAGGGAAGAAAAGAAAAGAAAAGAAATCCAAGCAGTCCTTAAGACAGTAGTTTCTGTATATTCTCCAATGCAAGCACTCAGAAAGATTCTACGAATATGCTCCTAGCATCCATCACCCTCAAAATGCTCCAGCTGGCCTTCTTTCTCATTAATCCTTAATCAAAGTTGTGACAGTGATGCTTTTCACTCCATGTTCCAAAGGTTTCCCGTGGAGAAGCAGGCAGAGCCGGGGGGCGGGGGGGCATCTCTTGCACTTGGTTCTGAATGTGAATGCCTTTCTCTGTGCATTAGACTGCTTGATCATTCTCTCTCTCACATACACACATATACATATGCACACACATGCCAGCTTTACAGCAGGCGCCAACAAGAGAGGAATCATTCCCTCCTCCTTCTTCCCAAGGCTCCCCAGCCTCAAAGCCATCTTTAGACTTCATTGGGCATTTTTTGCAGGAAGCCCACACGCACTGTTCTGCACTGCCTGCCATGCAGAATGGCTGCTTCTTGCATATTTCATGCCTGACGGGGCTGTGTTATTCCCTTCCCTTTTCTCTCTCCCAGTGCAATTAGGTATGTGCTGCACATTAAGTGCCTGTTTGCGTACATCTCTGCTGGGAGAGGGAGCATCCTCCTGACTGACAGTCGGAGGAAATGCTGGATTGCTTTCTCCTCCTCTTCCCTGCTTCCCCCATTTCTTCTTTTGCCTCTGAGACCTGCTGTTATTGACTGGTGGGAGGGGGTTCACTATGTTTTTCAACCCTATCTCCAATCATCTGCCTACATGCCGACAATATCCATAGCAATTATGAATTAATATTTATGCCTCATGAAATCTGGGAAATACAAGTCAGGTTTGGAATGACATTGTCTTTGGTGTGGTACAGTTTCAGCAATGGAATCACAAAATCTGCCTGGGAACAACTGCCTTATCTGGCCAAAGAAAGCACATTCCCCCTTTATTGTGTTATAAATCCTGGGTTTCAGAGATTTATGTCTGGCTGTTAAAGAGATTGCTGAAATTTACCTACACAGACCTGGCTGGATGCTATTTTGAGAGTCCCTTTCTTTTCTTTCTCCCCAGAGGAGCGCTTTCTGCTGGTAGCACTTTCTTTTGGAGCAGAGGTCATGCAAAGCTCACCTACTGATCCAGCTGCTTTCCCTTCTGACTCAAAGGTCTGACAAAGGGTTTTTGAAATATTTCTGGTAAACTGAAGAAGAATCTCCAACAAGCTAGAGACAGACCTGAGAAAGAATAAGAACAGGCCTCCAGCAGCTCAGGCACAAAAGAAGGAACAAGCACAAGGCAGCTTAACACACCTCACAGGCGTTGACAGGATTCAGGGTTTGGCTTGGGGAACTGGGCTTCGGAGGTCTAGTAACTCTCTAAAATTAGTTAGCCCACTGGCATGTGGGAACTGGAGCATCTGTACACACACTCAATATAAAATTCAGAAGCAGAAGATAAGGTGACAATAGCACAGCGACAATGTCTTTGCTGTATTGTTTGTTCAATTGTCAGGGTTTAAGTAGCCAGCAAACCTATTTCTGGTGGTCACTAGAAATGTATAAACTTTGGGAGGGGAAACATTTTTTTAATAATAATAATGATAAATTTATTTATATTTCCCGCCTCTCCCTGCGGATCGGGGGGAATTATAACATGAAAAGAACAATATAAAATGTGACAATAAAAACAACAATATAAAAACCTAGGGAGGGTTTTTTCAGTAGTGGTTTCACTACAGCTTGCTTACGCTTGGCTGGAAATTTACACTCCCTAAGGGATGTGTTAATTATAAGTTGGAGTAAAGATGTTACTGCATCCCCTCCCTGAACAGTCAGCCAGGATGGGCAAGGATCAAGGGGGCATGTCATCTTCCTAACACATCCAAGGAGCTTATCCACTTCATCGGTACAAGCTCAAAATGATCCAGTCTAACACAGTTCACAGAATCATTAGACACCTCTCTTACAGATTCTGTTGAATTATTGGCATCAAGATCAGCCCTTATCTGAGAGATTTTATCAGCAAAAAAGTCATTAAATGCATCACAGTGGGCTACAGTTGGTGCTAATAAGGGGTTCAGGGTGGGAGGCATCTCAGTTAGCTCTCTAACCACCCTGAACAGCTCTGCTGGACATGATTCTGTTGATGCAATACATGTAGCATAGAACGTATTCTTTGCTACATCGATTGCCACTCCGTAGGAACGAAGGAGGTTGCTAAGGCGTGTCTTGTCAGATAAGTGTCGTGTTTCCGCCATTTGCGCTCTAGTCGTTGTGCGGCCCGCTTCATTTTCCAAAGATCTTGGTTGTACCATGGTTTCTTGTTAGAAGCGGGTTGTAAAGGACATTCAGGTGCGATAATGTCTAAAGCCCTGGTAAGATCGTTGTCCCAGGTATCAACCAGAGCTTCGATGGAATCACTGTCATTCCCAACCATATAACCCTCTAGGGCTTCCTGGAACCTTTTGGGTTCCATCAGCCTTTGAGGGAGGACCACTCTAATAGGTCCTCCACCCCCGTGGGGTATGTGGATAGTGACCTTCAGTTCCATCTTGACCAGAAAATGATCCGTCCATAACAGGGCAGTAGTACTAATGGACCCTGCCCACGGATTTTCCTGTCCGTGCAAAAGATCACATCGGGAGTATTACCAGCACAATGTGTCAGGCCTGAGACTAATTGAGACAGGCCCATGGCTGTCATGGAATCCATGAACTGCTGAGCTGCACCGGTCAGATCTAATGAGCTGGCCTCGGAGGGGATGTTGAGGTCCCCCAGAACAAAAAGCCTGGGAGACTCCAGCACCAGCTCTGAGACCAACTGTGTAGACAAAGAAGAAGAAATAATGACCATGGATGAGCTACATAAATTCAGCCTAGACAAAGAGGAAATCAAAACAGTAAAAGAGTGGATCAAACATCGATCAGTATGGATATGACTGACAAGAAAACAGATGAAGACTATGAATGTGAAAGGCAGCTATGAAAGTACTAGAAAAGATCATAAGTAGTAAAGATGTACAACTAAGCACTAAAGTTAGAATTGTAGAAGCCATTGTATTCCCCATCATCATGTACAGATGTGAGACTTGGACAGTGAAGAATGCAGATAAGAAGAAAATCAATGCATTTGAGATGTAGTGCTGGAGAAGAGTCCTGCAGATACTGTGGACAGCCAAAAGGACAAATGGATTTTTGAACAGATTGAACATGAAATCTCCCTGGAAACCAAGATGACTAAATTGAGGCTGTCATATTTTGGCCATATCATGAGAAGACAGAACTCATTAGAAAAGACCATAATGCTAGGGAAGGGGAGAGCACAAGAAAGAAAGAAGATTATCATATGGAGAAAAGAAGCTGGAGTAGAAGGAGTGCTCCCGGTATAATTGTGTGATCATGCCAAATATTTTCAAATGATGTCACATTCACTTCTTCTGTGTACACCCCGGCATGCTCCTGCAACTTTTCATTCATTGGGAAGTCCTGTGAATAGCTTGTCAACAGCACAAATGAAGCACGATTGCAAAGTTGCGGAAGTTAATCGCTTTTCATTCATGCTATTGGGGAAGCATCCCAAGACATTTACCTAGACTGCATTTCAGTAGAGGCAATTTCTTCATTGCTAGGATTGATTTTGCAGTGGATTTCAGTCTTATTTTAAGGTATGGGGCACAATTTTGTTTGCACTGGATAAAAATAATGTGGTGAAATAATACATTTTATTTTATTTTATTCAGTGCGGGATGGAAACATTAATGTCAGACATCTGCAAAATGATCAGTCACAATGTAATAATGATTTATTAATGGATGTTTGCAAAACACAATCACAATATTATTTGGCTTTTATGTCACCAGTTTTGCGTGACTGCATGACTGTGTGAAAATATCAATTGCTATAGTGCTACTGTTGCATTATTTTCCAATACTGTAATTGTTGCTGAATTGGCCCTGGCATGATAATCTCCCAAGGCTGCATACTAGTTGGATAGACTAATTCAGAGAAGTCACAGGCATGAATTTGCAGGACATGAGCAAAGCAGTGGAGGCAGGGGTTCTTGGAGATGTCTCATCTATAGAGTCGCCATGAGTCAGGGCCAACTAGAGCAGCTAACAACAATTCCTCCATATACAGTAGAGGTACAGTATACAAAACACTTAACATGCATTTCTGCAGTGAGTGCTACCATCTTCATGAAGGAAACAAAAAATGGGGCCCTTTCACTTGTTAAAATGCAAGATATTCAACATTGAGTTAAACCTTATTCTATGTTGAAAACATGCAGGGGTAGCTGTGTTGGCCATTTAACAAATGCAAACAAAAATCCATCAGTGATACCTTTATTAGCCAACCAAGATGCGCAAGATACTTGTTGCAAGCTTTCAAAGCTCCATGGACTTCTTCCTCAGGCAAGATGTCACAAACCAAGGGTGGGGGATTGGAAATGTTAGTCAGATGCCTGCATGTTGATCCAGTCCTTAAGGTGGTATACTTGGAAGGATATATTTTGTGCAGGCAGGCTTCTCCTCCTTCTGTTCCTGAGGCAATAGGGAAATTTTCAAAGTCTAGGAAATTTAAAGTCTATTTGCATGTCAACAGGGACCTCTCTTTTGCAATCCAGCATGTCTCCATTCTAGTGAAGTCACAGCCCTCTTTGTAGGCAAAGAACAATGGATTCCTGAAGAAGTCTCCATGTTTTTGCATCAGGAACATTTGGGTGGTGTAGAAGTAAAACATGTGAATTCAGTCCAAATTTAAGAGGAAAAAAATTGTTCTACAAAGAGGACTGCAACCTCACTGGAATGGAAAAAAGTAAGCCTGGAAAAAAGTAAGCTTTATTCCTTTATCCTTTAAACTTCTTTAAAACTTGTGGTGGGTAGAGTAAAAATCACTACATTTATGGCTATTTCAACTCCATTGGAAAGTTACCCTTGGTTTCTGACAATTCCTAATGTAACTGCCCCCTGCCATTTACACCAGTTGACACATAGATTGAGTATAAAGCCAACACTTTATGTTGATAAAGCATGTGGGGCTAAATATTCTAAAAGCACCAGATCCTACTGGATCTTGGAAGCTAAGCAGGGTTAGCCCTGATTAGTACTTGGATGGGAGATTGCCAAGGAATACTATGTTGTTGTTTGTTGTTGTTGTTGTGTGCTTCCAAGTCATTGCCAACTTATGACAACCCTAAGGTGAACCTATAATAGACATTTCTTGGCAAGATTTATTCAGAGAAGGTTTGTCGTTGCCTTTGAGAGAGTGTGACTTGCCCAAAGTCACCCAACGGGTTTCCCTGGGAATTGAACCCTAGTCCAACACTCAAACCACTATGCCACACAGGCTTTTGAATACCAGATGCTGTAGGCTATATTTCAGAGGAAGGAACTGGAAAAACCACATCTAAGTATTCCTTGCCTTTAAAACCCTATGAAATACATGTGGTCACCATAAGTCAACAGGCAACATGAAACACATACAAAAAATATAATAATGAGTTTTACTCTAATATGAACATAAGTATTTCATGTATTTCAGTTTTTCTCCAAATTTCCATTGTAAAAAAATGAAAAAAAAAATGGGGGGGGATGTTTTTACCATGAATCAAACATCTCTGGAAATTCTACATCTCTAGTAGTCACAGGAAGCTAAGTGTGGATTGAGATACACAAAGCCTAAACTACACAATTACACCTTTTTGATATCATTTTCTTTGCCATGGATCCACACTAGTAAATAGTATTAGGAGAAGGAGAAGGAGATGACGGGAGACCAATAGAAGACCACTGTTTGGCTCTGAAGCGGAGCATCTGGAAGGCAGAAACTGCAAGACAACAAAAGAGCTGAAGGCACCCCTTTTGGACTTGAGTTGCAAGGGAGTGAAGGGCTGTGGTGCCCACATTGTAAGAGAGCTGTCATCAGAAAGGATTCAGAGGAAGCCTGGTGGAAAGTTCCTCTGTAAAAGGGAAACCCAGGCAATGTGGAAAGTAAAGAGAGGTCTCTGGGTGGCTGATGTAGAGCATCTCATCTCTGCAGACACCTTCTCTTCCTTGGTTTGTGTTTTTGCTTGCTCCTTGGGACTCTGACCCTCCCCGTCTATCCATTCCTGGGATCCTCATCCTGCAGCTACTGATGAGATTCCTACCAAGGTCCTTATCCTGAGGCCATTACCTGTGTACCACACAAGCTCATCCTGCAGCTACATTCACTGGTGCATTATCCTGGTTCCTATCTGAGGACTTGCCATAGAATAAAGACTCTTCTTCCTTTGTGAGTAACTCTGGGCTTTATTCCATAGAATAAAGACTCTTCTCCCTTCGTGAGTAACTCTGGGCTTGATTGGAAGGGTGTACAAGCTCAGAGGTGGTTGACATCTCTTCCCAACATGGATATGACCTCTGATCCAATTCCCAGGTAAAGCATGACACCTTTTGCACACGTTTATTCTTATCTCCTTCTAAGCATTTCAATGCAGCTTTCTCACAAATTGCCCTCTTCAGCAGAAGAAGCATCAGAAATTAGGTCAAGCTGCCCTATTGGCGCAATATAATTAGTTGATTTCTTGAACACACAAAGCCGAGGGTCCTCCCAGGCAAGGCTTTAATGAGGTAATTGCTCTGCTTTCAGTACTGGGTTTTACAAGAAGGCCAGGTGACATTATGCTTTATTTGTATCCCTGCCATGTTTTCCCACTGCTTCTTCCATCTTGTCTTCTGACCACAATGCCCACTAAGGAGGGAAAGATGGAAGAGCTAGCCATCTTTCCCTTCTTTGATTGATAGTGCTACTGTAGGAGCTGTCCATCTGGAAGCAGCCCAAATGTAAAGCTTACCACTGCAAGGAAATGTTCACCATTACCATTCTGTTCTCTATGCTGGAAAATCAGAACTTGGAAGTAACATTTTACTTTCCTTTTTAGTAACAAAACAGGGATAATGTCAAGACTTTTGACAAAGCTCAAGAATGTCCAGGACAAGCAACAGGGGTAACTACAGAGGCACACTGGGTTATCCACTTTACATAGTTATATCACATTGATCCCAGTTTTTGGCTCTAACGTATGGAGTGTGCACTTCTGGGAAGTTTGTCTAAGTATCTCCCCAAACTACGGATCCTAGGATTCCATAGAATGGAGCCAACAGTTAAACCAATGGTTCCCAAACTTTGCTGCTCCAGATGTTTCAGACTTCAGCTCCAAGAATTCCTGACTGTTGTCCAAAACACCTGGAGGACCAAGGTTTGGAAGCCACTGAGCTGAACTGTTGTCAAATTGCTATAAGAGTGCAATGTGGATTCAGGAGCTGTTACCAGTCATTCACTCAGTAGGGCAAACCAGTGTGCCTAAGCAGGCAAAGGGAGTTCAGTCATAGGAGTTTATCACACAGGTGGGATCTCATGCAAAAACAGGATTTAAACTGGAAAAAAACCCACAAAAGCAGATTGATTTTCAGACAATGTTGGACATTAAACAGGACTGAAAGTGGAAAAAACCCACAAAAGTGGGTTGTTTTTCTGACAACGCCGGGGTTAATGGGCATTAACAATATATTAAACCCAATGGAAAGTCAACAAAATGCACTGCTTTTTACTTTCAGAAAATCCTGAAAGTAAAAAATGCGCATTTTGTCAACTTTCTGTCTGGGTTAATGTTGCATTAATGTTCATTAACACCGATGTGTCTGAAAAGCAACCTGCTTTTGCGTTTGTTTGTTTTTTCTGGGTTTTAAATCCCGTTTCTGCAAGGGATTTGGGCAGTTTGCCTCCATGTGATAAACTCCATATTGGTATAAACATAGCATGGGAAAGTTACTTTTTTGGTCTACTATTCCAAACCCCCCCCCCCCCCAGATAGTATAGCTATTGTCCATGCTGGTGTTGGGGAATTATAGAAGCTGTAGTCCAATGTCCAATATATTAATTTACCCAAGCTCTATATGTCACCAAGTGATAAAACACTGAGTGATGGGCATGCAAGTATGAATCAGCTCCCAGACTGTCTTTCAGGGCAGCCAGTGTGTAAACAGTAAGGGAATAAACCTGCAGACAGTATATACAATGACTCATTCCAGTGGGTGTGAGAAATAAGTCACGCAGAAACATTTTGGGTTTACAAAATATTGTAGTGTGTATGAAAAGACCTCCCAGGGACTTCTGAAAGGATAAGATAGGAAGTTCATCAGAAAGAAATCAAGACCCTTCCAACAAGACAACTGCAAAGGTGTCATTAGGATTTAAGTTACAACTTCAAGCATGCCAGGCAAACCATTCTTCAGTCTGGGACATGTGTGGTCAAGCAACATTAGGGTGTGGTTAAGATGACAAAAATGGTTACTGTGGGAGAACACACATGCTAGGAGAAGCTGTATAAGTTTGTTTTTGTCTGAGCCTACTGGGAACAGCAAGACTTTCTTCCATCCCTTTTTGTCTTCATGATTTAATTGCATGCAAGCTAGTTTCACATTTTGAACTCTGTTTACACCAATGGAAATAAGCTGAGGACAAAGATCGTGGAATTGGGAGTAGGAGAAGGAGAAAGAAACTGGGACTTTTAAAAAGCAGCTGAAAAAGTGGATGGCAGAGGATTAATTGAAACTGCCCTTGCCAATAATTCACAATAACGTGAAACCCCATGATTGCGTTCGGATTGCCATTAGATTATACTTCCAATTTCCAACGTCTGATAAACTGTGTGTAGGAAGCCATCAAATTATTTGTCAAACTCTTTGTGCTTTCACACTACACAATTGTACCACTATGATTCCATTTTAACTGGCATGGTTTCATCCTATGGAATCCTGGTATTTGAAGTTTAGGAAGGGGTATATAGATTTCTCAGCCAGAGAGCCCAAGTTCTTCATCAAACCCCAGGATTCCACAGGATGTTGCCATGATAGTTGAAGTGAAATATAGCACTATAATCAAATAGTGTAAAAGGGCCCCTGGTTTCACCCACCCTCTCTGGTGGTAAAGGTTAGCGTGTGCCCTTCCTTCCTGTATATGAAGGGCTGTCACTGGACAGTCTTCTATTTCACATCCTCAATTGGGAAGTCTGTCCAGTCTGATTCAAAAAGAAGCAACCTTTAGACGGGAGAAAGATCCCATCTGTGGTTACCACCTGCATAGCCTACTGAGTAGGCATATGAGTCACCAAATCAGCCTCAGAGTTTTTTAACATTACTTTGTAAACAACTTCCAGAATCTCCCAGCCAGCCTAGCCCTTGCCATTGGATTGAGGATTCTGGGAATTGTACTTCAAAAAAGTCACTTCCCCAAGCTTTGGCCCTTTCCACTATGGTCACTATTTCTATTTCCCAACAGAGATCCATAAATATATGAATTAGATGTTAGGCAAAGCTGTGTCTTCTTATTTGGGTGACTCATTTCCTCATTTTTAAACAACTGTCCTACTCCCAATGGCTCTTGGATTGGAAGGCTTTCTTGGCTATTGCTATTGTGGCAAGTTGCAATGAACAGGCTGGGCTTGAAACAGGTAGGAACACTCCAGGCTGCTTCTGGAGCAGTGGTATCACTAGGGGGTGCAGCCCACACTGGGTGACACCTCAGAAAGGGGGTGACACCTGGTTGAGCTCCTCCGTACATGCTCCCCCCAAATGTCATCCCTGCATGCTGTCCCCCACACTCCTTCCCTGTGTGCACCCCCCCATTTGCCGTCCCATCCTTTTCCTCATCAGGAAAATAATGGGACAACACAGGGGAAGAAAGCATCCACTGCCCCTAGAAGCCCCGCTCCCCAAAAGCCTGTCCTCATCAGCTGGTGCAGGGATGTCACTGTCCTGGAGTATTCTGGCTCAGAATTTCCCCGCATACCCCACATTATCTCTGCACTCTGTAGCAATGTCAGGTGGCTATCTACAAACATGTCCCCACTGTATTGGCCAGCACCACCAACAGTAGAACAAGTAATTTCCTGGGAGGTCAGAAACAAGGCACCCTGCATTGATCGCATGGCTGGGTGCCTTGTTGTGATTTCAGAGGGAGCAACTTGCACCGGCAATGCCACTGCCGGGCAACACAGTGGGCACATGTCTATCAACTGGAGTTTTTATAGAGTGCTCCGAGTTTTACTGCAAAATCCAGAGCAAAAAGTAAGGTTTTTTTAATCTGGTTTAAGGGATGGATAGGGTGGATTTGGTGCAGAACAGGCCTTATGTCATGAAGACAATCTGCACTCAAATCAGGAATTTGGCCCTATATTGTGAAGGCAGACTGCCATGAGGACCGGGTGAAACCATTTTATTTCTCTTGTGTAGATAAGCTCCAAATGAGGAGTAACCACAGAGCACGATCACTTGCATACTGCCAAAAGGGAGGGCAGAGATTTGCCTAACGAGTGTATGTTCATTAATAGTTATAACATCCCCCGGCTAAATATCTAGGCTTTAGAGTGGCTTTTTCTCCCAGCCTCTCTTCTCTGTTTCTACTTCTGCGTAACCTTGGCTGGGTCCATTTTTCTCTAATCTTGTTTTTATTACTATTTTAGCTAGTTACTGTTTTAATAATAATAATAATAATAATAATATGATTTATTTCTATACCGCCCTTCCATAGATCAGGGCGGTGTACAGCATATAAAAAACAGTAGGACATAAAAACCATTAAAACAAGCCGGTAACAATAAAACAATAAAAGCAGTAAAACCAGTAAGACAATAAAATCACAATAAAATCACAATTCTCCATATAAGTGCTAGTGCATATGCCGCAGCAGAACAGTGGGTGGCATTACAACAGGCAGGTAAATAAAAGTCCATTCAGCGGTAAGCCTGGTTAAATAAATAGGTCTTTAAGTCCTTTTTAAATTGAGCAAGGGAGGGGGACAAGCGGAGATCGATAGGTAGAGAGTTCCAGAGACAGGGGGCAGAGATGGAATATGCCCTCTTCGTCGTACTCGCCAATCTAGTCTCCGGAACTCTCAGTAACCGCTGACCAGATGACCTAAGTGTGCGGGGTGGATTGTATGGGGAGAGACGGTCCTTCAGGTACCCTGGACCCAAGCCATATAGGGCTTTATAGGTAATAACCAGCACTTTGTACTGAGCCCGGAAGCGAATCGGCAGCCAGTGAAGGTCTTTCAGAATTGGTGTTATATGGGCGGCCCTGGGAGCACCAGTGACCACCCGCGCTGCCATATTTTGGACCAGTTGTAGCTTCCGAGTGTGATACAAAGGCTGCCCCATGTAGAGCGCATTGCAGAAGTCCAACCGAGAGGTTACCAGAGCGTGTACTACGGTTTCAAGGTCCCTCCGGTCCAGGTAGGGACGCAGCTGGCGAATCAGCCGAAGCTGATAACAGGTGCTCCTGACCGTCGCGTCCACCTGAGAAGTCAGATGGAGCGACGAATCAAGGAGCACCCCCAGACTGCGTACTGTGTCCTTCACGGGGAGCGTGACCCCGTTCAGGACAGGTGGAACCACCTCCATCCCTGGACCGGGAGAACCTATCGCCAGTACTTCCGTTTTCTCTGGATTCAGGCTGAGTCTGTTTTCCCTCATCCAGTCCATTACCGATTCCAGACAGGCCACGAGAGGAGCGACGCCATCCCTGGTCACTGCATCAGTCGGAGACATAGAGAAGACTATTTGGGTGTCATCAGCGTACTGATAACACCGCGCCCCATGCCTCCGGATGATCTCTCCCAGCGGTTTCATGTAAATGTTAAAGAGCATGGGGGACAGAATGGCTCCTTGAGGAACCCCAGATGTAAGGGCCCTCTTATCGGAGCAAACGTCCCCCAGCTGCACCATCTGGAACCTCCCAGAGAGGTAGGACCGGAACCACTGGAGCGCAGTGCCCCCGATTCCCACCTCTGCCAGGCGTTCCAGAAGGATACCATGGTCGATGGTATCGAAAGCCGCTGAGATGTCCAAGAGCACCAACAGGGACACGCTACCCCTGTCGATGCCCAGACGGAGATCATCGACCAGGGCGACCATGGCAGTCTCAACCCCATAGCCCGCCCGAAAACCGGTTTGAAATGGATCTAGAAAATCCGTTTCGTCCAAGATCGATTGAAGTTGGAATGCAACCGCCCTCTCGATCACCTTCCCCAGAAATGGCAGCAGCGAGACTGGCCGATAATTATTATGAACCAGGGGGTCGAGGGAGGGCTTTTTCAATAACGGTCTTACAATGGCCAATTTAAGATGGTCAGGAAATTGACCCTCCCTCAAAGATGTATTAATAATTTGGCGTAACAGCAAGGTTACCGCCAATCCCCCCTGGGCCACTAGCCACGAGGGGCAGGGATCGAGAGAGCAGGTTGTCTTCCGAACACTTCTAAGGATCTTGTCCACATCCTCGGTACCGACAGACTCAAACTGATCCAGTACAACAGAGTCCACGGAAGCTCTAGACGCCTCTATTCTGGGTTCTGCTTCAATTCTGGCGTCCAGACCTTCGTTTATCCGAGAGATTTTATCCGCGAAGAAGTTGTTAAATTGGTCACAGCAGGCCTTGGTTGGTTCAAGGATCTGGTTCGGGGCAGGAGGGAGCTGAGTTAGCTCCCTCACTACCCTGAACAACTCTGCTGGACGCGACTCCGCGGACGCGATACGAGCAGCGAAGAACGAGTTCTTAGCTGCTTGTATCGCCTCTCCATAGTCCACCAAAAGGAGATCTAGGAGAGCCTTGTCGGATAAACGCTGGTGTTTCCGCCAGGCGTGCTCTAGTCGTCGCAGGACCCGCTTCCTTGCCCGGAGATCTTCCGTGTACCAGGGCTTCCTTTTGGAAGCAGGCCTGAGAGGGCGCTTGGGAGCGATACTGTGTATAGCCCTAGAGAGATCCGTATCCCAGGTGTTAACTAGGGCATCAACAGTGTCGCCGTCACTTCCAACCATAAACCCCTCTAGGGCTTCTTGGAACCTATCAGGTTCCATCAGCCTTCGAGGGTGGACCATTCTAATAGGTCCGCCACCCCCGGAGGGGATCTGGGTAGATGCCTTGATGCTTGCCTCAACCAAGAAATGATCCGTCCATGACAGGGCGGAAGTGTTGGTGATTTCCGCCCACGGATTTTCCATGTCCGTACAGAAGACCAAATCGAGTGTATTCCCCGCACAATGCATTGGACCCGAAACCAACTGAGACAGGCCCATGGCTGTCATGGTCTCCATGAATTCCCGAGCCGCACCAGATGGAACATTGTTGACCGCGAAGGGGATGTTGAAGTCTCCCAGGACTAGAAGCCTGGGGGACTCCAACATCAGCTCCGAGACCAACTGTGTCAGCTCGTTAAGGGAGTCTGTTAGCGCACGGGGTGGCCGGTTTTAATTCAATTGTGATTTAATCTCTTTTTAAGGGGGGGTGGTAAGGGAAAGGACGGGATATTTTACTTGATATTGTTTTAATCCTTGTTGTAATCTGCCCCGATTGCTTGTTCAGAGGGGCGGACTAGAAATAAATATCATTATTATTATTATTATTATAACAGCAAATTTAGAAATCATTTATAATTTAAGTAGAAATACAAATGCCTAATCCTCTGCCACTCTTCCGTCTTTGAATTTAAAAAAAATTAAATGAGATTTGGACAGGACAGTTCTTCCAAAAAAGGAATTTCCTTTGACAGCCCTTTAAACAGAGTCAGTCCTCTGCAAAGTAGAACACATGGCCTGGTCCCTACTCAGATGGAATTCTCCATGTAATCCATCTAAAGAGCCAGCCATCGTTGAAGAATCATGCTACTAAAACTCCATATTGGAGGTTCAGAGCTATTCATATGGTCATTACATCACTTTAAACCAATGTTTCCAAAGACAGGACTTTAAATGCATTAAATATGGCCATGGGAGGTTAAATGTAATTGCTTTCGAGTTTGAAAATACAGGCAAATGATAGTTGCCTTTAAAGTTCATGCCTAATCACATGCATTTGGCAAAAGAAGGGATTTCTTTTAAAGCTGTGCAAATTGTTAAAAGTGAAGAGCTTGTCTCCCCTAAGCCATGATAATATATGTCTTGTAGAACAAATCTACAATTGATTCCCTTCCTCCTTCTGAATCTTCTTTTTCTTTCCCTCCTGGTAGTTCTTTTGCAGAAGTACATTCTTGTGCTTTCTGGAAAACCATATATAAGTGTTACTCCCCTCACCCCCCAATTAAATTATGTAGCCTGCTAAGATATGACATTCTTTTCTAGGTTCTATTTTTAAGGGTGCTGCTCTCAGTAGGGAAAACACAATGGATATAGATTTTTAGTTTTATTTCAAGCATACAAAGTAACACTACCATTTGCTGGATCACAGTGATATCTTGGAGAAAGAGATGAGGAGATGATTTAAGACAAAATGTTTGGAATTATTTGCTAAATACATGAAAAATAATCCTGTGTATTAATATATCTTTTGCCAGGTGCTCTTGTTTTGTTTTGCCATGGTAAGACCCATTCTGCAGGTAATGGCAGAGTGGAGCAAGTGGGTGCCATTTTCTATGGTGCAGCAAGCTTTTCCCTTCCCAGAAGTCCAAGTACTTTTCACAGGCTGTATAAGGGATGGAAAAACCAACCAAGTAGAGATAACCTAGTTGGTTGGTAAGTGGGACCAAAGAGCCAAGTTGCAGTCACCCCAGTCTGGGCCAGATTGTATAAGCCAAGCTTCTCTAACCATCATTACAGGAAGTTCATCCCCGCTCTCCCGATCTCATGGCATGATTGAGGACAATAGGTTTAACTTTTTTGTCATAATTTTATAAAGGCTTTTATTTTGTCATAACTTTGGGGTGGCTTTTAGCATGGAACCAGGAAGATACGGGGCCTTCTTGCCTGACAGGACTGTTAAGCAAGTTTCATGGCTCAGTGTAGGCTTGAATGTAGATCTACCAAGCCCCAGGACAACCATTACACCATGCTAGCATCTTCATAGTTTAATGGTATGTCCAAAAGGTCTGGAGATATAGTGGAGCAGCTTACCTTTCCTGAATTCAGTGATAATTTGGGAGGCAGCCAGTTCCTATCACACATAAATTGCTGCTGAATCACCACCCAGATCCATCCCAGATGCAGCCAGAATCGTCTAAGCTGCTTCCGTGGCTATTTTTAGAAGTTGGAAGCTTTCAGAAAAACCTTTCCATTATGGGGCCGTGGGAGTGTGGGCAACAAGGTTAGGTCCAGCTCAGGGACAGATGGCCTTGCTTTACTGCCAGGTGGCAAGGAAATCATGCCATGACTTCCTGTGTCTGTCATCCCCACATTAGAGCCACATTAGCCACCAGACTTGTAAGATTACCTGTTTTTGTGGGGTTAGTCCATGTTTAAGGTTGTTAGTAGGAAGCGGACCATAATTTACAACCCTAACATATGGGCTTAAAAGAATGGCTTACCTTTCCCAAATTCACTACTAATTCGGGAGGCAGCTGGTTCCTATCACACAAAAATTGCTGCCAAATCGCTGTCCAGGTCCATCCAGGATGTAGCTTTTGACTTCTAAAAATAGCAGTGGAAGCAGCTTAGATGACCCTGGCTGAATCTGGAACAGACCTGGGCAGCGATTCAGTAACAATTTATGTGTGATAGGAGCTGGCTGCCTCCCGAATCAGCACTGAATTTGGGAAAGGTAAGCTGCTCCTTTAACCCCATGCAAAGTCATTTGGGTGACTGGGCCAGTCACTCAAACTTAGCTCAGCTACCTTATAGGATTCCTAGAGGATAAAGGAAAAAGAAACATGCCATGTAAACCATCTTGAACTCACTGGAGACTATACATGCAATTAACACATAAATAAATAAGCATAGATAATTAATACTATCAATGTACAAGAAACAAAAACCCGCTTTACTGACCCATCTCCTTTACCTTGCTATGTCACATTCAGAAAATTCTTGAATGTTAAGTTTACAAATACTTTATGATGAAACACCTGACTCTTTCAAACTGTAAAATGTTGTAGAGATACCTTACCTCTTTCATACAATAGCTTTCCTCAGCCTAGTGAAGCTCCCATCATCCCAGGCAGCAGGATCAAATGGGGGCAATGGGAGTTGTAGCCAATATATCTAGAAGGCACTAGACTGGAAAAGGTTTTGTGTATAAGGGGTGTGTGTGTATTCAATTTCTTAATTAACTCATTTGCTCTATACAGAGTGAAACACTTTCCTTGGTGCTAATTGAAGGTTTTATGAATTTTGGACTACTAAGCAGGCTGAATAAGGAATATGTTTTCTTCCTTTTTCTCCTTACCCCCCTTCCCTTTTAGATGAAAAAGTAGCAATGTAATTTTCTATGTCACAATGGTTTTTTGTTAGAAAGAAAGCAATAGAGAAAATTATAATTCTCTAAGGGGCTTTGTTGAAGAAACCAAAATGGCTAGGAATTTAGCACTACCTCATTTGCAGAATTTAAGAAAGAAAGAGACAGAGAGACAGAGACACTGTGTGTGAATTATTTATCTCCTTTACTGCTACACTGAACAGCAACATGTATTCTGGGTTACAGTTCCTGGGCCAGAAGCACAACATTCTTTAGATGTATGATACCTCTTAGAGTTCATAACCAAAGACCAAATTCCCATATTCTTGTTTCAGTGCTGGAAACCACAAATGGGGACTCTATGTGGTTCTCTAGATGTTGCTGAACTACACCTCTCATAATCTGATCATGGTTGGGTGGCTAGCTAGACCTATGGGGGTGGGAATACAACAACATCTGGAAAGCCACTCCTTCTGTAGCCACACCCTGCTAGACATGAAAAGTTAACTGCAGGGCCTCAGCTAATAGTACAGATATATATTTTATTGTTAGCTGTCCTTGAGTTGACCACAACTCATGATGACTCAGTGGATGTGACATCTCCAACACCCCACTGTCCTCTACTGCTTTCCTCATGTCTGCAAATTCATGCGCATGACCTCTCTGATTGAATCATCTAGTGCAATGTTTCCCAAATGGCTTTCCAAGTGTTTTGGACTTCAGTTCCCAGAATCCCAGACAACTGGCCAAAATGGATGTGGTTTCTGGGAGCTGAAGTCCAAAACACCTAGAGTTTAGGAATCACTGACCTAGTGCGTGGCCTTCCTCCCTTTCTTCTATCTTTCCTAGCATTATTGACTTTTCTGATGAGTCATGCTTTCTCATGATATGGCCAAAGTATGGCAGCCTCAACTTGGTCATGGTGGCTTCCAGGAGAGTTCAGGCTTGATCGGTTCAAGGACCCATTTATTTGTCTTGGTGGATGTCCACAGTATACTCAGAACTCCTCTCCAGCACCACATCTCAAATGCATTGATTTCTTCTTATCTGCATTCTTCATTGTCCAACTCTCATATCCTTAGCAAACTGATGGTGCCATCTGTTATGAGGCCACAATGGGGCATATCAAAGGTGGTTGCTTGATTGCAGTCTGTAGTGTACAAGACTTCATTACGTTCACACAGACTTTCTAAGTGAGCATTCAGACATAATCCAAAAGTACTACTGAAGTTGAGCCATAGTGTTTGTCCATCTATCTATCCATGGCCCATAGTCAGTGCATCCCACCATTAGGTAAAGTGAGGAGTCCTCTTCAGATCGTGAATTTTGCATGATATGGTGGTGAATTGTTCATTGTTTACTTTGTTATTAGTGCAACTTTACTGGGGAGACAAGTTCGTTGGATTTTTTGCAATATGCAGCAAAATAACAGCTGGTGTTGGATATTACACAGCTTGGCATGAATGGTTGAGGGGTGTCATTTGCTGCTATCCATCAGGCAGTGAAATATACTTGGTGGACCCTTTCAGAAACAAATAACCTTGCCTGGATTTTAAGAGAGAGATTTTTATATTAATAGATACAGATCAGATTTTTGTAACTGTAACAGAAAAATGTACAAATTACACAGTAAAAAGCAGTGTGGTCCCATCCTTCCTCAGTTATGAATAATGAAAGAAGCGACTGAGCTGAGTAGCCTCTTTCATATCCCATCTATTAGCTTAAGAAAGGGAAGAGGGAGAACTTGACAAATATAATAGTGATTTTGCTTTCATTGGCTAAAGGCTGAGGAGGAGTGGGATGAGGAAAATTATTATTCATTTCTTCTACTCATGTGCAGAACAAGGAACAAACTCTATCAACAAAAGGTTATTTATATTCTTAATAAAAGATACTCGTTTTAGGCATACTTAAGAGAAATGCATTATAAATACAGACAGGCCAGAAGAGTGTCTGGCCTTTTTGGACACCACTCAGGTTCAGAGCATAAAAACATGTCTCTCTGTCTCAAATTCTCTCTCATTGTTATCTGAGACATGTTTTTTTGCCAATTACAAAATGCTGCTTAAAGGTAAAGGTTGGAGTGGACCCTTGTTTGCACAAGAATGTTTAAGAGAATAATGCTGTTTCTTTGAACATCTCTATTAGCATAGCCATTTTCTGCTGTTCCATTTGCTCCTTCAACACAAATTGGTTGGAAATATAATTACGATGTCACCCACCGGCAAAGAACATGACAAGGGCCAACAAGCACCTTGACAAAGACTCCTATTGCAAATTCTTCAAGATGAATAGCAGTCAAACTGATTTCAACTCTGGCAAGATTAAGGAAGCCAAGGGAGTGGGATTTATAAATTATTCGTGAATAGCAGGAACAAATGGAGACTTCTGCTGCCTAAAATTATTGATGCTTCCCTGAATACCATTGTATGGGAATTGCTAGCAGGAGCTCCTCACTGGAAAACATAACTTCCATATCAGCCCTCAAACTCCAACTCACCTCACTCCAGGAGGACTTAGGGTGGTAAAATACAAGTAGGGAGCATAGCCTATTTATTTTTTATCCTCCTTTTTAAATTTTCCATAAAAGGGGTTCTGATAGAAAACAAGTGTGACATAGTGGTTAGAGCAGGGAAAGGCAACCTAGTACCCCCCCCCCCCCAGTTCCCATCATACATTCAGCCCTCTGTATCCATGAATTTTTTTAATCCATGGATTCAAGCATCCATGGTTTGAAAATATTTTAAATTATATAAATCCCCCCCCCCCCCAAAAAAAAACCTATAATGAGACTTGAGCATGCATGAATTTTGTATCTGCAGGGGATCCTGGAACCAAACCCCAGCAAATACCAAGGATGCACTGTACTAGTCCTTTCAACAAATTGAATAGAGCTGATTGGGCATCAGTTTGAAACATCTGGACAACTCCCAATTTCCCTATTCCTGGATTAGACTAGGACTGGTGAGACCCACTCTTAGCTGTGAAACTCATTGAGTAACATTTGGCCAAACAACAAACTCTCAACTCGACCTACTTCACAGGGATCTTGTGTGGATAAAGTGGGTGGGTAGTATATGCCACCATAAGCTCCTTGGAGGAAATGGATCAGAAGTTAAATAAATGAATACAAAAATGAGTGAGAGATCCCTCTGGACTCTTTCATACGAGGCTAAATTGGAAGTATAATTTAAGGTCAATTCGAATGCAATCATGGGTTTTACGTTATTGCGAATTAACTCTTCGCATGCAAATTCGGGCAAGAGGGAAGCCAATTCGAATGCAATCATGGGTTTTACTTTATTGCGAATTAAAGCTTCACATGCAAATTCGGGCAGGAGGGGGTTATTTTCGGGTATTGGGAAGTAATTCCGAACGGAGCAGTGGTTCATGTAAATTCGCTAAACAAGCGAATTTACATGAATCCGCATTGGCTCCATTCGAAGTTGGGAGAAATTCCTCCCGTTTGAAAGAGTAGTGTGTCTGCACCCTCAGTGCTCCGTTCCTTGTTTCCTTTCTTACTTGTTATACATTAGGGGAGGGGGAATCTATAATGTATTTATCATATTCAACATCATATTCAACATAATGTATTTATCATATTCAGCATCATAAGCAGAATTAAACATTTGACCCAAGCAACAAGTACCCATTTTTAGAGAGAGAGAAATGGCTGCATTTGACTGAAGGAGATGTTTAAGTCCTTGGGAAAGTTACTTTTCAGCTCCCAGAAGTCCACCCCCACCATAGGCCAGTTGGAAATGTTCTTTTTGGAGGGAGGTTGTGGAAGTTGTAATCTGAAGAAGTAACTTTAACATGCTGTGGGTGACTGGGAGATACACACATACACACACACACATATATACACACAGAGAGCCTCTGTGTCTGCTGTCCAAGTGGGCAAATGCTTGTTTAAAATTCAGCTGCAGGGCAGAGGAGAGACATGGGGGTTGGTTTGAAGTGGATAAAAATTAATCTACATGTAATGCTTAATTTGCCCTTTAAGCTAATTCACTTGAAAATAAGGTCTACTGAAATATATGGGATGTACTTCAAAGTAACTAATTTAAAATGGGTGTGCAAGAGAGGAAAGAAAGGAAATAATTCAAAGTATACACTTACACCCATTCCCACTATCACCCTAGCCTCTTTTCCTTCTCCTCAAGGGAAAACAAAATACCAAATGAATATTGCCTCCATTAATCTATGAGATCACTCATTATGTCTTTCACTTAACCTGGATCTGTCTCGTTCATTTGGAGGCCTGGGACAGTATATCACTCTACATTTTCCCACTGCCTCGCACAAAGGAGCCCTGTTCTTGGTTAGTCTTTAGGCTGTACCACAATCAATGTAATGAATAATTATTATGTCACGTGAGGCTGGTTTATTGCATGCTTTTATATGTAGTTTTCGCTTGCAAAGTTAATTTATTGTGTGTTCTCTACAGTTTGGCTGTATTTTTTTAAAGGGCATTCTTGAGTCTTTCATTTATTATATTTCCTGCATATTGCAAAAAGCGAAGTAAGTAAGGTCTGGTGGGATAGAAGGAGAGAACACATTATTCACTTTGAAGTCAATATATATTCAAATTCTGTGGGGCAAATGTTTTGCTGAAAGGGTGCATGTAGAGTGCACACACTGCAGAACTTAGAAAAGCTACTCTTTGGATCAGATTTCCCAGAATTCCCTGGCCAACATGACCAGCGGGCCTCATAAAACTAACTTTTCAAACTCTAACACAATCTAAACTGATTTCTCACCAGCATTATAAACTACATGGACTGACATAAATATACTTTGCCTGCACCACAGAACCAGATCAAGATATTTTGTTGCCTGAGACATTCTATGTTAAGAAACCCCAGCCATGGAAAAGTTACATTATGGACTATAACTCCAATAACCATGCTGGCTGAGAAATTCAATGAGTTGCTGTCTAAAAATTTCCAAGTACCATTTCCAAGAGAGATCCACTGTGCCGACAGACTATTTGGTACATTTACAAGCCACCTGTGGGTTGATGTTACCCTAAAAGGTGTGGGACATCGGAGATCTCCACCAGCAATGATAGTATCTCCTTGAAATTTGGGGAAATTATAGCTCAAAAGGAAGCTTGCAAGAGAAGGGTAGCTTCAGAGATCTTTTCACTTTTGTATAGCAGTACTAACTGCAGAGTAGTCCAATTTCCACAGGTTAGGTATTTTATTTAGAAATGTGCAAGTGTGCATGGAACCATTCAAGAACTGAAACAACTTACAAATCATACAAGGTACCAGAAAGAAAGGTATAAAAAGTTGGATAGAGAGGTTAGGGGTTGAAAAGGGCAATAATTACCAGTCCTGAAGAAAGGTCCGTGGGAAACGCATTGTTGTGTCCTGCGCAGTTTAGAGTGACTCAGACCATAACTGAGGATTACACTGAGGTATGGGAACAACATGACTAGGACTGGGGTGAATATTTATATGCCATTTTGTAACTATTTCATGCAGGACTTAAACAGAGCAGTGGAGGAAAAGAGGGCTTGGAGATGTCTCACCCACAGGGTCGCCATGAGTCGTGGGCGACTGAAGGGCAGTTAATAACAACAACAAGCCCAATGGAAATGTTGAAAGGGTTCTTTCCCTAATTTCAGCACAAATAAATGAAAGGAATAATTTAAATATATATTCAGTCAAGAGCTTATTGCTGGTAAAGTACAATTTTAACCATTTGTCTTGCTCACAATTCTATAAGTATCTTGCAAGCCAACAAGGCATTTTAATGAAGAAAAGTTCATCAGAAAAATATAGTTGAGTACATAATAAAATGCAGTACAGTCGGCCCTCCATTTTTGTACTGGATCCATTCTGGACCCACCCACCCAGAAAATGGAGACTCACATGTATTCAAGCCCCATAATCTTGGATGGGATATGCCCCTATGGGCACAACCCATTGAGGATAATGGAGGTTGCCCCTCTGTGAATAATCAAGAACACGGATCTCAAGTCCGCGAGAAAGGAGGGTTGACTGTATATCCAATGTAGTTATAAAAAAAACCATATAAAATGAATTTCTATTTATATTAGTTTATCTTTAGTAATGTCCTACTTTTTTATGTGCCAGAATTGCAGTATCTTCTCCTCCTTTGCAGTTATGACATCTGGTCAACCTGGCTTAGGGAGTGTGCAAGTAGATCAGCAAGCCCATTTCCTTCTCTTTGTTCTTAGTCTCTTGCATGTCCTCTAGTCAGTGTGACACCAACATGTTCTAGTTTCCATAGAACATCATGTCCTTGAAATATGACCATCTCGATATATTAATTATGAAACTGCATATCTAGCCGAAGGGGTGTAGGTTATGCTAACACTGGCTACTCTACTGGCCTCTCCTGCTCCAAATTAGAGACCAGGCATCAAGATAAGCTGCTAGCTATACAGAACTCTTCCATCTTTTAGAACTTTCCCATTGGATGAAAGAAAAGATGCCATGTGATGCCCTTCAACACTGCAACAGTGCATGGCCTCAAGTCTTTTTATGTTCCTTGCCACTGGACTTGAAGGACAGAATCCTGGAAATCATTAAGTCTACCAGGGGTGTGGGGGGGGGGGGACTTAGTTGACCTTCAATGGAGCAACCTCCGTTCACCTGAAAGCTGTTCCAGATCTTGCAAAAACTGGGTCATACCAAATGCTTGGAAATCTCTTTTCAGCAACCAGTCAGATGGTTCTCATTGGGTCTTCTCCAGCATCCTTCTGACTGTTAACTTGTCTGGAATAAGACAGGGAAGGGGTGTTTGCTTAGGCACCTCCTTCGTTTCCAGAAAGCCCTGCCTACATCACCATGCAGTTCAGGAGGAAGCTATCCCTTGCTATGAACACAAGGTAATTTTCATACAGCTTTGTTCTCAGAGATATAAAATCAGTGACATATGTGCAAAGGAGGCAGGGCACGGGGGGGAGGGATGCCTCCAGATTCCAAGTTATGTTTTTGTACATTAGTTGTGTTAAAACACACATTATACTACTTCAAAACAAAAACAAACAAAACAAACAGCTTCATTTATATACCGCTTCATACCCTTAAGGAGTGTCTAAGCGGTTTACAATTGTAAGCTATTTGCCCCCCAACAATCTGGGTACTCATTTTAGCGACCTCGGAAGGATGCAAGCCTGAGTCGAGCTTCAGCCCTTTGCTGGTCTTGAACTCGCCACCTTATGGTTTTGAGTGAGTGGCTGCAGTACAGGCATTTAACCACTGCGCCACCAGAATCAGATGTCAATGTTTGTCCTCAATATATATATATATATATATATATATATTTAAAAAAGCAAGCCCCTTGATGAAGCTGCAGAAGGTGTGTATTCTTATAATCTCTGAAAAAAGACAAATGGCTGCCAGCCTGTTTGAACATCCAATTCAAAGTCTTTTTTAAAATGTATCCTCCCATATTTACCTGCCCACACCTGAAGGTTGCTATCTGAAATCTTGCTATATATCTGCCACTATGTCCAATGAAACAAGGTAGGTAGCTCTAAGAAAGAGAACCATTTCAATGATGGCACTCCATTTGAAGAATGATGCCTTCTTCTGGTACCTATATGATGCTTTTTTGGGTACCTGTTGAGTACCCTTTTATTTCCCAAAGTATTATAGGAACTATGATGTATGTGTAGTCTTAGATCTTTTCAATTTTATTCATGGTCCTGGTTTTATTTTCGGTTTTATTGCATTATACTGCTGGTTTTATCTTGCCTTTATCTGATTTGTTTATTGTGGTTTTATTACTACTTTGTCTCTGATGTCTTTAATTTTCTGCCCTGCCCAGAGAACTACAGTTACTAAATTGTGTACACACCTAATAAACACATCAATAAATAGAATTTGTATTCACAGTAGTACACCATCCATCCATTACCTGTTTCAGGTCTGCTGTTTCTTGCTAGTTTATCAAACTAGTGAGATTCCACAGGCAAATGGGATTTAATAGCGTTATAATGCGAAGGAAACCCAGAAATGCCCAAAGTTTTTCACACAACGTTGCAGTTAATGTGACAAAACGCGAAGTTAATCTGCAGTTAAAGCAGAGGAAACCAGCAGCTTTTAAAATTTGGAACAAACTGAATTTAAAAAGCTGCTGGTTTCCTCCAATTTAACTGCAATTAACTTCACATTATTGCACTTTTGCGTTATATGAAAAACTGAACCTATTGTAGCTTAACTCCCATTTAACTCCTGTTTGCCCACGGAAACCCGCTAGTGTAATAAACCCCTTGGTTTAATTTCTTCAGGGTTTTTTTCCCCCTTTTGCTCTTCCATATACTGGGGTGGTTAGAGTTAAAATACAAGAGTTATGATACAGTACTTACATTGACTTGTGGATAAGTCGACTCAGGGTTTTTCGGTCAATTTTTAACCTAAATTTTTAGACTTATACATGAGTATATACAGTAAATACACATACTCCTACTACATTATTTTTATTGGAATGATTCCAATAATAATAATAATAATAATAATAATAATAATAATATACCTGAATACTAAACCAAGGCCTAATATAACTTGTTAATTTTGATTGATTGAATAATTAATTAATTAATTAATTAAGAAAGCCAATGCTACATCTCACTTACAAGCCTTGTTATATTGGGCTTAATAGATGAAATATGTATTCTGTGTTCTGACACCATTCCCCCCCCCCTTTAATTTGAAGTCAGCCTGCTTTATTCTCATGTACTTTTCAGGAACGCTCATGACCACACTGTTGTTGCTACTTGTCCCAGTCATAACAAAGGGTGTAGCCAACTGAAAATATATATATATATAGGAGAGAGGTTCTGTGCTTGATGTAGCATTCAGAAGAATTTTTTAAAAAAATGATCCATGCTTGAAACTAGCAAGTGGTGGCCGATTTTGGAGTTTATCACACGAGGGAATTTGGGGGTATACTCCAAAGGCAATCCAAACGCAATCATGGGGTTTCACGTAATTGCGTAATAACTTATCTCACGCAATTTCAGGCAATGGAAAGTCATTCCAAACGCAATCGTGGGGTTTCACGTAATTGCGTAATAACTTATCTCATGCAATTTCGGGCAATGGGGGGGTCATTTTCGGGGAATGGGAAGTCACTCTGAACGCATTCTGAACGCAACTAGAACTCACATAAATTTTCTAAACTAGCGAATTTACATGAATTCGAATTGGCTCCATTCAAAATTGGGAGAAATTCCTCCCATGTGATAAAGAGAGGCTTTGGCCTTTAAACAGGCTCCAAGGGGAACAACCACATCACCATGATGATCAAACTGTTACTTTTTGGGGGGGAGGGGGAGACACATAAATAAGGCTGGGAAAATTTTCCATTGTTTAGGAACTGAGAAAGCAAACCTAGGCCTGTTTTACTGGAAGTAAGCCCCGCTATGTTCAGTGTGACCTGACTCTAGGAAGAGTTTGGAAAAGTTACTTTTTGGGACAACCGAACAAGCATCAAATAAACATCAATCAACAAACATCATAACAAATCACAAATAAACATCATAGTAAATTATCAAATTATAAAAGTGAATAATGTTAATTAAAATTCAATTACAAAATTATATTAAAAGAAAAGATAAAATTTAAAAAAACATTGTAAGAGAATAAAATAGATATTATAAAATTATTTAAACAAACTAAAAAAATAACATTGCCACAGCGCAAAAACTGGCTACCCTTGTTGTTATTGATGGGCACTGATCTGCCAGCAGATAAGATACATGAAACTCATCAGTTCTTCCAGGAAAATGACTAAGAATTGGATGAATAAAAATGTGAGGATAACCATAGTGAAAAGGACAGTACAACAATAGAGAGGCTACTTTAACATGTAGTTGCAGCTCATTATCTATAATTTGTTGATGTATTTCTTGTTTTGCTTTCTCGTAACCCATTGCCAAAATGATGGTTTGTGAAAAGCCCAGTCTAACTAGCTTCTCATTCAGAGTCTTGATCTCTACTTTTTGGGACTGTGACTCCCAGAATTCCTCAGCCAGTCTAACCACTACTGCAAAATTTGGCTTGGGAAAAGAGTTGGGGAAAGTTACTTTTTGGATGATAACTCCCAGGTTCCCCATTAGGCAATTGGGGAAATCTAGGACTTGTCATTCAAAAAAGTAACTATTTTAAGCTTTGATCCCAGGTATGTGTCAGAATACAGTATCAAATCGTAACCAGTTGTTTAGATCTTTTCAGAACAATGAGAGACAGCAAACAGTAAAAGCACCAACCATCAGGAGTTTGTTACTATACTTTATGACAGCAAAATCTTTTTCTTGTCAAGGTCCTTGTTACCTTGGATGAAATCTGTAGATTCCTGCACTCTTCTAGTTAGTGACAGCAGAACTGAGAGTGGGAGCCATTAAAGAAGTACCTCTTTCCATTGTTCAGTAGAAAACAGGAGGGGGAAAAAGCCACTGCATCCAGGCACTCCACCCAGAACTTGTGAACACTCCTCACCCAACCACATTCTTCCTTGTACAGTCGGCCCTCCACAGATTCTGCATCCATGGATTTCACCATCCAAGACTTGAATTAAAAAACAACAACTTTATTTTGCCATTTTATATAAGGGACACCATTTTAGTATGCCGTTATATATAATAAGGTAAGACTTCAACATTCACAGATGTTGGTATCTCTGGTGGATCCTGGAACCAAATTTCAGTGAATATCAAGTGGCCAATGTAGTTAACACCTGGACACAATGGCACATATATACCGAAGCTTATTACCTACAGTATAGGGCCTCAGATATTAAAGGGATTCTTAAATACTGTTTTTTATAAAAACTTAGAACTGAGGCCCTGCATCAGGAGATATAAAGTTCCACACAGGAGGAACTACTGTAGGACACATCTCCTCTCTTATACCCCCCAGAATTACCACGGAACTGCTGCAGGTCCCATGGTAGAGCCATTTAATGGTCAGGGGGATCGAGTAGTAAAGTCCAGCATCCACATTTGTGACTTTGACTTTTGCAGATTCGATTAATATGATCTCTCTTGGAATCTCTAAGTCCTCCAGCACAACTCTGCCAGGCATTGACTATAGAGTCATGCTAGAAGACCTAAAGATTCTTAGAGAAAAAAAATATCTAGGCTTTGGAGGTCCTCTAGCATGATTTTATGGTCAGCTTCTGCCAGATGTCAACTACAGAGTTGCACTGGAGCGCCTAGAGATTCCTAGAGAGATGTTGTCTGAGATTTAAAAAAAATAATAATGGGGGGCTTATTTGTGTTTTTTCTACTTTTACGGTGGTCCTGTGCCCCTAATCCCAGCAAAATGTGGAGAACCCACTGTATCTGCCTATATCCCCATAGCAAGACACAAAATGCTAACATTATCCACCATCCTCTGGAGGTCTTATCAGATGATGACAGTAAAAGGATAAAGATGCTTCTCTGATGCTTTCCCCTCCCTACTCTCCACCAGCCATTGAATGGCTCTAGAGTAGAACTGCAGCAGCTGAAAGCTGAGTCCTGGATGGGATTTTGATCATTAACCTCCACAACATTTTTAAAAAAGATGTACAATACCATAAATCCAATTTATACCATTCTAAGTCCCTAACAACATAGCAGTCTGCATTTCAAGTTTTATTACTTCTTAGAACGATAAACATTTGCTTTGGTAATACCATGAGACTTCTGCATCTATTAGTCCAGTGGTTCTTTACCTTTTCTTTACCATGGATCCCCTTTAGTTATTTTATTGCCACAGACCAACAAGACATAACTCAAGATTTAAAACCCTAAAGTGCATCAAATATTTATTTAAATATATATTCATTTATATATTTATTCATGGGATTTATATCCCACCTTTATCCCAAAATGTGATTCAAGTTGGCTAAAATTGCTCATCAAGGATCTTCAGATTTGTGAAGAAGGGTGAAGTAAGTACCATTGATACTCAACTATAAGTCGAACTCATGTGTAAGTCAAAGGCAAGCTTTGTGGCCAAGATTATGGATTTTACTATGACCCGTGGATAAGTTGAGGTTTAAAATTTAGGAGATTATTATTATTATTATTATTATTATTATTATTTTATATCCCGCCCCTTTGGGTGAGCAATCGGGACAGGGTACAACATGTAAAATACAGATACAATTAAAATATAGCAACCCAATCCCTCCTCCCACCCCTTAAGATAGAATTAAACTGAGGTAAAATTAAAAACAGTAGATAAAACCATAGAACATTAATGTGGCTCTCATTAAAATGATAGGCGGCCAATATAGCAAAGGATCGAAAGGATGAAGCAAAGCAAAACAAAGTCAAAGAACTTACAAAATTCCAACATACATAACTCTTTGTGCTTACTCTTAAGACTGGATGGATGAGAGAGTAGAGGGTGTTGATGCAGGACATATTATTCTCTTCCTTTTCATCAGGGGATGTTTTTTTTCTTTTAAATAAGAGTTAAGATACAGTACTTACATTGATCCATGAATAAGTCAACTCAAGTTTTTTGGGTCAATTTTTTTAATCTAAATTTCTAGACTTATACATGAGTATATATTCCTACGATATTATTTTTATTGGAATGATTGTATACATCATCATCATCATCATCATCATCATCACCTGAACACCAAACTATGGCCTAATATAACTTGCTAATTTTAATTAATTAATTAATTAATTAAAAAGGCTGATGCTGCATTTCACTTACAAGCCTTGTTATATTGGGCTTAATAGCTGAAACATGTATTATGAGTTCTGACACGATTTTTTTTTCATATGGGTTCTATAATCATTTTTAAACTAGAAAATTAGAACAGAGAATGAACTTCAATCCAATTTTTGCTTGCATCAGCAACAGAAAAATATTTAATGGAATCTATGCTGCAAAATCTTTCAAATGTCATGTGATAAGTGATGTGTCCTCCTCAGACAACTTTTTGTTGGTGGATCCAATAAAATGTGTTAGGTTTTGAAATGCCGCATAGTTTTGGTTTTGCCACCATTCCAGCTTTTTCATCACTGGTCATTTTCCTCATTTTGTCTTCAACTTGAAAAACTGAAACTTTTTCTCCTTGAAGATTTAAGTTGGGCATCTTTAAGTGGGTGAAGATATCTGACAGATATGGTAATTTTACTAACCAGGAAAAATCTGTCGCACAATCACTACTCCATGCGAAATAATCTTATCTCTTTTCTCTTATCTTTTACCTATGATTCTGAGAGTTGTAGTCCAAAGAGTAACTTTTCTGAGATCTAGTTTGACTTCAATGCACCACTGTGCCCCTGGCTCTGACAATAGTATTGGATCTCAGAGTGCTAGTAAAAAGAAGAAGAAGAAGAAGAAGAAGAAGAAGAAGAAGAAGAAAGGCCCTGTGAGAGAAACACCTGTTCAGGGCTGCATCCACACTGCAGAAATAATCTAGTTTGACACCACTTCAACTGCCATGGCTCAATGCTACGGAATTCTGGGAGTTGTAGTTTGTTGTGGCACCAGAGCTCTCTGACAGAGAAGGCTAAATGTCTCACAAAACTATAGTTCCCAAGATTCCCTAGCATTGAGACATGGCAGTTAAAGTGGTGCTGATCTGGATTATTTCTGCAGTGCAGATATCTTCCATAAAACACAAATATTTTGTTGCTGTATGAAGTTAGTTGAGCTTTCCATTCCAAGTCAAGTCCTGTAGTAACCCTTTCCTTATTTTTAATGGTGGGAATAATAGCAAAGCAGTTGAAGGAACAAAAATGAACCTTCTTAAAAGTAATGATAATTTGGTTGCTGTGCTCTGCACTGCTATTTTCAGTTGTTACTAGAAGAATGCTGCGCTGCATTTAAAAGGAAAGGAACCTATTATGTGATAGATACATTTTTCACATTTCAAAATATATGAAGAGTAGAAGCCACTGATACAGTATGATGAAAACAATGGAATCAAAATGCTGGAAATCTGTAAACAAGGGCAACTGAAATGATCACCTTCCTGTGAGTAAAGACTAATGTTTTTTGTTTTGGGGGGTAGCTTAACTATTGAGGACATGACAGAGATTTTATACAATGAGTCGTGAGAAGAATTTTAGTCTGAGGTCTCCCTTCTTTCACATTACTGATATTTTCAGCTTGATTCTACAAGCTGACAAATAGTAGACTGCAGACTGTCAGTAGGAAATATTTCATCCCACACTGACTAAAGAGTTTATAGAATTCACCACCTAGGCTTGCCAGGCATCCCTTATTTGAGAATTCTCCCTTACGTGAAGGTTAGAAAGTGTTTCCTTATTCTAGGGGTTTCCAACCTTTTTGACTGACGGAGCCCTTTTCAACTTGGCAAATTCAACTTGGCAAATTTCCATTCAGAATGTAATTTCTAGTTTTCTTATTTTCTTATTCTACTTTTTGTTTCTTTTTCTTTTATTTCATTCAATTTTTATTTCTTTCATTTTCCTGGAGCACCTGGGAAGGGCACGCAAAGCCTTAAGGGCTCCTCGGAGCACAGGTTGGGAAGACTAAACAATGCACTCGGGTGTTTGCTTCCACAGGGGCCCGGAGATCAAAATGAATGAAATAAATAAATTGCCCCTGTTGGAAATGTCGGAAGCATTTTCACCCTCCTTGGCACCATTTTTTTTGCACAGGAGGAAGTTATTGTACTTATGGGTTTTTTAAAAAAGGCCTCTCCTGGATCTACATCTACACAATAAAAATACCTCCACATTCCCTATAGGATGTTTGAGGATTTGGGAGCAAGTTGATTTTTCTTTGGGGGCGATGCTCCCTAGCCTGCCACAGTTAGCCACCTCTAATCTAGGGTGATTTAATGCTGAATGATGGTTCACAAAAGAGCAAACATCTGTGCCAATGCCAAACCATAGAATCATAGAGCTGGAAAAGACACAAGGGCTATCCACTCCAACCCCTGCCATGCAGGAACTCTCAATCAAAGCACCCCCGATAGATGGACATTCAGCCTCTACTTAAAGACTTCCAAGGAAAGAGACTCCACTCTGAGGGAGTGTCTTCCACTGCCAAACAGCTCTTACTCTCAGGAAGTTCCTCCTAATGTTGAGGTGGATGCAAGTGTTGGATTCAGTTTAAAAAAAAAAAAAGGGGACACTTTCACATTGCTAAATTGCTGGCAACTGATGGTGAGAGAAGAATGTTAGATCCTCTATGGAAGGGAAGGTGCGTACCTTTTCCTTCAGATAGAATTCCCCCCAGAGTATGGAAAAATTACTTTTTCAGACGTCAGTTCCTAGATTCTCCAAGTCAGCACTTGTAGTTCAGAAACAGCATTTCCATATTTGTGTTTTATGCTGGCTAAGCAAGAGGAATAACCACTTTGGCTCATCTTGTCCTCTCCTATTTGTTGTGCATGGATTGGACCAAAGGAAAAAAAAGGGGGGGAGGACAAATGGGTTACGGTAACAACATATTCTTCAAGTGTCACAATTTGTTAGAAACAGTCTCAATTAATCCTCTGTTGGCACACTTTTTCAGCTGCTTTCAGAACGGCTCAGTTTCTCTCTCCTCCTCCCACTTCCCTGATTTGTCCTCAGCTACTGTACTTCAATTGCTGCAAACTGGGTTCAAAGTGCAAAAGGAGTTTGCACTCAGTTATCTTGGGGGAGGGAGGGAGGAGAGGACAGAATTGTACCCTTTCCAGTAGGCTTAGGAAAAAGCAAACAGCTGCTGCCTCACCATTAATAACTTTTGCCTTTTTGACCACACTCTGATGTTGCTTGTTACAGTTTCCATCTGTCAAATGTTGAAGGGCATACCACAGCTGCAAGGACAAGGTAAGCCCATCCAGAAATGAGGGCCATGGAATGCATCTTACCTATAGACCTACCTAACAAAACTTGGGATTGTTTTATACCATGCAACCTCCCTCTCAGTCTTCCTTTTTTTCCACATCAAAAGTCTAAGTTCTCTTCTCCTGTACAATATAGAGCCTTCATGCCAGTCCAGTAATTTGAGCGTTAGTCCTAAACCCTGCTTCAAATACCCCCATTGATCTCCGAAGCTCACTGGGTGACTCTGGGACAGTCTGGCCTACCTCACAGGCTGGTTGTTGGCAAAGAAGAGAGTTATGTATTTGGAAGAAAGGACGGCTATAAAGTAAACCTAGTGAATAAATCAGCTCTTCTGTCTGTTCTTGAGGCCACTCTGTACATATGAAGTCTTATTCATGAAACCTAAGAGCTATGGTGTATTCAGATAAGATCTCACCAAGGTCTTCACCTTCAGATTTTATACTTCTCCACTAGGGATGCTTGCCTAATACCTAACGGTATAAACGAACCTGCCAAACGCCAGGGAGAAGAGCAACTGAAGCACTTAAACTTACAACTCTTTTAATTAACATATGCAAATGAGCAGACAGCCCTTCCTCTCCAGGCCTGTATGGACTTGGCACTGCAGGCTGTTTCTGTAATTGCAGCATTGCTTACACCAGGGCCCCTTGGTTTCTTCATTTAGTAACAACATGTTTATGGTGCTGTTTCTAGTTCAAACTGCCTCAGTTAATCACAGATTTGCTTTACTAGCTGCACCTTAGCCATGCAAGCTGCAAGGGCAGTAGGTGTTTGCCTGTAAAAAGAGAAACAATCCATTTTCCCCTCGGAAGCTGGCCTAGATTTAATCCCCCTGGGGAGAAAATAATTACATTTAAATGGAGGCTGTGATTGCTCTGTAGAATGTGCAAATCCATTTTTATTTATTTTTTAATGTGGGTTTGCAAATTTGTAAATCTCTAAACCCACTCTCCTCCCATTTCATGAACAAAGATCTGTTGCTAGTGATTTACCAGAGCTCGGGAAAATAATTTGCTTGGACTGTAGCATTCAGGATCTCTGACCCAGTGTGGCTAGTGGGAGTCGGAGTCCATAAAATATCATTTCCAAGCTCTGACAAGTTATGCAATGTGAGTGGCAACTATGTTCGATCTCAGAGTCTCTGAAGCACCATCCACAATCTGGAGCCTTCCAGATGTTTTGGACAACTCTCGGGAGTTTCATAACCTCCATTTGTCCCAATTTGGTAGGGACTTTTGTTGTTAACTGCCCTCGAGTTGATCAAGATTTATGGCGACCCTGTGAATGAGACATCTCCAAGACTCCCTATCATCCGCTGCTCTGCTTTGGTCCTGTCAATTCATGCCCATGACCTTCTTAACAGAGTCCATCCATTAGCATGTGGCCCTCTTTTCTTTCTTTATTAGCAATAGCATTTTACATTTCTATACTGCTTCATAGTGAACTAAGCACTCTCTAAGCGGTTTACAATCTGTTAACCCATTGCCCCCAGCAAGCTGGGTACTCATTTTACCCACCTACGAAAGGATGGAACCTGGAGCCCTGTGGGATCAAACTCACAACATCTTTGTTCCTTCTCATGACATGACCACAGTACGACAACCTCAACTTACTGTAATCATTTTGGCTTCCAGGAGATTTCAGGCTTGATCTGTTCTAGGGCCCATTTGTTTGTCTTTTTGGCTGTATATAGTATCCTTAATCCTTTATCATCTTGCTTTTCCAGCTGCTTTTAAACTATCCTGGTTTCTCTCCCCCTTCTTTCACATCCCCCCTTTGTCCTTAGCATCTTCCATTGCTGCAAATGGAATTCACTGTGCAAAAATAGTTTCCCCCTCAATTAACTACGGTAAGCAGCAGGGGAGAGAAGAGAAGGGATCTTGGCCTTCCCTGTAGCTGCAGGCAAAAGCAAACTGCTGCAGATTCTCTTAGCTTTTGTGTTCTTCCTCACGGCTAACACTTTCCATCTTGGCCACGCTCTTGATAGTGCGTGGCTCCATGTGTCCCTGTGAAATGTTGGAAGGTATGGAAGTTCTGACCATTGAGCCATGCTGGCTGTGGCTAATGTGAATTGACGTCCACCACATTTGGAGAACTCCAAACTGGGAAGCAGCTCTGAAGTGTCCAAAAAGTACCTCCAGGCTCATGCCAGCAGAGCAGGAGGACAGAAGTGTACTGTTTCCCTGCTTGGCCTTTCTTTTTCTTTTTGATTAATTCATTTCCACTGAAACATTAACTCTGGAACTGATGAAAATCTATAACCAGTTTAGGCATCTGCCTGGTGATCAGGAAATCTTTTGGATCCACAGCCTATCAGCACAATGTCAAGATCATGGTCCTGCCATGCTTAATTGCTGTGTTTGGGCATATGTGTGTTAATATGGGATGGTGTTCCATGTTATCCTATTGGTGATGCTGGGAAAAGAAAAGACTGTGTATCAGTTGTGGCCTGGGACAATGAGCAGATGTATAGGAAAGAAGTATGATCTGTAAATCACCAAGGTTGTTCTTGTGGGAAGTTGGAGTTTTCTGGAAGGGGGGAGGGAAGGACGGGGGGGGGACCTGGGAAGACAATATGTTTTGATTCGCTGACAAATGGGATGAAGGCTTTTGTAATGGGTGAATTGTTTGAACTCTAATATACCACTAACTGAAATAATTCTTCACTCCTGACAATAACTTTGTACTGTGATCTACCAATTCTGCTGACTGAATAAAGCTCTTCTGAACCTGCCATAGGTTATATCTTATTCCAATTAGGAAAAAAGGTTACTTTTATGTACTACAGCTCACCAAAGCCCGCAAAGCAATCGCCCATCTTCTACTTATAGCTCCCAAAAAGACATCCCAGTGACCATAGGACTGCATGCTTTTATCTAAAATATTAAATATGATAATGGACAACTACAATTCAAATCCTTGTTCAGCAGTGGAAATCCACTGGTTAATTTTGGGAAAGTCATACTCTCTCAGCTTCAGAAGAAGGCAAAGACAAGCTCTCAGTAAACCAATCTTGTTAAAAACACCTCATTAAGAGTTGCCATAAATTGGAAAAAGACTTAAAGGCACACACCACCACAAAACACATGAATGCACACATTCTACTCCCCATAAAACTTGGGCAACAGTGATAACACATAAATGATAATATCTCTTAATACCACAGCATATCCAAACTAATGTATTTCAATTGATGCATTCCATTCTGTTAATTTATTTATAAACATCTTTTTCTCCAAAGCTGGGACTGACTTAGGGATGGGCAAAATGCAGCTCTCCAGATGTTTCTGGACTATAACTCCTATCAATCCTAATCAGCATATCTGATTGAGGAATTCTGGGAGTTGAAGTCCAACAACATCTGGAGGATTACACTTTGCCCACCCATGGTCTAACAGATAACACAGTTGCAAATGCTGAATTTTTTTTTAAATGACTTATGGCTTCCTTTCCACTACAGAATGGGTTTTTGAGTCAAATCGATGATGTGATTTAGCACCGAGTAGATGTTCACACTATTTGAGCAGTGATCAAACCTTACCTGTTTTAATTTAGTCCACTTCATGTTCACATTCATCAATGAATCGATTCAACATGAAGTCATGTCACAGGGCTGACTGTGCCACAGGGAACCGATTCAGATCCGCAGCTTGTTCGCACTAGCACTGAATCAATTCATTACAAAAGACATGGGTAATTCAGAGGATCCATAAGAAGTGCTTTAAATGGGTTTAGTGGGGGGGGGGGGAGGCTTCACAAACCACATCAGGGAACCGGTGCAAGTGCAAAGAAGGGCCATTGAAACTGGTTTAGATTCGCTTGCAAACTGATTTATTATGTAGTGGGAATGAGGCTTATATTTGTCACATGACATGGCAGAGCAGGGAAAATTAGTTTGGACAACAGTTCGCAGAAATTCCCAGCTAAGATTCCCACTAGTTTCATTTAGCATGGTGGCTGGCATATGATGGGAGTGTTCAAAATTGTTCATTCAGAAAATGTGGGAGAGAGAGAATAAGACAAAACAGGGAAGACACACACACACACACACCAAAAAATTAAATCACATTTGGAAAGATCATGCCAAAGAACTGAGATCACAGAAAAGGAAAAAAAGAAACCACACTGGAGCATAGCAGAGGGACTCCACTGATTCCCTCTACAGCTAATGGCTTTCCATGTCATTGGGAGCAGTAAATCGACTCTGGTTTTTAATTAAATTTAAAGGAGTCCCAAGGCATGGAACCCTCTCTCCCAAACATGTTCAGCAACTTGAATAACTCTTTTAAAGTTCATGCTAATATCTGTAATTGATTCATTGCCCTCACTGTCTTGGAAGGCATGTGGTTCCACTGAGTGCCTCATACAGTCCTGTGCTATGGAGAACAAGGTCATGGCAAATGGACTCCCAGTGACACTTAACAATATATATGTCTGAATGGAAAGGAGGATAGAAATCTTAAGACTCTTCCCTATGGCTTTTTCTTCTTTGGACTGGCATAATTGGGCATCTACTTAAGACCCATTCCCAGGCAGGGATTATTGTTGTGTGCCTTCAGGTCATTTCTGACTATGCAGTAGCAAGACATATCACGTTCTTTCTCTCAGATACTCACTGTCATTCACTTGCATGTTCTCACCACGTGCAGAAGTATCAAGCACAGAGTGCATGTTTTGCTATTAAAAGTTGTTTTCATAACCGGTTTCTACTTTTGTTTGTTTTGAATGAAGGCAGTAGGTTAGTACAATTAGTAAAAGTGATGGGCCAAGATGAAATGCAGCACAAAAATAATTAGGGTAAACATTTTTCATTGGTTCATTCATTCATTCATTCAATTCTATTTTAATTGTAAAGGCTAGCAACATTTCTTCAAGCTTTTGCGAACTGCCTGTTCTTTTTCTTCTTTCAACTGGCATTTCTGGGCATCTTCTTAAGACCCATTCCCTGGCAGGGGTCATTGTTACTGTTGTTGCAAGCCTTCAAGTTATTTCTAACTTATGGAGACCCTAAGGCAACTCTTTCGGAGAGTTTTGCAGTTTTCTGGTCTGGTGCTAAGAATGTCTAAGACCTTGTCTAAGGTCACCCAGTGGGTTTTCATGGTTGAGCAGGGAATCAAACCCAGATCATAACATAGTCATAGTCCAGCGCTCAAACCACTACAACACACTGACTTTTCCTGCCAAGGGATTCACTGCTAATTCCTACAGTTCCAGTTGTAGTGCTCTTCTGTGCTGTCACTGCCTGCTCACCTGTCTTCTCCTCCAAGCAAGCAAGCAAGCAGGTGAAACACCAGCTTCCACTCATATTTCCCTCTCAGTCTGAAGAACGAAGGAATGAGTGAATGAGCAGAGAGGGTAACAGTAGGGAGGGGAGGGTTGCTCAGAGAAGGGACCTCTCAGTGAGAGCATCTTGTTCACTTCTTGGAAAACATTACTAGAACTCCAAATCTCAGCAGTGGCAGAGTTGGCTGGGGGACTCTGAGTAGGGTGACCAGATGTCCCCCTGTTCCAGGACATGTCCTGCATTTCAACCTTCTGTCTAGGAAGAATCCTAAAAATGTCCTTCATGTTCAGCATGACTAAGAAACTCATTGAGTAGCACAACATTTACGGGTTCCCTTTGAGAAATCTGTCTACTTGGCAGCCTCTCCTCATTGCAAATAGGGGGATAGGATGGATCCTTCTAAAGATGTTTTTTCCTAGGAGTAACAGCAAACAAGACTCACACCCAACGCTGGAACACATTTGTTTTCCGGAGAGGAAAGGACAACAAAAGTGTTAGGCAATGGATTGCAAACAATGAAAGATCACACACACACACACACACACGGATCTCCTAATTTCAGCACAATGGATAAATGAAAAGAATAATTTAAATGTAGATTCATTCAAGGGTTTGTTGCTAGTAAAGTACAATTATAAGCATTTATTATTATTAATCTTATTATTATTATTAATTTTATTTATATAGCGCTGTAAATTTACACAGTGCTGTACATACAATCTTAAATTAGACGGATCCCTGCCCTCAGGCTTACAATCTAAAAGAGACAACACAAAAGGAAGAGGGGAAGGTGATGGGAAAGGGGGTGAGGTCCAGTGGTTCTTCTCTCCCTCTGGGGCCAGGACCAAGGCAGATGGACTGGAGGGAGGGCACGGCTTCTTAATACATAGTTAGAAGGAGGCATCCTGGGGCAGATGGCACAATCCTGGGAACGCTTCCCTAAACAATATACAGTAGTCTTTAACTTAATTTTGAATCTGGTTAGAGAAGTTAGAGAAGGGACGAATCCGGGACAGAGCAGTGGAAATCCTCAGCTGGGACAGGAGACCTGACAGGAGACCTTGACTACCAGAACGGAGGGTACGAGAAGGAGTGTGAGGAGAAAGAAGCTCAGACAAGTAAGGAGGGGCGACTCTGTGGAGGGCTTTGAAAGTCAACAACAAAAGCTTGTACTGGATGCAGAAGGGGAGCCAGTGAAGGGAGGATAAGAGGGGAGAAACATGGTCAAAGCGGCAAGCAGATGCGATAATACGGCAGCTGAGTTTTGGACAGAGATTAAAGGATGGAGGTGTCTTGGTCAGAGTTCTATGAGTATATTGCAAGCAAATAAGGCTTTTAAATGAAGATAAACTTATCATAAAAATATGGCTGAGTATATAATATAATAAAATAAAATTTAAAAAATAGCATATCCAATATACAGTAGCAGTAAACAAACCACATGAAATGAATTTTCTATTTATATTAGTGGTTTTAGCCTGTGTTTTACCTTGTCCTCCTTTGAAGTTATGACATCTGTTACCCTGACTCTGGGAGCTGTGGTCCAAGAGTAACTTTTTCCAAACTCTTATCTTGCTCAGGGACCCACCCAAAATCCTGTATGTGGCACTAGTTCTTTCTCTTGCCAAGCAAGTAGAAAGGCTACAACAGGACAAAGCAAATAGGTGCCCTCCAGATTTTCAGACTACAACTCCCAGACTCTCCAACAAATTAGCCATGTAGATGGAGGCATGCTGTAAAATGAGCACAGAGAAGCCATTGGCTCAATTGCCAGGAGAACTCAGCTTTCTTATTCCTCATGTACAGTATATACAGCATAAATGTATAAATCCATGTGCAGGCAGGAAGGGAAAAGACTTGATAGAGTCAGCTACTGTATCCAACATGATTCAGGGATGGTTTACACAAACACATAAACATCATTCAGTATCTCATCATCCAGTGACTCATAGCATAAAGCATGAAATAAAGCTGGTGGCATTTGATCTGTGACACTGACTGCAGCTATGCCCAGCACCTCACTGTTTAATGCAATCCACACAATGACAGTCAAAATGATGAAAGGTGTGTGCAAATTCATTTGCATGCCACCATAAGTCATCAAGAAGATTCTGGTCATTGCTTCAACATTTTGAAACTTGAAAAGGTTTCTTAAACTACAGATTTCAGCAAGCTCATCCAGTGGCCATTTTGGTAAGGGATTCTGGAGGGTTGTGGTCCCCAAAGAATTCCCTCCTCCTCCACAGACTGTACACAGGCAGGCTTTGATCAAGGCCAAATCAGGATCGTGGGTGGTCCTACCTAATGTTGGACCCAGGAGGTGTGTTGTCCAGTGTAGGATCCCTAAAATGAGGTTGGAATTGAAAGGTAATGTGGAACAAGCAGAGAATATTTTCCTGTTGACTAAGCAAGATTGGTCCCAAGATGCAGGCTTCATACTGCCTGCCAATCACAAGGGAAGATATTGCAATCCCATCTGACATGAAAGCGGCCCCTGAGGTCTGCTTATGTCTAGCCTAGAGAATTTCACCAAGCTAAGTTTTAATGCCATATGCAATGGCTCTTACAGTTACTTTTGTAAAGCAAATCATTCTTGTTCCTCCATACAGGGTTTGAAAAGGAGCCTATCGTCATTACTCATTGACAGAAGAAAACTGGTAAGAGAATGACATGCAGTGTGGAAAAATTCCTCACTAAATGCCTCAAGCAATGCCCTTAAAAGGTAATATTTAAAAGTAACTAGAACCTATTTCGTGTTTTACTAGTAAAGTGATTCCATCATCTCATGTTATTTTTTAAGGTGCCTTTATTGCACTCTTGTCACCCCAAAACACTAGCAGGGAGCTATCTTAATATGTAACTGGTTACTTCCAAGCCAAGCAACCGGGTGGAGGGAGACAGCAGTAGTAAGGGTACTTCTATACTCCCCCTGGAATGAGGAGGAGGGGAGAACAAGGAGCATAGTGGCAACACCAGAATGTGGTCAATACGGCAAAAGTTATATAGGAAGAAGAACACACAAGCTAGGAGAGGCTGTAGCAGTACCTTTGCATGAGTCTCCTGGGAAAAGCAAGATTCATTCCCTTGTTTCCTCTCAGCCCACCAAGTCAATTGAATGCAAGCGACTTCTGCACTTTAACTCAATTTGCAAGAATTGAAGTCATTTGAGGACAAGGCAGAAAAGTGGAAGAAAGAGAAAGAAACTGGGACATCTGATAGCTTGGTTAGTTGGTTGCGATCCCTCCTTTCTCCTTCTGCAGGATTCAGGGTACAGTTAAAACATTATTTATACAAAAATTTAAAAACTATTAAACATCAGCTCAATTAAAAGCAGAAGATTAAAATAATATATAAACACAGATCTTAATTTTAAAATATTAAAAACACAAACTCTTTCTGTTATATAGATTTTACATCAAAAGTGTGGCTAAATAACAGGGACTTAGACACCCAGTGAAAGGAAAAGAGAGAGTGGGCCAACTCATCGCCATGGGGGGGGGGGTGGATTACGCAATCTGGGAGCAGCCACTTAGAAGGCTCCCTTGGGTCCCCACAAAACATGACTGTGATGGTGGTGAGACCAAGAGAAAGCCTTCCCTAAAGATCTTAAAGCTCAAGCAGGCTCATACAGACAGACAAAGTCTTTCAGATAGCGTGGACCCAAGCTGTATAGGGCCGTAATGGGGAACCTATGGCACGCGTGCCAGAGATAGCACACAATTCCATTTGGCCCGGCACCTTGTGGAGAGAAGGTGGAACAGGTGCATATACCTGTTCCTCCTCTCCCCAGACCTTACCTGGCCTCCAGCTGCCTCTCCAGAGACAGCTGGAGGCCAGGAAAGTGCAGGGGAGTAGTCCCACCCCAGAGGGTGGAAGTTCCACAAAAGTGGGATTAGTTGGGGCACCATCACTGGTATAGGGTTTTAAAGGGTCATAACCAGCACTTTGAATTATGACGGGAAACAGACTGGTAGCTGGGAAACCTGTTTCAGCAGGATGGGATGTTATATATTCCCTGAAAGCAGCCCCAGTCAACAGCCTGGCCACAGCATTTTGGACCCATTGAAATTTCCAAACAGTGTACAAAGGCAGCTCCACAAAGAGCATGTTATAGAAATTCAGTTGGGACATAATCAAAGCATGTGTTATTATGGCCAGATCTGACGTTTCAAGGAACAGCAAAGCTGGCACACTAATTTTAACTGTGCAATCACACTCCTAGCTACTGCTGAAACCTGGGCATTCAGGCTCAATTCATATTCCAGGCGTACGCATGCTTAAACTGTGAACCTGAGATTCCATGGGGGGAGTGTAACTCCCTGATATGCCTTCCAACTCATTAGGAACACCTTTATCTTGTATGGATTGTTATTGTTGTTGTGTGCCTTCAAGTATTTGTCCTCCACCAGACCATTACTGACAACAGATGCTGGTTTAGCACCAAAACAGCTTCCTTAGGGGTAGATGGAAAAGAGAGAGAGAGAGAGCTGGGTATCATCAGTGTACTGGATGACCTCTCCTAAATGTTAAATACGAGAGCATGTGAGACAAAAACAAGCCCTGAGGAACTCCACAGGCCAGAGGCCATAGTAGGAATCCTCCAGCACCACCTTCTGAGTTCTTCCTTCCAAGGAGGACTGGAACCATTGTAGAACAGTGCCTCCAAGTTCTATCCTTAGTCAGGAAGCCCAGAAGGACACTATGGCTGATGTTATCGAAAGTTGCTGAGAGGTCCAGCAGAACCAATAGGGGCATGTTTTCCCTGTCCAGTTTCCTGTGTAGGTCATCCATAGAGGCAACCAAAGCTGTTGCAGATGAATAGCCAGGCTTGAAGGCAGATTGAAATGGATCTAGGTAATCCATTTCATCCAGGAACCCCTGCAGCTGAGAGGCCCAAATTTTGCTCAGAAAAGAATGTTGGAAACCAACTGGTATTTCTCTAATGAAATTCTGTTCAGGGAGGGGTTGCGGCACAGTGGTTTGAGTGTTGGACTATGACTCTGGAGACCAGCTCAGCCATGAAACCCACTGGGTGCCCTTTGGAGAGTCACATGCTCTCAGCCTCAGGGGAATGCAATGACAAGCCTCTTCTGAACATATCTTGCCAAGAAAACCTCATGATAGTGTCACCTTGGGGTCTCCATAAGTTGAAAATGACTTGAAGACACACAACAACTGCCTCTTTAAGGTAAATGGAACTCTACCTTGCTGCAGTGAGACATTTACCAATCCCCTTCCCCATTTAGCCAGTCCCCTCTGGCTGATTTTATAAGCCAGGAAGGACACAGAACTGAAGCACATGTAGAGGCTCTCATCTCTGCAAGGATCCTCTCCACACCCTCAGGTTCCACAAACATAATCAATAACATGGGGCAAGCAGGAGCCAAGGTTATATTTGTATTAACTACAGCATTCAATTCAGAGCAGATCCAAGCAATTTTATCTGCAAAGTGTCATGCATATTCTTCAAGTGGGCCTCTGGGTGGTCTATCTGCTGCTCTTGTAGGATAGAGTATAAAAGGCCACTGACTACTAGGACAGCCCTGCTGGACAACAGTGTGGATGCAATGGTAGCAGAAAAGAAAGCTTTCTTTCCTAGGACCTTATCAGACGTTGGAAATTGGAAGTATAATCTAATGGCAATCTGAACACAATCAAGGGGTTTCAAATTATTGCGAATTAAAGTATCTCACGCAACTTCGGGCAAAAGGGAAGTCATTCCGAATGCAATCATGGGTTTTACCTTATTGTGAATTAAAGCATCTCACGCAATTTTGGGCAATGGGGGGTCATTTTCGGGCAATGGGAAGTCATTCTGAACGCATTCCGAAAGCAATTGGAATTCACGTGAATTTGCTAAACTAGCGAATTCACATTAATTCGAATTGGCTCCATTCCCAATAAAGAGAAATTCCTCCCATCTGATAAGGTCCCTAGTCTCTGATTCATTTGTTTCATCACCACCAGCTCTCTAATAAACCTGGGGCTTGCTTGGCTCCACTCTATGGAACAGGATGCTTAGGAGTGATTGCATCCACCACCCTGCCCATTTCCCTGTTCCAGATTATCAGCCAGGGCTTTGACAGTGTCACATGCTGAAACTACAGGAAATAGTTGTTGGAATCATCTGGATCCATAAGCCTTCTGTGCTGGACCATTTTAATCAGTCCTCCACCCCTGCAAAGGTTCCGTGTCTCAATGAGTCTAAAACCTACCATGTAGCGATCTACCCATTATAATGGAACTATATAAAGTTCCTCCACACCCAGATCACTATCATCCTGCCCACCACAGAAAACCAGATCCAGAGTGTGACCTGTGATATGTGTGGCACCACATACTACTTGGGACAGACTCATGGTTGTCATGGAGGACATGAAGTCCTGAGTTGTTCCTGAAAAGCATCTGAAAAAGTGGGATTACAGAGTATTAACTGTAGTATTACGCTGCCAAATCAAGACAGTTGCAGAGTATGCAATATCTGGAGAGTTGCACTTTGCCTACTCCAGTTGTACTACCACTGCCTCACTTCATATTTAGGATCCTTTCAGACAAGGATTTTCTTGTTTAGCCACATGGGCTCATTCACAGAATTATCAAGAATCTAGACCACACCATCTTCTGTTTCTATTTCCCTGTCCCCCATAATGTTTTCTCTTATTTTCTCTACCTTTTCTTGCTGTATAAAAGCTCAGTTAAAAAGGAAAAGATGGAATAGGTGCACAATACATTCCAATCTGTAGTAATAGGAGGAATTCATCTGGAAGCACCAAGAACACTGCATCCTATCTAGTTGGAAAGAAGCCCCTCTGACTTCAGTGGGATTCAGTGTTAGGTAGGTGTGCAGCCTTCATTACACTGAACTTTATTTGCCATTTTGTGGCTTTGTCACCTGGTTTGCAGAGATCCTTTCAGAATTTCCCTGCCTGAGTCTAGATGTGATACATGATCAATGGGAGGGGAAGGAGAAAGGACACAAGGGAAGGGGGAGTGAGGAAAGCCATGGATATTTCAATAAAGAGATTGGGCACCAAAGCATGAGTGTGTAGATAAAATCAAAACAAAAATAGTTTGTCCTCAAGAAGAGAGATGACAAGAGGGGCAGATCTTACCCTTCCTAGGCCTGATTCCCACTACCTTTAAAACCAGATCACAAATTGATTTGAACCAGTTCAAGTGACCCTGGTTCCCACTTGAATCGATTCAATGAAATGGTTTCGAGAGGGGGGGGGGCATGCACTAGACCCATTTAATCTGCATCTTTTTGATGCTGATTTTTTCCATGTCTTTTTCACCAAATCAGTTCAATGCAAGTGTGAACCAGAATCATGCATAAGCAAATTGTAGCATCCTCCTCTAGCTTGTGTGTTCTTCCCCACTAATGACTTTTGTCATCTTGACCACACTCTGATGTTGCTTGGCCCTGCCTGACCCATTTTTCATCTGTTAGAAGGTATGCATCAACTCCCTACCACCTGCCTATCCATTTTGTACTTTTGGAGCAGCCTGGGATTTGAACAGACAGATCAGCCAACATCAGGTTTGGCTTGCCCTGAATTATGGGCCAATTTAAAACTAGTCCCCTGATAACTCCAGGGTTAATAAAAGAATTGGCACCAGAGAACTAACTGTCACAGAAGAATAGAGCCACTTCTGCTAGGCTGCATTTGCCTGTAGGGCCTCTGCCCCAGGAATCTCCATTCCTGCAAATGCTGTGAAATTACTTGAGGAGAAGAGAAGATTAATAAACTCTCAAGCTCGACCATATTTTATTGGATGCTAAGAACTTTCCCAGTTTGTTTCAGGCAGTAAGAAGTAAAAGTTCTGAATTCAACCCCATGTGACTGGTGGGTGGTGCAGATGGAAAGATGGGACAAAGGTCGTACATGCAGTGCATTAGATTTTGAAACCAATTTACAGCTAAACAAAGTTTCTTACATGTTAATGATTGTATGGCTCTTCCACACAAACTGTAAATATATATTTCCTGATCCTTAGAAGCAAGGATTCATGTTTTGTCTTTTAGGTGAGAGGGATTCAACATTGGTAGGCAGGTTGTTACATACTCTCCAACACTCCCAGTTTGGCAGCGAAGGTCCTGATTAATCCTCTGTCATCCCACTTTATCAGCTGCTTTTAAAGTGTCCCAGTTTTCTCTCTTCCTCCCACTTTGCCTCTTTGTCCTTGGCTTACTTCAGTTGCTGCAAAGTGAGTTCAAAGAACAAACTCAACAAGCACAAAGGGCAATCTTGTTCTTTCCAGCACAATCAGGCAAAAGCAAACTTCTACAACCTCTGCTAGCTTGAGTGTTCTTCCTCATTTATAATGTTTTCCATCATAACCACACTCTGATGTTGCTAGGCCACATGTGTCCCTTTTTTGGTCCATGAAATGTTGGAGGGTATATTGTTATTAGCTTTGCCAAGTTACATGTACTTGCAGGGTGTGCAAATTGCCTTTCCCATTTATTCAGGCATACTACTTCAGTCCTTAACTATCAAGATTTTTACAAGAAAAATGTGTATTTATAACTGCCCGGTGTTTAGTGTAGCTTACTTCCAAGGAAGTGTGCATAGGACAGATTGCAGGCACCTTTTCCTATTCCTGGTAAGGACCAATGACTTCTTCTGTCTTAATATTTCTTAATGTTTCATCATTTAGTATACCTCTGACTGACAATTCCTAAAGAGGTTCAACTACATAGGAGTCATGCTGGCCAAATTTTGCCAGATCATTGTGGGGAGACTCATACTCTCCAATTGTCGTAATTAATCCTTTGTCATGCCCACTTTCCCCTTTATATTCATGTCAATTGCTGCAAACTGAGTTGAAAGTGCAAAAGTAGTATGTACTCATTTAATTCAGTAGAGTGGAGAAAAGAGGAAGAAAACTGAATTTTTTCATTCCCAGTATACACGGGCAAATGCAAACTGCTGCACCCTTTCCTAGCTTGTGTCTTCTTCCCCATTAATAACTTTTATCATCTTGATCACATTATAATGTTGCTTGGCCAAATGTCCCAAATTTGGCCTATGACATGTTGGAAGGTAAAGGGACTGAACCCCGCTAGATCAGTCAGTGGTGCTCAAACCCCCTTGTCCCTCCATTATAGGGGCTGTGCTTGGAAGGATTACTACTGCAGTGACTTATCGTAGTCTTTTTCATAGAAGGTATGAGAACAGTAATCATTTCTCTAGTACAAGGGTGAGGAATATGTGGCCCCATTTTACTGTAAAACATACCATCCAGGATACCATTGGACAGATTAATGGAAAACAAAGTCCAACAATATCAGGATAGCAACAGGTTCCCCAGCCCTAAAATTGGTTTGCCATACACCAGGGCCTGGGAACTTCAAATCCCAAAAGCCATATTTGGTAATAGCTTTATTAGTCCAGCCAAAAAGACACAGAAATGGGTGCAAGCTTTTGAGATCTCCAGATCTCTTTCTCAGACAAAGTATTACAAAAAAGGCACTGAGCACTGAGACATCTGAAGATCTCAAAAGCTCACACACAATTTTGTTCTTTTTTTGGCTGGCCTTATAAAGTTCTTAAACCTGTATGGATTTTTGAATTTTTCTATGGGCAACCCAGCTTTGCTTTTCCCTTCCTTCCTCATTTTGTCAACTGTCATACTCCATTTTGGCCCTATAGTCACCTTATGGACCATGAATATGTGAAGATTTAATGGGAACAGATGTCTATATCAAATGTGGAGTGTGCCCATCTCATTAATGGGTAGGGTGTACTTACATATGTGCCAAGGATAAACTGGAAGATGCCTTTGAGATGGGGCAAAAAGAATTGTAATGAAGGCAGGGGCCTCTGCTTCTCCACACATACAGCAGGAGCTGTCTTGCAGTACTTACCTTGAGTGGATAAGAACCACATTAAGATAAAAACTGGCTCAGTCTCAAGACAATGTTATCCATCTCTCTGCTGCAATGAGCGCAAATTGTACTCAGCCAGTGGGCAGGTGGGGGAGGTCAAGCTTAAATATATTTTACAGGGTGCTCCAAAAGCCACTGGAGAAGAAGAGAAAAAGCATTGCTTTTAACATGAACAGAAGGATGAACATACCTGCCAGATCTGAATTTGGAGTTTGATGTTTGCTTGTGATAAATGGTATGCTGACACTACAGAAACCTAGAGAGAGCAGATTGCTGCATTGTCTTTATGAATGCCAGGATGTTAGACAGCTTGGCTATTAACTGTTTTCAGTTCTAAAATCACAGGAATGCTGGAGCCAAGATGAAACAGGTAAATTTGAAAAGGAGTATGCCTCTGTATGTCAAGGCTGTGCCATATGGTCTGTATTTGGGTGGGTGGGTGGGGGGGATCACACTTCCAAGAAAATCCTATGACTGCAACATCAACAGCCATTGCAGGGGTGGAATCTTTAGCCCCACAGCATCCTATACAATTCAGCATCTTATAATATTAAGCTTTGCTTAGACTGTGCCTAGATGCTGACTAAACACAAATATTATAATAAAATTAAGCTCATACTGCTGTCTGCAACAACAACAACTACTACCATATAAATATAAGACAGGGCTGGGGTACATTGAATCTTCAAGATGTTTTTTACTACAGCTGCCCAAATCCCTTCTTATGCCATAGGTCATGCTGGCCATGGTTCCCAAAGCTGAAGTCTGCAACACCTGGAGGTTAAAATGTTTTTCACTTCTAACTGAGGAGCTCCCAAACTGGGAATAGTGGTAGTCAGAAATTAATACTTGTAAACCAATTCCTTTTGCCCTGATTAATTTTCAGGCATCAGACTCTATCCTTTACTTTACAGCATGGATCAGATATTTCCTTTACACACATAACTGAATCTGCTCTGCAGAAATAATGCAGCTTGACACCACTTTAACTTTCATGGCTTCATGCTATGGAATCCTGGGATTTGTAGTTTGTTGTGGCACCAGAGCTCTCTAACAGAGAAGGCTAAATGTTTCATAAAACTACATACAGTGGTCCCCCGGGTTACGAAAGTAATCCATTCCGGCTTACCTTTCGTAACCCGGAAGTCTTCGTAACCCGGGGGACCGCTTTAATTGTAGCGCCGCGCGGCAAATTTAAAGGGCCGGCGCTTTTTTTTCGTACCCCGGGGTTTTTTTCGCAAGCTGGGGCCGTTTTTCTGGCCCCGGCTCTTTTGTACCCCGGGGTATTCGTAACCCGGGGGACCACTGTATCACAGAATTCCATAGTATTGAGCCATGGCAATTAAAGCAGTGTCAAGTTGCATTAATCCTGCAGTGTGAATTCAGCCTTAGTCCATACTGTGATATGTGAAACCAAAGCTTGGGAAAGTTACTCTTTTTTTGTACTACAAAACCCAGGATAACCACAGAAAGAAACAACCACCTCGTTTCCAGAAACTTCAGGTTAACTGTAGCAGCAGTTGTCAGAATTAATAATATAGGCATCTGTAGATAGACTCTTCCCTCTCCCCTGCTCCACTTCAGTTTTCTGACTTGTACTGCACCTTACTCACCCTCTGGTAGCTCCTGCCTTCTCTAACAGCAAAGAAGGAAACAAACAAGCAAGTCAGTGAAATTGCCCTTTGGTGTAATATCATTGTTCTTCCCTGCCATTTGAAGATGCTAGGCATTGCTCATGGCTGTATGAGTAAGCAGGAACCTGCAGAATGCCTCCTTTTCCCCTTTGCAACATTATTCCAATTTAGATGTTTGTAAGTACCTGAGGTCTGACAGGGCCACCTGTCCTCTTACCAAAGCTTCGAAGGCCACATTCACACCCACTGACCCACCTAAGGTCATACTTATGCACTTAGAAAATATATAATTTTCCATTTTTTACTCAAAATGTTCTGTGTCATTGTAAAGGGCTATTTTAACTTGGCAGTAGAGTGCCAATGTGGCATAGTGGTTGGAATGTTGGAATATGACACTGGAAACCAGGGTTCAATTCTCAGCTTAGCCATATAAACCACTGGAAGGCCTTGGGCAAATCATACTCTCTCTGCCTCAGAGGACAGCAATGGCAAACCCCCTCTGAAGAAACTTGCCAAGAAAACACTATGATACAGTCATCTTAGGGGGTCGCCTTAAGTTGGAAATTACTTGAAGACTCACAGCAAGAAGGGATCCCAGCCTAGGATCATCCTGGGCCAATGATTCCCAAACTTTGGTCTTCTTGGTGTTTTGGACTTCAAAACCCAGATGTCCCAGACAGCTGGACCAAAGGTCAAGAGTCTTGGGGACTGAAGTCCAAAACATCTGGAGGATCAAAGCTTGGGAACCACTGTCCTAAGCCCTAAGGTACCCAAGACAAAATCTGAGACTAGGATTGGTCCTTGGTGCTATCATAAGTGTTATGCATTAAGTACTCTGGAGACCAGGGTTTGAATCTCTGCTCAGCCATGGAAACCCACTGGGTGACCTTGCAAGTTGTAGAAAGCTGTTATTCAACTAGCTGAAATGAAGATTTGCATGCAGTCCTTTCCTCTTTCCCTGAGCTGATCCCACCAAAACTGGAGAATTTGCACTCTTGTCTCCTGCTCGGAGATGACCCATGAATGTTGGAGACTCAGGACTCTTTCAAACGGGGAGGAATTTCTCCCAACTCCGAATGGAGCCAATGCGGATTTATGTAAATTCGCTTGTTTAGCGAATTTACATGAACCCCTGCTCCATTCGGAATTACTTCCCATTACCCGAAAATAACCCCCTCCTGCCCGAATTTGCATGCGAAGCTTTAATTCGCAATAAAGTAAAACCCATGATTGCATTCGAATTGGCTTCCCTCTTGCCAGAATTTGCATGCGAAGAGTTAATTTGCAATAACGTAAAACCCATGATTGCATTCGAATTGACCTTAAATTATACTTCCAATTTAGCCTTGTGTGAAAGAGTCCTCAGAGCCAGGCCCTGAGATCTTGGAACTTTACCTGAGAAAGGCATTTTAAAACCAGGAAGTGCAGTGGAAGTGATTCAGGTGCCATGCAAATAAAGCAGAAGTAAATTCTGTTTGACCATTTTGAAAAAGACATCTCCTGGATATAAACCAGCCAAAGTGAGCTGGTGAAATTGCACATTACAGAGGACATGGCAGGCATTCTTTTAAAATCTCTATATTTTTCTAATGCAGATGGGAGTCCTCAAAACATATGTGGAAGTCATATGTGGCCCATGGACTATACCTTCTCCACCCTTCTTCTAGAGAGGGACATGAAAAGAGGTCTGATATTGCTGTGCATGCTGCCCCCCTTCTACCTCATTTCACTGTTTGCAGGTGGGACAGTGGTAATTCACATCAGGATGATGTTATGCCACATGTTGTGATCAGGTAGCCCAATCTGGTTCCCTCCAGATGTTTTGCACTGCAGTTCCCATCATTTTAATTGTATTTGTACCCTGCTAAGCTATCTTGAGTCTCATTTGAGGGAAAAAGTTGTGCAGTAGCTTAAAGTAATAAATAAATATCCATGCACAGTGGGCAGTCTTGAGACTGATGAGAGTTGAGGTCCCAAAGATCTGGAGGGTATCAGGTTGGATCAGGGTGAGAAGGATGTATCCTAGAGAGTTTATCACACTGGGGCTAATTTTGGCATTAAAGAGAGATTAAAGTGCATTTAAAGCATCCTGCAAATAAAGTGAAAATGGTAAGTAATTGCATGAATGATTATCACATGCAATTGTTCAAATAAAGTGATATTGGAAATGCATTGTCACTGAAATCCTGAAAGTAAAAAGATGTGTGTTAAAGCTTCTTTGTGACCACTTTAATGGTGGGTTTTGTGTGACATCATATAAAATCATTTCATGTAATTATGCGATTTTTCTGGGATATTTACGGGATAAACTCCCTGTCTCATTCATGTGATAATCTCCTAGTTTTTATTGGACTTCATCTCCCACCATTGCTTGTCAGTATTGCCAGTGATGAGGAATGCTGGGGGTTGCAGCCCAACAACAACTGGATGGTGCCACATTCACCCTCTGTCTGCACTAGATGTTACTTGGGAGGAATAGCAGCCCACTCCTTTAGTTGCCTGGACCCCTTTCTCCTTCCCATCCCATGCTGTAATTGACTGGGATAGAACTAGATTAGAATAAATTGGTCAGTTGCTGTCACATTGCATTTTGTCCTAAGAGGATCTTGCCCAGAGTCCTTTCATGTAGAGAAAGAGCCAAACAGGAATGCTCAATTTCACATTTCCTCCCGTAAACATATGAAATTCTGGAACACAAAAAAGCCCATGGGCTGCATAACGAGAGATGCTGAATTATGCCCATCGCTAGTATCAACCTGAAAAGAGATGTTTTAATTGTTATAGCTACCAGTTTGAACACATTTTTTTCAGGAAATACATGAGTCAGAACACTAAGGAGGTGATTTAACTGTATTTTCTAGATCAGCCCTTTTTCTTGATGATTTAAATTATGAATGATTTTAATCAATCTGCCCAGGACTTAATTCTGTCAGATCCTTAACGAATATGTTACATAAGATCCTGTAAATTATTTTATTACAGTACAAGCCATCTGCAAATGTAGACACATTGAATACAAGGGTTTCTGCCAAGTATATTAGCAATGTAACCAGCTATCATTTTTTATGCATAGCTGGAGTAGCTAAGCGGACATTAAGAAGCTACCTCTCTGTTTGAAGGCATCCTGCATTTTTTGGATTGGAGAACCACAAAACAGGGCTGGATCCAGGCTCCCTCAGCAGCTCTTTTCAGAGTGAATGACATGATGACACCAGGGAACTCTTCTGCTTCATCTGGGGATTCATCTGATGTTTGCAGAGAGGGAAATTGACCCTCAGTCTACAGAGGAGACACCTCTCCTAACCACTAAGATTTCCAAATCTCGGACCTGGGCTTGAGTCTCCAGTTCTCATGGGTCATCTCCAGGTGGGAGACAAGGGCTAGATCTGCACTGCGGAAATAAAGCAGTTTGACAGTGCTTTAACTGCCGTGGATCAATGCAGTGGAATCTTGGGATTTGTAGTTTGTTGTGGTACCAGTGCTCTCTGACACAGAAGTCTACCTATCTGACAAAACTACAAATCCCAGAATTACATAGCATTAAGCCATGGTAGTTAAAGCAGTGTCAAACTACATTATTTCTGCAGTACAAACACAGCTCATTTTGGTGGACTCAGCTCCAGGCAAGGGAGTTGTGTGCAAATCCCAACTCAGATAGTAGAGCAGCACCTTTCTACAATTTGCAAAGACTAATTGATTTGTAAGGACGCTAGAGAGAGCCTTCTCAATGGCTGCTCTCTTCCACTGGACTTCTCTCTGCTGTCTTTCCTGTGGCAGGTAAAGACCTTTTTATTTAGAGAAGCATTGTGTCCTGAAGCATGCTAAATCCCTGCTCTTCTTCATCTAGACTTGGATTTCAAATAGAGGACATAAATAAGAAAGATAGCAAGGGGTAGGCAGGTCCAGCAGGTTTAGGGTCAGATTTGCCCTTGGACCCATAGCAGCCATCCCTTGCCTCTGAAACCAAACCAAAAATTCATGGAAGTCCACTTCTAGTTTCTTATTATTTTTTAAATACCATTTTGGTGACAAGAGTCAAAACCACTGGAAACAAAGAAGCACCCATGCTTGTAAAGAGTGGTCAGTGGGAAAGGAGGCAATGGGGAGCTAGACAGTCCCTGAAGTTTTTTTTTCCCTCAGTCTGCCCCTCCATGGGTCTGTGTACTTCAGCCTTCCTTCCTCCTTCTTTGAACATGGAATTTCTTTGTTCATCTTCTCTGAAGATGGCACATCCATGGGGTTTGTTGTTGTTGTGTGCCTTTAAGTCATTTCCAACTTATGGCAACCCTAAGGCAACCCTATCATGGGGTTTTCTTGGCATTTTTCTTCAGAGGGGGATTGCCATTGCCTTTCTCTGAGGCTGAGAGAGTGTGACTTGCCCAAGGTCACCCAAGTGGGGTTCCAACCCTGCTGTCCAGAGTCCTAGTCCAATGCTCAAACCGCTCCAACCCCAATAATGGTTGCTAGCTTCTGTCTAGACAAAAGCCAACTTTAGGGTCTCTTGTAATGAAAAACAGCTTAACTCCTATTGCTTTTCCTATCTTGAAAGAATTTCCTGAGACAGTAAATATATGCTTTCCTTATTATCTCACTAGAGCATCCTGAGCAATTACTCCTGTTTCTACGATAAGCTCAGATTGCACTAGAACTGCTACAGTCTGCATAATATAAATACCAAATATTCCTACAAAAGCCAGACATTAAAGGTTTGTTTCAAGGGCTTCCAAGAGAATGATTCTTCTTTTTTTTCAAAAAAGGAGGACTTTTGGGAACTTTGGAAACCACAAAACCAGATATGTACATGGTGCTAAAGAAGGAGTGTCCACTGTAAAGTAGGACACATGGCCACCCTAGGTACATTCAGATGGTACATATTGCTGAATGTATGCTTGAGGGAAAGCTCTTTCATGACCACATCTGTTATGAGATTTAAACATTGTATTTAAACATTATTAATAAGTAAACTATTAGGCCTGGACCAAGAGTTTTGGCTTTCTGAGGCAAATGACTGGACAATGATTCTCCCCATTCCATATCCATATGCAAAAGTTGAACCTTAGTTCAACACCAGTAGTGGCATAGGGCCATCCACCATACCTGTTTAGGAATTGCAGGGTAGACTGTGCAGCACAAACAGTTCTGACTCCAGAGAGGAAAAGAGGCTACTATTACTACTACTACTACTACTACTACTATTATTATTTTCTTCTATCCCGCCGTTCTCCCAATATAGGGACTCAAGGTGGTGAACAAATGTAAAACAATACAAAATATTAAAATACATAAATATAAAAATTAAAAAAAACAATTTAAGGATTAAAACATTTATAAATTAAAATATAATATATTAAAATACAAACTTAATGGGCCTGCCTGCACAGGAACATTTTTACCTGACATCGGAAGGATAGTAAGGATGAATTCCAAAGCTTGAGAGCAGCCACTGAGAAGGCCCTCTCTCTTGTTCCCAGCAAATGCACCTCAGAGGGTGGTGGGACAGAGAGAAGATCCTCTCCAGATGATCTCAGTATTCTGGGGGACTCGTACAGGGAGATATGATCCTTTAAATAGCCTGGACCCAAGCCATATAGGGCTTTATAGCACTTTGAATTGAACTAGGGGTTCAGGAGGAGTTTTCTTGGCAAGATTTATTCCAAAAAGGTTTGTCATTACCTTCCTCTGAGGCTGAGAGAGTTTGACTTGTCCAAAGTCACCCATTGGATTTCATTGGTAAAGTGGGGGTTCAGATTGTGATCTCCTGGAGTCCTGGTCCAACACTCAAACCACTCCACCATACTGATTTTTTTTTCTATTATATTCAGGATATACTATGTGTGTGTTGTGTGCCTTCAAGTCATTTCTGACTTATGGCAAACTTATCATAGGTTTTCTTGGCAGGTTCCTTCAGAGGGAATTTGCCATCGCCATCCTTTGAGGCTGAGAGATTGTGCCTTGCCCAAAGTCACTCAGTGGATTTTCATGGCCAAGTGGGGATTCACACTCCGCAGTCCGGAATCATAGTCCAATGCTCAAACCACTATACTACTTTATTTACCCTGAGTAAAAAGACAGGGTATAATGAGTACTCAGTATGATTACACTAAGCTTTAGTTACAACAGACAGAGGAGAGTCCAACAGTATGCCACTAAGGGCATCAGGCAGTGAAATTTGCTGTGAAAATAATATTGTCATGCTCAACATATTTTGGTGGGTTATGTGAGTTTTGCCCACAGGTCAAACTGTGGTCATATTCCTATTTTATAAATAACAGTCCTCAGTTTGAAGGGCTACCCTGTTCAAATGTGATTGTCCATCAGTGGGGCACACTTGGACAGCAGACTAAGGAGAATAAGGGTTTCCTGGTGACAGTCCTTCCTCAAGGTGATAAGATATATGGTATTTATATTTACATTCTAGTAATCATTTCTAACCTTGCAACTATATACACTTGCACATATACATTTTATGGAACCTTTTGTGTGTGTGTGATAAGTTTCTTTAGTGGATGTTTTGGGAGGATGCCATGCACTGAGTGGTCAACCTCATCTACACAAACCCCATCTCAGCCACCCAACCATACACAAACCAGCCTTCTACAGATTGGAGATCAAACTGTGGTCCTCAGATTCAGGCTGGCAGACATTTAGATCATCATAACGATTGCCGGTAACCTTCTGCTGGTGCTAAAGGCATTGAACCAAAGGCAAAGCTCAGCTGCCTGTGCTTTGAATCAATCACCAATTGATTAGATCTGCAGACCTCACTGTAATTGAAAAGGAAGCAAACATGCTAGAACTCTGAAACAAAGACTTAATTGGCCTGAAAAAGTAATTAGATTTGTTGAACAGATATTCTGGACAAGCAAAAGGGAAAGATGTTCTTTTCAATTTTGGGAGGATTTCTGTCTGGGTCCAGATATTTATTCTCTATTTTCCACAATTCCTTACCATTGGCCATGCTGCCTGGGACTGATGGGGCCTGTAATCCAAAACATCTGGAGGATACAGGATTGGTGAAGGCTGCTTGAAGCAAAACTAATGTGAGAAATTTAGAAATTTATAAAGTTCCCCCTGTTTGAAGAAATTCATGCTCTGTAATGTTGTTTGCGGAATGGAGAACCTGTGGTCCTCTGGATCTTGTTAGATTCAAGTTGCCATCAATCCCAGCCAGACAAATTTCAAATCAGCAGCTATCCAGGATTTCAAGTAGAAGTCTTTCTCATCATTTGCTACCCTTCCTTTAGCAAACTTGACAGGGAATGAATCTTGGACCTTCCATTTGCAAAGCATGTCTTAGTGGTACCTGTTGTTTTCTCCTCTGCATCCCCATGAGTATTCCGTGAATTGATACTTCCAATGAGTGCAATAGCTGTCTCTTTCTTCACAGTATACCTCATTACCGAAATTTGATCTGGCAACCTTAGCCCCGGGATTAGTCGACGATGTGTGTATTTGCATTGCATGTTCTTTGGGGTTAAGCAACCATAAGACTATCAAGCTGGGCAGAATTAACTTCACTCTTCATTATCCCTCTTACAAATGCCTCTCTAGATAAGAGAGGTGATAGCAAATTCCTCTTGTGCATTCACTCTTTCATGCTGGGAACCAAGATGCTACAATGTTCCTTATACCAAGGTCGATCCCTTTATTGGTCTAAAAAGGGAGAACAATTTACTAATTTGTCGTGTGTATTTAATTAACCTCAGGGAGTTTAATTAAACCATTGCTCAGCTCCACTTCCAGTGGCAAGATCTTTACCCAAGCATGTGAAATAATAACCCTTGGTTTAGTGCTTCTTAGCTATATCCAGAACACATTATTTGATTGTTTGGTTTATTTGACGACAACATTCTGAATCTTTTCTGATTTGCTTCCCATGATCCAGGTACATCACCAACAACTCAGCTTGCCCTAGAACATTGCTAGTAAGACTAGATAATGCTATCTAGAATAGCCCTTGTCTGGACTTGTCAAAAAGGACTGTTTATTTACTTATATCCTTTTTATATAGTTTAGTTCCCCACATCCCTTGCACTAAAGCTGTCTCTCTCTAATATGCAAGATGATATGTTGCCTGGAGGGATGCAACCCAGACTATTAGCTGCCAGTGTGTCCATATATAGTCCAGTCCACAGCATTTCCAATTTCTATGTGTGGTTGTGAAAGCTGAACAATGAAGAAAGCTGACAGGAAGAAAATCAACTCATTTGAAATGTGGCACTGGAGAAGAGTTCTGCAGATACCCAGGATTGCCAAAAGGACAAAATAAATAGGTCTACAGCAAATCAAACCTGAACTCTCCCAGCAGCCAAGATGACTAAACTGAGACTGCCATACTTTGGACATATCATAAAAGGATGTGACTCATTGGAAAATAAAATAATACACTAAAGTGAAAGACAGTAGGAAAAGAGGGAGACCGACCACAGTACAAGTGGACTGATTCAGTCAAGAAAGCCACAGTCATATGGTTGCAAAACCTAAACAGGGCAGTTGATAACCTGGGCTCTTGGATGTTTCTCATTCATACGAATGCCATAAATCGAAGTCAACATGACATCAAATAGCAATAAAGAACAAACATCCATATAAGGACTATAGAAAATAATTCATGGTAGAAAATTTGTTTAACAGCCTCACCTAAGCTGGTACACTTTAATTAGACTACAGTCCTTATCAGTCTCATCCAACTTGGACGATGATAAGGAATGGTGAGAGTTTTATTACAAATAACAATAAGCATATGGGGCCCAAAGCATATGGAGGACACCAAGTTGGATAAGGCCAAGTTGGATAACACCATATAAGTGCTGAATATTTTGTAACAAACATTAATGTAGCAGATACTGAAATAATACTGAATATACTTTCCCACAAAATTAAATTTAATATGTAATTTTATGCATACGACTAAATATGCATAGGATCATAGGGAAGAATAATGGTAGAAATGCATGCTCAGCAAATAGACAGTCCTAGGTTCAGATCCTGAACATCTTCAAATAAAAGAATTAGGCAAAAAGTGATTTTAAAAAACCAACCTTTCTGCCATTGATCCTGAGGGCTCTTTCATGCTACACAATTACACACACTGGTTCCACTTTAATTGCCATGGTGCCATCCTATGAAATCCTAGGATTTGCAATCAAGGGAGCAATACTGAGAGTCCTTTGCCAGAGAGTGCTAGTACTTTGCCAAACTCCAGAATTCCATAAAATGCAGTCATTACAGTGAAGCTGGACTCATATAGCACTATTATTGTTTAGTATAATATGGCCCTAAGTCACTGCCAGTTAAGATAGTGGAGGTGGTGACCCCAACTTGATACCTTGACCAAAAAGTCCCACCATGCTGTCTTAGAATTATGGGAGTTATAGTCCAACACATCTAAGACTGCTATAATGGAGAAGAGTAGGATAGAAGAACAAGTGTGGCCTAGATGTTGATGAGTGGAAATACCCAGAAGCCCTAGGCAGCACCACCCTTGGTTAGGAATCTTGGAGTTACAGTCCACTAACATCTGGAAAGTTACACAATTCCCATCCCTAAAACAGAGGGATAAATAATCTCACCTATAAATCAAGCAGCCTCTATGTTCTTAGTAGGCAGTAAGTGTGTGAGCACTTCAAGCCCTCCCATCTTTCATCCAAGGGTTACAACTGAAATCCTTAGCAGTGCCAGTGCTCTCTTTATCCTATTTTAGCTAATGTGCCAAAAAGACTTTAGTATAGAAAAGTGAAGACTAAGATGATGGAATCAGGATGCAAAAATCTTTCAGGTTCTGTTCTCATGGGATACGGTTTAGCCAAAAAAAAAGTGTAATAAGTTTCTCAGTATGTAACCTAATTATAACTGTCCTTTAAAATTTAGTTTCCCATAAGAACTTAATGTCTATGTATAAATATAGCACTTGAAACAGCTCCAGTCTCCAGTTTAAATCTTCAGAATAATTTTGCTTGATATCTCTTTTCAATTGGCTTCCCCCCACCCCATGATTTTATTTTTTTTAAAAAAGCATGATTCCTTCTCTGCAATAAAGGATGCTACTGCACTCTTTCCTCAGTCCTGTTATTTGACATCTCTTTTTACCTCTTAGGGAGACAGATGAAAGACAGTACTTTACACCACCAGATGGGAAAGAGGATGGAAGATTGGGTCAGCAGGCCATGTATCCTTTGTGGAAGGGAAGAGAAACACAAGACTTTCCCCCAGGAAGAAAATGCAGTGGTCCATCCACTTTCACTGGGATTAGAGGTGAAGGACCCCCCATGAATGTGGAAAAAATGCAAATAAACACTATTCTTTTTATCTAAGAGAACACCTCTCTAGGAATCCCCAGGTCCTCCAGTGCACCTCTATGGTCAACATCTGCCAGAAGTTGATCATAGAATCATGCTGGAGAGCCTACAAATGCCTAGAGAAGTGTTTTCTCTAGGAACATCTAAGTTCTCCAGCACAACTTTATGGTCAACTTCCAGCAGAACTGCGGTGAAGGACTTAGAGATTCCTAGAGAGAACATATTAATCAAAACTGCAAATAGTCAAACCTGCAAAAGTCAAAGCCACAAATGTGGAGGGCCAACTGTAGTTAAAGAGAAGTCTCTGGATTACCCTTAATTCAACCTTAATTCAAACTAGGGGCTCATAATTTGTGGCTCTGATCAGCCCTAGCCAGCGGTGAAGGAACATGGAAATTGCAGTTCAGCCACACCTAGTGAGCCACAGGTTGTTCATCCCTGGTTTAAACAAATTCAAAGGTGAAACAGGAGATATTCAACTGCCTCAAGACAGTGCAGTGTAGTGTTCGGAGTGCTGGAGTGAAAATTGGGAGATCCAGAGGTTTTAGTCCCCACTGAGCCACAAAACTAACCTGGTGACCTTGGGCCAATCCTCTCTTTCTGTCTAGTGTGCCTCACAGGGTTGTTGTGAGAATAAAGTAGAGCGGAGAGCCCTATATGCTGCTTCAGCTTATTGGAGGAAAGGTGAGATAGAAGTATAAAAGATAATATACCTAGCTAGAATATTCCTTTCATTTTTCAGGAAACTTAAAATATATATTGGGAATTCCATTTTTTTTTTATTGTCCTGTCATTTGCTCCTAACTTGAGGGAAAAGATATGGGATATAGATCTGTTATTTTTAGTTTAGACCTTGACCACTGGTAAAGGTCATTTGCCCATCTTGTCTGGAATTGCTTCAAAGGCCTCATTCTAAAAACTTCTCAACAGTAGAGTGAGAAGATACACTCAGAGCATCTGTGTAAGCGCTAGAAGATTACAGTCCCATTTCTTCAATGTACACAAAACAAATAGAGTTGATAATTGCCCAGCTGTTCTGCTTGAAGGTTCTGAACGACTTAAATGTCACAGTATCAAAAAGGAAGATGAGCTTAGAAAATGGAATCTATTTAGGATTTCCGCTCAGTGAAAGTGTTTGTTTCTCACTAGCTGGTAATGAGAACTGGCAACACACGTTAATTGTACATGCTGGGCTGTCCTGTTTAGGTATACAACATTACCATTGTACTGTATATAACATCACCTTTGAACAACAACAACAACAACAACAATTTATTTATAACCCGCCATTGTCTTTTAAGGGAGGCAAACAGTAGATCAGTTAGCAAACTCAATTTATAGAGTGCTAATAGGACTCATGTTAAGTGTGGGATTCATGTAGCTGTAGTCTAACACCCCTCTCCCAAAATTTTCCAAGCTCTGTCCCTGCTAGAGAATCTTCCATCCTCTTCCACACTTTAATGTAGAATAATTTATTGGAGAGAGCCAACATGGTGAAGTAGTATGAGTGCTGGATTAAGAAACTGGGACAGCAGGATCCTTACTCAACTATGGAACCCCACTGGGTGATCCTGGGCAAGTCCTACTCTTTCAGCCTCAGAGAAAGTCCATGGCAAAACCCCTCTGAACAAATCATACCAAGAAAAACCCATAGCAGGTTCATCTTAGGGTTGGCATAATTCAAAAATGACATGCAGGCACACAACAACAAAAATGTATTTGATCCTCTTTCCTCTCCCTGCTCATTTTCAGGAATCAAATGTTCGAGATACTTCTCAGATGAACATTTTCTTCCCCCACATCACTGACATTAATGTTTTCGAAGGAACTCTTTTCTGAGCCTAGATGGTTGTGGTTCTGTGCATGTTTCCCCACCACTTTACATTGTACATTTTCAGACAAGGAGTCTCTTTGATGATGAAGTGCCCAGAACTAGCTGGAAAAGTTGCCAGCCACTTGACAAGTGAGAAATGCTCCTCAATAGCTGTATTGAGGAGCATCAGCTGGCCAGCAAGTTAGCATGCCTGCCAAAACAACCTGCAGCAGCCTGTCTTGATTAGGAACTACTTATGCCATGAAATGGTTTAGCTCAAGCTGCCCAGCCACGTGCCAATGCTTGGCGTGCATGCAGCCCCACGGGCTATGTGCTGTGTCTGCAGCTACATTGCATTGCTGCTGTTGTCATCATCAATTAACGCTTAAGCTAGTATGCTATTGCTATAGAGGCCTAACGTAGCACTAATATGTCTGCACAGGCACTCACTACAATAATACATCTATCTATCTCTCCATCAGGGCTTTTCAGGAAAGCTTAAGAATGTCAGCATCTTCAAATGTCGGACAGAAAAGATCCTATATACCAGAATTTTCAAATCCAGTGGCCTCTATTTGCATGAGATATTAGATTATAACCCCCACCATCCCCTGGTCATCACGAGACATGCTATCAGAGGGAAAATGTGAATTGCAACCCCATACATCTGGAGTGAAGCTGTTTGGGAAAGATGCTGCTATATCTAGCTTCCTAGTCATCCTGATTTATCAGTGTTTGTCACATCATGTTGTTGGGTCCAATTCTAAGGAACAGAATCACTGGAGGCTTTCAGCATTAAATATTTACAGACATAAGTATTAACATACATACAGGGTGAGCATAAATAAAGGTACAGCTTAATATTCCACAGACAGCCAAATTCACTGTCCCATATCAGGTCCATAGAAACAGCCAGCACTCAAAAATTGTTAGTTTACAGAACTCTTTCCATTTCTCTGTACCTATTCCCTGACCCAGAACTGCAGTTTCTATTGCTCCTTTTCACAGAGAGTCGATTACATCATTGTTAGCTAATGAGGAAGGTATTCCTCCTACCCCCTTCTCTGCTCAGTTTTTCCCATTCAGAACATTGCAGAGAAGGCTTGTATCAAGAAGCACCTCTAACAATTATCTACTGTTGAGAGCTATCACCTGAATATCCCAAGCCATTGACATTCCTTTTCAAGTCTAAAACCTCAGTCAGCTATTGTCCCAAGGCAAACCCACTGTTTGCAGAAAACTGATAGCAAAGCCTGAAAGAATATGTTCTCTTTCAAGTGGGTCCATTAGGACAAATAAAATGTTGTGGTTTGGGTGAGAAGGGGAATGTTTCAGAGTGGCACAAATTAAGTAGATCGGTTTTAATGGCGGTTGCTACTGCGATGTCCTACAGATGTTGGGGGTACAACTTCCTTACCTGTTACAATTCTGCTTATGGAGTTTGTAGTCCAACACATAATGCAAAATATATGCCTCGTTAGAAATGAACCCATATTGCTTTATTGTGCTTGCAAACATAATTTCTTAAAAGGAGGAATTTGCAAAAAATACCTTTTGAGACTGCTGAATAAATAAGCATATACAAAGTTAGGGGGAAACGCGGGGAGGGGGGAATAGTAAATCTTTATAAAAGAAGTAAAAGAGAATGGGACAAAAGGCACTGAAAAATATTAGTCCAAATGACCTTTCATTTTAGCATAATTGAATATACTTTAGGCTGTAAACCTATGCAACAGCCTTCATGAATTCAGCTGGATTTAAACAGAAAGAGATGCAGCTCATTCATCATCACTCAAAATAAACGTCTTGTCCAGTGATAGGAATCAAACATACAGCCCCTGAAATGCCAAATTTAAAGTGAATAACAACAACAACTCTCCTCCTCCTCCTCCTCCTCCTCCTCCTCCTTCTTTTTGGCCAACATCATTTGCAACCAAATGTTGGTTGCAAAACCCAGCACCAGCAATAAGCTCCCTTCACTGCAGCACCCAGAACAAGTTGTGCCCAGAAGTCACCTCCAAAAAAGGTGTTGCCAACCAGTCCCCATTTTTTCTCTGGCCTCTGAAACAGAGCCTTCCCTGCCTTCCCCACTCTATCTGGTCTATTTTTTCTGTTACTGCTGTCTTTACAGAAAAAGCTGTAACCAGATGCTGCCTCCAAAAAAGGAGCCTCATGGCCTCCAGTCCACAAAGCACACCATGAACAAGGATATATGTGATAATGTTGTTGTTTGCCTTTAAGTCATTTCTGACCTAAGGCTTGGGGTTTTCTTGGCAAGGTTTGTTCAGAGGAGATGTGCCATTGTCTTCCCCTGAGGCTGAGAGTATGTGACCTGCCCAGGACCACCCAGTGTGTTTTATGGCCAAGCATGGAATTGAGTCTTGCTCTCCAGAGGTGTAGTCCAACATTCAAACCACTGCACCATGCTGGCTCTTAGATGTGATACTAATGCAGATTTCACAAGTAATGTGTCTCATCCATGTACCAATCACACACAAGTTGGAAAGCACACACTCTTTAGCTTCACACACAACCAGTGTCAGAGTAGAAGGCTTACATCTGCGTAAACAAGCTCAGAATTGGGCTATAAATCTCCCTCATGCTTCGGACATATTTTTTTCCCTGAATTCTCTGTTGTAACTTTTAACAGATTTCATTCTCAGGCCTCAAGAGTGACACAGGAATGTAACCTGAGGGAGTGGCAAACAGGAATTTGACCCATGTGCATGGCCACCACCAGCCCCTAGCTAGTCAAAGGAAGCAATTACAATGTGCTCACACGACACGAGAGAGGAAAGACCTCTGAATATCATTAGCCAGAGTTGGTCATGTGGCAAACCCCCACCCTCTCTATAAACATTTCCAAGTCAGAAATGATCTTTACTCTGAATAGGGAACCCTTGCCTATTTACCTGGAACTTGCTTAAACGTGGGTGAAAAATACTTAGGAATTCATCCCAGTGATTTTGCTTACTTTCTCTCCCTCTTTTTCTTTCTCTCCACACACGCACACACACACACACACACACACACACACACATATATATATATATGGATGGAGACATACACATTGCGTCGGCTGATTTTATATATATAGATACACATTTAGAAATAATTACTATAATTAAAATCAGAGCGTGGAGGTAACTCATTAAAAATAAGAGTATTATTCGTTATACATTTTTAGAAACAAGTGCAACGTTGTTACTTGAAATATTACAGTAATAACATTAACATTTTGAGTCACGAGTACCATTTCTTCTTATTCTAATACCCTGTTAATGAGGGGTCATTTGGAGAGTTATTTATTTATGTATTTATTTATTGAGGGTTTTTAAAAAAATAAAAGTGCAAAGAATGTAATATGCTACTTTTTTAACAATTGGGATGGAAATGAATAACTTCTTTCCCAGAGTAAAACTAACATGTTAGCTGTAAAAGTATTATTTCCAACTTCTGATTTAAATAGCATTAGAATATATTGCTCTACAGTGGAGAAGACTCTGACCATTTACACTACACAATTATAGTACAGTGGGCCCTTGGTATTCTTTGGTGCTTGGTTTCAGAACCCCATGTGGATACCAAAATCCATGGATGCTCAAGCCCCATTATGACACGGTAAAATGATGTTCCTAATATGAAATGGCAAAATCAAAGTTTGCTTTTTGGAATGTATATATATATTTCTAATGTGCAGTCGAAGGCTTTCAAGCCTAGCATCCATAGTTTTTTATGGGTTTTTCGGGCTATGTGGCCATGTTCTAGAAGAGTTTATTCCTGTTGTTTCACCAGCATCTGTGGCTGGCATCTTTAGAGAAACATCAGGAATAAACTATTCTAAAACATGATGACTTAACCGCCCCAGAAACCACAAAAAAACATATTTCTAATATTTTCAAACCGTGGATGCTTAAATCTGTGGATAAAATATCTATTGCTATGGAGGGCTGACTGTACTTTCATTTAACTTTAACTGTCATGGTTCAATCATAAGGAAATCTGATGTTTGCAGTTTAGGAAGGTGTTTTTAGAATTCTCTGGCAGAGAGTTCTAGTGTCTCACCAAATACAAACTTCAGGTCTCCATGAAATGCAGCCATAGCAGGCAAAGTGAAATCACAGAACTATTATAGTACAGTGTGAGAGGGCCCTGGTGACCCACACATCTCCTCTGTTAGCTGCCCATGTGCTCACTGTGGATGAGCCACTCAAAGGCTCCTTTGCTTTCCCTTCCTTATTTTTAATATTTTTATTTAGATACAGAGAGAAAAACATATTTCATACACACACAAACAATCATACAATGGACCTTCCACATTCACTGGGGTTAGGGACGCAGGGCCCTGTAAAAGTCAGAAAACCACAAATTAAAAAACGCTAATTTTTTTTTACCAGAGAGAACAACTCTCTAGGAGACTCTAGATCCTCCACTGGATGTTGACCATGGAATTGTATTAGAGGACCTACAAATGCCTATGGTAGTGTTCTAAGAATCTTTAGGTCCACCAGTGCAACCTCTAGTGAAAGTTGGCCATAGAGTCATGCTTGATGACCTAAAGATACTTAGAGAGAAATCTGTGAATAATGAAATTTGCAAAAGTCAAAACCGTAAAGTTGGAGGACTGACTCTGTGTGTGTGTGTGTGTGTAATGTCAAATGAGACTGTTTTCGACTAAAATTCACAGAAATCCCCAGCTAGCATGACCACTAGCTATAGTCCACTTTCTAAGTTTTGTGTTGGAAACCTGAGGGAAAATAACTCAGAGCTGTATTTGTATATATAATGTGTGGCTCATAAAGTGTCATATTTTACTCCACCCTCTCAAGAAACATTTTTGTTTCTGGCTCTTGATGATAGATCTCAAACATAATTGATCCCATAAGCCAGGAGTAGGTCCAAACTTGTTTTAGAGGTAGTCTGAGAACACTGTGGCTGTTTAAACACCTTTAAAGTCCAAGGCAAGTGTTCCTAGCAGTTTCCAATGTCTATATATGAATATTTGTCTGCCTCAAGTAAGAATGCAATTCCTTTGAAATGTGTTCCAGGAAAGATATGGGTGTTTTCACAACAAGACTTATGGGACATGGGTCATATTCCTGGAAACAAATGTCAAACCCACCTTTGATGCTCTTCTCTATTTATTTAAAGAAGCATTTAATGAGTGTCAAGCTAAGAATGTCTGCTTCATATTTGCTACTTTTGTTCACACACTCCAGGCATGATCCCTCAAGGACTTATTAACTAAATTCTCTCAATGCACTATTGGCTCATTCTGGGTCTCTATGGTTTCTGAGTTGCCCTTTGTGTACATCTTAACACATGATGTAAAGAGAAAGACCAGCTTGCTGAAAACTTCTGTCTAGGGGAGAAAAACCTAAGTGGTACATGGGAAGCTCAATGTTGAAGGTTGTTTGCCTTATTTCCCATGAGATCCTTACACAATGTTACTCTTTTGTTTATAAGCTATTATTTCCATACTCTGTTTTGTACTACCATTTATTTGGTGCTGAATGTCTCCTCTACAAATATGAGATTTATTAAAGATGCAAAGTTTTATTCCCATGTTTGGCCTCCAGGACATACAACAGATTCTGCATCTACTGGAATATCGGTTCTGCAGAAACAAGAAACCTGTGAATGGCAAGAACTTTCTTTAGAGTGCAAGCTGGTTGGGGGAATCTGGGAATTTCACTCCAAAAAAGTAACTTTTCTAAGGTCTGTTAGTGCCACAGACAAATAAAAAGCTTTTGCACAGCCATTTATCCTGTAACTCCAAACTAACCTCAGCAAAAATAACCAAATGCTCTTTGAGCTTTCTAGCTTCCTTGGGATCAACTCTGAACCTTGCTCTTTGCCTTTGCCTTAACTGTTATATTCTCTTCACCTTTATATATTGCTTATATTAGCATATATGCCATACTATTGGCTGTGACTCATATTAGCCAATTTCTTTGGTATGAAGACAATGCTACAGCCCTTCCCACTCACTCTCCCACTCTCACCCACATACTGCAAATGCTTCCCTGTGATCCTCTTTCAAACCACTATGTGTGATAGGATATTTCATACTCATTCAGATAACTTGTCTCTTGGGCTCATTTTCTGCTATTTACCACTATTATCCGCAAAAGAAGTTATACATTCATTATCAGTTTGTATGTTAATGATTTCAACCAGAATCCTAGCAGATTTATCAAGATTCTAAAACAATAAAATGAAAATAAATGTTTAACAGACATGTGAAACATTAACCATTTTAAAAATGATAACATATATAACCAATATCAGCCCGAATCCAGCTCAGGCATATGCACACTTAAGCCATGCTATTTCAAAGAGGTTTAAGCGAGCACAACTGAACACTATTGTCTTTCCTAATGTCTGTTTATATTTTTTTCCTAATTCATTTTTTTTAAATAGAGACTCAAGAGTTTTAAAATTCTAATGTTTTATAAATCAGACCAAGGCCCTATACAGACTGGCCTGAAAGGCTGGCCTGTGGGCGGAGTTGGGGTGTTGCATCCAGATGATGCATGCCCTGACTCTGCCCCCAGAGCGCCATGATGCCATGTGCCATTCCACATGGTGTACGGCATCATAGCACTCCTCTGGTGCAACGTCCAAAATGACACAGCGCTGAAGGAGTGCCATATAGCCGCATCTTCACAGCTATGGCACCCTTTCAAGGGCGCAAAAAGGAGCCGCAGTTTGTGGCTCCTTTTTGCACCCCTGAAAAGCTGCTTTGGGGCCACAGCGTGAGGTTGCCGCTGTCCCAGTCGGGCAAGGAGAGGGGTGGCGAGCCATCTGTCAAGCCCCTCAGGAGTTAATTGATTCTCTTTAAGAAGAGAAATATGTTTTGCCCCTGAATCTTAAACTAAAATAAGCCCAAAAGACATTTTTCTGAAGGAGTAAGGGGTTCCTTCTAAAAAAGATAGGTTGCCTGCTGGGTGGCTGCTGGAAGGAATGAAGGAAAAACATTGGAACCCATTTATGGCTTCATTTATCTTAGGATCCATAATTAAATTTGGAATAGTTCTCCAAATTTCCCCTCCTAATTGGATGAAAACATAATTCTACAATTTTTTTTAGTTCTAGGATCTAGACCCTTGTATTTTGTGAGCACAATGGCTGACACCACTTGGTATTGCATCTGAAGAAGTAGGTTTATATCTACAGAAGCTCATGTGAAAAAACTAGTTGGCCTTAAACGTGCTGCTACATTTTCCTTTCTTCTTCTTTCCTCTTCCTTCCTTCTTTTCATAGAATCATAGAGTTGGAAGACACCACAAGGGCCATCCAGTCCAACCCCCGCCATGCAGGAACAAAGCATCCCTGACAGATGGCCATCCAGCCTCTGCTTAAAGACCTCCAAAGAAGGAGACTCCACTACACTCTGATGGAGTGTGTTCCACTATCAAACAGCCCTTACTGTCAGGAAGTTCTTCCTAGTGTCTAGGTGGAATCTCTTTTCCTGCAGTTTGCATCCATTGTTCCCTGTTCTAGTCTCTGGAGCAGCAGAAAAAAGCTTGTTCCTTCCTCAATATGACATCCCTTCAAATATTTAAACAGGGCTATCATATCACCTCTTAACCTTATCTTCTCCAGACTAAACACCCCCAGCTCCCTAAGTCATTCCTCATAGGGCATGGCTTCCAGGACCTTCACCATCTTAGTTGCCCTCCTTTGGACCCGCTCCAGTTTCTCCACATCCTTTTTGAATTGTGTTGCCCAGAACTGGACACAGTATTCCAGGTGGGGCCTGACCAAAGCAGAATAGAGTGGCACTGTTAACTTCCCTTGATCTAGACGCTATACTTCTATTGATGCAGCCTAAAATAGCATTGGCCTTTTTAGCTGCCTCATCGCACTGCTGATTCATGTTCAACTTATGGTCTACTTGGACTCCTAGATCCCTTTCACACGTAGTTTCATTCAGCCAGCTGTCCCCCATCCTATATCTGTGCATTTCATTTTTCTGCCCTAAGTGCAGTACCTTACATTTCTCTGCACTGAATTTCATTTTGTTAGCTTTGGTCCAGCTTTCTAGTCTATTCAGGTCATTTTGAATTTTGATCCTGTCCTCTGGGGTATTAGCTACTCCTCCTAATTTGGTTTCATCTGCAAATTTGATAAGTATACCCCCAATTCTGTCATCCAAGTCATTAATAAAGATGTTGAATAGCACTGGGCCCAGGACCGAACCTTGTGGCACCCCACTGGTCACTTCTCTCCAGAATGAAAAGGAGCCATTGTTGAGCACCCTTTGGGTTCGGGCGGTCAACCAGTTACAAATCCATGTAACAGTTACCTTGTCTAGCCCACATTTTACAAGCTTGTTTGCAAGAATGTCATGGAGAACCTTGTCAAAGGCCTTACTGAAATCAAGATATACTATATCCACAGCATTCCCTTCATCTACCAAGGTGGTAATTCTATCAAAAAAAAGAGATCAGGTTTGTTTGGCATGACTTGTTTCTCTGAAACCCATGTTGACTTTTTGTGATTATGGCATTGCCTTCTAAATGTTCAGACTCTCTGTTTACTTGTAGGACTGCAACTGGGAAAACCTTTGGGAGCAAACACATTCCCATTTCAGGCACCAGTGTCTAAGGAACTCTTCCCTTCTCGAAATGGTGGCATACTTTTTATGACAACTTCTTTTCTTTTTCCATACAAGTCAAAAGGAAGAGCAATACATTCAGCTGCATGGCTGGATGAAAAAAATCACAATGACCAATAAATTAGTGTGAGGAAAGATTTCAGGGCCCTCTCTTGCCCCATGGAGCAAATGCTTTCAACTGATTAGTACAAGACGAAGGGAAAGATCTAGTTAACTGTGGCTTCAGGGGAAAACTGTGGACACATGCTGCATGGTGTTCATTCCTTGGGGAAAATGCTCAAAATCCCATCCTAAACCATCAATGGAATTTAATTCCTAACACCCAAACAAGTGAGTATAGGATTACAGTCCCACATACTTAGTCGGTCTTGTTTCATCCATAATGCTATTGTTTTGTGAAGTGTTGTCTACATTAGTTCCTCACTGATGTTACCCACTAAATGATTGACTATAGCTGTGAAATAGACACTCATTTAAAAACAAAAATCTTGAAAATAACAGAACATGGGAACAACTTGTTCACTGATGGTGCTGTATAAATTGATGATGATGATGATGATGATGATCATGATGATCATGATGATGATGATACTTCACAAATATTGATATCACCTATAATGTATTAATCTTGGCGGAGGTAATGAGGATAATTTTTTAAATTTATTTTTATTAGTTTTTTTAATCATATAAAAATACATTAATACCAGTTATACTCATACAACACCAACAAGCAAATAAACATATATCATATATACTGAAAAGACCAGACAAAACAAAGAATATTTCCCATTCATTCCCATACCCACACATTTGTTACTTCCTTACTTATGACTTGGAATTGTTTTTAAACAAATCTCAACAAATATCAGTTATTCAATCAAATTAAATCTTCTTTCCTCCTTTTCTAACACAATAGCATGTTTAATTGAAACCTTCGATAAACTTTAATACACAAAAAGAATTTTTTTTAAAATTTAATATTTACTACTTGATCTAAAATTTTCCCCCACTTTTCTTGAAAATAGGAAATTATTTCTTCCCAGTCTTTTTTATATATAGTGATGCTTTCATTTCTTAATCCTCTAGAAAGTTTGTTCATTTCCAGGAAGTCTAGGAGTTTGAGAGACCATTCTTCAGTTGACGAAATTTCTTCTTTCTTCCATTTCTTTGCGTAGATTACTCTTGCCGCTGATAACATGTAAAAAAATGTTTTACCCACTTTTTTCTCTATATCATCATTAGTATATATAAAAACAAAAAAAAATTCAAAAAATGTTTGATTGCAAAGTAAATTTGCTTCCAATTTTTTTCACTTTTTCACATATCCACCACATGTGGAAAATAGATCCTTTATCTTTCCCACATTTCCAACATAGGTTACTATAGTTTTTATACATTTTATACAATATGTCTGGTGTTAAATATCATCTAAAGTAAGTCTTATATAAACTCTCTTTCACATTTTGACTGCAAATATAACTCAACCTCCTCTTCCAAGTACATTCCCACTGATCAAAATCAAGAGTGTAACCAAAGTTCTGTGACCATTTGATCATGTTTTTTTTTAACCACCTCATCCTCCTTAAATATTTTTAAAAGACATTTGGATAGTAAAGCTTCTTTATTTGAGAATATTTCTCCCTCTAGTTCTGAGTTATTTGTACCGATTCCTTCAATTTTTTTATCCATTGTGTACCTTTCCTTTAATTGTTTATAGAAAAACCAAGTACAGTCAATTCCTTCCTTTCAATTCTGGCGATTTCATTTTAGGCTCCTTGTTTGAGATTGTAATGATATAGTAATTTTATATGATTATCATAATTTTTCAGGAAATGAAAATCTAAAAAGAAATTGGGTGGTATTTATATTGAGGAGAGACATAGCAAAAGCCATCAAAGGATATGATGCAAAGACTGACCAAATCATGTCAATAAGACTTCATGAAAAACCCATCATCAATATAACCTTAATATATGTTTATGCTCCAACTACAGGGGCAGAAGAAGAAGATGCTGAAATATTTTATGCTGGATTCCAGGAGGAAATTGATCACACACCAAAAGAGGACTTCTTGTTAATCAAAGCCAATTGGAATGCAAAAATAGGAAACAGAGCAGAATCTAAAATTGTAGAAAGATTTAGCCTAAGATCAAGAAATGAAATAGGAGACAAACTGACTGAATTTTTGCAAGGCCAACAATTTGTTCATTGCAAACACATGCTTCAAGCAACCCAAGAAGAGATTGCATACATAGATCTCACCTAATGGGCAATACAGAAATCAAATAGACCACATAACTGGAAAGATGGAGACACTAATTCTCTGCACAAAAACAAGACCAGGAACAGATAGTAGCAAATCATTAACTAGAATACAACTAAAGAAACTAAACCAACCATCATGCCAAACCAACTAAACCAACCACTAAACCAACCATTATGCCAAAATACAAACTGAAGAACATCATTGTAGAATTTAAAGTTAATGTAAATAGTAGATTTGCACTTTTAAGCCTAATGCTAGACTTAAGTCAGGCACATTGTCAGGGAGGAATGCAAAAAGGCACTGTTTGCAGCCAAAAAGGAAGAGAAGCCTCAGTGAATGGCAGGTGAAACTCTTCATGCAGTTAAGGTCAGACAAGAAGCAAAAGGTGACAAAAATAGAGACAGAATGCAACTGTTTAATGACTTGTGAGCAGGGACAAGGAGAACTACTGTACTATAATAATCAATACACAGAAATAGAAGGTGACAACAACATAGGAAAACAAGAGACTTCTCCCACAATATCCAAGAAATCAAAGGGAAAATTAAACCAAGAGAGGGGATGCTGTATGAGCAGCAGGAGAACATATTACATGACCAAGTAGAAAAAAGACAATGGAAATAATACACGGAAGAACTGTATAAAAGGGATGAAAGGACGACAAATTCATTTGAGGAAGAACCATGAAAACAAACCTCCAGTTTTAGAAACTGAAGTGACAGCTGCACTAAGAGCACTTGGTAGAAGTAAATCACTAAGAACAGATGTCATACCAATAGAGCTGCTTCAATTAGCAGAGACAGAGTCTTCTCTAGTTCTAACTAAAATCTGTCAAAAAATATGGAAAATGAAACAATGGCCTACAGATTGGAAACACTTGATATACATTCTAATCCCCAAGAAAGGGGACACCAGAGATTGCTGAAACCAAGGGACCACTGCATTAAATTCCCATGGAAGCAAAGTGGTGTTCAAAATTCTACAACAAAGACTTTTATTGTATATGGAGTGAGAAATGCTAGCATCCAAGCTAGGTTCAGGAAATGAAGAGATACTAGGGTGATCCCTTGTGCCTCTCATACATTGGATAATGGAGAGCACCAAAACAATTCAAAAGAAAATCAGGCTGTGCTTTATAAATTATAGCAAAGCCTTTAATTGTATAGGTCATGAGAAATTATGGATCATTCTTTTAAAAATGGGCATGCCACATTTGATTGTCCTGATGTTTAATATGTATTCAGGATGAGAGACTACTGTTAGAAAAGAATATGGAGAAATGGAATGATTTCTAACTAGCAAGGGGGTCAGTAAAAGCTGTATTTTATCACCCTATTTGTTTAACTTGTATGCTGAACATATCATATGTAAAGTGGAATTAGGTTTGGAGAAAGGAAGCCTAAAATTGGAGATTTACGATATTAAAATTACACCATACTATTGGCAGAAAATTGCAAAGACTTGGGGAAATTACTAAAAATAGTTAAGGTGAGTTTACAGTTGAACATTAAGAAAATAAAAATAATTAAAACAGCTGATCTACATAGCTGCGAAAGAGACAATGAAGACAAGGAAACAGTTCAAGATTTTCCATATCTTGGCTCAGCCATTAATCAGAATGGAGACTGAGTCAAGTAATTAGAAGACTAGGACTTGTAAGGTGTTAGCACACTGTGCATACCCCACGCTATATTTGAGGTCTCCATATTTTTGTATCTGGAGCCAGCATGTTTTTAAGAGGCCACAATGATCTTTGGAACACTAGGTGTATTTCCAATGAGAAAGGAGTGAAGATGTGAAAACATGCGTATGACCCAGGTAATGCCTACAATCAAAGCTAAATAGATGTGCTCTTTCCTCACCTGGAGAACTTTTGCATTTCCTCTTGCACCAAGAGACAAAGGAGGTCTCATTGCACCAAAGCAGTTAGCCAGCTCTTTCTGGCTACCTCCCATTGTGCTCCCAACCAACGGTCCATCCCATCCTAGGGTTGTTCTCATCCAATCACTGTTTTTGTTACCATAAAGTTAAACCCATAAACCAGTCCAGAATCCCATTGTCAGTTCTTGGGAAAGCCATCAGGTCTTTGTTACAGTGGTAGAGATCATCACCTGAAACACACCCCCACAGACTATCTATCAGGTATAAGTATCAATCCCAAATCTAGCCCTGTGTGTGCATAGAGAGTCTTCTTTGCTCCCTGTTTCCCCTCAGACCCTAGTTTGAGTCACTCCCACTTTCCATGGTATACTCTTTGGACAGTTAATTATCACCCCTCTGTACGCCTCACACTCCACTATCAGATTTCCACATTTCCATTTTGATTAGCTCTGAATGCTGTGTCTGTTTGAATTACTATCTTGTGTTTGCTTGCACCCTTGCCTATTTCTTAACTAAATCTTCTTCATTCAACTTGGAGACCTTCTCAGTGAGTACTGGTATACACAGATGCCAAGAGTCCTATAGTTACTCAGCCTCTTGCAAAGCTTAAGCTATTCTCCCCAACATTTAAAGAGAAGCTCACACATTTGGTGGGGACCCTCCAGTCCCCCACCTTTGTTTGGGTAACAAAGGTCAGCTATGAAGGAACTAGACAAGAACCTGAAGTGTAAAAATAGATTATTGAATATTAAAATTGTCCCTGCCATAGTATTTCCCATTTCTATGTATGACTGTGAAAGCTGGACAGTGAATAAAGCTGACAGGAAGAAAAGCAATGAATCTGAAATGTGGACCATCAGCTTTGAGTCATTGTGTAGTGCAGTAGTTTGAACATTGGACTATGACTCTGAAAAGAACAGATTGAATCTCAGCCATGGAAACCCACTGTGCACTGTGTGACTTTGGGCAAGTCACACAGTCTCAGTGGATGGCAATGGCAAAGCCCCTCTGAAGAAACTCGCCACGAAAACCCTGTGATACATTCACCTTAGAGGCGCCATAAGTCAGAAATGACTTGGAGGCACAACACACATACACACACAGAGCATCAGCTTTAGCTGACTTTTTATTTGCCCAAATATGAAAATGCAGTATCTCCAGGCAACAAGAACTTATCTCAGCAAATATGTTTTAATTCTCCATAACAAAGAACAACTATGCATTTTAAAGGCAAAACAATAAAAAAGAGGGAATCTGGAAGGCCTTAAGGTAAACAATCATCCTGATGCTCTCTACTGCAGAGTAATTCTTGAAGCAATGGCAGCAAATTCCACTGAATCACTTGGTTTTAATTCTTGACAATTATGTTTAAATTTAAATCTACTACATAAAGACAATTTTGGCCAGGAAGACTTCCTCCTCACAATCAAAGAAGTTGGGACAATAAAAATTAACAAAACATATGACTATTTATGATAAAGTTTCCTTCCCACAGGACAAATATATCCTTTTTAGCAGCTCTCCCCAAAACGGTGACCTTGAGATTTGGGTTGGTTACTTTATGTTCCAGCTTCTCTCCAATGATCTGAAGTTGTTGCACATAGCTCCGCATCCAGTCACAACAGATGTGTGGAGTAAATCAGGCTGAGTGTCTGTCCCTAGCCCTAGGTCACCTAGTAAGTTTCATGTCTCAGTGAGTACTCTTTTTAGAGGAAACCATCTAAGACTGCTTTGCTGTTTGTTTTAGAGAATCATAAAGTTGGACGAGACCACAAGGTCCATCCAGTCCAACCCCATGCCATGCAGGAACTCACAATCAAAATACTCTCAGCAGATGTCCATCCAGCCTGTTCAAAAAGCTCCAAAGACAGCGACTCCACCACTCGCCAAGGCAGAACAATTTTTACCATCAGGACGTTCTTCCTAATGTTGAGGTGGAATCTCTTTTCCTGTAGTTTGAATCCATTGCTTCATGTCCTAGTCTCTAGAGCAGCAGAAAACTAGCTTTTTTCCAGACTATGCACCATTTTGGTTGCCCTCCTCCTCTCTTCTATGAAGAGCCTTTCCGAAAAATACAAGGAATCCAGCGTAATGATAACTTTTATAAACACCTGTATTGTTTTACATTTTTAACCTTCCCATATAATATATAAAAATGCATATGATGTTGCTCTGTCTTTCTGATTTAGGAATCTGTGAATATTAAAATAATGTTCTTAATAAAATATAGGTTTGTTTGTCCTCATATAATTATTTTAATGTGTGTCCTATTTTCATGCTTACACCAAGATAGACAAATTAAATAATATACAATAAGCTGTCGTTGTTGTGTGCTTTCAAGTTGTTTTTGACTTATTACAACACTACGGTGAACCTATCATGAGGGTTTCTTGGCAAGTTTCTTCAGAGGGGATTTGCCATTGCCATCCTCTGGAGCTGAGAGAGCGTGACTTGCCCAAGGTTACCCATTTGAACCCTGGTCTCCAGAGTCATAATGCACCCTCAAACCACTACACCACACTGGCAGTTAGCTTTGACTTGATACAATAACAGGAAAGTTAAAAGCATTTATAACAATAAAATCACTGGGATTGCGGAAAAGCCTTTTATAAGTAAGCCCCATGAAAGTATGTGTAAAATATACATGGGGTGAGGGGAGTTTCCCAGTAGAAAATAGATAATTAATTAAATAGACACCCTCAAGCCTTGCCATTCAACAACAGAACAAATACATAGATTAACATGCAAATTGCTTCCTCTCAAGCAACAGCAAATATACCTCACTCTCTTCCATGCCAGCATTCTCTGAAGATGCCAACCACAGCTGCTGGGAAAACATCAGGAACAAACTCTTCTCGGACTGAATTACTTCTGCAATGTGTCTTGGACCTAAATTGCAGGGACCACGTGAGTTGTGTGAAAATTGCTGTGATGCCACTACCACCCCAAGTTGTTCAACTCCCGCAACACACAAGGAGAGAAAGAAAAACCTATCTTGTGTCTGTGCATGCAAATGTTTCCTCCTTATTTTTTATATTCTGGCCTTTGTTGACTGTATTGTCAATTGACTGTATTGCAAATTGTAATTTATTTGATTTGTATTGTAATTTGGAAGTTTATTTGATAGCATTGTATGTTATTTGCCTATTGTTGTACCTGTATTGTATTTGTTTTTGTTACAATTTTATAGCTTAATTTATTTTATATTGTTTCTGTTTTAGGACTGGGATGGCGGGTTGTCTAGGGATTAATTCTGAATTTTATTTGATTTATATTGCTATCTTGTACTTTATTTGATCTTTAATTGATTTATATTGTATTGTAGTTTTTTACTGTTATATTGTATTTTATTGTTGTAACCCACCCTGATTCTACGTGATTGGGCAGGCTATAAATAAATCTTTATATTGTTATTGTTGTTGTTGTAAAAGTTTGACCCCTGAGATTGTTGAAAAAGTTAACCAAGACTCTACTAAATTTGTTCTCATTGGTGTAATTTACAGGACAGCTGAAATCACTGTAATCCACACTAAGAGTATTCATTTTAAACAGATAAAGCAACCTTTTAATCTTCACATACATATTCCCCGACCTCAGAAGCAGCAGTATATGCATTTTTCATCTCCGTCAAGGAAAGGTTAATCTTTTTAAATTACTTCAAGCCACCTTGAATCCCATTTTGAGAGAAAGGCAGGATATAAATTCAGTAATACGTACATTCGTATGTTATGTTTTAATAGGTTTTAAGTGTTTTAAACTCTTTTAAAGCATATTTTAATAATTCTGATGTTAATTCCTTTTTAATTTTTGTAAATTAATGTAAAATAAATGGTAACATATATTTGTAAATTTTAGCAGCATCTTTGTTGGATTATTGTATGCTCCCCGGAATCCCATTTTGAGGAGAAAGGCGGGCTATAAAGTTAATAAATAAATAAAATGTGTTGTTGTCGTTGTGTCCCTTCAAGTAGTTTCTGACTTATGCCAACTCTAAGGCAAACCGCTGAGCCAGTGTGATGTAGTGATTTGAATGTTGGCCTACAACTCTGGAGACCAGAGTTCGATTCCCAACTCAGCTATGCAACACACTGGGCGGATCTTGGGCAGGTCACAGGCGCTCATCTTCAGGGGAAAGCAATCAGCAAACCTCCTCTGAACAAATCTTGCCAGGAAAAACCCACGATAGGTTCACTTTAGGGTTGCTTTAAGTCAGAAACGACTTGAAGGTACACAACCACAAAGTCCAACATTCAAACCACTAAACCACGCTGGCTCTCAAAGTGGCCTTGCTATGGGGTTTTGCAGGGTGACCATATGTCTTCCTTTTCCAGGACATGTCCTACATTTCAACCTTCCGTCCAGGAGGAATTTGAAAATTTCCTCCATGTTGTGCATAACTCAGAAGCATGAATTTATATTAGTGTTTTTAGCTTTTATTTCTTAAACATCCTACACTTTGTGGTGCCTTGTCCACCCTTTTGTGGTTAGGACATCTGGTCACCCTGTTTAGATGTGGTTTGGCGCTGCCCTCCTGAGCCTGAGAGAGTGTGACTTGACCAAGGTCACTTTCATTTTATTTTTTGGTTTGTAAAATTTCAGTTCATTAAATTATTTGTAGTTACTCTCTGCATGTTCTCCAGTTATTTTTTGTTCATTTTTCCCCCATTATATTTGGTACCTACATGGTTTCCCCCAATTTGTTAGGCGTGGTCCTACATCTTGTGGTGCCATGTCCTCCTTTTGCAGTTAGGACATCTAGCCACCCTGTTTTGAGGTGGTTTGCCATTGTCTCCCTGTGGCTGAGAGAGTGTGACTTGCCCAAAGTCACCCAGTGGGTTTCCATGGCCGATGCAGAATTCGAACCCTGGTCTCCAGTCATAATCTTACACCCAAACAACCACACCATGAGCCGAGAAGTCTCCCTCACAACTTTCTCACAATGGCCTCAAATGACCAGGGTGACCTGATGTCATAAACACAAAGGAGGACAAGGCACTGCAAAATGTAAGGCATACTACTGAAAGCTAAAACTCTAATATAAATAAAAATTGATGCTTTTTAGTCATGCTCAAAATGGAGGACACTTTGGAATTCCTGCTGAACAGAAAAGGCTGACATGGAGGAGAGGTCTCGGAAAAGGAGGAACTCTGGTCACCCTGTGTGTTAATTCACGCTTCCTGGTCCTGCTCAAAATGGAGGATATTTGAGAATTCCAATAAACAGTGAAATGGAAAACAGGTCCCAGAAAAGGGGGACCTCTGGTCACCCTGAATAAATGTGAATTCACGCTTCTAAGTCCTGGTCAAAATGGAGGACATTTGAGCATTCCTCCTGGACAGAAAAGTTGACATGGAAGACATAGCCTGAAAAAGGAGGACCTCTGGTCCGTATAAATGTTAATTCATGCTTCTTAATCCTGCTCAAAATGGAGGGTATTTGAGAATTCCAGAAAAGGCTGAAAGGGAAGACAGATCCTGGAAAAGGAGGCCCTACGTCACTCTTTTTAGTCCTGCTCAAAATGGAGGATGTATGGGAATTCCTCATTGACAGAAAAGGCTGAAATGGAGGAGAGCTCCTGGAAAAGGAGGGCCTCTTTCTAGTCCTGCTCAAAATAGAGGACTTCTCTCAAGTCCGCCTTTCCCTCGCCACCAAGGAGACCTGGGCTGCATCCACACTGGACAAATAACCCGTTTCCATACCACTTTAACTTGTTGTCTGACTCACTGCTATGGAATTTTGGGAGTTGGGAGTATGTTGTGGGGCCCAGACGGGACCTTTAGAAGCAATGTATGGCTCAAGGCTATGGAATTCTGGGAGTTGGAGTATGTAGTGGGGCCCAGAAGGGACCTTTAGAAGTAATATCTGGCTCAAGGCTATGGAATTCTGGGAGTTGGGAGTATATTGTCTGGGTCACTTGCTATGGAATTCTGGGAGTTGGGAGTATGTTGCCTGGGTCACTTGCTATGGAATTCTGGGAGTTGGGAGTATGTTGCCTGGGTCACTTGCTATGGAATTCTGGGAGTTGGAGTATGTTGTGGGGCCCAGAGCGGAGCTCTGCTCCGCTCTGGGCCCACAACAAACTCCAACTCCCAGAATTCCATAGCCTTGAGCCAGAAAGAGTGTTAAAGCGGTATGAAACCGGGTTATTTCTCCAGTGTGGATGCTCAGGAACAGACAATATACCCTTTGTCCTCCTTTCTTCCCTCCCTCAGGAGGAACATTATTATTATTATTATTATTATTAATAATAATAATAATAATAATAATGTGAGTCTAGAAAAGGGAGAGAGAGTGAGGACTGAGGAGGAGAGAGGCAGGAAGGGCGCAGCCAGGCTGCCAGCCTCGCCCTGCTTCTCTAACGTTGCCTCAGTCAGTCAGTCAAGAACACACTAGCAAGAGGCGTGGCTTGTGCGCATGCGCCAACCGTCCCTCTCTGCAGCAGTAGCGGAGGGCGCGTTCTCGCGCTTAGAAGAACACACTAGAGCAGGGCTTTCAAGGGCGTGGTGGTGGTGCTGCTGCTGCTGTGTCTGAAGCGGGCGCGCATGCGCAGACCGGCGCGCGCTCTTTTTTTTTTTTTTTCTATTTGCGGCGGCGGTTGGCCTGGCAAAGCTAGAAGAAGGGTAGGCGCGCGCGCGCGTGCGTATGCGATTGGAGGAGGAGGAAGCGGAAGGAACGCGGCGAAGGGATAATATCTATATATGAGAGAGAGAGAGAGAGAGAGAGAGAGAGAGGGGGGGGAGGGGCTGAGGAGGGAGGAACAGCGTGGGCGCCCAGCTCGAGGCCGCGCGCGCGCTCTCTCTGGCTCGCGGTTGCCATGGCGCCGCTTGACGTCACGGGCCCTTGTGTGTGAGGGGGGGGGCTTCGCTGCTCCGCGTTGATTGGCGGAGAGAGAGAGAGAGAGAGAGAGAGACCAGTGTGAAGGAGCGAGCAGCAGCAGCAGCGAAAGCGAGGCTGCAGCAGCGGAGGAAGCCCCACAGAACCTTTTTCTCTCTGTGTCTTTAAACTCGACCCCGCAGGTAGGTAACCTGAGGTAGAAAATGTCCGTTTCCCCTTCCCACTCATCATCATCATCATTATTATTATTATTATATATGATTCGAGGCAGGATTCGAACCCTGGCCGAATGAGGAAAAAAGCGTTGCTTGAGGGAAAGGGGAGGGACGCCATTTTGGGAAGGGGATGAATAAGGAGAATGGTCGCCATTTGCGGCCCTCTCCCTTTTGGGTGTGGCCTCCCCCGCGTTGGCTGCGTCCACACTGGGGGGATAACCCGCTTTGGGAGCGCTTTAACTCGTTGTCTGGCTCGCTGCTATGGAATTCTGGGAGTTGGAGTTTGTTGTGGGGCCCGGAGGGCCCCACAACAAACTCCAACTCCCAGAATTCCATAGCAAGCGAGTCAGACAACGAGTTAAAGCGCTCCCAAAGCGGGTTATCCCCCCCCCCAGTGTGGACACTGTGTGTGGGTTTTGTGAGGGTCTGATTTTGGGGGGGAAGATCAGGTTTTTTTGGTGGGGGAAGGTTTGAAAGGGAATAAGTGGGTTTTGGGGAGGAAAATAAAGCTTTAGGGGAGGATAAAAGGGTTTTGGGGGGGATAAGGTGGGTCAGATTTTTGGGGGGTCAGGGGTATTTTGGGGGGGAATAAGGTGGGGTCAGTGTGAATAATAAGGTGGTTTTTTGTTATGGGGGGGTGATCAGAGAGAGAACCAACGGCCGAAGAAACCGCCTCCTGGGCTTCCCTTCCATCATCCTCCTCCTCATCCTCCTCCTCACCATTTTATTATTTTCCTTTCTCTCTTCCCTGTTTCTGCATCCCTCTCCCTCCCTCCCTCCTTCCTTCTTTTCTCTTTGGGGCGGAGGAGGTGAGAAAGAGAGAAGGAAGGAAGGAAGGAAGGAGGGGGATTAAGAGAAGGCGCCCAGAAGAAGTGGGCTGGGCTCTGCTGACTGACACGGATCCGCCATGACAAAGAGCAGCCCAGAGACAACGGATCATCATCATCATCATCATCATCATCACCATCATGTCGCTGGGAGAAAAGGAAGGGGGACACATAGAAACACAGTGGCTGCATCCCACACTGAAGAGGTGACCCGGTTTGGCAGCGCTTTGGCTCTCTGTCTGGGCCGGCGGCTATGGAATTCTGGGAGCCGGAGTTTGTTGTGGGGCCTTAAGGCCCCACAACAAACTCCGGCTCCCAGAATTCCATAGCCGCCGGCCCAGACAAAGAGCCGAAGCGCTGCCAAACCCAGTGCGGCAACACACACACAGCCGGGGAGTCACGCCTCGTGGCCGCCTGGCTGCCGTAGTCTGTAAAATGCTGCAGAAATGATCCACCTGACTTCCCCCCCACACCTTATTTCACCTCCCCCCCAAAAAACCTGACCCACCTTATTCCACCGATCCACTTTATTCACCCCCCCCAAACCTAGCCCATTCACTGCCCCCTCCGAAAGAAAACCTGACCCACCTTATTTCCCTTCCAAACCTGACCTGCCTTATTCAGCCCGCAAAACCCAGCCCGCCTTAACCCTGCCCCAAAATCTGACCTACCTTATTCCACCCTCCCCCCCAAAAGAAACCTAAACCATTTTATACCCCCAAAACCTGACCCACCTTACCTTACCGTCCCCCAAAATCTGACACACCTTATTCACCCCCCCCAAAAAAAACCTACCCCACCTTGTTCGTCCCCCCCCCCACCAAAAAAACTCGACCCATTTTATCCTCTTCCAAAACCTGACCCGCCTTATTTTAATTGCCCAGTTTGAGACTGGATTATTTCTGCACTGCGCTTTGGACCTTAAGTCTCAAGGGGGCTACAGCATCTCTTTACATGCTTTCAGTTAGGTACAAAACGCACTGCAAAAAAATAATCCAATTTGAGACTGCTTTAACTGCCTTGGCTCAATGCTAGGGAATTCTGGGAATCGTAGTTTATTGTGCCACTAGAGCTCTCTGAAGAAGAAGACTAAATGCCTCGCCAAACTACAGTTCCCAGATTTCCCTAGCATTGAGCCAGGGCAGTTAAAGCTGTCTCAGAAACCTGGAATAGTTCTGTTTTGGAACTGTAAAATCAGTATGTAAAGAGATCTTGTAGCCGCTCTGAGACTAAGGTGCAAAGCACACTGCAAAAATAATCCAGTCTGAGACCCCTTTAACAGCCTGGCTCGTTGCTAGGGAATCCTGGGAATTGTAGTTTATTGCACCACTAGAGCTCTCTGACAGAGATGGGTAAATGTCTCACCAAAGTACAGTTCCCAGAATTCCCTAGCATTGAGCCAGGGGAGCTAAAGCAGTCTCAAACGAGATTATTTTTTCAATGTGTTTTGGACCTACCTGAAAGAAAGAAATTGGCAGCATGAGCTTTTGTAGACTTAAGTCTGCTTCCTCAGATGCATTTGGAAATGGGTTCTGAAATCACATGATTATCTCCTTGGTATCCACTGGGGGTTTGCTTCCAGGATTCCCCCTCCCTCAGTACCCAAATCCATGGAGGCCTAACTCCTGTTATATGCCATGGCATAGTAGAATGGTGTCCTTGTCCCTAATTTGCTCCAGTGGGTTGAGGGACTCTACTAGTGATCTAAGGGTGTGGAGGTACAGAGAGAAGGAAGTCCACTTTCATAATTATAGTTCTCCCTCCCAAAATCTAGCTTGACCAAAATCTAGGGACTCAGTACAATCAGTCACAATGTTGAAACACTAGAGGGGAAAGAGAAAGAGAGAGAGAGAAACCTTTTCCCTCCCTAAAGACAGAGTTCTGTATCGACTGGGGTTTTGTTCCAGGATCCTCCATGGATACAAAGATCTGTGTATGCTTAAGTCCCATTAAATACAGTGGCATAGTAAAATGGTGTCCCTTGTCCCCAATTTGCTTCAGAGGCTTGAGGGACTCCCCAGTTGGGTATGGATGTGCAGAGGGAAGAAAAATCCACTTTCACAGCTAATACTTCTTCCCAAAATCTAGTTTGACCAAAGTCTAGGGATTCAGTATAATCTGTCACAATGTGGAAATACTAGAAAGAGAAATCTTCTCCCTCCCCAAATGCAGAATTAAATTACAGTGGGCCCTTGGTATCCACAGAAGTTTGGTTCCAGGATCTCCTGTGGATATTAAAATCTATGGATGTTCAAGTCCCATTAAATACAATGGCATGAGTGAAATGGTGTCCCTTATACAAAATGGTGGCATCAAGGTTTGACTTTTGGAATGTGTGTGTATATTTCAAGCCATGGATGGTTGAAGGTGTGGATAATGAATCTGAATACTAAGGGCCAACTGTACCACTTGTTTCCTTTGAGTCAGACAGCCAAGCTTATAAAATCAGGTGGCACTGTATCACAAAACAGTTTAATTAAATGTACCATCCTGGAATTAAAATAAGATGAGGAATCATTAAGGCTAAAATTGCAGGTTAAAACATTTTCTTGTTTTGGGGGCTAAAGTCTTGGTTGTTGACTGCAGAATACAGACCCTTCAGAACCTCAAGAGCTTGAAGATTACATCCTGATCCTTAACAATTCAATTGACATCTATGAAATCACACCATGGATTTAGCACATGCAGTTTAGAGTAAATCTCACTAAACTATGTAGAAATGAGTCAAACCTGATGGATATGATATCAATCAAATTTTACAACAAAAAGAGGTAGTGTGAAAAACCTGAGACATTTATGAAAAAGAAAATAATGGCTTTCCCAACCCATTGTAAAATGAAATTCTTGGGATTACAAAACAGCTTGGAGTTTGTCTCAAAATAGCAAACCACTGATACTAGCTGTTTGAAATGAAGAGCCAGGATAGTCTTGGGAATAATGGCTGAGGCTTCTGGAGGCATAGCTTGCATTCCTCCAATCTTCTCTTGGAAGGTTTTTGGGATTGCAGAGGTCTTCTGAACACTGCAGTAATTTTATAGAACTTGACAGTAAGATCCTCATCTAGACAAAGGCAGAGCAATCCTGCACTTTGGAAGAAGAGTCACTGAAATACTGTATGTGGTATTTGTTCCTAACCAAAAGTATACAGGACTGGAATCTTAACTGTATACCCTTTGACTTGTTAAGAGACAGCTGTAGTTAATGAATGCATTTGCCTGATGGATGACTGAATAATACTTTGATATTTTTATTCTCCAGAGAAATCAGCATGGATAAAAACGAGCTGGTGCAGAAAGCCAAACTGGCTGAGCAGGCTGAGAGATATGATGACATGGCAGCCTGCATGAAGTCTGTGACTGAGCAAGGAGCAGAATTATCCAATGAGGAGAGGAATCTTCTCTCTGTCGCTTACAAAAATGTTGTAGGAGCACGTAGGTCATCCTGGAGGGTTGTCTCAAGTATTGAACAAAAGACAGAAGGTGCTGAGAAAAAGCAGCAAATGGCCCGAGAGTACAGAGAGAAAATTGAGACTGAACTAAGGGATATCTGCAATGATGTGCTGGTGAGAATGCAATCTAACTATTTCTCTTTAAAAAAAAACAGGTTAACATTCAAGGGCAATTCCCCGTACTTGTTATATGAAACTAAAAAAAAAAAAAAAGCTTTCAAATCTCTGGACTTAGCATGTTACTTTTTCTACTTAAAATGCTTATACCTGGATCTTTGTATTACAAAGGCGTGGACAGTTAGAGTGGGAGACAGTTCTCATGGCCTGTTATCACCACCCCTAACCAGACTGAGGCATTTTTTAAGTTGTGGGATTGTAAGATGTTAATTAGGCCAAATAGCAGTGTTTGGGGGCATTTTAGCAGTGCTCTGGGTAATTACTAGACTATTGTCTGAAAAATAAAAATGAGGAGGGGCTTTGAGGGAACTGCAGACTGCAAAAAGAGACTATGGAGCCACAGCTGTCCAGAGGGACACATTTTGCCTACCACTTCGGTAACAAGATACTTCTGTAATAGTGACAGTTTCTCCTGTGGGCTCTATATGTATGTCACACAATTTATTAATTTGTTAGCAGCCAAGAAGAATAATTTTGAGCCTTTTTTATGTTTTGTAAGGCACATAACTGTCTATATGATCTAGATCGTGTTCTGTGTTGTTCCTGTTGAAGGTTGTAATTTTCACTATTGAAGCCAGGCCCCTCCCTGGACAAGATGATGTAATGTTAGCAATGACTCACCCATGCAGAACGCTGCAAGTAGAGGGAGGAAGTAGCAACAGTACTAGGGCCTACCTTAAGTTCAGTAGTTTTAAGCCATAGCAATTTCACAATAAGCAATCTGTGGCTGCACTGTGACAAGGTATTTTTTTTATCTTGTGAAATTATGCATAAACAAGAAGAACCTAATGCAAATTGTTTTTAAAACAGCTTTACTGTTACTGATGTACCAGTCATCATATTGTCAATGTGTGCTTTTGCTAACAAGGATTTTTAAAAATATGCATATATAAATATTATTTTCCAAATCAACTCAGTTTGACAAGAACTAGCTGATCTTTTCATGCACTGATTCAAGCCATATCGGCATAAAGGCTACATACTTTTTGAAACCAGCTGCACAAATATCCGATTGGGTGTGTTCAGAGTTCAGCAGAGTTGAGCCGAAATTTTAAGCAGACTGGTTTGAAGGTCATTCATTTATCTTGGATGCTCTCCATATAAAAGTCATAGACAAAAATGAAGTGAGAGACAATTTTCAGTCTTTGCCTTGAAGTGGGTGGCCCTTACTTAGTTTAGCCAGGTGGTGCATTATGATGATGGCTGGTGCCTTATGAAGTGGGGGCTATATAAAAGTATCAGATAAATATGACATAAGATGTCACAAAATTGACTGAATAACATATGTTATCTCTGTGATGAATGTTTGACCAGTTTTCTCTCCCAGACTGTTTCAGATAAACCAGTTAGCTAATGAAGTTTTATTAACTGTCAGTATCCAGTACTGGATACATGGCATACAAGAATATATGGTTCCTTGTATTCCATTTACTTAAGGAAATTGGAATGTAATTGTGGGTAAATTCCTTACCCACTTCATTTCAATTTCCATCAGACACTTATAGATCTTAGTTTTAAAGCAAACGAATTTTGGTTTACACAATTAAAGATTTTCAATGTGAAGTCTAAAGATTAAATTGGAAACATGAGAGGGAAGTTGTCATTTTAGATACTTTAAGCCAACAGAGTAGGAATAAAGCTGTTAAAACAGTGAAACTGTAAAATACTGTAGTTTCAAAACTAAATGATGAAATATTTTCTTCCTAGCTTTCTGAAATAGTATGTTATAGCTGGACAAAAAACCCAGTGGGTACTCCTTGTAATTAAAATGTTGATGGACTCTTACTTATCCTGCATATTAGGAGCCTTTTAATGGAGTCTGGCTGTTCCAGTATTTGGAGAAGGTAAACTATGGCTCCAAGAGCTAGTGTACTATAGTGGTTTACTCATTGGACTATGACTCTGGAGACCTTGAATCCCTGTTCAGCCATGGAAACCCATTTGGTGACCTTGGGCAATTCTAGAGAGGTGAAGGCCCAGAATCCACCCCCCTGGAAAAATTCAGTGGAAAACGTGGTTTTTTTTCTCATTATTTCCCTGAATCATGCTTAAATAAAACATTCCATAATTTATTTTCTATGTTTTTCCAATTTTTTCCTGGCTCCCCCCCCACACACACACACACCATTTTTTTCTGGGCTGAGTCACACACTCTCAACACTCAAAAACAAACCTCCTTTGAACAAAGCTTGCAAAGAAAATCCCATGATAAATCAGAAACTTGAAGGCAACAAAAAATACTAAAACTCCACTAATTTCAGGAGGCGGAAAACTGAAAAATTTACTCCACCCTACCCCCCCCCCCCAAAATCAATATGATTTTCATGTGGCCTCCTATCTAGGCACTGCTGAGTTTCAAAAGCCTTTAGCAGTTGAATAGTATTGTCTCAAGTCTGTTCTTTGTGCCAAGTTTATCCCTTCTGTGTATCAGGTTGCAGCATGTTCACAGAAAAGCAAGAATCTACTTTATATACAAGCAGAAAACATTTCTGCATGTACACAAGTAGAAGACAATATTCCCTCCAATGGTAACTCTTTATTTTAATGTGGTACCACTCCAAAGGAACTCCTGGGGACAGAGTTATGGGGCTGCTATGCAAAAAAGGAGATCAAAAGTCTCCTTTATGAATAATACTCAGCTCATGGACTTTTAGATCCACTTCTGTCATATAGGCATGATTTAGAAGCCCACCCACTGTAATTTGTGCAGATTGTTTTAGTTGAATGTCTGGGTTTTGCTTGCAAGCAGTATCCCAGAGGTTTCTATTTTCACTGAGTGCCCCTATTTTAATTATTTCTCCTGGCAACTGTGATAGATTACCCATCTCCTCTAGCTTAGCCTGGAGGTGGGTGGATAGGGGTCATCCTCACAATTCAACTGACCATTGTAGGGCTCAGTACAGCAGTGGACAAAATCCTTTTCCCTGTCTTAACTTCAAGCCACCAGACATTAAAAAAAAATAAATCTGTGTTCTCCTTCCGTAGCTTTAAAGGTTAGAAGCGGGAGAATGGAGCAGGTAATTATCTTTGACCTCCTTTGAAGACAGATTGCATGACCATGAGCTAACACCTTAGGTCAATCCCTGTACATTGAACAGAAAACTTGGTGATACTTCCAGACAAGGCTTTTTATTGTCCAATTTATCTGTTTCATATATAGAATTTTATTGGAAGTAGGGTTCCTAGATGATGAAATCTATATATATAGATATAGATGTATATAGATATATATATTATTATATTATATGTGTGTGTTCTTTGCCGTCTTCTTTCTTTACCACAAGCTCTTTGTCTGGAATCATCAGGTAGCCATATATAAATTGCTGAAGGGAATGTACAGAGTACTAGTTAACTGTAAATTTTGTCTTGGTTACCAAAATTGTCCCAAATTTTGAACACTGTAGTCTGTTCTTCCATACGCTGATACCCTCCTGGTGGAGTGATTAAATCACAGCAGGATGGGGAGCAGTTTTAAATTGATAAATCACTTTTCAGTTTTCTCATTCCTAATAAACATGCATACTAATATGTGCTAGTTGTGGCAGGCTGTCAGTTTGCAGTTAGATAATATCTATAGCAAAATCTAAGATCAGTTAGCCCACCTTTTTTCACTGTCTTTATCATGTTATATCTGATGAGACATTGGAGACCCTTGTGAGATGCTATACTTCTGTTGAGCTGGAGGAAAGAAATTTCAAAAAATATTTGAAAAATAGAGATTGGAGAATTTCTGTTTATAAAGAGAGGATCTTTGTCCTTGCCATAGCCTTCACGGGCCTGTTGTGAAGACAAAAGCCACCATTCAGCATGTAGTTGGGTGTGACACATCCACTGGTGTAATGAATTTTAATACGTGTAATGGTTAGATGATGTACATCATAAATACCATAAGGCACCAGTTCCTTAGCTTCTTGGAAGCTAAGTAGGATCAGCCCTGATTAGTACTTGTATGGGAGACTGCAAACAAATGCTAGGTGCTATAGGCTGTATAGGCTGCAAACAAATGCTAGGTGCTATAGGCTGTATTTCAGAGAAAAGTAATGGTAAAACCACCACTGAGTGTTCCTTGCCTGGAAAAACCCTATGAAATTCATGGGGTCACCACAAGTCAGGCAACTTGAAGGCATATTGTTGTGTGCCTTCAAGTCATTTCCCACTTATGGCAACCCTAAGGCAAACATGTGGTTTTCTTGGCAAGATTTGTTAAGAGGTTTGCCATTGCTTTCCCCAGAGGCTGAGAGAAGGCACATAAACACATACATTAAACAAATTGCAATTTGTTGTTATTAACTGCAGTCATCTTCAGCTTATGGTGACCGTGTGAATGGGAGATCTCCAAGTCACCCTATCATCATCCACCCTGCTCAGGTCTTGCAGACTCAGGGCCATGGCTTCTTTGATTCAGTCTGTCCATTGGAATCTGGACTTCTACCTTGCTAAGCATTATTGTTATTTCTAGTGAAAGAACATTCCTTCTCATGATATGGCCAAAAGTATGATACCCTCAGTTTAGTCATCTTGTCTTTTAGGAGAGTTCAGGTTTGAAGTTACTGACAAAGCCACCTCGGAGTGTTCCTTGTCTAAGAAAATCCTGTGGAACTCTTGGGGCCACCAGAAGTTGACAGTCAACTTGAAGGCACGCACAGAACACATTTGGGTGTGACTCATCCAGTGGAATAGTGACCTTGTAATACCTTTTGAGACTAACTGGAAAAAATTGGCAGCATGAGCTTTCGTAGACCAGTCTACTTCCTCAGATGAATTTGGTGGAGTGATTCTACAAACTAACATGGCTATACCTTTGAATGGAATAGTGAGTTTTAGTATGTGTTCAGGACTTTCTGAAAGCAACTCCTAATAACAACTGAGAAAATGTCCATGCTGTTTTGATTCAGAAATTACTTAGGAAAGTACAGAACTCATGATGCTATGTTTATACATTGGGCCCTTGGTATCCGCTGGGGTTTTGTTTCAGGACCTCCCCATGGATACCAAAATCCATGGGTGCTCAAGTCCCATTATATATAATAGCATAGTAAAATGATCTCCCTTACATAAAATTGCAAAATCGATTTTTGCTTTTTGGAATTTATATATTTTTGGAATATTTTTAAACTATAGATACTTGAATATGGAGGTCCAACTGTAATGTTTGTTTGTTATACTTTTGCAATGCAAAGTAAATTTAAATTCAGCATTGTATTGAAGAGTAAAAAGATGTTTAAAACTTGTTGACTGTAACATGTTTTCATGACATTTGAAAATGTTAAGCCAGTTTCATAAATTTCACTTCCGTTATTAAGGAATTTTATTTTTATACTGCTCTGCATCAGATACTGCTTATAATAGACACAACAAACTAATAGAACAGAGTAAAAGCAAAATGAAAATAATTAAGGAGCTAACTGATTTTCCCCCCAGATTGATTTTGTATAACAACAGATTTCATCATTAACAGAACTACCAAAGTGTTCACCATGCTTTCTCTTTAAAAACATATTTTTTCTGGCATTGAATAGAGCACAAATGTAACTTGCTATGTTAAAGTGAGCTATGCTCATCAGTAAGGGGAAAAAAATCCAGGATACAAAGTGAAGTAATACTTTTTTTAGGACAAATCCAGTGTGTATGAAATAGTGTTCAAACTTTCAGAATCACTCAGGCAAAAAGCAGATGAGAGAAGAAGGAAAACAGGGCTGAATGACATTGAAGTAACAACGCCTGTGTGGTCGCAATCTTAGAGTGGGCTGCAGGAAAAAGACTTGGACAAAATGGATTCAGCTTCAGTAACTGTCATATAGATTTAATTGAGAAGGACAAACATGTAACGGATAATCTTCCTATTTTTCAAAAATTAAAATCTAGCATTTACTCAGATTTTTCTCCAGTCCCAGGCAAAACGTGTAACCTGAAATGGCATGACACCTATAGAAATGTAATCCATTTAAAGTTGCTCCCCTTACACTACTTTGTCGTAACACTCTCCTTTCCCCCTCTTTCTTTCCATCTGCTTTTTTGTAATATCTTGCTTGATGAAGAAAATTGAGATCTCAAAAATTTGCCTTTTATTTTCTGCATAAGCAAATAGCCTGAATGTAGATTTAGGAATTTTGGTGTACAGTATGTTCCACTATTGAATACAAGTTAAACCTTGTGGAATTTAAGCCATCCCAGTTTAATAAATAGCCTTATTAACCAATTCACTTGAAATGACTTGAGTTTTAGACAGTATTTTAGATTCAGACTTCAATTTGTTTACCTGTAAAACAAAAACATGTTTTTACTATTCACTGGGGGATAGTTATATTAATCATTTAAAATGGAACTGCACATAGGTATCACAATGTTGAAGTAAAGAAGAGAACTGGCTGTGTGAACTCCTTAGCAACCACACAGTCATGGGGTTGTATCTAACACTACTCTCATGGGAGTGGTAGCATTGTGATTTTCCCTCCACTCTTGCAGCCCTGAAAGCCTGTTCTGGATGGTCTCCCACCCACACAGAGCAGATTTTCAGATGCACAAGAGACTTCAGGAGAAGTTACAGAAGCTGCCTGCTTGAAAAGATATACAGCACTGCAACCTACCCACTGGAAGCAACCCAGAAATACACACCTTAAATTTAAATGCACTGATGTTTTAACATTTCAGTCATATTAATTTAATTGGCAAACAACCGTGTGCAAGCGACAGTACATAATTTAAAAATATCAGGTTGACAGTAGGTACACATGAACTCATCCTGTTCCCTTCCAATTGCACAAGCCTCTCTGCAACTTATCCTAAGCTTTAGAATGCCAGAAACCAGAGTTGGGCCTGAAAACTTTAATTAGACATGGACTTGCTCATCAGTTGAAGTAGCCCATCTTAACCATTTCTTCCCAGCTATTTGAGTAGATACCTTCTGCTACATTTTGACCGATGAATCCCAAGGGCAAATTTCTTAAATAATATGAAAGATACATCAATCTTCTAGTTTAAGATTTTCCTTTACTACTACTGAAGATCTTTTTTTTTCTTAGTAAGGTCATAAAACCCACTGCTTGACCTTGGGCAAACCATATGCTCTTAGCCTCAGGGGAAGGCATTGGCAACTCTGTCTTACCAAGAAAACCCCATAATAGGTTCATTTTAGGGTCACCATAAGTTGGAAGTGACTTGAAGTAAGACAATAACAACAAAAAGTAAGTTGACTGTGCAGTTGTCTCAGTATTGAGACACTGTTTGGGAAAACCACACAGTCACACTACTTTTTGCACTATTGTCTTTTAAATGTTTTCAGCAGGAAGGCACTCCTGTTAGCTACAACATAATGTACTGTATTCTTAATCACATATTTCCAAGGAATAGTTGAGGATGTTAAAAACGACAGCTGAATCTTGTGTTAGGGTACCTTTGTACTACAAAGACTTCATTATTCTACTAGAATGAAAGTGCCTCCCCCTTTAGTATCTTCTCTGCAGGATATGGCTACAATCTGTATAACAGCCACTGTGAGTTCAAGCACTAATTCAGCATATTGCTGAGGAAAACACTTCAGATATACAGAAATTACATCTGCTCTTGTTGCCTAGCTAAGATTTGACCTTGGCCTTGCTGCCTTCTTGTCCTAACTGGAATTACCTTGAGCATGAAAGTGATTAGATCCATGTTGAGGCAGGGGCAATTAATTTGATTATTTAAAACACCTCTCTATTCACTAGGGCTCCAAAAGTGATGTATAGTGCTAAAAAGAGTGGAAAAATGAAATACTTGAATAAGAACTTCAAACACAGCTAAAAATATCCCATAAAAATTTAAAACTATGGTTAAAACAATCAGAGTAGCCACCCATGGTTTTAACAACCAAAGGCCATGCAGAAGTAACACAGACTTAGTTGCCTGCCGGAAACTCAAAAAGCATTGGAGCCAGACTGAGTTCCCTTGGAAGGGAATTCCAGGTTACAGAGGCTGCTACCAAAAAAAAATAAAAAATCTTGTCATATGTACCCATCAACCTAGCATTGTGGAGTGATGGGACATGGAACAGGGCCTTCCAGTGGACTCAAATTCCAAACAGACTTATATGAAAGGAGGTGGTCTTTCAGGTATACTGGCCTTAAGCTGTGTAGGACTTCGTAAGTCAAATCCAGCATCTTGAATTGAGCTTGGGCACAAATTGGAAGTCTTTTGCCATTTTGGTTGAGACCAGTGCTATATGGTCTCTAAAATGTACATCTAACAATAGTTGGCTCCTGCATTTTGCTCTGATTGTAGCTTCTGAACACTGTTCAAGGGCAACCCTATAGAGGATGCATTAAATTGTTTAATAGGAAGGTAATTAAGGCTTAGGCCACTGTGGCCTGATCTGCTTTCCCCAGTAAAAGGAACAGTTGACGCATCAGCTGAAGCTGGTCAAAGGCATGCTTGGTCACAGCAGCTGTAATCCCAAATCCTGGTTATTTTTTCTACAGACCAACAGAACTTCCCATTTGTCTGGACTGAGCCTCAGTTTATTTACCTTCATCCAGTCCATCACTCCACCCAGACAAAGACTTCCACAGCCTGCTTGGCATCTGTTGTAAATGATACACAGAGTTAGTGTCATTGATGATGCCCAACCCCAACATTTCAGATGACTTCTCAGCAGTTTCATGTAGGTGTTGGTACTGAATCCTGTGGATCCCCACAGGCTGATAGCCAAAAGTCTGAACACTTCCCCAGCATCACCTTCTGGGAACATTCAGCTAAAAGAACCACAACCACTGCAGGCTAATGCTCCAAGGTACCATATCGGCCAAAAGCAGTATACCTGTACCATACTGCCAAAAGCTCCTGCAGAACCAATAGGGATGAACTTCCCAGTCTAGTTTATGGAGTAAGTCTCCTACCAAGGCTGTTTTTGTCCCATAATCAGGGACTGAACCCATATTGGAATGAATTCATGAAAGCATGGCTTTGTGCTACCACACTTTAAAAAGGATGATTAGAAGCTGGCTGGTAATGATCTAAGATAGTAGGGTCTAGTGAAGATCTTTTCCACAGCGGTTTTGCAATTGCTTATTTAATGTGGAGTTCAATTCAGAATGGATTTGAACGATTTTTCTCCATGAAATATTTGGTAAATTGGTGTTTCTGGGGCTCTTTGGCAGCCAGAGATCTAGAATGTAATGGCACTTCAACTGCCTGAAACAACTGCACTGGATGAGTTTCTGCTGATGTAATACAGGTAGTGAAGAATTGAAATTGTAGTGAGGCTCAGAAGAGATCAGTATGTCTATGGAGAATGTCAGAGGTTCTTTCTAAAACTAAGACTGTTTGTGGACACCAATTTAAGATACCTGTGTACTTGGATAATCATGTGGTACTTCTCCAACTCCTTGCTGAAAAATAGTAAGACTACTTTGATTGCTAGGTTACCCTCCTACAAAAGAATTCAGATCAGTTGGGACCCTTTCTGGTTTTTAATAGATAAAAAATTGAAAATATTTCAACTTGGTTCTAAATATAATAAATTACCACATAAAATAAATTCCTTTATTTTATTCTTGGTTGTATTTTAAATTCTGCAAATAAAGCAGTTTAGCAACTTACAGAGTATTTTACAAGTCTAGAGCTTTGAATGTTTAGATGCAAACAGTGTACATGTTAGGGGAGAACAAACTTGTCCAGTACACTACCGGGAACTTTCTGTAGGGGCTGTTCACAATGTCTAGGTAGTCTGTTAGAACCTGCATCTGATCTTTTTATAACAAATTAAATGTTCCACTTTGTCAGAAAGGAAATAAAGCATTAATACTTTAGTGCAACAGTAGTATAGTTAGTGAAGTCCTCAGGTAACTTTACTTATTGCATTGGAAGAATCCATGCAGGAGAAACTGAATGTTAAAAGATAAGGTTCTTTTTTTCTCCTAACAGACTACCTAGACATTGTGAACAGCCCCTACAGAAAGTTAGTTATTGGACAAGTTTGTTCTCCCCTAACATGTACACTGTTTGCATCTAAACATTCAAAGCTCTAGACTTGTAAAATACTCTATTTGTAGAGTTTAACATCAATTTTTAAAACTACTGAAAATGAAAAACACTCTCCTTCTCTCCTAAACTGACAATACAGTAGGCCAGTTTTATCAGCTGTGGTTACCATGGGTACCAAAATCTGTGGATGTTCAAGTCCTGTTAAATGCACCAGGATAGAAAAGTGGTGTCTCTTATATAAAAATGGCAATATCAAAGTTTGCTATTTGGAATTTATACTTTTTAAAATATGTTCAAACTGTGGATAGTTGATTCTGTGGATAAAGAATCCATGGATGCAGAGGGCTGAATGTACTTATTGCCCGGTGTTTCTGGGCAATACTTCCTTCAGTTTCTCTACGTATTTTGTCTTTTGGAGTTTGGACTAGTTGCTGGGGATACACTAGGATGCCACAAAGGAAAAATGCAAGTGGCAACAGCAGACATAGGTCTTAATGAGAGCTTTTAAGATATAGTTGGTCATGTTGTATGGACTGAGCTGACTGCTTACTTTAGCTGTAATGCTGTACAAGGTTAGAGAGTAAAACCCCAAGGCTGTTGAGACAAATCCTGGCTGATCAAGAATTCCAAGAATGTTAGCAAGTCAGATGGGGGTTAGAAGGTCACTTCCTACAGAAGGATACTCCAGCCCTCCATTATACTATCGATGATGTACCATTTTGTCAAAGGCAGAATGATTCACTCTTCCAGCTGTTATATCCCCATGAGCTGATCTGTAATACTTAAAATGTATGACAGCATCAGTCCCCCCCCCCCCCATGACATTAGAGAGAGGAGAACACTGTACTACACATCTATAGGCCCAAAGCACACTGCAAGAATAATCCAGTTTAAGGCTGCTTTAACTGCCTTGATTCAATGCTAGGGATTGCTGGGAGCTGTAGTTTTGTGAGACATTTAGCCATCTTTGTCAGAGAACTGTGGTGTCACAATAAACTACAGTTCCCAGGATTCCCTAGAACTGAGTCAGGGCAGTTAAAGCAGCCTCAAACTGGATTATTTCTGCAGTGTGTTTTGGACTATAGTACTGCTATGTCACTTTTACGGCTATGACTGCCTCCTGTGGAATCCTGGGATTTGTAGTTTAGGGAAAGGCATTTAGAATTCTCAACTAGAGAGGTCTTAGGCTTCACTGTACTACAAACCCCAGAATGCCACAGGAGGCAGCCAGAGTAGTAAAGTGGAATAGCAGCACTATAAGAGTGTAGTGCAGTATTCTCCAGATTGAGAGAGAGACAACGTGGTGTAGGGAATTGAGCATTTGACTAGGCCACAGGGAGACCAGGGTTTGAATCCTAGCTTGGCCACTCTCTCAGCTTCAGAGGTTGGTAGTCGCAAACCACCTCTGAAGAAACATTCCAAGAAACCCCAGTGATAGGTTTGCCTTAGGATCGCCAAAAGTTGGAAATGACTTGAAGGCGCCTGACACATGTTACTGAGTTAACTGTTATCATCAGAATAAAATTCTTTACATGAAGAAATCTTATATACCAATATCAAAAGAAAATCCCATTTTACACACACAAGTGCATCTTAACATGAGATTACAAATGAGAACTGTGTCATTGGCTTTGAAAGATGTAAAGATCAGAAATGTCTTAGCTTTGTGTTTCAGATTTCCTGGTTACGCAGTACTGTAGATAAGATTTGTGACCTGCAGTGACAAATAAAAGAGATAGAATTCAACAAACACAAACAAGTTTATAGTTTCTTTAATAGAAAGCCATCCTATCAGCTAAATTCAACTTAGAAGTACATATGTATCCCCCCGACCAATGTCATTGTAAGCGGGGCAAGATGGTACATATTTGATGGCAAGTGGAATTCCAAATATGCAGAGGTCAAGGATAATAAAATATTCCTCCTGTATTTTCCTCCGTGAGCCTCCACCCTGGTTATTCTTGTACATTGACAAAATACCCTTGTGTGAATAGATAACAAAGAGAAGATGGCAAGGGCAGAAGGTTAGTCATCCACACTCCTCCTCTTTCCATCCTGCAAACACCATTGTTGCTTTTTCACACCTTAGCAATATATTCTTGCTGCCAAACATACAGTTCTGTCTTTAAATTTAACTCTTTCACGAACAGGCACAAATCATTAGTGAATACTAGTATGGCACTTCTAATGGCAGCAATAGAGTGCTGTCCACTACTGGTTGGTGCTGATCCATCCACCTGTCTATAAGCTTATCAAGCTACTTTACAGCTTCATAAATTCTGATTCTGTAATCAAAGATGGATAATTTGTGGCCTTCTAGATGTTGGTGGACTTCAGTTCTCATCAGGGCTCATGCCTGGTTAGGCCTGATGAGCACTGATGGCTAAAGCTGGTGGGACTTAGAATCCCAGTAGCTGGAGGGATATACGTTTTCACTTTTAGCTGGAACGGAAAAAGTCATATGGAGATGCTGTTGTGATATAGACAGTAGCAAACTAGGTATATGTACTCTCAGTTTAGAGAGACTCTTGATGATATACTGGATATCCTTCAAACTGTTCACTTACACTTCTACCTATGCCTTTTTCTCAGCCATTCCCCTATTTTGTCTATTCTGTCTTTTACTGCTAGAAACCCAAATTCATTTCACATTGAAAAACTTCCTCTTAATTGTTCAGTTATCAAAAGCCTTTACAGTCGAAAGCAGGTTGAAAGTTATGCTTATGTAAACCTTGTATAAATTTCAAAATTAGATAAGCTTTGTTACTTTCAGAAATATGCTTTTATGCTACTCTTTCAAAAACAACAAAAATTGGGGTTTGTATAATCTGTTATACAGTACTGCCTTATCTTTTTAATCAAGTACTTCCCCTTAAATTACTAGCCTAGAGATTAATTTTTTTAAACTACCCTCCAGAATGCAGTGACATGTGGGACAGAGAATTGCATTTTTACACTAAGTATGAAGGAGGGAGCTTTCTTCCTAGCAGCCTGCTTAGTTTATATGCCAGATGCAGGGAAGGGATGAAATGCTCCAGCCCTCTAGCAGTGTGTTTACTTAATACCTTGTAATTTCTGGCTACTTCAGACTAGTGTTTAAAATTCACAGTTTTTACCACTGCTTGTTTTAGGTTTTGATTTTTAAAATTAGCACAAGGTATCAAAATGGTATCTTCTGTACATTGAATGCAGTTAAACAATAGCAGTATTTTTTAAATGAAGGAGTAGACCAGTGCTTCCCAAAGTGGTGATTTGTGGACTGATGCTGCTCTTCAGGCTGTTCACTGCCAGCCTGCTATGAGTTTCCAGGAAAGAAAGACAGTTGTATTCAGTTGTATAGGTGCTAATGTGTCTCTGGCACATTAGAAAAAGAAAATGCTTATCCCCTAAATTGGATAGCCTGAGAAGCACTGGAGTAGACCATTAACTTCTCACTTAGATAATACCTGATCTGTTATATCAGAGAGTAAGGATGTGTGGTTCTCCAGATGTTCTTGGACTGGATCCCCTGGTAGACACAGGGTGTATCCACAGTGCAGAATTAAAGCAGTTTAACACCAGTTTAACTGCCATGCCTCTGTCCTGTGGAATCCTGGGATTTGTAGTTTGGTGAGACACCAGAGCACTCTCAATAGACCAGGCTGAATACCTCACCACACTATCATGGCTATTAAAGTGGAGTCAAAGCAAGCTGCTTTAATTCTGCAACATGTTCCCCATGATAGGTTTGGTACAGGAAGAAATCTTTTTATCTCATTATAACTGAATAAGATCAAAAGCTTGAATAACTTGGTTTGGGAGACATGGTACACCAGTAGGATTAGGGTTCCTCACCTTAAACTGTGGTGGATGGAAGGTAAGCTTTTGTTTTCCAGAGCTTTAAAAAGCAGATGTATTCACATTCTGGGGATTTGATCTTCTGTGTGTAACTGCTGACACCGAAGCAGTTAAAGCATAGGATCAGGCTGCTAGACTGGCATGAGTGCAGCTGCCCATACCCCAGTTACATAAAATCACATGTGAATGGTAAATGCTCTTTTGGCTGTAGAGTGCAGGGTAGGTGGGCTGGCAAGTACCTGTATAATCTAGCCTATAAATAGTTACCGCTCCATTACTCAGTGAAAGTAAGAATTGTCTCTGTGTGGCCAAGCAGGGAAACTTTACAAATGTTTCCTTGTATCATGCTCTTTAATTTTAAGGCAATAGGTATGCATGGTCATATGAGTTTATGTAAAAAAAATGATGTAGAAACATTTGTACTTGCTGTTTACTTGCATTGCAAGACTTTACTCACACTTATCATAAATCTGAGTTTGTATCATTGATGAGAAATATTTTGTACAGCTTAACATACATTAAGGACTACTGTACATCCATCCATTACTTTATTTATATCCTGCTTTTCTCCCAGGCTCTAGTACTCAAGGCATATTACAAAAAGACAAAATACAATAAAAATGTTGTTTAAAACAATTAAGGTTGAAACAGTATAACTTCAAGTATTGTCAGTGTTTGCAATAGCTTGCTGACTTTTCTTTATTCTCAATTGCAGTCTCTGTTGGAGAAGTTCTTGATTCCTAATGCCTCACAAGCAGAAAGCAAAGTTTTCTATTTGAAAATGAAAGGTGACTACTACCGTTATTTGGCTGAAGTTGCGGCTGGTGATGACAAGAAAGGTACAGTGTGTTGGTTTCTTAGTATCAAATTGCAAGTAAACTTGAGTGGGTCTCTTGGTTCATTTATGGATTAGTACAGAAAATATGGTTTGAACTATACAGTAGTGTTGCTGAATATTTGCTTTAAGGACACTGATTTAAAGGATTTGATTTTCATATTGGCACATGAAGATATTTGATGGGCTATTGTTACAGCCAGTATTAAAGGAAAAAATATATTCCCTTGTTGTCTGTGCAACAAAATACAAAATCTGCTATCAGCAGTACCTGTACTGGGCCAGCTCCAAAACCTAAAGTACATTATACATGCTTTTGAAGCTTTATTGTCTTTTCATCAGACAAAGATTTTAAAAATCATACAGGATCAAAATGGTGATGATGTTACAGGAGACATCTTGATCTCAAGAGAAGTTGCTTTTTTTGCCAAAGGAGTTGACATTTTATCACATGTCTTTTATTGCTCTTTGCCTCTAGTCCTCACATGGCCAGTAATGGGAGTGGCCTCTGCCTCATTCAAATCCCTCAGCACCTTTAGACAGTAGGCCTATGACTCTTAACATGACCATTTTTCTCCTGTGTAGTTTAAAAAATCTTTACCTGATGGGGAAGCCACTAAAACTTCAAAGGGTTACATAATGCATTTTATGTTTTGAAGTTGGTCCAATAAAAATATCACTGCTTGTTGATTAAGCTATTTTATGTAGCTCAACTGTAATATTTAGGGAACAGGGGCTCAAAATACGTTGCATGAGACTCTGTCCCCAATCTTTGAAGGTGTTCATGACATAATGTCAAAGACTTCTGTTTTATACTCTGTATCCAAGCATATCATTTGTATGCCCCAACAAGTGTTATCTAAAATTAATATAAATTTTGGTTAGTGGTATAATAGCAACATTTGAAGCTCTTAATGCTTGTGAAAAAAGGTCTATTCCTTACTAAAAGAGAATGGCTGTTAGTAATTTAGTGGAAGTGTGGCAAATGCTGATCTCACGTGACAAGTAGGCTTTGAATAATCTGCTCCTAAAAATTCATATCAGGATTCAAGTTCAGTTACCTGCTCACCAAAGTGTCACAGTGGGGTTAAACTGGAATGGATGCATGTCATGGTGCCCACTGATGTTATCAGACCCACAGCGAAGGACACATGAGGATGGTGAGGAACAGTTGGCCAGAAAGCTAAAGGAAAGATGACTGGTTTTTAAAAGCAAAATCTGAATTTTTTGAGTGAGGGAAGCTTGTATGACATAAGCAATAGCTGGCTAGGAAAAAGTGGTAGATGCATCATGGCCAAGGGAAAGTGGGACAAAGAAGGAGAAATTAGGTAGCAGGAATTTAGTTCAGCAACCTTAAAAGAAAAAGGAGGCAATAGGTGGTGTGGGAGAGACTGCACAGCCATTCTTGTTTGTTTTTAAGAGTGTATGAGAGGTTTAGAACAGTCCTACCTGCTTCTAAGACATTGTGTTCCCTCCCGTGCAATCTAACCTCCTTTTGCTGATCTATGTGCACAGTGCTGTTGCTGAAGTACCCACATAACATGGTTCCTGCCTCTTTGAACAAGGACCACATGTATTGCATGTTTTCTCTTTTCTCTTGCTTGATGAACTATGTTGAATGATTCAGCATCTTTGTTTGGTGAAGGGGGAAAGTAGGATAGTAAGAACTATTCCATGTTTCTAATTAGATGTAAGTCACCAATGGAACGAGGCTAAAAATCTTTTTATAATTTCAGTTTTTGTTATTTTCATTGCTACTTCTCTAAATTGCTCCTATAGAGAGTATTGTTGCATCACTGTTCCGCATCTTAATCTTACTTCTTAAGCTTTCAGTTTTGTCATCTACATGGATGATCTTTGAACCTCCTGACTTTCATCTTAAAAAGTGGTGAAGTCCTAGGTACATTTTTGGAAATGGCCTGAACAGTGCTATTGTACAGGGTACCAACACTACTTAATATATTCTCAAATTAAATGTGACCTTTTTGTTACAGAGAAATAAATCCAAGGCCTGATTCAGCGGTGACCAGTTTAAAGCCTATGAATCAACTTGGATCCCAAATCCAGGTCAAAATCTGAAAATGCACTGGCTGTCATTGGGAATTTAAAAATTGAATTTTTTCCCCTCTGTCAGAAATGCATCAAATGTTAAAATGTAGTAGTCCCTATGAGGGTTATGCCTACCAAAATTCCAGCAAATGGGTGTCCAGAATTTTTTGCTATAGCTCTTTGAAGTCTTTTGTTTTTTAAAAGGGGGAGAGTTGCTGATACCATTTCTATTTCTTGGTATAGTTGGTAAAAATGTGCAGATATAGTTGGCTGTTCTGAGACAATCAAAACCATCAAGTTTCAGATGAATAGCTGCATATATTTGTATGCCAAACCAGCCTTTATATTTGAAAGATGCCCCAAAAAGGTTGTGCGTATGTCTCTAGATTGCTTGGGGACCATTGTTATCAAAATGGTATAGTAATGGGGTGTCCTAAGTAAGACAGCTGAAGAATTCCAAAAAAAATTGAAATTGGAGCGAGGAAACTTTGATGACGGAAAACCAGCTTACAGTTTTCATAAATAATGAAATGTGTTGTTGGAAGAACAGCCATCTTCCATGATCCTTTGCTCTAATCCTCTCATCTGTATTGACTATTCTGCCAATTTCTACTTCGTGTTGTACAGCAGCAGCCTTACAAAGGGAGAATAATTAACAGGTTTTACTGTTTGTTTGGACTTTAAAAACCAGATACATACCAAACTAACATTATTTAATGGTGTCCTGCTACTTTATTTAATGGTTTCCTGCATTGGGGACAAGCAAAGGCAAACAGTAAAGTAGTACAGTGGGCCCTTGGTATTTGCTATGGTTTGGTTCCGGGACCCCTGTGGATACCAAAATCTGTGGATGCTCAAGTCCATTAAATACAGTGAAATATTAAAATGGTGTCCCTTATATAAAATGCCAAAATCAAGGTTTGCTTTTAGGAATTTATATTAATACCTTAAATATTTTCAAGCTGTGGATGGTTGATCCATGGATAAAGAATCCATGCATATGGAGGGCCAACTGTAATAGCAGAGAGCGTAGATGAGAACAATAATAGAATGTGCATCACTTCATAGGGGGATAGGCAGGTGGTAGAAGCAGGTAATACAGAGACAGAAGCAGGTAGGCAGTTGTCTTGCCAGGAGGCTACAGTCTTCTTGATTTTAGGTGTAGATGCATGGGCAGAAAAATGAGAGCTATTTTCTCAGATTAGCATGGTGTTTGCACTGAGAAAGCAGCTAAGTGAGCAGACCGAAGGAGGTAGTAGCAATGGCAGTTGTCATTCTGCCAGGCAGAGTAAAGAGACAGGGCAATGTTTGTTTAATGTTGGTGAAGGTTGGCAGACAGAAAGATGGTCAGAAAGTTAAATACAGTTGGCTCTTTGTATCCATGGGGGTTCCATTCTGAACCACCTCACCCCACAGATAGCAAAATCCATGAGACTTCATGTCCCATTTTTCCCAGTGGTTGTGCAATGTACGTTGGGCTGAGGTCATACATGGATGCTCAATCTGCAAATGGCAAGCCCACGGAAGAGGATAGCCAAAAAGCAAGCAACACTTTTGCCAGTTGTGGTCTCCCAATGGCAAGAAACTGTATTACAGAAGTTGTGCTAAGAGTTCTGCATGGTTTCATTTTCCCCAAAAAGGGAGCAAGAGGGTCATTGTGGTTTAGAGCGTTGGGCTGGAATTCTGGAGGACCATAATTTAGATTCTCATTCAGTAGTGTAAACCCATCAGGTTGCTCTCTTTAAGTGTCAGAGGTGGGCAATGCCAAACCCAGTGATTAGGTTTACTTTAGGTCATCATAAATCGGGAAGTACATGAAGGCACACAACAACAGCTAAATAAGCAGCCTGGAAATGGAAGCAGCTGGTGGTGGAGGAAAGCAAAGAAGCAAATGATTGTAGAAAAGGAGGAAAAAACATGCATAGCAATGAGGCAGCAAAGAATGACGAATTGAAATAAGCTTCAAGCCTGTGAGTTTATATCTTCAGGCTATGCTTAATTAGGCTGTGCTGCTTGGTTTCTGCACTAGACAGGCAGACAAAAGAGAGAAGCGAGCATCTATTTATTCATTTCCCATAAACAGTCACCTTGATAATGAAAGAAAATGCCATAACTAAGCAACAAAAGGTGTCATACAAGTTCTGGATACTATTATCTGAACTGAAAGAGGTATCTAGGTATATTGCAAGAAGCAGATGAGTAGCGCTTGCTGATGGTGGAGGTTGGCAGATGGAAGCAATGGATGGTGGACGAGGAGGAGATGGTCAGAGCAAGGTGCTGAACCCACTCCCCAAAGATTTTGCGAAATTGAATGTTTGCAGGTGTGGTAGATGGTGAATCTGGAGGACGAGTGTTTACTCACCCTAACCACATTTGACCACAGAAATTACATAACAGAGGAGGGCAATGCTATTGCTAGACATTTCAGTGGTGTCATTAAAAAGTTCAGGATTACCACCAGTCATGAAATCTCACTGTGCCTTGGCAGTAGACCTTGCACATTGGCATCTCCCAGCTACATCAGTTTGTGCACCACTTTCTTTTGCTCTGCCATGTGCTCCAGTACCAGCTTTGTGAAGAAAGTGAGAGTCCCATTCTGCTGTTTTTACTGAAGCAATTGAACACCTTTGACATTGTGATGGAAGTAGATCTTTCCATATATCCTTTCTGTAGTGCACACACAGCATAGCTAAGATCTGTAACAACCTGAAAATTACAGTATGACTCCTATGTCCATGGGGATATATTCTCAGACTTTGTGTGGATACGCAAAATCCAGGCCAGGCAAGACAGTAAGGAACCGGCGGGGGGGGGGGGGGGAGATACCACTTGGCTCTTGCATGTCTGCCAGTTTGCCCTCCCTCCTGGCAGGGCTCCCCCTTCATCGTCACTGGTTATGGGATGAGAACAAGGAGGATGGCTTGCTGCTGTTTCTACCATCCATTTTGCACACCAGCCAGCAGTGTCTACCTCAGCGGCATTCGGCTTGTGGACGCCTCCAATTTGTGCTTCTGATGGAGGAGGGACCTAAGGCCCAGTGCTGTGCTCCTTTCCTGGTGGTTGATGCTGCAATCTCTTACAGATCCCCTGCTCCAAGGATACAAAGGGAGCAGTTGCCAAGCAGCCAGACAGCCTTCTTTTTGTTTTTGCACATGAGAGTGCAGCGCCCACCACCAGGAGAGCAGCTTGTACCAACGGTATCAGAGCTAAGACATAGCTGCTGGGAGGACTGTTACCTGTGGCAAATGATATATTCTTTGATCTTGGGAGTAGGGGACCACTGGCAGTAGTGGCAAGGCCATTCCCAGTAGCTGTTCTTCTTATTGTAACAAAAGTGCTGCCGTCCCATATTTTCAAGACCTCATCACAAGCTAGTTTTGTGATTGATAGTGTTAAGTAAAGGAATTTAATTAAATTATACCAAGTACTATAGGCTGTATTTGAGAAGAAGAAGAATCTAGCAAACCATTTCTGAGTATTCCTTGCCAAAAAAACCCGAGTGAAATTCATGGGATCGCCATAAGTCAACAGGCAACTTGAAAACTTATAAACACACGGAGAATGCTTTGGCATGTGTACATGAATGATCACACAGCACTGTTTATTAATTTAATCTATGCATAAGATGTAGCATTATATCCTATCCACACACAAGGTAGCACTTTGATGTGTTTGTAAAATTAAAAATGAATACAGAATAAACAAACACAAGGGAGAGAGAAAAAAATGAAACGAATAAATGCAACCAGAAAGATTCTAGGACACACTAAACAGACAACTGACAGCAGGGTGCAAGAAATAAGAAATGAAGCTTTAAAAAAAGAATGATTGGAAGAAAAACTTAAACTACATTTTGAATAAGGTTATACAGAACTTTATAAATGGTTATAAAATGGAAGATTATACAAACAAAAACCAGCTTCATTTATATACTGCTTCATTACTGCCTAAGCAGTGTCTAAGCGGTTTACAACTGTAAGCTACTTGCCCCCAATAATCTGGGTACTCATTTTAGCGACCTCAGAAGGATGCAAGCCTGAGTCAAACTTTAGCACTTTTCCTGGTACTGTATTGAACTCGTAACCTTATGGTTTTGAGTGAGTGGCTGCAGTACAGGCATTTAACCACTGCGCCACCAGAGCTCTTTGATATACAGAATGGAAGGTTATACAGAAAATACTGAATGGCAATTAAATCAGTAACATGAAAACACAACATTCTCCTCTCTTACTGAAGGACAAGAAACAGGAACTTGATTTAAAATAAATAAAGTGTAGAGGCTTTTCTCAGTTGAATACATTGCTTAATAAGTTAGTTCTATATAAGTCTCATTAATTTAGTAGTTCTACTTTAGTTGACGTTATCAATTGAATTTAGACCCCTAAATCTATATATTTTAGGGAAAGAAAATGAGTTAATGAAGACCAAAGACGAGAAGGCTGAGGAATTAATAGAGGTTTTTACATGCAGGACAAAATAATGGGAAGTGGGTTCATTTAGGGCAGTGGTCCCCAAACTGTGCTCTTTAAGAGATTTTGGACTTCAGATCCCAGATTGCCAGACTATTGGCCAACATTGCTGAGGCTTCTGGGAGCTGAAGTCCAAAATCTCTTAAAGGGCACCGCTTGGGGTCCATTGGTTAGGGGGCGGGAAGGGCAGCATCATGGTATTAATACAATGATTGCAAACATGCTATGTAACAGTGTGGGCATAGTATGACCCTCAATTTAGCTTCCAAAATAGAGTTTGTGGCCTCCAAGGCACACAGATCTCTTTGGACTGTCCTGTGTGTATGGCAGACAAGGGATCAGTTGCCACTCTTGGAAAGCTTTGGGATAGCCATTCATCCATCAATGGGATTCCAAAGCCCCCCTGCATATGCCATTGTTCAAAACAGAAATGAACTTTTAACCACTTCTAATTTGGTTTGGTTTGGGGGTAGTGTTTTTTGGCATATTGAGCAATCTTCAGCCCCAGTAGATCTGAGAGTTTAAAAAATGGCTGCCATACCACTGAAATTGCTTCCATTCCCTATGAAGAAAGAAGAAAACACTGAGAAAATTCAGTAGGAAGAAGAAAATAAATTTAATCAGGAACTAGAATAGAAGAGGGAAAACATTAAAACCATATAAGAAAGCTGCTGTCAAGGAGCAAATGATAACCTAACTACTCCTAAATGTGCACACTCTTTCTCTCCCTTTATTTTATTCTTCTTACTTGGGCTAGATAGGCTTACTTTATCACATGATACTTTGTCAAAACTCTTAAGTCTTCTGCACATTGTTTTAGTAGATTCATTTTTGATAATAATAATAATAATAATAATAATAATTTATTTCTAGTCCGCCCCTCTAAACAAAGCAATCGGGGCGGATTACAACAAAAGTTAAAACATAACAGTTGATAGGCTACTCTGGGCATCACTAGTTGTGACTAAACAATTACCAGTGTGATGGGGGCATTATTAGCACTCCTTGTGCCTTAAATGCATATTCCTCTTAACAGATTTCACTGTAGTGTTTTATTTGTTTGAAGCCATGGGGAGCTGTCAGAGTCTTCTTCAGTGATATCGTCAATTATTTTTCTTTCTGTACTTGGGCATATTTTTCAGGGATGATTGTTGCATTTTTACAGCATTTCATGTAATAAGTAAAGAATTGCCTAGCTTATTTAAAAGGGTAGATTCAAGGCCAGTCTTTGCATGCATTTCCTTTTATCCAAGTCATTTGAAAGCATTTTTCCATGAAGGCAAGAACTATCTGCTAGAACATTGTTTGTACTGCCTAGAATTTTTGGGAGCACACAGGTCAGTCTGAGAAGCTTTCTGGCCACTCATGAAAATTCAGTGGAATTGTCAGACATTTCCAAGATCGGCTATACCTCCAATCCTGTTTGTAGAATTTGAACTTGGAAAATATACAAGGGGCTATCATAAAATTTTAATTATCACCTTTAAAAAATGTTGACAAAATGTTTGTTGTGATTTGTAGTTGTTAAATTATCTCTATGTAGTCACCATCCAGATCTACACATTTTCTCAAGCATTTCTTGACCCTCCAAATACCATTGTTGTAGAAGTCTGCAGATTGCACCTGACAAGGATTTTGCACTTTAGTCACTTCTGGCAGAGCCAGTCTCAAAAATAAAGGATGCAATGAATTGATTTTCTCAGCAATGTGCACTTAGCTGACAAAATTTCATCAATATGCCATAATAACCTCTGGGTGATAATTGTTACTTTATGATACCCCATTGTAAGGTGCAATCTGCAGACTTCCACAATATTAGGTATCTGGAGGGTCAAGATATGCTGGGAAAAATGTATAAATCTAGGTAGTGACTACATAGAGATAAGTTAACAACTACAAATCAAAACAAACTTTGTCAATTTTTAAAAAAGGTGATCATTAAAATTTTACAATACCCTGTATCTGATCCGCTAGACAGCAATTTTGTCTTAAATCTTTATATATATATCAAAGCGCATCAAATTTCTAATTATATTTATTATGAAATTATTTACCTTCACTTCAATGATCTTTTAAGTCAGTGTTCTTTTACTCAGTAGAATTTCTTTTTCATAGAGTAAATGTTTTATCTGTTCTGATAAAAAATTACTTGCACCTTCTAAAAAAAACTTCCTGAAACTATTAGAGTTCATGTCCTTTATATTAAAGATTTTATTTTGTACTTGCTTTCACCATCCTCCAAATACAATTTTTAATTACATGTTTGCTTTGTAATTTTGAAGGGATAGTGGACCAGTCGCAACAGGCATATCAGGAAGCCTTTGAAATCAGCAAAAAAGAGATGCAACCAACACATCCCATCAGATTAGGACTGGCTCTAAACTTCTCTGTGTTCTATTACGAGATTCTGAATTCTCCAGAGAAAGCCTGTTCCCTTGCAAAGACTGTGAGTAAATAGTGTGATTAATACATTTTATGTATGATTTTAAAAGGAATTTGCCTCTATAAATCTTCTTTTTTTCCCCTTTACCGTAGGCTTTTGATGAAGCCATTGCTGAACTTGATACATTAAGCGAAGAGTCATACAAAGACAGCACACTAATAATGCAGTTACTGAGAGACAATTTGACAGTAAGTACTTGAGGAGCTTTTATTAAGTTAAGTGGTTTATAAGAACAAGAGAAAGGCAATCCTGAGTGTGACTCCAAAAGATACATTGGGCCCTTGGTATCTTCTGGGGTTTGCTTCCAGTCCGCCCCCCCCCCCCCAGGGTACCAAATCCTATTAAATACAATGCATAATAAAATAGATTCCATTATATAAAATGGCAAATAGAGATTTGCTTTTTGGATTTTTTAAAAATTTGTTGTTGGGGGGGGGGGATATTTTCAAGCCATGGATGCACCAATCTGTGGGTATGGGGGACCAGCTGTAATGTTGAGTTACCAGACAGCCAAAATGGAGATCATGATGATTACATATGCATACTAGTTCATACATCTAAAAGTTTAATGGGTAATATGTGCCTTTTTTTTTTAAACAGTTGTGGACATCGGATACCCAAGGAGATGAAGCTGAAGCAGGAGAAGGAGGGGAAAATTAATCAGCCTTCCAATTTTTGTCTGCCTCATTCTAAAATTTACACAGTAGACCATTTGTCATCCATGCTGTCCCACAAATAGTTTTTGTTTACGATTTATGACAGGTTTATGTTACTTCTATTTGGATTTCTATATTTCCCATGTGGTTTTATGTTTAATATTAGGGGAATAGAGCCAGTTAACATTTGGGGAATTTCTGTTCATCAAAGGTGGCCAATATCGGGATGTGGAATTTTTATAAAAGTTTTACACGTTTGGCATAGTAATCTTGGTACTTTGTGGCTTCCCACAAAAGCCAATGTTAAACAGCTTCCTATGTTGAGCAAAGAAAAAAACTGCTTGCATATTGGTCTGTCACAGTGGTAAAAAAGGGATGATAGGTTGCAACCACACAGGTGTAGTGAACGTGGGTACTTCAAAGGTGGAACACACAGCAAGGAAAATTAATGTGCCATGGATATTACATGTCAATTATGTGAATCTGTGGACTCTTCAGTCCAAGTATACATCTTTGATTGCAGCTGAAAAGTGTTCCTTAAGGTGGTTTGCTAACCGAATGAACTTTCTCTAGGGAAGGGCATAAATGGTTCACATTCCATTACTTGTAAAGTTACCTGCTGTTGCTTTCATTATTTTTGCTACACAATTTATTTGTATTTAAATGGTTTAGGCAACCTAAGAACAAATGTACAAGTAAAGATGCAGTAAAAATGAAATGCTTGATATCCATAATTACACTGTATATCGAGCACAGCAGTAAAACAAACCCATGTATTTAACTTTTTTAGGGTTTTGCTTTTGTGATTTTTTTTGATACTTTGCCTAACATGCATGTGCTGTAAAAATAGTTAACAGGGAAATAACTTGAGATGATGGCTAGCTTTGTTTAATGTCTCCTGAAAATTTTCATGAACAATCTAAGCATAACTGTTAAGAACATGTGTATTAAGTTGATGTAAGTGGAATAAAAGTTTTATGAATGGACTTTTCAACTACTTTCTCTGTAGCTTTCCTGTATGTCTGGATACCTTTTCCAGGATATTTCAAGCAGTGTCAGTTGTTTGTTTCGGCCTCCAGGTACTATCCCTAATATGTTAAATCTTGATGTTCTATCCAAATCTAAATCCATTCAGTTGAGTGGAACTCAAATTACTTGTGACAAGTCCCATTAATTGCAGTGGTTCTGTTCTTAAGTAAGACTAACATTGGATTTAGCCCTGCATCTAATGCTGTGTGTATCCAGAACTTCTAGAAAAAGCTAACATGTTCTGCATTTTTGATAAACCTAGTGGTGTTTTTTTCCTGGTTTGGTTTGGTTTTGGCACATCACTAATCTGAAACTGGCTTACATGCCCAGAGGTTTCTGTACCTTACAATGAGGAAAAGTATACAGATTGCCATTTTGAACACCTCCAGAAGCAAGAAACGGTCATGAATGAGAGAGTGAACTAAAGTGAGCAGCAATCAGACAAATCACTGCTTGCACTTTCCTGTCATTGGTTATGCATTTTCCTACCCATCTGTATCATTTTTACAGTCTTTCTTTATTAGCTACTATAATTGGCATGCATGGAAAAGGCAGATATCAAGTACTTGAGCATCTCTTAGGGAACATGAGAAAATATTGGCCTCAGAGACTCAACCCAATATGTGCAAGGCACTCAAACACAGTATAATAGATATTAGTTTTCTCATTTTTTTCCTGTTTAACCAATAAGAATATGCCATGTTAAGAAAAAGATAGGAGTATAATTAATTCCATCTTTAAAGTAGCAAAGTTGTTAACTGTCCTTGAGCCAACCCCAATCCATGGTGACCCTCTGGATGAGACACCTCCAAGAGACCCTGTCCTTCGCTTCTGTGCTCAGTTTTGTGATCTCTCTGACTGAGTCCATTCATCTGGCATGTGGTCCACTGCTTTTTCTATTGTTCTCTGCCTTTCTAAGCATTGTTGTCTTTTGTAATGATTCATGCCTTTTCATGATGTGGCCAAAGTACAACAGTCTCAGTTTAGTCATCCTGGCTTCCACCAAGATTTCAGGCTTGATCTGTTCTAGGACCCCATTTGTTTGTCTTCATGGCTGTCGATGGTATTCTCAGCACTCTTCACCACCACCACATCTCAAATGATTTCATTTTCTTTGTGTCACCTTTTTTTCACTGTCCAGCTCTCACTTTCACATAAAGTGGTGGGGATTATGATGGATGGATAATTCTCAGGTCAGTGCAGCTACATTTTTACATTTCAAAATCTTGCCCAGTTTTTTCATAGCTGCACTTCCCATTCCTAGACTTCTTCTGATTTCTTGACTCCAGTCTCTGTTTTAATCAGTGTTTGATCCACGCTAAGGGAATTGTTTTCACTATTTTGAGTTGTTGTTGTTGTCTAGGATTCTTGCAAATCTTCCATGGACATTATATTTATTTATAATGCTCAACAAGGAGCCTACATTGGCACTTTCCTCCTTGACTTCCTTGAGTAATTGCTCTAGGTCTTCTTCATTGGTTGTGCTAGTAGTATTGTGTTGTCCTCATATCTTAGGTTATTAATGTTTCTTCCTCCTTACTCCCCTTCTAAGCTTGCGCTGCATAGTATGTTTTTTTCTCATAGGTTGAATAAATAGGGTGATAGTATATAGCCTTGCCTGACCTCTTTGCTGATTTGGGAGCTTCAAATAGGGAAAAGAAGAACTTTTTTTTTCCTTCCTAGGAGCACTGGGTTTAGATGTGATTTGTTTGTTTTGTAAAATTGCTGATCGTAACAGCACTTTCTGAAGAAATAGAGCTATGTAAATCATTGTGGAAACATGAGGGTCAAATTATTTTTTTCTAAACAATGAGAACCATGTAAGACACTGTATTTCTGTCAGGCTTGTCAGTTCTGTTTTAGAATTTGAGCATGCAGCTAATAGTGAATGAAGATGCCATAAAGCTTCTCATTTCTTCTGAAAATTTCTGTGGCCTTTTCTGAATCCTTAAAGAGGTGTATTTCTTGCAGTAGAAGGATCCTGAAGAAGGACAGGCATTCTTAGGAGTTTATCACATGGGAGGCATTTCTCTCAATTTCGAAAGAAATGGAAGTGAGGCCAGTTCGGAATTCAGTAAATTTGCTAGTTCAGTGAATTTACGCGGTTGCGTATTGACACTGTATTGCGTTCAGAACTGCCCGAAATTGCCTCCCAGTGCCTGAAATTGCATGTGATCGTTTCTCATGCAATCACGCGAAACCCCACGATTGCATTCAGATTGCCATTGGATTATACTTCCAATTCCCTTCGTGTGATAAACTCCTAAGTGTCTCCTGTGAGGGGCATTACTTCAGGGCTTGTACACACTGCCCTGCCAAGCATTCACCCCTCATGTCCTGTTTTGCTCTTGGGAGGCTAGCTAGACCCTCAGTCCAGTTACAGAATTTCAGGGTAAGAGAAAAGGAGCTTAACTCACCAAGTCATTTGTAGCAAAAGCAGTGGCCATTTCAGGCAGTTTAGGTTTGTCATGAACCATCAGTCAGACCAGTACATCAGGTTCAAAGAAAATCCAAAAGAGTAGTCCAGGTTCAAGCAGTGTTCCAGACAAAATGTAGTCAGTCAAAGTACAAGGCAACAGCAAAGGGTCCCAAGCACGAAGAATGGTTGTTGACCATATTGGAGCGAGGGAAGTGCTGGGATATTAATAGCTGGTCTTAATTTCACATGTGCTCCCTATTCACAGCCTATTTTCTACTTAACCACAGAGAATGCCATTATCTCTCCTTTTCCTAGCATCTCTCTGTAGGCACTGGTAAGTCTAGCTCAGGTGGAGGGTAACTTTGCTCTTGGGAGCTCAGTCCCAGTACTGGATGCAGGCTTGCGTCCAGAAGCTGCTGGAGTGCCTGCAGTCCTGGCATGTCCCCAGAACTCTCAGCCTCTTCTTCAGACTCACGAGATGCTTAGCTTCTGGAGGCAGGGCATGACATCTCAGGCTCACTGCTGTAGTTCCTCACATCTGAAGGCTCTTCTCAGAGAATGCATTGAAGACAGCTGTCAGAACAGCAGAGAATAGGCCCTTACATACAGCCTTGGTTGGACTCTGTACTTTTCAGTAACCCCATGTGCCCCACCAGCTCCAACTGCATCAGGCTCCTCTGTCTGTGTGGTTATTAAATTATCATTTTAATGCTTCAGAGCCTCAGGAACATGGAGCAACCAGTTTTGGAACCGGAAGATCTCAAGCCCCTTCCACCCCAGGTATCTCCCTCAAAACCAACAGATCTGTCTGCTGAGTCTGAGCAGCCTTTACACAAGAGATACTAGAAGAGGAGAAGGGATTCTGACACCTCCCATCACTTCTCCCAGGCCACTGCACTGACTAGAAACTTCTCCGCCACCTCCATTTCAACAAGAAACTATTGGACAAGCACAGGCATTTTTCACACTATATGGAATGTGGTAGCAGTGCAGCATTGCTGAAGTGGTACCCTCAATCAATTGGGTCCTGTTCTCATCAGCTGGAATTTCAACACATATTACAATAGTTTAGTGTCTCGTGATATCTCCTATTATAGAGCTGTCATCACCATGGTGAATTCAGTTATCTTTATCTTTGACTCAGGATTCAGTACTGAGATCGGTACGGATAGCTATGGTACCCAATTGAGAAAAATCCCCTTTGCTGGCTGACTCAAATTCCAGCTTGTGTTTCATTTTTATAACCTGATCTATCAGCACTGCCCAGTCAGACATGCTCCTCTTCATCTAATCCTTCTGAAACCCAAACTTCTCCACCTCAGGCATTAGATCCAGGTTGCACTGGCCTTTTCTCAGCTTCTACAGTCCTATAGTCTAGTACCATTTTAAAGATTGTAAGCCACTTTGATTGCTCCAGCAAAAAGCGAGGTTTAAATAAAAATTTTATTATTTCTTATTATTTTCAAGGTTGTGGAAACAAACTCTGAATGGCTTTTCTAGCACCCAAAGCCAAACTGTATTATAGTGGACACTGCCCAGTTGAGATTATCACCGAGGCTCCATTCCACACCTGGAGACAGCGAAGGCAAGAAACTCAATAGAATGAGGTGTACGTTCTGTTCCATCACCAGCCTGTTGTTCTGCATTCCTAGTTATGGAGCCTGCATTAGAACATATCAACTCCTATAAGAAAAAATGACACCATAACTTCTGAATAAGGATCACAGAGTCACCATGATCCTTCACACTGAAGCATACAGTTTGGCAACAAAACAGATTACTATGGCTTGTCATGCCACTGACTGTAATGAGAAGGCCCTAGTTAGAGCTGTTCTCTTCATTGACATTGCCTATCTGAGATCTTCTAGACTTTCCCACCAGGCCAGAGCAACCATCAAAAATCTCCTTTGACGAGAGGTGAATATTTAATGGCAAGACTGAGAAACCTCAGTCTGCATCCCCAGACACAGCCTCCACAAATACCATCACACCTGGTCCTCAATCACCTCAGACATTTGAGTCCTCAGTTTTGTAAGGAAAGGGTATGCAATAGAACTCTGGAAGACTCCCATAACAATGTTTTTCACATTACCCTCTCCTTAGCCACAGTCAAGGTGAAGTCCCTGCTGCTTAAAGGAAGTGTAGAGTCTGCCCTTCACTGGGGTTCTTCTCCTGGTACCCACTTCATATCAAAGAAGGACAGAGGACTGCATCACATTCTGGATCTTTGAGACATCAACTTCTCTATGCAACCTAGATGTTTCAGAATGGTCTCAGTTCCATTCTCCCATTGATGCAAAAGCGAGATTGTTTTGCCACTCTTCACCCAAAGGACTTTCTTTTATATTGCAATCAGACCATCCCCAGGAATTTTCTCTTTTTGGCAGTAGGAAGATCGGCTTACTGTTTGTACATCCTTCCCTTTGGCCTCTGCACTATCCCATGCATGTTCACCAAATGTTTGTCAGTGGTAGTAACTTTGTTTCATCAAGAAGGCATTGTTCTATTTCCATATATAGATTATTGGCTTCTGGTTGCACAGTCTCACACTCAACATGTTACAGTTGTCCATCTTACTCTCTGATTTTTTGATTAGTTGGATCTCATAGTCAACCACAAGATGACCCACCTAAAGCCATCCTAATGTGTGAGATTTATTAAAACTCTTCTTGACTCCTACGACCAGGCCACCTTTTTTCTGGATGACATGGACCTTATCCTTGAGTGGGTCACTTCACTGCTTTCTTAATGGTGGATATGATCCAGAGATGCTCAGGTCCTTTCAGGCCTTATGGCCTCCACAACTTTGGCAACACCATTTGCAAGACTCGGGATGAGACCTCTGCAAGCTTGGGTTCTGCAGGCTTGTCAGGGGATGATGGTAACTGTTCTCAAGATGCTAGCTGTCATAAAGGCTTTTTGAGTGTTTGAGCAAAGTGATTCAGCTAGAGTTGGAAAATACTACGGTGGTCTTCTACCTGAACAAACAAGGAAGGATGAAGCCAGATACTTTGCTTCACCTCATTCTTCTTGCATTCTTTGTGGAATATCTTTCTCCATCATCCAACATAGAGAGAGGCATCCTGATCACCATGTGGTGGTGCAGACAGCCATGGTTTGCCTCTCTGATCCACCTGTCCTGAAGGGAATTCTTCAGACTGCCATTCTACCTAGAACTCTTCACCATCCACAGAGGCAAGGTGAGACATCCAGACCTGCAGACTCTCAAGCTAAACACTTAGAGAGTTTATCTGTACTTCTGGTTTCTGTCAGACGTGTGTTTGGTGCAGCACATAGTCCTTCCACTCAACTTTCCTATGCTTATAAATGGAATACATTCTTTACCTGTATAGCACTTCAAGATGTCTCCTTGGCCAAAGTGCAAGTTACTAATGTTTTAGACTTCCTTTATAGCAAGTACATTTATTGGACAAGAGCCTCTCCATTTCTTCAATCAAGATCTACCTCTTCACAATCTCTTGGAATCTGCAGAACCTCAACAAGTCTTCCTGTTTTCTACATCCATTGATCAAGAGGCTTCTGAGGAAATAGAGGAATCTGCACCATCTGTTGCAGGCTCACTGGAGCCTTGAACTGATACTTTCCCAGCTGTCAAGCCCTTTGAGTTTGTGACCTCATGTGATATCTATCTACGTACCTGTCTACATACCTGGAAGACAGCTTTCTTAATGGCCATAACCTCAGTAAGGAGAGCAGCTTGACTTGGGGCCTTACAAGTGGACCATCCTTACCTTTGCTTCCTTCCCAGGGTAGTTTCTGCCTTTCATCTCAACCAAGACATTGTGCTTTCAGCTCTGATGCATTCACTCTCAACATGTGATGTACACTAGCATTCTGTGTTGACTGTACTGCATTCTTTTGGCAGCCCCTGAGGCTTTTTGTATGCTAGTCTACCAATAAAAAGATCTGCCTCAAGCAACACTTTGAAGTAGGTTTCAGCTACCTTCCATTTAGCCTAAACCTTGGCTAGGAGGGATCATCCAGCTCAGGAGAAGAGAGATTCCACTAGAGCTGTGGCTGTGTTGACTGCCTTCTTGAGAGGTGTTCTGCTTTATGATATTTGCAGAGCTGCTATCTGGTCCCAATCTTCAACCCTCATACCACAGCTGAATGTGATGTTTCAGGCAGAGGCTGCTTCTGGGAGAACTGTTCTGTGTTGCATTATATTCTCTATTTCTGTAGTGAGTACCTTGCTAGTCTTCCATTTGTGTGAGTCGCAAAGACAATGAAGAAGAAGAACAGGTTGTTTATGTAGAACTGTGATTCATCAAGTGGTAATCTGTGAACTCGCACAACCCCACTTTTCACCAAGAAGGCTTCTCCTGTGTTTCCATTAGATTTATCTGTGAAGGTAGTAGGACAGAGAGATGCTCCCACCCCCATAGCTCAAAACAAAGGCTAGCTCACAAGTAGCTCTCCTCATAGGATGTGCTTCTACCAAATCCTCTAGACTCTCCAGCTTATCAATATCCCTATTGAACTGTGGTGGCCTAAACGACACAGGATACCAGTGATGCCTCTTCCCTCAATCTAGACACTACACTCTTATTGATGCAGCCTGGGATAATATTGGCTTTTTTAGCTGCTGCATCACACCCCTATCCCATCGTCCAAGTCATTGATAAAGATGTTGAATACCACCGGTCCCAGGACAGAACCCTGTGGCACCCTATTCATTGGTGAACCCCCTTTGGGATTCAGTCAGTCAGCCAACTACAAATCCACCAGACAGTTGCATTGTCTAGCCTACATGCCTGGAAGAGCTCCACTATTCTGGCAGATCACACAACCACTGCATGTTTGTCTTTTTCCCCATCCTGGATTCCTTCATGAATGTAGCAAATGAATCATCTGCAAAGATTTCTTTTTCATGAAATATTAAGAGGGGTGTTTTTCCATTTCTGAATTGCCTAAGCATTCTTCATAACCATAGTAAAAAGGGCAGAGGATTAATGTTTGTCTAGGGAACTGTGTGTGCATGCCTTCAAGTTGCCTGTCAACTTGACAGGAAAGTGTGTGTGTATGTGCCTTCATGTCACCAGTTGACTTAGGATGACCCCATAAATTTCTGTCAGGGATGCTTTGATTGGGAGTTCCTGCATGGCAGGGGGTTGGACTGGATGGCCCTTGTGGTCTCTTCCAACTCTGTGATTCTATGATTCCCCTGTTTTAAACTTGTTATCTGTCCTTGGAGTTTAAGATGCAAATATCCAAATTCTAGAATGCACTCAAATCTTTCAAACCTATACCACTCTGTTTCTCAATATTGGTTTTCCAGACAACCTGGAGACGAGAAGCTGCACTGTATTTGGAATCAGTGCTGCTTTGGAGCTTATGTGCAGGGATAACTAACCTCTACAGAAAGTCTTTAGAAAGCTGAATAAATGTTCACTTCTATATTCATACCAAAAATAGTAGCTGGTGTTCAGTGCCTTCCAGCAATTAAACGTTACATAATTGTTCCCCAATAGCTCTAAGCGTGCTGTGGTATTTCCATCAAGCCTCACAGACATTTCTATTAGGTAATTCGACAAGCCTTGTCCAATCCTCGCATCTAATTTGGAAACTATTAGCCATAAGTGAAGCTGGATTCAGGAACGGGGAGATGGGAGAATAAAAGAGAGAGGCTCATGCATGGTTTAGGCTATTGTGAATCCCTTCGAATTCAGGGGGCTGTGATTCATTAACCTTCTGATTGTACTTCCACATTTCACATTTAGTCAATATAAATAGCAGGTTGTACAGCTGCTTATTCATATAGCTGCCTAAATCATGTTCCGTGCTGGCTGGGGATTATGGAAAGTCCTACACATCTGGAGAGACCTGGATTGGGGTAACCTGGGTCAGGTTACCTGAATTACTCCCTTCTTTACATCAATAGAGGAAAAAAATCCCTTCTGCCCAAAAGCTAAATTGCAGTTTCAGAGAAGTTCTTTGGGAGCTCTATTCCTGTATCAGATACAGCCAAAGGTAAGAAGATTCATATGACCACCAACTGAGCCTTAGGTGAGACTGTCAGAGGGCGGAGGTCAAGGAGGAAGTGGGTTGGGGTCCTGCTCAGGAGGCGGATGGACAACAGGACCCTGAGGATCAAGGGTGAGCAGGTCCTGGGGGTGGATTATGGGAAACAGCTGAGGTTGAGGAGGGGTCCCGGGGCAAGCCGGAGGAGTACCCTATAAAAGGGTGAGGAGCGGACCCAGAAGAGGGGAAATAAAGAAGCAAGGAGTGCGGGGAGGTGTTGCAGACCCGGGAGGACAAAGGCGAGTTGAGACAACCTCAAGAAGGGTGGAGGGCGGCATTAACCCATCGACATTTAAGGACTAGACGTGGAAGCCGAGAGGGTGAAGCTCTGAGGGATCCAAGGGAAGAAGGGTTCCTTGCGGACCAGGTGCATCCGGCTACGTTCAAAGCCGAGGGAGAGACGCTGCGGGCCCACCCAGTAATTGGCCCCAGATGGTGCCTGTGTTGGGATACCACTGGGACTGTGTTTGTGTATAGCCGTGAAGTACCATGCTAACCCTGTAAGTTCAGCACTGGTTGTGGTTTAGAAGTTAATAAAGTTGCACAGCATCCATTCCAGTGCCCCCTCCTTCTGTTGGGTAAGATGGAGGTGACAGGAGGACCTACCCTACCTGGAGCAGCTAGGGGCCCGGCGACAGAGACATTGCAGTATTTTAGAGGGGGGGGGGGATGGACAAAAACTGGAAAGTGACCCAACAACGGTATGGAGAACGGGTAAAGTTATTTGGGGAACCCCAGGAAGGACAGATGCCAGGCCGCTTCCTCCATTTCAACATAATATATTCCTGCCTAAGAACTGAAATCTTTCACAGAAGCTTTTACTACCTCTCCAGATATATTTATAAGATACCAAGAAGAAGGCAAGGGCAAAGCTCCTCAGAACAAATCTTGCTATGAAAACCCCATAATAGTTTTGCCTTATGATCACCAAAACCTACCTGAAGATGCATGAGAACATACAATAGTCTTCTTTGTGGTAGCCCCCAATTTCTTCAGTTCTCATGAGCTCTATAAGATTCCATCACTGCTCATTTTTAGGAAGGGAGTTAAAACTACTTTTGCCACAAGAAAGATGGCAATAGTCTAGTTCCAAATGGAACTTCACAGAACTGCTCCTAGAACTTAATGCTTGGAGAAATGGGGAGCATGTAGCCATCTAAAAGATGGAATAATCTCGTTGTGTGCTCCAACCAAGTAAGGCCACTTGGCCAACATCCTTATGCACTTGAAGAGATAAAAGGAACTTCATGATCAGTCAGTAAACTGGAATTATTGTGAATGGCAGATGAGAACAAGACCATAGGTTGTTAAGTTTTCTTCTAAGCAAAATGTGCTCGCTAAGCAGAGTTTGAGAAAGTTATTTTTGAACAATTCCCAGAATCACCAAACCACAAAGTAATTTTTCAAGCTTTATCAAAGAGGCACATTTGACATAACGCCAACGTGGTGTTGATACGTGATGTTGAAAGAAAAGATACAAACTTGACATATTCTGAACAGTTAGGTATAACTGGTAGAAATTTATTAATAATCCTCCACCAAATCATGGCTAGCCCCCACAAACTTATGGACAGAATCCTGGTGGTGTCTTATGCATGTATACATTACCCTATGGAAGCAGTGGGACATTTTTCTCTGATGCAGAATGGCCACATTTAGTTCAAAACTGTAGAAGTGAAGTTGTACGTGCAAAAGGGCTCAAGCTCGACTTGGGCTTGCATCCTTCTGAGGTCACTAAAAAGAGTACCCAGACTGTTGGGGGCAAGTAGCTTACAGTTGTAAACCCGTTAGACACTCCTTAGGCGGTAGGAAGCAGTATATAAATGAAGCTGTTTGTTTGTTTTGTTGTGCAATACATATTCAGTTGTGCATTTGGCTGCATGTTTGGTGAATTGGTTCAGCTGCATTACAGCCGTTCAGCACAAGAATTGTGTTGTGTAACTTACATGTCGGAATTTAGGCTGTGGAAACCTGGTGCAAGATCATTGTGTTGACTTAGCACATTCTCACATTATGAGACCTTTCAGATTTGTGGACAACACGTCCTTTTATCCTGCAATGTGCATACCTTCTTGTTTGAAATGAGATGGTGTTCTGCTGCTCCAGAGGGCAAGACCCAAATCAATGGATTCCAATTAACAGAAACAAACTTTCAATTAACTAATAGGAAGTAAACTAAATATCATTAAATGCCAAAGTCAGGATAGTCTGTACCATCAAATTTCCAGTTTCCATGTATGGTTGCAAAATCTGAAAAGTGAAAGGAGGCAGAGTCTTGTTGGACTTTTCTGAAGAAAACTTATAGGAACAAAATCAACTCATGATATGTGGTGATGGAGAAGAGTTCTACAGATACTGTGGGCTGCTAAAATAACAAACAAATGGGTCCCAGAGCAAATCAAGTCTCAATTATCCCTAGAAGCCAAGAGGGCAAAACTGAGCCTGCCATACTTTGGACATATCATGAGGAGAAATTACTCACTAAAAAAAACAACAATAATGTTTGGTAAGATTGAAGGCATCAGGAAAGGAGGAAGCCCACACTGCAGGTGGATAAACTCAAGTCAAGGAAGCCATGGCCATGAATTTGTAAGAGCTGAGCAAGGCTGCTGATTACAGGCTGTATATATGTACTATAGATTTTAAGTATTTTTATTTCTTGTATAACAAAAACACAACAATACAAATCAAACAATACCATTAATACATAATAACAATAATATAATAATAATAAATAATAACAACACATAAATAACAGGGTGTCTTAAAAGTCTCTTATCCATAAGGTCACCATAAGTCAAAACAAACTTGGCATCAAATAACAACCAAGAAGTAGGAAGAGCTTCCTGATGGTAAAAGCTTTTTGAGAGTTTAACAGGCTACTGGGAAGGCACTGAACTCTACTGGAATTATTTAGATGTGGGATGGTCACTACTTAGAGATGCAGAAATCCTCCATTGCTTGGGGTTGGAAAAGATGACCTTTGGCATCCTTTCCAATTCTGTGAAGTATATGAATTGTATAGGTTTCCACAGATATATATTTCTAAATAGGTGTGTGGCTTGATCTTTCTCTCTTTTCTGGGTAAGAAATGTTAGAGATTATTTTATTATTTGGGAGGATAGCTGTGTTAATCTTGAATTCTATTGTCACCCCCACTAGAGAGAGTCTATTGAATCAATAGGATTTAACTATGTGTGGACTTACCATTCAATACTTGATTCAATGGATCTTTCCTAGTTGGAATTAACCTTAGGATCCAGGCCTTAGCTGACTGTGGTACAATCAATAGAGAGTCTTGTGGCACTTCTAAAACTAACAAATTTATTATGATGTAAGCCTTTGTGGACTATATATAACCCCTGAAAGTTTATGCTTTAATGGCTATGTATGTTTTATTCTATCCCCACTCCAAGAAAGGAAAATGCCTTCTATATGTCCTTTTGAGCAGTTTCCTACCCCAAATCCAGCACTAAATTGCAGCTGTTAGAAAAGAATCTAGTGGTGCTCTTCAAGCCTTACCCCATACTGTGACTGAACTATTAGCATTTCCATTTCTGTACACTGACGTGCGTGTTACCATCTGCAGCTTCCCCACTCCCAAATTTTCAAAGCATTGCATGGTTTTAGGCACATGGCTCCCATTAAAGAAAATGAACAGGAGCCAGAAAAGTAAAATTCCAGGCTCTTCCACCTCTTGTTGCCTATCCCAAATAGCCTCACTGTTTCCCTGCCATGCCCTATACATTTTTTCAGGAAGCATGTCCTGTATCTATGCCATCTTTCTGACATGATAAGGAACAAAAGATGTACACCTGGTAGTAGACCAGATGCAGAGCATGTGAATGTTCCTTTTCTTCACACTACAGTGTTCAGCATCCTCTTGCTGTTATTGCTCAGACATACTGGTTGGAGATTCTGGGGACTGTAAGAATCTTTCTAAGTGATGTGAAAGTTATTGCCAGAAGAGGCAGCTATGGCTGCCAACATCAATGAATTTAAATTCATGGGGGTTAGGACTATCAGTAGCTACTAGTCAAGAACCACTTCCAGTATTAGAAACAGTAGGCTCCTATCAGCTAAAGAAGTTCAAGAGATGATTGGTGCAGTTCTATCCCTTGAGTGACATCGTTGGGTCAGTTTAAATGCCTTCTAGGTTCTTATGGTTTTTTATACTACTTCGGTCTACTTTATCTATACTACTATTATCCCCAACAGAACACCATCCTTGAACCTGCAATGCTGCCACCACAGACACCTTGTCTGAAACCAAACTCTCAGAATGATAGCAATTCTAGAGGCCAAAAGGGTATAAAAAAAAAAAGAAAAACCCTTTATTTACAAAGTAAACATAAAACAGCAGGTTGCTTATATATAACGTTTAAAACGCTATACCCTCTGAGTATTGTACTATGACTCAGAGCAAGATCGAAATCCGTGAAAGCTCACTGGGTGACCATGGGCAAGTCACAGTCTCTCAGCCTCAGAAAATGGCAATGGCAAACCCTCCCTGAAGAAACTTGCCAAGAATACCCCTGTGGTAAGGTCACTATAAATCAAAAATGACTTGAAAGTAAACCACACACACACACTTACACTTATTTTTCAAACTAAATTAGACCCTTACCTATCAAACTCCTTTATTGCGCCCCAGCCCTTCTTGTTGTGTGCTTTCAAATCGTTTCTGATTTACGGTGACCCTAAGGGTTTTCCTGACAAGATTTGTTCAGAGGAGGTTTGCCATAGCTTTCCCCTGAGACTGAGAGCATGTGACTTGCCTGAGGTCACTCAGTGGGTTTTATGGCCAAGATAAATTGTAGTCCAACACTCATATGCTTACACCAGCCTAGCTCTCTCACTCTAACCCTAGTCTAACTCAAACTCCTTTCAAACACTTTTTCTAGCTGTACTTCTCAAGTCCTGGTTAATCAGCTCTTCAATCAAAGTGAAACTCCAACTGCTTCATGCAAATCTCCTCAAATATTTCACCAGTCAACATTCACTTCACTACTCCATTCACTACAGCTACTTACCTCATACATTATAAATCAAGCAACAATTTTATATGCATACCCATGAGATCACTCTGTCCTTTTCAGTTCTATGATTTATTATATTAATTTGTATCACGCTTTTCTCCCAGAATTGGGAGCAGGTGGAATGGGCTCTGCAACTTCAAACCATGGGTGAGGGAGGATTTTTTTTTTACTGCAAAACATTCTTTTTTATTTATTTTATTTTTTTAATTAAATTTTTGAAAAAGCTTTTCAGAAGCAGGAATATATCACACCAGGGAGGAAGATTCTGGCCCAGCTTGTTCCCTGGTGTGTGAATTTTGTTTTAACCTCCAGGATCTTGTTACACACTGTGGATTCTGCCATCTTCTTCTGCCCGATGTTTGATCATTCTTGAACGCAACAATTTAGTTCAAATGTTGTACTTAGAATTTTTTTAAAAAATCATCTTGTTCTGTAACTAAGCCATAAAACAGATCGTGCAGCTAGGAAACTGTGGACCAGAGATGAGCAACTTATGGCCTTGTAGCTCCCAGCAGTTACAGCTAACAGCCAATGCTTGAGGAGAATGGGATTGCAGATCAACAACATCAGGAGGGCTCAAAATGTCCGCAGCTATTTTAGACCCTTGATTTAATGGCCATAACCCTGGGAGGGGAGGGAAGCTGTTTAAATAGCTATGTGTATTACTTCAGCATAAATGTCGTATAGTTCTTCTTGCTTCATTGCTTTCCACTATTCCATGCTATGCAACTACTTCTACATTCCCAGTATAGATTACTGCAAACCAAAAACCTGCTTTCCACTGGTGCGAATATAATACTCTTAGTGTGAATTTAATACTCTCTAAAATTTCTTTCATTTTTTAAAGACTGTTTTTTAGTTTCACATGACCTTACGTGAATATAAATCCACTTCTTAAGATGTTGTACAGCATGATAATAAAGACCCTGGAATAAAGCATATTTACATCTGAGGATATTTATATCTGAGCCTTTATTATATTTTTTCATTATATTTTTTTCATCTTTTACATCATAGTAACATGTTACCACATATTTACATCATCTACAACAACTCTTCCACTTAATAATCTTTCCATAACTCTTTCCACTTAATAATCTTGTTTTGGTAGGTATTCTAACATCTCCTCCACATTACATAATCACAATCCTCCATCACATCTCATGTGTCATTCACTAAAATCTGATTCCACTTCCTATCCTTTCCAGCTTTGGGCTGTTTACATCTCAACTCTCCCTCTGATCCTGCCCTCCAAGATTTCACAGATGAAAACTAGGACACGTGTGACCAAGCAGACATTATTAATAAGGAAGAACACACAAGCCAAGAGAGGCTGCTGCAGTTTGCTTTTGCCTGAGGCTGCTGAAATAATTGAGTCCAAACTGTTTTTGCACTTTGAACTCAGTTTGCAGGAATTGAAGCAAGTGGACGACAAAAGGGGGATATGAAAAGAGATATTTGATAAGCAATTGAAAAAGTGGGGTGACAATAGATTAATCAAGGCTGCCCCTGCCAAATGGGGACAGCTGGAAGGTATGGCAGGTTTACAATCGTACATTCACTAAAAATGAAGCACCACTGTAGTGCTGATGTGGCTACTGTGTGCCTTCAAGAGATTTCCAATTTATAGCTATCTTAAGGTAAACCTATCACAGGGTGTTCTTGGAAAGATTTGCTCATAGGGGGTTTGCCTTCTGCTTTCTTCATCCCCTATGTTAGGGCTGGCCACCTTACATGGATTTGCTGCCTTTGAGGAATTAAAAAAAAGGAGAATTCTCACTTTCCACAGCTGGTCAGATCCCAAATGAAAGATGAAAAATGAAAACCCACCAGGTACACCGCAGTTGCCCACTCCTGATCTAGCAGGTCACAATGCTTGACTATGGGAGCATACGTTGTGTCTGATGACTCCCATGTTATTTCTACTGGAACTCCTGCAGAAATTTCTGCTTCTTGGTAGCAACCTAAGCTGAATTCCTGAAGTCCCCCCCCCCCCCCCAATTTTTCTCATTGTGTCCTGTTGGCTTCTCAGACTGCCTTGAAATATTCAAAGAACAGTTAGTTGTAATGCTTGCAACCAACCTTGTGAAGTGGTTTGATGTAACTATTGGTAACATTGTAGCATTACCACTTCAATTACTAATTCTGACCCCCCCCCCATGAAAATTTTCCTTCAGTCCCCAAACATCTAGCATTGCAGTGAGTGAAATACTGTAAATCATTCACATGTTTGCTGTGTTTGCGTTCCCTTGATCACTTTGCTTACTCCCTCTTTCCTTTTTTTTAATGCCTGAATTCTATTTCTAAGCATTCAATTGATGTTTTAAGTTACAACAATGATAGAAATTTGTGGACTGCATGAAAATTTCACTGGAGCTCTGCCCTGCTCTGGAGCCGCAACAAACTACAATTCCCAGAATTCCATAGCATGGAACCATGGCCGATAAAGTGGCATGAAACCGCATTATTTCTTCTTTGTGGATACAGACCTAGGTTATTTATTGTTTACAAAGGGCAATATCACACTGCACTAGTATAGTGCTATTTTTCCACTTTAACCACTATGGCTACTCCCCTGTGGAATTCTGGGCTTTGTAGTTTAATGAGGCCTATGAGCTCCCTGTCTGAGAATTCTCCCTAAACTGCAAATCCCAGGATTCTACAAGAACAGTGTGGTGTGATTTCAAAACAAAACAGCCATCCCTGACTGGAAACTGATGATGTCCGATGTTTTGTATTGTTTTCTTTTGACAAAAAGGTTTGTCATGTTTGTCAATACTGGCAAATTAAGAGGTGAGTAATTTGAGGAGAGGCCACCAGACTACAGCTGTTCCCCTTCTGGCTTTTCCTCATGCAGGCTGCATCCGCAGTGCAAAAATAATCCAGTTTGATACCACTTTAACTGCCATGGCTCAATGCTATGGAATTCTGGGATTTGCACTTTGTTGTGGTCCCAGAGCTCTAAGGCTAAATGTCTCACAAAACCGCAATCCCCTGAGTTCCATAGCATTGAACTATGGCAGTTAAAGTGGTGTCAAAATGGATTATTTCTGCAGTGCAGATGCAGCCTCAGTTTTATAAACTAGGGACGTAATGTTCCAAACATTGTTGAGCTGCAGTTTTCAGCATCCCACACCATTAGCTATGCTGACTGGGGTTTATGAGAATTGCAATCCAACAACATCTAGCGGGTACACATTCCCTGCCCTTAATGAATTAAAAAACGAGTTTCTTTTGCAGAGAAAGAGAGAGAACAAGAGAGAGAGAGAAATACATGGTTAGTATTAAAGACAATTGGGAAACAATTGCAATACAGTAGATGGGTGTGCAGGAGGGGCAGAGAGGGAAATGCTAGCTTTGCATAGCTGAACAGTGATGCCATTATCTCATCAGCATAGCACAGGCCCAAGCAGAATTAAAAATAGCAACAGTAATGGCTGGGAGTTGCAACTTGGCAATGCTGCTGCTGGCCACTTCTCCCTGGCTCCGGTTCAAGGAGCTGTGAAAAGGGCTGGGATCGTAGCAGCCGGTGACGGAAAATACCCATCAGCTCATTGATTCTCTTCTCCTGCCACCGCCAGAGCAGGAGACAGGCCACAGAGCATCACAGCTAAAAAGAACAATCTGATAGTGGGGGAATGAATATTAATTAATACTGATCTGCTGTCTCAAAATAACGATAACACAAATACAATTTAACAATAACGTTAAAAAATATTATACTTTATTGCTTTTTCAGATTGCATAGTTCAAGTAATATTATTAATGACCAAGGGCTGATGAGCGTGCAGATCAATGGAAGGCAGATCTATGCAAAAGGAAGACCTATGGAGTATGCATTCCATAGGTCTGCATAATGTAGCAGAGTTTGCAGAGCCACTGAATGACATCTTTACCATCAGACAACCCCTGCGTCCATCTTGTGATCTTTCTGCTTGTTCTTTGCTTTAGAAGAAAGTCCCTGAAACCATTCTGGACTACATTAGCAACTGTCAGGGAGCAGAAGAACCAGCTATATACACACACTCACACACACACACACAAATGTCCATCATAATTTGTATCATTTTTCACTGTAAGCTGCTTTAGAAGCAGAGCCGGTAGGTCAAAGGCATTGTGCTACCTGGGTAAAAGATAAGATGCACCCGGTCTCCCCTCATTTCACAAACAGAAAGTGAGGGCAGGGTCTATAGCACGCATAAACACAAACGTTGTTCTCCAACATCTTGCCATTGGTCTGTGTCCCTCACTCTACCAAATGATAGGATCAGTCCTGTTTGGAAGCCTATATGTCCTGAGACATTTAAAATAACTGCACAAGTGTTACCCATAGTACTACTGATATTATAGCTGAATGATCCTCCACCAGTGTCACCCTCCAATATTGCTGCTGCTCAGTAAGTGTTTCGCACATTTAGTCACGTTCCTAAACAAAAGCCTATCTGACATCCTACTTGCCTTTCTGGCTGCATCCACACTGCAAAAATAATCCAGTTTGCAATCCCACCACCATGGAAAGATAGTGCCATAGTGGGGAGAAAGCATTACAGTAATCCAAATGTGATATAAATAAGGTATGTGTCAGTGTGGCCAGATCCGGCATTATTAGGAACAGGCACTGCTGGCACATAAGTCTTAACTGTTCATTCCTGGCCACCACCAAAGCCTAGACTCACAGGCTCATGCCTGAATACAGGAATACACCCAAACGGCAAACATGCATTTTCAGGGGGAGTGTAACCCCATCCAGAACAAAATGAATTGCTTTTCCCCAATCTGACTTTCAACTGACCAGGAGCACCTCTGTCTTGTCTGGATTAAGTTTCAGTTTGTTGGCCCTCATCCAGTCCATTACTGATAGCAGACACTGTCTGCTAGACAAAACATCTTCCTTGGAATTAAATGGAAAGGAGAGGCAGAGTCCCCAAAACTCCAGACCACCTCTCCAACCAGCTGTATATATGTCTGTCAGACAGCACGAGGGACAAAACTGAGCCCTGAGGGACCTGAAAGGCCAATGGTCAGTTTGCCAAATAGGCATCCACCACACCACCATCTGGGTTCACCCCTCCAGGAAGAAAGAGAGTCACCATAAACAGTGCCTACAACAAGGAAGCCTAGAAAGAGCCCTGGTAGCGCAGTGGTTAAATGCCTGTACTGCAGTCACTCACTCAAAACCATAAGGTGGTGAGTTCAATACCAGCAAAAGGGCTCAAGCTTGACTCAGGCTTGCACCCTTCTGAAGTCACTAAAATGAGTATTGTTGGGGGCAAGTAGCTTACAGTTGTAAACCACTTAGACACTGCTTAGGCCATGGTTAATGCTATTGAAAGCCACTGAAAGGTCCAGCAGAACCAACAGGAACACACTCCTCCTTTACAGTTCCTAGAATAGGTCTCCCACCAAGGCAACCCAAGCTGTCACTGTCACATACCCAGGCCAGAAAACAGACTGAAATTGATCTAGAATTTAGATTCCAGTTAATCGATCTCATAAAGAAACTCCTGGACCTAGGAAGCACACAATGTTTACCCCAATCAAATCTCTCTGGTCCGATTTAATCCTGTCAAGTTCACACTGTCCAAAGTACTGATTAAAAATGGAGCCTCCTTATCAATCGGATTCAATCATTTTTGGGAGGATTATCTTTGTTCTGTTAATCAAATGATGAACATCTATGTCACACTGTTTGGGCGAACCCCCCTCATCTTTGGAGGATGGAAGGGTCAAGCCTCCTGGTCAACCCCATGCTATGAAAACTCCATGAGAGCTTTTCCTTGAAGGGATTCCCCACCACCACCAGCCTTGGTTGGGGAGGGCAAGACTCTCTGAAGAGTAGACCACTTGCCATGAAACCCCACTCAGAGATGGCAACTAAGCGTGAGCACTCAAGGTACACCTGTGGGATGGGATGGGTATGTTCTGCCTGTCTGCCCACACTCTTCACATTAATCCCTCCCTTCAGGATGTCCCAAATGCATCTTCCTTTCCATTTCCTTATTCCATAATGGAGTCTTATTGCATTGTAGAGACGCACCTGCAATCTTCATCGGAAGTGTATGTACAGAGGAGGGGGCTATAAATAAACTATTATTATTATTATTATCGGAAGGGAAGTCTTCCCCAGCTTTAAAGACACTTGAGAAATGCTGCTACAGTTACCTTAAAGGGAAAATTGAACAGATCTTTAATGGAGCCAGTGTAGAAATTAATCAATTCCCATGATTTAAGCTGCAGTTCTGTCCTCACCTGGGAATAGTCCCTTTCAACCCTGTGGCTCTAACTGAGTAGGCAGGCACAGGATTGCACTGTTAATGACTCTGTACAGCCTTTGGCTTGAAACAGAGGTGTTAACCTTGGCAGACATTCAAAAAAAGCAAAGCCTAATAAAGAGCATATTTTAGTGTCTGTCTAGAGAGAGGGCTGCTCTAAAACAGAACCAGAAAGTGCTGGGCTTTTTACAAGGCAACATCAACAGGAACAAAGGGTGGGTGGGTGGGTGGAAGCAGGGGTTAGTGGTGGTGCAGAGTTGTCTATAAAACAGGGGGAAGATCCCTCATTTGTTTAGAATGAAGTTTTTTTAGGGCACATCATGCCAACCACCACAGAGCAATCCCTGGAGCCAAACCTAAGTGAAAGATGACACTTTACATTTATATGGAACTGTTTAATTCCACAGCATTATCTGGTGAATTATGGAGTCCTCCCCGATCCCCCTGTGGGACTGGCAACAAGAGAACAGTCTGAGAATTCGAGGAATGACAATATTTTATTTTGCTGCATTTTCTTCTTTGTGTTCAGCCTCTTGGAATTGGAGGGATGCTCTCTGGCGGCAAAGAGACAGAAGTGCAACGTTAGTTGTTAAGACAAGAATCTGCCTGTGCTGAGCTGGAGGCGTCTGGTAACTCTTCAAAGACAAGGCAGAGCCTGTTACAGTCATCCAGTCTAGGAGCCCAATGCACTGCAGAAATAAACTGGTTTGGCACCACTTTAACTGCCAGGGCTCAATGCTATGGAATTCTGGAAATTGTGGTTTGTTGTGGCATCAGAGCAGAGATCTGGTGCCACAAGAGCAGAACTCTAGTGCCACAACAAACTACCGTTTCCAGAATTCCATAACATTGAGCCCTGGCAGTTAAAGTGGTGTCATACCGGATTATTTCTGCAGTGCAGATACAGCCTAGGTGTGGCTGGTGCTGAGCTTGAATGTTCTTTTAGTTACTTTTTATTTGAAATCAGCAGAGCTAAAATGAGAAAGAGAAATGTAACCGTTTTAGCAAGAAGAGAAAGCAAAACCAGTAATTTTTTTTTCAGGAAAGAGTACAGCATTTAGAAATACAGCCATTAGTTCCCTGTCTTTGTGTTTTTCCCAAAGTCCCAAGCACCTCCAAAGCTTCACACTTAAATTTGGCATTTCCCCACTTTCAGATAGCACAGAATCATACCAAACAACCCCCAGATGTGGCCATTTTGCTTCCCCACCCCATGACCTCCACATAGTAGCCAAAAATAAGTTGATGTCACATCACTCCTAGTTCTGGAAAACTCAATTCCTGTGCTTCCTCAAGTTTGCAGAAAGAGAAAGGCCTCTCTTGCACCCACCCCACCCCCCAAAAAACAAAAACCCACATATGTGGGAGCAAACACCTTTGAGTCCACACTTTCCTAGAGGTTACTTCATGTACAATTGCAAGACCTTCTTTGCTGTATTATGAAATATTGGTGTCACAGCATCTTGGAAGAAATGAGAGGAGACATAAAATTGGGGAAGGAAGATTGCAAGAATCTGTCTCTGATTTATTGCAACAAGTGGTACTGTGACTTTTCCCCTTACTGTACTTTCAGATAAACAGTTTGGCAGCTGCTTCATGCGTTACTCATCTGGAGCTGAGCTGACCACTCTGTTCTCCCACAGTATCTCACTTGGAATGATGCTACTCATCCATTACTATACTAAAAGAGTGTAAATATAAGCAAATGTAAGCGTTCACTAACTTAGTAATTCTACATAGAATCAACAGTGTGGTGCAATAGCTGTAGCTCCAGAAATGTTGCATCACTTTAGCAACATTTCCTGAGCTGATGCAATATTACTACATGGTTATATATGATACATACATCAAAAGCACATATGAGGCTGCCTTGCAGTACCAGGCTGCTGTCACACTGCAGAATTAATGCAGTTTGACACCACTTTAACTGTCATGGCCTCATCCTATGGAATCCTGGGATATGCAGATTGTTGTGGCACCAGAGCTGTTTGAAAGAGAAGGCTGAGTATCTCACAAAACAACAAATTCCAGAATCGCATAACATTGAACTATGGCAGTTAAAGTGGTATAAAACTGAATTAATTCTGTAGTGCAGATACCACCTCAGCTTCTTCTTCTACCTGTCTACTCTGGCATTATTTTACCAAAGTCTCAGGCAGGTTCTTGCCAAGATCTCTAGAAGGATGTCTTTTCTTTCCCTTTTACCTGAAATTCATTATATGGAATCGCAAAGGCTTGAACTTGTGCTCTCCAAGCAAAGTATTAATCATATGAAATGGTTGAAGAACAAAATATGTTTGCTGGGGAACAGTAGAGGTTTTGCAATTACCTGTGAAGAAGTGCTGAGGAAGGTGTGGCCTCCCAGCTGTTGAAGGACTACAATTTCCAGCATCCAGCACCAGTTTCTATGTTGGCTAGGGCTGATGCCGTGTTTCCCTGAAAATAAGACAGTGTCTTATATTAATTTTTGCTCCCAAAGATGCACTAGGTCTTATTTTCAGGGGATGTCTTATTTTTCCATGAAGAGGAATTCACATTTGCAAAACAAACAAACAAACAAACAGCTTCATTTATATACCGCTTCATACCCTTAAGGAGTGTCTAAGCGGTTTACAACTGTAAGCTATTTGCCCCCAATAATCTGGGTACTCATTTTAGCGACCTCGGAAGGATGCAAGCCTGAGTCGAGCTTCAGCCCTTTGCTGGTCTTGAACTCGCCACCTTATGGTTTTGATTGAGTGGCTGCAGTACAGGCATTTAACCACTGCGCCACCAGGGCTGTTGAACAAAAAAAATTATTGTTGAATAAAAAAATAAATAACATTTATCATATATTGTATATATATTTATATACAAAAACTTTGCTAGGTCTTACTTTTGGGGGAGGCCTTATATTTAGCAATTCAGCAAAACCTCTACTAGGTCTTATTTTCTGAGGATGTCTTATTTTCGGGGAAACAGGGTGGAAGCTATAGTCCAGTAACATCTCAAAAGCCACACCTCTGCTGTAAAGCAAACATCCGTACTGTACTATAACGTCAAACCTCTGTTCTATATTTGGATTTCCTAATATACTTCCTCTTTCTAATTAAGTAACAGGTCTTTGTGTAACACCTGCACAGGGCTACAGAACAATCGTTCATTTTTGGACTACAGTTCCCAAATAGCAATAGCTATGGAGCCTGGAGATTTTAGAAAAATTTAAAAAGGAACAGACAAGCAAACCAATCACCTGCAGGGCATGCCAATTCTTAAATCGTGTGCATTGTTTTGCATCTAACCAGTGGCATCCCTAGGGTTAGTGTCACCCAGTGCAGTCATGCATGGTGTCAACCCCCCACTGACTTCCTCCCATTTCACACCATACAGAATCCCTAGTAATGTTTTTTTTTTTTTTTGCACTAATGTTACTCATAAATCATAATTCCCATATACCACTTAATGTAATGGTAACACTTGTGACATAAACAACTAGCAAAATTAAAATTATACCTTCAAATTACAATATTATGCACAAAACCTAAATGTATTTACATATACATAGTTAAAATCTGGTTAAACTTATATGTTTTAAAAGAAAATTTTAAAATACTATTTTTTAAAAAAAATAAAAAATATTTTTAATTTAAAATTTTGAAATTTGAAATTTTAATTTTAAAAAATTTGGGGGCCCTCCTTTTTTTTTCTCCTACTGGGCTGCAGCTCACTCTCACCATGTCTTAAAACAATTCAAAGAGATACAGGCAAATGCCACAATTTTTCTGCCAAAATATAGTTATTTGAGCAGCAGTGGTGTCATCCCCCCCCCCCTCTTTTTAGGGTGTAATCTGGTGCAGTCCGCATCCTCTGCATCCCTTTAGTGATGCCACTACCTTCAAGTCATTTCCAGTTTACAGCAATTCTAAGGAGAACCTATCACAGGGTTTTCTTGGCACATTTCTTCAGAGGGGGTTTACCATTGCCACCCTCTGAAGCTGAGCAAAGTCATGCAGCTCTCCTGTGCTGAGCCAGTTGGTCATAGATGTCCTTACATGGCATGGCTAGTTTCCTGCACTGGGAAACTAGCCATGCCCTATGAGGACATCCATGGCCTCTCAGCTACATGCCTAAAACATCCTCGGGTGGTACTGCCTCAGCGTTTTTTTATAACAACAACACCTTTTTGATAACAACACATAAGAGCAATGTTGTGTCTTCCTCTGGGAAAAAAGCAGTAGAAAAGTGTTTGAGAAAGGACATGACATACCTGCAGCTCAGGTGGTGCTGCCTCAGCCATTCTCTCTGCACTATTAGCTTGCCTACTACAAAAGGCAGGCAGCAAACACCAATCATCTATTGGAAGCAACATCTATCTCCCACTCTGCAGAAAAGACACCCAAGCCAACTTGTAGAGTGCTCTGCTTTCTGGTCCCTTGAAACTAGACTTTGACTACTCTTTTGCATGCCCTGGTGGTTAAGACACTGACTCTGTTGATTGCAAGATCGGCAGGTTGGCAGTTTGAAGCCCGGCTGCCACGCAATGGGTTGAGCTCCCATCAGTAGTCCCAGCTTGACCTAGCTGCCCCGATTGACCTCAAAGGGGCGGAATATAAATAAATTATTATTGTTATTATATTATAGCTTCTGCCAACTTAGCAGTTTGAAAGTATGCAAATGCAAGTACTGTAGATAAATAGCTACCACTTCAGTGGGAAGGTAAACAGCATTCTGTGCAGTCATGCTGGCCACATGATCACTGAGTAGTCTTTGACAACGCTGGCTCTTTGGCTTAGTAACGGAGATGAGCACCACCCCCAATGGTTGGACATGACTTGACAACTTTGTCAATGGGGAATACCTTTACCTTTCTTTATCTTGGTTTTTCCAGCTACTGACTGATCCCTTGAAGCCTTGATCTCTAGACTTCTAATTATCCATGCAGCTTCTTTTTTCCCCAGTGAATTACAATAAACAACAATTTTACACTTGCAGAATTAAGTGACACCATTGAACTGCAATACTGAGCAGGTGAATGTGCAAACAAGTGTAAAATGTGCTACTGCAATACACATTATGCAGTGCAACATGCATCGTGCAATCTGCAATGTGGAATTGCATCACAGGTACAACAGCACTCAGCGCCTGCAACTTTCAGCTGAAAAGAGATGCTTCATCATCACACAAAAATGTCTAGCTACTTCTGTAGGGGAAGACATGTGTATGCAAGTCACTAAAAGGATGCCAACCATGGTGTTGCTCCTGCAGAGACAGATAGAGTTGCAAAAACCTGTTCCAGTGTGTAAACTGAAAACTAACTCTTACAACAAAATGAGGACACCCAGGAAGCACAGCAAATGTTATCGCTTGCTGTCTCACTTAACAATGGAATGCTTTGAAGTTGCTTCACAAATCCAAAGAAGTACAGCTTTTAAATGTGAAAGTATTAATACATTTTTTAAATTGAACATTCAAATCCTTTTCTCCCACAGCCTGTTGGCAGCTTCTAGAGGGATGTGAGGTCATCTTAGTTCACACTGCTGGAAACTTATTCTTGCAAGAAAAAAAAATCACTGTCATATTGTTTGCTTGCTGTTCTCTGTAGGAAGGCAGGTCTTGATGAGGAAAAATCTGATAAAAAATGGTTCATTGTAGTATTAGACTAAGACTAAAGTTTTCTCTGATTTTGAGGGAATATTTGCTATTGTGCTATCTAGTGGGACCTCACCCGTGTCAGTGGGTTCCTCTTATGGATTATTTATGGAGGCAGGACTAGCAGTGATCCCATGAATTCTGTGGCACCTCAGAGTCTCCTTTCAGATTTTCCACAATGCCCTGCACCACACTAGAGGCACATTGGGGCATTGTAAGAAACATCAAGGTAACTGTGAAAGGTGCTGTCCATCCAGGGAGGTATCCCAGTGAAATGCCCTTGCACTGCCCAAGAATGCTAGCCATGAGTGAGGTTGTTTTGTGCTCCTGTGTCTCTCAGTTACTTTCACACTGCACAATTCCAACACTTTGATACCACTTTAACTACCATGGTTGCATCCTGCAGAATCCTAGAATTTGGAGGTTGGTGAGGATTCTGATAAAGAATTCTAAGTATCTCACTGAACTATAAATCCCAGGACTCCATAGGATGGAGCTATGGCAGCTAAAATGGTATTAAAGTGCTACAGTTGTGTGTAGCGTGACCTGCAATTGCAGGTAGATGAAAACTCTTTTCAATAAGTCCTCACTTTTTCCTAGTCAACAAAGGTTGATTTGATGCCCTCCAAATGAATTGGATTTAGAGGTGAGTGAAAGTTTCATTTCATGGTAGGAATTTACTGAATTCTCAAATTTATTTCAATTCAGGAGGGAAAAACATAAGATTTTACAAATAAATAAATTGGGGACAAAAAAAAAATATTCATCCATTCAGAGTGTTTAAATCAGAAATGTCCAGTGATTTGTTTAAGTCTTTTACTCCAAGTCTCAAGTCAAGTCTTACATCTCTACATTCATGTCTCAAGTCAAGTCTCAAGCTCTTGCAAGACACTTTCAAGTTAAGAATCACCTGTGAGCCAACTTTAACAGAAAAAAGGAGATTGTGTGTTTCTCAGAGGGAAACAGCAAATGCATTAAGCAATGGGCTTGAGGTCTATTCAGCAGCCTGTAACCACTACATATTGGAGAAGCCTTCTAAAGTTTTTGAAAAGCTTTAGAAGGATCCTTCCACTATAAATCAATTTCTTAACACATTTGCTGCTCCCCTCCAAGAAATTTGTCCCACACTCTTGGGGCAGGTCTTGTCTACTGCTCAAAGTACATTACGCCAGCATGATTGTCACTAAAAATATACAAGTTGCAAGTCAAGTTGACTCAATCCATAATTTATTGCTGAGTTGAGTCCACGTCAAGTCACTGAAGTGACTAAAGTCCAATTTGAGACTGAATCAATTGAATCGAGTCGGCATCACTGCAAATGCCTGTATATAAATCCCCTTTTGTATGTAGCTGAGTACATGCTGAATTAGTGTTATCATACATTTTCCTGAAAGGCTCCTCTTCTTTAAAGCTTACATGGCAAGTAAGTACAAGTAGCCCATCTCATTGCTGGGAATGGTTGTACTACTAAATCTGTTCAGTGAAAAGGAGAGGGTTTTTTCATTTCAGGTCATTTTAGAAAAAAAATTACCACCTTTATGCATATTTGAGATGGGCAAAACTTGAAGTTTAAAATATTTGAATGCCAGAGAAAGCAGAACTGAACAATTTCCCCACTCGTATAACTCTCATTATAACACAGCCAACATGAGGATGTTGTGAATCAAAGTCCAACACGTATGTTTCGGGACAGTTGGGCTTAGCCTCATAATAAAGAGGGTGCAGTGTTAACCATGTTACCAACAAAGAACCCTCCAGAGAATACAGAATTGTATATGCTGATTAGGGAAGTGTGACATCATATAGATTGTAATATAGCTTGTCTAGATGTACACTAATTTATTATTAGATGGTAAGTATGCTTAGGAGGCCTAAATACCCCCTGTCTGATCATGGAAGCTAAGCAGGGCCAGGCCTGCTTAATACTTGGGTGGAAAACCACCAATTAATGCCAGCTGCTGTAGGCTATATTTCAGAGGGAGGCACTGGCAAAATTATATCTGAGTATTCCTTTCCTTAGAAAATTCTATAAAATTCATGACAACAGGCAACTTAAAGGCACACAGAGAGACAAGTATGCTTAGACAGGTATATAAAGTAGGGTAGCCAGGTTGAATATGGGACAGGACTCCTGTAGCTTTAATTATATAAAAAATATATCCTGGATCAGGAACTGTAACAGTACTGTAAAATTTTGCAGGTGGAAATATGGTGTGTTTCCTTCCTTGAGCTCCAATCCTACCCGTTAGATATTGCAAACCCCCCATGCAACACATCTGTTTACTGATGGAGGGTGGAGGGAGGGCATGGAGAAGTATCCAGCTCTGTTTCTGTTCTGAGGAAGATAAGAGGAAGGAATGTCTGAGGTCTGAAGACAGAGGGAGGATGTGTGAGGGAGGACTGCATTATTTACGAGGGGTTATCCAAAAGTTGTAATGATCACCTTTTTAAAAAATTGACAAAAAGTTTGTTTTGATTTGTAGTCTTTAACTTATCTCTATGTAGTCACTATCTAGATTTATATATTTTTCCCAACATATCTTAACCCTCCAAATACCTGATATTGTAGTAGTCTGCAGATTGTGTGTGACAAGGATTATACACTTTAGTCACTTCTGGCAGAGCCAGTCTCAAAAATAAAGGATGCAATGAGTTGATTTTCTCAGCAATGTGCACTTAGGGACCAATGATGACACTGACAAAATTTCATCAATATGCCATAATAACTTCTGGGTGATAATTATTACTTTATGATACCCCCTCATAAGTTGCAATCTGCAGGCTTCTACAATATCAGGTATTTGGATGGTCAAGATACGCTGGGAAAAATGTGTAACTCTAGATAGTGACTACATAGAGATAAGTTAACAACTACAAATAAAAAAAAACTTTCCGTCAATTTTTTTTAAAAAGGTGATCATTAAAACTTTTGGATACCCTCTCGTATCTATGACACTGTTTGCTAGTAGAATAATAAATATAAAAGAAACTGCAGCTACAAGAGTGTATCTGTTGGAAATACAACAGTGAAATAATATCCACGTAAAATCCTGTTGTTGTGTGCCTTGAAGTAATTTCTGATTTATGACAATTCTAAGGCAAGCCTATCATGAGATTTGCTTGGCAAGATTTGTTCAGAAGAAGTTTGTCTTTGCCTTCCTCTGAGGCTAAGAGAGTTGACTAGCCAAGGGTCACCTAATGGGTTTCCATGACTGAGCAGAGATTTGAACCAGGGTCTCCCAGAGTCGTAGTCCAACACTGAAACCATTACACCACACTGTCTCTATAGTATCTTAATCTGTATTTACTAAAATTGTATTATATTTATTTTTAATATGTTTATTTTTATAAAATTTATACTTATTACTAACTGCGACCACACCTAACACCTGGTCACTAATACCAGCATCCTAGGCAGCATCTACACTGCAGAATTAATGTTGTTCGACACTGCTTTAACTGCCATGGGTCCATGCTATAGAATTTTGGGATTTGTAGTTTTGTGAGATATTTAGCTTTCTCTGTCAGAGTGCCATAGAGGATCCATAGAGGAACATGGTGACAGCAGTAAAATGCAGGGGGCTTCAAGGTGAGCACCACAGGTGATGCTTAACCAAATGATCCACACAGTCAAACTGTTACAGAAGCCACAAACAGACATCAACTAAACTGCTATTGCTATCCACACATACCCCAAATGTCCAGGTTATTGTGCATCTCTCTCTGGTATACTGTGAAGTAAATTCATTGTTAGGTACTTGAATGTGGCGACATTCCCTCTTGGAAGGATATGTGATTTTTGAGACAGTAATCACTTGGCCCAGCATCACCAGATTATTAATTTCTGAATCCTCCTCCCACTGTTCCAAGTTTTGCATGTTTTTATCTGAACTGGGAGAGGTACTTGTGTGGGAATCTGGCATCCCTGCAAGAGCTCTTTCTCACAGTAGAAGAACTATGAAAGAGCCAATGTGTCTGTCTTGTTTAGTATCACGTTTGCTAATGGTAATTCCAGGGCCAAAGTTAACTGTGTGAATTCAATTGTTCGTGTTGCTGTTTGCCTTCAGGTCGTTCCAATTTATGGTGACACTAAGGCAAACCTAACATGGGGTTTTCTTGGCAAGTTTCTTCAGAGGGGGTTTGTCCGTGCCATCCTCTGAGACTGAGAAAGTGTGACTTGCCCATAGTCACCCAGTGAATTTTCATGGCTGAGCCAGGATCCAAACCCTGGAGTTTATCCCGTGCAAAATCAGGATTTAAATCAGGAAAATCCCACAAAAGCGAGATCTTTTTCAGATGACATCGGGGGGCAGGCATCCCACACAGAAAGTGGACAAATCCTGCAAACACAGGATCATTTTCTGATGATGTCAGGGGCATTGAGCATTTTCCCAAAAGTAAAAAGCAGCTGATTTTGTCCACTTTCTGTGTAGGTTAATGTCGGAATCTCTCAGAGTCCTTTCTAATAACTAATGGTGTGAAACAAGGTTGTGTTCTCGCTCCAACCCTATTTACAATCTTCTTCAGCATGATGCTCCAAAGGACTATGGCAGATCTCGAAGAAGAAGACAGCATCTATATACGTTACCGTACTGATGGTAGCTTGCTTAACTTAAGCCGTCTGAAGGCTCACACAAAGACTCGGAACTATCTAGTCCGTGAGCTGCTTTTCGCTGACGATGCTGCTCTTGTTGCCCATACAGAAGCAGCTCTGCAGCTCCTAACATCCTCCTTTGCAACAGCTGCAGAGCTGTTTGGGCTGGAAGTCAGCCTGAAGAAAACGGAAGTTCTCTACCAGCCTGCACTACAGGAAGAGCACTATCACCCACACATCACTATAGGCAAATCTGTGCTTAAATCCGTCCAGCAGTTCACCTACCTGGGAAGCATCATCTCTTCAGATGCCAAGAATGATAAAGAGATCGATCACAGATTAGCAAAGGCATAATATAGTGCATTTGGAAGGCTTCACAAAAGAGTCTGGAGTAACAAACACCTGAGGCGAAACACAAAAATCAGTGTTTACAGAGCCATTGTATTGTCCATTCTCCTCTATGGGTCTGAAACATGGGTCACCTATCGCCAACATCTATGACTCCTTGAATGCTTTCATCAGCGCTGTCTATGCACAATCCTAAATATACACTGGACTGACTATGTGATGAATGTTGCTGTCCTGGAGCAAGCAGGGATCACCATGCCATGCTACTGAAAACGCAGCTGCGCTGGGCAGGTCACATTTCTAGGATGGAGAACCACCGCCTCCCAAAAACAATACTCTATGGTGAACTCACCACAGGTCAGCGTAAGAGGGGTACCCCAAAGAAGAAATACAAGGACTCCCTGAAACAAGATCTCAAGCTCCGCCAAATTGATCACCAACAGTGGCCTGCCCTGGCCTCACATCAATGTTGCAGCCTCTTTCGAGAACGCACACCAAAAAAGTCTCAAAGAGAAACGACAACACAGAAAGAACCACAACTTGGAAACATCACCCAAGGAGACTTTCTGCTGTGCTCTCTGCAACCGGACTTGTTTATCTTGGATTGGCCTTTTTAGTCATCAACGCGCTTGTAGAAAGCTTGGGATGAGTCCTTCCTGAATCTTCGTTAGCAAAGAAAAGCCAGAATGTCGGAATAATGCTCAGTGCCCCCAATGTGTGGTTGCAGGATTTTTCCAGGATTTAAATCCTGTTCCTGCACGGGATTTGGGCACTTGGCCTCCTGTGTGATAAGTTCCATAGTCTTACATTCAAACCATTACACTGCTCTGGCTCTCATACAAACATTCACTTAATTTGGTGTGAATTCAGTTAACCTACTGATTTTTTAAAAAAGGTAAACAGCAGTCTCAGGACTTGGGATGTTGATTAGAATGAGTTTTTCTCTCTTTACCATAGACAAAAATCTCCTCTCACAGAAACTCCTACTTGCAATTCAAGCTTCAGTGGAGATTTCCTTTGAAATGCAAGTCCCCATCATCACCTCCTCCAAGGAGGCATTCTGGCTACATTTTGGGTAACAAGAATTATTTATGATTCTTGAATTCACACAAGATTCATGCGGAACCTTTGTTTTATTCAGACTGGAACAACTGTTGGTACTAGTATTTACATTGTTACTTATTAATTATTGGATTTATATCCCACCTTTCTCCAGAAATGGGATTCAAGGTGGCTACTACTACTCTGTTTCCAGTAAAGTTCTCCTTCATAACAACAACAACAACAACAACAACAACAACATTTATTTATAACGCCTTTTCCATCAAAGGGTGGAACTTCAAACATATATAATAAAAAACAGACAATAAAACACAAGAGTATAAAATGCTAAAATACAAAAATACTAAAATAATTTGCTGATATACTAAAACAAACTCCTTATCAGTCACTGTCCATCTCAACAACCAGAGATCTATGCAAGTATTGCCTGTCTTTTGTTTTGCACTCCATTTTACACTCTGTTAAAGAATAATTATGTTGCATAACATCTATTCAGGAAGCAAAGGGGGGATTCTCCTATTTATTGCAAATGACTTCCTTGTACTTTCCCCTGAGCTCACCTGAAGCACTGGAAAAACACATACAAATAGATTTCATGTTAATAGGGTAGTTTGGTTACCTATAACCATCAGGGAAAGAAGAAAAGTTCAGCCCAGATTCAAAGCTTTAGAATAGACTCCCCCTTACATTTTATTTGGAACTGGAAATGCCTAAAAATCATTACAGAACAGTGTGTCCAAACCAAATAAGCCACAAGGTGCTATCAAGAACACACTGTATCAGTTTAAAGAAGGTTACACTCCCTTACTAAAGCTACATGTTCCTTTCTTATCTTCCTGGCACAGATCTTGGGCCTTTTAGCTTTCACAATAGTATTTTAGTACACGGCAGAGTACTATGGACAATTTTAAAAGTTACAGTAGGGAAGAGAGAGAATGGAAAAGAAAAAGTCTGCTGCATCGCAGCTCAAGGCTATGGTAAATTGGTCACACATGAATGCCAAAAAATATTATTTCTACAGTAAGTAGATTGCTTAAATAGAAAAAAATATATTTGAGGGGAAAGGAATCTACTGTACCTAATTCCAAGGAGATCAGCTAGATTGCAATATTGTATCTGTAGCTGGTTTTAAGTTGCTCAAATTTATTTACACACACACACACACACACTAAGATATTGAATGAGAGCACTGTGGAATGAAGACAACTATGACACATTTGGCAGCACATGGCTTAGTCTATTGAAAATACAGGTGTAGAAATGTCTCCCTGATGCCCACAACAAGACCAGCAAAAATACTTGAAAAATTGGTTTTGATGAGGCCTGAATTAATACTCATATGCTCATACCCTTGTAAATTGTAAAAGTGAGATGAGCCAAAAAATAAAAATATGTCAATGTGATTTGATGATACTGCTACACTTACTTATATCCTTTATAGCTGCTATATCTTTTTTATTAGTTAAATACTTGTTATTGTGAGCCTGAACTAATAAAATCTAATAAAATAAAATAAATTGCCAGCTTTCAACTTTAGTCCTCTTGCAAGCACACACTGTCCCTTCCCTGGGCCCAAACCAAAAACTGTCACAAACAAAAACTGTAATAACAAAATAATTTGTTTAAGCAAGGGGCAAAGGTTCAAGCTTTGACAAATCTCCAAAGTGAGAGAATTCCCCTTCAGGGACCCTTTCCTACATATCCTCACTATTTAAACAATGCATGATCAGATCTAGAGAGCTAAGATGTCATGGAGAAAACTGGCCATTTTATGCGGCTTTATAGATGATAACTAGTATACTTAAATACACAGAGAATAATAATAGCTTAACCACTAAGCCAATGCATCCCCCCCAACGGTCCTGATTCAGCAGGGATAGTTCTGCCTAATCCTCTGTGAGGTCAGAATCTTTCCCTCTCTAGTAAGCTCAGGCAAAAGCAAACTGCTTCAGCCTCTCCTAGATTGTCTGTTCTTCTTGCCATCTTGACCACACTCTGATGTTGACTGGCCACACGTGTCATCTGTGAAATGTTGGTAGGGATGTCAAAGTGCTCCTGGCGGCCAAACATTAGGGCCATGATCTGCACTAGCTCCCGTTTCCAATAATCATCATGTACAATAGCAATTGCAAATACATTTCTATACTGCTTATCAGTGCACTTAAGCACTCCCAATGTGTACGCTAATTGCCCCCAACAAGCTGGGTACTCATTTTAGCGACCTCAGAAGGATGGTAGGTTGAGTGGACCCTGAGCCCCTGGCTGGGCCTGAATTCACAACCTTGTGGTTTGTGACCACTGCTTTATCACACTAGGGGGCAAACAGGATTTAAACAAAAGTTAAACAGGAAATGCCCTATGTTTATCACAGTGCATTTCCTGTTTAACTCTCATTTAGCTCTTGTTTAAATCCTGTTTGCCCCCTAGTGTGATAAAGCAGTCTGAGTGAGTTGCTGAAGTACTGGCATTTAGCCACTGCACCACACATTATATGCTATAAAGCTCACTGGGTGACCTTGAACAAGTCACACGCTCTCAGCCACAGGGAAAGGCAAACTTCCTCTGAACACACCTGGCCAAGAAAACCCCATGATAGGTTTGCCTTACATTCACCATATTATTGGAAACGACTTGATGGCACAGAACAACAACAAATGAAATACTGTAATACCATGCAAAATAGTCTAATTTTGGGATTACCAGCAGAGGTAAGGAGTGATTCAACTGGAATCAAAGGCTTTCCTGAATGGTAATTCACAGATATGAGGCTGACCCTCTTTTTGGCCCTGTAGAAACTGGGGACAAAGAGTAGTAAAAGACAAGCAATACAATGTCAATTCATTAGCAGCAGCAAAGTAGCTTTTAATAAAGACTTTCAATATCCTTCCTGCATGGCTTGGATCTTGAGCAACTTTGGTAGGAGGGAGCAGGTAAATGGTGACTTTTCTGCCCTTCTCCTCCTGCCATAGCCCTGAGTCCCATTCATCAAGTCAATCCGTGGATCAAGGGATCCTCTTGGATCTGGTTGGGCTGACATGTGGAGAACTGGGTAGCTGGGGACAGAGAAAACAGGATGGTTGGATGTTTGGCAGTGGCACTTTCTGTGTGTTCACATACTTCAGTTTTGGTGTTCCCCCTTCTCACTCAGCCAACTGCCCCCCAGTACAACCCCATTCAATTCAGGGTAGGATGACCAGATGTCCTCCCTTTAATAGGACATGACATAGATTTCAGGATTCTGTCCAGGAGGAATTCCAAACTGACCTCCATTCTGAGCATGGCTAAGAAGCATACATTTCTATTGATATGTGTGTTTTTGGCTTTTATTTGGCAATGTCCTACATTTTATGGTGTCTAGTCTTCCTTTGTGGTTAGGGCATATGGTCACCCTGATTCAGGGATGTCCTCCAGACTCCAAGAGAGGCTTGAGGACAGGGCTGCCAGGAAAAAAAAACAGAGAAAAAGTCCACCAATTCCCTCCCACCAGTGGTTTTTTTTTACTCCGTGGGTGCATCGACACTGTAGAAATAACACCATTTGACACCACTTTAAATGCCATATCACCATGCTATGGAATCCTGCGGGGTTGTTGTTTACCAAAGTTGTTGTTTACTTTGCCAAAGAGCACCAGTGTCTCAAAAAACCCCTCCAGATCCCAGGATTCTGTAGGATGGAGCCATCGCAGTGAAAATGGTGTCAAACAGCATTATTTATACTGTGTAGATGCACCTCAAGCTTATCTCATCCCCACTGAACATATAAACAAAATAGATCCTGAAGGTGTTGTTTATGCTATTAAGAACACCACTGTAACTTATATTCGCAAGGCAAAAAACCCCCAAAACAAAAACCCAGCTGCTTTCTGTTAAATCCTTGGCCATGAGAGACAAATTATACATCTTCAGAAAGTTTAAATTCTAAACCTCTACTGATAAATATCCTCCTTTTTAAGTGAAGAAATCTGGGATAACTGAAAGCAAACATCATTGTCAGGCTGTCTCTATGAACAGCACACAATGTTCAGATCCATGATTTCTTTTCCCTCCCCTCCCCACTGCCAAATTAGTTTCTTGTGTGCTTGCTGTAGGTCAAGGATAGAAACCGAATAGAAAAAAAAGTTAGAAAAATGCTGGACCTTTGAAGGTAGCACAAAGTGGTGCATAGCCCATATCTTCAGGACCTCTTTCAGAACTGTGGCAGTACATGGAGATAATGAAAACTCAGTGGGACACAACATTCAAAAGATGATCAATTGCTAAGCATATTGAAGAGCTTGGGCAAAAAAAAGTTAAGTGTGATCCAGCAGATTCTTCCACTGCAGCAAAGGAACGGGCATGCTTTGTCTGTTTTAGACAAAAAGTCATTATCAAATAGATTCTGGACAATAAAACCAAACTTTTAGAACATAAGGCAAAGCTTCCAACTTTAATGCAGAAAATGGGCTTTTGAAAAAAGCATGTATGGAAAAAATTAAATCAAATAACAATTTGGTTTACTTTGAACAGCACCAAGAAAGACAGGAGGAGCTGAATACTGCTTGCAGATTATTTCGAATTAGGAGGGATAGGTAATACCCCTGAGGATGATGAGAATTCAGAAAGACCGTAACAAATTAGAAAGCTGGGCCAAAACTAAACAAATGAATTTTAGCAAGGAGAAATGTAGGATACTGCACTTGGGCAGTAAAATTGAAATGCACAGATATAGGACAGGTGACACCTGGGTTGGTGGCAGTACAAGCAAAAGGGTTCTAGGAGTTTTAGTGGATTCCAAGCCTCTTTGTAGGCAGAGGAATGGGCTCACAGGAATGGGGACAGATTGACTTGCAAGAGAGGAGTCCTTGTTGAGATGCCAATGGACTGAAAATTTCCTGGACTTTGAAAATCTCCCACATGGCCAAAAGGAGAAGAAGCCACCCTGCAGAAGATGCCCTTCCCCATTAATACCATCTTAACTAAGGACAGAAACAACAGAATGCAGGCATTTTACCAACATCTCTAATTTTAATCCTGTTTGGTTTCTAACATCTTGCCTGATGAAGATGCCAGTGGAGCTTTGAACGCTTGCCACTAGTATATTGTGCATTTCGGTTGGCCAATAAAGGTATCACTGTTCGGTGAATTTTTGTTTGAATTTGCTAAATAGCCAACACAGCTACTCTCATATCTTTCATCAAAATGATAATCAATTCACTGGAAGGCTCATTCCAGTCTCCTTTTTTTTTAAAAAAAGCTCTCTTTGTTTTGCATTTCTCATTAGAAAACAGATGGTATAAAGCAAGGGGAGGGATTCTGTGATGCTCCAGATGTTGCTGGACTTCAACCCCCAACAGTCCCAGCTAGCATGGCCAATGATTAGGTATGATGGGAATCTCAGTTTTAGTGGCATCGCTAGAGGTGTGCAGGGGATGCGGACAGCAAAAGGTGAAACCCTAAGGAGGGGTGATGCCACTGCTCCTCAAACATCTGCATTTTAGCAGAAACAGGCTGTGGCATTCACCTGTTCCCATTTAAAATGCTGTAAGCAGTGGTGTCATTACCGTACAAAGGTGCTGGGGATGCGGACCACACCAAGTGACATCTTAAGGTTGGGTGACACCACTGCTCCTGAAACATCTGCGTTTTGACAGAAATGGGCTGTGGCATTCGTCTATGTCCCTTTAAAATGATGAAGAGATGGTGTGAGTGGGGTGAGGCTTAGTGAGAGGAGAAAGGAGAGGTGCCAAATTTTACATTTTAATTTTAAAAAATATTAATTAAATAATTTTAAAAAAATTATTTTATTAAATAATTTTAATAATTATTTTAATTAAATAATTTTTAACAATTGTTTTAATAATTTAAAATTTATTTTAATGAAATAATTTTAACAATTGTTTTAATTAAATAATTTTTAATTATTTAATTAAATATTTTTTTTAAATATTATAAAACATCACATTTGATCAGATATTCACTTTAACTACAAGAAACTATGTAGATGTAAATGCATTCTGTGTGTATGATATTGTGATTTAAAGGTATAATGTTAATTTTGCTAGTTATTTATGTCACAACTATTACCATGACATACAATTATATGCAGGAATTATGATTAATGAGTAACATTAGTACAAAAATATGACCAAAGATTCTGTATGGTGTGGTATGGGAGGAGGTCAATGGGGTGGGTGGGGGTGACACACTGGGTGGTGCCAACCCTAGTGATGCCACTTCATCATTCAGCAACATCTGGAAGACCTAAATTCTCCCTCCCTTTCTTAGAATTTGAGATGGGCACCAGTGTACAAACACTTTTTTGTCCCCCTTTTAAAACTAACATGGGTATGTCCCTGCAAGTTACACCTCACAGTTTATCCTTTATGGAACTGTGACATTCCCGTTTATTTTATATCCTGCCTTTCTCCCGAGCATCACCCCCTTTTATCCTCACAAGAACCTTGTGAAGTAAGTTGAGAGATAATGACTGCCCTAAGGCATGGATTTGAACTTTGATTTTCCATGTCCTTGGCGTTCCATGTCCATGGCCTATAGAGCAGTAATTTCCAAACTTTGGTCCTTCAGCTCCCAGAATTCCTGATGGTTGACCAAGCTGGTTGGGACTTCTGGGAGTTGAGGTCCAAACACCTGGAGGATCAAAGTCTGGGACTCACTGCCTTAGAGCAAAACTCTTAATAATTACAATTAAATGCTGAACTTTGAGCAAGGGCGGTGTAGCGGTTAGAGTCTAACTGCTGTGTCACGCTTACGCAAAGTTTAACAAACAACCCCAAAGTCCCATTTCCCTTGGGAACAATGAGCAATGATGGCACAAGATCCATCCAATCCAAACCTCCTTCCTTCAGGCCCTTTTCTTCTGCTTCCTACTGTGTATTTTGCCAACTCTATTTTTTATATAATTAAACTACAAATATTTGTTTAGCCTAGCCTGAAGGTGAGATATAAAGCTGAGCAAATATGCATAGTCTCTGCAGATTCATGTACCACATAAGCAAGGACCTACTCCACATTACAAATTAGCCTCACATTTAATCCAGTTTTACATGCAACAGGGATATACTCTGCCCGTGACTACACTGTTTAACAAACTCGAGTGTGAAGTATTGCCATGCCATACACATAGAATCATAGAGTTGGAAGAGATCTCAAAGGCCATCCAGTCCAGCCCCCTGCCATGCAGGAAATCACAATCAATGCATCCCTGAGAGATGGCCATCCAGCCTCTGTTTAAAAACCTTAGAAGAAGGGAACTCCACCACTCTCCAAGGGAATGTGCTCTACTGTTGAACAGCTCTTACTGTCAGGAAATTCTTCCTAATGTTGAAGTGGAATCTCTTTTCCTGGCGCTTGCATCCATTGTTCCAGGCCTTAGTTTCTGGAGCAGAAGAAAACAAGCTTGCTCCACCATCAATGTGACATCTCTTCAGATACTTAAACAGGGCTATCATATCACCTCTTAGCCATCTTTTCTCCAGGCTAATCATACACAGTTCCCTAAATCTCTCGTCATAGGGCATGGTTTCCAGACCCTTCACCATTTTGGTCACCCTCCTCTGGACACCCTCCAGCTTCTCAACATCCTTTTTTGAATTGTGGTGCCCAGAACTGTACACAGTATTCCAGGTGGGGCCTGATCAAAGCAGAATACAGTGGCTCTATTAATTCCCTTGATCTAGACACTATACTTCTATTGATGCAGCCTAAAATTGCATTGGCCTTTTTAGCTGCTACTTCACACTGTTGACTCATGTCCAACTTGTGTCTACTATGACTCTTAGATCTCTTCCATATGTAGTCTTGTTAAGCCAGGCGTCCACCATCCTATATCTATGCATTTCATTTTTTTCTGCTGAAGTGCAGTACCTTACATTTTTCCCTGATGAAGTTCATTTAGTTTTGGCCCAGTTTTCTAACCTGTTATGGTCACTTTGAATTTTTATCCTCTCCTCTGGGGTATTAGCTACTCCTCCTAATTGGGTGTCACCTGCAAATTTGATAAGCATCAAACAAACAAACAAACAGCTTCATTTATATACCGCTTCATACCCTTAAGGAGTGTCTAAGCGGTTTACAAGTGTAAGCTATTTGCCCCCCAACAATCTGGGTACTCATTTTAGCGACCTCGGAAGGATGCAAGCCTGAGTCGAGCTTCAGCCCTTTGCTGGTCTTGAACTCGCCACCTTATGGTTTTGAGTGAGTGGCTGCAGTACAGGCATTTAACCACTGCGCCACCATTTCTGTTAGTAACTCATATTCTTGTGTAACCCAGAAACCTTAGAAAAACCGTCTAAATGTAATATTATATAAATTATATAAGATATATATATATATATTATACATATATATCTTATATATTATACATATATATATTATATAAGATATATATATATATGATATATATAAATATATAGGGAACCATCTAAATATAAGATTCTATGTACAGCACTGTGTAAATTTACAGCGCTATATAAATAAAGGTTAATAATAATAATAATGACATTTCTACATGGCTACAAAAGCTGAAGCCCCTTACTCATTGGTCATCTAGCCCAGGACTATTTTCTCTTCTGATTCACAAAGGTTGTGTAAATATGCCAGCAAAAGTCTTTGCTTACTGTGATCCCTCCTTTAATAAAAGATTTTGTTGTTAACCGCACTCAAGTCAATCTCAACCCATGGCAACATCTCCAAGATCCCATTTCCCACTGCTCTGCTCATCTCCTACAAACTCACACTCATGATCACTATAATAGAATCCATCCATCTAGCATGTGGCCTTCCTGTCTTTCTACTTCCCCCCATCTTTCCCAGCATAATTTTTTTTAAATGAACCCTTCCCTCTCATGACATGTCTGAAGTTTGGAAACCTCAGTTTTGTCATCCCAAGGAGATTTCAGGCTTTCTGTTCAAGGATTCATGTGTTCGTTTTGTTGGCTGTCTGTGGGATTCTCAGCACTCTTCTCCAGCACCACATCTCAAATGAATGGATTTTCTTCCTATCTTCTTTCTTAACTGTCCAGCTCTCACATCCATACATGGTAATAGGGAATACAATAACCTGTACGATTCTAACTTTTGTGCTGAGTTGTACAGTCAGCCTTCCTTATCCACATATTTTTTATCCACAGATTCAAGCATCCATGGCTTGAAAATATTGAAATAAGTATAAATTCCAAATAAATAAATTCCAGTTGTGATTTTCCATTTTGCTGCTGAATTTAATAGAACTCAAGCATTCACAGATTTTGTTATCCATGGGGGGGGGGGGGTAATCAAACCAAACCCCAGCGGATAACAAGAACCCACTGTATATCCTTGCATTTTAGAATAATTCCTAGTTCTTTCACAGCCATGCTCCCCATTCTTAATCTTCTCATTTCCTGGCTGAAGTCCCTGTTTCTATCAATATTTGATCCCAAGCATGAGAATTATTTTACTGTTTCTTTTTCCTCATTGTCCAGATTGAATTTGTGAAGGTTCTCCATGGTCATTATTTTGGTTTTCTTTATGTTCAACAGTAAGCTTGCCTTTGCACTTTCTTCCTTGATCTTTCTCAGTAGTTCCAGGTCTGTGAAGTTTTCTGCTTGTGTTATGGTGTGCCTTCCCACTGTGAAGATCACACACCACTATTCTGGACTGTTCCCAACATACAAGACAGACTTCTATTAAGGCTCCGTTGGGAAAGAGGAGTGGGAAACATCTAACTTTTTGCCACAACCCCCCAATATTTGCATTATAACTGCTTCCAAATGTCATACAAACAACATCATTTGGGAAACCACCAGATCCTGTGCTTGCTATCCAAAGCATCTTCGGTTGCAAAGCTAAATTGTTTTTGTTGTTGTTCATCTTCATTTCCCCTACTAAATTAGATCTGTTGCTTTCATTTTATTTCTGCCCTGGAATTACAGTTGGCCCTCCGTATCCACAGATTTTTTTTATCCACCGATTCAAGCATCCACAGACTGAGAATATTCCAAAAAATATAAATTCCAAAAAGGAAACCTAGGGACACAATTTTACTATCCCATTGTATTTAATGAGACTTGAGCATCCATGGATTTTTGTATCAATGCTGGGCCCTGGAACCAAACATTTTTAGATATCAAGGGCCTACTGTATATGTTTATTCTGTCATTCAGATGGGATTCCTCATGAACCAGAGCTTGTAGGGACTTCACCTCAGTGCCAATAGCTAACATCCATGTATTAAATCCCACTAAAAACAGCAGCAATCTTATTATTTGCTTCTGCAGAACTGTCAGTTGCCATGGAGAAGACTTCTCATTAGCAGAAACAGTGTGATTTGGGGTTTGCTAAAATATGAAGAACTCCAGAGAACAAAATCTCTATGAATAAAGGCATGAACTATAGCTGCTTATTTTGCATGATAAATGCAAAATAAGGGGAAATTCCAGCTCTATAGAAATCACAGACATAACACCAACAAGTTTATGTAACAAACATCAGTTATCATTTTCTCACGTTGACAGATTGACTCCAGGCAGAGGCAAAGGGGGATTGGTGACAGATCCAGGTGTGTGAGGGACAGGGCAAAGAGTTTGGAAGAAAACGTGCTACAAAAAAGGTCATGTCTCCCAATAGTATATACGAATGATATACCACTTAACAGGATTTGTACTTCCTGTTTCCAAGTGGTGAGTAGTTTCAAGTGCACTTTACTCAGGTCTTGTTTTCTCTGAAAGGCAAAGTAAGTGGATGGTTTTAGTATTTTTGTAATGTTTGGGTTGATTTTGTTGTTGCTGTTGTGTGTTTTCAAGTTGTCCCCGAATTCTGGTGACCCTAAGGTGAAAGTATAATGGGGTTTTCTTGGCAGGGTTTCAGAGGATCATAGGATCATAGAATCATAGAGTTGAAGAGACCACAAGGGCCATCCAGCCCAACCTCCTGCCATGCAGGAACTCCCAATCAAAGCATCCCTGACAGATGGCCATCCAGCCTCTGCTTAAAGACCCCAAGGAAGGAGACTCCACTACACTCCGAGGAAGTGTGTTCCACCGTCGAACAGCCCTTACTGTCAGGAAGCTCCTCCTAATGTTGAGGTGGAATCTCTTTTCCTGCAGTTTGCATCCATTGTTCCGTGTTCTAGTCTCTGCAGCAGCAGAAAACAAGCTTGCTCCCTCCTCCATATGACATCCCTTCAAGTATTTAAACAGGGCGATCATATCACCCCTTAGCCTTCTCTTCTCCGGGCTAAACATCCCCAGCTCCCTAAGTCTTTCCTCATAGGGCATGGCTTCCATGCCCTTCACCATCTTAGTTGCCCTCCTTTGGACCCGCTCCAGTTTCTCCACATCCTTTTTGAATTGTGGTGCCCAGAACTGGACACAGTATTCCAGGTGGGTGTTGGGAAATCACTCAGTCGCAGGCAGAGCTGGAGGTGCAGGCAGGCTTTCTTCCTGCCGCGTTTCAAAAACGCTCCTTTTATTGTCTTTGGTTACATCATGAGTTACACGCTACATTATTGGCTTCAAAGTATGAGGTTACATGATTGGATACAAAAGTACACTTGGCGGGTTCTGATTGGGCCAAGCAGCATCACCTCAGTGAGCAGGTGTTTCAAATGTGGGTTACGCAGACCATGTATCCAGCCCATTATGGAGGCAGGGTGGGGGTTGTCCCGTGGTTTGCCAGCGAGAGCCCCACAGGTGGGGCCTCACCAAAGCAGAATAGAGTGGCACTATTACTTCCCTTGATCTAGATGCTATACTTCTATTGATGCAGCCTAAAATTGCATTGGCCTTTTTAGCTGGTGCATCACACTGTTGACTCATGTTCAACTTATGGTTTACTTGGACACCTAGATCCCTTTCACATGTAGTTTCATTCAGCCAGGTGTCCCCCATCCTATATCTGTGCATTTCATTTTTCTGCCCTAAGTGCCGTACCTTACATTTCTCCACATTGAATTTCATTTTGTTAGCTTTGGTCCAGCTTTCTAGTCTATTCAGGTCATTTTGAATTTTGATCCTGTCATCTGTGGTATTAGCTACTCCTCCTAATTTGGTGTCATCTGCAAATTTGATACGTATGCCCCCAATTCTGTCATCCAAGTCAATGATAAAGATTTTGAATAGCACTGGGCCCAGGACAGAGCCCTGTGGGACCCCACTGGTCACTTCTTTCCAGGATGAAAAGGAACCATTGTTGAGCACCCTTTGGGTTCGGTCAGTCAACCAATTATAAATCCATGTAACAGTTAAATTGTCTAGCCCACATTTTACAAGCTTGTTTACAAGGAGGTTTGCCATTGCCTTCCCCTGAAGCTGAGAGAGTATGATTTGCCCAAGGTCACTCAGTGGGTTTCATGTCAAAGTTGGGAATCGAACCCTGGTCTTCAGAACTGTAATCCAACACTCCCAGGATTCCCTAACACTAATGTACAGTACAAACATAGTAAAGAATGAAACAGATAGTTTAGAAGTACAGGCAGCAAATATATTATCCCACATCTGATAGACAGATAACCCAAGAATCCCAGATGTTTTCTTTAATCTGCAGTTTCTTCTGCTTTGTTGTCCACACATTTGCTTCTAATTTTTATTCACAGACAGAACTCACGGACCTTTATTTGTTTGGATAGGGCTGTAAGATGGAAGAGTTTGTGTCCTTTTCTAAAATGGTTTCTGAGCCTTCTTTAGTTCTTACTGGGGTGAGATCTTAAACCATTAAGACACTTCAGCCACTCATTCTGACTTTGTTGTTGTTGCTGTTGTGTGCCTTCAAGTCGTTTCAATTTATGACAACTCTGAGGCAAACCTATCACGGGGGGGGGGGGTGGGTGGTGGTAGTGGGTAGAGGATTTGTCTTCCTCTGAAGGTGAGAGAATGTGACCTGCCCAAGGTGACCCAATGGATTTCCATGGCTAAGCAGGGATTCAGACCTGCTCACCAAAGATGAATACTTAAACCACTACACCACACTGGCTTTAATGCTGACTTAGAAGGTTCTTTTATTCAAACCTAAAGCTGTGATCTGGCATTATTTCAAAGCAAAGCCACAGTGACAGCCCTACCTATAGTAATCAGGATGCCTTGTTTTAATTATGTATTAAGAAGCTGAGCACTCCTTCCAGTCCATCTGCCTTGGTCCAGGCTTCAGAGGGAGAGAAGAACCACTGGACCTCATCCCCTTTCCCACCACCTTTCCCTTCTCCTTTTGTGTTGTGTCTTTTTAGATTGTAAGCCTGAGGGCAGGGAACTGTCTAATTAAAAGATCGTATGTACAGCACTGTATAAATTTACAGCGCTATATAAATAAAGGGTAATAATAATAATAACTTTCCACATGAACATCAGAGTCAAAGAGAAATCTTGCAAACCAAGATAAAACATGACAAAGCAATGAAAACAACTAAGTGCATGAAACCATGGCACTATGCTATATACATCTAGGAGCGGGCAAAAAACCTCATGAAGTCAGCTGTTCATATACAAGTGAAGCTATTCAAGGAGAGAGAGACCGATCATACCTGAATACATCATAAATTCCAGGTTGCCAGAGTTTCTCACAATTTAATACAGAAGCTTGACCTGGCTGTTTTACCAGAGGAACCAGTTCTCTGTTTATTCTGGAACACCATTTGAATGGCTTTAACAATAATTGTCAAATGTTTTTGTGCTAAAGTACCTTGAAAGAAGGCAGGAAGCAGTCAAACCTCAAAGATGCTCTCAAGATTAGTTGAATTTCCAAAGCAGCAAGTCCCTGCGAAGAACCAATTCAAGTATAATACAAACCAAAGTGAGGACAACAGCAGTTTCTCTAGCAATTATATTTACAAATATAATTGAGACAATAGATATAAAGTGAAGTTCAAATTGCTTAAAGGCAAATGAAAGAAGACTGGGCAACACTGCTTAATGATACTATACAAGGAAATATTTTTAGAAATCTGGAAATTTACCAAAGCAATAAACACTTTGCACTGTGCCTACCAGTGGGAGATAGCCAATATCTCATATATATAATAAACAATGTAATTCACATTCTTGTATTTACAGAAAATATTTCTAGTCCGCACTTCTTTAAAAGATCAAGACATCTTAAACACACACACATATATAAATACAATAAAAACAGAACAATTGTCAACAAGAAACAAGCTGAAAATAATTACTTGTTAATTTTATTCAAAATGTAAATTAAAATAAATAAAACTATATTCTAAATTATATTCTAATATTAGTATTAATTAGTATTATTCTGCCTGGTATTTCACCACTACAGTCAGTCCTTATGAATGTGTAACATCCTAATGGCCAGATGATGTAATGTAATGAATGTATGATGACTTACATTCAGTGTAATGAAATGAAAGCAAGTGCCCAGACTTTGTCATGTCTATGTTTCTTCCTATGGGGTTATTTGTATATCTATGAATGCATATGACAAATAGCCTAAACCAGACACTATTCGTGTCCTATATACATTTCCTGAGATTCCACTGTTTAAGAATGCTTAAGTGTAGTGCTGACGTTAACTGAGTCTGTATCTGCATTGCAGAAATAATCCAATTTGGTACCACTTTAACTGCCATGACTCCATGCTATGGTATTATTGGATTTGTAGTTTTGAGAGATGGTTAGACTTGCTCTGTTACCACAATAAGTTACAATTCCAGAATTCCATAGCACTGAACCATGGCAGTTTGTAGTGATGTCAAACCAGATTATTTATCTGGTGTGGATGCAGCCTTAGCCTGTCTGGCTTAACCATCACCATAAACTGGACAGTCAGGTGGCTATAAGGCGAGAAGATTCAAGTCAAGATTATCTGAAAAGTGGCAAGGATCCTCAGTCTTAAGAGAAAGGGATGGGGATTCATACCATCTATTTTGGGCCAAAATAATATGCAAGGGTCCAGGGAAGAGAGATTGATACCTAATTGGAATAATTGTTAGTACATGTGACTTTATTTATCTATTAAGAAGTACTGTATCATAATTATGCTCGTATAAAAAGAGAAGCATTTTTAGGTTATTGTTTCATATATTTTTTTTAAATCTTGCTATGTATAAAGATATATAATTTAGTACTAAAGCTAGGATTGTTCATGCTGTTGTATTTCCCATTGTATGGATGTGTGAGCTGGACGATGAAGAAAAGCTGAAAGGAAGAAAGTCAACTGATCTGAAATGAGATACTGGAGAAGAGTTCTGCAGATACCATGGACAACCAAAAGGACAAATATGTGGGTCCTATAGCAAATTAAACTCAAACTCTTCCTAGAACAGTGGTTTTCAACCTTCCTAATGCTTTGACCCTTTAATACAGTTCCTCATCCTCATGTTGTGGTGGCCCCCAACCATACTATTGTGTGATAGGGTTAGCCGATGGTCTTAGGCGACCTCTGCGAAAGGGGGTCGAACGACCCACAGGTTGGGAACCGCTGTCCGAGAAGATGATTGAGGCTCTCATACTTTGGCCGTACCATGAGAAGATATGACTTGCTAAGAAAAAACAATAAGGCTTGGTAAAGTAAAAGGCAATAGGAAGGTCCAGATTCCGGATGGATGGCCTCAATCAAAGAAGCCATGGTCCTGAGTTTGCAACACCTGAGCAGTTAGGTTGAAGACAGGGTGATTTGGAGGTGTTTCATTCACAGGGTCACCATAAGTCGAAATCGACTTGACAACCCCTAACAACAAATTGCGATGTTCTTAAGGCTGTTCTGAGGCCTAAAATGGAAAGTCTAGGAAGACTATAACGTCCTGCCATTGGGTTTTGCATATTCCTAAAGGTGGAGAGATTCTGTAGCCCTTTTGAGGCTCACCAAAAGCGAGAGGTCGGCAGCATGAGCTTCTGAAGACATAAGTCCACTTCCTCAAACACGAAAAGCATGTGAGCTTTCCTAGACTTAAATCTACTTCCTCAAATGCATCTGAGGAAGTAGATTTAAGTGCACGAAGGCTCATGCTGCCAACTTCTTTCTTTCGGTGAGGGTCAAAGATGCTACAAGATCTCTCTCTACATACTGATTTTGCAGACTAACACGGCTATATCTTTGGATTCTCCCATTCCTAAAGTCTGTTTTATGTCGATTTTATCTTCTGGGGCCGGGAACTTTCACATTCGAGTCTTATCTATTAGGTTATTATTATTTTTTATTATATTTATTTATTTTGCTCCCTCTCTCCACTCTAAAGTCCAAATGCCGGGGTCTCCTTTAATATGTAGATCGTAAGGCTGCATCCACACTGGGGAAGTAACCCGGTTTGGCACCGCTTTAACTTGTTGTCTGACTCATTTGCTATGGAATTCTGGGAGTTGGAGTTTGTTGTGGGGCCCAGAGCGGAGCTCCGCTCCGCTCTGGGCCCCACAACAAACTCCAACTCCCAGAATTCCATAGCCTTTAGCCAGAAAGAGTTAAAGTGGTATGAAACCGGGTTATTTCTCCCGTGTGGATGCTAAGCCCAAAACACACTGCAGGAATAATCCAGTTTGAGACCAATTTGACTGCCCTGGCTCAGTGCTAGGGAATCCTGGGAGTTGTTGTTTGCTGTGGTGCTGGGGAATCCTGGGAGTTGTAGTTTGCTGTGGGCAGCAGAGCTCTCTCTCTGACACAGAAGGCTAAATGTCTCAAAAAACTACATTTCCCAGCATTCCCTAGTACTTGAGCCAGGGCAGTTAAAGCTGCCTCAAACTGGATTACATTCATTCTACTGAGAGGGTCATAATATTATTATATCACTGAATTCTGGTCACTAGTGTTAGAAAAGCTCTCTGCGCATGCGCCAAACGGAGTCCCATTATTATCGTTTCGCGCATGCGCCAAACGGAGTCCCATTATTATCGTTTCGCGCATGCGCCAAACGGAGTCCATAGTATCATCGTTTCGCGCATGCGCCAAACGGAGCTCCTATTAATCATCGTTTCGCGCATGCGCTCTTTTCCCCTGACTCGCCCTTCTTTCCTTCATAACAGCCCTCATGATCCTGGAATCTCAACTACGCATGCGCGACCTATATTGCCCAATTCCGGGCAGCTGCGTCATTACGTCACGCGCGACGGCAGCACGCAGCGCGTTTTGGCTCCGCCCCCTTCTCTTCCTCCATTTCCTTCCCTAACATAGCGAGAGGCGGTCCTTTTTTTTTTTTAATTTTAACTTTGGCCAGCCCGCGCGTGCGCAGTGAACACCCCGACCCCTGTGTGCGTCGCGTGCGTCCCCGACGTCGTGAGGTTTGGGGGGGGAGGGTAGGTGGGCGTGGCCTTTGCGTGCGTGTGCCTATATAAGCCGCGTCCGGGGCGTCAGTTTCCCCCTTGTCCCCCGGCCGCCGACGGTGCAGGTTGTGTGCGCGCAGTGCGTGTGTGTTCCGGCTTTCCCCCGGACGCGCACCGTCTCCGCCGCGCCACCATTTATTACTAAAAACGAAAAAAAATATTAAAAAATCCTAAAAAAATCTTCAAAACCTTAAAAAACCCATTTAAAAAAAATATATTTTTTTTCCTTTAATATTTTTATTTTCGTTCTAACCCAAAAAGCGGCCGGTTTGATATATAATAATTAAAAATAAAAACCCGGTGAAGCGAAGCGAAAGGAAAGTCCTGGACGAAGGAGGAAAGGAACGCCCGGCGCCGGTTCGGAACCCAACCGTCGCTGCCAGCCGTTGAGTTCGAAGCCGCCGCCGCCGCCGCCGCTGCCCTTGCCTTGCCTTGCCTTCCTTCCCTCTCCTCCGCCTCCGCCTCCGCCATGAACCCCAGCGCCCCGAGCTACCCGATGGCCTCCCTCTACGTCGGGGACCTCCACCCGGACGTCACCGAGGCCATGCTCTACGAGAAGTTCAGCCCCGCGGGGCCCATCCTCTCCATCCGAGTCTGCCGGGACATGATCACCCGACGCTCCCTCGGATACGCCTACGTCAACTTCCAGCAGCCCGCAGACGGTGAGGAGGAGAAGGGGGGGATAGGGGTCCTTGCTGGAGAGATAACCCGGTTTGGAAGCGCTTTAAGCCCTTTTTTTGGCTCAGGGCTATGGAATTCTGGGAGTTGGAGTTTGTTGTGGGGTCCAGAGCGGAGCGGAGCTCCGCTCTGGACCCCACAACAAACTCCAACTCCCAGAATTCCATAGCGACTGACCCAGACAACATGCTCCCAGCTCCCAGAATTCCATAGCCTGGAGATACTGCTTCTCAAGGTCCCCCTCCGGGTCCCACAACATACTGCAACTCCCAGAATTCCATAGCCTTTGAGACTGCTTCTAAAGGGACCCCTCTGGGCCCCACAACATACTCCAGCTCCCAGAATTCCATAGCCTTTGAGCCAGATACTGATTCTCAAGGTCCTCTCTAGACCCCACAGCAGCATACTCCAACTCCCAGAATTCCATAGCCTCTGAGACTGCTTCTCAAGGTCCCCCCTCTGGGCCCCACAGCCTACTCCAGCTCCCAGAATTCCATAGCCTGGAGACAGAGCTTCTGAAGGTACCCCTCTGGGCTCCACAATATAAGTCTGAGGGAAATAGGGCTCGGGGGGGGGGAGAAGGAGAGCCTGGGGGGCAATAGAGGGTAAGATGGCTTTTTTGGGGGGGAGGCGTGGGGAGGGTATTGGGGGTCATTGGGCTGGGAGTGGGAGGTTTCTAAGGGGGCATTTTGGGATGGGACTGATAGCTAAAGGGGGGGGGTGGATATATCTGAAACCTTACAATATGACTTAAGACTTTATAAGTCTTACAGAAACAAATGGGAGAAATAGGGCTGGAAGGGGGAGGCTTCTATGGGGGGAAGGGGAATGAGGGCCTAAGGGGGCATTTTGGGGTGGGACTGATAGCTAGGGGGGGGGATATATCTGAAACCAGAAACAAGTGGGAGAAATAGGGCTGGAAGGGGGAGGAGAGCCTTATAAGTCTTAGAGAAATAAGTGGGAGAAATGGGGCTGGAAGGGGGAGGCTTCTATGGGGGGAAGGGGAAGGAGAGCCTCAGGGGCATTTTGGGGTGGGACTGACAGCCCAAAAGGGAAGGGAGTAGGCCTGAAACCTTGCAATGTGACTTTAGACTCTTAAGAAGTCTAAAGTCATATTGCAAGGTTTTCAGGCCTACTTCTAAGTTTTCGCCTTAGATAAGTCTAAGTCTTAGAAACAGGTGGGAGAAATGGGGCTGGAAAAGGGAGGCTTCTATGGGGGGAAGAGGAAGGAGAGAGCCTCAGAGGCATTTTGGGATGGGACTGACAGCCAAAAAGGAAGTAGGCTTGAAACTTTGCGATATGACTCAGACCTATTTCTCTTAAAACTTAGAGTCCAATGGGTGGGAGAGATAGGGCTGGAAGAGGGAGGGCTCTTTGGGGGCAAGAGGAGAAAGAGCCTGGGGGCAATTGGGGATGGGACTGATAGCCAAAAAGGGAGGAAATGGGCCTGAAACCTTGCAATATGACTGAAGACTCTATAACTCTTAGAGAAATAAGTGGGAGAAATAGGATGGGATAGGATGGGATGAGACTGATAGCCAAAAAGGCAGGAAGTAGGCCTGAAACCTCGCAATATGACTGAAGACTTTGAGAGTTTAAACTCACATTGCAAGGTTTCGGGCCTACTTCTAAGTCTTTATCTTAGAGAGATAGGAGGCAGAAATAGGGCTGGAAATGGGAGGCTTGTATGGGAGAAGCAGGGAGGAAGGGTCTCCGAGAGTCTTTGGCGGGGGGGAGGTGGCTTGGGAGAGGGAAGAAGGAGGCTGTTTTAGGGCTGGGGGGAGGAGGGCCTTGGGAGGCACTTTGGGATGGGGGTGATAGCCAAAAAGGAAGTAGGCCTGAAACCTTACAATATGATTTCAGGTTTTATAAGTCTTAGAGAAATAAGTGGGAGAAATAGGGCTGGGAGGCTTGTATGGAGCGAAGGGGAAGGAGAGCTTGGGGTTGCAAAAGGTCTGGAAGGGGGAGGTTTGTGTGGGGTAAAAGGGAAGGATAGCCTGGGGGGCATTTTGGGATGGGGGTGAAAGCCAAAAAGACAAGAAGTAGGCCTGAAAACCTTGCAGTATGAGTTAGAGAAATAGGTGGGAGGCAAAGGGCTGGAAGGGGGAGGCTTGTATGGGGGAAGGGGAAGAAGAGCTTGGGAGGCATTTGGGGATGGGACTGACAGCCAAAAAGTAGAGAAATAAGTGGGAGAAATAGGGCTGGAAGAGGGAGGCTTGTAATGGGTGGGGATGGAGCCTTTGAGGGTAGATTGGGGGGGATGGGAGAAATAGGGCTGAGGGAGGAGGAGAAAGACTCTCTGAGGGTATTTTGGAGGTGGAGGGTCCTCTTGGGGTATTTTGGGGCTGTGGGTGGTGGGAGAAATAGGGCTGGATGGGAGGCTTGTATAGGGGAGAGGAGGAGGAGGAGGAAGAGCCCCTAAGGGTATTTTGGGGTGAGAGGAAATACAGCTTTGGGAGGCTTGTATGGGGGGAAAGAGGAAGAAGAGCCTGGTGGAGGGGTATTTTGGGAGTGGGAGAAAGATGACTGGGCTGGGGTGGTGAGGAAACTCCTATTATTTGGATGGAGGGAGGGTGAAAGGAGACCCTCCTAGGGTATTTGGGGGGGGGAAATATGGCTGGGGAGGAGGCTTGAATGGAGAGAGGAGGAGGAGGAGGTATATTTTGTGGTGGGGGAAACAGGGCAGGGCGGCTCTCTCTTCTTCTCCCCAGCACCACCAGCAGCGTCACATGGCAGAGGCCTTATCTCTCTGTCCCTTCCGGGCCTTGCCTTGATGGTGGGCCACATGGGGCTGGAAGAAGGAGAGGAGGAGGGAGCCATGTTCTCCCGCCATCCATGGAGCGTCCATTTTACGCCAGGCTTGGCCTCGTGGGGACTAAGGAAGTGACTGAGGAGGCCTGGACCCTGGAGGCTGGCCTCCTGGGCTGTTTTTTTCAGCGTGGATTCGGGTTGGGGGCTTCGAGTCGTCCGGTTCCGAGTAGGGGGGAGCCCACAACCCGCACTCACGTTGAAAAAAGCAGCCAAGGAGGCCACCTTCCATGGCCCAGGCCTCCTCGGTCACTTCCTTAGTCCCCAGCCAGGCAAGGCGTGCCATGGATGAAAGGCTGGCATTGGGGACATTCCAGAACAATGATGTCTTCTAATAAGGGAAGGGAAAATGGGGAGCACTGCACGCACACCCCACAGAAAAGGGTGCCACCTGCCCTGAGTAATATGCCCTCAAGACAACTGCTTCTTTTTATTTTTAATTCCCCCTTCCTCTCCACAGGCCAAGCCTGTCATTTCTCATTGCCCTATTATTATTTTTAAATAAATGTATACATTTGAAATGCTGGGGTAGGTGTCATTTTTATTTCTACCTCTCCCCCCCCCCTTTTTTTTGGGCCAAAGGGAAATAAAATACACCAATTTTCTCCACCCCTGTCCCTTTGATTTTTTTATTTTTATGTAATGTTTATTTGTTGTTGTCAGGTGCCTTCAGTTCATTTCCAGTTTATGGGGACCTCAGTACGAACGTATTGTGGAGTTCTCTTGGAAAGTTTCTTCGGGGGTTGGCCACCCTCTGAGGCTGAGAGAGTGTGACTTGGCCAAATAGGTTTACATGGCTGAGCCAGGGTTCGAACCCTGGTCTCCAGAGCCCTGGTCCATTGCTCAAACCACCACACCAAGGTGGTTGGTTTGATTGGATTTACTAAATCTGTCAAGATTTTCAACAGCAGGGACTGTTTTCAGTCTTTGTAGAGAGAGGCAGTGTGATGTAGTGGTTTGAGCATTGGACTGAGAACCAGGATTCAGATCCCCCTTGAAGCATAAAAATGCACTGGGTGGCCTTGGGCAAGTCCCACTCTCTCAGCCTCAGAGGATGGCAGTGGCTAAGCCTCCCTGAAGAAACTTGCCAAGAAAAGCCCATGCTAGCTTCTCCTTAGGGTCGCCATAAGTCAAAAATGAGTTGGAGGCACACAGCAACAAACTACAGAGTATTGGGTGTTTTAATGCTGGAAAAGTATGGAACTTTCCTCTGGATTTACATGCTTTACAGTCCAAACTCACAAAAAAGGGGGAAATCCATCCCTCTTGAAGCATGAAGGAAACATAAGGAGTGCCAGTATGACTGCTAAAAGTTTTGTGGCAGACTAGAAATTGAATGACCACCCTGAGAGGACCTGATGCCTCTTTCCAAGTCTATCCTTCACTCTTGTTGAAGAGACTATGCAGGGGTAGCTGTGTTGGCTATTTAGCAAATTCAAACAAAAATCCACCAAACAGTGATACTTTCATTGACCAACCAAAATGCACAGTAAACTCATTGCAAGCTTTCGTAGCTCCATTGGCTTCTTCATGAGGCAAAACGTGAGATGTTAGCAAGATGCCTGGATTCTGTTGGTTCTGTCCTTAGTTAAGATTGTATGAGGAGGATAAATTTTGCAGAAGGGCTCCCCCTCTTTCTTGCCATGTGGGAACAGGGAGTTTTTCAAAGTCCAGGAAATGTAAAGTCTATTTGCATATCAACAGGACTCTTCTCTTGTTGAAGAAGTTCACCTTGTATTGTACTTTTGATTTGCCCTACAGCCAGTATGGTGCTGTAGTTTGAGTACAGTACAGTATTGGAGTAAGACTTGAGAGGCAAGGGTTTGACTCCGCTCCAGCATGAAAACTCACCAGTGGGTGGCCTTGGGCAAATCATATTCTCTCACCCTCAGAGGAAGGCAAAGGCAAACAAATCTTGCCAAGAAACCCCCATGGTAGTGTGATGTATAGTAAGTTCAGCTTCTTGCTTCATATATTTGTGTCAACCCTTTCACAGGGTTTTCTTGGCAAGGTTCGTTCAGAGGAGAGTTGCCTTTTCCTTCTTTTGACGCTGAGTGCGAGTTGCCCATGATCACCCAGTGGCTTTCCATGGCCAAGTGAGGGTTTGAATTTGTTTTCAAGAGTTGTAATCCTACACTCAAAGCACTACACCATGCTGAGTTCCTTAGGATAAGTTGCCAAGAACTTGAAAGCACACAACAGCAATCCTACAGGAATTAATAAAGGGCAAGTTTGTTTGGTTATTAATCAGTTTAACCAGTTTATATTCTTTTTATAAATGTCACATAGTAAGTTTCTACAGACATACTTGCTCCCATAAATTGGTCAATGATGAACAAACAAAGCAAGAACAACTTAGATCAAGTTGTAGTTAAAATCTGAAAGGCTTACTTCCACCTTCAACTTTTCACATTGATTTTTAAAGGAGGAAAATGGAACAATTTGTGCAGTTTTGTGCTAGATCTGTTGGTTTAACAAAAGAAAATTGATCCAGATACATACCTCCAAACTGTGTCAAGAAGTGGGCTTAGTTATGTAGGTTTTTTCTGTAAGAATCCTGCTGTTTTCTTTCTGCAAAATTCAACTTTTGCTCAGATGAATTTGATGTTTCTTCAGCTGCCAATTCATTCAACTTGAACTTTGATAAATTTCATATAAGAAGCTTTTGAGGAATAATTAATAGGTTAACCACCATCTTGGAAAGGCTAATTACTAGGTTGAATGGCTAGCCCAGTTTTTACTTACTTTATTACAAGAATTTTTAAAAGTGAAGGAAGTCAGCTTGCTTTAAAACTGAGAAGACCCTATTTAGAAAAAATGCAGAGCTGGAGCGGCATGTTTTGTGTCTGTCACTGTACAGTAGTCTATACAGATGCTGAAAAATATTTAGCACTCAAATTATTTGAAGGGCATGTTTGTAATAACTGGTATTCTGGAACTCATGGAAAACTTGTCTAAGAAAAACATTTCCTTATTTGGAAGGAAGAGCTCTTCAGCATTGTCAGTGTGTTCTGTCATATTCAGAAGTTAGTACCATCAAGAACAAAACACTGCATTCTCTGCTTCTTAATATTTTTAACTCTTGAATGGAAGATGTTAGGGCACCAATATTTAAACCATTATTACAAGATGGGATCACAAGACACAGTTATCCATGCAACATGCTTCCCTGAACTCTAAGCCTATCCTGATCCTCTCCTGGTGAGATTTTCTAGGTGCAGAAAGGGGGCAGTGCTATGTTGAGTTAGCAGTTACTGCTGCACATTCTACCAGAGCTGTGGTTTCAGTGCTGCATTGTTAAAAAACAATACAAACTCAGGTTCATCCATGACTAGTTCTCTATGATTTAGTTAGCTCCAGAAGGCATACTACATGGCTTAAAAATATTACTTTTGGTTTTCTCTTCACCTTGATACTAGAGGAGCAGTCAACTGCCAGAACCTGAGTGTTTTCCAGTTGCTGGCTGGGACTGGTCACTGTCATTTTCTGCCTAGTTTTCCCAAAAACCAAGATTTTTTTTTTTTAGCAGACAGACCTACCACTTTAATGAGTAACATTTTCTCAGGCTTTTCCATTCTACATAGATGCCTAGCACTGCTTGGCTAGCTGCATCCAGGGCTTGAGATGTTTGCCCACTCAACTGTTTGCCCTGAGACATTTGGTTCACAGGATACTGTCCTTTGAGCACCGCAATATGGGATTTGGCTCTTTGCTTGGCATGGAAGAACAGTCAGTTCAGGCACCTTGAGTGCAAGAACAGCTCAGTTATCTACATGTTTAAAGATCTAATACTAGCAGATGATTTTGAAGGATGTAGATACAGTGGATCCTCAATTTATACGGGGGGGATCTGTTCCAGACACCCACCCCCATGTAAAAGCAATATCATGGGACCTCAAGCCCCATCGTTTTCAATGATGGTGGGCTCCTGAACACCATGTGTGCGCCATGGGCGCACATGCCATTCATTTAACAGCATCTCGCGATATGTGTGACATCCAGTTCACACATGGTGCGGCCACATTGTACATGCCTGTGGAATTTCATGACATATTCATGTTGAAAGAAAAGGTTACAGCATTAGTACCTGCAGGTAGTTCTTCTGTTCTTACCACAGGCAGCTTCTAAGACTGCCAGAAGCTCCCACTGGCAACTAGCAGCGGCTGCGGGGCAGGAGGCAGTAGTGATGTTTCACCTGACAAATTGAATCTACTGTATGAGGGTGGGGAGAAAGTGTGATATGAGAATTTCTTCTATCTATAACATGACAGGCTCTTTTGACAGTATGGTCCTCACCTTGTCAAGAGAGGAGACATTGCATCTGATGTGTTACCATTGACTCAAAGTAATCTCCTGCCATATCTATTCTGATAGATCAATTTAAGAAATATGGGGAAAGGGCAGTGCTATCAGAGGGAGTATTACACCAGAGCAGGGTCTGCTGCTGTGCAGGAGTGCCATTATTCACCCCTGCACAAAGTGAACACCCAGCAGGCCAAGCGAAACTGGCTATGACAGGGTATCCCTTCACTTTTTTACCATTGCGGGAATTGCCTGACATTTTAGCAGCGGAAGATCTTGAGTAATATTCTGAGGTTTCAGTGGCCTCAACATGTGGTATGTGGTGATATGTAACTGTGTTGTTTTCTGTTCTCTCTCAGACCTGTTTTTGTCCCAATGTGGCCTTACCTCCCAGAACTGAAAATGAACAAAAGTGATTTCCAGGAGATGCAGGGGTCCCTGTAGGCCACACTTGGCCCACCTCTAGTCTGTAGGCAGGGTGTTGCAAGCATAAAAACCACTGGGTGGCCTTGGGTAAGATTTACTCTCACAGCTTTAGAATAGCAATGGCAAACCATCTCTGAAAAAAACTTGCCAAGAAAACCCTATGATAGGCTTGCCTTAGGGTCACCATAAGTCACAAATGACTTGGAGGCACACAGCAACAACAAAGGAGATAGTAGCCATCAAGTATTTGTCTTGAAAGGTTTTTGGATATGACTTTGTCAATAGAAAATTCCATTATCTTTGTATTTCGATATGAGGATCACCTTTTTGAGACAGAAAACTTTTCAGCTTTGTCAGCTGGTTTTTACTTGGAAGTTTTATTTCATATTGCTATCAAGTCAATAAACTTAGCACTGTAATGTCTTTAACATTTGTTATGTATATGCAGACTAATTACAAAGTCAATGAAGGGACTGTAATTTTATACCTGTAATTATTATCAAACTTCAATTTTCTCATGCTGTTTCTGGCTAGCATCCTCTAGGCATCATGTGTCTTAAAATGTGAAGGACAGAAGTTAGCACTTTTTCAAAAGTGTTGTTTCACAAGACAAACCGAGCAATTGGATTTAAGTAATTTAATTAGGACAATCTACCCATGGGGCACATTAATTTAGTTGTCTTTTTTATTTAAGTGCTTGCCCTGGTTCCAGTTTGTTCTTGTGAATGTCTCCCTCAATGTTTTGCCTTTTTAATCGGAATAGCATATTCCCCCCCCCCAAACACCCCAAGATGGAATAGCGTGGGCCCTTGGCATCCATTGGGATTTGGTTCCAGGACCCCGTGTATAACAAAATCTGTAATTGCTCAAGTCCCATTAAATACAGTGGTGTAGTAAAACAATATCACTTAAATCAAATGACAAAATCAAGGTTTGCTTGATTATATATAATATATATTCAAGCTGTGGATACTTGAATCTGTGGATAAAGAATCCATAGATATTGAATGTAGTATACAATTTTGTGGAATTCAGAAAGTAGAGAGTGGATTTGAATTTTATAGGCTACGTCACAGGCATTGCTTTAATAACACTAATTAATTTATTTTTGCAGCCGAAAGAGCTTTAGATACCATGAATTTTGATGTCATTAAAGGCAAGCCAGTGCGTATCATGTGGTCCCAGCGTGATCCGTCTCTACGAAAGAGTGGTGTTGGAAACATCTTTATCAAAAACTTGGATAAATCAATTGACAATAAAGCTTTGTATGATACATTTTCTGCTTTTGGAAACATCCTCTCTTGTAAGGTAAGTTGAGAGAAACAGAAACAGAACACTAATTCATCATTCGAGTTAATATAATTGCATTCCAATTGTTTCACAACATTGTGATGTTTTCATTAGGTTGTGTGTGATGAAAATGGATCCAAAGGCTATGGGTTTGTACACTTTGAAACACAAGAAGCAGCAGAAAGAGCTATTGAAAAAATGAATGGAATGCTGCTTAATGATCGCAAAGTGTGAGTACACAAAATGTTTCCATGGCGTTTTTAAAATTCAGAACTCAAATTGAGTAGTGATCTATGCTTCCATAAAAGAGTGTCCACTTTATACAAGGCAGGGCACATGATTATTGCTGATCCTTTCTTACCAACGCTAGTCCTTTGTGTCCCCAAAAGTTGTCCCTGAGTATTGGGGGATCATCCAGTACCATATAGAATATCATGTAGAGGGCTGCAGCATGTAAGGAGGGAGAGACATTTGGTTCCTCTTCTTACATAAATAAAGGTGCTTGCTTATAGTGAAAACCATCAGTAGACATAATCTGATGTTTTAAAATGCTTGCTTTACCAAATTCAGTATATTAGACGCTCTGCTTCCAACATTCATTTAGAATAGGTTACTCAACCTGGTATGTTTCAGATATTTTCTATTTCTCTTTCCATCATCCCCAGCCAGCATGGTCAGTGTCCTGGGACTATAGGAGCTAACACTTGTAGGGCCTGTCCAAGCTGTGTGGAAGTGTAATTGCTCACATTGCACAGGAACTGTGAGAGAGGCAGTTATGTCACAGTTGAAAGCAGCTGTTCATGCTGTCACGTTTCCCTGGGTGAGGAAACACCGTGGAGGGATATGGATGCCTTTTTCTGAATAGTCTTGTGTTCCAAGACAGACACAAAGCTAAAGGCAGTGTAATACTCTGTTTCCCTAATTGGGGTTTCCCTAATTAGGGTTCCCTATGGCAGCAGCCTGCATCCAGGGAATCAACATGAGACATGGGTGAGAAGCGTTAAAAGTTATTACTACATAAACTACTCCTTTGTAAAAAGAAAAACCTTGAATCTTATCAAGAAACCTAAGCTGTTTTTCACCTTTACTTTTTAAAACTAGATTTGTTGGAAGGTTTAAATCTCGTAAAGAGCGTGAAGCAGAGCTTGGAGCTCGTGCGAAGGAGTTCACCAATGTTTACATCAAGAATTTTGGAGAAGATATGGATGATGAGCGACTTAAGGAACTCTTTGGCAAGTTTGGTAATGTCATTTCCTTTCCATGTATAGAAAAATGCCTTAAGAGCCGATATGAACATAGTGCTCCCTCCCAGCTGTGACTTCCCTGTACCAAGGATGCTTTGTGCGGAGTCCATTATCTTTTTTTTGGGGGGGGGGGTGTCATTGTCTTCTTATCTGGACATAGTAGGACCTGAGCTTGATGTCTGTGTTAATCTCCATGTGTTCAGTGGCTAAACTGTGGTTCCTATCCTGTAGAGTACAGTAGAAATATCTTGCAACTTTACTATAACATTGACTCTACAATCCATTAAGACTATATGGAGCTCCACTTAATGAGGATTTGAAACTGAGTTGGTTTCAAATGTTGGTTATCCTCAATTGTATTGAAGTAACCAGTTTAACACTTAATCTCAGATGAAGCCACCAATAGGAATATATGCTCCAGTGAAGAAAAAAGATAATGGATGTAGTGGGTATATAATCTCTCAGCCTGTTCCCAGTTGCTTATCCATAGCCAAAAGGTTAAGATACCAGCATAGTTAAGGTACTAGCATTAAATGAAATAAATGAGGGGAGGGAGGGATATTCTTGCCTGCTACAATGAAATAGCCAAATGATCTAACATAAGAGTATTATTTTAGCTGTATATATCTTAACTCCAGTATAATGCTTACAGTACTTCATTGGTGTCATATTATAAATTATAGCCTGTTAAATCCATGATTATAATGTTTTGTTTGGATTAATGTTGTAATGTGCCTGAGAAGTCAGGGCATTCTTTCAAAATGAGTTTGACAAGACAAACCAGAATCTGATGCTGACATCTAGTCGTCCAAATATTAATTTTTAACTCAGTTTGGAAAATCAGTTTCCTAAATGGGGCATTGTTTCAGCTTTGTGAGATGTTACCTCAGTGAATAACTCCTAATATGTTTGCTAAATTATGGTTCCCCAGACTACATGGTTAGAAAATCAAGGAAGTAGAAAATAAATGTAATGAATCTTACTTTTAGGACCTGCCTTGAGTGTGAAAGTTATGACCGATGAGAGTGGGAAATCCAAAGGCTTTGGTTTTGTCAGTTTTGAAAGACATGAGGATGCTCAGAAAGTAAGTCTGTGTGTACAACTTTTTTTAAACTTTGTGGATATTGTGAGTGATCTCATTAACATCATGTTTTCTGGTCTTTTTATCAAGTGTGCTTTTCTATCAATTAATATGCCTTTATGTTGTTTTGGTTTGTTAATGTAGATCTAATGTACATCTGAGAGAGAACCAAAAAATATAACTCTTTTTCTACTTTGCGTATCTCCTTTTCATTTGAATGCTTATGTCCTGTGTAGTTCCCTCTCTTGAAGGATAGAAGCACATCTCAATTCTCTATATGTTCAGTCAGTTTTTGGGGTTTCCTTTTTTTAATTATTATTTTCACGTTGGCTGTTTTCTTGCAAGACCAAATACTGTATGGAATCAATTACACATATATTTTAAAGTACTTTTTTTTATTAATCAAGGCTGTCGATGAGATGAACGGAAAAGAACTCAATGGGAAACAAATATATGTTGGCAGAGCTCAGAAAAAAGTAGAAAGACAAACAGAGCTGAAGCGCAAATTTGAACAAATGAAGCAGGACAGGATCACCAGATACCAGGTAGACCTTCAGTTGAACAAATAAGATTTCTTTGTGTTATGTGTGTTCTGTCCTGTCTTATATGCGATACTATTTACTTTTCCAGGGTGTAAACCTTTATGTGAAAAATCTAGATGATGGAATTGATGATGAACGCCTACGCAAAGAATTTTCACCATTTGGCACAATTACTAGTGCAAAGGTAACATCATTTTAAACAGCTTACTTTTTTATGAAGATTTGGAAAAAGAATATATTATAATAGTTTTCTGGTTATCCTTGTAGTTAATTTGAATCAAATACAGCCATACAAATCTGTGTTTGCAAACAACTCCTTACAGTACAGTCCTAAAACTTTTAACCATAATATCTGATGTATTGTCTATTATCATTGTACTTAAAAAAGCAACCCTTCCCAGTCAGACTGTCTAATAGGAGAAAATAAGTCTAAATTACTCCATGTGCCAGTGGGGTAGTTCATTAGCAAAGGATGCAGGCTTTGTGCACAGTGAAACTGACAAATGTGTAATGACTTTATATATTAAAATAATAGTACGGGATCTTATATGTTCATGGAAGCTAAGCAGGGTTAGCCTTGGTCAGTATCTCAAAACTATTCTTTGCCTAAGAAAATCTTAGGAAAATATTGGACTTCCAAATCTTTGTAATGCATAAAACAATCCTGAGCAAAGTTAGCATTCTCTGGATAAAATAAATCCTTTAATGGATTAAAAATTAGGAAACACAACATAGGAATAAATGGGCAGTTTTTGCAATAGAGGTATGTCAGCATTGGTATTCTTCTTGGATCTGTATTTGGACCAGTGCTTTGTAACGTGTCCATGAAAGTGTCTGGAGTTAGAAATGTACAGCAAGATGGACAGGTTTCCTGATTGTTAATTATTTAGGGTGCGGCAACAGATATGGATTGCAGAGCTCCAAAAGGGTCTCTTCAAACTGAGAGTATGGGCAGTAAAATGACAAATAGGACTCAGTATAAGTTAAGTGTAAAGCGATGTATAGTGGGACAATATACCCACATGTAAAATAATAACTGTTGAACTTACAGCTGCAGGAAGTAATAATGGCCACCAATTTTGATGGCTTCAGAAGCGAATTAGCTAAATTAATGGAGGTTATGGTCATCTAATCTCTATCTAATGATTAGTTAAAACGGTTGTTAGGATCTTCAGTATCAGATAATATACCTCTTTATATCAGTTGCTTACTCGAAAAGGTGGACTCACCTCCACTCATGTTCTGCTGACATTCTGGAAGTGACTTAAATAGACTTTTGATATGATGCAGCATTGCTCTTCTTGTGTTCATAAACTCCCATTTCATTTTCTGCATTGCCCTTTTTATTTCATTTTTATTTTGGCAGGTCATGATGGAAGGTGGTCGCAGTAAAGGTTTTGGGTTTGTCTGCTTTTCTTCACCTGAAGAAGCAACAAAAGCAGTTACAGAAATGAATGGTAGAATTGTGGCCACCAAACCACTGTATGTAGCCTTAGCCCAGCGTAAAGAAGAGCGCCAAGCTCACCTCACCAACCAGTACATGCAGAGAATGGCAAGTGTAAGAGCAGTGCCCAATCCAGTCATCAATCCTTACCAGCCTGCACCACCTTCTGGTTACTTCATGGCTGCTATTCCACAGGTATGTCTTGAGTTATGTTCCCTGTTAAACTTAATGTGTAGAAATCTGTGTGGCTGCAATGGATTGAATCATAGAATCTTAGAGTTGGATGAGACCACAAGGGCCATCAAGTCCTACCCCCTGCCATGCAGGAACTCCCAATCAAAGCATCCCCGACAGATGGCCATCCAGCCTCTGTTTAAAGACTTCCAAAGAAGGAGGGAGGAGGAAGGCTTGCTAACAGAGTTTTTTGTATTGCAATAGTTGGGCTCTTTAGAAAGCTCAGAATAGCTTTACGTAAAATAAATATTTGAGTATAAATCGAATAAATGTTAATTTTGTAAACCATTTTTCTACTACAATGAAGTATTGAAGCAGATAGATGGAATTAATTAACATACTGCTGCGTTTTTTTGTGGTTTTTTTTTTTTTTTGGTTTTTTTTGCAGACACAAAACCGTGCTGCATATTATCCTACTAGCCAACTTGCTCAGCTTAGACCAAGTCCTCGCTGGACTGCTCAGGGTGCCAGACCACATCGTAAGTATTCTTACTTTTTCTCAAGGGGCAGCTTGGGTGTAACTAGGTAAAGCAAAATATCGCTAATTGCAAAATATTTATCTGCATTATTCTTAAACATAGCTTTCCAGAACATGCCAGGTGCCATCCGCCCTGCAGCTCCCAGACCCCCATTCAGTACCATGAGGCCAGCGTCATCACAGGTTCCACGAGTAATGTCAACACAACGTGTTGGTGAGTACTGCAGTTCACTTACTTTAACTGTGTTGGATTATGTCAATTAACATACGCAGTTCAGTTCTTGTTGCAAGTTAGAATAAAATACATGTTTAAAAAATTATCTCAACCTTAGATGGTGAAGAGGTCCATTAGAATGAAGTTTAAGATAGTTTTCCAATGAACCTTGTATCATTTTCCCCCAGCTAACACATCAACTCAAACCATGGGTCCACGTCCAGCTGCTGCTGCTGCTGCAGCTACTCCAGCTGTGCGCACTGTTCCACAATACAAGTACGCTGCAGGTGTTCGCAATCCTCAGCAACATCTCAACACCCAGCCTCAGGTTGCCATGCAGCAGGTGAGTGTATCAGTTACTGCAAGATCTTTTAAAACCATATTAGTGTGCCAGACTTGCTTAGGTAAACCAAAAGAGCACAAAAATATGTTACAAAAAGCTGAGTGGGGAGAATGTTGATGTTAGAGTCATTTTGTCTGTATGATACCTTGAGAGAAAACTGATGGGGAGAACATAGGACCACTGTCTCATGAAATGTTTTGTTCATTTTTAAAAAATGTTGGTTCAAATGGGATGTACTGAGGAATACACACTCTGCTTTGTGTGAACTGGAAATACGTGGGGGAGATGTGGTCACCTTGTGCTGCCACATTTCAATGGCTGGGACTGGTGCAACACATGACAGTATCTGTGTCGCTAAAATTGGCATTTGAAATTGACCACCAAAGTTGCCCGATGCTGCAATATCCTCTAAATTGTGATAGTAACCTGAGCCAATACAATTAGGCATGTCCAAATCTATTGAAATCAATAGTACTGACTTTGCATGAGAACTGGCTAAAAGTTCAGATTCATAACAATGTTTAAACTAAAATCATTTCAAAGTTTCTTTAGATCTCAAAGAATTTAAATGGTGATGTGACGTCAATTCTTTTGTCGATAATTTGGTTTGCATAGTAATGAACTAACTGCTGCTAATGTGTATGTGTGCATTCATCATTCACCAGTGTTAAAATCAATTTTACTTTTCTTAATGTTTCTTAATTTTAGCCTGCTGTCCATGTGCAAGGTCAAGAACCTTTGACTGCTTCCATGTTGGCTTCTGCACCACCACAAGAACAAAAGCAGATGCTGGGTAAGTCAGAATTTAATGGATGGTGGGAATCACATGGTGAGAAAGTAGGATGAGGCAGCCCCTAATCCATGATCTGTTGATTGGTTTAGACTGTAACAGGATTGCACTGAAGAATCATGAGTAAAAGGAAAAGAGATGGTAGTGTTCTTCAGTAAATGGTTGTGCAAAAACCACAGCTATTGCCCTGGATGTCCCTTGTGGTCTCTCCCTACTCTGTGATTCTGTGAAGAACATGGTATTATAATAGGCCAACAAGTACGCTTTCTGCTTCCATTTGCACAAGATCTGTACTTAAATTAATCCCTGCTGTTCTCAAAGAAGAAATATTTTAATATGTAAATGGTCACTACATGTCAGATCCATTCAGAATAGTTGAGAAAAAGTACTCAAGTGAATAAAAACTTTGCAAATTTGTTTACTCTTTTTTAGGTGAACGCCTGTTCCCTCTTATTCAAGCCATGCACCCCACTCTGGCGGGTAAAATCACTGGTATGCTGTTAGAGATAGATAACTCTGAACTCCTCCATATGCTTGAGTCTCCTGAATCTCTCCGTTCGAAGGTAAGTGGTTTCTTTATTCCAGTAGCAGCTTAGCTATTGAATTAGCTTACCAGTATAGACATGGAAATAAAACTTGATTTTTTAAAAAATCTTGAATAGGTTGATGAAGCTGTAGCCGTACTGCAAGCCCATCAAGCTAAAGAAGCTGCTCAGAAAGCAGTTAACAATCCAGCAGGCGTTCCAAGCGTCTAATGTACGTATGTATTCTTGAGAATAGAGTTTAAATGCAGCAACACACTGTGAAATAAGGATGGTGCAGTCTTATAAGCCACAGGTTAGAGCTTGATAACTGGCCTGCCTTCCTGTGGTGCAGGAGTTTACTGACACCTCCTGCTAGCAGCAGAACATCATGAGTAGTTGTCCAATCTATTCTGGTATGTTTTCATCCTAAACTGTGAGGCAAGGTTATTGCCAAATTTATATTGTGTATCTGCAGTTCTGCCTTGTTGCTATTTTACCTATGAGAAACTCACCCAACCATAATTTCTATCTCTAGTTCTTTTGCTATATTTTATATTGCCTGGAGAGACTTTGGCCCATTCAATTTAGAATGTTAATAGCTGTGTTTGGGGAACTGACCTGTTGTGCTCCAAAAATAGCCAAAGGACTAGATTTCAGTATTCAGATTCTTGTCAAGGGAACTTTGATTCAGTGAGCACAAACTGTAATACATGATTTTTGTATAGGTTGTTCTGTTCTTTCTAATAGAAAATAGCACCCAGCAAAGTCCATAGTGTGTTCTCAACATCCTAACAATTGTTGGGACAGTAGAAATGTTATATTAAGGCAGTTTGGTTTCATTCAGAACATAGTTGGCCCATGTATTACACAAGTTCATGTAACACAGGTTCACTTTGACATGTCAGAAGAAATAGGTTCTCTCCAGGCATTTTCTAGGTCATCTAGCAGACTTCTACCAAACATTGACATAGAGATTCCTAAAGAAAGTACTTCTCTAGGCATGTTTAGGTCCTCCAGTATGACTACAACTTCCAGCAGAAGTATACCATGGAATTGCACTGGAAGACCTAGAATATTCCAATTTTATGCAGAAAAAAATCATATGTGACTGGTCCCAGAATGTATTCCTCGTATAATACATGGGCTGCCTGTATAGTACAATTTGTATTTCAGAAAGTGTTATGTTTCCATATTAATACATGGATTCTTTTTGTTTACAGAAGATCCAGGACTACTTACTATAATTTCGCTTCACCGAAGAAAAAAATCTAAACATGGAAAAACTACTAAATATTGAGAAAAACATTGCAAAATATAAAATAAATAAAAAAAGGAAAGGAAACTTTGAAGCTTATGTACACAACCAATGCCAGGACTAGCAAAACAGTCCTAGATTACCTATTGATTTAAAATACAAAAAAATAGCAAAAGTTAAAAAACAACAAATTAATGTTTTATAAAACCCGGGGAAAGAATTTTCAGCACAGTACAAAAATTTAAAGCATTCCTTTCTTTAATTTTGTAATTTACTGTGGAAAAGCTCAGAATATCACTACTGTTGTAGTTAACAGTAAGGATTGATAGCTGAGCAAAGAACCATAATTTGGATTATAAAATTGCTTTAATAAAAATCCTTAAACACTGACCATTTTGTATTCTTTCTTTCTAGTGAGGTTGTCAGAATAAAGTATGGATTTAAAATGCCATAAATTATACATTCCGTTTCAGATGAGATTAACCTATATTGAGCCACCTGTTAATGGGGTGCTAGTAAGCACTAAATGAATTGAACAGCTGGATTCATCTCTATGATTTGTTGGGTAGCATTTTCTAGAGCTGAATACTATTTATTTGACTATAGGCTAATTGGACTTGAGGGGTTTCCTAAAATGTAAATAACACCACACTTGTATAAATTTTACTCTTGAAGCTCAAACATATTTGGGTTTAATAGTACAAATAGATTTACCGCTTAACTTTACATTACTTTTTCATGGTGATAGATACAACAAAAGGGAACAGAGTAAATGGGAAGCTTACCCATATATATTGGCAGTCATCAGTATGAACTGAATAGTTTGCAAATCAGCATGCACCGACTGTCGCATAGTTTACTGGGGCTGGACTAAAGCAGACTTGCTGGCTTACAGGAACAAACAGTTGCTGGGAGGTAGGAACTTTAGGCTCTAGAAACAGCTGTAGTATCCATTTGTGGTGTATCAAGCCATGTGAATTGGTGGATTTCTTGCTTGGTGACAGCAAGAATTAGCAATTTTCTGTCCCATTAGTCCTACAAAACAGGCAGTAAATCTAAGTACCAAGTGAAGTGCTTCATATGGGCTTCATGTGGCAAATGGTTGCTGTCTGTGGAGACCTAATTATGTCCAGAGTGACAGACATCCGCATTGCAGAAATAATCGGGTTGACACCACTTAAACTGCCTGGTGGCGCAGTGATTAAATGCCTGTACTGCAGCCACTCACTCAAAACCATAAGGTTGCGAGTTCAAGACCAGCAAAAGGGCTCAAGCTCAACTCAGGCTTGCATCCTTCTGAGGTCGCTAAAATGAGTACCCAGATTGTTGGGGGCAAGTAGCTTACAATTGTAAACCGCTTAGACACTGCTTAGGCGGTATGAAGCGGTATATAAATGAAGCTGTTTGTTTGTTTGTCGTGGCTTGATGCTCTGCGTGTCACAACCACCATTCCCAGAATTCCCTAGCATAGCCATGGCAGTTAGTGTTTCAAATTGGATTATTTCTGCAGTGTGGATACAGCCAAAACTATCTTCATGTGGAAGGAGAGGAAATGATAGCTATGTTGAAGAGGAAAAGTTGCTCCAAACTCTGTTGTCAGAGTACAGGAAGTATGACATTTGTGTTACCCTTGTGATTTGTTGTTGTGTGGCTGTCCCCTCAGCACAGTTGCTTAGTTCAACTGTACCTGATGACCATTAAAGAATCTTCCATCTCTTGGCGGCCAAGAACAGGCCCACGAGCCGCATGCAGCCCGCATGAGCATTTTGGGCAGCCCATCAGGATGTGGAACTATTTCAAGTCTCCTCCGCTGGTCAGCCTTCTCCTGAGGAGAGGGTTGTGTGTGGGAGGAGGAGGACAGGCAAATGTTTGCCATGCTAGGCTCCTCCACTGCTTAGCGTTCTTTTCGAGAAGGTCGGGTGGTGGAGAAAGAGGAGAACAGGCAAATGCTTGCCCTACAAGACTGCTCCTTTGCCCAGCTTTCTCTTGAGAAGGCCAGGCAGACAAGGAAGAAGGGCAAATGCTCACCCCTCAAAATTCCTCTGTCTCTTGGCCTTCTCCTGAAGAGAAGTCTGGATGGAAGAGGACAGTCAAGACCCTTCCACAGTTGGCTTTCTTCTGAGGAGAGGGACAGGCAGAGGAGGAGGAAAATGAAATTAATGTTAATATTACTGATTAGAGTACATTTAGCCTATTTTAATTTTGGCCCCTACCTACTGCCAAGTAGTGTAGGTCTGGCTTGGAATCAAGATGGTGTTCGGACATTTATATCTAACCAAAAATCACATTATCATCTTACTGCCTTGTGGTTCTGTGCCTTAGAAAGAGAGGATAGCAGGATTTCTTTTTCCTGGCTAATCTTAAATCTAATGAAATTCACCTAAACCTTTCATGTGTACTACAGCAGCTATGAGTTCTGTAAGTCATTCATGTATCTGAGAACATAACGTGTCTCAAGATTAAACTTGACATTTGTTCTCCCTTGAGAGGAACAGCAGTTGTTCTATTGCAGGCTGCTCTGAGAAAGCAATGTTGTTCAACACAGAGCACATAGGGAACACTTTATGAACCAGAAGGCCTTACCTTCCTTACTTGGTTTAAGTCAGTCTATTTTTCATTGAAAAACAGGTTAAATGGAGATTTGTTCATTAAATCTGTGAGCTACATGGTGTGTAGCCCTTTGGCTGTATTTTTCTGCCACTGGGTGGTGCTGTCATCTCACATAATTTACATAAGGTGTAAAATAAGCAGACAAGGAAAAACACCCGGCTGGTAACTTCTAGTATGTACTATAAATGTAGATGATTGTCTACCTGAGGTATGCGTCTTAACTCATACTGGAGAACTTTTCAGGGCTGACAGTAATGGAGAGATGGTTCCCTTTGTCAACCTGCAGTTTTGCCTCATCTAGGACACATGGTAGTATCTTTGTGCCCCTGCTGTGTTTCTTTTCCTCTAAATAAGCAGGAGCAAAGGGGCTTTTAACAGGAAAATCTAGATATGTAAATTAATTGCAGTTTTTCTCAAGATATACATTCCCTTAATGTGATGAGAGGTTTGGAAAAATCACATCTACTCCTATGATGCATTTCTTTATGGCCTTCTACATTCTAGATTACAGCTTCCATCAGCCATGCCCTGTATTGCCTAAGGTCAACTATGGTAGAACCATGGATTCTTTGTGACTTGCACAAATGGGTTATCTTCACTTGCACAGTGCAACTGAGTGCTGCCTTATAAGCATTTTGGCAGTATCCCTGCCACTCCCCACACATCTAACCAGCGTGTTTGCTGCCTAAACCTCCAGTTCCTTGGCTGCCACAGCAACAACATCAAAGCAGTTATTGATCTCTCATTTGTCTTTGTCCTGTATTGCTCTTGGGAAGTAACAGATTCAGCAAGAATGAATGGCGCCCCATGGAGTTACAGGGAGAGAGTTGGAGCTCACCAAAACATTGGCTCAAAAACAGAGGTAGTACAGTCCTCTATGGTTCAGTAAAAATCCAGGCAGGCAGTCTAAAGGGTAGTCCAAAAGAGTAGCTTAATTAAAATAATTGTAAGCCGCTCTGATAGCCTTTAGGGCTGAAGATTGGGGTATAAATAAATAATTAAACACACAAGGAAATGACACCAACGTTGCTTCTATCAAGAAAGGTTGGTTGTCATCAGCTTGTGTCCAGAGGAGGTGCTGGGTTGCTTATAGCCCACCTGGGTCTCGCAGGTGCTATCTAAATGTTGCATACTTCCCATATAAGTGTTGCAAGTGTCTGCAAGATTCCTTTTCCTGGTGATGCTTGGCTGTGGTAGGTATGGGGAAGTCCACATATTTCTCTAAGTCTAAGGGTTATGTTTGCGGAGAATTCAGCTCCTGTGGCTGACATGGCCTCTGGGCATTCAGGCTCTCTATCAGAGCCTTCATTCTCTAAATCAGAGTCCATCCCAGAGTCCTGGAGGCAGGATATGACAGTTTCTCAGTTTACAGCTTTTTTGGCTTGGATTTCTGACGTCTTTCAGTTGCATTTTGTCTTGATTTATGCTTCCTTAGCCTCTTTCAAAATGTGCTACTCTTGCGAGGCTAAAACCCCTCTGTGGTATGGTCACTCACTGCCTCTTATGCCTTGGTGAAAGTCATAATGTGGAATCTGCTCTCACTATAAGGCAAGGATATGTTATAATCAGGAGTCAAGACTCAAAGCCATCCCCTGGGAGAGAACTTTGCAGGTGTATGACAAAGCAGTGGAGAACAGGCTGCTCCATACAGCTTCTGTCTCACTTGGAATGTTGTGTCCAGTTCTGGGCACTGCAATTCAAAAAGGATATTGACAAGCTAGAGTGTGTCCAGAGGAGGGTAACCAAAATGGTGAAAGGTGCGGAAACTATGCCCTATGAATAGCAGTTTTGGGAGCAAGGAGCTGGAAAAAACCACAGGGACCATCAAGTCCAACCCCTTGCCAACCAATCAAAGCACGTGTAACAGATAGACCATCCAGCCTCTGTTTTAAAAACCTCCAAAGAAGGAGACTCCACCGCACTTTGAGGCAGCATATTCCACTGTTGAGCAGCTCTGACCATCCTGAGATTTAAGTGGAATATCTTTTCCTGTTGTTTTAATCCATTGCTGCTTGTCCATGGGAAACAAACCTGTTCTCTCTTTGATATGACATCCCTCAAATATTTAAACTTGACTATCATGTTCCCTCTTAACCTTTTGTCATCAGGTTAAACATTTCCAGCTCCATAAGCCATTCCTCATAGGGCATGACTTCCAAACCTTTCACTATTTTGATCACCGTCCTGGACATGCTCCAGCTTGTCAACGTCTTTCTTGAATTGAGGTGCACAAAACTGGACAGTGTTCCAGGTGAGGTCTGACCAGAGTACAGTGGTACTATCATGTCTATCAATCTGTTTAGCCTGGAGAAGAGAAGGTTAAGGGGTGACATGATAGGCATGTTTAAATATTTGAAGGGATGTCACTGAGGATGGGGCAAGCATTTTCTGCTACTCCAGAAACTAGGACCTGGAACAATAGATTCAAGCTGCAGGAATAGAGGTTCCACCTAAACATTAGGAAGAACTTCCTGAGAGTAAGGACTGTTCAACAGTGGCACACACTGCTTCAGAGTGTGGTGGAGTCTACATTGAAGGTTTTTAAGGAGGCTCAATGGCCATCTGTTGCTGGTGCTTTGATTGTGTATTCCGAGAACAATAGTATCCAGGCGGATTTCTGGTGGTGAAAGGTGGAACGACCGGTCAGGGTTAGGAGTAGCTCCTGCAACTAACATCAGTAACAGGGTCTAAACTGCATTTTAAAATAACAATTGTGTACTCCTGCATGGGAGGGGTGTTGAACTGGTTGGCCCTTGTGGGTCATGATTCTGTGCTGCCTCTTCAACCCAATCAAGAGTACTTTTAACACCATGGAAATACATCAATATGAAGGCCTTCATGTTGTTGTTGAAACAGTATAGCATGTGGTTAGTAGGTGAGTATTTGCCAAAATGCTTATATAATAGCTCTAGAAGGTTCTGAATAATGCAATACTTAGGCACAGGCAAACCCATTTGTGTGAATTCACATACTAGCACTTGAAGAATTACAGTTACAGGTAACTACCTGCCTTTCCCCACCCTTTCTTGGAACTAATGCCAGTGCTTTATTTCCCCATATCTAATATGAAAGATCAGCTTCAAAATTACCTTTTTATTTCCATAGTATCAAGTTGTACCAGTCAAAGAATATGTGTCTCAAAAATGTGGGAGAACACAGAATATTTGAGGGGAAATTATAGCTATTCCCCACAAAGATGCAGGAGGGGGGGGGGTGGAATGGAAGAAAGATAGTGGCTTTCATTTCTTCAGCCAGAGTTCACACCCTGCTAGAAGAGGTGGGTTTCTTTGTATAAATTCCCTCATAAGTGGAAAAACATCATTTACAGTTGGGTTTTTCTGTTACAGCACATACAAGGATTAAAGCAACCCTTCTATGTTTCTGAGAAAGCTCTGTCTCACAAGGCACTTCAGAATCCAGTCTGCAGCACTGTTATCTCGAACATGGGAACTCCTACCAAACTAGAAAATATTTTGATAAAGTCATGTTCCAATTCTAAAATACTTCAGTAAGGATTCTAAAACTGGTAGGCCTCCTTGTACCAGTTTTCTTAAGGCACCAATGGGCAGATTTCACTTCTTTATTAGGATGCAAATGTATCAGCTGGGGCAATGTATATAAGGACCCATTAATAAAATTTGTGAGCACTGGAACTAAGCAGAGATCACTACTTACAAATCTATTCCTGGCTATTTAGGCTGAGAGAAATTTTTTTGCTGCCACTGGACAGTGTCTTCCTGCACCTGAAGTAGCTAAGAACGTCTGTGTACAGAGCCACCTTCTGAGAGCATTTTGTGGCTTAGAAACCAAAAACCTAAATCAGATGTGTTTTAAATGCATATCCAGAACTCAGAAAAAACACTGTTGGTGCGAAATTCCTTTGGGGGCCAAACATGCATTTTGAATAAAATTTGGAGAATGTGGCCTTTTGAGAAGATTACAGCTCCTAGAAATCCCCAGCCAGCACAGCCACCTTGGTCAGCAAGTCCCACTGTTCATGTTTTCTGCTAGCACAACGTTGCTTTTAAGGTAATGCACACTTGGCTGCATCGTCGCCAGGGGTGCTTTGACCTTCCCAGGTTCAAAGATCATTTGCAAGAGGGAGAAAGGGGCATGGCACATCATTCCAAGGCCGTACAGTCTGTGAACACAAAACCCCCCTCTCACAAGCCCCTAACCTGGAGAGAGCTGTCTCTGGACACTCCATTCTACTTTGTGCATCAGAGAAGGAGGCTCAAGTCTACAAAAGCTTGTGCTAGCAACTTCTTTCCATTAGTCTCAAAGGTGCTACAAGATCCCTTTGCATACTGATTTTCCAGGTATGTCTCTGAATTCAACCAAGCTGACGTGCCTGTGATAGTACGTAACAACTACTCTATCCCATATAAAACACACATGGGTTTTTCAGTGCTATTGGTAATGGGACTTGAAAGGAGAGTTAAAAGTATGGGGCTTAAAAAAAAACAAGTGACCTTGCTAGCTGTGGAATTCTGGGTTATAGTTCTCAAAAGCAACTTTTCAGAGCACTTCTTCCTTAGCCGAGGGTAGGATTGGCAAGGGTCCCACTTTACAGTTTATCTTGATGCATAGCCTCCTGTCTCCTTTTAGAATTTTCCCTCATCTACTAAGCAGTTTCTTTTAACACACTGTTGTGAAATGTCTCTGCTGCAGGCTCCCTTGTTTGCTGCTTATTGTGTGCTGAATAGTCAGCGTTTTTGTTTTCTGGCTATTAACCTGCTGACTCAGCTGTTTCCTTCTGTCTCATGTCTTACCTGTGTGCATTTAATTTCAAGGGGATTCTGCATGCCTTGTCTCACTGGTACACCCAACAAAGACTTACCAGTCATAGCTCAATGACTAGCCCAGTGACATGCAATTCTGGCTGTCTTCCTCTAACTTTTCATTCTTTGGGCTGCAGTGTACAGTCGGCCCTCCTTATCCACAGATTCAAGCATCCATGGTTTGAAAAAAGTATAAATTCCAAATAGCAAACCTTGATTTGCTATTTTATATAAGGGACACCATTTTGCTATGCCATTGTATTTAATGGGACCTGAGCATCCACAGATTGTGGTATCCATAGGGGAGCTGCGCTGGGCAGGTCACGTTTTTAGGATGGAGGACCACTGCCTCCCCAAAATAGCACTCTACGGTGAACTCGTCACAGGTCAGCGTAAGAGGGGCGCCCCAAAGAAGAGATACAAGGACTCCCTGAAACAACATCTCAAGCTTGGCCAAATTGATCACCAACAATGGTCTGCCGTGGCCTCACATTGGGAGGCATGGAGATACACTATCCACAAGGCTGCAGCCTCGTTCCAGAACTCATGCTGAACAAGTCTTGAAGAGAAACGACAACGCAGAAAGAACCACAACTTGGAAACATCACCCAAGGAGACTTTCTGCTGTGCTTTCTGTAACCGGACTTGTTTATCTCGGATCAGCCTTTCTAGTGATCAACGCGCTTGTAGTAAGCGTGGGATGAGTCCTTCCTGAATCTTCATTAGTGAAGAAAAGCCAGAGAGGAGTATTTAATGGGACCTGAGCATCCCGCAGATTGTGGTATCCATAGGGGAGCCTGGAACCAAACCACAGCGGATACCAAGGGCCCACTGTATAATTTTTATGAGAAATACTGGGGCTAAACCATGTCTGAAAGTCTAACATTCATAAAGTCTTTCTAATTTTATGTGGTTTTGGATTGTTATCTGAAAAAAATCTATACATAAGAGTTCTGTTTCCTTTCCTAGTTACAACCAATAATCATGTGATTTCACATGATGCAGGCGTGCACTGAAAATGTGCTAACATTTTTCTCATTTTATGCTCTTGATTGCATTGCTAAGGTGTGCTAAGATAAGGGTAATATTGCCAGTTTAAACTGAAATGACTTAATAACACTTAAAGAACTCCTTTCTAAAACAGGAAATTCTGCCACTGAGTAGGATGTCATACAAGTGTGCTGCAGTCTTAACCCCATGATAGGCAGGTCTAACTGTTTACTGCAGCAAAAACAAAAGCAACTGAAAGTCTAGATTGAAAAAAGATGAGTTCAGCAATCTGAATAAATTATGCTTTTTTCCCCATGTGTTTGCACATTTCTTCCAATTGATGTCCACTTATACAAGTAGATTTCTTTTTCTTCCTAAGTAGCATGTGTGCTTCTCAGATCTGCTTCTTATCCTTTTTCTTCTTATCCTTTTTCTTGCCACAGGGATCTTATTAGGCTTTACCTATAGGCCTGCAAGCCTTCTGCACAATTCTGTGAGCTAGAAGCTTGTTTTTTTTAATACAGAAACTAAGCTTTTTGACATCCAGAGTTTTGCACACAGTGCTGCATTTTTTGTTTTTGCTGTGATTGCATGGAACCATAGCTACACAACTTGTATACGCAATCCTACATAAAACTGACTGACTCGAAGAATAACATGCCCTTTCAGCTCTTATTCTGGCAGTAAAAGACAGGGTATTGTATTCAGAAATAAATAAAAGAATTTTGGAGGTGTGGCATTTGAAAATATATACTCCAGAAATGATGAAGTCATTAAAGCATGTCCAAACAATGTCTGGCTAATGGGATGGTTGTGTACACAAACAGGCCATCTTGTGTGATGCAGAAATTGAAGTAGCAAGTTTGGACTGGGGTGTTAGACATTTCAACTGGTGGATTTAAAAAAAGAAAAGAAAAGAAAGGCACAAAACTCATGGCCTGTTAAATTAGGAAATGTGGCTAAACAATGGCTTAAATTGTTCCCATGAAGTGCCAATGATACTGTCATTATCAAAAATTATGAATACTGTATACACTGATGTATAAGGCTATAATTTTAGTTAAAAATTCGACCCCAAAACCTGGGTCAATGTATCCATGGATTACCTTAATTGTTATCAAACAGGGAGCAACCTCTTTCCTGAAGAGAATGCCAAAAGATAAGAGTTTAGAGTGTCCCAGGAGAACCTAGAACCCCTTCTACTCTCTCCACTGTGTTGTCACCTTTTCGAATGCCTAGGCAGGAAAATAGTGGTGGCAGTGGCTCTTTGACAGTTCCCCTCTCTTTGGTGCCAAGAGAGTAGAGAGAGTTGGTACTTATTAATAATTAATTGGATTTATATTCCACCTTTCTCCCAAAATGGGACTAAGCTCTTGCCTTTTGCAACTCCTGCTCCTGGTCACCTTCCACATGCACTGCACAGCCATTGTCTACAGTAGATCCCTCTTATCCATCCAGCCTTTAGTTATGCCTGCTGGAATTTTGTTGACATTATTTTATTTATTATTTTAATTTTATTTTTTTGACATTATTTTTATTTTCTGCATCCTTTACATACTTTGTTGGATGCCCCTAGGTTTTACCCTTGAGTTATCCACAGGTCATGCCAAAATCCATAATTTTGGCCCCAAACCCTGCTTTTGATTTCCATAGGAGGTCAACCTATCTTTAAGTTCCCATATATACTCGAATAATCCAACCTCAAGTATAATTTGAGGGCAAATTTTGGGGCCAAAATTATGGATTTTGCTATGATCCATGGATAAGTTGAGGGAAAACTTTAGGGGTATATATGAAAGGATCTAAAGGATGAATCAAAGCAAAACAATGTCAAATAACTTCCAAAAGTCCATCAGAAATAACTCTTTGGGCTTATTCTTAAGATTGGATGGATGAGAGAGTAAAAGGGGTCAGTGCTTCCAAGACAGATTATACTCTTGCTTTTCTCCAGGGGATGGTTCCTTCTTTTAAATAAGAGTTAAGATATAGTACTTACATTGACCCATGGATAAGTCGACTCAGGTTTTTTTGGTCAATTTTTGATCTAAATTTCTAGACTTATACAGTGGTCCCCCGGGTTACGAAAGTAATCCGTTCCGGATTACCTTTCGTAACCCGAAAATTTTCGTAACCCGGGGGAAAGAGAGGGGAAAAAAAGAGACCTCCGGAGGCCTCGGAGAGAAAGGGAAGGCCCGATCCGCCGGATCAGGCCGTCCCTTCCTCTCAGCCGGCGGAGGCCTTCGTAACCTGGGGATACGTTCGTAAGCCGGGGCCATTTTTCCGGCTCTTTCGTATCCCGGGATTTTCGTTCTCCGGGGGATTCGTAACCCGGGGGACCACTGTACATGAGTATATACAGTACATACAGTATGTTGTCTTTCTATTCCAGCTTGGTGGATGATGAGTTTTGCTGGCCTTTTAGCAGCGGTTTCACACAAAAACAAGTGAATGCTTCCTAGACAAGGATTTAAGGGGGAAGAAAGAGCTTCACTTAACAATATAAAAGTTAATAACTCAGATTATATTTTTCCATATTTAAAAAGTACAATAGTAGTTTTTCAATTAAGAAAATAAGATTTCTTAATTACAAAAGCAATAGGTAATTAAAACATTCCTATGCTATGCCAGAACCAAATTTGTTGTTTTTGTGTGCCTTCAAGTCATTTTCAACTTCTGGTGACCCTAAGGCAAAACTATTATTATTATTAATTTTATTTATATAGCACTGTAAAATTACACAGTGCTGTACATACAATCTTAAATTAGATGGATCATTGCCCTCAGGCTTACAGTCTAAAAGAGACAACACAAAAGGAAGAGGGGAAGGTGGTGTGAAAAACCTACCACAGGGGTTTCTTGGCAAGTTTCTTTAGAGGGAGTGTGCTATGGCCATCCTCTGGATTCAAACCCTGGTCTCCAGATCCATAGTCCAACACTCAAATCACTACAATGCAAGAACCAAATGCTGACTCTTAAAAGAAGACTTCCAAAAAGACAGATTGAGATTATGATTGAAACTAAAATCTTGTCAGATGCTGCAAAAATGAGGATAATATAAAATCCTGCACATTACATTAATGAACCCAAGATGAAGGGAAGCTAAATCATAGGATAATTTGGTGTTTAATATGTGCACTAAGGCTAGGATGTCTTAGGAAAGAGATGTGATCAAAGGTTACCCAATTAATGGAAGACTGATGTGTATTAACTGATTGCACAGATCTGTATAACTTGAATTTTTTTTTTTAAATTATTGAAACGGGAAGCATACTTGGTTTTTATGTGGATCTACATTTATCTCTTGAGAAAATGGCTCCTATCCCCTTCGCCTTGAAGTATGTTACCTGATTAATTGGTAGAACCTTTTTAGTCAATAAAATAATCAATTAGAATTTCATCTACTTAAGTTTGGTTGCTAAGCTCTGCAGCCTACTTTAAAATAGCATGAATAAAATTAAGGATGCTGCCCCAAGCACTTTTTTTAAATGTAAGATTTGGAAAACAAATATGTTTGTGCTTATGGGGCAAATCAAATGCATACACTAAAACAAATGATCCATTCAAGATCCGGGTACACAGTTTAACAGGCACACAAACCTCTTAAAAGTCATACATTGTTGAAATATTCAGAATACACAGTAGGCTAACTTGTTTTATTAATCACTAAAATCTTGCCAAAGCAGTGCAAAAGTGGTGTGAGCTTTCCAGTTCTTTCAGAACTCTTAATTGGGCATCAATGGTACAAAAGATAGGGTATAGTAAGAGAGAAAAGAAGCCCCCCCCCACCATCCCCCCCCCCCCAATTAAAAAAGGCAGAGAATTGGCCATGGTCTAGGTCTCTGAAGCCACAAAGTTGTAGCAAGCCCCATAAAGTATCACCTTTTAGCTTGCCGGGATGCAAAGTTAATGGGCTACTCTCCATCCCCACCACCTAGGTTCAAACCACACTGAATACATCATCCAGTTTGAGACTGCTTTAACAGCCCTGGCTCAGTGCTAGGGAATCCTGGAAACTGCAGATTGTTTGGCACCAGAGCTCTCTGACAGAGAAGGCTAAATGTCTCAAAAAACCACAGTTCCCAGAATTTCCTAGCATTGATCCAAGGCAGTTAAAGCGGTCTCAGACTAAACTATTTCTGCAGTGTGTTTTGGACCTTAGAGGGCCAGATGAATTTTGGACATCTACCTGCCCACTGTCTATTTCAACCATACAGATCCCTCTCATTCGCAATTTTTCACCTCCTTCCATTCTCTGATATATGTACCATCATGTGTGATAACTCAAAACAAGCTGTACTGCCTTTATGCCAATTTTGTAACACTTCATTGGTCCTAAATTGGTCCTAAATACCGTAGGTATTATCTTACACTACATTTTATTTTGGTTACAGACATGATGGTATCACTGGGGCGAAACAGATGGGAAGGAAAAAGTAGCTTGAAGCTGCCTTTTCTAAAGCCACATTGAAACCCCGCCAACTGCACTGCTGGTTCCCAAGGCAGGTGGAGTCGTCATGTCATGACTACATGACATGGCTTCAAGCCAGGAAGAAGGGGGAAAAACTGCTTCTTTTTGAAATGGCTTTTCTCTGCATAAGGCGCCTAGAGGGCACTTTCCTCCTGGCTTCACGGCATGTGTCATCTAAACACCATGCCTTCAAGCCAGCCTCAAAGCACCTCTTTTTGCCTGTCTGTTTAGCCCCACTGTTTCAGTGATGTAAGTTTTAAGAGGCATACACCCCTGTTTCCTTCCACACGCACTGCACAGCCAAACGTTGAGCAAACAGGTTAAGTCAGGCCACTATAATGGACAAATAGGTAATTTGCGGAAATCAGATTCCAGATATTAAATTAGAGTAGCTCTAGAGTTCTGTGATTAGCTACAAGCTGCTGAAAGTTTTAGAATAATGTTAGTTTGGATGTTATTGATGCAAGGTATGAAGAGGAGAGATGGACACACTTCAGGCTTTTTTGCTAATTAATTTTTGCTAGAGCTCTATCAACCAGAGCTAGTCCTTCTGCACAAAATCCCTTCTTAGTTTCCCCAAGCTTGGTTCATTTCTACAATATAACTTATGGTGGAGGGGGTTTTATTGCTACTATTGTTAAATGGTTTGGAATAGCTCTATACTTACATTTCTTTTTTTAGACCAAAGAAATACTCATATTAAATTGGTCTGAGGATTTCATTTTTTATTTTTTGGTTTCATAACTATTTTTTAGATAAATATCAAGACACAGACTTGATATAATCTTATTAGGGGGAAAGGCAAAGTAAGTTTATTGCGAAGTATTTTTGATGTATTTCTTCCTTCTACACAGCCTGCAGACACAAAAAAAAAAAAAACATAAACAAAATTATCAGCCAATTTTAATTTAGTAATAAGCATCTCTTACAAGGTTAGGATTTTTTAAACGGCAGTTTAACATGTAAGATCTCTCACTAAAATAAATATTTGTGATCATATAAATTTTGTTCCTTTTACTAAAGAGTCCCATGGAGAAGAACATAAATATTTGTCAGCATTTCTTAAAAGTCAGGTTCATTGAACACAGGCTATTGAGTAAGGCAAGATTACAGTGTAATATATTTTTTGCAGTTGCAAAAGTGTCTGTCCTACAGTGTACTGTTCTGGAGATTAGAGATAAAATCATAAGCTGCACATATTGTTCCTTCCCTTACCCCTGCTAACCTTGGAGCAGTTTGAAAACCAGCTCCAGGTAGCTTCTCTTCAACATTTTATAACACCACCACCCCCGCAACAAATACAAATTGAGTGGGATTGGGAACTTACCCTTCTGCTTCTCCTGAACTCCATTATTTTGCCAGGGTAAGTCCCATGTTGTATCCTGCACTAAAGTTTCTGGAACCATTTTTAAAGCAAGGGACCTCAAGACACTCAAGCCCGTGACTACGAATTTTCCCTACTTGCAGGTGCATTTTTTCAAGACGGCGCAACCCCCCCCCCCAAATTGTATCAAAATAGTTATAATAATGGAAGCAATTAACAATGTAACTACAATCAAAGCAGAGACAATAATAAAATATTACAAGGTTGCTTAAAACATACAAGGAATACAGTTGGCCTCCATATCCATGGATTCAGCTCTCCATGGCCTGAAAACACACAGATGAAAACATCCAAAAAGCAATCCCTGTTTTGCCATTATATATAAGGGACACCATTTTACTGTTGCTGCCATATGCCTTCAAACTGTTTCTGACTTATGGAGACCCTAAGGCTAACTATCATGGTAAGATTTGTTCAGAGGAGGTTTGCTTTTGTCTTCCCTGAGGCTGAGAGTATGTGACTTGTCCAAGGTTACCCAGTGGGTTTCATGGCCAAGCTGGGAATCGAACCCTGATCTACAAAGTCATGGTCCAACACTCACACCATTACTCCATGCTGGCTTCTACCATTTTACTCCCATTGCATATAATGGGAATAGAGCAGCCAAAGATTTTGTATCCATGGGGAGTCCTAGAACCAAACTCCAGCAAAGGCCCATTGGATATCAATTCATTAAGTGAATGCAAGATAATTAACGAGGTCTCCTAAAACTGCTGCTCAGGCTATCTAAAGTGGACAGTCAATTATTTTTTTCCAATGTGCCATGGACTGGCATGATATTTGGCTACAGTTATTTTTTTATTTCCTGCAATCTCACCAAGGACCAGCAGACAATGACTCAAGGACTACCACTTTGAAAAACATTGATTTTACCCATCTAAAACAATTTTAAGAGCAAAACTCTGGAGATAACATTGGTTTTTTTTAGAGCTGGACACAAAATACTTGGAAAACAAAGTATAAAATATGTCAGTCATGCTTAACATGTAGAGAATCTTCTAATGCAAGATCTGGAGTTGGGAATAAATAGTGAGGTTGCCCCATTTGGTGATATATTGTCTAGAGTGGTGAGAATAAAAACAGACTGCAAAGACCTCCAAAAGGATTCCTCCACACTGACAGAACGGGGCAGTGAAATGGCAAATGAAAATTAGAAGTGAGCAAGTTCAAATCTAGAATGATAGGATCTGACTGCGAGCCCTTTTATACTGCACTATTATTGGCACTATTATTCCATTTTAATAATAATAGCACTATTATTCCACTTTAACTAGCATGATTCCTGTGATCAGCAGTTGTGGAAGTGTTCTTTAGAATTATCTGGCAGAATGGTAGCTGCCAACAGACAGGATGCTGAACTAGATTGGCCCCTGTTCTAGATTAGCTTTTCCTATATTCTTAAATCAGATCAAAAGCTGAAATATTAAGAAAATTTCTATGAGATTCTAAAGGAACTGTCAGAACAACATGATATATAACAAAATCAAAACTACAGAAAAATATAGCTTATGCAGAAGCATAGCTTTGGGGAAACTGGAGGCTTTTCCCTCATCTCCAGAAAAGGTAGATTTCTTTCTTTCTGAGAGAAGTCCCACACATCAAACTACAAACAAAAATCTGTTGTCAGGCCAAAAAGTGGAGCAGGGATATGCATACTTATATTTGGGTTCCTTTTTAATATAAAACCCCTGCTCCATTCAAACCTGTAATGCAGTCCTTTAAGGTTTTGTGGTCCTGATACAGTTAGGAATTTATCACAATTAAAAGCTTCTGTCTTTATTATTTTGTCACTATGGCTATGACTGCATACAGCAAATACAGTCCTTTTCTCCAGACCTCATGCCCAAGAACATAACTCAAATATGAACCAGCCCCCAAATGCCCTTAAGTACTGAGTGAAGATAGTTCCTGAGTATATGCAGAATAGGAACCCAACTTACTCATTCTATAATGACTTGGAGTTGTGATCTTATATCCTCTTCTGATTTTATTTTATTTTTTGCAGTACACAGAGTTAAAAAATGGCCATTGTAAGCTCTCCTAGTCCACTACAGAAAGTAAACCTTGGCTGAGTGGAACAAGTCTTAAAGCACACTGTGTCTCGGTGTCATTTAGAACAAACTGCCTCCTGCTGTGGTCTGACTTCTCCAATCATACCATCACAATGACTGTCACATCAATGGACAATGCACAACTTACATGTCCAATGATAAATCTCTCCCCTGATTATTTACATACCCACTGAATAGGAGTCATATTGTAAACTACTGAAACTCCAACTGCATATGACTGAGAAGGAACCAAAATTATTCTGTTATCGATGAAGAATCCCATCCAGGGATTCTGTCCGTTTGCAGGCATTAGGTTCATGGGAAACAAATTTATCAGCATTTTCAAGATTTAGACCAGCCTTTCTCAACCTTTTCATCCTGGGAGAACTCTTGAAATACTTTTCTGGTCTCAGGGAACTCCTGCATTAAAAAAAAATATTTGTTGTTGTGTGCTTACAAGTCAATTCTAACTTATGCCAAACCTAAGCCTGTCATGGGGTTTTCTTGGTAAGACTTGTTCAGGAGGCATTTGCCTTTGTCCTCCTATGAGGCTGAGAGAGTGTTCTTAACCAAGGTCACCCAGTAGGTTTCCATAGTCATTGATAACTTTTGCCATCATGTTCCTCAGTCACACATGTCCCCAGTTTTCACCCATGGAATGCTGGAGGATGTGCACTGAAAATTTTATACATGAGTATATACAGTACTTCCTCACACAGCAGAGTCACAACAAGTAATAATGGTTCCCGATTTGGACATACATTCATCTCTCCACATTTGCTGGGGTTAGGGGCATAGGGAAAACCACAAATACCAAAAAACACTATGTTTTTACCTGAGAGAACACCTCACTAGGAATGTCTAGGTCCTCCAGTGCAACTCTGTGCTCAACATCTGCCAGACACTGAACACCGAATTGCGCTGAAGGAGCTAGAAAGGCCTAATGGAGTGTTTTCTCTAGCAATCTCTACTTCCTTCAGTGCGATTAAAGTTGATGACAGAGTTGTGCTGGAAGACCAAGATATTTCTAGAGATAAAATCCATGAATAATCAAATCTGCAAAAGTCAAAGCCGCTAATGTGGAGGGATGAGTGTGCTTCCTCACACAGCAGAGCCACAACAAGTAATAATGGCTACCAATTTGGACATATTTACAAGGGCATTAGATAAACTCATCTGGTTAGCTTTCAAAGATATAGCCATATTAGTCTGTAGAATCAGCATGCAGAGAGAGATCTTGTAGCACCTTTGTGACTTACAAAAAAAAAAAGTTGGCAGAATGAGCTTTCATAGACTTCAGTCTGCTTCCTCAATGCATTTAGTCAAATGCGTCTGAGGAAGTAGACTTAGGTCTAAGAAAGCTCATGCTGCCAACTTCTTTCTTTCAGTTAATCTCAAGATCTCATCTGGATAGGGCCAACATTGGCTTGATAATGTTGCCACTATGGCTATGGCTGCAAATAAATAAAAATTAAAATAAATTATTTTTATAGTTTTTTTGTGGAGCTTTCGGCTATGTGGCCATGTTCTGGAAGACTTCCTTTCTGACGTTTCGCCTTCAACATTCTCTGAAGATGCCAGCCACAGATGCAGGCGAAACGTCAGAAAGGAACTCTTCCAGAACATGGCCACATAGCCTGAAAGCTCCACAAAAAAATATGGAGGCTGGCCATGAAATCCTTCGATTTCAAATTATTTTTACATTTTAGACACACTAGGGTTTATGCATAACATATTAACAAACAACAAATACAGTCCTCTTCTCCATATATCATGCTCACTAGACCTCCCCTGAGGGATTACACCAGGTCTGGCACAAGATATGGCCTGGGGGCCGCATGTGGCCCACCAAAGCTTTTTGGGCAACCCATGAGGATGTGGATCGATTTCAAGTCTCCTCTGCTGGTCATCCTCCTCCTGAGGAGAGGGTCATGTGTGGGAAGAGGAGGACGGGCAAATGTTTGCCCTGCTAGGCTCTTCCACTGCTTAGCTTTCTCCCAAGGAGAAAGCCGGGTGATGGTGGAGCAAAACAGGCAAACTCTTGTCTTGCAAGGTTTCGCTGCCACCCCACATTCTCCTGAGGGGAAGGCAAGATGGTGGTGGAGGAAGAGGAGCACAGGCCAATGCTTGCCCTACAAGGCTTCCCCTCCATCCAGCTTTCTCCTGAGAAGGCCAGGCAATAGACAAGGAAGAGGGGCAAATGCTTGCCTTTCAAGGTTCTGACCTTATCACACCAGACCAATTTGGATTGAATCTGAAGTGACCTTGGAACTGATTTCTTTGAATTTGGTTGTTACTGAATTCACTGAATTCTTGGGTGACTTTGGATTGGCTTTGGAATGGCTTCATAGGGGTTTATCACATGGGAGGAATATCTCTCAATTTTGAAAGAAATGAAAGTGGGGCCAGTTCGAAAATGAGTGAATTTGCTAGTTCAGTGAATTTACGTGATTGTGTATTGACACTGCATTGCATTTGGAATGACTTCCCATTGCCTGAAATTGCTTGGAATTGTGTGTGATAGTTTCTCATGCAATAATGCGAAACCCAACGATTGCATTCGGAGAGACTTTCCATTGCCTGAAAATGGATGTGGTAGTCTTTAACACAATAATGTGAAACCCCATGATTGTGTTTGGAGTACCATTATGCTTCCAATTTCTGTTGGCTCATAAACTCCATAGTAACAGCATTCAAGTGGGATAATTCGATGCACATTCACTGAATTCTGGGGTGACTTTGGATTGACTTTGGATTGGCTTCATAGTAACAGCATTCACGAGTGATAATTCAATGTACATTCATGTGAATTCACTTGGATGAATGTGGAGTGACTCTGGATTGGGGCTGCAAAAACCTTCATCTGATAAGGGCCTCTGTCTCTTGCTCTTCTCCCAAAGAGAAGTCCAGGTGGAGGAGGAGGACAGTCAGGGCTCTGCTATAACTCTGCTTTCTCCCGAGGAGAGGGCTGGGCAGAGGAGGAAGAAAATGGAATTCACTTTAATATTATTTATTAATATTTAATTAAAACCTATCGGCAGACCGAAGATGTTTTAAATGTTTTAATTTTGGCCCTCTACCTACTGCCCAGTTGTGCAGGTCTGGGTTAGACTTTCCAAATAATATATACATATACATACACACACAGAGGAGGCTTGTGTGGCACATGTGAAGGGAAGGCAGACTCAAAGGAAAGGAAGGAGGACTTTAGAGCCACAAGAAGCAGTAATGGCTCCCAGTTGGGACCTGTTTCCAAGGGCATTAGAGAAACTCCATCTCTGGTTGGGTTTCAAAGGTATATATAATAACCTGACAGGGGCAGCCCCTTGGGGCTCTGCCCACCTTAAGGAGGAGGAGGAGGAGGAGGAGGCTCCACCATCTCCTTTCTTTTCCTCCTCCTCCATCACGTGGGGACAACAAATACAGCCCCCTCCCCACCCAGCCCTGCCCTGCCCTGCCCCACATTTCCACTTTCCAGAGCCAGGGGAGGCAGGAGCAGCAGCAGCAGCAGCAACTGAGCCAAGCTGCTCCCATTTGCAACAGTAGCAGCAGCAGCAGCAGCAGCCATGAAGATGCACTTCAGCATCCCTCTCTCTGAGGAGCTCCTGGAGAAGTTTGGAGGGCGCTTTGTGGTGAAGAAGGAGCTCAAGGGGAACTGGGGGGGGGGCTGGGGTTGGGGGGGCGTCCTCCTTTTCCAGGACCTGTCCTCCTTTCCCAGGACCTGTCCTCCATCCCACTCCCCTCCAGGAGGCATGGCATTCCAGAAGCAGGGAGGAGGGACACTTCTACAGAGTGCTCCACCTTCTTCTCTCCAAGGTGGTGTCCTCATTTTGGAGGACCAAAAAAGAAAGAAAGGGGGGGGGACCTTCCAGAAAGGAAGGAGAAGGACCTTTTCCTTCCTCACCCCCTCCTGGAAAGGGACCCCCTTGCTCCTCAGTCTGGCTCAGAAATGGAAGGCATTTTTTTTAATTTGGACCTTGTTTGAAATGGAGGACCGTGTCCTGGAAAAGGAGGACCGCCCAGGTCCAGGGGGAGTGTCCAGGTTGGTCCTCCATTTTGAGCCAAGAAGCAGGGATTGGAGGTTGGGGGGAGTGTCTCTCGGGGTTTTCCTTTTGGGGGGGGGGGAGGTCCTCCATTTTTCCCTGCCCCGTCCTCCATTTTGCAGGGCTAAGAAGCCTGGGTGGGCATTTCTATGGGTGATGGGGGTCTTCTTTGGGGAGAGGGTCCTCCATTTTGAGCAGGGCGAAGAAGAAGAAGCAGGGCTTGGTTTTTCTCTGTGTGTGATTTGAGTTTTTGTTTTTTTCTTTGGGGAAAGGTCCTCCATTTTTTTCCATGAAAATTCCTTCACTTTGAGCAGGACTGAGAAGCATGGCTTGACATGTCTGTGAGGGGTTTTGAGCTTTTCTTTGGGGAAAGGTCCTCCATTTTTTGGAAGGTCCTCTCTTTTGGGTAGGAGGGCTGAGAAGCCTGGGGTGACATTTCCAGGAGTGTTTTTTGGGGGGCTTTTCTTGGGGGAAAAGGTCCTCTATTTTGCAGGGCTAAGAAGCCTGGAGTGACTTTTCTGTGGGTGTTTGAGCATTTCTTTGGGGAAAAGCAGCAAAGAACCAGGAGGACCAGATGGGTTCATCTCAAAGGAGGACCAGGCACTGCTAAATGGAGGACCTCCCAGAAAAAAATGGAGGACCTTTCCCCAAAAGCAAACCTCAAAACACTCTTACAGATGTCAATGCCTGCATTGTAAGTGGTGTTCAAAATTTGGAATGTGTGTTAATTTACAGCATTATATAAATAAAAGTTAATAACAATAATAAGAATAATTCCTCCTGGACAGGTGCTGGAAACAGAGGACAGGTCCTGGAAAAAGGACTCTGTCTGGTCTCCTTGCCCAGAACCTGCTGAAAGAGGAGGGGAAAGTGCATGGCACTCAGAGATGTGGGCACCCAAATGTGCCCACATCCCAGCTGGATTCCCCTTTTCCTAGGCTGCTTGTGTGCCAAGAGGGAAGGGGATTATGGAGGAAGGATGGAGAGAAAGATGGGGAGAAAGAGGAGGGTGGCTTCTCTGCCAAGCAGGCGGAAGGGGCATCTGGACTTAGCATGCCCAAGGAAGAAAGATGAGGAGGGGTCTGGCTTGGCAAGGATGGCTTGGGAGGGGATTTTCAAAGGGAGAGTCAGTGTGGGGCAACCCAGATATGGGGGGGACTTTGCACAGTATGGGGAGAAAAGGCTGTCTGCCTGGCTGTCTGGCAGGCAAGCACATGGGGATGCTCTGTCTGTGGCATGTGGCATGGGGGGTTGGGGATGCAGCTGGCGCTGCTTTCCGGGTGGAAAAGATGGGTGGTGGGTGTTGGCGTGACAGCTCAAGGGAGATAGGCCCCTAACGAATGGGAGTGTGGGGCTTTGCTGGAGGGAAGAGCTTGGCAGAAGCCCTGCTCCAGTGACACAGAACTGGACTGATGTGTCAGTGAAGCCAGAGAGTGGAGTAGTGTGTGTATGTACAAAAGAAGGAGAGTGAAGGACCACGTGGAAGGCTGCCATGTGGCTCTGGAAGGGAATAAAAAGCTTTGCATGGTGCTGCAGGCTGCATCCACAGTGCAGAAATAATCTCCTTTGACACCACTTTAAGTGCCGTGGCTCAACGCGATGGAATTCGAGGAATTCCATAGGTGCCACAACAAACTTCAATTCCCTGAATTCCATTGCGTTGAGCCACAGCACTCAAAGTGGTGTCAAAGCAGGTTATTTCTGCACTGTGGATGCAGAGGACTCTGGAGTTTTCTCCTTTGCCTGGCCAGGAAGGCTGCCTCCTGGATGATGCAACCATCTGCATCATTTCAACGTAATAATTTAACAAACTGATATATGAAGTGGGTGTAATTTTTTGCATCGTGGACAGTCCCGATACTTGAGCGAATGTGGTATGGATGAGGCTTTATGGAAAGAATGGGAGGAAGGAGGAGTGCAGTGAAATAGAAAAATACACAAAAGTGTATAATACACAAGAGGCACCAGATTGCAGAGGAAAAAAAATTACAAATCTGAATGAATCAAGAAGTTGGACAGGAGCTGTATTAATACAGTAAATATCCAGTAATACACAAGTGAACACTCAGCAATCACTTGCATATCAATAACACATGTTGAAGGTGAAATGAAACAATTAGTTGCATAATAATAACAAGACATATAAGTCTGACTGAAGTTGACATATGTAAAAGTTATATACAGCTAAATAAAAGCTTAATAATCAATTGCCTAACGATGAAATGTATTAGAGATGTAAATGGCTTGACTTAAGCGTGGCAAATGGCCAATCCAAGAACTCTGTTTTAAAAGCAGTCTTCCTCAGAATATTAACTAATGGTCTTCTTAATTTGAAATTTCAAGAACAATTTCATTTGTTGTTATTACACAACTCATTGTTTTGTTTCATCTTCAACATGTATTATTGATATGCATGTGACTGTTGTGTGCTCACTTGTTACTGGATATTTACTATATTAATACAGCTCTTACCCACTTTTTTGAGACTCTGTCAAAGCCAGGAAAAAAAGCAAGAAATTTAAGGTGCTGTTGTGCCCCAATTTTGTTTTTTTAGGTCATTCAAGCAACCTGTGAAGCTTTGCATACTATTTCTGGCAAAAGTGATATTTTCTTCACATAAAGTGTCATACTGGGATACCTGAAGTTATGAATACCTCATCCAGATCTGTAATAAGCTGGAATAAGGGTCATTAAATGAATATTTTTTTAAAAAACAGGGATAGGCAGCCTTTTTGGGTGGAGGGACACATTGGTATATGCAGAAAGCTTTGGCAGCCCCTTTAGTGGGCAAGCTTAATCGTAGTACGTAGATGAGACCAGGACGTACATGCCCAACACTTCTGCTTTTATCCTAGCCATGTATGCCCCACCCTGTATATAATAATAATAATAATAATAATAATAATTTTCTTGTTGCTAAGAGCAGTTCTGGAACAGATACTGGTCTGTGAACCAGCTGGTGATTGATTAGCAAAGGAAAAGAGAACAATATGTAGAATCTCCAGGCCAGAGCTTAGAAAAGTCAAAAGACTACAACTCCCAGAAACCCCAACCATAATGACAATCCAAGGACATAATTTTAGCCATTTCCATTCTTAACAGGAGCCAGTCAAGGCTCACATGAAGCCACCATCTGTATTTTAAAATGTGATATTTGTAGACTGAAGAGAGTGTGTGCCATCCCAAAGTTATGGTAATGCATATCTGTGTAATGGGAATTGGGAGCTGATAGGCTCTCTGACTATAAAGAGGATGGGAGTCTGTAGTATAGTCAGCCCTGCATATCCAGAGATTTTTTTTTATCCATGGATTCAAGCATCTGTGGCTTGAAAATATTCTTTAAAAATATACATTCCAAAAAGCAAACCTTGATTTTACCATTTTATACAAGGGGCACCATCTTACTACGGCATTGTATTTAATATGACTTGAGCATCCACAGATTTTGATATCCATGGGGGGGGGAGGGTACTAAAACCAAACCCCAGTGAATACCAAGAGGCCACTGTTTGCATATATGTATTTTATGGGCATTCAGGGCTTCTATCTTCCAGAAAGATCTAAACCATTTGCCTGATCTGCATAGGGAAAGTTATGGGCTCTCAAAAAGAAAGCTACAAGTGTAGATCATATAATTTGCTTACTTCTCCCAAGAAGATTTAGGTAGAGATTGTGTATTTTCAGCTGTATTCTGTGTATCTGGAAGGCTTCCTTTTCTGCAAGGTTCGTTACAGTCAACTGCACCGCTGGAATGAACAGGTAAGGCATTTCCATTCATTAAGTTACTTATTTCATTATCACTGCTCCTTTTTCATATCCTTCCAGTTGACCTTTCAGAATATATGGTTCACAAAGAAGTAGAACATCTAATATTCATTCATTGTCAATGTCCAAGCAGCGACAGAGTCACTTATGAGTCTCAACCATAAATATTGATGCATCTTTTGAACTTTGGTAGATGGTAGTGAAGGTATCCTTTCAGTTTGAAGCGCCTGATGTCCTTCCAAAGTTGTACATGAATGAGATTATCTGCAGGCTAGCAGTTTACTGTTACTTGAAGCTTGGTGGGTATGTGCTTTGAAAGAGGTTAATTACATTTATGCTCTCTCTCTATGCCCTTGAGGGCTGCTTCCTGAGAATCTTCTTAGAATTGGAGGGGGAGAATCAGTTTGCTCTTTCCAATTACAAAAGACAAGGACGGTTAGGCTGCATACATCCCATAATTCTTGAGGAGCAAATAATGCCTGCATGGCTAATAGTCTATATCAAATTGCAAGATGGGAACATCAAGTTATATGGGAGAATATTGCTGCAGATGAGACCATGCTGCAGGAAGGAAAGTCTGCTTGCCTCATATGAAAATTCTTGAACATTAGGCAATTGTGCAGTGGCATATAGAGAGGTAGGTGGGAAAATATGCAATATATTTGTAGCAGCAGCACAATTGCATTATTCACAACTTTTAAACACCAGTAGAAGTATAAGATGGGGAAATAGAGGCAGTTTACAACACAGAGTAATATCCAAAGTTTGGTACCCATTACTCATGTCAGTATTCATTACATATGTGCAACGTAGTGCCTTATGATGGTTCAATACTCATTTCCTTTCTGTTTTGGCATTGTAGTTCTGTGAGAGGGAGAATGCATTTCTGTTACCTTGCTGTAGCCTGAGAGAACTATCTTTCCCAGAACTAGGGATGGCAGTGTCAAAGAGAAGTCAGGGCTGTTAAACATGTGAAATCAAGATATGCTTTCTAATTAAGCATGCCCTCCTTAGTCTTTGGGTAGATAATTGGTCAATTCAAGGGTGGACAAAGAGCAGGCCTGGGACTGCATGTGGTCCTCAGGACTGTTTTTGAGAAGGCACGATTCATTTGACAGTTAATCTGGGTTGCTGCTGAATTGGGGTTTAAATGATTGGATGCTGTTATTTTTGTGTGTATTTAAATTGTGTTTTTCAGCTGTCATTACATTTTAGTTTGTCTTTCTGTTTTTATTTGAATCATAGTGTTGTTAGATATCTTGAGTGCCAGTTGTGGCAAAAAGTTGTGCAAGAAATGAGTAAATGAATAAATGCAGGGACCATAGGCAACCATATTTAGATTGAATGAACAGGCTAACATGGGCTTCTTTGTTAATGCTAACATCCTGGAAAGTCATTGTCGTCATAAATGTGTGCATGTGTATCTTCATAGCAGAGTGTATTTTTATTAGTTGACATCTGGAAACATTATGCGATTATAAAAGGTCAGGAATAGATTGGTACCGTGCTAAAGTTTAGCTGTCTTTTCAGTTAAGGCGTGTCTTCGGAAGAGGAGTACCTTCCTTTCCTCCCAAATTCTACCTTGCAATGACAAAGTCCATGGCTGATGAAAGAAGAGCTCAGCTAGAACAATATCTACAGAATGGTATAGTGAATTTTTTATTATTATTGTTCCTGGTTGTTTAAGCAAATAGATTTTAATGATACGTGATGTACGGTATGTACAGTTGGCCCTCTGTTTTCGCAGAGGATCCATTCTGGACCCCGCAAAAATAGAGGCTCGCACTTATTGAAGCCCCATAAGCTTGAATGGAGCATGCCCCTGTGCGCATGGCAAGGCGGCGTGCGCCATTGCAAATAGAGGAGGTCACCCCTTCATGTATTTTCAAGGGCGTGGATCTCAGATCTGCGCATTAGAAGGGGTGACTGTATTAACTTCTTGTTCTGTACAGGAGTGGATCAGGCAGGAAAGGATTTAACACCCTCTGCCAAATTTTGATATGCCTCACCTGTGGGTTGGGATGTGGGGACAGTGAGTTCTAGTTGTAGGAGGAAAGGGAATGGAATCAAGTGCAGAGTATTTGCATGAGTGGAAAATGGAACAGGATTGCATGAGGAAGATAAACAGAGGATTCCCTAACTCATCTGTTTTTCTGAACTTGTACTAAGTAGTCAGGGAATGAGAGACACATCCAAGTCTGAGATGGAAATCCTAAAAATGCACATCATAAATCTGTGATATGAAAAAAAATTCTGTGCAATCATTTCTGGATTCTCCATTGTGCTATAAAAGAATTAATTTATGCACATCTTTTAATGTTGTCTACTATGTCTATCTTGAATTGGTATGAATTATTATAGGACACATTGGGGCTTTCTAGACTGCCCAAAAGGGGCAGTCTGTACTCGCCCCTTTTAGCTTCAGGATGAAGCTTTTGGAGGCCGCGGGGAAATGGCAAACTGCCGGTTCCCCATGGAAGCGGGGTGCAGCAGGCGCTCTGGGCGCCCGCTGTACCCCGCTTCCCTCGGCGAGGCTGAAGGGAGAAAGGGGCCGTGGCGGCGGCCCCTTTCTCCCTGGGTCTTTGCCGCGGCCGTTTAAAGGCCGCGGCAAAGACCCGCCACAAAAAAGGAGTTCCCTTTGGAACTTCTTTTTTGTGCCACGGGAAGGGCGCGATTGGCGCCCTCCTGCGGCGCAAAAGCGTCATTATGTGCGCAGCGAATCTAAACGCTGTGCATATGATGACACTGTCATAACACGTCTGTATGGACGCTGCCATTTAAAAATGGCGGTGCCCATATGCTTTAGGGTTAGGGAGGGTGTAGATGCTGCGCCCTCCCTAACCCTAAAAACGCCCTTTTAAACCCTAGACATGCCGCTTTTGGCGCGTCTAGATCAGCCCAATGTTAATTTCTGCATTGCTCATACAACAGTCTATAACAACTTATGTTTCTTATAAGTCATCTTCTCACTGCTTTAAATAATAAATCCTGATTTTGTGCTTTTACATTTTAGTTTCAATTGATCCAAGTATCACAAACAGTGATGTCTTTATCAGTTTCTTTAGGAAATTGCAGCAGGTAAGTTTGACTCTTACAGTGTGTGCTTTGAGCAACCAGTTGCTTTTGGTTGTATCCTTTTATTAACACTTTAATTTTCAAGCACCTATGGAGAAACTATTGCATATGCAGGCTGAAAACCAGGTTGTTATTTGAAAATAACAAGTGGAACCTGCAACAAAATAATGCAATTGAGAAGTGTTCCTGTTCATGGTGCTAGCAATGACCTTTTGCAGGATACTCTATTCAGTTTGCCTAACTCCAGTTTTCCGTCTGCCTTTCCTCCATGTCAGCCAGCATTTCATTTACCTGAGCCCACCTAGGTTCCACGTTTTTTTCTTGATGACAATTCATTTTCCTGTAATCAATATTCCTCCACTTATCTAATTTTGTTGCAAACTTGTTATCTTCATCAATTGAATATTTAGAGGAATGGCTTCTGTCAGATTTAGGCATATGGCCATGTTGTCAGCATATAATAGCATTGTACTTTAGACTTTATTCAAATATGAATAGTGCTGTTTTGATCCATGCTCTGCTGACTTCACTGTACTGGCCACCAAACCCTGTTAAGAATAACACTGATGACAATTATAATTTGATTTTGAATTGATCCATTCTACTAATGTATGAGCCAAATTTTACAAAGTAACTTTAAATGATCTATATAAACATGGTAATAATCTGATATTCTTTTACTTGCATTTTTCTTGTAAATTTTATTTGTTGAGCTGACTGCTGTTTTCCATTTTTGTAGGTTATGGTTAAATGTAATATATATTTGTACTGGATTTACCCCCCCCCCCCTTCTTGTCATAGTAAAATAGTTGTTGACAGCTAGATTCTCCAATCCCACCTTTGAGAATGCTGGTGCTTCTTGAAAGATTTTGTCTGGCCCAGTTCTTATTTTTGTAGGAGTGGTTTAATCTAATCCTTTAAAGTTTAATTTATTCTGTTTCTGTCCCAGTTCAGCCAGCAGGTTCCCATCAAGTTTATATACATCAGTTAATATGCAAAAATGCATAATAAAATGCTACCAAAGTAAACAATATTGAAATCAACATTTGGCTAAACATTAGGGGGACCGGTACATGCAAAGCATTCCAATTCAGTTTAGTATTATAGGCTATATTTCAGAAGAAGGAAATGGCAAAAGTCACCTCTCAGTATACATTGCCTAAGAAAACCCTATGAAATTTATGGGATCGCCACAAGTTGACAGACAACTTGAAGGTGCATGCACACATACATACATATTTAGAATCAGTATAACTATCATTGGCCTTAAAATCTTCGATAACACTTGCTGTATCTTGGTTTGGGTTGAAGACAGATTCATGTTTGCAGTGGGCATCTTAGCTGGAGGATTCAGGCAGTTATAGTTCAATTAAAAGCAACAGCAATAACAATTTCTTTTCCGTACAGATTTCAATCCAATAACACCTCCTTGTTATTCAGGTATGCCACCTGAATGGCACCAAAATTGTATATTTTTTTTCCTTTTACATTTTAGGCAAAAGGGGAGTTTACCTGTTTTGTTGTTTGATTGCTTGGTGATGAAAAATTTCGTGTTTTTCTGGTCCCCGAACAATTCTCAGTAAAGTTTGTAAGACCTTATTTAAAAGATGACAGTGCTTCTTGTGATTTAGTGCTAAATAAATAAGCTTTGGGTTGTGTCAGAACAAGTAATGATAGGTATGTTGAGGTGAACATGTCAACATCTTTTTTTCTTATAATGGTGCTGACAGCTCCAGTCTGGCACGTACTTAGTGGATGGAAGTTCAAGTTGCAACACACTTTATTCTGTGTCCTCTGTAGCTGACAACTTGGGTGTGAGCTATGGGCCAAAAGGTGCAGTGTAATAAGGCAAGGGGAATGGGGCAATCCCTGCAAATCTTGGAAGATGACTCATATAGGAGAAAAGCAGGTTATACTGTACAAATACTGCAGTTTGGCAACTCTTTAAATGCTGCAGCTGCATTCTATAGAATCCTGAGATTTGTAGTTTTACAAGATGTTTAGGCTTCTTTGCCAAAGAGTGTTGGTGCCTCACAAAACTACAGATCACAGGATTCTTTAGGATAGTGCCATGGCTAAAGTGGTGTCGAACTGCAGTATTTCTAGTGCAGACATGCCCAAAATAACAGAGTGCAAAGTTAAACAACAATAATTTTCTCAGTAATTTACTTACTTAAATTCATTGAAAGCCATAACATTATAGCAAGGATATTTATGAGGTATACCAGAGAGTCTTGTGGCATCTTGAATGCTAACAAATTAGTGTGGCCTGTACTTTTGTGGACTAAAGCCTATTTCATTGTACACATGCAGCAATCAAGGCTGGTGGCTGTGATATGAGTGAGGTAATGAATCTACTCCAGGTTTCAGTCTAGGAGACATGAGAAAAGAATGCTGTAATGGAGCAGGAGAGTTGCAGCTTTCTCTGTGTCTCTCTGCATGCTGTTGTTAGACTTCTGTTCTCTTCCTGAAGGAGATGGTTGTGAAAGCGTGCCTTTATGGTGCTGGAAAAATCTGTTTGACAAAAGGCACACTTTTATCACCATCTTCCTCAGGAAGATAACATTATTGTCGCAACTGAATGCAGGGAGGCATAGAGGAAACCACTACTCTCCTGCTCTGTTTTGGCTTTGTTTCCTCATGCAATAAGGCTCTAAACATCCAAGAAGCTGTCCAAGGTGCTGACCAACCCATTCCTCAAACTAGCTTTTGGATAGTTCCGTAATTTAGACTAAATCTCAGAGCAAATTTGCTGTCCCGTTGTCACAGGAGCCGTGAGTCTCCACAGACATGAAGTTTATCCTGATTGGCAGGAATATGTTTATATGAGTGGAGATAGAGCGCAAAGAGTTTTTGACTGCAACTCTTAGAAACTCTGTCAGTATGTCCAGTAGTCTGAAACACTGGAGTATTCTGGGAGTTATAGATGAAAAAAAAACAAAATTTCCAAATGGTGAGAAAGGGGAAATAAATGAATTAAATGGCAATGATGAAGTGCTAAATTCAGATTTTGCAGATTGTGGAAATTCATTCAGAGTTTAAAGACATAATCTTACTCTCAAATTCAGCCAGCTATGGGGTGATAGGATTTGGTGGAAGCTCTGCTAGGATGGTGCAATTCCAGGTATACTGCTGCCATGACACATGTGAAAGTGCTGTGTCAACAATAATGTACTTAGGGAATGGCTAAAACTGTAAAGAGTTTGTGGTGGGATAGGATGCAGTTCTGTATCCTATATTCCTCTAGTGTATAACCACACGAGAAATAACCATTCACCCATGGAGAAATTTTACACCATCATTGGACCTGACACAAAGAATATCCATCCCATTAAAATTGTCAAGGGGGAGAAAAAATAGTAGGATTAGAGTTAGCCACTGTCATAACTCCAAGTTTAGAACATGGCATAACCCAATCCCTCTATACTGCTGCCAGTATATTAGCAATATTTTGGCCATGATAACACCTTTTAAAAATGCATGCAAAAACTGAGTGATTCCATATTCACTTTTCCTTGGTGGGGCCTGAGTTTCCCAACTGCATGCACTATACTGAAAACTGTCAGCAAATGTCTGTGGCTGTCCTGGTTGTATGTCCTTGGTTGTGTCTTCAGCTCTTGCCTACAACTTAGAAAAGCCATAGCTGGGGTTATCTGGGGAGTTGTAATAAAAAGAGATAAAGCTATTTTCCCAGGCTCTGCTTTTGTCCCAGGAGGGCTGCATGTGCGCTTTACAAGTCTTCTGCCCATGGAGTGATGGCGTTGTCTCTCCTGGATATTCTCTTTCTCTTCCTTCTTAATGCACTTTGTACATTAAAAATATTTATAGGAGGATTCTTTTAGGAATACCTGGGGCCTTTCAAATGTAGGGTCATTACTGACTGTGTTACTGGGGTAAATAGAATGGGGATTCTGTGGCTTCAGTATTGCTTGTTGTGCGTCTATAGTGATTTATGTATTGTGTGTGTGTGTATTGGACTGCTGTCTCCATCATGAAGTCATTGACTGCAGCACAGTCTCTGATTGGTGACATCGTTTCTGGTTTCATTTTTAGCCAAAAATCAACTCTTTGTCATCATCCCTCCCAGCTCAATTGATATGGTTTCCATAAATAAAATAACTCATGTTTGAGGCTTTTTCTGTCTCTGTCTTTCTGTGAATATCCCAGATAATTTATTTTTACTTAAAACTATTACCAATTCTGATTATTTGACAGCCAGGAACTGTCCTAAGATTCAGTGACATCTTTCTTCTGCATAGTGATACAGTTGCATAGAAATCTAGCATACTTTACATTATATATATATTTGGGCTAGTTGGAACTGGTTTAGCAATGGTATGTGTGATGTCAAAATACAACATAAATTTTCATGATTAGAAAGGTCATAAACTTTATGTATATACTAAGATTCCATTCTGTTTACTCTGTACTTTAAGTTCATTTAAATTGAGCAACAGCTATTAATGGAGATGTTCTGATATTGTCTTGTAAAATATTTTATGGGACATCAGTGGACTTTCTGTGGAAGTTGTAAATGAATTATGAAACTGATGAACAAATTTGCTGTTAGCTTTTCCTTCCCTTTGTTAAGTAACTATATGGCCCCAAAACATACTGTGATTTGTTGGCATGAATTTTGCGTAAATGTAGTTACCACATTTAATTGTTTGGTTAGGTATGTGTTTCTCAAGGAAAAAAAAAATCTCCCATTTCCATAAAAGCTTACATTTTTGTTTCTAACATTGTATTCATATTCTTACAATCAAAAGGTAAAACATGACAGTATTTTTTCTATGCATATGTCTTCATACACAACCCTCCAGTCCAACTGCTTGCCATGCAGAATACACCATCAAAGCACTCCCAGCAGATAACCATTCATCCTCTGTTTAAATACAGAGACTCCACCACTCTCCAAGGGAATGTATTCCACTGTTGAACAGTACTTACTGTCAGGATGTTTTTCCTAATATTTACCCGAAATATCTTTTCTTGTATCTTGAATCCATTGCTCCATGTCCTAGTCTCTGGAGCAGCAGAAAACGAGTTTGCTCCATCTTCAATATTACATCTTTTCAAATATTTAAACATGGCCATCAGATCTCTTAACCTTCTCTTCTTCAGGCTAAATATACCCTGCTCCCTAAGCCACTCCTCATAGGGCATGGTCTCCAGATCTTGTGCATGCCTATTCAGAAGTAAACCCCAGCATGGCTGTCAGATTTTTAAGATCTTAAAGCAGTGGCAGAGCAACTGTAGAGGTTCTAGAGGCCATTGCTATTTTTGCTTCTGAGGTCACACTCATTCTTTTTAAAAAAGCCATAAGTAATGGAGGGTCACCTTGTTTTCTTTAAAAAAAATATTTCACCCCCCCCCCCCAAAAAAAAGGTGCAGTGAGGAATTGGAATAGCTCTCAGATTGAGAGTCTTATCCCCTGGAAATATGATTCTATGAGTTTTGTCCATTTTTGTAAAGGTCATGGATGTCAGGTGAAGCACAGAAGACCTTCCAGAAGAGTTTGTGATTCTATATAGTTGGGTGTAGTATAAAAATACTGCATGCTGAACTTTGCTGTAGTGCTCCTGTTACCAGTCCTAGACCCCACTATATTGGTTTGATAGCCCCATCCCCATGTCTTTCTATGGATGGTGGTGGTGGTGGGATTCAGAGAAGCATCTGGCTGTGTTCCCATATCCAGATACAAACCAAGGACATCTTCCACCAAGATCTGGTTGGAGCCTCCAGAGATCTCAGCAGATGATATCACCAGATATTTCTGCAATCCAATCCACTATCCACCAACCACAAAATGGCTGTGGAGGAGGATTATTAGAGTGAAATGAGAGCCAACATGGTGCAGTGGTTTGAGCATTGGACTATGACTCTGGAGAACAGGATTTGATCTCTGCTTGGCCATGTAAACCCACTGGATGACCTTGGGCAAGTCAGACACTCTCAGCCTCAGAGGAAAGCAAACACCCTCTGGGCAAATTTTAAGAAAATCTCATGCTAGGTGCAGTTTAGGATTGCCATAAGTTGGAAATGACCATGGGCAAGGTGTATTGGGAGGAAGGAAATTCCAACTTCTGCAACAACAACAGAAATACACAAATGTAGGGTGGAATTATGTTTGTATAAATCACTTACAGGATGCCTCCTATAAGTTTCATATGCAACAGCAAACAGCTGCCACCCCTACATCACCACAATTTGATGAAGCTGACATTTCTGAACCATCTTTAAAACTTACTTAATTGTAGAGCATATAACTAGCTGTATGTGATCAATGAGGCACGGTCAGCCTTTTCAGATGCTGCTGGTTTACATACTTGAGGTGCTGAAAAGGCATTCCTGGTTGCTGCAGCCAGCTGAGCTTTCCTAGATACTTTTCTCTACCACTATTTCATCCTGCTCCTCCTCTGAAGAGTATTGTGTAGCATTGCGTTATTTTCTCATCAGCCACTTTAGCCTCGCAAAAATCCTATGAAGTAAATTAGACTGAACGACAGTGGCTGATTCAAGGTCACTCAGTAAGCATTGGAAGAAAAAAGAAGTGGAGAAACATTGGTATTTGATACTGAAATGTGAATATGCTGCCTTTTTTTAGCTTTGTAATTTAAGCTCTAAACCCAGGAGAGCAAAGTAGCATCAATACTTAGTCAGTGTAAAGCAGCAGAATTCCATATTGCTTTCTCATCTGAATTCCTGTTCTGCTGATGACTTACTTTTTTGGCCTACCACTAAAATTACTTTTCTTGGTTTAAAGCTCTAAACTCGCATAATTCCACAGCTCAGGAATACCTTGCATGCTTGTACATACTTTCTAAGGTTGCTGGCTTGAATAGGAGTATGTTTTGAGATGTTGAAATGTTCAGTTCTGAAGGGAGTTGCAAAGTGTATTATCAGAGCTCATAAAGCACCTTATAGAGAGCATTATTTTTATGGGGTCCCCTATCTAGGAGAAGGATATGGGGTGCAGGTGACAGCAAGACTAACCCAAGACATTATGCTGTCTGAGAGAAAGGATAATGATACTTACCTACTCCTCTGAACTCCCATCTACTGAAGCCAGCTGGACTAGTAACTGAATCCTAACTTCAGTATTGGTGGTAGGACAGCATCTGGTGAGGGCAGCAGGCTGATGTCTGAGGCATAAGACAGACCATGGCTGCATCTGCACTGCAGAATTAATCCAGTTTGTCACCATTTTAGCTGCCATAGCTGAATGCTATGGAATTCTGGGAATTGTATTTTTGTGAAACATATAGCCTTCTCTGTCAGGGAGCTCTGGTGGCCACAACAAACTACAGTTCCTAGAATTCCATAGCATTGAGCCATATCGATTAAAGTGGTGTCAAACTGAATTATTTCTGCAGTACAGATGCAGCCCGTGTGATACATAGATCTTTATCTTCCCGACCCTTGCTTCTACTAGCTGACACCAACCTATGCCTGAGGTGGCTGTCTAATTTTGCCTAATAGGAGGACCAGATCTGAGTGATAGCTACCTTCTGTCTCTGGCAACACACAAAAACAACTGTTCTCAACTTCTTATTATTTTTTTCTTTTTTTTATCCATGGGCTACTTGAAAATTGTAGGGGATCTTGGTGAACCACTTAATAAACTTGTTTCTGTTATACATAACCTGGAACATAAACATACTCAAGTTTAGAACTTTTCAGGACATGCACCAGTGGCAAAATTAGTGGCATATTAGACAAACCACAGGCTTTTGGACTAGAGCTTTATTTGTCCTCTTCATTAATCTAGCCCTGATCAAGAAACAATAGCGATCTGTCATCAGCATAAATAAGTTCAGTACAGTTCCATTTCTTGACTCTCAGTAGATTTTCTGTAGACCATGTATATCAGGGGTGAGAATCATTTGTTCCTCCAGAGATTGCTGGATTGCAAATCCGCTCACTTTTAGGCAGTAGCCAATGGTAGACATCTGGTGGGCTACTTGGTATAAACGGAACACCAGTAGTTTGCTGACTGAAATTTGCCCAAGAATTATTCATCAGGTCATATAACATTTTTTATTAAAGAGTGGTGATCAAACTGTCCCTTAGGTCAGTGCTTCAGGACAAGAAGGATGGAGGAATCCATTGCCTGAGACCTTTGAGGAGTGTTACCAGTCTGTCAGCAGTGGCAAGATGGACCAAGGCAGCATTATAGCTTAATTTGGCAATTAGGAAGATGCTTGTGTTAACTCTTGTGCTTTCTTCTTGGAATGCATTCCCATTCTGTCAACACCTTCCTCCGAATGATGAATTTGTGACCTAGATGAGAGGAAATGTGTAGACTGAGCTGATTTTGTGCTTTTGATCAAGAGAAGCAACACTTCCTTCTGTTTAAAAAGAGTACAGATGTATCATGACAAACTTCTCTAGGATTCCTGGATGGCACAGACGGTGGAAAGACAATGAGAATTTCAGTGAAGGCTGAGTACTTTCTTGTTCATTCGGTCAAACACAGCAGTATTCAAAACACCCTTAAAAACAAGAGTTGTCAAACTTCTGTGAGGAAATATCTTTTTCTCTTTGATGCTATAATTATTCTCCCCAATCCTTTTCTTTTGGAAGTTGTGCATTTCTCTTCAAAATGTGTATGTCTTCTACTTCTTTGGCATTGTCTCTAGCTCCCGCTTTGGGGGAATGAAGAAAAAGAGGGATCATTATTTCTGCCTCAAATATAATGTCTCTAAGAATGACAATTCTCAGGATATTTGCCACTGGCACTGGATTTGGGTTAATGCTAATTGCAGTTTAGAAAAGTTACTTTTAGATTACAACTTGGGGCCATGCTGGGTGGGGAATTCTGAGGGTTGTAGTCCAGAAAAGTAACCTTTCCAAACTTTGGCATTAATTTGGCATCAAGAATAGTAGTTGGTATTTGGGCCATTTGGAAATGCCTCCTAACTCATGCCTGCGGGCAGAGGAGGAGGAGGAGGCAGCATAAGGGGTTTCCATTTCCTACCTTCTTTTCCCTCATTTTTTTTTAGCAAACATGAGAGCCATCATAGTGTAGTGGTTTGCGTGTTGGACTACGACTTTGGAGACCAGGGTTCCATTCCCGGCTCAGCCATGAAACCCACTCAGTGACCTTGGACAAGTCACATGCTCTCAGCCTTAGGGGAAGGCAATGGCAAACCTCTGAACAAATCCTGGCAAATAAACTGCATGATAGGGTCACCTTAGGGTCACCATAAGTTGGAAATGACTTGAAGGCACACAACAGCAACAATAGTTTTTTACTTGCCTGGGTTGTGGGTAGGACACACTGCCATCTCCCTCATACTAAAAGCCCTGAGGGGTTTGTGACATTTGGGCAGGCTTTTCACAGCTCTGAAATCAGCTTTTTAAAGCTTGTCTTGTACATAATAGATGCATTTCGGCAGGAGGTGCCTTTTAGTGCTTTTCCTGAAAAAGAAAATCCACTTATTTTTTTCCCCCTTACCTGAAACTGTCCACCAAAAACCCATCATTTTCTGCTTCAATAATGTTTTTTATTGAAGAGATTGGAAAACTGGGTTCCCAGTATCACGGATATAGATTGGAAAGCAGGATGTACTCTTTAAACTGTTAAAGAGAAGTTTAATATCCCTAGGTTTGAGTGTTGGACTACAACTCTAGAGATCAGGGTTTGATTCTCTGCTCAGACATGGAAAACTTGTTGGGTGACCTTGGGCAAGTCATACACACTCAGCCCCAGAAAAAACCTGTGATAGCTTTGCCTTAGGGTCTCCAAAATTGGTAATGAGTTGTAGGCAAACAACAACAATAAAGATTCAGATAAGCAGAGTATGTCCTTCCATAGCTTGTTGGATTACAACAACCAGTATTGCTCTTTACAGGATATGATGGCTATAGGTGATGGGAGTTTATGGATGCCTCAAGATACTATGGAGGTTAGAGAGTAAAAAAAAAGTTGAAAACATTCTTCCATATTAGTAGTAACATTATATTAAATCAGATGACTAGCAATCTGTTGTGCTTTAAAGGTACCTAAAACCTGTAGCTTGTATCATACTGCCTTAGTGATAGGATTGTCTCTGCCCCTTGCATGGAGCAAACAAGAAGATTTGAGATGGGAAAAACAAAGTGCTTATGTAAAGGAGGAAAATAGATATATTGAGGTTAAGTACATTTAGATTATTTCATGGTCTTCTGACTCTCAGCACTTATTTGCTACATGTTCAAAAGAAGCATACAGAAATATATGAGGAGGAAAGTGCTTGTAACCATTAAACAGAAAAGAAAGCTCATGTTTCCATATCTTGAATTTTGTACCCTAAGTAGGCTCCATGATTGACAGTGGAAGTGAGCCCAATGTAATTTTGAATGTACAGAATTCATTAATGTCAATAAACCCAATAGCAGGGGATACCTATTGCATTAAAAGGATTTTCTTCCCATCTCTTTTTGCCTGCTTTGCAGTCTTCCACGCCACTCCAAAATCTGTTTAATAGGGGTTTCCAGCTTTCTGCATAGATTTTGAGGGGCACAGGACCTTATTCTTTTCCCAGTATCATGAAAAGTTTTTATAAGTAGAACATCTTCATATCAAACCTTAATCCCTAATCACAATTTTCAGAACATAGTGAGTTCATGTCTCTCAAATCAACCTGTTTAGGATCAGTGGGTTTGACTGATTTAACTGTACAATCCTGTGTCTTTGCTCACATACAAATTTTGATGGGATTCAACAGAGCTTTTTTCCAGTTAAATAGATATTTGCTGGTACTGTGGTTATCCTTATGATGACTTGTGCTAATCATAAAAAATTTAATGCTGATGGAAAACCCTAAAGGACTAATTATCTGGAGTCTAGTACTGTCTATATAGTAAGGCTATCATTTGATTAAAACTATTTTATATTAGTCATTTTAATTAAATCTACATACATTTCTGCATACATCTGAAAGTAGTAAACGTACTTTGTTTTTCACTGCATGCATTCATAAGCCACATGAAATGATGTCTCAGGAGAGACATCCCATCTTGTGTGAAAGAAGAGGAGGAATGTCTTATCTAAAAAGGCAATTTATAAGCACTTGCACAGAAAATACTATTTTACTTGTGAGTGATTAGAACACTATTTTAATAATATCTATTTCACAGAGCATATTTTACAGCACTACTGCTTTAACTGTCATGACTTCTAGAGTCCTATGATTTGTCATTGTGTGAAGTATTTAGAATTCTTTGCCAGAGACCTGTTGTCCCTTGTGTGTGTGTGTGTGTGTGTGTGTCCAAGTCCCTTGTCAACTTATGGTGACCCCATGAATTTCATAAAGTTTTCTTAGGTAAGGAATACTCAGAGATGGTTTTGCCAGTTCCTCCCTCTAAAATATAGCCTACAGCACTGGCATTCGTTAGCGGTCATCCATCCAAGTACTAACCAGGGCTTATCCTAGTTAACTCCCAAGATTAGATGGACTTGTGCCCTTAAGAGTATTTAGATGTCCCATACCAAACTACAAATCTCAGGATTCTGCAGGATGCAGCTATGGCAGCGAATGTGCTATAATTATGTACTGTGATAAAGGTGACAATTAGTTGACTAAATGCTGCGGCATTATATTACCATTTATATCTTGAGTCTTAATGTGGTATGATGCTGTTCATTTTCTGTATACTTCAGTTAAAGGCATAATTATATTATCTCTCATTTAAAAGTTACACCTTCTTTCCTGTTTTGCTCATTATCCAATACATTTTTCTGAAGAAAGGATGAAAGTTCTTGCTTTCAGCAGCAAAACCCAATAATGTGTTTTCATGTTTTGCAGGATACTTTTAAAATCCAAACCCAACAAGCCTTTCTGGATGTTTATCTTGCTGATGGAAGATATCTCAGAATTGATATTCAGACATCAGATACTGCTGAAAGAGTGCTAGAAGTTAGTACATATGAAAGCTTGGAAAGATTCTTTTTTAAGACTTCTAATTTGAAAATGGAACTTTCCCAAGATCTGCTTCTTTTATCACTTATGAAGTGTTTTCAGGCATATTTAGCAATTAGCTTGATTTGAAGTGTTTTTAGACCACCCTTCATCCTAGCAGATGTATAGCAATACATAATTTGTTCTGAATAACCATAAGTATTTGTCCAAAGATGGTAAGTAATTTTTGGAAGAATATACATATATAAAATGGTGCTTATTTCTTATTGATACAACCTGAAGTTGTGCCTGATAACTATTTGAATTATACCAGTAACACATGGAGGAAAGAACTGGTGCAGATACACCCATAGAAATGGCAAGGGTAGACATGTAGGAGTCTTTTCATACTTACGTTTTGTTCTGTGAAACATTAAAGTTTGCAACAACTAAATTAATCCTTTAAAAGATATCACCTAGGTGGTTTTATCTCTCTCAGGCTCTGCAAGAAAAAACCCCAAAGATCTATTTATTACATTTTTCTATTCCATGTTGTTGAAAAAGCTAGTCTAAATACATGTTGTCTGGACTCCTTTTTGTTCACAGGCTAAGGGGGAAGTACCTCTTTTCTTTTCCCTAGGTTGTATCATACAAGATTGAGCTTTCAAGAGAACTACTAGGGTATTTCAGCTTATTTCTTATTCAAGATCACAGTGATGGAAAGCTATCTGGTAAGAAGTGTTTTGTGTACCAGTAGCACAGTAAATACTACAGACACATTTCTTTGCATTTCTTTGATGTGGGGAAACAGTAGGAGGCAGCTTTGTGGAAATAACTACATTTCTCATTATATTTGTCAGGCAGTGGTTTAAAAAACCAGATTTAGATAAATCATTTCTTATAAATAAACTTTGATCACATATAAAATGTAGGATTTTTTGGCATACTTTTACCCCTTTTTTGCTTGCCCTTATTTTTTTAGTGAGGAAAAAAAGACAGCGCTGGCTCCACAAGTTGGGTTTTTTTGAGCATGTGCATGTTAAAATTATATTTTTTGAAGAAGGCAAATCTGTTTTGGAAGATATAGTATCGGTAGCGGAGAGAACCCTATTGGTTTGGGTGTCCTTCTGCATGTGTGCATCTTCAGAAACATACTTTTGCCTTCCACAATGTAGCCTTTAAAGAAGAGCAGTATGAGTATAAGCTGAACATAGAAAAGTTACTCTAGTACATTAAAGCAGTTTTCCCCTGCTTTTTGAATTTTTTGTAGCATGAATTCTTGGATGATTTCTTATTCTTGCACTACCATGAGTGATGATGATACATGCTTCATCCATTTTGCCTGCTGAAGCCAAACATAATAGGATTTAGCAGAAAATATTTTCCTAACCTAAAGGAGCACAGTGTTGCCACCAGCTTTGGGGACTGTGTTCCACTGTTGGGGTACTACAGTCAAAGATCCTGTCCTGCCTCCCTCATAGAAATCTATTTCACATGTAGTAGGGGAAGCACATTTTAGAAGGATGTTCTGTGACTGATACAGGAGGAAAACCCTATTGGAACCTGGGCCCAAGCCATTCAGGGCTTTAAATAAGCACCAATCTGTGAATTGTATGTTTCTAGTGAATTCTTATTACTGGTGTGAGACAAGCTGCATGAACAGTGCCAATCAATATTGCAGCTACTGTCTTCTACACTCATTGAAGCTTCTGTACTGTCTTCAAGGGCAGATCAACTTACAATGTGTTGCAGTAATCCACTTGGAAAGTTAACAGAACATATGGAACCAGGGCTGAATTAATTCCTGACGAGATGCATTTTAAAAGATCATGTAAATGTCAATCATGATTCTTCACCTGATAACGGGTATTTCAGGTGGACAATAGTATTGTATAGTTTTCTCGAATGCTAGTAGATCTTGAGATACATTTGTTCTTTGAGTCCATCCTTTCCTCCTTGGTAAACTTTTACTTTTAAAGACAAGGAAATAGAAATGCTCCTTTTCCCTTCCCATGTAACAATAGCTAGCAGAAAGAAAGAAAGAAAATGGAATTATGTAAAATTGCATAGTTTGCATAATTTATACAGGTTACAGAATTCTGCTTCTGTTTGTACAAAGCTTTGGGATCTATACACAATATTTAGCAGAGTGTACACACCCCTACGTATAGCTTTAAATACATAGAAACCCAATTGTTAAATAGTTTTTCAAAATTGTCATCTTTTTCCCCCTTCTCACCTTCCCATTCCTCTAGTACTGAAAAAACTGGCAGAATTTGAACTACCCTATGTGAGTCTTCGCAGTATGAAGGAATCATCTTGTAAAATTGGGATCAGAAAATGGTGAGCAGGAAACTGAAGTGAAATTAGCAAGTTGCATTACATTTTAATAATTAAAATGAGTATGCTGGGGGACAAAGAAGTCATTGGTTCAGTTCCTGTAGGCTAATTATTAACATGGAAGAAAGCGGACAGGAAAAAAACCTGCAACTCATTTGAATTGTGGTGCTGAGGGAGTGTACTGTCATGGACTACCAAAAAGAAAAGGGAGAATAAATTAAGTCTGAACTCTCACTAGAAGCCAAAATGATTGAATTGAGGCTATCGTACTGTGGACATATCATGAGACAACATTACATTGAAAAAGAAAATAATGCTTGATAAAATTGAAGGTTAGGAGAAAGGGAGGCTGCACTACAGGTGGATAGAGTCATTGAAGGAGGTTATGGCCCTGAGTTTGCAAGACCTGATCAAAGCTGTTAATAACGACGTCTCTTGCATATTTCTCAATTATGGTGTCACCATAAGTTGAAGCTGATGTGACGGCACATAAAAAGTACCAACAATTCAGCTTTCTTCATTTATGGCCTCCAGTGGTTTTCCTAATTTGTATATCCTTTCATTTAATTTGTGTTTCTAACATTCTTACCAAGCATGGGCAGCTCGTGGCCCTGCAGACACTGTTAGACTACAACTCCCATCAGCCTTAACCATCATATACATTGGTGAGAGATAAAGGGAATATCAGTCCCACAAAATTTGGAAGATCACAGGACACCCATCCCTGCTTTATAATACTGCCAGCTGTACTTATGTGCTTTTAGGGAGATGGTTGCTGATTTTCCAGAGTTTTTGAGAAACTGGCAACTATCCAGTCCTAGGTGAACTCTTTTAATTGGAACAAATTAATGAACACATGTTAAGAATGTATTGACAGGACTGTTCCCTCCCACATTTAACAATAGTTTTTTCCTCCAGTGTTCTCTGAACATAGCCTCACAGCTGGTGCTATAGTATCTTAACCAGTGAATCTGTTACTTTGGCAAGTCAGTTTTGCTCCTCTTCATAAATATTAGGTATATATGTGACAATTCGTTAATTAAATAACATTTGAGAACAGCACTTGCAACTATCTTTTGCTTGAAAACTATTAGTTGTATTCTTATCTTCATGCGTGACACTGAATCAATAGCATTGTTCTGTGTACATTTTCAATTCCATCACTTTCACTGGATAGGTATATGGACCCTTCCCTTGATAAAATGCTTATGGACTGTAGAACTGCAGTGAACTTACTCTATATGCAGGTAAGTTCTAGAAACAAACACTATTTTTACTTCAGAAAATCACTAATTTAAAGCTGTGTTTAAAATCAGATTTTTTAAAATGAGAAAGCACAACAATCTTCTACCTCCATCCTGCTAATCTTATGATATATATATATATATGCTAATCTGGTGAAATATACAGGATGTATAAAGCAAGACTAGATGTGAGAGTGGAAATACTGTGTTTAAACTGACTCAGACATATAGAAATCAGTGTGATGGTGATGTTAAAAAGCAGAAGGAATCCATTGGTAATTGCTATTAAAAATATCCCTCAGGGTTTATTTTCCTAGAGTCTCTTGTCTTCCCAAGTACAGGAGTACTCAAGAAATGAACCTAAAAGAAAAGATCAAGGGAGGGTTTGATTTAGGGATATACACAATAGCTGATTGTATGGTTTGGTATTCTTCAACACTTTTCTCCTCTTAAAATCAGATACACATCATTTCTTTGTCATGCAACAGATTTATTTATTTATATCCTGCTTTTGTAGCAGACAACCTGGACTCAAGATGGCTTACAAAATTAAAGCAAATACACTATGTCTCCTTCTGCACTGAAGAAATAATCCAGTTTGATACCACTTTAAATGCTATGGCTTGGTGTTTTGGAATCCTGGGATTTGTAGGTTGTTATGGCACCAGAGCTCCCTGATATAGAAGGCTAAATGTCTCACAGGACTACAGTTCCCAACATTCCATAGCATTGAGCCATGGCAGTTAAAGTGGCGTCAAACTGGATTATTTCTGCAGTGCAGATGCAGTCTATATGTAAAAATAAAAGATAGTTTAATTTCTGTAAGGTAATTTTAAAAGATAATTAAACTATCCTATAAATTAAAGCTGAAAGGAAAAGAATAAACATATCTGAAATGTGGTGCTGGAGAAGAGAAACAATGGACTTCCAGAAAAGCACATAAATGGGTCCTAGAGTAAATCAAGCCTAGAATCTCACTAGTAGCCAAAATGACCAAACTGAGTTTGTCATACTTTTGGTATATCATAATGAGATGGTATGGCTCACTGGAAAATGTGATAATGCTGGGGGAATTGGAAGGCACTAGGAAAAGAAGGAGACCACATTGCAGAAGGATTTATTCAAGCAGGGAAACTACAGCCCTGAGTTTGAAGTAGCCAAGCCTGGCTGTTAATAACAGGGAACGCTTTTAGGTTGTAGATATTGTAGTTAATAAATTAGAATAGTTAATGGCTGTGTGACTGTCCTAATATCTCTCTCTGATAGGCTGTAATTACCACATATACTGAAGTGGATGTTTGGCTCTCTTTTCATGAAGAACTAGTTAGTTAGGGCTCTTTTATAACAGTTCAACCCATGGCAATCATTTGATCTGCAGTTATACAGACAGTTGTACTAGAATCAGCACTGCTTTGTGGCCCTGATGGGACTTGCTTTATAGCAGGAACGATGGGGTGGTGTCATTGCTGAATTACCTTGTGGGAATTATGCTGACTTCGTTGCATCATGGAACTTCTCTCTTCTGCTGTTTTTGCTATGCGAGTGCAAGTACAACCAGAGCCCATATAGAACACCAAGACCCGGCAATTAGAGGGGTTCATTGACCAAAGTCCCAAAAGATTTTGGACTTGGCTGCTTTCATCTTAATATAGTAAATTAGAGACCGTTGCGAAACAATTGGAATAACAACTTTTGATTGTGTGTGTTTTAAAAGGTTGTACAAGAAATTGAAAAGAACTGGCTAAGACCTACTGATGTACAGATGCAGAAACTTCAAATGCTACAAAGGGAACCAAATAAAATGAAGGTAATACTTTTATTTAAAAAAAAACAATGAAACTAATTTCAAATTAAATGCTACAATATGAAGACAGCATTTGTTTATAAAGATTGAGGGAACCTTAGCCCTAGGGCCCTTCCAGTTATCCTGGGGTCCCATTCTGATGTTTTCCAGACGGCCATATCTTCATCTCCAGGACACCATCACTTTTTAAAGCTTTTATACGTGTTCACACACTTCTAAGGCATAGTTACTGCCAGTAGGCACTTCTGGATAAGAAATACTGCCTTTTTAACCTTGAGCCCTTCCCACCACTGGAAGATACCTTTCTTTCAACCCTTGCCTGGAGCCAGAGATGGGCAGATTTAGGGACCTTTTGTCTGCCCTGGGATCATTCAGGGGCTGCATGGACTAACAAAAATGCTACAAACCACTGCCGCCTCCTTGCCAAAACCAAAATTCCGGAGGTGGACAGGAATGCACCTGTCATTCTGAAAAATGGGATTTTATGTGAAGCAGGGAAGTGTAGGGAGGCACAACCAACTTATTTTGAGGGTCTTCCAGGAAAGTCATCCCTTTTTTCTTGGTGAGAGAAAGAATGGTTTGAAGCTGAGTTGCTGCAAAGCTGTAAAAACGGTTTTGTGGGCCCTTGTGTGTGCCTGTTCTCAATGGCTTGAATATATGTCTAAGTTAAACTTAATGGAAGCAAATTTCCCATACCTTACCTCCCCCTTTGCAACCATCCGAAGTTTCACTTCTCTCCAGAAGATCTCCAACAGAATGTGGGGATTGGATGAGGGGTGAGCTGGAAGGAGGAGAGGAGCTGTTACTTCTGTGGACTTTCTTAGGTTAACACAAGCCTGAGGGCAGGGATCCGTCTACTTTAAGATTGTATGTACAGCACTGTGTAAATTTACAGCGCTATATAAATAAAGGTTAATAATAATAATAATAATAATAATAATAACATATTTTTTGGATCTAAGCCCAATTCTGGGCAATTTCCCACTTTGTAGCGGTTTCTCCGTTCCTCGTAATCTTGTATTTAGGAGGTTCCCCCTTGTGACCTGATATCTGGAGGGGACTTTGGAGGAAAAAGAGAGGACAGAATTTACTTTCTGTGAATTGCCTCATGTTAACTTAACACAGGTTTATACTCAAGATGCTCAACTTTTACGGAAACTTACTTCCCCCACTATACTTCTCCTCTTTGAACAAAATGCATCCAGCTAGAATAAACTGTGTTAGATGAATTTCAGTGGGTCTCAGTTTTTGTAAAAGTCGTTAACACATGCTATTCTGACATTTTGTCTAAGGGTTTATCTACGTGTTCCATACATTCTTAGAACCAGCTTGGTATAGTGGTTTGAGAGTTGGACTATGACTCTGCAGACCAGGGTTTGAATCCCTGCTCAACCATGAAACCCATTGGGTCTGTCTTGAGGTTTTCTGGGGCTGAGAGTGTGTGACTTTCCTAAGGTCACCCGATGGCTTTCAATCACATATTCTCAGCCCCAGAAAACCCCAAGTTAGATTCACCTTAAAGTCGCCGTAACTCAGAAGCCTCTTGAAGGCATACAACAGCAACAAACTTCTGGCCAGGGTAATTGTGGATGTTGTAGTCCAAAAGAGCAACTTTTCCCAAGGTCCACTTATACATACCACAAAGATTGCCACTTGCTCTGTGTTCTTCCTGCAGGAGCAGGAGGGAGAAGTGGCAACAGAAAAGATATGGAAGCAGCATGGGGAGGGCTAAGGACAGTTCCACAGCATCAAATCGCTTCCCTTTCAGTTTTGTACAGTCCTGTTGGCAGACTCCTCTTTGTACCTCTAAACTCTACCTCAGTGGCATCATTAGGAGGGTGCAAGGAGTGCAGATGTTGGGTGTGACACCTCAGAGGAGGGATGACACCCAGTCATGGGAGGCTTCCGCAGCTGTCCCTGCCACCTCTTGGCAGCCCTTTCTGGGTACCCACACAGGGTGACACCAAGTCTTGTGAGGACACTGCTCTACCTCCATGGGTGAGTGTAAGGTAGAAGCAGCAAAGAAAACTGCTTGTATAGATCATACTATGCTATCAGGCTGAAATCGGAACTCTTCTTTTTGATCATGAACTAGTGTGAGCAGAGATGCTTAGCTGGTGTTTGTTTGTTTTGCTTTCTCTTTGCTTGTTTTGTTTGTTTGTTTTGCTTTCTCTTTATGGTAAATACGAAACAATGGCAAAAATGGCTGTCACTTTAAACTCTTATTCAAAAGCATTCTTCTGGCTAGTCACTCAACATAGAATGCATCCAATTCTTTCCATTTTTGTTTCCATTCCAAAAAAACTGTAAGAAATAATTGCAGTAGAAATTCTTCTTGAAACATTTACCGTAATTGAATGCAGAGACAAAGGTGAAGGTAGACCCAGTCCACTGTGCTGGCATGTTTATAACTTTCTTTGTAGCTGAAATCCAGCTGGGGTACTAGCTTAGTATAAAAATCATTATACAAGTTGTGCATTCACAGAGGTTGCACAAATGCAGTCCCCAGGGTAGCCAGTCATTTTTGCAAACACATGCAGTCCTTCTCTCATTTTTGACTTGGGGAATATGGAGCTAATTGAGTGTTGTTTAGTGGATGAACTCAAGGCCATAGTGCCTATTATGCAGTTGGTTGTATAAATTTGGGATTCAGCATAACTACACTAGCATATATTCATGTTACCTTGGTCTCTGTCTATGTGTGTTTCCATTTCCCCGCTGAGGAATTACATTCCTTCAAACTACTTGTGCTGTATATATTAGTTTTGTGGTGGAAATGTAACAGTATATGTATGAAAGAGAAAAAACACTAAAAAGCATTTCACTTTGCCACTGTAGTATGGGGAACATTTGGTCCAGAAGTTTTCAGCACCTCTCATTATGAACTCTACTAGCTAGGGTAGTCCACAAAAAATCTAGAGGCCCATGCACTTCCTACCCAGGTTTCTGAAGTGCACCTAGATCTGCAAACCAAGTTCACAAGTGACTTACTAAAAGAAAAGAAAAAGCACCGAATGCTTTTGCTTCTGTAATCTAATTTCCTTTGCAGAAATAAATCAGTTTGACACTGCCTGAACTGCCATGGCTCAATGCTATAAAATTCTGAGATTTGTAGTTTGTTGTGGCACCAGAGCTCTCTAACAGAGAAGGCTAACTATCTCACAAAACTACAAATCTCAGAATTCTATAACATTGAGCCATGGCAGTTAAAGCAGTGTCAAACTGCATTATTTTTGCAGTGCAGATTAGATCTGCATCTGAAGTTATTGGGAAGGAGTGACTGGTGCAGATTACTAGCAGCATTTTAAATGTGTCCTGCTGAACAGCTCTTGGAGTCTTGCTCTACAAATTCTTCTCAAGGCCATATTAATCATTCCTACCTAACATATGATATGTTTACCATCAAAGTAAGTATGGGGGGAAACTCCTGCATTAATGTTAAATGTGAGATGTGTCTCTTTAAACCAGGGAACTTAAGTTGTAGTATAGGTCATCAATATCTAGATGGGCTCTGTACCAGAATTTGGAACTGGGTTATAGTATGTACTATAACCCAGATTCTTCCAGCTAGCATGGCTAGTGGCTATGCTGGCTAAGGGGCTCTGGGAGTTATAAGCTACATAGGTAACATTATAAAAATGTATTATGTGGTTTCTAGTCACTTGGTGAAGTTATTAGCCCTTGCCATCTTCCTGCATCATGTCGTATATAACCCACTGTTCTCCAGTTTCTGTTTCTCTTGCACAGTTCTTAGAGCTGGTTCAGGAGGTCCAGCATTATGGATATATACAGCTTGATCCTTGCTCTTGTGACTACCCTGAAGTAGGCTGTACTGCTGCTGTTCATGTTGGAAATAATGAGATTAGCTGCTGCATAAAGTTGCCTAGTAACCAGATCAAAGAGGTCAGCTTCAAGATCAACCGGGTGAGGTGCTGGCAGGTTACATTTCTAGTAAGTACCTAGTGAGCAGCTTGATGTTTTTTCAAATGATTAACCATATTGTGTAATGCTAACTGTCTTGCTGTGATTTATCATTGTCCTCCTTTAAAAGGAATGGAACTTGGAAAAGTTACTTTGTTGGATTACAACTTCCAGAATCCTCCAGTCAACATGGGCTTTGGTTATGTTGTTGGAGGATTCTGGGATATTTATTTATTTATTCAACACCACAGCTTTCTTCCAATATGGGACCCAAGGGCAGATCAGAGCATAGACTAATACAAAGTACACTTAAAGAAAATACTGTAATAAAAGTATAAAAAGCGATTAAGTAAACCACCCTGTTAAAAACACTAGTAATTCAAAATTGCTAAAAAGTGTTTAAAACATAACTAGGAGGAGAAAGGCACATATATCCTCCAGTGAAAGACCCTTTCACTGATCAGGAACACCTTTGACTTGCCTGGATTAAGTCTTAATTTGTTTGCCCTTATCCACTCTATTACAGAAACTGGTTTAGTACTGAAACATCTTCCTTGAGATCTGATTGAAAGGAGAGATAGAACTGAGTATCATGAATATGCTGATGATAGACCAAAAAAGTAACATTTTTCATGATCTGAAAATGAGTTCTGTTACCTATTTTTATAAAATCCTTAAGTGAAGGAGCTCTGAACGCAGAAAATAACACACCATCTATGTGTATATTGCCTCTGTGTATGTGTTTAGAAGAAACTCTTTCTTTGACTTCCCAAAAAATATGTGCTTAGCAAGAAGCTTATCTGTGATGATTCTCTCTTTCTCTGCCTGCCTTCAAGTCGTCTTGTCGACTTACAATAAAAACATGAATTTTATAGTGTTTTCTTAGGCAAGGAATACTCAGAGGTGGTTTTGCCAGTTCGTTCCTCTGAATTATAGCCTACACCACGTGGTATTTGTTGGCACTGTCCTATCCAAGTACTAACCAGGGCTGAACCTGTTTAACTTCCAAGATCGTACAGGATCGTACAGTGCCTTTAGGGTATTTAGTCTGCTATCCACTAAGATAAGAAATGTGCACTAAGAAGGGCTGGATAAGGAACCTACAATGCCCAGTGTGTGCTACCACTTCGTGACCTGAGACAATGAAGTGATCATACAGTTACAGCCCAAGTAGAAGGAGCCAGCTAATCCTCCCTCATCAGAACTGTTTCCAATTAAGGCAACTTTATTCAATTAATCTTGAATTTTATCTGGCTGAATATTTATAAATGTATCTTACAAGAAATAGTTCTAGACTTTGCCCCCGTTTCTTAAGATGGGATCTGAAATAAAATATTGCAATGTATCCCATACCCTAAGATCAGTGCTGCTACTGGGTGCTTCAGCCAGGCTCACACTGGACCCCTTCAAGGTTCTCAAGGCTAGGGAAGTTTCAGGGAAATGGGGACAGAAGAAGTTGTAGATAGTAGGAAAAGAAGCTGCTCCATTTCCACCTTCTTGAAATAACTGTTTTCAAATTTCTTTGCCCATTGTCTAATTCCCTACATGACCAAGAGGGTTCTGGCCTCTACCTACATTGAGATCCCTCCAAATGAACTATAATAGAGACAACATCTATGCAAAATGTAGACCTGTGTCTCCAACACCGTTACTTTTCTGCCTCCTGTATGAATTTTTTAACATCTTTCACCTGATGAAGAAGCCAGAGGAGTTTAGAAAGCTTGCAATATGTGTTTGGTGCATTTTGGCTGATCAATAAAAATAGCACACATTTATGGATTTTGGATTTTGCTTTGTTTTCAATGCAGTAAGGGAAGTTTAGTCTCACCCATTTCCCCAGTTCTAACCCCTTTTCCCAAAGATACTTACTATGAACAGTTTAGGGCAGACTCTGGAGGCCACCCAAGAAAACAAAATCGAACCTCTCTTTCAAAACACAGTTCATCTTGTAAAATTCCCTTGGGAATTTGTTTTGACAAAAAAACAGTAGCAAGGGAGGCCTGTCCATAAAGCAAAATCACAGGAATGAAAACAGCTTTTTCCATTTTCTATGAAACAAATAAACACACACACACACACCCAAAAAACGGTTGGTTGAGAGTTGGTCTTGAGTCCCTATATTGGGAGAAAGATGGGATATAAGATGATAAGGATGAGGATGAGGATGTGAGCTGCCATAAACAACAGAGATAGCCAAGATTTTTTTTTTTTGTTATAGCTGTGAATGGGCAGCAGTGTAGATTGAAGAATACAGTATCTATCTGAATTAGTAGTAAAGCATCATTCTGTTTGTCTTTTTTTCTCTTAACTGCTTAGGGATCTGTTACAGGCCAAGGACTTGACCAGTTTTTGGAACTCAGGTTTGAATACAATGATTCTGATACATGGAAATGGATTGTCTTTAACACAAAACAGGTTTGTTCTGGTATACTTAAGAAGAGGAGGAGGGTGGAGGGGTCAAAATGACGTTTTTCTTCTTGTATCAATGCCCATATTACAGTCCTGGTGCTAGTTGACTTAAAAAGGGACCTTGGAGAAATAACTTTTTTCCATCCACAGCCTGGTTACTTTGGAGAAAAGAAGCCAAGGGTGGGGGTGCTTTATCCTTTTCCAGCCACAGCTTTTCTACTCCAAATCATTCTCCTGAGGTACCTTTCCCTATTGTAGATTTAAAATATATGTTTTTCTATGCATGTCCCCAGGGTGGGGAGGTAAAACAGACTTCAGGATCTGGAAAAAAGAAGCAGTTCCATAGTCACATACCTTCTGGTGCTTCTCTCATCCAGATTCCCCACAACTGAAATGAAGAGGTATTGGGCAGTTGCATATAAGTCTTCCCAGTTCTTCAGAAGAAGTTGAAACTGCTATCTGTCCTCTTCTTGCTACAGAACAAGATTAATATAGTCCAGTCGGGAGCCATTCAGTAAAAAGAGTGTCCTGTTGTTGTTATTGTTGTTTTTAAAAAGGGAGCCCAAAATTAAAATGTATTTTCCCCCATTTTTAGGCATTTCTACTAAGCAGTTGCTTAAAAAAGATAATATCGGAGCAGCTGATGACAACAACCAAAAGCGATCAAGAAATGGTGAGCAGAGTTTGACTAGCCATTGACGAGAATGGTTTGCCTAACCATTGACAAGATGCTGTCAGCTATTTTGCTCCATGTTACTTTTGGGAAATTACTATTGCACATATTAGAACATAAGAAAAGTCATGAAGACCAATCCAGTCCAACATTGTGCTTATACTGTGTCCAACCAAATGGCCAAGGGCGAAACAGAATATGACGAAGACTGCCTTCTCCTTCTTGCATTCACCAGTAACTAATATACAGAGGAATATTGTCTTTAATACTGAAGGTATAGCCTTCCTGGCTAGTAACTGTTGATGGCCCTAGCCTCTAAAAATTCACCTTTTGAATTTACCCTATTAAAACTTCAAGTTTGGCAGCCATTTGTGACAGTGAATTCTACAGTTCAGCTATGTGCTGTGTGAAGAACTACTTACTTCTGTCTTACATAACTTGATTAGAGTCATAAATCAATTTTGACAGCTACAAAATAAGCAAGTAGAAATTAAACAGGTACAAATTGCAAATCCAGGACAATTCCAGATTATTGTGCACACAGTAACAGAAACATAACTGTCTTCTGTAAGGAGTCAGCCTATTGGTGTTAGTAAGACTGCTAGCCCAGTGGTCCCCAAACTGTTCCCTTTAAGGGATTTTGGACTTCAGCTCAGCTCCCAGAAGCCTCAGCCATGTTGGCCAATAGTCTGGGATTCTGAATGCTGAAGTCCAAAATCCCTTAAAGAGCACAGTTTGGGGACCACTGAGCCAGTTGATTGCTAGTAAACAATGTTTTAACTGTCTTGAATCTCTCACCAGAGATTATCACACAGGCAAAAAAGACAGGAGCATAACAGTATGGTCCAGTGAGTATCACACGATAATGCAGGATTATCACATGATGGTCATGATTATCCCATGAATAAAGAGGAATTCTAGCACCACTTTTTATTCACAGAAAATCCCAGTGAACAAAAAGCAGCACTAGAGTTCTTCTTTATTCATGGGATAATCACGATGTCATATGATAATCATCACATTATCATGAGATATTGATGGAAGCATACCACTGTGTTCCTGTTTTGTTTTTGTTTTTCTATCTACATTCCCCATAATTTTTTTTTTTGCTTTTTGATTTACTTTTACTTTTTTAAACTTTTATTTTATTCCATATATACATAAGAAACAAGGCAGACAAACATAATAAAAACATTATGTATCATCGGTAATAGTTTTACACCAATGGATCTCACTGTTTTTGCTTCAATTAGTAGTCTACTACATTTGTAGGAATCAACACAAATAGCAAGCTTCCCTTTCCATTCATGCTTTAAGAACCTTAAAGTTACAGTAGCCCTGCATACAATAAAGGACAATTCAATGGGTTGTACTTATAAGAAAACATGCAGAGGATTGTAGTGTATATTTCCATTTTTATTATTGGAAGCAAAGAAACTAGGATGGTCCTAGGAAGTTCAAGGTTGCCCCTAGGAAGTTTTTTCACATCCAGATCAAATAATATCTTCTAGGCAGGACTGATACAGATATTATAGAAATCCATATCTTCTTGGGCAAGATTGATAATTAATTCTCAGTAACCATAACAATCAGCAGTGAGTGTCTATACTTGAATAAATGTATAGTATAGATTCTAAGTAACGCCTTAATAAGGCCAAAAAATGGCACTGATATGTCAACTTTTTTTTTCTGTATATATGTATGCATACTATTGGTCAGTAATGCATCTCAGTATATTTTAATCCAGTCCTGTTTTTCTGCCAGAGGTTCTTGATAATCAGTTGAGACTGTGTTCATAAACTGAAGAAAAAGGTAATTGATAAGATTTCAGTCACTGTAATGTAGTTGGCCAATATCTTCATCTGAAATAAGCTTGAACTATTGGCTGCTACTTTGTTTTTATCTTTCAATATAACAAATTTTATACTTAAATTAATTTATTTTAGCAGATTGAGCTTTCTGAACCAGATAAAGCAAAGAAGTCCAGCATCCATCCAAGTCAGGTTAGTGGATTCAGTTTTGCAAATAAGGGAGAGATGAATTTAAGTAGAATGAGATATAAAGATGATTACTACACTTTTATGAGATTCTATGTAATATTATCACAATGATGTTAACAGACAGAGGTAAAGTTGGGCAGGTAAAGTTTTTTGGGTCGGGTCAAGTCTCATTATATACAGTGGGGTAGTAAAATGTTGTCCCTTAAATAAAAGAGCAAAATCAAGGTTTGCTTTTGGGAATTTGGGGGCGGAAATATTTTCAAGTCGTGGATACAGAATATGGAGGTAGTGAGGGCTAAATGTTATATGTTCTCACACTCCCCAGCATGCTAGCTGGGGAATTCTGGAAGCTGTTGTCCAAAAAAGTTGTATTTCCAAGCTCTGCAGATAGGCATTGAAACTAAAGAGCTAATGTAGCATAGTGTCTAAGCTGTAAATCAAGAAATCATTGATTCACCTTACCTCTTTCACAAGCTCAGTGGAGGCCTCCTTTTCTTTCAACCCTAGCATTGCATTACTTCTTCTGACCTGCCTGCCTTACCTACTGTTTGCAAAAAATAATAGCTATTGAGATCCCCAACAGTTATATAATTATCTTTTAATGCTTTCACTTGAGCTGTTGGCTTCATAAATTTAATACAGATACTCTGTTTCTCCCTATACCAATGTTTTCCATATATTTATGGTTAGCATTTTAATCAGCTGGATAATATATTATTTTTTATATCTTTGTTTTTGTGCAGATATTTCATTCTGGCTTTAAGCCAAGAAAAAAGATACCAACTAGTAGATCAAGCGAGGATGACTGTGTGTTTGAGAAGATAAGTGAAGAAGACTTGTGATCTTCAGCTGCTGCATTTAAGGATTTTTTTTTAAAAGGAACAACCAACAATTATGCAGTTGTCCTCCAATGGCAATTTACATTTTCTGTCTTCTTGTTGGACAGAACATCTTGATATTTTAAAAACATCAATAAATCCTGCCTGGGAGGGCCATAATTTGCTACAGTTGGAAGGAAATCTGTAAATATTTTTGCACATATACTTGGTTTTACTTTGTTTTTTAAACATGTACAGGAATTTAAAAATGGAAAATAGCTTTTTGTTTGCTGCAAGTGTTGAAGAAAATGTGGCATTATGTGGTTAATCACTGGAATGTTGACCACTGTTCTGTTTCAAGAGGTACAATCTTTTCCTGCCGCTTTTTAATCTGATGGTAAGTTAAACCATGCGCTGAATGCTGGCAGGATCTCCACGTGTACATGGTGCAATCTTGTCATGATCTCTTAAATCAAACAGGCAGAATTTATTTGTAGGACTTTTTCTAGAGTTATTTGCTCCCTCCAAGATCTGTTGCATGGAAATGTGCATTTAACGTGTTTGACTCTCTCCCTCCCGCATCCTTCCTCCCCTACTTTGCACTGGTTTCTGGAATGCATCACCCTCAGGACTGTTGGTCCCCTCCTCTAACTGTTCCAATACAATAGAGTCTCTGTCTGTTTTTTAAACCTATTACGTTTTGTATAAGGAATTTTTTAAAAAATAATTATGCAGGATGTGGAGGGTGACTTGTAGCAAAAACCTACCAATATGCTAAATATAAGCACTGTGAAAAAAAAAATCAGTGGTTGTCAAAGTTCTTTTAAAAAATAGACTGCTGATATACTTTCAAAGTGACCAAGCTTTGAGCGCTTGTAAATTAAGTAAAACCATTGTTTTTCGGCTCCAGATATAGAATCTTAGCACCTAGCGTATGTACTCCAAAAATATGTATAAAAATTAATATGTAACCACACTATCTCTATATGTAGACAACTGAAGTCTGTTGTCATAAGAAAGTCAAGGTTTTCTCTCTGCACACAGGAATCAGGTAAATCTTCAGGATGTGGGGTGGCATCATCCATTGCAATCTGCATGCCATATATGCCTCACCCATAGTAGAATAGAAACCAGCCACTTTAAGGATACAAATGAGTTGGTAAACCTAATGAAAGTTTATTCTAAAGAAGGGCTTGCAAAAAAAAAAAAAAAAGCCTAAGATGGAATAGCAGAGGTAGTTGGTTCTTAGTCCACATTTGTCTGTTGCTGAGTTACTTTTTGGACTACAACTCCCTGAATCTCCAAGCCACAATGGCCACTTTCAGATGTAAGTTTGGCAGAGGTAAAGTTTTAACATTCTGCTATATAGTTGTTGTTATTCAGTATGGTTTGAGCACTGGACTGTCTTCCATGCCAGCATTCTCTGAAGATGCCAGCCACAACTGCTGGTCAAACGTCAGGAATGAACACTTCTAGAACATGGGTTCATAGCCCAAAAAACCAACAAAAAACTATTGAACTATGACTCTGGAGAACAGAATTTAAATCCTTACTCAGCCATGGAACCCACTGGGCTAATCACATACTCTCAGCCTTAGAGGATGGCCATGGCAAATCCCCTTTGAAGAAACCTGCCAAGAAAACCCCATGATAGGTTTGCTTAGGGTCGGCACAAGTCAGAAAAGACTTGAAGGCATACAACAACAATAATAGGTATTTAACAGACAAGAAGGAGGCAGGGTAATTTAGTGCACACTTTACTAAGCAGCTAGAAAATGGGAAGACAATGGCAAACCTTCCCTGAACAAATGTTGCCAAGATAACCCCATGATAGGTTTGCCTCAGGATTGCTGTAAGTTGGAAACGACTTGAAGGCACACAAGAACTACAACTAAAAGAAGTAGGATAGGCAGGCACAAGCTGGACCAGCCTAGACAACAGCAGTTTATGGCGATTATCGCACTCGGGCCAACTCCACAACAATCGCACTATTGGAAGTGAATAGGAGCACTGCGCTATAATCTGTATTTCCACATAGCTTCACAATTGCGATATAACACCGGCTATATAACAACGGAACAAAAATGAAAGAGGAGTGCACTTGCATTCCGCATACCAAAATCGATCTAGTTGCTGTATCATTAATGTAAATTTACATGCATTCATTCTTTTTCCTGTTATATCTTGAGTGCGGATGTCTGGAAAAAAAAGGTTCCATCTCAAACCGAACTAAACAAAATTTCAATGGTTTTTTGGTGGGATTTTTTGGGCTATGAGTCTGTGTTCTAGAAGATGGCCTCACAGTCCAAAAACCTACAAAAAACTGTGGATGTTGGCCATGAAAGCCTTTGACTTTGCAAAATTTCAGCATTTAGGAAGATAATTCTCATCCAGTTTAAATCAAAATGTTTTCTATAGCGAGAAACAAGAAATTGACTCTGAGAATGATCCTACAAATGGCAAGGGAGTGCATATTCTGAACAGGAATCTGGGAACGGGAAACAGTGTCAGTTCTGCAATAGCGTGAATGCCTTTTTATTTGCTTTTGCACCTCTGCAATAGTGCGAATGGGGTGATATTGCCAGATCATTCACAGAGTTTACCCATTAATAAGAAGTTATGAGATGATAACAGGGAGATAATAGCCGGGAGAGTTACTGGATAAACACAGTCATATGAAAAATCTTACCACGATTGCAATATAATGACAGCATTCAATTTTTCTCCCGTTTTATCCTGTATGATCTACGTCCATCACAACTGCCACTTCTGTGACCTCAATATGAGAGAGAGAGAGAGAGAGGAGGCAGTACTTGTTGGACTTAATTCTCTTTTATTGTGTGTCATGTCTTAGATTGTGTATCCAGGCGTAGCCGTGTTGACCATACTGCAAAGTACAATAACACCCAAAATCTGCAAAACATCAATTGGCCAACCAAAATGCACAAAATATATAATGCAAGCTTTCGAAGTTCAGCTGGCTTTTTCATCAGGCAAAGGCGTATGGGAATTATTCTTCAGGATCGAACAGGCGCAGCTGGAACACAGTTGTTTTCACTGTGCAAATGTACTACTGGTGGACATCACTGAAATGTGGGTATCCAGGCTCAGGGTTGAATTCAGGAATTCGGTATTTGTGGATGACTTGGGAACTTAAGACATTTATAGCACTGAGCCACGGCGATCAAAGCGGGTCAAACTGCATCAATCCTGCAGTGCAGATGCAACCCAGATTTGATTTTGAGGTAAAGTGGATTAGCACACAATAGCTATCCTTAGTTTTTGTACTCAGGACACAGCTATATGGAATCTCAGGCTGAGCAACTATATTTCAATATGTCCCATGTGCTCATATCCACACAAACCACTGCAAAGTATGTCCTCCATTCAATCGAGTTTATCACACAGGAGGAATTTCTCTCAATTGCAAATGGAGCCAATTCGCAATTACCTGAATTCGCTAGTTTAGTGAATTTTACATGAATTCTAATTGCATTCAGAATGACTTTCCATTGCCTGAAATTGCGTGAGATACTCTAATACACAGTAACGTGAAACACCATGATTGTGTTCGGAATGACATCCCATTACTTGAAATTGCGTGAGATACACTCATACGCAATAATGTGAAACCCCATGATTGCGTTCGGATTGCCATTGTATGATAAACTCCAATGACTAGCAGCAAATCCCAGACTAAAAGGTTTCAGAGGGAATTGTCCTCCTTTCAGCCTTTGCTAGAGATGTGCAGAATCCAACATGAAACTTTCTTCAGGGAAAATGATACAGACAGGGTGACCTCCTTTTCCGGGACATGTCCTACATCTCAACTCTGTCCAGCAGGAGTTTCAAAATGCCCTCCATTTTGAGCATGACTAAGCAGCATAAATTTATATTGGTGTTTTTAGCTTTTATTGTGTCATGTCCTCCATTTTGTGGCGCTTTGTCCTCCTTTGTGGTTATGGCATCTGGTCACCCTCCTTCCTAGCTGGAACGGTCCACCGACCACCAAGAAAGCTACTTTTTGGCTCTTTCTTCCCCCATTTCACACACAGTGCCCTTGATACATTTGTCAGCACAATATTATTTCCATTCATCTTCCCCTTTACATAATTTCAGTCCATCTTTTCCAGTTACTTTACATCATCTCCGCTTTACTTGTGCATCCTTTCTACGTTATTTTGACATGAGGTTCCTATCTGTAGTTGAGTCTTGATAGTCCACTTGGCTTCTTCTTTTCTACAAACATCTCTTATTGGTACTATAAGTTTATATAGAAAGAACTATACAAAATTCTATATTTTACATATAATAATCTCAATAACCCAAATTTAAATTTCACTGTACATATATATTAGTCATTATATCTTTCCTTAATTCTTCCTTCTTTGCATCATTCTCCCTTTGTTCCTTTTCCAACTCTTTCTCCAATTTAACCCTTCTTTCCACATTTTCCCTTCCTCTTCCTCTTCCTTATCCTAACTTATTATTTTCTTCCTTTCTTCCTTTTTATCTTCTCATCCTTTATTCATGAATATATATATATATATATATATATATATAATTATATATCATATATTATTTATTATATATAATTACATATTATATTTTATTTATTATATATATATTTATATATATAATTATTATATATAATTATTAGCATATAATAAATAAAATAAATAATAAATAATATATATAATTATTAACATATAATTATTTATAAAAATAATTATATGTTAATAAAAATAAATAATATATAATAAATATAGGATTAATATATATTAAGGAAAGATACTTTTTTGGGGGGCTACAGCTCCCAGAATTCCTTTACAGTCCAAACAAAGTCAATTTTCTCAAACACTCTGCTCTTATTTTTCAGCTCAAGGAACTCAAAACCAAAAAAAGAAAAAGGCATTAAAACCCAGCCAAAGAAACTGCAGAAATAAAAGCAGCTTGACACCCATTTAAATGACCATGGCTCAATTCTATGGAATTCTGGGAATCTGGTAGTTCTGTGAGCTACTTGTCCTTCCCTGTCTTGAGAGCCCCCACCAGACTACAAATCCCAGAATTCCACAGCACTGAGCCATGGAAGCTAAAGTGGTGTCAAACTGCACTGTGTTCAGCAGCAGCAGCAGCCTTTTGTCCTAGTTCTCACTTTTAAGTATGAACAGTGCTATACCTCCTCCGACCAGCAGGGGCCGCTGTTGCCACCAGGTTTTACAGGGCTCCTCCTTTGCCGCCCAAAGGGGCCCAGTCCTAATGTCATTACAGCTATAACGTCGGTTCTTTACCGACACTCCACTATAAGCATATATATATATATATATATAAAATATAATATATATATATATTATATATCAATATATTATATATATATATATATATTATATAATATTATAAATATAAATATATGTGTATATATATATAGAGAGAGAGAACAATTAATATGTGAAAGCTCAGATCCTTATTTTTAAGGGTTTCTTTCATAAGCACTGTTGCACTTAGTCCAAAATAATAATAATAATAATAATAATAATAAATAAATAAATAAATAATCTGGACAAGCATGAAAACTGTGGTTCCCCAAACTGTGCCCTTTTAAGAGATTTTTTGGACTACAGCTCCCAGAATCCCTCAGTATTGGCCAACATGGCTGAGGCTTCTGGGAAATGAAGTCCAAAAGCTCTTAAAAGGGCACAGTGTGGGCCCCATTGGAACATCTACTTCCATTCCTGAGAGTGATGCATATAATAATAAGAGGCAGAGAGAGAAGCGCTCAGGAACCGGAAGTGCGGGTCGAGGCTCCTTAATCGTTGTCTCTACCTCTTTGGTACAAACCAGGCCTGCTGCGTGAGGGGCTTTTTTGACCTCCGTCAAAAATTGGAGGGGCAATAAAAGTGTGGGGTTGTGTTGTTGGAGGGGGATTCTGGGGACTGAGCTCCTTCCCTGAGGCTGGGAGGCCTGGATTCGGAGCCACTGCGTCGCCCTGAAGAGAAAAGGCGCCTTGGATGTAAGAGGGAGGCTTCAGGGAGGAGTGTGTGGTTGTGGTGTTGTTGTTGTGTTGTTGTTGTGTGCCTTCAAGGTCCTTTCTGACTTATGGGGACCCTAAGGCAAGCCTATCATGGGGTTTCCTTGGCAAAACTGGTTTGCCATGGCCATCCTCTGAGGCTGAGAGAGTGTGACCTGCCCTTGTGTTGTTGTGTTGTTGTTGTTGTGTGCCATCAAGTCTTTTCTGATTTAAGCAAACCTGTCATGGGTTTGTGTGTGTGGCAAGTTTTTATTTTTGCCATGGTCCTCCTCTGGGGCTGAGAGAGTGTGACTTGCTCCTGTGTGGTTGTGTTGTTGTTGTTGTTGTGTGTGCCATCAAGTCTATTCTGGTTTAAGGTGACCCTAAGCAAACCTGTCATGGATGTGTTTTTGTTTTGGTGGCAAGTATTTTTTTAGGCTGAGAGAGTGTGACTTGCTCCTGTGTGGTGATGGTGTTGTTGTTGTTGTGTGCCTTCAAGTCTTTTCTGATTTAAAAGTGACCCTATGCAAACCTGTCATGGTGTTGTTGTTGTTGTTGTTTGTGGCAAGGGTTTTTTGCCAGGTCCTCCTCTGAGGCTGAGAGAGTGTGACTCGCCCAGTGGGTCCCATGGATTCGAACTCTGTTCTCCAGAGTCATGGTCCAATGCTCAAACCACACTGGATCCTAACAACCCATATAGCAGGATGTTAAAACTATCCATCTGCAAAGAGACGGACAAAAGTGTAGACTAAGAACCAGCCACCTCTGTAACTCCATCTTTAGGTTTGTTTTTGCAAGCCCTTTTTAAAGGATAAGCTTTCATTAGGTTCATTTGCTCATTTTGTATCCTTAAAATGTCTGGTTTCTATTCAAGATAAGTAAGGCATGTATGGAATGCAGATTGCAAAATTCAAAATAACCTGAATAAACTAGAAAGCTGGGCCAAAGCTAACAAAATGAAATTCAGCACAGAGAAATGTAAGGTACTGCACTTAGGATGGAAAAATGAAATGCACAGATATAGGATGGGGGACATCTGGCTGAATGAAACTACGTGTGAAAGGGATCTAGGAGTCCAAGTAGACCATAAGTTGAACATGAGTCAACAGTGCGATGCGGCAGCTAAAAAGGCCAATGCTATTTTAGGCTGCATCAATAGAAGTATAGTGTCTAGATCAAGGGAAGTAATAGTGCCGCTCTATTCTGCTTTGGTCAGGCCCCACCTGGAATACTGTGTCCAGTTCTGGGCACCACAATTTAAAAAAGATGTGGATAAACTGGAGCATGTCCAAAGGAGGGCAGCTAAGATGGTGAAGGGTCTGGAAACCTTGCCCTATGAGGAACGCCTTAGGGAGCTGGGGATGTTTAGCCTGGAGAAGAGAAGGTTAAGAGGTGATATGATCGCCCTGTTTAAATATCTGAAGGGATGTCATATTGAGGAGGGAGCAAGCTTGTTTTCTGCTGCTCCAGAGACTAGGACGCGGAACAATGGATATAAATTGCAGGAAAGGAGATTCCACCTCAACATTAGGAGGAACTTCCTGACAGTAAGGGCTGTTTGACAGTGGAACACACTCCCTCGGAGAGTGGTGGAGTCTACAGTACTTCTTTGGAAGTCTTTAAGCAGAGGCTGGATGGCCATCTGTCGGGGATGATTTGATTTGGAGTTCCTGCATAGCAGGGGGTTGGACTGGATGGCCCTTGTGGTTTCTTCCAACTCTGGGATTCTAGGATTCTATGCAATGGAGGATGCTGCCCCATATTTTGAAGATTTCCATGATTTAATGCTTTTCACCTCAGAGAGAAAACGTTGACTTATGACAACAGACTGCAGTTGTCTACATACAGGAATAATGTGGTTACTTGTTAATTTTTATACAGATTTTTGGAGTACAGTACTAAGATTCTCTAGCTGGGGCCAACAAGCAATGGTTTTACTTCATTTCCAAGCTCTCAAAGCTTGGTCACTTTGAAAGTATAGCAGCAGTGTATTTTTAAAAGAAATTTGACAACCACCCAATTACTTTCACAGTGCTTATATATTGAGTATATTGTTTGTTTTTTTGTTACAGTTCATCCCCACATCCTTTGTGATGTTGTTGATGTGTTTCTTCCAGTCATTTACATAGGCAAATCACCTTCCAGATGCTTTTGGAAGTTTCACTGGCCTTATTATTATTATTATTATTATTATTATTAATGTTTGCCTATATAGCACCATAAATTTGCATGGCACTTTCCACAGGCATCATCAAAACAGCTTATAACCTGCCAATGGCGTACAGTCTAAAAGTCATAAAATATAAACTACCGTATACACAATTAAGCAAGTTATGCAGTTAAAATGCAAACTGTAAAAACAACTAATACATATATAATCAAATATAAAATTATAAAGCAATATTAAAATACAATTCCAAATGTTTTAGAGAACAAGGTAATCTTTAGTTTGGATTTAAAACTTAATACCAACTAGGACTTATGCACATTGTAGGTGAAAGCATCTGGAGGGCTGCTGTTGCATCTTTGGGCACCCGCACCATCATTTAATAACAACACAGTTTTATGCTGAAGTCCTACCATGTTCAGCCTCAGGGAAAGACAATGGCAAACCATCTCTGAACAAATATTACCCAGAAAACCCCATGATAGGGTTACCATATGTGAGAAACAACTTGAAGGCACATAACAACAACAATTTACTGAATATTTGAAAGGAAGGGTTAAGAATTATAATATAATATCTATAACTCAGCTGTAAATTTATAAACAGGTATCATCATCAAGTTCACTATTAAATAATTAGTTCTGAAATGGCTCCTTTTTGCACCCTGGAAAGGAGCAATACCCGTGGGTTTAAGGCTCTCCTTCGGCACTGCGTTGTGAAATGTGTGGAGTGGTGCGTGGTGTTACACCACCGTGGGATGGAGTTGGGGCATGCGATCGGACAGGCCCAACTCCGCCCCCAGGTCAGCCTTAGTGGCTGGTCTGCATAACCCCAAAGACATCAAGTCCAGGTTTTGTGGATTTTGAATGTTGTTGTACAGTTCACTCCTCCCCCCCCCCCCCCATTTGCGGCTTTGAATTCTGAGGATTTGCTTATTATCAGATTTAGTTAATATGTCTAGCAATTCTCTAGGAATCTCCAGGTCCGCCAATGCAACTCTGCCAGAACTTGACCATAGAGTCACTGTGGAGGACCTAGAGATTCCTAGAGAAAACACTTCTCTAGGTATTTGTAGGTCCTCCAGTGGAATTCTGTCATTAATATCTGCCAGATGTTTGCTATAGAATTGCACTGAAAGAATTAGAGAGTTGTTCTTTCAAGCTGTTCTTGTACTTTCAGGCAAAAAGATGGTTTTTTAATTTGCATTTTTTTCCCATTTTCATGGGGCCCTGCACCCCTAACCCCAGCGAATGTGGAGGGCCCAGTATGGCCAACAGGGCTAACCCAGGATATAGTTTGTTAAATTATACAATGAAAGCAGATAATTTGTAAATTTAATCTTTCCGAAAGACACTGGTCCAAAACACACTGCATAAATTATCCAGTTTGCGGCTGCTTTAACTGTTTTGGCTAAGTGCTGGGGAATCCTGGTAATAGTAGTTTATTATGGCACCAGAGCTCTCTGACAGTGAAGGCTAAATGTTGCACAAAAGTACAATTCCCAGAATTCTCCAGCATTGAGCCAGGACAATTCAAGTGGTTTCAAACTGGATTATTTCTGCAGTGCTTTGGACTATAGTGGTCCTTTCTGTCAGTTCATCACGTTTCTCACCTCTTTCTTCTCTGTCCGATCTACCAAACAGAGATTCATTCATGAATCTAGAAACATTAATGACTGTTAACTAAAAATAGCTCTGCTCAGCAACTTTTACCTGAAAGTATCTGTAAACATTAATTTGCCTTTAGTGGTCTGCATCTATTAGACTGAGGAATGCCTGAACTTGCAGATGTTTTTGAAACACGTTTAAAAGTGTTCTTTCATTTTGTTTTCCATACTTATTGAGCCTGGTAATATAATCTGCGAACAGACTGTTGAATACATCTTGCTTTCTCTTCCAACTATACCTTTTAAGTCCCTGATGGCGAACCTATGACACGCATGTCATCACTGACACACGTAGCCATTTGTGATGACACATGGCTGCTGAGGCGGCCACATGCCGAGAAGGATGCTTCATCCTCGGCTCCTGCACGGCCAAGTGCAGTAGCTGAGGATGAATAAGACTCTAGTCACAAATGTTTCATCCTCGGCTAGTGCACTTGGCCGTGCTGCATTCTGCTGCTCCCTGCTCTGCTGGTGGAAGTGAGGGAAAAGATCTCAGCTTAACCAGAAGTCCCAGAACTAGACGCTCTATGATGGACTTCTAATAGGGGAGTGTCTGCTGCTCCTGAGGATAAAACAAGTCGCAAATGTTTCATCCTCCCCTATTAGACACTCTGTGCCAGAGGTCTGTAGGCCAAAACAACAGTAGTCCATCACAGAGCATCTAGTTCTGGGACTTCCAGTTAAGCCGTGATCTTTGCCCTCACTTGCGCCAGCAGAGCAAGGAGCAGCGGAACACCATTACCAGTAACCAACAGTTAACCACAGCAACCATTATCTACTGTTCTGGGGTGTCATGGATTTCTAATACATCATTACTGAGATAAGTGATTTAAACTATAAATACATAAACTATAAAAATAAGTCATTTAAACTATAAATATCGCAAAATAATGTTTTTTTCCTGAAAGTGACACACCACCCAAGTTATGCTCAGTTTTTTAGCGAAGTTTGACACACCAAGCTCAAAAGGTTGTCCATCACTGTTTTAGGAGAAGGTCCATAGTGGAAGATCAGTCTTCTAAATGAGTTCCAGAGTCCAGCAGTGAGATTGGACAGCCACTGCTCTATAGGATGCAAAACCTATTATTGGGGGAAAGGGCTGAGCTGAATCAAAAGTTTGTTTCCAGCTAAGTGGAGTTCCTATCAAAATGTTTCTGACAGCAGAAAGGGATGTGGAAAGAGGATAATTTTTCCTGATTTCTCCTTCCTTTTGGAATGCCAGCATTACTTCTTAAACTGTTCCAAACAATCATTCCGTAGCAGATTTAGGAAGGGAGCCATGGTGGATTATAGAAGAAGGTGAGATAGACAATAACCAGATTGTCCCCCATTGTGCCTATGGGATTTCTCCACCAGATCACATCTTCTGCAAAAAGAACTCTTCGGTTTAGAACAAAAATGGACACCATGCAGCTTTTCAGATGTGGCTGAACTGCAGATTGTCCATGGCTGTGCCAACAATGCCTGGATACCTGCATGTTTCTTGGATTGCAACTCTATATCTAAATTGAATGTTTGTTATTACAATGAAATATGAAAGTGCTATATATTGGTCATTTTTTAATCAGTCGGAAAGCAATAAAAGTATGTCATTCTCCTGTTCTTCTCAAATACAGTTTAATTGGAATATCCAATTAATTCCATATTAAAAAGGGATATTTCAGTTCCACAATGTATTGCTGCTCATATATTTTACACATAACGTAAAAAAGATCTGTTGTTTCTCTCTAGTTGGTAGGTTTTATTCTTCTAGAAATTGTATGCTTGCAGAAAGGTAAAATAAAAGAATAGACTGCAATTTATCAGTGTACATTCTTAGATGGGGATATTGAACTGATCATTTAATAATACTCCTTGATTTTCTTACAGACTGACAACTATTTGATTGGAACAATTTTAACAATTCAGAGGGTAGATTGTGTAGCTACTCAAGGTAAGATTTGGTATTCTCTTATTATTGAATCTGTCGTCTGCATTGAACTGATGGAGATTTTAAAGTAATCTGTCATTCTAATTTTCTGCAAACCAGGACTTAGAAGTTCTGAAAAAGAAAAAAGTTCAGTTTTTGCAGACTGATGTCTGGGAGTTGAGGAACAGTTATCATATATACTTGACTATAAGTCAACCTCATGTATAAGTTGAGGGCAGGTTTTGGGATCAAAATTATGGATTTTGATATGACCCCGAGGGTAAAACTAACAAAGTATGTAAAAGAGACGAAGCAAAGGAAAACAATGCCGAAGAACATACAAAATTCCAGCAGGCATAAATAGAGGGGTTCAGTGATTCCAGGGCAGATGATACTCTTGCCTTTCACCAGAGAATGGTTCCTTTTTAAATGAGAGTTAAAGTACAGTACTTACATTGACCCATGGGTAAATTGACTCAGGTTTTTGAGGGTCAATTTTTTTACCTAAATTTCTAGACGTATACTGTACATGAGTATATACAGTACTTAGCAAGGACTTGCTGAAACTGGAGCTTTGCTGTTTCACTTCTACGCTGGGAAGTGATTTGCTTCATATGAGAACAGAGTGAGCCCTCCAGCCCAACAAGCTTAACCACATAATAAGCTGGATATAAAGGCTGTTTTCCTTCCTGTTGCCTCTTTTTTCTTTTTGTTCTGTCATGGTTAACTGGAATAAAGGCATTCATACTCCAGAGGGCGCTGATAGACTATTAATATCTTTTGTAGACCTACCAGTCGTCGAAATGTTTTTCTGCATTTTGGTAACTGGAAAAAATTATCATGCTTTGGCCATAAACTTTCTGAACAGAAGTAGCATTTGCATGGAGGAGGGAGTTTATTACAGTTTGTATTTGATGGCATATTCAAGTCAATGTTTGCTTCTTCTTTAGCGCTTGTTTCCACTGTTATAAAGAAAAAAATTATTTTGATGAGTGTCAGTGGTGGGGAGGATTATCATGATATTAAAAGAAAAATGATACAGGATTATATTATCAATTCGCTTTTTATGTTTGTACTAAGAAAGTTTACTTAACTATAATGACATAGGCTGATCCCGTGCTATTTGGGAAGTCTCTTTTATCATGTGTGTGCTTTTCCTGTGAAATAGTGTTCTATGTGGATTAGTTGTTTCATGTTGATTTATGTTCTGTGTGTCTGATAAATCAATAAAGATATTATGAGGAGGAAAAATGGAAAAAGCCAAATAATACGACATTTATACATACACAGTTAACTGAAATAATTTCAAGTACCTTATCTTTGCATTAAGTACCTTAGCTTTGTGTTAGCTTTGCACCCTATATTAAGATGAAACCGTGGCTGCCCTTGATTGTAGGGCAGGGGTAGGGAAGCTGGTGCCCTGCACATGTTTTGCATTACAACCCCCAAGAGACCTAAGCATTGTCCATGCTGTCTGGGTCCTAAGGGAGTTATAGTCCAATACATCTAAACAGGCTCATTTAGACATGACCTTAAAAAGTAATAGAAATAGAAGCACTGTTTTGTTTGTCTTGTGTATCAGTTTGCTACTTCAAGATGTAATGATAACCACTAGATTGGACTGCTTTAAGGGAAGATAAGACAATTTTATGAAGGATCAATAGCTTGCTAGTCATGATGTGCTTATATATGTCTGTTGGTGGAGAACATGAGTGGGAGGAAGCATTTTGAGCTTCCCATGGGCATCTGGTTGGCCACTGTGGAAACAGAAATGGCAGACAGGCCTTTGATTTTATCCTACAACTTTTAGAATTAATACCCTAAAAAGGTTCATAAGTTCACGTTATCATGATCCTCGTCGCCTTAATATATCTGCACATTACTTGTTTTGAGAGCCAGCATGGTGTAATAGTTTGAGTGTTTGAATAGAAATTCAAAAGAAATTGTGACCCCTGCTCAGGCATAGAAACCTTTAACTTTATGTGCATCTACAGTTTCAAACTGTAGTTTTCACTTTAAACTCAAATATCTTTCAGTGCTGTTCCTTTCCCTTTCCAGGATATTTGCATCCTTGGATGCAGCCCACTCAGCGCTGGTTTTGCTTGACCATTAAGTAAATTCTCACATAGGGCTGAAAGAGACTGTCCTGAAGGGGCGGCTTCAAGAAGCCAGAGAAAGTTGTCCCAACCCAATCCGGCTTTTTGCCAGCTCAAAAAGAGCCAACAAAAAACTGGCTTTTCCACCACTGCTGTAGCTTTTCAGTGCTCCTGCAGCATGTGGTGTATAAACGCCATGCTGCCAGAGCACCACAAAGCTTCCCACCTTCTGGGTGGGCGGGGGGCTTCACGGCAGCTTCCTGCTGGCTTGTGGATGGACATCGTCTAAATGACATTCCCCCAAGCTGCCAGGAAGCTTTTGCAAGGGGGCTGTCTGTTTCATTCCATAATTTCCTTTGAAAATGCAATGGAGTGACATGCTATCAGTCCTTAGTGGTTTTCTTTAGCTTCCCTGCCTGTGCATTGGACACTTGCTAGATTGGTTTGGATGAGATGCCTGTATGTATAAAAACATAGAATAAACAGGGTGGTAGCAATTTTATAGCAAATCTGATGAGGAATTGATGCATGTGGAAAGGACTGTGTTTTCAGCAGTGAGTAGCTGCCATTGCTGTATGCTGAAGTTCAAAGGTAAATAAGGAGCAGATAAATGAGAGATTAAATCCCATTAAGAGTAGTTTTATTTATAGCAAGTATAAGAATGTCTGATCTGCATTACTATATCTGTTACCTTGAAACAGCCTAGTGTATATACTTATGTCTTTTTTCTGACTGGAGAACAGTATCTTTTCTTTGCTTCCCCCCTCCTCCTGGGATCTGTACACCCTTTACATTCTAAAGTTAAGCCCCAGAGATCAGAGCAGTGCGTTCTTAGGAAGGATTTACCAACTGTCTGACAGTCATTGTAGTGACCTGAATCAACCCTCAAAAGTGAGGGAGTTACAAATCCTTGAATCAACAAAACAGGAATAAAAGAAGTTATTTCTGTTGATAGAGCAGCAGGGCACATTGTCTGTGCGCACAATACTCCTTTTTAGAGCTCATTCTCATATCATGGCCCTTTCACACATTTGAAAAGTTAACTTTTTGAACTACAGCTCCAGACTGCCTCCCATGCTATCAATACAGACAGATCTTTTTCAATCTTTGGACTGTTTTCTTGTTCAAAAAAATACTGTAGTTACATGCAGTACTGGCATTGTTGCAATATCAGCTTCATTTATATACTGCTTCATACTGAACTAAGCAGTCTCTAAGCAGTTTACAACTGTAAGCTAATTGCGCCCAACAAGCTGGGTACTCATTTTAGCCACCTTGGAAGGATGCAAACCTGAGTCAAGCTTGAGCCCTGGCTGGTATTAAACTTGCAACCTTATGGTTTGTGAGTGAATGGCTGCAATACAGGCATTTAACCACTGTGCCACCCGGGCTCCTCTGCACCCTCAGGCCATTGTTGTAGAACTGTATAAATGGATGGGAGCCTGAGGGTAATGTAACCCAGGCCCCTGCAAGTGCAGAGATCTACAGTTAAAGCACCCTTAATAGATAACTGTTCAGTCTCTGTTTAGAAGCATCCAATGGAGGTAGTCCATTCCACTGTCAAACTGTTTAAAAACATCTAGCAGAGATAATCTATTCCACATAGGCTCACCATTTGTTTCATTTCATTTTCAACTGTAGGCTTGCTACGTTTCCTGGATCCCAGCAGTCATGTCCTATGTGTTTGTAAATGATTCTTCTCAGACAAACGTACCTTTGCTGCAAGCTTGCATTGATGGAGATTTTAACTATTCCAAGAGGCTCTTAGAAAGTGGCTTTGATCCAAACATTCGTGACAGCCGAGGCCGAACAGGTCTCCACTTAGCAGCAGCTAGGGGAAATGTAGACATCAGTCAGCTGTTACACAAATTTGGTGCTGATCTTCTGGCTACTGACTACCAAGGTAACACAGCCCTTCACCTGTGTGGACATGTGGATACCATTCAGTTCCTTGTCTCCAATGGACTCAAAATAGATATTTGGTAAGTCTGCTGCGACAAATATCAGTCTTGAATATATGTTTTAAACTTTGAATGCCCACTTGTTGGCTGATAATTTCTAGTAGTTGACAGAAGAGGTTGAAGGCATTGCAGTTTCTTCTTCAGAATGGCATAAAATAGCTCGGCTTGCACTTAGCTGGAGAGCATCACCTAAAAAAAAATCAGTTATTTCAGCATTTATTTACATGTTTCCCTTTATCACTTGAATGAGCTGAAACAGTTTTCCTAGAATGGCTTTTCAACATCAATTATTGCAGCACACTCAGATAATAGTTTCTGCACAAGCACTGCCTGTTCCTGGTGGCTGCTGCTTTTATGAATACTCTTCAGGCAACATAAGAGGACATTATAAGTGACCATATTGCATGCTGCAGTGGGTCAACTGAAGAGCCAGCACTCAGATGCCATTACTAGATTGCCATGTGGCAACTATGAGAAAACATTCACTAGCTTGATGCAGCCACAGTGTCCAGGGTCATGGATGGCTTCACTGTTCTCAGATGCTCATAAAAGAGGAAAGGTGATGTCACAAAATACGGTAACCTCTTTTAACATCCTATATATATACACACATTATAAGTTACATGTTTATTCCAGTGCGAAGAAAATATATTCATCGGTTCCTTTCCATTTCTGTGGCTAACACTGTTTTTCCAATGCTCACCCCACCTGCTCTCAGACTCTGTGACTCAGTCTTTCTCTGAAATATTGTATATTCACTCTACCAAGCTCCCAACATCTGTCATATGCCACTGCCCAGACAAAAGCACTTAGTGTACTGAATAAATAGCTATTTGACAAACACAATTAACAATCCTCATGGAACGGTTTCTTGTTTGAACTCTCTGCTCACAGATCCTAATGATTTAAAACTTGCAATCAGCCTTAAATGACCAGCTTGTGGTTTTTACTTTTATTTTAAGTTTATAGTGTATGATTTATAGCTGATAGCTTAGAGATTTAAATGAGGCAAGTCTTATGCAGTTAATCTATATTTCCTATGAATTCTACGGAGGTTGTCATAATTAATTTTGGGATAATTATGTCCTTGGTAATGTAGCAATTGTGAAGAATTATCAGCACTGTTAGTGTTCCAGGTGTGTTGTGAACATGAGACAAATCTCCACTCTGAATGTTAGGTAGAAAAATGAAAGTAGAAAAGATAAATATACACCCTTAGTGTGATCAAATACAATTATCTACACCTTAACATCAATTGATAACCTGTGCATACAGTTCAAATGTTTTTCTCTTTCTATCATCTCTTAGTATCCAATTCAGAAAAAGCAGTAATAAAAATAAAGATGAGTTATCATCTTGTATTTCCATTTACAAGAAAAACTCAAGAAATTTACTAAAATTAATAATAATGGGCTAGTGGAAGACCAGTTCTAATGCCACAGTCCAATATGGATAGCTCCAGAAACTGTTTCTATATGGCTGCTCTGCCATTGGAAAATTGCCTTTAAAATGCTTCTGCTGACTAGTCTGGAGAGACTTTACTACAGAGTCCTGATGTTGGGAGTTTTTGCATTCTTTTGCAGAACTGCTTGGAAAATTATGTTGAAATATTACAACCACATTATGCCCATAGGAAGTAGACCTGGGATCTGTTAGATCAAAGTGCCTGACATCAAGAGGCAATCATGTCGACTCAGCTATGCCATAAAATGCTACTAATGTAAGAGATTAATATTTCATCAGTAGTCAGGCATTAGCTAACAGTCTTGTTAACACAGTCAGTTTAAGTCTTATTGCTGAAATAACAGCGATTGTAGTCCTTCCAAAAACTAGACTGTATGCTGAATTTTTAATACAAGGGACAATTGTCCTTGTTTGAAGTAGAAACAGTTCATAAGGACTATTTTTCCCCCTCTCTTTCATTTGTTACAGCAATCACCAAGGTGCAACACCTCTTGTCCTGGCAAAACGAAGAGGTGTAAATAAAGATGTGATTCGATTGCTAGAATCTTTGGAGGAGCAAGAAGTGAAAGGATTCAACAGAGGAACTCATTCAAAGCTGGAAACTATGCAGACAGCTGAAAGTGAAAGGTATTGCCCAAAATATAATCTTTTTTCCCCAGTGCTGGTTTTACTTTCCTTGTTTAGCATAGTTGAGTGGGTTGTCATATTTGGGGCTTGTGCTACTTAAAAGAAAAGGTCAAGGTTTCTTACGAGACATGTTTCCATAAAATTATATACTCTGTGGATGTCTGTTTCAGCTTTAGCTTTCAAGCTTATTTTTCAAGGGAAGGAGTTCTTTAAAAAGCTAGACTGTCCATGAGCTTCAGCAATCAGCCACAGTTGCATATGTCTAATTTTCACTGAGGCAGTAACTCATTGCCTAGCCTGAAGAGACCACAACTAGGTACATAGAAATTTGAATGCTTTCTTGCCCATAAAATTTACCCCCTGCCCCAAATTTTACAAACAGAAAGTGAGATGCCTAGGAAAAACGTTCTAGTTTACCCTTGTCCATGCTATCTTAGTTTTTATTAATTATTATGGCCTAAATCCTGTTGCTAAAGTAAATCCAGTGAACCAATGCAACTTATATGAATGCTGTCTTGTCAAGTTCTCATTTATTCAATACCTATACTCTAGTTGGAATTCACAGTTGAATTTAAGCCTAACGTTTTTGTTTTTTTGTTATTGTTGTTACTGTTTTGTTATTGTTGTGTGGTTGTATTGTTGTATTTTAGTTCTGAGAAGTAAAAACTAAATACATTGAGAAGTAGGCCATAATGAGTTGTTTCAGCAATATCAGCTCAGAGCATGGTTTTATGTGTCAGCCATACAATTTTCAGCATATCTGTTGTATATCTCACATTAGAAGCTGGGATTATTTCAGAAAAACATAGGGACAACTCATGCTAGGTTACACCAAAGGCCTTTCTGGTGGAGCATTCTGTCCACATAGTAGTTAAAAGGTTGTCTGTGCAACTGTACTCTCTGTCTTGTCCTCCCCAGACACTAATTCAAATACGTAGAGAGATGCTGTATATTTTAAAGGGAAATATGCTTCTATGAAAACATGACCAGGCCTTGAAAAGTTTACCAGTTGAAATAGACAGCATTGGGCTGGATGTATCATAGTCTGATTGGACATACCATTTGGGTGAAGTGAAGAGTGTTTCTAAGATTGGGTAGTAAGGCAAAAGAGGTCTTGCCCCTCTGAGCTCTGATGGATCAAGATGGTAACATCTTATCATCTGCTGTGGCAATGAAATTGGTTTTAAATTACTTTGTAGTCTGTATCCTGGCCTGAGATTTTTTTGATATAGGATGGGATAAATTACTTCAATAAGTACATGAAAACATAATTGGTCACAAACTTGGTAATGCATGTATCAAAAAAGTTTCATATGTACCATTGGGTCATCAAAATATTTACGTTTTCATTTTGAAAATTATTCTGGGGAAACAAGAGGGAGACTTTTACTGTTGTTTACACTTTACCAGCACAAGTTGGAAAGTAGAGCAAGAACTTTTCCTCTCAGGTTTTTCTTGATCCTGCTTCAAAGCCAATAAAGTACATCAGAAGTATGGTTTCTTTTGCTGATACTGTGGGAGACACAAGCTATTACTGTACTCTTTTGTCAAGGCTCTGCAACTGTAATTGAGTTTTTGTTTGTAATTCAAGAGTATACATGGCATGCAGGCATACCACACTTTCTCTCCCTCTCCTCCCCTCCCTCTCTCTCTCAGGAATTTGATCTTTTCAAATGCAACTTAATTTTAATGCAAGTTTCTAGTTTGCCAAAGAAAAATACCTTATTCAGCTGCAAATGTCTAACAGTTCCCAGGCCAATTCACCTGTGAATTGGTTTAATTTTTTATAACTGCATAACAGTAAGCCTCAAAATGCACAATAACACTGTACTTTCTGGCTGGTTTGTGTAATAATTATTACAAAGAAGAGTGCTACTGTAGTTTGGTTTCTTGCCTAATGCATTTGCCTTCTGTGTTTTATTCTCCTCTTCCAATTGAATTAATTGCTAGTCATTCTCTGGTTTGGTTTGTAGCAGTTGTGGCTTGCATTCGCTGTACCCTTTACTCTCATGTGGTGTGTGTGCGAAGGCACTTCACTACTGAGGATATCTTCTGCTTGTGTACCTGGCCTAGTACGGAGCTATAACTAACCACTAACCACTGTGTTGGTAGCAACATCTGACACAAATGCAGCCTGTTTTTCTTAGCAGCAGAAATAACGTCTGGGATTTATGTCATTTGCCAAATCCTTCCAAAATAGCAGGTCGTCAGGCACTAGGTACCATGTTAGCATTGGGAACTTAATTTGGCTGTCATGGAAAATAACCCAGGTGCTTTCTCAGTGGGCTCCCCCCACCCCATTTTCAAAGAAACAAGCCTAGTTTGTTTTCAGTAACCATGTCACCTTTCCACTTAGATTACATCGTACCTTGATTTAACCTCTATAGCAGTTATAGATTAACTGGTTGAAACTTAATTAGCAAACATTATTCGTGTGCACCAATGGATACCTTAGAAAACAAGCTTCCCTCCTTGTCTGCTGGGGAGGAGTGAAATGACTGATCCTGAAGTAATATGCTGAATAACTTCCAAGAGAAATAAATGTTTAAAAAGAAAAGGAGAATTTTGTTTCAAAAGTAAGGCACTTTTTGCACATGATTTGTACTAACAGCTGGTGACTCTGATGGTTAGTGTACTTTATACCAGTGGTTTTCAATCTTCGGTTTTCCATATGGTTTGGATTTCAGGTCCAGAATCCCTGGCCATTGGCCAAACTGGTTGCAGCTTCTGGGAACTGAAGTCCAGAATACCAACATTTGAGAACCACTGCTGTAGGCAACAGAGCAGCCTATGCAAACCTAGGGCACTCATTGGTACTCATGATCCTTTCCCAGATATTCAGGTTTCTCTGTCCCTTTCTCAAGTCTTTCTCAATCCTTGGACTTTTAGTTGTGTAAGGAAGGAATGAAGAGAGACCAGGGTTTGAATCCCTTCTTGACCATGAAAACTTGCTGGATAACCTTGTGGAGGTCACACTTTCTCAGTCTCAGAGGAAGGCAAAGGCAAACCCCCCCTGGACAAATCTTGTCAAGAAAATCCCATGCTAGGTACAGTTTCGGATTGCCATAAATTGGAAATGCCTTGAAGGCACACAACGACAAGAAGGAAGAACATAGAGGCAGCATTCTACCCAGTTGTCCCCCTTCCCCTTCCAGAAGTGTGGTTAAATGTTAAATAAAGCTAAAGAAAATCTGTCTGCTTAAACCTTTTGGTGGAAAAGCAACACTTTCAGAGAGCACAATCATATTTTTATTTTTGTCCATAAACAGGGTTGCCAAGTTAGCTGGATCGCAATCTCTAAAGGTTTGACAGTCAAAATTAGGAACAACACCTTATGACTTTAGATGGGCTGGTCATGCAAAAGTTGAACTGATTGTGGAAATGGTAATGAAGGGAATCAGGGTAAAACCTAGTTAATGAGGTCATATGGCACCCCAGAGCCCTAGTGTTAAGGCAGTGAGATGTCCAACAAGCAGTATTTATTTATTTATTTGGTCATACCTTTTTTGTCAACCCTTCCTTTTCTCATGAGAGTTCTGTGAAGTTAGCCAAGAAGTCAGGACTTATCCAGAGTTGCCTAGGAATCGTAGCTGAGAGCCTCTTTAATGAACAGTGGTTTAGTGCATATACAGCAGTGTTAGAGCTGTATCCTGTTAGCAAAACCTTCAAATATGGATGACAGGCATGTGTTCTTTAACATACAGCGGATGTGCAAGAGGAAGCAAGGGCTAATCAGAGGTCCCTAGTGTGTTTTCCCATATGTGGATAATATTATGTAATGGCCAAGATCCCACATTGAGGTTGTGTAGCATCAACCTCCACATGTGAAGTTACACTCTTTTTGTGCTGTGCAGCCCTTGTGTTGAATGGCAACACTGTGGAGCCAAATGCACACTTGAATGTGCAGCTGAACGTACATGCATGCGCATCACATGCCCGTGTGTATGCACAGCATCACCATATACACTACTCCACTTGTACAAATTTAAACCAAACATGGATGTTTGGATAAAAACATCTAAGTATATTTAACTATAACCTGGGAACAGCTTATTTGAACCTGGATTCTCTGTGGTGCAAAACACGCTGCAGAAATAATCCCGCTTGAGACAGCTTTAATTGCCCTGGCTCAATTTTAGGAACTTCTGGGAACTATAGTTTTGTGACAGATTTAGCCTTCTCTGATAGATAGCTCTGATGCCACAATAAACTATAGTTCCCAGGATTCTCTAGCACTGAGCTGGGGCAGTTAAACACCATCAAACTGGATTATTTCTGCAGTGTGTTTTGGACCTGTATCATACAATCCTAGTTAAGGTTGCCTTGTCAGGTTCCTTGCACAACTGGGTCATCATTAATGTTCTCTGTTTGGATTTTCTACTTAATGTAATTCATATCTGAATTCCTTTTATAGTGCAATGGAGAGCCATTCTCTTCTCAATCCCAACCTGCAGCAAGGTGAAGGAGTTCTCTCCAGCTTCCGAACTACATGGCAAGAGTTTGTGGAGGATCTTGGCTTCTGGCGAGTGCTGCTCTTGATCTTTGTTATCGCCTTGCTCTCCCTTGGGATTGCATACTATGTCAGTGGAGTGCTTCCTTTTGTAGAAAACCAGCCTGAACTGCTCCATTAAAGGCTATGTAAATAAATGGTGTCCTTACTATTATTTTTAGCTCTTCAGATTGTTTTCCTCAATGCAGGCAGCACCAGCCTCCGCCTACATACTGTTGACGTTTCTATATATTCCCAGGCAGAGAAGCCGATTTAAATGAGGATGCATTAATTCCATCTGAACAATACTAAATATAAAGGTATATCTGTGCTACCTCTAACATGTTTTGGTCAAATGATGTTATTAGCATGCTCTGTTAGTATGTTCAGTGATATAAAAAGTCTTGGACAGCATGTTTTGAGGAAGGAATATGTATTTTGGAAATGAGACTAAGTCATTAGCATTTCTTTAAAAGCAGATTGTTGTGTGATTGGACCATGTCTGTCCTTCTGAGTGTTTAAAGGTGGTACTTTTTGCAAGAAATATCCATAGTATAATATTATAAAGGCACTCATTTTTGTTACTAAAACGTATATGTGTTTCAAGTAGTAATATGCCATTATCTTTATTATCTTCATTTGAAATATTGTCAGATCTTTGTGTATGGGTTCAAGGTAACTGTAGTTTGGCTAGGTAATATTAATAAATCTTTCTAAATGAATTTACTTTCATCTTTGTAAAAGCAAACAGTTTATGTAGTGTTTCTTTTCCCCTGTTGGGAGAGATGTCTTTTTCTTAAAAATTCTTAAAAATACATTTTAACTGAGAAATTTGCTTGGGCTATTATAGTGTGAAATACTAAAAATACTTTTGGATGTTCAATAGGAACTAGAAAAGATTGTCACATTAAGAGATGATCGTTAGATAGCATGATTGTGAAAAAATGTATTGCTATAATATTCACATCATTCAGACATTATTTAAAAGCTCTGGGATGCCCTGAGTGACCTAACTTCTTTATATATGGGATTAGCATGCATGAACTGACATGTGGCTCAGTAGTACTCTCATTCTGAGGTGGTGTTAATAATTTACATAAGATCTGACTAATATACTCTTGGAAAGATTGTATAACTAGTAGCTAGGTAGCACAGGCATATTCATGATTCATGTGACGATCAGGCTACTGAACAGAACTCAGAAAATAACCTTTTTTCTCGAGCAGAACTCAATTAGTGTGTTTGTACACACACACACACACACACACACACACATGTGTGGGTCCAACTGAAGGAGAATTGTGGGTGCTCACTCTTGTGAATTCAATTAAGTAAAACAAAAAACAAAAATAAAGTGGAAATTTAAGCACATAATTGATGAGTTCATCTAGTATTAAATCCATCCTTCTGGCAGGAGATTCCTGACAGCGATATGAAGCATAGACATTTTGAGGCATTTTGTAGTCTTCTATTTTGAATGGTTTCCTGAAGGTGTTTGTTTTTCCATAGAACAAAATAGGCACTGTCCCTTTATATACTAGTCTTAATATGCTTTTCTTAACGTGAAAATTGTAGCCACTTTTTAATTCCTTTTTCCCCCTAAGGAAAAAAATAGCAGTTGCTAAATCCTCTGAAAATCATTAGATCATTTAAGATATGGTAAAGTCAATCAATAAAATTCCAAATTGGTGTGCAAACCAATTTATGAACAGTTAATTTTGTATGTACATACTTATATTTAAGGAATGAAAGATAATATCAGATAGCATAAGTACTTTTTTAAAACACAGAATCTTAATTACTTTTCTTCCATTTTTTGTTCCATTTTATTCTCCTGTAATAACTGTTACATTCTAAGCATGACTATATATTCCAAATAAATATGTATGCCAACATGCATGTGTTTTTCTGAGTCTACATTTTCACCAAGTAAAGTAGCAGTTATTGATATTCTACTTTCTCAGGATCCTTTTCTTACACTGGCCATTTCAAAATTTGTTTCATGAGGAAATGTGTCTTCAGATTGGATTTTTTTTTCTTAATAGTTTTCACTTGAAAATGATTACTGGAATTTATTTATGAGTAAACTTGATTTCCATCCCACTTTGGCACTAAAACTAGGACTCAAGGCAGTTTTCATTGTGTGTGAACATAAACAGATCCAGCCTATATAATGAATGCAGTTGAAAAGTGGGACCATTTGACCTACTCTGTGGGCAAAGGAGACTGGAAGCCAGATAAATTGTAGATATGCAGTTGATTCTTTAAATATTATTCAGAGGTCTTAGAAAGTCCAAAAGCATCAAGACAAACTAAGGGGGTATCAATGGTTTAACTTGACAGGTGAAAGCCTATAATTATTTGGTGTGCAACGTTTGTAAAGAAGGGGTCAAGCTGGCAGGAAATGTTCTCCCTGCTTCTGGATCCATAACAGGTAGCTTCTATGAGTAAATGTGGAAAGGACACAATGGCCCAATGTAGACGGGCATGAAGAGGCACCTTTAGGGCTGAAAAGGGCGCGAGTAGGGCTGGGGAGGGCGCAGCGTTTAGACCCTCCCCAGCCCTACCGCGTACGGGCGCTGCCATTTTTAAATGGTGGCGTCCCTACGGTCACGCCATGATGTTGTCATGGCATGCACAGTATTTAGAAACGCGTGTGCCATGACAACTTCGTGCCGCGGGAGGGCGCCAAGCACGCCCTTCCTGTGGCACAAAAAAAGCAGCTCAAAAACTGATTGCTCCTTTTTTGCGCTGGGTGTTTGGTGTGGCATTCAAACGGCCGCGCCAAACACCCAGGGAGAAAGGGGCCGCGGCAGTGGCCCCTTTCTCCCCTCGGCACCACCAAGGGAAGCAGGGTGCAGCGGACGCCCAGGGCGCCTGCTGCACCCTGCTTTGAGGCCGCGGGGAAGTGGCGTGGCAGCCTTGGCCCCATCTCGCCACTTCCTGGGGCGGCTACAGACCACCCCTTTTGGGCGGTCTGTACCGCCCCAATGTCTCAGGGTGTAAAGAGGTAATTTTATTCTTCGAAAGAGTGCAACATGTTTTGGCCTGGAAATACTTTTTATGACCTTTTTCAGGGGAATACAACTTTAAAATCAGGCTACAGGGATTCTAAAAAAAGTGTCTCCAAAGCTTATGTTTGGCAACTGATCATTTTTTGTTGTTAGGGTTTTGTTGTTCTCAACTGTTGTTAAGTCAACTTCAGCATATGCCGAATGGGAGACCTCCATGACAACCTGTCATCAACAGATCAGGGCTGTGGCTTCCTTGAATTATTCACCAATAATGCAGTCTTCCTCTTGTCTTCCTACTGTCTTCCATTTTACCAAGCATTATCACCTTTTTAATGGGTCCTTGGATCTGTTGGGGTTTGGTTCCAGGACACACACACCCCGATACCAAAATCTATGGGTGTTAGTCCCATTAAATACAGTGGTGTAGTATAACTGTGTCCCTTACATAAAATGGCAAAATCAAGGCTTTCTTTTTGGAATTGCTTGAATCCATGGATAAAGATATGGAGAGACAACTGTATGTCATCTCACGATATGGCAAAAGAATAATAGTCTCAGTTGGTCATTTTGGCTTCTAGGGAGAGTTCAGGTTTGATTTGATCTAGGGCTCATTTACTGGTTATTATAGCAGTCCATGGTGTCTGTAAAACAGCACAGCATTGCAAATAAGACTACATAGGAAGTACAACCCATACCTACACAGTGAATAAATGGAGGCAAACTAACTCAACAATCACTGATAGTCAGAGTCTTGCTTTGTTCTTGGTCCCCACAGTAGTCTGGTTTAAAATATGTGGGGCAGTTTCTTCTCAGGATAGATATCAGGGTTGCACTTGCCTCTAAGGAGATTGGCAAAAGCGAAAAGGGAATGGGAGACCAACTGTGTTTTTACAAGTCGTGGCCTGTTTCTCAGTACAGCAGAAATTCGGAGATCTGAGGGTTGTGTTTCACAATGGTATAAGAAGTTCTCTCTGGTTGTTTCCAGCTACTTCATTTTGCCACTATAAGCAAGTGCAAGCTAGAGGGAACCAGCTGTTGCAAACAGTCATGTTAAACCATTATTTTGATCTCTGCATAAGCAGACAAATTATTCCTCTTCAGTACCCTTTCTTGCATCTATCTAATTAAGGTTTTAAAAGAGTATTTGTTCCTATGGTAACTAAGAAGCACTTCAGGAGCACATATATCAGACCTGACCCATATTGAGTTTAAATTGTTCCACAGAAACAGGGACAACAAGGACTGTTGAATTCAACTTCTGGCATAATAGTGCATTTTGAATAATCACAACACCATTTTTGTTTCTTTGGAAAATGTTGCTTGCCCTTGTAAATTATTTTATTATTTTACTATTATTATGATTGTCAAACTGCTTCAAAAGGTCATCATGTATCTTTCAGATTCCTGAGAAACTACGGTTGTAGGCACATTTCATCGCTTCCTTGTTGCACAGTAATTTCCAAGGAACTTTCAGTCTGTTATATTTTGTGTTGCGTCCTGTACTTGTACTTGTTTGAAAAAGATAAGCGATTGACCTAGGGAAGTTCTCTGTTTGCAGCACTAACTCTTCAAGAAGAACAAGAAGAAGAAAAATCTCCAAATGATGACATAGGTCTGAATTCTCTTTTGCACACTACTGGCATAACTATGTTGGTGTACTAGGTACTAGCAGGAGTCAAAAAGGGTAATGGGTGCAGCAACCATGAAGTTAATAAAACATTGGAGATTGTATGTGTGGCATGTGTCTACAGGTGAATCTACACTGTAGAAGTAATGCAGTTTTATACCACCTTAAGTGTCGTGGCTCCATCCTACAGAATCCTGGGATTTGTAGTTTGGTGAGGCACCAGCACTCTGTCAGAGAAGGCTAAAGACCTTGTAAAACTACAAATACCAGGATTCCATAGGAGCTACAGCAATTAAAGCACTTAAATTTTCTTCTCTGAAAGGGTATTTTTCTAATGGATGCTTACTTCAAGTTAAAGGCTTTCCTTTTGTTCGTCCCTATATTGCTCTCCACAAAACAACCCCTGACCTTTGTGTCAGTTATGATCATAAAATGTTTTCAGAACAGAAAGAGAGAGATGTCCATTGGTCTGAGCTGGGAGTTCTACGTTGTGGTATTGTACCATTGTGAAGAGCAGTCAAAACTGAGCAGGAAAGCTAATACGGGAACGGGAGAGGAGGACAATGAAAAGTGCATATCAGCCAGGCTCTTTATGGGACTATTTGCCTCTCCAGAAGTTGATCCATGAACATTCATCTTCAAATGCTTTTGAGTTCCACTCCCTAGCATTCAGCAATAGAATGTAATGTTAGAAATCTGAAAATATTATAATTTTACCTCCAGAAGTTGTATACATCCTGCCATTACCCTTCTTAGCCAAGACCTTTGCTGGGTTAGTAGAAATACATCCTTTCATGGCCTCGTTTTCATGTAGCCATTAACTATCCCAAGCAGTGTTTGAATGAGTTTATAAGAAAGTAAACAGGCAATTTATACTGGAGTTTAGCATGATGTTCTTTTATGTTTAGATTGTTTCTGCTAAGGGAATCATAAGACTTGACCCTGGAGATTCATGCTCTGAAGTTAAGAAGCATGTTTTTTTTTTCTCTGAGAACAAATGGGAAGCATTGTGTTGAAACAGATTTGACTTTTCTGTCAGGATGTAAAGGAGAAAGCGATATCTAGTGAAGGCAGAATGCCATACCCACCAACATTTCACAGATTAAAAATTGGGACATATATGTCCAAACATCATCAGAGTGTAGTCGGGATGGCAAAAGTTATTAATGAATCATAGACTCATAGAATCCCATTGGAAGAGGCCTCACGGGCCATTGAGTCCAATCCTCTGCTCAGTGCCAGATCTCCAGCTAAATCATCCCCAGCAGTCTTTTTCAAGATATCCAGAGAAGGAGACTCCACCACTTCTCTAGGCAAATGGTTCCATTGACAAATCACTCTTTCTATCAAGTAACATTAAATCAAAATCTGGTCTCCTATAACATAAAATGGTCAAACTTAAAGGGTGCTCAGCAATGGCTCTTCATCTTGGAGAGAAGTGAGCAGTGGAGTGCCACAGGGGTCTGTCCTGGGCCCAGTGCTATTCAACATTATCAAGAACTTTGATAAAATAAATAAATAAATAAATAAATAAATGGTATACTGATCAAATGTGCAGATGACACCAAACCTAATCTTAATGGATTAGAAAACTGGGTCAAAACTAATAAAATGAACTTCAGTAGAGAAAAATGTAAAGTACTGCACTTAGGCAGAAAAAAATGAAATGTATAGGATGGGGGACATCTGGCTTCACAAGGCGACAGATGTGAAAGAGATCTAGGAGTCCTAGTAGACCACAAGTTGAACATAAGTCAACAGTGTGATGTGGCAGCTAAAAAGGCCAATGTGATTCTAGGATACATTAATAGGAGTATGGCATATAGATCAAGAGAAGTAATAGTGCCACTCTGTTCTGCTTTGGTTAGGCTTCATCTGAATACTGTGTCCAGTTCTCGGCACCACAATTCAAAAAGGATTATTATTATAATCATTATTTGTAGAGTGCCATACAATTAGATGGTGCTTTACAGATACAATCAATTCAAAACATTAGATCCAGTCAGAAGCATACAGTCTAAGAATGTTGAGAGGATGTTGAGAAGCTGGAGTGTGTCCAAAGGAGGGTGACCAAAATGGTGAAGTGTCTGGAATCCATGCCCTATGAGGAGAGACTTAGGGAGCTGGGCATGTTTATAGCCTGAAGAAGAGAAGATTAAGAGGTGATATGATAGCCCTGTTTAAGTATTTGAAAGGTTATCATATTGAGGATGGAGCAAGCTTGTTTTCTGCTGCTCCAGAGAACAATGGATCTCCAGAACAATGGATGCAAGTTACAGGAAAAGAGATTCCACCTCAGCATTAGGAGGAACTTCCTGACAATAAGAGTTGTTGGACAGCGGAACACACTCCTTTAGAGACTGGTGGAGTTTTCTTCTTTGGAGGTTTTAAAACAGAGGCTGGATGGTAATCTTTCAGGGGTGCTTTGATTGGGAGTTCCTGCATGGCAGGGGGTTGGACTGGAGGGCCCTTCTGGTCTCTTCCAACTCTCTGATTCTATGAGTCATTAAACTTGATCCTTCCCTCTGAGACAACAGAGAACAAGCCTGCCAGCTCTTTTCTGTGACAGCCCTTGAGGTATTTAAAGACTGGAATCATGTCACCCCTTGGTCTATTCTTCACCAAGATGAACAAACCCAGATCCTTCAACTTTTCCTCGTGTGTTTTGTTCTCCATACCTCTTACCATCCTTGTCGACCTTCTCTAAATTTGCTCCAACTAGTCTGTTACCTGTGTGAAAAAGCCCCAAGTTAGAAGCTAAATATAAGCTTGATATAAATGCAATGGCAATAATAATACTATTAACAATAATGATACAATGATGCCTCAGTCATCCTCCATCTTGTCTGTCTCATCTGTGATTCACACACTGTCTGTACATATAGACACACAGCAATAGCTATTTTTTTTAATTTCCAAAGAAATCCCCATTGTGAGAATGAGGGCATTCCTTCTGCAATTGATTAAATGCATGTTAAGATTATTTATTCTGGCCCAAGTAAGAATGGGAATGACATCTATTTTGGCCCTTATGTTTTTTGTTTATTGCCTTTGATTCACAGCATGAAGGGTTGGTTAAAATACATCTAGTGATCTTTTGCATCTACTAGACATTAAGGATAGTTTGATTTATCTCTTTTAGGAATTGTTCCAGTATACCTGTGAACTATGCTACATGATGATATCCCATGAGAATATTCCGGACAGGAGATGGTATTTCTCTCCTTTATCCTAGCAGTAGAATAAAACTGAAAGGACAAGAGCAAGGCTTTTAAAACATTACGTTTGGAATAGGAAAGAATCTTAAAATATCAGCAAATGTTAAAAACCACTTATGACTCATCATCTGAGTCTTTCCCAGCTCTTTGCTAAACCATGTGATTTAACTGAAGGCTAGTAAATTTCCTAATTACTGGTAGATAATGACTATACCCTAAAGGCACCAGATCCTGTCTGTTCTTGGATGCTAAGCAAGGTCAGGCCTAGATTAGTACTTAGATGGGAGACCTCCAATTAATACTAGATTTGTTGTTGTTATGTGCCTTCAAGTCATTTCTGACTTACAACAACCCTTAGGTGAGCCTATCATGGGCTTTTCTTGGCAAGATTTGTTCAGAGGGAGTTTGCCTTTGCCTTAGAGACTGAGAGAGTGTGACTTGCCAAAGGTCACCTAGTATAGACTATAGTTCAGGAACTGGCAAAACCATCTCTAAGTATTCCTTGTTTATGAAATTCATGGGGTTGTCATGTGTTGGCAGGCAACTTGAAGGCATATATATTTATATACATATATATATATCAGAGAGAGAGAGAGAGAAATGTTAATAAAGATAGCAAAGTCTGTGAGAAAAGTATAGGACATATTGAATAGAGAGGTTGTGTGCTTTGTAGACAAGCAAGAAGTTTTTGGAATGTGCGGACTGTGGACCATGAAGACTGAAGACATATAAATAGGGCGAGGAGGCTGAATTATACATTCTGGTTTAAATAAAGCATACAAAATGTCGCTATAAGTCTGAGTCTATAATTTTAAATATTAATGCTGCATGGTTTTAAGTATTGTGTATGTGTCTGCTTTCCTTAATGTGATGCCGTCCAAATGTTTAAGAATGTATTACCCATTGACCATGATCTATCCGAGAATGATTGGTGTTGTAACAGTGCAATGTTTCAAAAGGCAGCGTGTTGGGAAAAGCTTGGAATTGTAATTGGAGCATATTGGAGTTGCTTATTAAAACTGCAGTGCAGCTGAATGTGTTGAATTCCTTCTCTTGGAAAGATGGCATTTGAAATTTTGCCAGGTGGAAGACAACTATATTTATGATGTTTCACTTCTGGTTGTCATGACTCAGAACTGGCTCCAAGATTGTCAGTCCTTAAACTAGAGCAGGAATGGGAATGACCTTTTGGGCTATACTTTCCAGCACACCCTAGACCACAAGAGGCCACACTAAGGAGGAGTCATAGTCCAACAATAATTTCCCCAAATTCTGCCTGATACGTTTGAAGGATGAACAAGCAGTCATGCCTGTTCATGCTTCCATGAAGGGTCTTTTTAAAATTAGTGCTCCTAAAATAAGAACCTCAACCATGCTGATTTTTAACTGCTCCAGGGGGTTTGAACTTAATATGTGAAATGGCACATGTAGCTTATGTTTCATCGAAAAAGTTTCACGACACCTCACACTGCATCAGACACAAGTATACAGGTGGTGTATACAGGTGGTGTCTGTTCAACTTATATCTGTGTTACTCATTTTTTATTGTGGAGGTCAGAATTCTCTACCAAACTTCTGTCACTGTGTGACCAAACTCCCACCCCATTCTTCCTTATTACCTGCTGCAATCCTCCAATTGCCATTTATTGGCCAGTGGAGAGCAGAGAGTGTGGGAAAGAAGCATCCAGGTACATCCCTAAAGCTGGATCCACAGCAGTAATGTCTGGGGTATCTGAAAGACCCCTGGGAGCTTACATGGGATTAAATATAATAATATAGATTTATTTACATCCTGCCCAATCACGGGGAATCCGGGTGGCTAACAGCAATGAGAAAATACAACGCAAAAATTACAAATAAGATACAAAATAATCCCTTCCCAATCCCCTGACCAATATTTAAACAAACAAACCAATAAACAATATAAATACAATAGCAATCAAATGAAAAAAAAAACACATTACAATCAAATAAAATTCATAAATAAATAAAATTCATAAATAATGCTGTGCATTCGGCTATAGAAACGTCCTAAAGTATAAAAAGGTTTGGAATTTAGCACTATCAGAAAGATTAAAATGGCAAGTAAGAGGAGCAAAAGAACAGAAGGATAATAAAACCTTTGTGGTAACATGATTTCCATTTATTTTCTTATGTAAATCTAATGAGAAAAGAAGTCAAATTCCACTGACCTATGGTTCTGTTTGGAAAGGATTAATTGAATAGAATAATTGCAGGTGGCTTCGCTCTGCATTTCAAGATCATGATAATATAACTTAAGTCCTATGTCCTATGTAATTACTGTCAAAATTTTGTGCTGTTGTTCTACCTTTTCCAGGTTAATGCTTGTTTTTTAAAAATTAATAAAAAATAAAATAAATAGCAGAAGAATGGGGGAAACGCTATAGAAACATTACTGGATGCTTCTCTGACACCCTGCCCCACTCTCCAGTAGTGAGTAAGTGGCTGTGGGGGCTGTTAGAGCCGCAGTTAAAAAGTATGTTTTTTGGAGGGGATGAGGAAGGAGACAGGGTATAATTCCACCTGGCAGAAATTTATAATGCATCTACTCGATCCAGGATCCCAGCCAATAATTCCAGTGGCTGTGCTCACACTTGCAGCTATGCCTCACAGCAGTTATAATGTATGCACAGAATGTATATGTGGATGAATACTAAGTATAGGTAACAGAACAAACCCTTCTTTAAAAGTTGAAAAGCAAGAAGATCAGGCATCAGCGGCTTCCCGAGAGAGCACAATTTTTCCATATAACAAAGCAGAACAAGGCAGGAAACCCATTAACTGAGTTCCTGAGAAATCTGAGGGTTTTTTTCTTCTTCGCTCTTCCAGCTGCTGGACTGTAAGTAACATTTACTGGAACTCTGTAATCCAGATGTGGTGTGAGGCATAGCAGCAAAGTGGGTCATATTTAAAAGAGAATTAAAATATGACTTGCATCCTCAGTTTAAAGTACTTGATGTTCTCTTTACCCATTTTACCAAAAAAAAAGTCAAACTATAGTAGAGGGGAATAATCTAATAACATTTACCTTTGATTGATGCAGAAAAGACTAAAGAACTTACACTCCCACAGGTAAAAGTAGATGGTATGCTAGAGCTTTTTTGACTACAGCTCCCAGAATCCACCAGCCAGCACTGCTAAGGTATAGGGCCTAACTCTGCATAATGGTTGAGCTAGCCCTGAGGGTTGTCCCCTACTTCAGGTGTAATCAGACCTCAGAGTTGTAGGGTCTATTGAAGATTTCTTATTGGATGCCCAAAACACCAGCTGGAACCAATTCTATTCATAGGTACCCAATGGACCAAGTACAAGTTTTAAGAAGGTTAAAATGTACACTTGAGTTCATTCTCGACTTAGGAATCAATTTCATTATCATAATTAGGCTCTCAACAGTCTTACACATTTGAACACATGAAGATGTTCAACTCATTTGAAATGTGGTGTAGAGAAGAGTTCAATGGATGCTATGGAGTGGGAAAAAAAGGCAAATACGTAAATGGGTCTCAGAGCAAAACAAGCCTGAACTCTCCCTAGAAGCTAAGATAACCAAACTGAGACTGTCATACTTTGGACATATCATGGTATATTAAGAGACGTCTGGAAAAGACTAACACTCGGTAAGGCAGAAGGCAGTAGGATAAGAGGAAGACTGCTTTACAGAAGTCTGCAAGAGCAGGGCTGCTGATGACAGGATGACTTGGAAATCTCTCATTCATACGGTTGCCATAAGTCCAAGTCATCTTGAGACTAGTTAACAACAACAAATCTTACCCAAAAATCTACTTGTGGTTTTCCCCGAGCTTTCCTGTCTTTCAGCAGTGCGTGGGTGTGGGTGTGGAGGGAAATCACACAATTTCCTTTCTTGTCACTTCTTCTGACTTTTCGGAAACCGCAGTAAAAAAAGAGGAAGGAATTAGCAAAATGACTTCTGTGTATTCCTTTCCTTAAGAAAAAAAAAATCAATGAAATTCATAAAGTCATCATAAGTCAACAGGTGACTTGAAGGCACCAACACAGGCAAAAAAGGGAGCACATTTTGGTACGCTTGTGGCTATCTTGCTTCTCACCCTCCCCATTTTACCTATGGATGTGCTGAGTATAATTACAGCGCTCTAGAAATAAAGTTTAATAATAATAATAATGTGCTTCTAGGGCTGCATCCACACTGGAGATCTCACCCGGTTTGGCACCGCTTTAACTGCCCTGGCTCAAGGCTATGGAATTCTGGGAGTTGGAGTTTGTTGTGGGGCCCAGAGCGGAGCGGAGCTCCGCTCTGGGCCCCACAACATACTCCAACTCCCAGAATTCCATAGCCTTGAGCCAGGGCAGTTAAAGCGGTGCCAAACCAGGTGATTTCTCCAGTGTGAATGCAGCTTAGGTGTGTTACAGTCAACACTTGGTCTCCCGTCTCCTCAGTGCCTCTTTACAATTTCTAATTTTGAAAAGATCTCTCTAGAACTTGAACATTATTCTTGTAAACATGTTTTTTTTTTAAATTATTGCTATAAACTGCTGTGATGTCATCACTATTCTTGCCTTTCCTTAGCACAAGATCACAGCCCCCTTCATCTCCCTCTTTCTCCTTCATCAATCTCCTCTGATGCCTCATTTCACACATAGAATGTGTGAGGTGTAGGTGGGTGGGAAGAGAGTGGTTGCTGTTATTAAACAGTTGGGAATTTTTAAAAAAGCAACAATGGGCAGATCATTGTACTGGCCCATGAAGAAAAACAAACTGCAATTGGATAATAATACTTTATTAGGGCCAAGCCAAATCTGACGAAAGAGTTTTACCTCCAGCTGGATGTAATAAATCTTTCCTGCTCTACAAGTCACCCTAAAGAAAATACAGTCAGCCCTCCACAGCCATGGATTATTATTTTTTTTTACGCAGACATTCAAACACTCATGGCTTGAAAACATTTTTAAACATATATAATTTCTAAAAAGCAAACCCTGATTTTGCTATTTTATATAAGGGACACCATTTTATTATGGTGCTGTATGTAATAGGACTTAAGCATCCATGGATTTTTGTATTCGTGGGAAGTCCTGGAACAAAACCCCAGCAGATACCAGGGGCCCACTGTATATTTTTAAAAATTAAATAAAATATTTTATGCATCCCAATTTATTTTTACCTACCCCACATCCTAGTTTTGTGGCATTAAAGGTAAGACTTGAAAATTTTATCCTTTGGTCACTCATTTTGGATGACACCTTATGCTTATTAGCATGCCAGCTATTCACTTTACATATGTAAGGAATGCAGGATTTTGAGAATCATCTCATCATCATCTGAACTTTTCCCCTGGTCCTGTTAGGCAGTTTACAAAATTTTAAAAAGATACTGATCAAAATTCACTTCACTAAAAATACACACATTAAAATAAAATTAACCACCAGCAGAATTAAGAGCAATTTAAAAGCATAGCCATTAACAATGAGAAATCTAAACAGACTCTCACATTTTTGTCCTTCCCACCCAACAATTTCTGGGAAAACATTTTATTCTGATGGATATTTTGGAAGTTAAATAGAAAATGCAAAGGGTGTATCAGGGGGGTCAAAAGACTAGGAAAATGAGCATGAGGTTGAAGCTGCTGCTAGGGCAACAGTTCAAGAAGTTAAAAACCTATAAATAAATATTTCAATGTGCAATTTCCATTTTAATGCTAATGCACTTACAAGAACATGAACTCTCCTTTCAGATGTTTAATTTGAAATTGTGCCATATACAGATAGGATCAACTGCTTGCATTCTGTGTCCACTTCCCTCCAGCACTTGGGAATATATTTTGGACTGCAGAGTCTGTTGTAGTCAAAACAATAATGTTTTCCAAACTCTGCTTTTCCCTCATCCATCAGATCCCATTCTTTGCTCCTTGGCTTGAAAGTTGCATAAGTTTGCTCACTCAACTAGCTACCAGATCCAGAAAGTTGCCTTCTGGCCTGACTGGATAGGCCTGTTATGGAAAGACCACTTGATTGTATGGAGAAGGCAAATGAAACCACGTGCAGGAAGTGGACTGAAACTGGCTCATCTATCTTACCGGCAACATAGAGAACTGAATCAGATAATCATGGAGTTGGAAGAGACCACAAAGGCATTGAGTCCTACCCCCTGCCATGCAGGAATGCACAACCAAAGCACTCCCAACAGATGGCTATCCAGCCTCTGTTTAGAGACCTCCACCACTTGCCAAGGCAACATGCTCCAGTGTCAACCAGCTCTTTTAGTTGAGAAGGTCTTCCTAATGTTTAGGCAGAATCTCTTTTCCTGTAGGTTGAATTTATTGCTATCTCATAGTCTCTGGAGCAGTAGAAAATAAGCTTGTTCTATCTTCATAATGGCATCCCTTCAAATATTTAAACATGGCTATCATGCCACCTATTAACCTTCTCTTCTGCAGACTAAACACAACCAGCTCCCTAAGCTGCTCCTTACAGGGTATGGTTTCCAGAACTCTAGGAAGACAGAATTCCTTCCCAGTCTGACCTGAGTTAAACCCAAGACTGTTTGTAGATCATATTCTCTATCACTGAGTTATAGCTATTCCCTGAATGCACCATTCCTATGTACTGCTGAGGTGCTGCAGTTGTGTAATAAAACATCCAAGGTTGCACTGTGTGGCAGTTCAGGACAGTACAGCTGTGCTGATAAAACTGTCCAGAAGAAGACCTTGTCAGAGTCAGTTGGAGAGAAAGAAATCACAGAAGAGCAGACAGAACTCAATATAGAACACATTCCTATAGGATCGATGATCCATCATAGGTCCAAAACAGACAGCAGAAATAATCAAGTTTGAGACCAGTTTAACTGCCCTGGTTCAGTGCTAGGGAATCCTGGGAATTATAGTTTATTGTGGAACCAGAGCTCTCTGACAGAGAAGGCTAAATGTCTCACAAAACGACAGTTTCCCGGATTCACTAGCATTGAGCCAGGGCAGTTAAAGCAGTCTCAAACTGGATTATTTCTGCGGTGTGTTTTGGACCTTACTATTCTGCTTTACTCACCAGGGGAAGGAGTTATTTGCCTCTCCAGGTGTTGGACTGCAACTCCCAGCATTGCTAACCACTGATTATACTGGCTGGAACTGTTGTGAACTTCAGTCCAACAACATCTGGAGGGCCGTACAATTGCCATTCCTGTGCAGTACAGTTTAAATAAAAAGAACCATAACAGAATAGCAGGAAAGGCTTGAAATCATTAGTAAATAATTAGTACAATGTAAACAGAAACATAATGCCTCTGACCATAGTGGCGAAGATGGTTTCCAGGTGAAATATATGCCTCCTTAGCCTGCTGTGAACATTTGGACAGCAGGCATATAGGTCATCTGGTCACAGTCTTCCCCACTATGGTCACAGGCATTATATTTCTATTTACATTGTACTAATTATTTACTAATGCGCATATACATAGACATTGACATTGAATGCAATTTTTATCTGCCTTTTTTCTTATTCTTTGCCAATTTATGCGTGGTAACCCTATGTTTTACCATAGCCTTTGCCATATCTGTCCTGACTTTTTAGACAGCTGCTTTCTCTATACTGGCCTCTTCTTTAATTATTGATTCATGAATGTAGTTACTGCAGCTGCAGTGGCAGCTGTGCACTCAAGAAGTGTGCATTAAATGTGCATTGCACTTCTTAGTTCTTCTGAAATACCAAATTGTCCCCTCTCTTGTCTTCCTTTGGAATAAAAGAAATCCTGCTTCAGGCCTGTGTTAAGAGCCTGTCAGGGAATTGTGTTTAATCCTCTTTAATAAACCTGCAAAGGGGTTTATTCTAGAGACTAACATGGCTATGTCTCTGAAATTATATTACCAACCAACAGCTGTGTGCAGCAATGAGTTCCCTCTCACACTAGGCTGTTATACAGTGGGCCCTCGGTAGCTACTAGGGTTTGGTTTTAGCACCGCCAGCCCATAGATACCAAAATCTGTGGATGCTCAAATTCCGTTAAATACAAAGATGTAGTGAAAAAGTATCCCCTATATAAAATGGCAAAATCAAGGCTTGCTTTTTGGAATGTGTATCTTTTTAAAATATTTTCAGGCCATGGACAAGGAGGGTTGATCGAAACGCTATATGGATAAGGAGGGTTGATCGATGTGGATAAGGAGGGTTGATCAAAATGCTATATCCTACTTTAACTGCCATGACAACATCCTGTGGAATTCTGGGGTTTGTAGTTCTGTGAGGCCCAAGAGCACTCAGGCTGAGAATTCTAAATATCTCTCTCCAAACTACAAATCCTAGAATTCCACATGATTGTACAATTAAAGTGGAATATAGTGCTATAGTGCAGTGGGATACAACCCTAAGTAAACAGAGTTCAGCAGACAGCACAGCAAGCACCTTGAGCCCAGACACATACCCCTTTATTTCTACCAAATTAATCATAGTTGTGACCCTTAAAAGCAAAGTATCTGCCAACGCAGAAGAGAGTGATGATTTGCAATGAAGGTTTAAAGTCTAACTTTAAATTTTTACTGCAAATCATCACGGATTATTGTTGTGGCAGATATTAACTAACAGTCTGGCTACAGTTATTATTTTTTTAACCTGTATAAAGAATGCCAAATTATAAACTGTTAATGATGAAATAAAACTTTTTTTTTTCCAAATGAGTCAGACAATGTTGACTGGGGAAGGAGAGCCGTTTTAGGAGTTCGCTGTTGAGTAGATAGGGTAAACTTAGTTTCTCAGTGGAGAGAGAAAGATGAATCAAACTCCACAGGGCTACACTAGCCTATTTTATTTCTTGCCAATAAACAGCTCTGGATTATAAATCATGAATTATAAATACTAAATTCAATGCCTAACTGGCCAAGAATTGGACGCAGGCTTACCAATACAGTGAGGGTTACCAGCACAAAGATTCTTTTGAAGAAGAGAAGTTATCCCACGGAAATCAGACAAGACATTTCTCTCCCCCCCACCACCAAATTATGTGTCATTCTGGCATATTTCCCTTCATTTGCCAGTCCTGGGCAAAGGCTAGGAATGTACCAGATAGTACCAGCCAAGGTTTTATTTGTGATTGCTTGTCTCCCCTCTGCTCCCCACCATTATTAAAAAAATATAGCCGAGGAACAAATAACTGGTATTCTCCTCTTTCTTGATCCAGAAAGGTACCCTAGCAACACAGTTTGAGAAACTTCTCACTTACAATACAGCTAGAGGCCTTTTTTGCACAGAAGAAATAATAATTGACACTGGAATAGAACAGTACTGTACAGAATGATACACACTTCTTTTCTATTTAATCCCTTACTGTTTATCATCTGGTGCTTCTTAAAGCCACAGAAAGTACAAGAAACAAAGTCCACGGCAAACTCCAGGGTGTAGTCATAACTAAGCCATTAATAAATATATGAAAGCTCTGGGAGGGTGAAGGTTACGAGCCCTGCATCATCATAGTCACATAAACCCATCTGATTACTTTGGTTCTAAAGGGCAGGGATTCATATCCTCCAACATTTAACAGATCCAAATTGGGACAGATGTGGCCAAGCAATATCAAGATGTCAAAAATTATTAATAAGGAAGAACAGTCTGCTTTTGCTTGAGCCTACTGGGAAGGGTAAGAGTCTGCACCATCCTGTTCTCTTCCCTCCTGCTGAGTTGAATGCAAACTCCCTTTACACTTTTAATTATTTTTGCAGCAATTGAAGTAAGCTGAGGACAAAGAGGAAAGGAAAAGAGAGAAACTGGGTCATTTTAAAAGCAGGTGAAAAAGTGGGATGACAGAGAATTAAAAGTGTCCCTGGCAAACTGGGGCAGTTGGAAAGTATGAGAATAATTTTTTCAGCTACAAAAGATAAATATAGGTGTGTTCTTATGTACTGATATTACACTGGACCCTCCACATTCACTGGGGTTAGGGATGCAGGACTCCTGTGAAACTAGGAAAACTGCAAGTAAAGAAACATATTTTTTTTTAACCCGAGTAAACACTTCTCTAGGAATCTCTAGGTCCTCCAGTACAACTCTGTCATCAACATCTGCTAGTCATTGGGGCTGTACAGACAGGTACCTGCGTGCCACCATTTTTACCCCATTTCTGTGCTGCAGCACAGATGTGCCCTCCAAAAGTAGCCGCCCTAGGTGTCTCCTTTTTTGCAGAGTCATAAGGGCTGCAAACAGCCCTATGATGACTCTTCCTGCCAGAGCCGTTTGGGCACTGCGCGATGCTCATGTCATCATGGCAGGCTGCCATGGTGCTGCTACCACTGCATCTAGGATTCAGGAGCATGGGGTTGGTGTGCGCACCTGACCCCTAGAATCGGCGCCGGCATGCTGCTTTCTGCCCATATGTACTGGGCCATTGACTACAGAATTGTGCTGGAGGACGTACAAATGTCTAGAGAAGTGTTGTCTCTAGAAAGCACTAGGTCCTCCAGTATATCTTCTGCCACAATTTGGCCATATAGTTGTACTGAAGGACCTAGAGTTTCCTATTGAGAACATATTAATCAAATCTACAAATAATCAAACCTGCAAATGTCTATTACTTTTTCACACAGCAAAAAATTATGGAAGCATAGCGGGATGCTCCCATCATTATCACACAATTGCTTGAAGATTATCAGACAATGTCATGTGAGGTCACCATAATCACAGCATTATCCTGAGAATAAAAAGTAATTTTAGTGTCGCTTTTCATTCACAGAAATGTGGAGGGCTGACTATATTTTTATTCTCCCTCATAGGCCTCAGGAAGACATTTTAAAGTACTGTATAGGGAACAGGAATGAAACCTTGCAGAATACTGTAGGTCAAGAGTCAATGTGTCAAGCAGGAGTCTCTGAATAGCACCTTCAGGAACTGGCCCTCTAAGAAAGAGTGCTGCTTGGAAGCAATGTAAGGGCTTTATCACATGAAAACATACGTAAAAACATGCACAAAGTTATTTTTAAAATGAAACGAAACCCTCCATAGAATAAAAACCTTTTAAAACAAATCCATTAAAAATGCAAAAGGTGAAAGTAAATGAAACAGCATAATATTAAAAAGCCCTTGCAGTCGGTTTCAAAATGCCTATAGGCATAGAAGTTTTCATTTGCTGGTAGAAGGACCAAAAAGCCATTCTAGTCTGCCTAGGGAACAGAGGTCCAAACCCTGGGAGCAGCCACCCAGAAGCTCCTGTCCTGTTTTCTTACCAGATGTGCCTATGAAGATAGTGGGACTGTGAAAAGAGTCAGATTAATCTGTCAAGCAGCAGTCTATGGTTCATTAATATCCTGAAGCATGCATGTATGTTTCAGGTAACCTTTGAACATTATGAGAGCCCAAAATATATCAATGTATTATGGTGAACGTTAGGAATGTCCTTTCATTTGGACCTCCTCTCCAAATTAAGTCCCTGAGAGACACTGATATGCCATCTCATTGCTATACAGGTATTATATGTAGAGTCCCTTCAGAATCATGCACTTTACTTAGCATGTACCTATGTAAAACTTAAGGTTTTAAAAGGAAAGGTTTTTAATGGGTGCTGCATGGTTTTAAACTGCTTTTTATCATGCTGCACTTTTAAGATATTGTTGGGTTTCTAAATTCAGCTTTAATGTTGATCTCTTGTATGTTTTATCTGTATTGTATCTTAACTTGTAAGCAAGCCACCTTGAGTTTGAGGCTGTACAGACTGACCAAAAGGGCCGGTGTCGGGGTGGAGCGGGGGCATGGCGACTGAACGCTGCACACCCCAACTCCACCCGACTAGATGGTGGGCAGCATCATGACGTTTCTTTGGCACAGCATTTAGACATGCTGCACCGAAGAAACGCAGAAGAGCCACATGGCGGTATCAAGGGTGCCCTTTTTCTGGCCCAAAAAGAAGTGGCATTTTGCCACTTCTTTTTGGACTGTAAAAAAGCCAGTTTGGGGCCACAGCATGCATTTACTGCAGCCCCAATTCAGCGAGCAAAGGGGCAGTGGCAAGCCACTCCTTTGGAGCCATCTGTACAGCCTCTTTGTGGAAAAGGTGGGGTATAAATAAAGATAATGGCAGAAGTAGTAATAATAATATTCAGCCATATTCAGTGGTGATGATAGAGTACAGGCTGAGTCTCCCTTATCCAAAATGCTTGGGATCAGAAGTGTTTTGGATTTTGGATATATTTTTTTCAGACTTTGGAATATTTGCATGTCCATAATTAGATTTCTTGTAGATGAGATCCAAGTCTAAACATGAAATTCAGTTATGTTATGTATACCCTTTATACACATAGCCTGAAGGTAATTTTATACACAGTATTTTAAATAATTTTGTGCATGAAACAAAGTTTATGTACACTGAACCACCAGAAAGCAAAGGTGTCACTATCTCAGCTACCCACATGGACAATTTTGGATTTTGGTGCATTTTAGATTTCAGCATTCCTGATAAGGGAGACTCAACCTGTACCACCTGATTCAGGTACTATCTTAAGCAGTGCCTCATCCTTTCCCCTCATGTTCTGTTGTGGGCTTTGGGCCAATTATATGGTAGTGGGAGAAATATGTGTTTTGTACAACAGACCAACAGTTTGCAGCTTTCAGATTTATTTATTTTTTAATTTTGGGAAATGGTAAAATAATTTTCTTTAAATTGCAACAATAATGATGATTGTGGTTTCTCAGCTAAAGGGTAGGGAATTTACGTACAACTAAATTTCCATGCTCTGTCTCAGGTCCACCTATGTGCTTAGTGGGATCCCAAACATTACAAACAACACATCAAATACAACTGCACAGAAGGCAGGCCTCTCTCAAGTGAGTGGGTGTATTACAATGCGGAGGTCTTCCACAGTATATAATAGTGTTCAGCAGCCTCCTCCAACCGATAGCCCTCAAAATATACTGGACTACAACTCCCGTCAACTATTGTGTTGGCTGGGATTAAGGGAGTGGTAGTCTAGACCATCTGGAAAGCACCCAGTTATAAAAGCTAGTGTACAGCCTTTCAAGCTACACAATTATAGCACTAGATTTCTTCTTAATTGCCACTGCCTATGGAGTCCTGGGATTTCTAGTTTATGGGGCTCTAGAGCACTCTGGCTGAGAACTCTAAATATCTCTCCCTAAACTGCAGGATTCGACAGAACATTGTTGTGGCAGTTAAAGTGGAATCATAGCATTAAAATTGTGTAGTGTGAAAGGGCTCTGGAACAGAAGGTACAAACTTGCTTTAGAACAGTGATCATACTGTTTCACCGAGTGGTGGATACCACTCCTTCACAGACAAAGCTTGGTTTGTCAGCATCATTCAGGAATGGGCAAAGTGTAAGCCCTTCCAAGGTTGTTGGACTGTAACTCCCAGCATTCCTTACCACTTACCAAGCATCATAGGAGCTGCAGTCCAAGACACCACTTGCACATGAGAGTTACAGTCCAATTAGAACATGGGACTTACAGGGCAAGAACAATACATTCCTTACTCTGATGTAATTTGTGAAAACAGTGGCCCTTGGTATCTGCTATGGTTTAGTTCCAGGATTCTTCGTGGATACTACAATCAGTGGATGTTCAAGTCCCACTAAATACAATGGCATAGTAAAATGGTGTCCCTTATATAAAATGGTAAAATCAAGGTTTGCTTTTTGGAATTTATATATTTTTGGAATATTTTCAATCTGTGAATGGTTGAATCTGTAGATAGAAAAATCTGTGGATATGGAGGGACAACTGTATGTTGCATACATTAATAGTCTTTCAAATGATCTTGTTTATTTCATTATATTACTACCTCATTCTATATCAACAGAAAAAAAAGAGGAGGGAAAAATCTATGGCAGCCCAATTCCATACATGTTTATGTTGGAAGTAAATTAATTTCTGTGTTTGGTGGGACTTACTCTCAAGTAAATATACATAAACTGGAACAGCTCAAATGAAGTACGAGGCTCATATGCCTCTCCATCCTATTCACCAAGCTCCTTGAAGGAGATCAGAAACAATTTCCTGTTCTCAGATATACCAGCTAGAAATCACGATTTAATTGACTTTGGAGGACAGGTTTTTGGTGTGACACGCTGTGTCTCCAAGCTGTGTTTTTCATCAGAAAAGTAGGCCATCCAACTAGTGTTTGCTTCTATTTTGGGGCCAAACTAGAAATTAGTTTTACATAACAACTTTCATTCTTTGTGTATCACAGCGTGCCTTTTGCAATGTAACAGCCATTGCTTACGCCCCCCCCCTCCATATTTCATTCCTGGATCAAGGGAGATAGTAAGTATTGGATCAATACAGTTTTCAGATTTATGATAGTAACTCTTTATCTTGATAACAGCTTCTTTTACAGTTTGAAACCTTAAACAATTCACCTTTAGCAAGGGCGGGGGAGGGGGGCTTCTGCCTTTGACACATATGGATCAATTTTGAGATATCAGTATCAAGATTTTTGTGTCCAAAAAAAGTAGGGCATCCTACTATATTTATGTTTGTTTCAGTTTAGAAGCCAAACTAGAAATTGATTTTATGTAACAGCTTTCAACTACTGATTTTTTTGCTCTACAGATGAGATTCTCACCCAATGTGGTTTACAATTAAAATCCACAGAAAGGCCTCTTTCACAGTTAAAGCACTATGATCCCAATTGGATCGCCATGTCAACATCCTATGCAATCCTGGGATTTTCAGTTTAAGGAGCAGCATTTAGAATTCTCAGTCAGAGAGCTGAAGTGCCTTCCCAAACTACAAATCTCAAAATTCTATATGATGCAGCCGTGGCAATGAAAACGGGATATATTGCTATAACTGTATAGTGTGAAAAACCCCATGTGTCCTACATTACATCCCTCTCTCCGAAGGCATCTCCTGTTTGAAGGGGTGTCCTATTTAAGACTATTTTAAGGTTAAAGAACCATAAGAAAAGAAATAAGGACCTTGAATTTGTCTATCAACAACAGTCCAAGCAGTCACATTGTTCATCTGGTCACTGTTCCCATTATGATCAGCTGTGTTGCATTACTTTTAAAAGTGTGATATTTATTTCCAATCCTTGCAATTTCCAGTATTCCAGAATGGTGACATTTTTCCACAATTCCATTTCTATTTAGATTATAATAATTTCCAAATTTGCATCTATGTCGATAAAGTAACACACCTGTATCCTTGATTGTTCTCTTTGGAAAGCTATTCTTTTATTGGTGGTTCCTAATTGGCCATTCTATAATGGAGGGCTATATAGATGCAAGAGAGTCAGTATGGTGTTGTTGTTTGAGTGTTGGATTAGGACTCTGGAAAATCAGAGTTCAAATCCGCAACTAGCCCTGGAAACCCACTGGGTGACCCTAAGCAAGTCACACTCTCTCAGCCTTAAAGGAAGGGAATGGTAACCTCTCCTGAAGAAATCTTGCCAAGAAAACCCTGTGATAGGTTTGCCTTAGGCTTGCCAGAAGTTGGAAACAACTTGAATTTACACAACAACAACAACAAGAATAAAATCAGAACCTTGAATTGAGCTTGGAAGCAAATTGGAAACTTATAGACTAATAGATTTATTACTCACTACAGACTAATTAACAAAAGTATTTATAGTTCCCTCTCTCTTAACTGGTGGATTCTTTTGTGTAATTTGCCTCCATCATCCACAAAGGTCCCTTGGCCCAAGAGTACATGTCATGATGCCAATTGCCATTCCCACTAAAATGAAATTGGCACCCAACAGTTGCTTCGTTTTGCCTATTTCCTGCTTCAGTAAGACAGACAGGTGAGAAATATGGGGAGTGCTTCTGCAACTGGTTTAATTCACTTGCTGGTGCACTCCTTATCGGGTTAATGTGCTTGAGACCAAAATTAGAACTGCCTGCATTTTGCAAGCGTCTTCTTTCTTTGAACACTAACAGAGATGGTAAAAGCAAGCCAAATGCCTTCCCTTTTCCATTGATCCACGTGGCTCTGTGCCTGGAGTAAGAGCAAGTTCTGCTCGCTGAGTCATGATTGTTTTGTCTTTGGTACTCTTGGGAAAGGCTCAGATTGCTTGTTTCATGACCATGGAATCATTTTTCTCCCATCTGAAAATCACACACTCTTGTGTTAGTAGTGCAAGCGTAAAGAACAAGAAGCACCATGCACAGAGATGGATTTGCAGTTATGACACTGACAAAGGCCCACAGATGACACACTAGCCAGGAGCCAGAAATGGAGAGCCAATTCTTCAGTATTCATCTTTGTTTTCTTTTTTAAACTGTTCTTTTTTATCCATCTTTTTATTTTGCTTTATACTGTTCTAACATACCATAAACAATAATCACTAACACATTGCAATATAAAAATAAACAGCTAGAAAGCACAGCAAACCAGCAACCACATTATCATTACAATGTTTCTCTTATGTCTTATGTAGAACTATTCTCTTTCCTCGAGTCTTCTTCCTTCTCTGTAGCTCATTTTTTTCACTGACTGCTCTTTTTTGACCATTTTGATGTTGTTTCTCATATTGAACATATGCATACCCAAAAAGGAAGAACAAAGAGATGAGGAGCTTTTTAAAAATCTCATCTTCAATCCCAAGTGTTTGGGGAGGTGCTTGTATGGATGGAAGAGGTCATGCAAGGTGAGCCCACTAACCTTTGCTCTGTTTTGTTCATATCTTGATTTAGAAAGGAGACAGATTTCCCCATTGCCACCCTTGCCACCATTATGTATCTCCCTCCTGTAAAAAAGGGACTGATAAAAGCTGATGGAACCATTTCTTTTTAGTTTGTCTGAGCTCTTAAGGTTACCAGTTTGGTTAAGCACTTTTAGCCCCATTAATTGAAACAGGAATAGGATATTTCATCAAGCTGCAGGGGAGGAAGATGGGGCTGTTCCAATAGCTTTGCTGAAACAGCAGCTCTTTCAGGCACTTTCTCTGTTGAATTGTTTCCAGCAACCATTAGTGTAACTGCTATTTCTTCTTAAGAAGAGGTGCTGTATCATGGCTGCTATCCCATGTTTTGTTGTGGGCATTGAGATGGAAGGAAGGAGGCGATGATGTGAACTGAAAGAGAGGGTATGTTTTATCTCAAAAGGTAAATGGGAGCTGAAAGAGTAACTAGGAAAGTAAAAGTGGAAAAAATGAAACTATAATGGTAATTTATTGGAACATTGGAACTAAAACTGTAAGTGGCTACTTCTGAAGTAACTTTCTCAGCTTCAGTCATAATGGCAATAAAATTGTAAACTACATTGAAGAAGACAGTCTCTGTTTGACCAGTCACCTGTATTAGAGTGTTGTTTTGTTAACACTACCTTGTGATCAACTTTGTCAATACAGCAACAGAATTAGTGTTTTATCTCACAAGGCCATTTTTAAGAATAAACACTGAAAATGTGCAGGAAGGGAGAGAGATTCACAAGGAATTAAAGCAGTTCCTGCCTTTAATAATTTTAAAGTCTATTTTAGTTTGTTTTAAAAAGTTCTTACAGAGTATTTTAATCTGTTTAATGTACTTGTTGTGCCTTGCCTTAGAAGCCCTAGCGGTCTGGGAGGTAATATATTAATACCCTTTTTTAAAAAATCCCTTGGGCCTGCTTTGCTGGTAAGCATACCCAGTAGCTAGAAGCTATGATCCTATATTGACAGATGTAGCTGTGAGAGGAGACTTTCACACGAGCAAAAGTGATGGGAGCAGAGTGGGAGGCTCCCATCACATATTTGCGCAATTGCATGATAGTGATGGGAGCCTCCCACACTGCTCCCATCACTATCACGAAATTGCACAAAAATTATCAGACAATGTTGCACGATATAGCAATAATTGCATCACTGGACTTTCCTGTGAATAAAAAGTGATACTAGAATTTCTCTTTATTCACAGGATAATTACACGATTGTTGCAATGTTGTATGATAATATTTGCGCAATTGTGTAATAGTGATGGGAGCATCCTGCTATGCTCTCGTCACTTTTCCCCACATGAAAATCTCCATAGTATCCCATCCAATCCTCACCCGAAGTAATATTTCTTAGTTGTAGACACCTGAACCTGCCAGAGATGAATGCAAAGATCCTTCCGCTCCCTTTCAGGTTCCTGCTGCTAGAGCCCATCTTGGCTCTCCTCCTTTGAGGAGGAGGATTCATCAAGATAATTCATGACAACACTATTGCCTTTGTTTCTCCTTAGTAGTGGGAAAAGCTCCTTTTTTAGAACTAGCTGGGTCTAGGTTAGAGCTAGGAAGGGTGAGGTTTTAAGGCTATCAGATATGGCCATGATGCCTGAAGGATTCTGAGACAGTAATCCAAAAAGTAATATTGCAAGTTCTGCAATCTGAGCTGAAGTGCTGGCATGTTATCATAAACTCTTGGGGAAAAGGTTGGATATAAGTAAAGTGATTGATTGATCAGCCTGCACCATTCCCAGGATGTTTGACTAAAAATATAGACATTGTTCTTCTGGATGGCATCAGTAGCATCAGTTTTAGGGCAGAGGAAAATGAAAGAGCAGAATGATGGTGTGTTGCCACCTCCTACATTTTCTATGAGCCATTCATGAACTGAGCAGCAGTTTATAAGATTGTCAAAAGCCTCTCATTTTTGGTGTAAATTATTAGGATTAAAGTAATCATGAAATGTCTGACACGGTCAGGTAGGAGGGCTGAGGTAGTCAAGCACATGAGAAAAATCCGATTTCTCTCCCTCTTCAAGTATCTGTTAACTTCAGCCTGAAAATATGGGACGTTTGTTTCTCATAGGAGTTTATCAGACGACAGAAACTGGAAGCATAATCCAATGGCAATCTGAATGCAATCAGGCATGAAAGACTACCACATGCATTTCCAAGCAATGGGAAGTCCTTCCGAATGCAATCGTGGGGTTTCACGCTATTACGTGAGAAACTATCACATGCAGTTTCAGGCAATTTTGGGCAATGGGAAGTCATTCTGAATGTGATGCAGCGTCAATACGCAATCACTTAAATTAGCTGAACTAATGAATTCACTCATTTCCGAACTGGCTCTACTTTCATTTCTTTCGAAATTGAGAGAAATTCCTCCCGTGTGATAAACTCCATAATACAGTTGCCAAGCTAGTCAGTCTCAAATGCTGGGGTGAAACCTATCAGTGGTTGTGAAAGCCTTTTGAGTTTGGAATTAGGCTGTCACCAAGAGGTTGTTGAATGAATCCCAACTAGAGTTGGCCCTCCTCTTAATCGGAGTGAGGCAGCTACCTCAGGCAGCAAATTTGGGGAGTCATGAAAGTTCAGCAAATTATTAACAATTTAATTTATTGTTATTGTGTTCTCACTGTCAGGAAGAGGGAGAGGTGCTTGTGGGATATTCTGCTTCATGTGCCAAAACAACTTGGCTGAGTTTTTCGACTTGGAAAAGTTGATTTTTGGAACCACAACTCACAGAATCCCCCGGCCAACTTATCCAGGAGCTGTGCCTGTCTGTTCCTTATACTGGGAATAATGTCTGCACTATGTAGCCTAATATCCAAGGAAAAGCAGTAAGAATTCAGTCAGCAATGGGGAGGGGGGTGTACGTACAAAAAGAAAATCACACCATTTGTATTCTGCATTTATTTTATGTATTCAGTGTTCTTCAGAAAGGATACATTTGCTCTGTCAACACACTACAGATAAGAATAACCAGACTAAACTGTATGCAGCCCACAGCCTGACCTCAGAGTTAAGAAAAATAACTTTTTGGACTACTTATCCCTTCATCTCCCAGTCAGCATGAGAAGCTGGGTGGCTGGGGTGTCATTTGCTGTTTCACTTCAGGCACCGTAATGTCTTAGACCACCCCTGGTGATCCCAAATGTACATTTACCAGTTGCGTCCTTTCCGATGATGGATAAATGAACTGTTTCACATGGAGTACCAACTCGGAAAGTGAAGCAGGAAGTATCTCAAAGGAATGGTATTTCTTGGTGTATAAGTAGGATTGCCATATCTCAGGGTGTAGTCCTCCTGAGTCCTCTGTTTTCATGGGTCATCTCCAGGTGGAAGATGGAGGTGCAATTTCTACAGTTCTGTTGAGGCCATCTCAAACCAAGAAGAAAGGACTATATACAAATCTACAGCTCAGTTGGTACAGCAACAGCTTGTTATTATTTGCAAGCCTTATTTGATTGCTGCTGCAACTTGCAAAGACTCTTCAGGATGCAAATGGAGCTAAATAAATGGCTCCAAAGGAGTGGCTTGCTGCAGCAACTGCATGCTGCGGCCCTGATCCAGTGATTTGCTAGATCCAAAAGAAGCAGCAGAAAAGCTGGCAAAAAGCTGCCCTTGCTGCTGTGGTGGTGGTTCCCCCCATTTCTTTGGTGCAGCATGTCTAAATGCTGTGCTGCAGAAACATTGTGATGCCACCCAACATCTAGTTAGTCAAGTGGTGTAACATTGGGTCAGTCAAGTGGCTGGCATCAGGGTGGAGTCAGGGTGGGTGGTCGGTGGTCGCCACACCCCCACTCCACCCTGACGCTGGCATTCCTTGCCATTCTGTATAGCCTGTGTGTATTTATTTAGGGCCTCATTACATGGGAAAAGAAACCCAAAGCAGAGTGGGAGAGTAGCGGCTTTCTCCATTGGTCTCTGCTCGCGATAGTAGCGCTTCCATTTTCCTTCTTGAGGGAGGCGGTAATAAAAGTATGCCTTTTGCCAAATGTCTTTTTCCAGCATGACAAAAAGTATGCTTTTACAACTGTCTTCTTCGGGAAGAGAATGGAAGTGCTACAGTGGTAATCAAAGTAGCATGGAGAAAGCTGCTACACTCCCACTTTTCCAATGCGATAAAGTTAGCTTCCTCCTTCCCTGCCAGTTGTTGTGTGGTGCCAGGGCTCTCTATTCCTTCTTCTTTGTACCCACATTCTGGGCTGGAATCAAGCAAGCTAGATTAAATGTTCCTTATCCCATCTCCCATGGATGAGAAAGAATAATCCCATTGTTTCAGTTTAATTTGGGAACAGCCTCTTTAGCTAAGCTTACTGTCTCAGTTTCAAAACAAGAACATACGTTCACTCTCTCTCTCTCTCTCTCTCTGTGTGTGTTTGAATGACAAGCTGAGAGCCACTGTGCATAATACTTAATGACATCAGCATGGGCTGTCCCTGGGTTTGGCCCCCAAAATCTCAGGCTCTGGGTGGATATTGACTGGCAACACTTTGTGTATAGGGAATTGGCATGCAGATGGCTAGTTTTAGCACTATTGTTGCTGAGTTCCTTATGCTGATTCACTAACCACTTTGGACTAATACTCCATACAGTGACCACCATCACTACATTGCCATGTAGCATGACCATGTCAATTATTCTGAACTGACATGCTTGACACTGACAGGTAGTTCAATCTAGAAGCAGTCAACATCTGTACCACCATGTCACTGTTGCATTTAATTCATGTAGGGGGGATTTTGCTATGAATACTGACTGGAAGGAAAGATGTAAACCTCCCACACAAAGATTCAATGATCTAGATCCAGGCCACACACACACACCAGACCCCCCTCGCAAAAAAAGCAAACCTGAGTTTAAATGGTGTGTAGTTTAGCCCCCAGGCTGTTTAGAGATGGCAGTTTTTCAGAGATGCAGAGCACTACTGTACAGCAATACATGGTGTGCTTCTCAAGTCATTTGCTTTACTTTTCAAGTCATTAAAATCTTAAGGAACATAGCCATCCATTTTGTGCTCTCTGAATCTGTTCTTGGCTTTGTTTGTGGCCTAATAGAGTAAAAGAAGCATTCTGTTCTGGAATTGTTCTTATCTGTGCTTGTTATTCTGAGGGTCAACTGAAAAGCAAAATCTGTATTCCAGTTCTGTTTCTCATTAGCTTTGACACAAAACTGAGCCTCTCATATATTTAAATAAACAACAGAGGGTTGTTTTCCAGATACATTTCTGAGCTGGTAAAGACTGAATAGGCTGACTTTATGTCTTCTGTGTCATCTGGGAAAATGTGCGATAAGGCTCATGCAAAAACTGCAAATTGACCACACAGGAGAACACTTTACAACTGAAAGTTGACCACACTACAGAGAACACTTTAAACATCTCCGTCTGTTGACGGGATATGTTATTTTAGGAGAGAAATGGTCTGCTTGATGCAAACATCTTTGCATGTGATAGCAAACAGTGAAGAATTGGGACTAGAATTATCCCAGAAATCAATGTTGAGACCCACAAAATACATTAGCCTGCCCACAGGATGCTGCCAAAAAAGGATGTCCTTGACAAATTCTCTATGTCCTACATTACAACCTCTTAAGAACTTTTTACTACAGTATTTTGAGTTGTGCCATCCTATAGGGAGAGTTACCTTCTTCATTCTCACTGGCACTAGTAGAGAGGTGTGGAAATGGTGGTCATGTAAAATAATCCACTTGTGGTTCACATTCATGCATGAATCGATTCAAAATGGACCCTCTCCAGCCAGCTGAAGGGAAAATTTAAATTAATTCCAATCTGCATCTGGTTCACACTTGCACAGAATCAATTTATCAAAAAAGACACAGAAAACATCAGCCTCAAAAAGACACAGATTAAATGGGTCTAATGCATGCCCCCCCCCTTTTTGGAATCACTTCAGCAATTCAGTTTAAGTGGGAACCAGGGTCATTTGAACCGGTTCAAACCAATTTGCTATCCAGTTTAAAAGGTAGTGGGAATCAGGCTGTGTTTGTTGTCGTATTGTGCTTTTAATTGTTTGATTATTTTCTTAGATTAAAAATTGTCTTAGAGGGTTTATTATTGTTGCATGCCTTCAGGTCATTTCTGACTTACAGTGACTCTAAGGCAAATTTATCATGGTTTTTTTTGGGGGGGGGGCAAGATTTTTTCAGAAGAGCCTTGCCATTGCCTTCCTCCAAGGCCAAGAGAGTATGACTTGCCTGAGGTCACCCAGTATGTTTCCATAGAGAAACGAGGATTCAAACCCTGGACTCCTGGGTCCAAGTCCAACACGTAAACCACTGCATCACACTGGCTCTCTTACATAAATCTTACAAACAAAATAAATATGGGTATCATATTTGTATAATCATTGGTTGATTTAACTGAACACCTGAGAAGGCCCTGTTACAGTAAGGGTCCCATTACTGTCCCATGAAGGGTCCTCTGCATGTGCCCCCATTGATACCTGATACCTGATACCTGAATATTCTAACTTCCAATAGGAATAGCTTAACTGTTTAGCCACAATATCTGAATGAGTGTGTATCCAGCTACTACTCGCTTGTTTCCCCCACTGCAAATTGGACTAACGTATATGCAGTTTGACATTGCTTTAACTGCCATGGCTCCATCCTATGGATTTCTGGGATTTGTAGTTTGCTGTGGCACTAGAGCTCTTTGACAAAGAAGGCTAAATATCCCACAAAACTACAACCCCCCATAATTCCATAGTATTGAGCCATGTCAGTTAAAGAGGTGTCAAAATACATTATTTTTGCAATGCAGATTAGATCTAAAAACACAAATCCGGGACTCTTTCTCTTGAATTGTTAGAAGCTGGTGGAAACGAGCCAGAGACACAACCCATATTCAGATGGTAGGATGAATAATTTTTGTTGTAAGCATTCTTGCAAGCAGCACCATGCTCTTTGTCCTAGATGAGCCAGTGTTCCTAGTGACCCCTGGCTGGTTGTCCTATGTGACTTGTAAGTTGTTTTTTTAAAGTTCCATCTTTGTATTCCACCTCCAATAGTACTGTCAACTAATTCTAATTCACCTGGCCTTCCCTACTTTCTGGAAGTAAAACACTTACAAAAAAAAAAAAAAGAATGAAAAAGAAAAACACTTCCAGGATAAGAACATTTAGAAAATGCTTCTGAAAAAACAAAACAAAAACCTGAACCTAGTTTAATACCGGGTGTGTTTCAGAATGAACACTACAGCAGAAACCAGACTCCAGGCTGAACTGGCGGCTGTCTCTCCATTGAAGACTTATGTTAAAATAGCTATTTTATTTCCAGCATGACTGATGAAACGAGATCCTGATCCTGCACTTGCGGGGTTGGGCATGTGGCCAGAAGCCCATACAGCACACACAATCCATACAAAAAAAAAAAAAAAAAAGATACTGCAAATAGGATGTGTCACAGATCCTTTGCTCTGCAGGGAGAGGAATGTAGATCTCCCTGCCTTATAAAGGAGGGGCAAGATTAACTGGACCCAAATTGCAAACTGCAGATGAGTAAACATCCACAAGAGCTGCTCCAGGCCTCTACAACTTGTGATCTGCCAAGCCAAATGCCAGCTACCAAGCCTACCTCTTGCCTGCCAAGTACCTGTTAACCACCCTGGTTTTACAGCAGAATACGGGCAAGTTACTTTTGGCAGGAGTTTCTGAGACTTGTACTCCAGAAGTGTAATGTTTCCAAGTTTTAAAGTCTCAGAGAAGAAAGAATTTGAAAGTCACAGGCAGGCAACAACATGTTGTTGTTAACTGCTCTCGAGTTGACCCCAGCTGATGGTGATCTTATGGATGAGACATCTCCAAGCCATTCTGTCCTCCACTGCTCTGCTTAGGTCCTGTAATTTCACACCCGTGACCTCCCTGATTGAGTCTGTCCATCTGGCATGAGGTCTCCCTCCCTTCCTACTGCCTTCTACATTTCCTAGCATTATTGTCTTTTCTAATGAGCCTTGCCTCATCATGATGCAGCCATAGTATGACAGCCTCAATTTAATCATTTTAGCTTTCAGGGAGATTTCAGTCCTGATCAGTTCAAGGATTCATTTGTTTGTCTTTTTGGCTTTTCAAATTATCCTCAACACTCTTCTCCAGCACCACATCTCAAATCAGTTTTCTTCTTATCTCCTTTCTTCACAGTCCAGCTCTCACATCCGTACATGGTGATGGGGAATGCAAAAGCTTGGGCAATTCTAACTTTAGTGCTAATTTGTATATGTTTATACTCTTTAGGATCTTGTCTAGTTCTTTCATAGCTGCCCTCCTAGTCTTTTTCTGACTGCAATCTCTTTTTTGATCAATGTTTGGTCTATGGTATGGGAACTCTTTTAACAATTTCAATTTCCTCATTGTCTAGATTGAATTTATTTACTTCCTCCATGGACATTATTTTTCCTTTCTTTATCTTCACTATTAAGCCTACCATTGCACTTTCTCACTTGACTTTCCTTAGTAATTGTTGCACGTCTATGATGCATACTGCTAGTAATAGGGTGTCACCTGCATATCTTAAATGGTTGGTGTTCCCTCCTCCTATCTTCACTCCTCCTCCTGAATCCAAACAAGCTCTTATATTTTCCGCATACAAGTTGAACAAATAGGGTTATAGAGTGCATCATACCCTCTGGTATTTCCCAGATGAAAACTGAGATATTTGGCTTTGCAATATCACAGTGCCAAACGGTATGGCAAAGGCAACAAGATCTGAGATGTCACAAAAAAACCCAGCAAATTATTACTTCATAGAATCACAGTATTATAGAATTGGAAGAGATCCCAACTGTTGTCTAGTCTAACACCCTGCCATGCATGAATGCACAATCAAAACACTCCCAACAGATGGCTATCCAGCCTCTGTTTAAAAACTCCAAAGAACAAGACTCCACCACATTCTAAGGCAGCATATTCCACTGTTGAACAGCTCTTCCTGTCAGGAGGTTCTTCCTAATTCCAGTTGCCCCTTGGAACTCGTGGGGGATCTGTTCCGGACCACACCCCGCGGGTTTCAAATATTGCACATATTCAAGCCCCATAGGCTTGAATGGGGCACATGCATGCAGGGTGTGCGCCATGGGCAAATGCCCCATTGCCATTAATGGCAGTAGTCCCTCCACGGACTTGGAGGGGCGACTATATCTGGATTATCACTTGCAATGTAGATTTTTCCCCGTCAGCAAGAGGAATGTGTGGGATTAATTATGTAGATTAGTTTTAAGGAAGGGGTTAAGGGTTTATGTAATTTTATTTTGTATCTAATTATGTATTTTTGTGTATTTTACTGTTGTAACCCACCTCGATGCTATGGGAGAGGCAAGATAAAAATAAAACAATAACAACAACTTCTTCTTCTTCTTCTTCTTCTTCTTCTTCTTCTTCTTCTTCTTCGTCCAGTTACCAAAATAATGTGACTGGGTATGCACCAAATGTAACCATCATCCTTCACAACAGAGAGAGCCTGGAGGTTGCAGCAGCTGGAACACACAGGGCTTTGGGAAATCTAGGTTCATCAGTTTTAACAACAACAACAACAACAACAACAATTTATTTATATTCTGCCTTTTCCATAGAGAATCAAAGTGGATTACAACAGAAGTATAACAATAAAATATCATAAGGATAAAATTCACAATAAACAGGGAGAGGACAAGACAGACTGTGTACTCTGCCCTGAGCTTCTTGAAGAAAGCTGGGAAATCTAATAAAGACATAAATCCCTGATTCATTGTCAAGCTGCTTCACTAGGTGGCTTTGGGCTGTCTCTATATCTAAGACAGGGAAGTTGTGAGAGTCAAATACAGCTCCGGTCTTGCAGAAAATGATTTCAGACAATGAATTGGGGAAATGTTATACCAGTGTTTAACTAGCCATGTCTGTTTTGTTCTGGGACAATATCAATATGTTGATTAGCCCAAGTTGTATTAGTGCAGTTAATTAGCTGAGGCATACCAGACTCTGGATGCTCTTAAATACTTTGTACTTTGACTCAGGGAAAGAATCACCATTTGCTGCTCTACCTCAATGTATTGAATCGACTGTGATCCAAAGTGTCAGTTGTCAACAATATACTTTGGCTGTTGGACTTCATTCCATTCAGCTAGTTGGTTGACGTGAAAGCTTGAGATACACTATGTAGAACTCATATGCATGGGTATTTCTAATGAAGAATGCAATTCTGGTGGCATTCCACGAATACAACTAATTTCCAGAGCAGGGATGGCCTTCTAGATATTGTTTGACTGCAGGTCCCAGCAGTCCCAGCAAGCATAACCAATAGTGAAGAATGCTGATAGCTGTAACCGAACAACATCTGGAGGGCCACATGATTCCCTCTCCTATCCTACAAGATAATGGGAGCTTGGGACATTATGTGTAGGGGATCATTGAGTTATTCTGAGAGGGAAGGTTTATTTGTGACATGACAGTTTCCATGGGCAAAGAAGAAAGTATTACATTAGGAAAAGAGGAAATCAAACAAGAAACAGCCTCCAAGACTGGAGTAGAGAATAAAGCCAAGTTCATAGTTAGTTCTAAAAACCTCTGTTTGTTCATACCTAGTAAGTTTATCTTACTTTCTGTATACTGTTCATTCTTCACTGATAAATTTGCTATTTGCTGTAGCCATTCTGGAATCACTGGAGTGTCTGGCCATTATCATTCCATAAGCCCCAATCTCTTAGCAACCAGGGCAGTTTGAGCTACAAAAACCTTGTTCAAGGCCCCATAAAACTGGTCTGTAATTGAAGACTGAATGCTGAATGCTGAAGGTGCAACTGATTATTGTATATTTATCCTTTAAGAGGCCAGGCCAGAAGGCATCAGTGCTAGAAGCAAGCCTTGTGAGAGGAATAGAGTGGGGTGCTTCCCTTAGGGGCAGAAGCTAGGAGCTTCTCCTTTTGGAAGCAAGTAAAAACATTCTTGTAATGTCAAGCTTTTTCAAACTGTTGAGGGTTGGGCTTTTAAATGCTGTGCAAGTCATATTTCAAGATTTGTATAGAGTTTTTAATACGTTTTAATTTTTAATGTGTAATGTTTTTAAATCCATCTTTGGAGGTTTTTAAACAGAGGCTGGATAGCCATTTGTCAAGAGTTCTTTGATTGTGTGGAGGTTGGACTGGATGACCCTTGGGTTCTAGTCCAACTCAATTATTCTATAATTCTATTATTCTGTGCATGCATATTGTCTGAGGTTGGCAAGAATGGGGTTGCTAGATTGCTTATTGATCAAATCACGGTGCTTTCCATGGGCATGATCACGGTTTTGAACCCATAAATAAATGGCTATGTTGCTGCTTTTCATCTTGCTCATTTAGATGACATGTCAAACCAGAGCCTGAATATTTTTTAAAGACCATGTTAAAAATATTCTGTTGTTGCTGGGCAACTGTAGCAAATGAATATTAAACTGTGCAACTGAGCTGAATGTGATCATAAAACGGGGAAGCCATGTGCTTTTCTGTAGAGTCTTACACTGCAAAGCAGGATATTCAATCTCATCGCCTTAAGGGTTGTTGTTGGAAAGCAGGCATCACACACAAACATGGATATTTCATGAGAATTTCTGTAGGATAATCCCATAAATATCAGCAGGGACTTCCAGGCAGTGCCATCACTAGGGGAAGGGGGGTGCAGCCTGCAGCAGGTGACACCCCAGAAGATGGATGACACCCGGTCAGGCCCTTGTCCTGCTGTGCCCCTTCCAGCTTCGCTGTAGCGGTGGGGGCCTCCTTATAAGAAGACTTCCACCAGCCTGGTGAAGGAGAGAACTGAGCATGCCCTTTGGGTTGCCATCACTGCACCAGGTAACACCAGGGTTGGGGGTGCCACTGCTTCCAGGCGCCCTCAGGACATTACTGCAGATTACATCTTTGCACAGGAAAATAAGTGGATGGATCCCTACTCATTCCCCTGTTCTCTGACAACATAGACAGGGCCACGTTGGGCATACTGTGCTGTTTACAAGGTGGGTTGGTGGCCATTGTGTGGTTGAAACAGAATTTCAAACTCCACAACAACCAAAAGAGTGAGTTGCAGCAGAGTAAGTCACTAACAGGATGCCAGCTCTCCCTTAGTCCTTAGAAAGACATCAGAGAGCTTTGTCTTTGTCTAATCTATCACCTTCATGATAAGCAGCAAGGACTCCAAGTCCATCTGCAAGCCAGTGGTGTCATTTATTTCAGGAGTTTATCTCTAGTGCTGAAGTTTATGGCTTGGGTCAAGGGTTGCCCTTTTATAAACAGAAAGTCTGAATCCAACTGGTAGTCCTAACCAGAACAATCACCTAAGAGTTCACAGTATGCAGCAATTGACTCAGTGTGTCTATTCTGTGTGTGGCTACCTAGACAATTATTGTTCTGTGAAACTTCTGCATTAGTAAGGGAAGACAATTTCACCTCATTCCCTTTTCCCCTAGCAACCTTTGTTATTATTTATTTACTATTTTCTAAAAATTAAAACACCAAAAACTATATTAAACAATTAATACTTTTTAAAGAGCAGTTTAAGAACAGTTAAAACAAAACTGCTCATATGTGCATGGTCTCCATATGTGCATAGGCCTCATATGTGCATAGGCCCTCACTAAGATTACATACAGAGATTGGTCCTTCCCCAAAATGGTAAGGCAGATTGGACCACCAAGATTTCTATGTATTCTATGTATTTTACCCACACACCTAGACTCTCCAACTACATGAAAATGAATTCGTTATGGATGCTGTGTCACTTAAAATTTGGATTTTTAGGAGGAGGGCACTGTACCACACTGTACCACATCTGATCTTGGAAACTAATCAGGGTCAGCCCTGGTTAGTATTTGAATGGGAGACTGCCAACAAATACCAGGTGCTGTAGGCTATATTTCAGAGGAAGGAACAGGCAAAAATACCTCCCTGGGCAACCCTTGCCTCGGAAAACCCTATGAAGTTCATGGGGTTGCCATAAGTCGACAGGCGACTTGAAGGCACATGCATATACACACTGCATACCAGATATCTGTCTTTGTATGCAGAATTCCAGCCTACAAATCCCATGGCCTATTTAGCAACTCTTATAGATTCTGGGAAGGGTAAGTGGGAAAAGGATAAAAGAATGAAATTAGTATAGCATGGAGAGGGAAACAGTGAGGAATAAGTTAATTCCTCCATTTGTGCATATTGTTCTGCTGAGCATGATTAGAATTCATACCAAAGAAACCTAAACTGTGTGCAAATAAAATTTAACTCTGTAATGCTATACATGACACAAGTTGGGTGATTTGTAGTTTCTGCTTATCTCTCACAATGAATTCTGCTTCTAGTAACCAAGGAAAAATTCAGGAAGTATTTACATGTCTTGCCTTTTGTCACCCAGAAATCTTAAAGACATCACTATTGGCTGCACAGTGTCCATCTCAGCTTTGCCCAGGTCAGGGCTAGAAACTTACTTTTGAAAAATAAAAGCAGAGATTTTTCACAATTTTGGTTTTTATACTTCTGCCAACCTTTGCACTTTTTCTGTACTTTCGTAGAATCAAAGTATGTATATCCAACATCATGTCTTCTCTTATGCAGCGGATACTTTTATTGAAGGATATAAAATGTGGGAATCACAGCCAGCTCATTTTGGATCCAACTCAAAACTCCAATTTTGTTTACTAAAATACTGTAATTCACATTCTGTAGTTTACACATCCCTATGATGTGTTATTACTAACTTTTATGAGTATGTGCGTGTGTGTGTCTGGCTGCTGAGCAATTTATGTGAGATACAGTACATATTTGGGGAACTATCCTCAGCTTTGCATTCCACTGTAAGCTGAGTCACTACAAGGCACCAAACCTGTTTCACAGCCTGGAAAGAATATTTGCAATCAGCTATGTAAAATTATTATCATTATTATTATTATTTTCCCGCCTCTCCCAGTTGGGTCGAGGCGGGATTACAACCCAACCATACACGATATACAGGTACAAATCACAACAATAAAAAATGACAATAAAACAGTACCTCTCGCCATGGTACTACCAACCCTACCACGGTGGAACTGCATACTCCTGTTAGGCAAGAAGTCATGCTGTTAGCAGTCCGGCTGGTAGGGTCTTTCATATCAGACAGGCTTTGCTGAGGAGACAGACTAAATGTGCCAAACAACTGCTGGGCAAGAGCAGTAGTGGAGGATGTCATTAGCAAAGGATCTCTTGGAATAAATAGCAGTGGCACCATAGCTAACACTTGTTTTTATGGCACAGATAGAGACAGAGTACTTCCCTTTGAATGCCCTTTACCATGAAAGCACTGTGATGAGTCAATTCAAAATGAACGAAGAGATAGTGCTACATGATGACACTCTCAGGTTGGAAGTCACTCAGCAAGCTATTGGGGTACAGCAGAGGACATCTACAAGCAGCACTTTTGGCTAATGATGCAACTGGACTCAAGCCAAAAGGACGTTCAGCTGCTGACATGCTCAGAGATTAAAGGAAAGTGTGAAGCTGTACAACACATATAATAGGAACATGGAATGTGAGAAGCATGAATCACGGGAAGTGAGACTTAGCAAAACAAATAATGAAATATATAAACATACTAATAACTTGGGATGAGTGAGCTAAAGTGGCCAGGAATGGGAGTCTGATAATTGTACAGTGTTTTACTCGGGAAATGAAAATCTAAGAAGAAATGGGGTGGCATGAATAGTGAAGAGAGATGTAGCAAAAACAGATTGACAGATCCTGAAGTGTAAAGATATATCATTGAAGACTAAAGTTAAGATCATCCATTCCTTGTATTTTCAGTTTCAATATAGGGATGTGAAAGTTGGACAGTGAAGAAAGCTGACAGGAAGAAAATCAGCTCATTTGAAATGTGGTGCTGGAGAAGAGTGCTGAGGATACTGTGAAAAGCCAAAAAAGTCAAACAAATGAGACCTTGAACTGATGAGGCCTGAAATCGCCCTGGAAGCCAAGATAATCAAATTGATGTTGTCATACTATGGCTGCATCATGAGAAGGGTATCTATAAAATAAATGTTTATTTGGGGAAAATCATCCCTGAACTCTCCCTAGAAGTAAAGATGAGTAAACTGTGACTTTCATACTTTGGACATATCATGAGAAGGCAGAACTCACTAGAAGTATGAAAAGAGGAAAACCACATTACTGATGACGAGACTCAATTAAAGAAGCCATGGGACTGAATCTGCAAGACCCAAGCAGGACTTTTGATAGCAGGGTGACATAAGTTGTTGTTGTTTGTTGTTGATTTGTATAGGGCGATAAATTTGCATGGCCCTTTACAGAAACAGTCAGTTCAAAACATTAAATCTTGCCAGAGGAGTAAATTCTAAGGATAAAATATAAACTATGGAACAAATTACTATGCCAGTAAAATACAATACTATAGAAGCAATTGACACATAACCAAATATAAAATTATAAAACAATGTTAATGCAAAATGTAATGTAAGTCAAAGTGGACATGACAGCAGTTAAAAACAATGCAATATTATGGCATGGTGGTGGTGATAAAAACACATGCAATGCAGAAATCATGACATTCTGAATACTTATGTGTTGTCTACAAGACTTTGATTGAGATGAAGCAGTAAGTCTTGGTCAGGATGGCACAGGATCAAAGAATATATTTTTGCAAAAGAACTAAAACATTAAATCATGACACACAATGGAAGTTTGAAAAAGAATGTCTAAAAGCTGGGTGTGCAGTTTATTTTATTCTGCCTTAGGTTTATCAGCATACCAGTACCACTGGCCCATTTTGGAACTCTAAAAGTGGTCAAGTGGAGACGTTATATTTATTGCAGAAATGTTGTTTGGCATCCTGTTTGGAATTTATGACACCATAAACCCAATTTAAGATTACCAGTTTAGAATTGTAGCATTATGTAATGGTCATATTCCCAGAAGGGGAGCTGCATTCATTGTGATCACTACACAAGTGGTGCAAAAATTGCGGCCATTTCACTGTGGAGCGAAGTGCACTGGCATGGCACGGCACAGTATGGCACTTTGCATGGGAGGATGTCATTGTGCAATGACACAACCAGGAATTGGGTGCTAGAAATTTGCGCCAGCCCCATTTTTGGGCCCACATCTGCTTCTGCCATGGCCTGCTACTAGCTGGACCTGGGCAATGGGGGAAACATGGTATTGGCACTCTGCTACTTTATGTTATGCCCTTTTGTGTAAAGGGAGTTCCCGTTGCGCAACAGGCCACTTTGTGTGGCACTCCATTGCACATTATTGCAATTCGGTAACTTAGTTTCATCGCATGACAAAGGCTGAGAAGTTATACATCATAGCCCAAAATAGGGGATATAAACTATAATTTCTACTTTTTACTACAGATGTGTGTGCATGCACACACATATATGTGCTGTGTTTTGACAATAATGATTTGCCTATTGCTGCACTAGAAAAACTTCACCCATTCCCAAAAGCAGGAAAACGCAATAGGGAAAAAGGAAAACAACATATATAGTCTTCTTGCCACACAAAAATAGATTTGTTCAGCTTTATAATGCCACAAAATCTGTTGGCTTTACTATAATAGACTAACATAGAGAGGTTCAAAATCAAGCTGTTCATGCTCATGGCTGGAACAGTAGAGTGAGAGCCTATTTTCCAGTAAACCTATACAAATCCTTTCCATTTTCCTCATGTTCTACTTGGGCCAAATCTGCAATACAAAAAAGCATGCAGGAATACCTTTGTGAGGCTGAATATGGGTACTGGTTCCCATCTCCTGAAACACACCAAAGTTCCACAAAACAGAAGAAGCAAACTCCATAAGGAACTGGCCTATGTACCCCTGCAATAAAAAAACAGCACACATCTCCATAACTAAGGCTGTGTCTACACAGGAGAAAAACAATGTACTCACCTTGAACCTGGTACGATCAGATGACACTTCTTTTAGCCTTTAATCTGGTTTAGGAAAATTCACCAGTTACTCCAGAGCTTCCAGGAAACTCCAGTGTGACTTAGTGTTTTTGAAGCTTAGTGTTTTTGAAGTGGGACCCCACTGGTCACTTCTCTCCAGAATGAAAAGGAGCCATTGTTGAGCACACTTTGAGTTCAGCCAGTCAACCAGTTACAAATCCATGTAACAGTTACCTTGTCTAGCCCACATTTTACAAGCTTGTTTGCAAGAATGTCATGGGGAACCTTGTCAAAGGCCTTACTGAAATCAAAATATACTATATCCACAGCATTCCCCTCATCTACCAAACTGGTAATTTTATCAAAAAAAAGAGATCAGATTTGTCTGGCAAGACCTGTTTCTCTGAAACCCATGTTGGCTTTTCATTGGCCTCTAAATGTTCACAGACTCTCTGTTTAATGATCTGCTCTAGAATCTTTCCTGGAATTGATGTCAGACTAACTGGACGATAATTGTTGGGATCCTCTTTTTTCCCCTTTTTGAAGATGGGGACAACATTTGCCCTCCTCCAGTCTGCTGGGACTTCTCCTGTTCTCCAGGAGTTCTCAAAGATTATTGCCAATGGCTCCGATATTACATTTGCCAGTTCTTTTAATACCCTTGGATGTAGTTCATCTGGTCCTGGAGACTTATATTCATTTAGGTTAACCAAGTATTCTTGTACTATCTCTTTACTTATTCTGTGTTGAAATTCCCCTATTCTGTCTTCTTCCCTATTATCCTTAGGATGAGCACCCTTTGCCTTTCCTGAGAAGACTGAAGCAAAGAAGGTATTGAGTAATTCTGCCTTTTCTCTGTCCCCTATTAGCATTTTACCATCTTCTGCACGCAGTGGCCCTACTGTTTTCTTCTTCTTCCTTTTGCTTTGGACATACCCAAAAAAGCCCTTTTTATTGTTCTTAACCTCTCTAGCCAGCCTGAGTTCATTCTGCGCTTTAGCTTTTCTGACTTTACCCCTACATGTGCTGGCTATTTGTTTGAATTCCTCTTTCGTGATTTCCCCATTTTTCCATTTCTTATACATGTTCTGTTTAAGGCTTATCTCATTTGAAAGTTCCTTAGTCATCCATCCTGGCTTCTTGAGACATCTTCCATTTTTCTTCCTCATTGGAACTGTTTGAAATTGTGCAGTATCTCCCTTTTGAGAAACTCCCATCCATCTTGAACTCCCTTCTCTTTTAGTTTTCCTGACCATGGGATCCCTCCCAGTATTTCTCTAAGTTTATTGAAATCAGCTCTCCTAAAGTCTAGAGTGCGTGTCTGACTATGCCTAGCTTCTCCCTTCCACTGTATTACAAACTCCAGGAGAACATGGTCACTTCCACCTAAGGATCCAACCACTTGCACCCCATCAACTAGGTCTTCCCTGTTGGTTAGGATCAAATCTAAAATGGCTGATCCCCTTGTTGCCTCTTCCACTTTTTGGACGATGAAATTGTCTTCCAGGCAAGTGAGGAATTTGCTAGACCTTGAGGATTAGGCTGAGTTTGACTTCCAGCAAATATCCGGATAGTTGAAGTCCCCGGATATTTGCTGGAAGTCAAACTGGTCCCACAGGGTTCTGTACTTGGCCCAGTGCTATTCAATATCTTTATTAATGACTTGGATGACAGAATTGGGGGCATACTTATCAAATTTGCAGATGACACTAAACTAGGAGGAGTAGCCAATACTCCAGAAGACAGGGTCAAAATTCAAAATGACCTGAATAGACTAGAAAGCTGGGCCAGTGCAAACAAAATGAAATTCAATGGGGAGAAATGTAAGGTACTGCACTTAGGACGCAAAAATGAAATGCACAGATATAGGATGGGGGACATCTGGCTGAATGAAACTACATGTGAAAGGGATCTAGGAGTCCAAGTAGACCATAAGTTGAACATGAGTCAACAGTGCGATGCAGCAGCTAAAAAAGCCAGTGCTATTTTAGGCTGCATCAATAGAAGTATAGCGTCTAGATCAAGGGAAGTAATAGTGCCACTCTATTCTGCTTTGGTCAGGCCCCACCTGGAATACTGTGTCCAGTTCTGGGCACCACAATTCAAAAAAGATGTGGAGAAACTGGAGTGTGTCCAAAGGAGGGCAGCTAAGATGGTGAAGGGTCTGGAAACCATGCCCTATGAGGAACGCCTCAGGGAACTGGGGATGTTTAGCCTGGAGAAGAGAAGGTTAAGAAGTGATATGATAGCCCTGTTTAAATATTTTAAGGGATGTCACATTGAAGAGGGGAGCAAGCTTGTTTTCTGCTGCTGCAGAGACTAGAACGTGGAACAATGGATGCAAACTACAGGAAAAGAGATTCAACCTCAACATTAGGAGGAACTTGCTGACAGTAAGGGCTGTTTGACAGTGGAACACGCTCCCTCGGAGTGTGGTGGAGTCTACTTCCTTGGAGGTCTTTAAGCAAAGGCTGGATGGTCATCTGTTGGGCATGCTTTGATTGGGAGTTCCTGCATGGCAGGGGGTTGGACTGGATGGCCCTTGTGGTCTCTTTCAACTCTATAATTCTATGATTCTATGACAACTTGATTGTGTTGGATTTGGAGTGATTCAGTTGTCCACACATCACAAACACTGGCTGGGACAGATTGGTGCTGGCAGGTGGTGTGTTTCCTGCCTCCCTCTCTGATCAGGTCTGAAAAACCTCTCCAGGGCTTCCCCAAGGTCCTTCTAACTCATCCCCATTGATCAGATAGCTTGAAGACCCATTCAGACCTCAACAGAATGACATCTCCAGCAAGGATCTGCCAGGGAGCTACTTGGCTAATGAGGCAGCAGTGATCCCAGGGTGGACAGGGCACTGGCGCTGCTGTATTGCTGGCCGATCTGGCTGTCTAGATAGCAAGGTGGCTTCACATCACGTTCACCCTGGTATGCATGTCACTCAGGTAGTAAACCGGGGGGGGGGGGAGTTCCAGAGCAGAATAATCCAGGTCTGGAATAACCCAGATTATTTCAGATGGGGTAGATATGCCCTGAGTGAGTAGTAGTAATACTCTTGAATCAAAATTGTATTTCTATTGAATTTCTTTGGGCAGATTGCGTGACACTCTTGAAGGTTGAGGGGTATACCTACCAAACTTTGCTTTGAGCTATCACTAATCATAATGCACAATTCCAGGAGAGTGATCATAGCAACTTTGACCCCTTTGTTGGGTTTTATGGTGAGAGGGTAGGCTGATCATACGTACTGTTTTAAACAGGACAGTACCACCACCACCACCACCCCCCATATTTCCGGACCATCCTGTCTTTTTAATGTAAAGGTCAATTTTGTCCTGTTTTCAAGAAAAAGGCCCTGTTATGTTGCAAAAATGTTTTGAAGATCCCTGTTTGAAATTGTGGTTGTAAAAAATGTGTCATGGAGTGTGAGAAGTTTTATGATAAATTATTGAAAGCATCTTTTTCCGATGTCTCATCGGAGAAATATTCATGGTACCATCACGGTGAAATACACTCCCTCCTCTTTGTCTCTCTAATTTTTTCTATGAGTTCTGTCACTGAAGAATAATTGTTAGCTTAATATGTTCATGTAATAAGACTCTTGTTATTGTCCTACTTTTTATGAACATGTCCTGTTTTTTCCATTCCACTGTCCCGTTTTTTTCTCCAGGAAATATGGTCAGCCTATGAGAGGGCCATGTGCCATAGGCAATCTACAGGCGACAATTATTATTATTACTACTATTATTATTGGCAATCTACATGCAACGATCAGAATTTAAAGACAAAATAATAACATCTTTAAAGGTATTCTATTATTAAATGTTTTAGAAATATTAAACATTTAAAGAAAATCAGTTTTTCCTTTGTTTCTTTCATTTGGCCAAAATGTTGGAAGATGGGAACATATTTATTTCAAAAAGGAAAAGGCCTAGAGACGGAAGTGGTAGTGTATGTTTTAAAGAAAGACAGAATTAAGAGAGAGGATTGGGAGAGTGGGATTGAAATATTATTGAGAGTTACAAGTCCAAATAGATCTGGGTTGTGACAGATCTGGAGACTGTCTCTGCAGATAGCAGAAAGACAAAGAAAGACACTTTGACCCTGTCCAGCTCTTAATATCCATCTGTTTATATTCCCAAGTAGGCGATCTCTGAATGGACTAGGCTGACCAGCATAATATGAGTTCTCTTGACAGAGCAATTCTCTGTTACCCCTAGTCCCATCCTAGCAATGCCAGGAATGGCTTGTTTCTTACCATTACACTTCTCGCTGTTTTCTGTTCCTTTAGAAACGCCTTTTTGCACAAACACATACAATTCCTTTGTGAATCAGTACTATTTTACAAAACCTGAAAGCCATGGGGAGGCAATGTTGAAAGGCGATTGATCCAGGGACAACTGTTTACTCACTGGGGTCAAACAGTGAGATGAGGTCTGTTAAGAGAAATACCGGGAGCCTATGCTAGCAGGGTGGCCTAATTGATGCTGGTTACTTAGCAAGATAACTAGAAATTGGTCTGGCTTAATGACAGGCTAATGGAATACATTGTCTCCTTCCTCCCCCAAAACTTTTTGCTACTGAGGACTGACCTCCAAGGAAGAATGGCTTTAGACTGGTGTAAGATCCAGCAAATTCAATGGGACTTTTTCTGAGCAGACTTGCTTAGGATTGTGTTTTCTTTCTTGAGAACAAAGATTTAGGATTCAAGATGACTGATGTAGGAAAAGTTAGTTATTGGAATATCACTCCCAGAATTCTGCAGCAGCATGAGGGGTAGAATGGTGCAGTGGTTTGAACATTGGACTATGACTCTGGAAACCAGGGTTCAAATCCTTGCTCAACCATGGAAACCCACTGAGTGGTCTTGGGCAAGTCACTAGCCTCAGAGGAGAGTAAAATCAAACCCCCTCTGAACAAATTATGCCAAGAAAAACCCATGATAGCTTCACCTTGTGTGTGTGTGTGAGTGTGCATGCGCATACATGCATGCATGTCTTCAAATCTTCTATTGACTTATGGTGACCCCAATGAATTGAATAGTGTTTTCTTAGGCAAGGAATACTCAAGAGTTGGTTTTGCCAGTTCCTTTCTCTGAAATATAGTCTAAAGCTTCTGGTACTTATTGGGGGGCTCCCATCCAAGTACTAACCAGGGCTGATCCTGCTTAGCCTCCAAGATCATATGGGATATGGTACCTTGGGTTATTTAGGCCCCTAGGGTTGCCTTAGAGTCAGCATAAGTTACAAATGACTTGAAGACACAGAACAACGGCAGCATAGGCAGCAGCTATGGACAAACACTATTCTTATCAAAATGCTTTCTTTGTACTTCTGGTGGATAGTAGAAGAACGAGCCATGTGCCAAGTGGTTTGACACCTCACTAGGACAGTCTTGGGAGTTACACAAAAGCTAGGTCCAAGGACAAGGAAAAGAAAAGCAAGCAAGGGTAGCATTGAGTTTTGGTTAAAGTTCATTGGCTGGAAAGATAAAGCAGGGGACCTAAGTAGAAAGAACTGGGTACATTATGCCCTCAGCTCCTTTCAGAAAACTGTGTTGTGAGGAGGATCTAATGAAGAAATGATTCCCTGGTTAACTGAAAAGCTGTTTTTTTCAGAAGGCCTAGCCTACCACACAAGGCTGTTGTGAGGCTAAAACAGAACCCACATCCACTAGCAGATAAATTCAGAGAAGGGGCAGAGAAAAGTTAAATTGGACTTTACCTAGCCATGTCTGTTGTTTTTCTGAAACAATACACTCCTCACCAAAAGTTAATTTACCTAAATTATACGTATGCAGTTACTTTGTTCTTGTTGTGTGCCTTCAAGTTGCTTCTGGCTTGTTGACCCTATCATGCAGTTTTTGGAAATATTTGTTCAAAGGGGGCTAGACTTTTTTTGTCCGCAGAAACTGAAAGAGTGACTTGCCAAAGGTCACCCAGTGAGTTTCCATGACTGAGCAACAATTCGAACCCTGGTCTGCAGACTAGCAATCCAACATTCAAACCACTAAACCCCACTGGCTCTTTATGCAGTTAATTAGGATAGCATATCTAAATTCAAGATTTCATTCATCTAAATATGCAGTTAATAAGGGGAGAATAATTAGGTGAACATAATCTTAATTTTTATGTTGTAATACGCTTCCAAATCTCATTGTATATGTATCAAGTAAAGAATCAAAGATTGCCATCAAATCTGTGATGTTTTGTCTTTTTTTCATGTGCAGATTGCTTGGAAAAGCTTAATCTTGCCTCAGAGCCAGTTGTGACAAGTGGCCCCTGTCCATTTAGTCCTCTAGACAGGGGAGGGGAGAACTAACTGTGATATCCAGCTGAGCAGAAAGAGGTCTTGGTTACTGAAGTGAAACCAGATATATTGGAGAAGGAAGTGATAAAGTGAGGAACTTTGGAACACATTCTAATCTCCTGCTAAAAACAACAACGGCCTGCCATATCTTTTCTTAATCATCAAACATGACTCCAGAGACATCAGCGATCCAATTTTCCCAAGTGTATAAGCACTCACAAGCCTCCCTGAATATTCAAATCAAACAGGGGTAGGCAACTTCCACAGGAGGGTATGGAATCTGGGGAAATGGACATGGTCTGAACTGGATGAAGTGCCTCCCACCTGTATGGCTCTGTGGATACCATGGACTGCCACAAAACAAAACAAATAAATGGTTCCTACAGCAAATCAAGACTGACGCCAAATCAAGTTCCTAGAAGCCAAGATGGTTAAACTAAAAATGTCATGTGTTGGACATATCACGGGAAGACCAGACTAATTGGAAAAGACAATAATGGTAAGATGGGAGGCAGTAAGAAAAGAGGAGGACTGCATTACAGGTGGATTTATTCAAAGAAGGAAGCCACAGCCCTTGGTTTGCAAGACCTGAACAGGGCTGTCGATAACAGGATGACTTGGACATCTCTTATTCATAAGGTTGCCATAGGTCAAAGTCAGCTTGACAGCAATTAACAACAGCAATTAATTTATGGAATTCACAACTGCATGACTTCGTGACAGTATTATTCTGAATGACTTCGTGACAACTGTTGTAGGTCTTTCCAACTTACAATGACCCAAAGGTGAACCTATCATAGGGTTTTTCTTGGCAAGATTTATTCAGAGCAGATTTCCCTTTGCTTCCCTCTGAAGGTGAGAGAGTGTGACTTGCCTAAGGTTACCCAGCGGGTTTCCATGGCCAAGTGGGGATTCAAACCCTGATCTCCAGAGTTGTAGTCCAATGCTCAAAGTACTGCACTACACTGGCTCTCGACCAGCTTATACAATTTTAGTAAATTATTGGAGAGATTACTGGAAAGTAGCCTATCAACATAGTAATTAACATGAGTTGCTGTTAAGTAATTTAAGACCCTGGACTTAATGATGTTATTGCTCTGTAGGCAGACTCTTTAAATAGTAATGCATCTTTCTTCCTTACACCTTACTTCAAAACAGGGTGAGCCAGCCCTGCTAATGTTTGGAAGTCCTCCTGCTCCTTCTGCTGGGTCCTACCCTGATTGTGCCACTTGGCACAAATTTCCACATCTAGGGACAATATCATTTAGCTTAGGTAGTTTCCTAAGTCTAGGAGAATGCTGAGACATTGAAATGGTCAATGGCCCTTCCTGTTTTGGACTTCAGCTGCCAGAATCACCCTGAGCCAGTATGGATAATGTTTGTTTTAAATATTTTTAAAGTGTTTTAACTGTTTTTGATCTTTTTTTTCCCAAGTAATATTATTTACTTCTTTTTTAAATTTTTGTATACGAATGCTTTAGCTTAATCTTTTAAAAATTGTGGTAACCTTCCTTGAATCCCATCCTGGAAAGAAAGTGGGATGTAAATTCAATCAATACATAAATAAATAAATAAATAAATAAATAACAAAAATGGACTTTACCAAGCTCAGATGTGTTAAGTGAGCTTGGCCTTGGAAAAAAGGCACGGCTCAGTTCTTCCATCTGCCTTTTCCTTTCTACATTTCCTCTTCCTGATGTAACTTTTCTTGAAAACAAAAGAAACAGCATTGGAATTAATCCCACATTTATTTGCCCATCAGTTCACCTCTAAGATGGTGTGATATAACAGTTTATTACTGTGTGCGCTATATAACAGAGAGAGATTGAGAGAGAATGGGAGTACAGCTGAGCTCAGACTGGAAGAAAACGTCTGAATCATTTACCTGGTTAAGCAATAGATGCAGGTATCCTAGTTCAATAAGGTTATAAGGAATCAGGTTTTCCAGGTAAGATCAGGAAGAACCAGCATGGCATTTGCAAAGGTCAGTCTTACCTCACTAACTGCTCAGAATTCTTTAAGGGAGTCACCAGGTATATGGGTGGGGTAAACTATGAGACAGTATATGTTTGTATTAGCAAAAAAGCCTTTGCTAAAGGCTCTGAAAAAAATTAACAATAAAATGAAAAAAAAGACAAGATTTTCAAATGGATAAGTAACAGAATAAAATAATGAAAATGGAAGACAGGAATACATTAGTATGTTTCCCATATAGAGGTGCCAGATCATGATCATCCTAGGCCTTGAGGTTTCTCTGTCAAAGCCTAACACTGTGGCCTGATCTAGATTGGAAAAAGAAGTGTGTTCATGGCTGCATGAAACTCTAGCCTTTAGATGAGAAAAAGGGAAAGTGTGCCATGAAAACGCTTTTTTTTTCTTTCTTTTTTTGCGTTTTAGGGGAGAAGAAGCGCCTTTAAAAAGGTGCTGGTTTTCCCAGCTTCTTTTTTAAAAACTGTGGAACAGCGCAGCGGTGCAGTGGAGCGGTGCAGCTGCTAAGCATTAAGGAAAAGGCAACTTCATGTCACACTTTCCTGCCAATCTAGAAAGCCCCATTGGTTAATGCTGTTAAGCATTATGCATTAAGTTCCATCCATGGTTGTTCCAGTTTGCTGCATCATTAAAAGTATAGTGTCTGGATCAAGGGAAGTAATTGTGCCACTCTATTCTTCTTTGGTCAGGCCTCACCTGGAATACTGTGTCCAGTGCTGGGCACCACAATACAAAATGGGTGTGGAGAAACTGGAGCGGGTCCAAAGAAGGGTGACTAAATGGTGAAGGATCTTGAAACCATGTCCTATGAGGAACGACTTAGGGAGCTGAGGATGTTTAGCCTGGAGAAGAGTAGGTTAAGAGGTGATATGATAGCCCTGTTTAAATATTTGAAGGGATGTCATATTGAGAAGGGAACAAGCTTGTTTTCTGCTGCTCCAGGGAATAGGGCCCGGGACAATGGATGCAAGCTACAGGAAAAGAGATTCCACCTCAACATTAGGAGGAACTTACTGACAGTAAGGGCTGTTCAACAGTGGAACACATTCCTTCGGAGAGTAGTGGAGTCTCCTTCCTTGGAGGTCTTTAAACAGAGGCTGGATGGCCATCTGTCAGGGATGCTTTGATTGAGAGTTCCTGTATGGCACGGGGTTGGATTGGATTGCTCTTGTGGTCTCTTTTAACTCTATGATTCTATGGCATAAGGAGCCTTTAAAGTAACCTACTTACTTCTAGACAGAAGATGGATGTAGAGCAGAGTGGAGGGTGAGACCTTGCACCCCAACTGGTAAAGAAGGAGGAAGCTGGTTAAATAAATGCATAGAACTCATGAAGAGTCTTTTCAAGTTGCAGCAACACCTAAAAAAGGCTTGCAAATTTAAATAAGCTGGTACAGTTTCAGCTGAGCTGAAAATTTGCACTCTCCTTACCTGTTGCCTGGAGCTGAGGCCCAAACTGTAGAAACTGAACCTTTGTCTCCCACCTGACGATTATCCCTGAGGCCCAGAGATCTGGCAACCCTGTACCTATTGCAGAAAAATAAACTATTTATCATGCCAACTTACAAGAATATTTTCAGGATACCATGTCCTGCCATGCTTGCTAGCCATATATTCTGTATATGTTTTGTAACACTGGGTGATGCGATATGCTACACAGTTGGAGATGGTGGGTGGAAATGTTGTTTATCTTCTTTGGAGCTGGCGAGTGAGAAGATGTAAAGGGAGGAAATATGTGATGTGAGTTATCCAGGTCAATTTGGAAGAAATAAAGACGGGTGTCTGGGGAAAACAATGTTTTTGCTTTAAAGTCAAATAGGATGTGAGCACATGAAAAAGTTTGAATCACTTAGACTTTTAATCTACTGTGTAACTGACATGTGCTATAGTCCTGACAACATTATTATTTTCTGAATAAAGCATTCTGAACCTGCTGAAGCTTGTGCTCCTGAAATGATGTTAGCCTGTACATGACAATGTGTAACCATGTGTCTGCATATTAATATTCTCTCCTAGGAAGCCAAGATGACCACATTGAGGCTGGCATACTTTGGCCATATCATGAGAAGGCATGACTCATTGGAAAAGACACTAATGCTGGGAAAGGTGGAAGGGAGTAGAAAGAGAGGAAGGCTGCATGCTAGATGGATGGACTTAATCAGAGAGGTCACAGACACGAGTTTGAAGGACATCAGCAAAGACAGGGAGTCTTAGAGATGTCTCATCCACAGAGACACCATGAGTCAGGGTTGACTCAAGGGCAGCTAACAACAACAGCAATCTGGAGTCAGGGTAGTGTAGTGATTTAAGTGCTGACTCACTGAGAGACTACAGCCCGCTTGGCCATGGAAGTGTACTGGGTGACCTTGGGCAAGTAACTCTTTCTCAACGTCAGAGGAAGGAAAGAGCAAACCCTCTGTGGACAAATTCTGCCAAGAAAACCCCCTGATAGGCTTGCCTTATGGTCACCATAAGTCAGAAATGACTTGAAGGCACACAGCAACAACATGCCCATGTATGCCATGCATGCAGATGCGGAGTATAGAGAGAAAAATTGTACTACAGTTCCCGAAACCTCCCCATGTTGCCGGAGGGATTCTGGGAGTTTACATCCAAAACCAAATTACTTTTCTGAGCTTTGCAAGGAATCAGCTCTTGAGCTCCTTACTCCTGCATTAAAGGATGTGTGTAGTCAAGGGATAAGGCGCCATGATATCATCTGCTCACTATACCACATGCATTCCTTATTCCCAAACTAAATACCAAGAAAGGCCAGTTATGAAAGACCAGCTATGAAACCAGTAGTGTTGAGGGCTGATACAAGAGATGTTCTTGAATTCCTACTTGAATCACAGGACAAGATGTTTCCTCTCCTCTACCACTTTTCCACATACAGAAGACAACCAGACTGGCTGATGAACCTTAGCTCAGTGCTGACAACAGAAAAGCACGGCCCACCATGCCAAATGTCAAGAGAACAACTTGGAACAGTTGTGGTGGCAGGGCATACAAGTGAAATCGGAATGAGAACCATTCTGCCCTTCAAAATCTTGCACTCATTTCCCACCCTCTGGCTTCTGCTGCCTGAGGTAGCTGCTTTCCACTGCCTAACAGCAGGGCCAGTCCTGATCGTGTAGATGCACATATTGTTTGATTCACTGACTCTTTGTGAAGCATGGCAATCATTTAAATACCAGTCAGTCACTAAACTCTGAAGGATGAGTCTTCCACAACAGGTTTATTTATTCTCAACCCCTGCGAAAACACATCAGCATTCTCTGACTGAGTCATCTCTTATTGCTTCATTTGAAAAAGGACTTGTTTTCAAAGAGAGCTGATTGTCTCCCAGTGACAAAGGTTTTGCTGCTTTTCCTGGGCCCAGCAGGCTAGAAAGGAGTAAAAATGCTCACATCAGAGAAGTGACCCAGGTTCTTTGCAACCTGAAAAGTTGAAATTTTTATGTATAGGTGTTAGAGACTTCAAGCCTGGTGTCAGGATTGTTCTAACATATGTAAGGCAGAAGCATGGCAGGTGCCTTTCTGGAAGAGAGAGAGAGAAACTTAAAGAAGCAGTAGTAGTAGACATAGCAGTAGTAGTACTAGTCCTGGAAACTGTTGGATCTGTCAGCAAAGAAGCCAAGAGGGACTGATCCTAACACTAGAGAAAAAATGGGATGAGAGAGGATTAAATCAGGACTGTCCCCTCCAAATTGGGACAGTTGGAAGATATGGCATTACAGCAACACCACAGAACCATATTAGATGGACTGAGGCAAGGTAGACCGGGATCTCCTGATAGATGGTGTGACTGGCAAAGAAACAATAACTAAAATGTCCCTTTGCTTAGTCAGGTTGCTGAAAATAAATGCTTGGTTTGGGTTGATAGGTAGAAGCAGAAGGACTGTTGGAGAGGAAGGCAGATTTAGTACAGTCCTAAAGTGTGTGTGTTTGTGTGTGCCTTCAAGTTGCCTGTTAACGTATGGCAGCCTCATTCATTTCATAGTTTTTTCTTAGGCAAGGAATATTCAAAAGGAGATTTTGTCACTTCCATCCTCTAAAATACAACCTGTTATTACACCTGTTATTGGTTGGAGGTCTCCCATCGAAGTACTAACCAGAGCTGACCCTGCTTAAGCTTCCAAGATTACATGGGATCTGGTGCCTTTGAGGTATTTAGACCAGACCCAGGGCACATCTGCATTGTAGAAATAATGTAGTTTGACACCACTTTAAGTGGTTTCTTAAGTGGAATCCTGGGTTTTGTAGTTTTACATGCTCTTTAGCCTTCCAAAGAGTGCCAGTCCCTTGCAAAATTACAAATCCCAGGATTCTGTAGGATGGATTTATGGCAGTTCAAGTAGGACCAGACTGCATTATTTCTACAATGTGGATGCACCCTGGTACTGATCAAATTCTTAGGCTTAGATTGGAATTCATTTCTTTAATTATGTCATTTTGCACATGCTGCTGTCTGGGGGACAGGAACCATGGGATTGCTGCAATACATTTTTGCATTTAGCATGATCATATTTTTAGAAGCCCAAATGATAGTTGGTGTCAGGACAAGAACAAGCAGAAAGGATGCTTTTAACCTTTTTCCTATCTGCCATGGCTCTTTTAACTTCTATTCGTTTTGGGAAAACACTTCCCATGACCAAGAGTGGGCACTTCTATGCCAATGTAAATACATCAGCTTTGAAGGAGGAGAGTTTCATTGCAATTGTGGCAGAGAGGGAAAGGGTTAAATTCCTTCTCATCCATTAAGGCCTATTCTTGATTTGAGGTCATCCCATACCTGCTATTTTTTCTCTCTTTTTTAAATAGCCATGTTAAATGCAAACCTTTAATGTTGATTACAGCAATCTCATGCAAACTGAGTGGTCTACTCAGCCCATAAAATAATTCAGAATGGTGAAGATGCCAACATCATTTCTTGAAGATATCTTTAATTTACACTGATATGTTGCCCCTTTCTCAATTGGGCCAGCTTAGAAAACTACTTTTTAAAATAAATTGTTATTGATCCACATTACAGCATTTTCCTTGCTGTTATTATTTTCATGATTTTTTCAAGCCATGGAATCTTCAAACCTCAGGTTCCACACAACTCACACCATGATTTTCAAGTTCCTTGAAGCAATAGGATTCTAAACCTTGGAGCTTATTACACGACCAATTTTTTCCTGAAAAACCGAACGCAATCATGGGGTTTCGCGCGATTGCGTGATTTCTCACCACATGCAATTGCTGATTTTGCGAACGCAATCATTAGGTTTCGCGCGATTGCGTGATTTCTCATTACATGCAATTGCTTGTTTTTGCGAACGAAATGGGAGTTTTCACGTAATTGCGTGAAAGGTTATTATATGCTTTTGCCTAATATGCGAATGTGGTCCAAACGCAATCAGAAAATAGGCAAATTCGGTGAACTAGCGGACTTACAATTCCTATTCCCTGGCAATTTCGTATTCATTTCGCTTTTTGGGGGTGTGATAGGCATTTCTATTCATCCCCAATTTCGCCATCATTACTACAATTCCCATGATCCTTCATGGCGCTGGCTTCTCCTTTTTACTTCCTGTAGTGCCCAAAATGTTTTGCCATGCATGAACAGGTGGCCAGAAGAGGGAGCACTTTTATGCTCATCTAGTGCCAGCTTTACCCTCATCTTTTTGCGTGATTCCTGCCTTCCAACAGTTGCCACAGCAATTCCTCCTTCACTTGCCCAGTTAAGATGAGGTCCCCAAGGGCTATCCAAACAGACCCCCCATCTGCCCTGGTTCCCATTCATTCCATAGAATTCATGCATGGCACCACTTGTCCGGGTAGATAAGAATTGGCACTGTTACAGTGATTTCAAGATGACACTCACGTCATGGGGCATGGGGTCCTGAGAGTCTTCTATTCTGACCCATAACATGCAGCATGATTTGATGGGGAATTCCTGCATGGCACACCAACATCTCAGCGCACATGGGGCTTTGGGCACTGGTCCAACATGGAGGATGCTTTGATGGGGAATTCCTGCATGGCATGGCACACCAACATCTCAGCACGCATGCGACTTAGGATGCGGGGCCAACATGGAGGATGCTTTGATGAGGAATTCCTCCATGGCACACCAACATCTCAGCGCGCATGCAGCTTTGGGCATGGTCCAAAATCATAGATTCATAGAATCACAGAGTTGGAAGAGACCACAAGGGCCATTCAGTCCAACCCCCTGCCATGCAGGAACTCTCCATCAAAACATTCCCGAAAGATGGCCATCCAGGCTCTGATTTAAGACCTCCAAAGAAAGAGACTCCACTCCAAGGGAGAGTGTTCCACTGTCGAACAGCCCTTACTGTCAGGAAGTTCCTCCTAGAGAGAATCTCTTTTTATTAATATGGTAGAATCTCTTTTATTAATGTGGTAGAATCTCTTTTTATTGAGTTTCCATCCATTATTCTGGGTCCTGTTCTCTGGAGCAGCAGAAAACAAGCTTGCTCCTTCCTCAATGTGACATCCCTTCAAATATCACCTCTTAACCATCTCTTCTCGAGGCTAAACATCCCCAGTTCCCTGAGGCGTTCCTCATAGGGCATGGTTTCCAGACCCTTCACCATCTTAGTTGCCCTCCTTTGGACACATGGCTCCAGTTTCTCCACATCCTTTTTGAATTGTGGTGCCCAGAACTGGACACAGTATTCCAGGTGGGGCCTGACCAAAGCAGAATAGAGTGACACTATTACTTCCCTTGATCTAGACACTATACTCCTATTGATGCAACCTAAAGGGGTGAGTACCATGGGCCCTCTCTGCAGCCAGCAAGGAACCTTTCCCAGATCTAATGCCTTGCTATGGGTAGTCATTGCTAGGAGGCCTCTGCCATTGCTACTGCAGGCACTATGCCTAGCATAAGGCTTGGGACTCTGCCAGGAGGGCAGATGAGGGGTCTCCCCCTTCCTTCCCATTCCTGGTCCCACTGGCACCCAGGATTCCCAGCCTGGGAATCACATGGTGATGTTCCCAGGGCTCTTGCACATTCCCTTTGACTTTTTATAATGAAATGTGTGGAAAGAGGCAGAGGACTCCTCTTCGGGCACATAATAATAATAATAATAATAATAATAATAATAATAATTTTATTTGTATCCCGTCTCTGCCATCTTGGCTGCATGGCTTTAAGGTAAGCTAGGTAGGGCCCAGCAGGAGCTGAGGCTTGCAACTCTAAAATGGTCTTTTTTGGCTGCCACAGAGCATCCCACAATGAAAGCAGAAAATGGCCTCTTGCCCTCGCCAGAGGGAACATGGCCTTTGCCACCCACCTCTAAACAGAGGCTGGATAGCCATATGTTGGGTGTGCTTTGATTGAGAGTTCCTGCATGGCAGGGGGTTGGACTAGATGGCCCTTAGAGTCCCTTCCAACTCTAGGATTCTATGAATAGCATTGGCCTTTTTAGCTGCCACATCGCACTGTAGACTCATGTTCAGCTTATGGTCTACTTGGACTCCTGAATCCCTTTCACATATAGTTTCATTCATCCAGGTGTCCCCCATCCTATATCTGGGGAAAAAGCACAGCAAGTAAAACCCTTAGCTGCTTGCAGGCTTTCACGTGAAAATGAGGAAAAAGTACAAGTAAAACCCTTAGCTGCTTGCAGGCTTTCACGTGAAAATGGGGAAAAAGCACAGCAAGTAAAACCCTTAGCTGCTTGCAGGCTTTCACGTGAAAATGGGGAAAAAGCACAGCAAGTAAAACCCTTAGCTGCTTGCAGGCTTTCACGTGAAAATGGGGAAAAAGCACAGCAAGTAAAACCCTTAGCTGCTTGCAGGCTTTCACGTGAAAATGAGGAAGAAGTACTTTTACATTTCAGGGAGGAACCGGAAATTGCAGAGGGAGTACCCAAACTCAATGACCTGGAAGTACATGAGGTCACCATGGCATCGGTTGAGAACTGGGCATGTGCAGGAGAGCAATTTCGCATTTAGAAATCCACTGGTGTAATAAGATATTCCTGAATGTGTTTGTATAAATGTACAATAATGTATAATAAGCTTTCGCGCAATCGCGTGATTTGCGAATCCATAGCGCAATTTATTTTGCAAAATAACCTAGCTATATCATTGTGTGATGCACTTTCACGCAATCACGCGAAATTTCGAATTGAATACGAAAATTACTATTGTGAAATTGAGAGAAATTCCTCACATGTGATAAGGTCCCTTGTCTTAAAAAGTCATTTTCAATATTTCTTCAAGCCACAGGGGCTTCAGAACTCAGATTTTATAAAACTTGAATTGGATTTGCATTTATATTATGGACATTACCTTACATTCTGATTGTTCTTTTGGTCATTTGTTAAATTTTAGAGTTACTGTATGATCATTTTCTAAGGGGCAGTACAGACTGCCCAAAAGGGGCGGTGTGTAAGCGCTCAAAGAAACGGCGGTATGGGGCCAGGGCTACCTCACCGGCAGCCTCAGAGGCCCCATCCCGGCGCTTCTGCAGGCTGTGGAGAAGCGGCGAACTGCTGCTTCTCCACGGCCTGAAAGCAGGGTGCAGCGGGTTCCCTGGGTGCCCACTGCACCCTACTTTCCTGGCGCTGGTAAGGGGTGACAGGGGCCACTGCCATGGCCCCTTTCCCCTCAGGATCCTTGGCGCGGCTGTCTAAAGGCCGCGCCAAGGACCCGCGCCAAAAAAGGAGCTTGGTTTCCAAGCTCCTTTAAGCACCGTGGAAAGAGCGCCATTGGTGCCCTCCCGTGGTGCAATGACATCAGGCATGCACCACATTATCTAAACACTGTGCACACCATGACGCCATCATGGTGCGCCCGTATGGACGCCGCCATTTTGAAATAGTAGCGGCCATACGCACTAGGGTTAGGGAGGATGTAGATGCTGCGCCCTCCCTAACCCTGTTCACGCTGCACAGATGGGCCTTTGGGGCCATCTGTATCAACCCTAAATGTTTATATAGTTTATAGTTTATATATTAGTCACTGGATGACTAATATTTCATCATAGTAAATACACACTATTTATGGTTTAAAGAAGTTTTTGTAGCACTGTTAAGTACCTAACTTTCCTTGTTAATCTTTTTTAGTTAACACCATTTCTCCCCAACTGTTACTATTTCATATTTATGTTGGTGCTGTACATATCTTGTGATGGGCACTATGAAGCACAAAAATGGCACTTGAGATCTGAATGTTAGCTTCTCCCATTCACAAATTAAGCACTCACAAAAGCAGCTGCTGACAACCTTTGTTGTGCCATTCCTGTCACCACACATGAAACTGTGGAGTGTGTTTGTGCACCATTTTAAAATGGCTTCAAAAATGACTTACCAGGCTGAAGTCAAACTAGAATATGACACAGCAAGAGCTGCTCTGATAAGGTTGCCAGCTACATGTCAGAGATAATTAATGAGAGAAAGATAACGTTGACATTGTAGGTCACGAAGAAGAGGCTGCAAAAAGAATTGTTAAAAAAAAGTATGCAAGTGATTAAAAGTCACAGCCATTACAGAGGGATTGTGCAGCTGCCTCTCACGGAGCAGAAGGGGCTGATCCTGTGCAGAAGAAACATCTTTCTGGTTTTATATTGACCCTTGGCCCAGAAACCATCCTTTGCTTTTAGTGCCACTTCCATTTATCTGAAAAATGTTCTCTCTGCTAGAATTTTCTAGAAGTAGTGTGGGGATAATGTGTTTCTCTAAGGCGAATATGGATAACTGTAGGGGTTCTAAGGGATGATTTTCTGGCAAAATCCAAAACAAAAAGCTGGAAGAGGTCTACTACTGCTTCTGAATAAATGTGAGTAAATCTAGAGCAACACTCACACCAAAATTGATTTTTCCTTGTTTCCCCCTTAGTCTTATTCATTCAATTCAAGCCTCATCTTCCTTGTGTGGCAAAGTAGTTTGAGTGTTGGACTAAAATGCTGGAGACCAGGATTCAAATCTACTGGGTGGCCTTGGGCAAGTCACTCTCTCTCAGCCTCAGAGGATGGCAGTGGCAAATCCTTTCTGAAGAAACCTGCCAAGAAAATCCCATGATAGGTTTGCCTTAGGGTCACCGTAATTTGGAAACAACTTGAAAACACAGAACAACTTTTCTGTTCCTTAAAACAAGTCAACATAACCATGAAAATGGTCTCAGTTTAGAAAATGGAGGAATCCTTCCAAAATTTCTTCCCAAAACACTTTTGCCCCTGCAATAGCAAAGTATCAGGAAAAAAGTAACTATATTACTAATTACTAATGTTACATTACTTTGAAAAAGAACCATTGTTGTGCCCTTGGGATCCCCCAAAGGAACATGTTACTGGTAACACTTTAATCTAGTTGATAGCTAGTTTGGAACACTGGACACTGCTTTAGACACAAGAAGAACCAAGTGACTAGTCTTCTGGGTGTAAGCAAAGAGTGGGAATCATGCAGATCTCCAGTTGTTGGACTGCAGCTCCCAGCAGCTGCTCCCACCATAGTCAGTGGTGAAGAATGTTGGTAGCTGCAGTCTCACAGTAGCTGGATAGTTGTATGATACCCATCCTGCTGTACAACGTATCAAAAAGTGGTAATAAAACAGTGGCAATCTCATACAGATTTACCTTTCAGTTAATTTTGGGTGCTTGTACCCACAGAGTAAAGATAACATGCAAACAAGGCACAAGCTCTCTTCACACAACCAGAGATGTGGGAACTGCTTCTACGTGGTGTGGGACACAGAATCAAACAGCTGGACGTGACCACAAGGGCTGTCTAGTCTGCTACCTGCCATGCAAGAATACACAATTAAAGCACTCCCAAAAGATAATCATCCACCTTCTCTTTAAAAGCCTCCAAAGAAGGAAAGCCCACCAGCCTTTGTGGCAGTCTGTTTCATTGTCTTACAGACCTTACTGTGAAACAGCTCTTCCTAATATTTAGGGGAATCTCTCTTTTTGGTATCTGAATCCATTGATTTTTGTTCTAGTCTGTGCAGTAGTGAAAAGAAGGTTGTTTCCTCTTCTATGTGGTTTCCCTTCAGATGTTTAAAGATGGCTATCGTATCACCTATCAGGCTTTTCTTCTCTTAGCTAAACATTCTGAGCTCCTTAACATGTTCTGCAAAGCGTTTGGTTTCCAGAACCTTAACTATCATGATGGTCCTCTTCTAGATACAATGATGCCAAAAATCTGGACATGGTCAGAAAAAAACATTCTTGTGGATCTATCAGATTTGATCAACATTCCCCACAGAGGGAGTATGGGACAGAAGTAGCTTACCAAAGGCTGTAGGAAAAGACTATTGTGATCAACTCTGCCTTTATGTTTGTAATGGCTACAAGCACCCGTCCCCCTCCATAGTTGGAGATTCCTCTGCAGCTGATCCTGCCTAGCATGGCATAGTGTGAAGTGACCTCAGGTGGTATGATGAGATGGCATAGATGCAAGCAAGAATGGATATCTGAACAATGCAGCAAGCCTTTTGAAATGTTGGCCTTAACGGGAAAATGTAAGGTGTTCTTTGGACATTGTTTCATGTAGAAAATGATTAAGGCTCAGCAGCAGAGGAAAGGGCCTTCTTCCATCCAACTGGCATTGCTGTGGCCTAAGAGGGAGAGAAGAAAAGGCAGGCACAGCTCCATCCTGCCCAGGCCCAGCTGCTGAAGAAATGCCTTCCCTTGATCCCAATTGCCATTGCTGTGGCCTTGGAGAAGAAGAATTCCAGCATTTGCTGGACCTACTCCTCTTCTTTACTACCATCCTCCTTTCCCTGTGTCTTTTTAGATTGTAAGCCTGGATGCAGGGAATTGTCAACTTAAACACTGCAAACATGTAAAGTGAGGTGTTCACTTATTGTGCTAAATAAATAAATAATATGACCAGTATCAGCTTGGAGTGGGGCCAGGCCTGGGAAACCCGTGACTCTTCAGATGTTGTTGCACTTCAGTCTCCATCAGCTATTTGCTACATGGCTAGTGGTTAGAGATGATCGATGTGGTGGTTCATGATGATCTGGAGGGACATAGATTCCCCATTCTTGTACCAGAACTTAGAAGAGTTGTCATTTTAGAAAATTATAACTCCCATAATGCCCCCCTTAGCATGGCTGTTAGCATTGATGGCAGGGAGATGTGGTCCAAAAAAGTAACTCTTCAAAGCTCTGCTCTATTCTCCTAAAGACTGGTGGATAAATTAGCTTCTTTCAGTGACTTTATGTTTATGAGCCTGCATGCATTTTTGTCTAGCTAAAGTTATTCCAGGAAGCAATATATCTTTACCCTTATTTATTTATGTTAACATTGCTAACAGCTCCTTATACTGAGAAGTTCATGTTGTATTATTTCCATCTTTGGAGAGGTTTTGTTTTGTTTTTCGTGCAGTGTACTAAACACATTCACTGGTAATAAATGTCCTGAAGTTCAGATTTAAAGAATGTATACATGTATATGTTTATTTTACAATCACTGGGAAGCCACACATTTCCTGGGGCTTGTTTATTTATTTAGTATGCCTTTCCCCCAGAATTGAAATTAGCACCTATTCAATATACTATTAACTAAGCAGGTTTTATAGGATCTCTGGGCTTTATCAAAAATGCCCGTGTAAATTTATTGCTGCTGAGGACTGGCACCATTTCTTGGTTGTGAAACAGCCATAGTTCTGATCTAGCATTTAGAAAGTGTTAGCAAGCAACACAGTACAAGTTATCCCTGGAGGTATACATTGAGTTTAGATGTGGCCTGCTCAGGTGCCTAAAAGAGGGTAGTGGAAATCATGAATATCTTTGTCTACTTTGTTGATGTAACCAAGAATCAAAATAACTTCCTCTTCTTCCTTGTTCATGTCTACATAATTGGTTCAACTAATTTCTCATTTCTTAATATTCTTAGGAATAATATGAGCTATATCCATTTGTAAATCCAGAATGAATCCTTGTCTAAAGAGTATCCTTAACTGTATCTAAAGAGCGTGTTGCAGTTATTTGCCTTCAAGTTGTTTCCAACTTATGGCAACTCTATTTTCCTGGTTCAGGTCAGTGGTGTCACAAGGTGGGTGCGGGGAGTGTGGACCACACCAAGTGACACCACAGAGGAGAGGTGACCCCCGGTCAGGCCCTCCTCTTGCTGCAATGGAGGGACAAGCACACCCCTTGTGGCTTTGCCACCACCCTGGCTCTCTCCCTGCCCGGGGGAAGGAACAGAGGTACTGGTGAGGGTAGTGGAGGGCAGCAGGTGAGCAAGGCAGTGGGAGGCAGGCCACCACCCCCTTGTCATCCCTCGCACCAGGTGTTACCAAGCCTGGTGATGCCACTGGCCCAGGTTATAGTGCTGGTGCTATACTTTTCAACATTAGTATGATGTGAGAGGTAGGCTAGGCCATGAAACCCACTGGATGACCTTGGGCAACACACATGCTCTCAGCCTCAGCAGAAGGCAATGGCAAACAAATCCTCTGAACAAATCTTGCGAAGAAAACCCCAGATAGCTTCACCTTAGGGTGGCCATAAGTCAGGATTCGAAGGCACATGACAACAAAGAAAAGTTTCTCCATATCTACAGCATGCTTAATTTTATACACCCCCGTCAGGGCTCTCCTTACTCATTCCCTTTTTCTTCTTAGCTAAACACCCCATCTCTATGCTGCAGATGAAGACAAGTACATGAAAGCTTATACTGAAATATATCAGTCTCAAGGGTACTGCTAGATTTCCCCCACAGATACACACACACTTTCCTTCATAGTCTCAAGTATTGTAATTTTTCCTCCTTCTTGTGTGTCCAGACTCGGAGCAGAATAGCTCTGTGGTAAGTCATGTGAGCCTGAGGGTTCTGTTCCAGCTCCCATGAAAGCACTGATGATGTCAGTGTGGCCAATCTGCAGTTTGGCTGTCACCCCACTACTTCACAGATGTGATGTTTTAAAAACAGAAGCAGACTGAAGTGTCGTAAATGAGGAATCTGACCCGTCGACATGAACACAAGAATTGGGGCTGAGGAACACTTGAAACAGTTTTCTCATAACAAAAGAAGCTATGAACTTTTTCATAGTAAGAAACATATGATCAAGAAGAGTAAACTGATGAGAAAATATATTTTATGGATGAGAGAGAAGATTATAGTTGGGCAAGAGCAATGGGAGACAGACAAATCCCAATAAAACCCAGCTCCAGGGCAAGAAACGTAATGGCTGGAAATATCTTTCTCTTGCTCACAGCTGCTGTGTTTCACTTAATGTATTTTTCATACCAAAGTCTGCTTCAGCAAATAAAAATTTAAAATGCAGGAGTTAAACCATAACGTTAGGTTTAAGCACAAAATTGTACCAGGAATCCCTGCATCTAATTTAGCTGCTATTTCCTTGTGAGCTATTGCTGTTTTTGGTCAGATTGTCTGTTATAACCTCCAGATTGGTGGTTTTCCATTTTCATGTTTGCTTCCTTTCACACAGGTTTCACATCAATACTATTAAAGCAGTTATATGACCTGCTACATAGTGGCTGCTGAGAATAAAGCTCTTGTACTGTCTTAAAAGCAAAGAGCTTCCTGCTCCTATTAATTTTTTGCTACAACATACATCAAATAAGCTCTTGAAGTTCACAAGAAACCACAACAGCTAATCATTCATTTTTTTAGACTTAGACATGTAAAAACAAAAAACAAAAAAAATCTGCTTTGGGTTTCAACCTCCATCACATCACTTCTATTTGAGCAAGAATGATAGCTACATCTTATGATCCCTGTTAGAAGAGATAGTCTCAAAGTCTGAATTTTAAAAATGTCAAAGAAGGAGCTGGTAAGGGCAAGCTTATATATTACATTAATAACATGGTTACACATGATCCAGTTGTCCCCATTTGCCAGGGACATTTGCTGATTTCTGAATAATTGTGCATGTTTTTGCCTTCTAGGAAAATGTCAGGAATGCTTTTCACAAACTGTTTTGTTAGCATACTGGACTCCATTAGCTTTGCTTCCTCTCACCTACCTCTAATTACTAATTATTGAGACAGTAATCATTTCCCAACCATGTTGGAGGTGTGCCTATTCTATAATCAAAATAATTTAATTCATTGTGAGATTGGCGTAGAACAAGCTATTGCCATACATATGAATCCTGCAGTTAGAAAAGAAAATGTCAGCAGTGCATAATAGTCTGGGAGTGGTCAAACAATGACCCCTGGTTTGGGAATAGCAATGTTACAATATTATTATTATCATTTTTTTATACAGCGCTGTAGATTTACACAGCACTGTACATACAATTATTTAATTAGACAGTTTCCTGCCTTCATGCTTACAATCTAAAGAGACATAACAAAGAAGGAGAAGGGAATGGTGGTGGGGAAGGGGAACAAATCCATCAGATCTTCTCTCCCTCGGAGGCCTGGGCCAAGGTGGGTGGACTGGAGGGAGGACTCGGCTTCTTAACACATAATAGGGAGCAGCATCCTGGGGCACAGAAAGGCACTCACCTGGGAACGCTTCCCTAAACAATATAGTCTTTAACTCAGTTTTGAAACTGGTTAGAGAAGTGATGAGGTGCACATGTGGGGGAAAAAGGTTCCAGGAGTGAGGAGCAGCAAGTGAGAAGGGACAAATCTGGGATGGGGCAGTGGAAATCCTCGGCTGGGACAGGAGACCTTGACTACCAGAATGGAGGGTATGGGTAGGAATGTAAGGAGGAAGAAGTTCAGATAAATAAGGAGGGGGCAGTCCATGGAGGGCTTTGAAGGTCAGCAACAAAAGCTTGTACTGGATGCGGAAGGGGAAGGGAAGCCAGTGAAGGGAGGAGAAAAGAGGAGAAACATGGTCAAAGCGGCAAGCGGATGTGATAATTCGTGCAGCTGAGTTCTGGACAGAGATTAAGGGATGGAAGTGAGAGAGAGGGAGCCCTGTCAGAAGAAGGTTACAATAATCTAGTCGCGAGACCACTAGGGCATGGACCAGAGTCTTGGCAGTGGAGGCTGAGAGGAAAGGACAGATTTTAGCAATGTTGTAGAGAGAGAATCTGCAGGTCTTGGCAGTGGCCTGGATCTAGAGAATAAACGACAGAGAGGAATCAAAGATGAAATCAAGACTGCAAGCTTGCTGAACCCGTTGAATAGAAGTGTCATCAACAGAGACAGAGAAGAAGTATTGGAGAGTGGGCTTAGGTGGAAAGACAAGCAGCTTTGTTGTAGACATGTTGAGCTTCAAGCGCCGATGCCACATCCACTGAGAGAGAGCAGTTAAACAAGAGGAGATTTGCTGTTCAAGCCCCGGCGAAAGGTCAGGGGTGGAAAGATACAGCTGAGTGTCATCGGCATACAGATGATAGAAGAAACCAAAAGAACTGATGAGTTTATCTAGGGATAATGTGTATAGAGAAAACAAAAGGGGACCCAGGACAGAGCCCTGAGGAACTCCAACAGATAAGGGAACAGAGGAGGAAGTCTGACCACCCGTGACCACTGCAAAAGATCTATCTGATAAGTAAGATTTAAATCAGTCGAGAACAGAGTTGGAGAACCCGAGGTCAGAAAGTAAGTCAAGCAAGAGATAGTGGTCCACGGTGTCAAAGGCCACAGACAAATCAAGAAGAATGAGAATAGAGTAGAGGCCATTTGCCTTGGCCCACAAGAGATCGTTTGAGATCTTGGTGAGAGCCGTTTCTGTAGAATGCCGTGGGCGGAAACCAGACTGAAAAGGGTCCGGGAAGGAATTGGCTTCAAGAAACTTCCAGAACCTTAGAAAGAAAAGGAAGAAGAGAGATCGGACGATAGCTAGACAAAGAAGAGGGGTCTAGAGAGAGCTTCTTCAGAATTGGGAAACAAGAATTTTGTCTATGAAATGTTGGAAGACCACCCACGATCACAAATCTGTCATTGGGTGGGTTATGCACTGAATGGCATGTGCTTAAGTAAATGTGTGTTTCAGTATGTTCACTTTCACATCTCAGTTGTACTAATATATGGCATGGCCAAAGCCAATCCTGGTCTGTGTCCTCAATAGGTTTGTCAGATCCATTTTGTGGCAGGGGTTAGAAACATTACTTTCCAAACTGTACTTTTGCTCGTTTCAATGTGCACCAATCAAAGACACAGGCAAAGGATAGAATTAAAGACTCAAGATGGTACTTGGTGGCCCATCACGTATTCTGAACTAAGAGGTTTGTGTGAAATGGTGCCAGAAATGACTTGAGCTAATTGTTCCACTCCCCATGGTCACACTTGGTAATCCAAAGCTTCATTTGGACAGTATCACATTACACTGTTATACTATTGCTATTCCACTTTAACTGCTCAGGCTGCCTCCTGTAGAAGTCTGGGGTTTGCAGTTTAGGGAGTACAATGTAGAATACTCAGAGCTCTTGCTATTGTTTGTTGTTGTGTGCATTCAAGTCATTTCTGACTTACAGCGACTCTAAAATGAACCTATCATAGGGTTTTATCGGAAAGATTTGTTCAGTGGAGGTTTGCCACTGCTTTTCCTTAAGGCTGGGAGCATGTGGTTTGCCCAGGGTCATCCAGTGGGTTTCATGGCCAAGCTGAGAATTAAACGCTGGTCTCCAGAGCTGTAGTCCAGCACTCAAATTGCTATGCCACTCTGGCTCTCCAAGAGAGCTCTTAGGCCTCACTAAAACTACTAAACCCCAGAATTCCACAGGAGGCAGCCATAGCAGTGAAAGTGGAATAATAGCACTATAACAGTATAGTGTGATATTAATCAATTTTTGTTGTAACTGCACACTTAGGAGTCAGAAGCCTATACCAATTTAATGCAGATTCTGAGAGCTCTAGGGAGAGTACTGTGGTCCACATTCAGCTTCTGCACACTCTTCTTCTGGCAATCCCAGAGTACTGAATAAGTACTGATGTGCCTCCTTTCAGGGCTAAATTATGTGCTGTGTTAAATATATAATGTGCCACTGAAAATGTTTTTCCTTACAAATAAGGATGTTGCTATTCACCCAACCTAGCATAGTGACTAAAAGGAAAAAGAACACTCAATTGATGCCAGGAGAAACTTGCCTGATTCTCTCCTCTGTGTGCTTGTGAGTGGGAGGAATTCACAGGGGAAGCACATGCAGGAAGAAAGGAAGGCTGGTGGCTCTATGGCAGCAAGGTATTGAATCTGCTCTGGATCTAAATCTACTCTAAATGAGGTACTGAATCTGCTCTAACCTAAGTATCCAAGATGCCAAAGATATTGAGGAAAGACTGGATGGAACTACCACAGCTATTTTCCCACCTAGGCTTTCAACAAGGCCAGAGGTAGTGCCATAGCAGAGAGAATAGAGGGGGACAGTGCTTCTTTTATGTTCTCCCTGGATGGGCTAAGCTCTCCCCCCCCCCCGACTTTACTCTGAGAAGGGGATAATTCCTTTTTTTCATAAGAGATAAAGTACAGTTCTTACATTGACCTGTGGATAAGTCGACCCAGTTTTTTTGGGTCTACAGGTGCCCCTCCAAGTCCACGGACCTGAAATCATTGGACTTGACAATCCACGGAGAGGTGACTTGCTATTGATGTGAATGGGGTGCGCTCCTGCAGTGCATGCCCTATGTTTGCGCGCAGGAATGCGCCCCATTCATTTAAATGGGGCTTGATTATCTGAGAGTTTCCTAACTCACGGGGGGGGGGGGGCTCCAGAACAGATCCCCCATGAGTTAGGAGGGGCGACTGTATTTTTTTATTAACATTTCTAGACTTATACAGGAGTATATATAGTACATGTTCTGCACTGTAGGCAGGTATGTGAGATATGTAAATTCTTATGCAGGACACTAAATTGGGTTAGGATGTATTTTAAAAATATCTCTTTAGATTCTTCAGCTTTTTAACATAGTACCAACAGCTATATGTGTTCTGTGCAAAAGGATATCCTCTTTCCCAGCCAGCTTGAGAGGACAGCATGGTGGGACAGATGCTAGAACTCTGACAGCAACAGCAGGAGAACTAAGGAAATCCAGGAACCTCAGGCTTCACAGCAGAAAGCTACTGACTTAATAGGTTTTGTGCAAACTATGATTTCTCTCATCACCACCATCATCCATTCATTCATATTCCATCTTTTTTAACACACAGAGTGGCTTACAAAAATAAAAAACAAATTTATTTTTAATTATAATATTTACAAAGACAGAGATAAAGATATATATGACATTAATTTTTTTAAAATGATTACATAATACATAGAGTTAAGTTCCTTTAAAACTAACCCTTTAATACTTAAAACATGAAAGTTGGCAGAATAGTTCAGCATTGAAACTCCTTGGAGTCAGTTCCTAAAAAGCCTGTTGAAACCTGCTGGCAAAGGAACAACAACGAGAGAACTGTCCTGGACTTCCTGGGGAAGGAGTTCCATGCCTGGGAGCAGTCGGTTTAGTTGCATCCACGCTTAATAAATCTGCACATATACATAAGTGCAAATCGGTATCCTTCCTTGCCTCCCTATCTCCATTTTGGAGGGAGGCAGGAGGTGATGCACTTCCTCTTTTCTGGCAATTTTTAATTATTTTGCCACTATTATACCGACCACTTATATATATCTAATAGCTAAGAAGGGAGAAAGTAGAAATCTGAAGTAAAAACACAAGGGCTTTATTCACAAGTGGAACAAAACAGACAAAGATTGCAAAAGTGATTTTGGGAGGAAACAGTTCTGAAAATCGCCATCTCATAAAACTAACACTGTCCCTTTCACAATACACAGCTGTAGTTCTATGATTCCCATAGCTGTGGATTCTAAATACTCCACCCTAAACTGCCAGTTCTAGGATTGCACAGGATGAAGCCATGGCCATTAGACTCATAGTCCTATGACTGAGTACTGTGAAAGGGCCCCATGATACAAACTGTGCTCTGCCTCTGAAATTCAAGGGGTGCATTTGCTGCTACAAGATGTAGCTAGCTAGTGACGATCATGCAGAAGATTCCTCAGTCTCTGCCATGATGCTGCAAAAGCTCAAAAACCGACTGTTCTCCATGTGGTGAATGTGTCCTGTGCACAAAACCTTCATTGCTAGAGAGAATCTACATTGTGCCATTATGGCTGCTTAATCCACTATAACGGTCATGGGCCTTGTTCTGTGGAATCCTAGGATTTGTAGTTTGGTAAGGTACTTAGAATACACTGTGAGAATTCTGTGTTTGCCTTAGGGTTGCCATGAATTGGAAATGAATTAAGGCACACAGCAATGAAGTGGAACTATGATTCCCAGGCTAACTCAGTTAAGATAGGTCCATGCCATTTAAATTCCATAGGATAGGGCCATGACATTTAAAATGGCATCAAATTGCTGTATGTCTGTAGTGTAGGTACAGTTGGTTCTCCGTATCTACAAATTCAACCATGCGAGGCTTGAAAACATTTCACACACACACATACACACATATATGTAAAAATGCAAACCATGATTTTGCTGTTTTATAAGGGATGCCATTTTATTACACCATTGCACTTAAAGGGAGTTTAGCATCCATGGATTTTGGTAATTCATAGGAATGGTGTCCTGGAACCAAACCCCAGTGGATACCACGGCCTACTGTACATTCTTTATCGAACCACAGAACCACAGCATTGGAAGGAACCTCATGGGTCATTGAGTCCAATCCTCTGCTCAGTACAGGAACTCCGGCTAAATCATCCCCAGAAAGTAGCTGTCCAGACTTTTTTGAAGACACCCAGAGAAGGAGACCTCATCACCTTTCTAGCCAATTGGTTCCATTGCTGAACTGCTCTTACTGTCAAGAAGTTCATTCTTGACAGTTCAATTGAAATCCACCTTCCTGTAATTTAAAAACTTTAGCCCTTGTCTTACCCTCTGGGTCAGCAGAGAACAAAACTGCCCCTCTCTTCTCTGTAGCAATTTACATATTTCTGCTGTATTAAAAACAACTTAAAAACTTAACTATAAAAAAAATAAAGAAATATTCTGCAGTCTACAGAAATACTAACATTTCAAAGGGATGGCAATCTGTTGAGCGTTGATAACCTCTCGGAAACGTTTGGCTGGTAACTGCAGCCACAGTTAGGATTAGCAGAATGTCAGTGCGTCTACTACCTCTACATTAGAAAAAAGCAACCATGAAAACAGCTCTGATAAGTAAATTATTTAGACTAATGTGTTATTTATCCAGCATGGTTTTCAAGTGTGTGTAACTCTTCATAGGAGGTAAACATGCTCAAGACAATTTAAAAAAACAACAACAACAATTCTGCCTATCTAAGCCTACACTAAACACACATTTCTGCTTTTTTGTGTGGTTGCTGAGTGCTTTTTTGTTTGTTAAACTGCCTTGCATTTGGCCTTTGGCTTGCTTTTACTTTTAAATTAGACCTGTAATGTGAACATGGTTTATTATACTTATTTTTGGAAGATTTTACTGTTGAGACATGGGTGATGTTTTATAGAGGAAGTTCACACAGCAATTAATAGAAGGAAGCTTTGGCCAAATGCATATTTCTTCTTGCTATGCACCGAGAACTCAGAAAATCCAATGACAGGCCCCATGTGGCTATTATTCTGAGCACTCTGCTAGGAAGCTGCTGGCATGGCAAGCATTTGTTGGGAGGAGGGCAAGAGGGCAGCCATGGACCTATGAATATGTATTTTATCTGGGTGATGACACTGGTCTTGAATTAATTTTCCATCTCAGTGCTTCCTAGCATTTGATTGTTTTCTCCTTTTTCCAGATGTTAATAAGTTTCCTATACATGATTTAAAAAGAAGAAGTTTAAATACTAAAGCTTTTTCCAAATCCACCTGCATGACCTTTGAAAGACCTTCTTTGGGAGTGTTAACATATGGCAATGCTTAGTGCAAGGGAAGTTCAGGGACATTTTTATTTATTCTTTATTATTAACTCAGGAAGCTCAAACTGTAATATTAACTGTAGAGAAGCACTTTTTCACATTCTAATCCCACTTGCCTTCAATCACAGTGCGATCTCCCAGTACAGTTTTAAGCATGTTTGCTGATCAGTTTCTAAGGCTGTTGTTTTTCACAGCCTTTGAGTTGTTAGGAATGGGCAAATATAGTAGGCCTGGGAGCCAATTGCCTGCCCTTGGGGATTCCTGGGGACTGCCAAAATTACTTTTTTAAAAACTGGGGATGCCCAGTATTATTTTTCTGTTTTTGAAAATTGTAAATTATTAAAATTTTAAACAATGTAAAAATACCTTGGAACTGCTACTACTAGAGGCGTTGGGAGAAGGAACCCACCATTGTTCAGTCCAGGGAGTCTTTAGGGCCCAAGGGCTGCAAAACCAACTGCTGGAAAAAATAAATCACCAGGATCGGATTATCCCAATTGAACTGTTACAATGCATAATAACTCTAGTGTTAACTGAAATACGCCAATAATTTTAGAAAACAAAGAGATTGCCAACAGATTGGAAACGATAAACATGTATATTTTTGTGGGTTTTTCAGGCTATGTAGCCATGTTCTAGAAGAGCTTATTCCTGATGTTTCACCAGCATCTGTGGCTGGCTTTTTTTTTTTCCTGAAGATGCCAGCCACGGATGCTGGCAAAACATCAGGAATAAACTCTTCTAGAACATGGCCACATAGCCCTAAAAACCCACAAAAAACTATGGATGCCAGCCATGAAAGCCTTGAGATCAACATGTATCCCAAAACACAGGAAAGGAGAAACAAAAGAAAGCAGCAATTACAGGGCCATCGAATTAATCTCACATGCGAGCAAAATTATGCTCAATATTCTGCAAGATAGAATCCAACCATACATAGACATGGCAATTCCAGAGGTGCAAGTGGGTTTTAGGAAAGGAAGAAGCACCAGGGACCACATTGCAAACATATGATGGCTAAAGGAGCACACCAAAGGAGAATTGAAGATAAGAGGAAGAAATACCAACAACATAAGGTACACAGATGATACTGGCAGAAAACATCACAGATTTGGAACAGCTAATAAGGAAGGTAAAAGATCAAAGTGCAAAGGCAAGATTAATGCTGAACATAAAGAAAACAAAAACATAACCTCAAAAGAGATACAGAAATTCAATCTAGAAAATGAGGAAATCACAATAGTTAAAGAATTGCCAGGATAATGTGGGGAGTGCACCAATCGTTCCACTATCCCTTAATCTGCTCCTCTGCAATGTCAGGTCGGCCAAGGGGAAAACCCACATCATCCACGACCTCCTTGTGGATGAACAGGCCGACCTGGCATGCTTTACTGAGACCTGGCTGGGAGATGCCAGCACTGTAACATGGGCGCAAGCTCTCCCAGCCGGTTACACGGTCAGTGAGCAGATAAGGGAAAGTGGGCGAGGGGGCGGTGTGGCTTTAGTCCATAAAACTAACCTGACCTTGATCAGAAAGCCTGTCCGGAAAACAACCCACATCGAGTGTGTGTACCTTAGCCTGAAGACCAGGGATAGCTTGGGGATTCTGTTGGTATACCGGCCACCCCGTTGCCTAACGGACTCCCTAACCGAGCTGACTCAGCTGGTCTCTGAGTTGTTGTTGGACTCACCCAGACTTTTGGTCTTGGGCGACTTCAACATCCCTCTAGAGACCAGCCCATCCAATCTATCTGGAGCGGCTCGGGAGTTCATGGAATCCATGACAAGCATGAACCTATCCCAATTTGTTGACGGGCCTACTCATTGTGCGGGTCATACACTTGATGGGATTTTTAGTACGGAACAGGAGTATCCGTGGGCGGAGGTAACCAAAACCTCCGCATTGTCATGGACGGACCACTTTCTGATCAAGATGGAACTTAAGGCCACTTTCCGCCCCCCCGGGGGTGGCGGACCCATTAGAATGGTCCGCCCTCGAAGGCTGATGGAACCAACAGGCTTCCAGAATGCCTTAGAGGGTTTAATGGTTGGTAGCACCAGCGACTCTACCGAGACCTTGGTGAATACTTGGAACACCGTCCTTCCCAAGGCCCTCGATACTATCGCTCCTGAGCGTCCTCTCCAACCCGCTCCCAACCGTAAGCCCTGGTTCTCCCAGGAACTCCGGGAGATGAAGCGGGTTGGACGACGACTAGAGCGCAAATGGCGGAAGACTCGGCTCTTGTCCGACAGAACTCACCATAGGCAGCATCTTCGCGCCTATCGGGAGGCTTTGCGTGCAGCGCGGAGATCCTTCTACTCTGCACGCATTGCGTCTGCAGAGTCCCGTCCAGCGGAGCTGTTTAAGGTGGTTGGGGAGCTGACGCAGGTTCCCCCTGCGCCAAATCCCCTACTTAACCCTACAGTGGCCTGCTGTGACGCATTTAACATCTACTTTGCAGACAAAATCTCTCGGATAAGGGCCGACTTAGACGCCAATGTTTTAGCAGTATCTGTAAATGAGGCACCTAGCAACTCCATTACTGTTACGTTATTGGATGAGTTTCAATCTGTAAGTACTGATGACGTGGACAAGCTCCTTGGAAGCGTGAGGAAAACAACCTGCCCTCTCGATCCATGTCCATCATGGCTGGTCGTCCAGGGAGGGGACGCATTGAAGACATTCCTTAGGGATGTAATCAATGCGTCCCTCAGGGAAGGCACTGTTCCTTCTTGTCTGAAGGAGGCGGCTGTAAAGCCCCTCCTGAAGAAACCTTCCCTTGATCCCCTGGACCGAAACAACTATAGACCAGTTTCCTTGCTGCCATTTTTAAGCAAGGTGATCGAGAGAGCAGTCGCCTCCCAACTCCAAGCTGTCTTGGATGAAACCGATTATCTCGATCCATTTCAAACCGGCTTCCGGGCAGGATATGGAGTTGAGACTGCCATGGTTGCTCTGACAGATGACCTCCGCTTGAGCATTGATAGGGGTAGTGTGACCCTGCTGGTGCTCTTGGATCTCTCAGCGGCCTTTGACACCATAGATCATGCCATCCTTTTGGACTGGCTGAGAGGGATGGGGATCGGAGGCGCCGCCTTACAGTGGTTCCGTTCCTTTCTCTCCGGCAGGACCCAAAGGGTGAGGCTCGGGGACAGCTGCTCCTCCAAAATTGAGCTAAGCTGTGGCGTCCCGCAAGGCGCCATTCTGTCCCCGATGCTATTTAATATTTACATGAAGCCGCTGGGTGAGATCATTCGGAGGCATGGAGCTCAGTGTCATCAGTACGCTGATGACACTCAGATATATTTCTCCATGACCAGATCATCTGCTCAGACCTCAGATGGCGTCTCCTCTCTCAATGACTGCCTGGCAGCGGTAATGGATTGGATGAGGGAAAACAGATTGAGACTGAATCCAGACAAAACGGAGGTACTGACAGTCACCGGCCCGAAACCAGGTCTGGGAATACAACTCCCGGTCCTAGATGGAATCACACTATCCTCGAAGGACCCTGTTCGCAGTCTGGGGGTACTCCTAGACTCGTCACTTCACATGACTAGTCAGGTGAATGCGACGGTCAGGAGTGCCTGTTATCAGCTTCGGCTGATATGCCAGCTGCGCCCTTTCCTGGAGATGAGGGATTTGGAAACTGTGGTACACGCTTTGGTCACCTCACGACTAGACTACTGCAACGCGCTCTACATGGGGCTGCCCTTGTACCTAACCCGGAAACTTCAATTGGTTCAAAACATGGCAGCCAGATTAGTTACTGGGACATCTAGGAGAGAACATATAACACCAGTGCTTAAATCTCTCCACTGGCTGCCAATTAGTTTCCAGGCACAGTACAAGGTGCTGGTTTTAACCTTTAAAGCCCTACATGGCTCGGGCCCATCTTATCTCAGGGACCGCCTCTCCCCGTACGATCCTCCCCGCACACTTCGATCCTCTGGGAGGAACCTACTACAGCCTATCAAGACCAGGCTGGCACAGACCTCCCAGAGGGCCTTTTCTGCGACCGCTCCCAAGCTCTGGAATGGTCTGCCGGATGAGATGCGTCTCATGACATCTTTAGATTGCTTCAAAAAAGCCCTAAAGACGCATCTCTTCCGGCAGGCCTTCCCCTGAAATTCCCTATCCCCGGCTTCAGTCCCAGACTTTGATTTTCTGCCTACTCCCATGTTTCTGATCCCCACTTATGACGTGGCCGCATAAGGAAGGGTTAGGATGTTGTATTATGTTTTTAAATAATTACTGTTTTAATCACTGCTGGTTTAATCTATTTTTAAGGGGTGGGAGGTTTGGAAACAGGTCATGGGATTGTTTTAATCTATGTTTTTTTTTACTTGTACCCCGCTCCGAGTGTATGTACAGAGGAGCGGGCTATAAATAAACTATTATTATTATTATTATTATTATTATTATCTAGGATCAAATATAGACAGGAATGGTGACTGCAATCAAGGAATAAGAAGAAGACTAGGAATGGGAAGGGCAGCTTTGAAAGAGGGCCCCATTCCCACTACATTTTGATTGGAAGTATGACGCGGGCTCGTTCACGCTCGAATTGACTTCTGATCCTCATCGGATCGATTAGTGGAGGAAAGAACCGGGTTAAAAGCAAATAGCCTGGACTGTCCTGACACTAGTTTTAAAGTGGTCTTTTTCAGAAAACACGATTCTGAAGCATTTCGAGTAAGTGGGAACGCTGGTCAGAATCGTGTGGGGGGTTTTTTGGAGGGGGGTATTGATCGCAAAATCAATCTTGTGCATTTGCGATCTTGTGCATTTGCGATCAGTATAATGAAGAAAACACACACACACACTTGCTCCTGGGGGGTCCTTCCTTCCTTCCTTCCTTCCTTCCTCCCCCCTTCCTTTTTTTCTCTTTTTCTTCATTATACTGATCACAAATGCATAAGATCACAAATGCACAAGATCGCAAATGCACAAGATTGATTTTGCAATCAATACCCCCCCCCATAAAAAAATCCCCTCCTGGGGCGTTAACGACTGTCACCTTACATGGCAGCTCCAGTGGGAATGACAAGCGTTCCCAGCTAAGAAAGCGGTTCCAAACAAGGTCCCTTTTTATAGTGTGAATGAGGGGCCTTTTGGAATCGCTTTCATAAGCGGAGCACAGCCCGGTTTCAATGCGGGTTTTTCCGAAGTGGGAATGGGGCCCTAGATAAGCTACTGAAGAATAAAGATATATAACTAAGCACAAAAATTAGAATCGTCCAAGCCATCGTATTCCCCATCATTATGTATGGATGTGAGAGCAAGACAGTAAGAGAAGCAGACAGGAGAAAAATGAACTCATTTGAGATGTAGATCTGAAAAGAGAGGGAGATGTTCCACCCCCATTTGGTATGTGTGACAAATCTCAAAACTTTGAAAGGTTAGTTCCCATCAATTGTTACACTGTTTGAAAGGTAACACATTTCTGTTGCTCTTTACAGTGTTGAAAAAAAAATCATTGCAATATTTGTGCATTTCTATTATTGGCCACTACTTTTTTGAGAAAAAGAATCCTTAGAGAACACCATAAAACCTGTGGGGAAATCTAGTCATAACCTTCTTTTTGGCAAGTAACATTGGAAAGGAACTGGAAAGCTTGTTACACTCTTACCTGGTGTTTGTTTTTAACTGCTCAACTCATGGTGACTCTGTCAATGAGACATCTCCAAGGCCCTCTATCCTGTATTGCTCTTATTAGTTCTTGTAATTCAGAATCGTGACCTACCCGATTGAGTCTATCCATCTGTTGTGTGGTCTTCCTCTCCTTCTACTCCCCTCCATCTTTCCCAGCATTGTTGTCTTTTCTAATGAGTTGTGTCTTCTCATGATACGGCCAAATAATTACAGCCTCAATTTGATCATCTTAGCTTCCAGGGAGATGTCTGGCTTTATTTGCTCAAGTACCCACATATTTGTCTTTTTGACTGTTCTCCAGCACCACATCTCAAATTAGTTGATTTTCCTTTTTTCTGCTTTTTTCGCTGTCCAGCTCTCACATTCCTACATGGTGATAGGGAATACAATGGCTTGGATTATTCTAACTTCAGTGTTCAATTGTATATCTTTACTCTTTAGGACTTTGCCTAGTTTCTTCACAGCTGCCTTTCCTATTCCCAGTCTTCTGCTTTCCTCATTGCAAGATTCCTCTTTGTCTAGGCTGAATTATCCATTGTATTGCTTTTGAAATGTGACTATGTTACTTTAAACTTCTTCCATCAAAGCTCCCTCAGAGCTTCGAAGGGGGAAGTTTCAAGTAAGTCAGTATCCTGACTGCTCTAGAGATGCTGTGCTGGGTCTCCTGAGTCTCCATGGTCAGAGAGAGAAGAGAGATTTCCTTTCCTCCTCTTGACAGCTGAGAAAACTCTGCAGCTGGCACTGCCAGCCCAGACCTCTATTGGGGACAACAGTGGAACTCCTTAGAGTTTGCCCACAAATCCATGGAACCTGGCAGGTAGGATAGCTGTGGGGAGACAGACGTGGCATGCTACTATTCTAGGAGCATGGCACTAGACCTTTCAGTGTCCCAGAGGAATGAAGGCTGGGAACCAGTAACCGATATCAGAAAAGTCTTCTTCTTCTTCTTGTTTTGAGCTAGAACTCAGAATTTTTCCCACCTAGGAGAAGTTGTAATCCAAACAGTGACTTTCCCAAGGTGTGTAACTGAGACCAAAATATTGCATCTCCTCCAATGAGCTCAGAGAAGATGCACTAGGAGTAAGCAAAAAGACTCTTCAAGTATTGCTTCTACCCTGAATAGGTGAATTAGTATTTTGCTAAACTGGATGAAAGCAGATGACAGACCACTAAAATGAAGGCTGAGCCTTAGTAGTTTATCATACAACGGAATTTGGGGGCATAATGCAATGGCAATCCGAATGCAATCATGGGGTTTCACGTTATTGCGAATGAGTGTATCTCACACAATTTCGGGCAATGGGAAGTCATTCCAAACGCAATCATGGGGTTTCACATAATTGTGTTTTAGAGTGTCTCATATAATTTCGGGGAATGGGGGGGTCATTTTCAGGAAATGGGAAGTCATTCTGAATGCATTCCAAATGCAATCAGATTTCACGTAAATTCGCTAAACTAGCGAATTCATGTAATTGCGAATTGGCTCCATTTGCAATTGAGAGAAATTCCTCCCATGTGGTAAACTCCTTAGTTTTGTATTGCATCCTACTTCATGCTGGTTGTTTCTGGATAGCGGGGATTTTCCATTGCAGCAGAGGAGTGTCTGCATGCAGAACCTTTATCCCTGACCATTTTGGTGGTATTTTGTGGCACTGGAATGCTTATTCATTTTCATCACTTAGGCAGAGAGAATTACAGTTCATAGCACAGCAGTTGATATTTCTACTGTAAATTTTCTACAGTATTTCAGATCACAAATGTATTTCATGTCCTCTTGTATGAATGCGTATTCATTTTAGATCCAAGGATTGCAAAATGAGTGAAACACTGTTAGCAGTAAGTGTTAGGATTCCGCAACTGTGGATTATATGTCGCTATTATATCTCCGTTCAGGTTATTGATACTGGCATGGAAGTAAGGACTTGACCCACATTATTGGCGCCTTTACATATTATAAAAGTGGGTGTCTAACTGTGGGGAAGTATGACATAGAGAAGCACTGCTGGATTGGACAGTTCAGTAACTGGATGGGTGAGGGAAGCCCAAACAAGACCTAAACTTGTTCCCCAGCAATTACTGTAAGAGGCAATGGAAGGTAGTCAATCACTGGCAACAAATCATGATGACTACGTATAATCTCCAGCACTAAAGACAGTATGTCTCTATATACCAGATTCTGGAGGACACAAAAGGTACAATACAGTTGCACACATGCCATTCTGGTGGGTTTCCTATAGTATTTGAGTGGCTACTGTGGCAACAGACGCCTAGATTAGAGAAATCTTTGTCTTATCCATCATGACTCTTCTGATGTTCTTATGCTGCCTTTGATCTAGGAGGGTCATTAGATAGCCATCAAAACAGGCAGCTGTTGTGTTTTCAGTTATCTGTGGTACTGCAAAGAACATTTCTTGGGCGTCCTCAGTGACACAAGTGCCTTATTAATCACATCAGTTTAGAATCTAGATGCTTTGACATAGCGGCACACAGCAACGCATAAACCATGCACAATTGTCTCATGATTCTATGTCGATTATGAAGGCTGTCTGAGTGCTGACCTTCAGCCAGTATTTAAACAGTTCTAACAGACAAAACAGGCACAGACAGAGCCCAAGAGCACTAATCCGTGTTGTTCACAGCAAGAGCTGTTGTAGAGGACAGTGAAAGGTGTCACCACCCTGAAGCCTGTTTATTTCTGCAGGACTTTTGTCATTCCATGCTGTTTTAATGGCACTTCTATTGCCAGATATACTGTTACCATTAGCATTTATATATTTTAATTGTACTGTTTTTTAACCCTGTTGTAACCCGCCCTGATTGCTTGTTCAGAGGGGCGGGCTAGAAATTAATAATAATAATTATTATTATTATAATTATTATTATATAAATAATAATAATAATAATAATAATAATCTCCCTGCTTCCCCTTCTGTACTATTTTACAAACGTAAGAAAGGGGTTTCTTCACTGTAGCACAAATTTGTTCTAGAATTTATTAAAAAATAAAAAGAACAAATAATGCTTAAGATGTCATGGCATCTCCTTGTGAAAACAGGTAAATAAGACTAGAAAAAGACAGACATCCAGGCAGATTCTGCTTCAGACATCATTTCATGGGAGTATTTAATCTACATTTTTAACACTTGGGGCTAGGAACAACAAACCATTCAGCCATGCAATTTAAGCATCCTTCAGTCTTTGGCATCCCTCGCAACTCCTAGCAGACTGAAATAAGCAGATGGCATGAAGTGTACTTGAGTGCCACTTTCTCATCCATGCCTCCCATTTTTGCATTATACTTTTCTTACAGTTTCAAAGCTATATTTTTTCCAATTAATTTCAGAGTTCCATAATTTACTGGAGAGTGTTTCTCAGTTGAGTGGATTGTTATTGACAGCAGGCTTAAAAAAACCTGTGTACAAACCTTACCTTCTAATTAAGGTGCCTTAGTTGTCAGGTACTCCACTCTTTGATAAGTGGACAGTTAACATAAATTTACGTCATCATATTCAAACTGTGTGTGCACACTGACAGAAGACACAGATATACATACAGCAGTGTCTGGTGGTAAAATGAATACTAATTCTGCCTGCTTCTCTGTGATTGCTGCTGGTTTAATCTAGGACATAAGAGCAAAACATTCTAGTGGTCTAACCCATCCCATTCTCTGCAGGCTAGTTTTCAACTTTCAGGAAATCATTTTGTGCAATTATGGAAAAATATTTTAGAAAGATTCCTCTCACATAGTCTGAATGGGTACTGTCCAATCTATGATCTCAATCTGCTTTACTCTGCTGAATGTGCAGACCAGACCATAGCACTGGAGAAAAGTTCAATTCAAATACTATTCACTTTGCTTTCTTCAACATATCAGCTGGAGAGCACCTAGCCCTCTACTGTCACTTTCCTCATGTGGAAAGTGTTTTGTCTGAAGATGAGAGGTTCCAGTTCGGATGAAAACTAAACTCATAAACAAGGATTCCTGGGGTTCTTGGTCTCCTTGTGAACAGTAGCCTTTCCTGTTTCGTCATGTCACTTTCCACATGAGGAGAGTGACTCCAGAAGGATTTAGGAGTTTTTCTGATCACAGTGTGATCAGAGTAGTAAAGTGAGTACTGTCTGGATAAGCCAAAAGAGAAAAACAGAAGCCAGTATGGTCTCAGGTAGATGATCAGGTGTGATTTTCAGGGACAATTTATTTTATTTTATTTTTGTATATAGAAGGGATCAGTCACCATATTAGTAAATAGAGCCCCCCCCCCCCACCACCACCAATGTAAGTAAATGGATACAAGAGCATAACATACAAATCCAAAAACCAAAAAAGGATAATAATTTCTTTAAAATACCTTTGTGGTATGGAGAAACTATGACATTATTTGTCTAAAAATATTTTTTTATGTTAGCTTTCTTTAATTATATTCTTCACATCATCTGGAATGAAAAGGGAATGAGAATTGAAAGGCCACATAACCAGGGCCTAAAGCTAATGATGAACTATGTGAATATTATATCTTGCTATTTGCTCTTTAGTCAGTGAAAGTAATTCCTTGGATTTTGAGAAAATAAACATGCAAAAGGGAGGATATTATTTATCCCTAACTTCCCCTTGAACCAGTGGGGTGTATGGGTTTGAGCACTGGAATATTCCAGGAAACTAAAGTTTGAATAATCTATTCTGTGGAAAGCCCTTGGGTGTCCTTGGGCAAGCCACACCATCTCAACCTCAGAGGAAGACAACAGCAAACCTCCACTGAATAAACCTTGCCAGGACAACCCTATATGATAGGATTACCATAAATTGAATTGAAGGCAATAACAAACTTTCTTTCAAAGAGGTCAATGCAGTATACATGCTCCTTTTTATATTTATTCATTTATTTACTTGCATTGGATGGGGATTAGTTGTGTTTTTTCCACTGATGGAACTATTTACAAGCTTACAATTGTAAACTGCTTAGACACTCCTTAAGGGTATGAAGTGGTATATAAATTAAGCTGTTTGTTTGTTTGTTTTTGTTTATTTCCATTACTGGGACCAGAAAAAGGATGATCTTCTTTTCCCCCTACAGCACTCAAGAACACCCTTAAAACCTGCTCCAGAGTACTGGCAAACGTGCTGCAGAATGTTTTGGATGGTGTGGAGGTATGTAGGGGAGAAGGGGGAAGAAATTCCTATGTAGTGTAGATTAACTCATTGAATTTAGGACTGAATTAATGTTGGCAGGTTAAGAGTAAGGGAACAGCAGTATATTCAGAATAGCAGTAACGGACATTCAACTTTCATTATCTGTAGGGCTGACAATGAGAGAGAATATATTAACAAATTTGTGCTCTACCTAAATGCTAAATGAAAGTATTGGTTCCAGTTAACCTAGCCGTTTATTTCTCTGTTAAATTAATATATCGTACATTTATAAATTACACGAGGCATGCATTTCTATCTTATGAAGGGCCCTCACTCAAAATACAGGATTTTTTTAGAGCTTCATAAAAAGACAATCTTTCCAACCCTCAAAATAGGGAACATCTCTTATAAAAAGGGGCACTAACCTTCTAGGTAAGAAGCTTTCTGCTCCTCAGATAAGGAATATTCTTTATAATAAGGGGACACCTTGCAACCATAGTCTGAACATAGAATGCTCTGTACTAAAATCTTCAGGAAAGGAATGTCAAATTGTAGCTCTTCAAAGTGGTTTATCTTCAGAAGAGGAACAGATTTGAGAAGTAGATTGTACTGAGAATATGAGACTGACCCAAATTACCCTGTGGTAAACTTTGTGGCTCAGCAATGATTTGAACCTGGGGCTCTCTCCACTTCAGGTCCTACATGATTACCATTACCATTATGTTATCCTGTTATTTTTGCATCAGTGTGTGCATGACACTTTGGAGAGAAAGCCACTGATTCACTGTGTGTTGCTGTTTTAGCTGTTAATATCATATTGAGTGTATAACTGCTTGAAAGGAAAACTGAGTTTGTCTTGCTCAAAATAAATGTTTGTGCAGTTCATAAATGCATTTGGTAGATTGTAATTCTTCAGCTATCTTGCCAAAGAGCAAGAGTTCTTAAGAAATGCAAAGTGTATTAGTTATTTTAGGAAGAATACAGAAAGCTGATGAATCACAAATTTTGTGATAGATCATTCCAGCCCCAAAAATGTTTATAGACAGCCTTTTTTGTAAGGGAGATTGTGTGTTGATAGGCCAAAATGGCTGATTGATGTTTCCTTAATGAAAAACAATTGTTAGAAGATGGTTGGATGATACAGAGACATTTTTCAAAACCAATGCTATCAGAATTTGGGGGGGGGGGGGGGAGAAAAATAACAAAAGAAGCAATTTTGGGGGCACAATGCAAAATAGCTGAGCTGTTGCTGGAAAAGGGGGCACCTGGCAATGTTCAAGGGAACTCTTTCTGGAGATTTTATGGGTGGGGATGGAGCTCTGTGCCTGTCAGGAATGTGCATGCTGTTTCCCTGCACTTATGTTTACCTGTATATTTTGTAAATATTCCTAAAATGCCATAAATCTGTACTGCTCTCTCATTCTAAGGAAGGCAAAGGAAAGTAGTGCTGGTCTTTGAACTTCTTATCACTTAAAGAAATGAGAAAGAACCACTTAAAATATGAAAACCAATAAAAGCTTTTCTATAGTTACTAGTCAGTTGATTTGTACTGACCTTGCTTTTACGTATATGCTAGTGTGGTATAGCGATTTGAGTGCTGGACTAGGACTCTGGGAGACCAGGTTCAAATCCCAGTTCAGCCACAGAATCCACTGGGTGACCTTGCACAAGTTACATTCTGATACACTCAGAGGAAAGCAATGGCAAAACCACTCTGAAGAAATCCTGCCAAGAAAACCCCATGATAGCTTCATCTTAGGGTCACCATGACAGAGAGGTTTATCACACTAGGGGGCAAACAGGATTTAAACAGGAATTAAACAGGAAATGTCCTATGTTAAACATAAGGCATTTCCTGTTTAATTCCTGTTTAACTCTCGTTTAAATCCTGTTTGCCCCTTAGTGTGATAAAGAATCACTATGATGGATGTTTCCTTAATGAAAATCAATACAGTAGTTAGAAGATAGTTGATTGATACAGATACATTTTTCAAAACCAGTGCCGTCAGAATTTAGAGGGGAGAGGAGAGAGATTAAGTGACTTGAAGACACAAGACATCAACAATAAATACACTGAAGACTAAATTTGTGCTTGCATCTCAATATTAAGCAAATCTCCTTTAAGCATCCTACTTCCAAGTACACAGCAATAGAGATTGGTAGCATCAAACCTATGGAATAGAAATGGCAGAGGGTGATAACAGACTATTTTGACTGTGACAATGTGTGTGTCTTTCTGAAAGGGGAGAATTAACAAGAAACAGTCAAGACCTGAACATGTTCACACATTGAAAAATTAAGACAGCACAGTTGTGAGGGTGTGAATTTGACTGTAAATGGAATACATAAACACTGCAATACCTGGGATGAGTCAGATAAAGTGGACAAGACTGGAACATTTTCAGTCAGATAATTACAGTGTTTTACTTGGGAAAGGAACATTTAAGGCAAAATAGATGGCGTTACTAGTGAAGTGAGACATAGGAAAAGTGGTCAGGGGAATATAATGCGAAGTCTGACAAAATAATATCAATAGGATGGCATGGTAGGGTGTTAATTAATGGCAATCATTAACAACAAGAGTAATCTGGCAATATCCTTTGTTTGGATTACTATTTCCATAGCCCCTGAAAACTGACCAGGCTGACTAGAGATGATGGGAGTTGTAGAATTGGTTTAAAGATTAAATTTTAATACCTACAGCCATACCACCCTGAACACGCCTGATCTCATTTGATCTCAGAAGCTAAGCAGGGTTGGGCCTGGTTAGTACTTGGGTGGGAGAAAAATTAAATTTGGCTACCATGTGTGCATAAGTGTCTTCAAGTCGCCTGTCAGCTCATAAATTTAATAAGGTTTTATTATGCAAGGAATACTCAGAGATGTTTGTATATAGAGAGATCTTGTAGCACTTTTGAGACTAACTGAAAGAAAGAAATGGGCAGCATGAGCTTTTGTAGACTTCAGTCTACTTCATCAGATGCATTTGGTGGTGTCGACTGATACTGTATCTACAAAAGCTCATGCTTTCAGTTTCTTTCAGTTAGTCTCAAAGGTGCTACAAGATCTTTTTACATACTGATTCTACAGATTAACATGGCTATATCTTTGAATTCAGAGATGTTTGTAATTGCCTTCCACCTACAGCACCTGCTATTCCTTGGCATTCTCCCATCCAGGTACTAAACAGGCTGATCTTGTTTTAGCTTCCAAGATCAGACAGGATCTGGTACCTTCAAGGCATTCGGGTCTTTCACTAGCATATCCAATCTCTATGTTTAATTTCTTCATTATGCACAACATGCATATTATTTATTTATTTTCTCAATTATGTGTATATGCTACCTTAACACCAAAACATTCTTACGTCAACTCACACAATATAACAGATTAAAACAGTAAAATGTTTAAAGCTTAAACATTTTAAACATCAGAATTACGCTATGAAGAAGAAAAATGTGCAACTGGAGTTTTAATAATTTAGCAGTGTGAGCACTAGGCAGGCCTCCTCTAATATAGCAGAATATTATGTCTGTATGTGTCTATGTGCCTTCAAGTTGCCTGTCAATTTATGGCACTCCCATTAATTTCATAGGATTTTCCTAGGCAAGAAATACTCAGAGAGTTCCTCCCTCTGAAATATAGCTTCCACCACCTGGAATTCATTGGCAGCAGTCTCCCATTCAACTACTAACTAGTACATGCTAGATATTTTGCAACTTGATGTGTAGATTATGTTTGAGGTTGCATCCCTGAATTGTTAGTTCTGCACATTTCTGGATCTTGCTTTTTCCTCAGGGCACATTGTGCCAGCCCGCATTATAGTAAATTGATAGTGGTTGTGGTCTCGTTGATCTGCAAGGGGCCTATTTCATAATGGCCAAGATCATACAAAGGTATTTTCCAGTGTAAATGTCTGCATGCAGAGTTACTCATTAGATTTTTGTGGGTTTTTCAGGCTATGTGGCCATGTTCTGGAAGAGTTTATTCCTGACGTTTTGCCAGTACCTGTGGCTGGCATCTGATCTACATTTCAAGCTCTGAATTCTAGTGAATTACTTTTTCCCTGTCAGCTTCCTTCAGTATCAACTTGTGGATTTGAATGACAAAAATGATGGGACTGACTATAAAACAAGAAGCCTGTACTGTTAAATGAGAGAGCAGATGAGCAATTAATCCATTAACAATAATAGGTTATGAGGCAATAGTCAGAGCTATTGCTCTTATTTGAATGATTATAGCATCAGCACAAGATCTTAACAACATGCCACATTTGGTAAGATCAATATGTCAGCATACCTGCTGTGGCCACAACTCTGTCAGATGACTCAGGGAAATAGATTGGGCAAATATTTTTAGGGTTCAGCACCTTTTAGTCACAAACATGGCTTTGAATATGGAGATTCTATTTGGGACATTATAGCATCGAAGGATACATTTATCTCAGTGGATTTCTTGCCACCTGTTTACTAAGACAAGGCTTTCAGCATGAATTTGTCCTGCTTTATTCTTAGAATTTTAGAGTGGGTCCAGATAATAATCTGCTGCTCTGACATGTTTATCTACCACTTCTTACCAGAAAAAAATGGAAGAGAAAATGGTGGAATCACTACAGGATACCTTTTGATTTCTGGCAGTAGAAACTCCATCTACAACAAGGTGGGCAACATGCAATCTGTATGTGGCCCCAAGGTTGTTTTTGTGACACCCAGGCACACAAAACATCACATTGATTAAATTTAGTTGCAAAGCAGTAAAAGCCTTTTCAGACAATCAAAAAAGAATGTTTTTAAGACTACCACTGTGCACAGGTGTGTCCATGTGTGGTGTGTGTGTGCACAGCTGATAGCAGGATTCCAGCACCACTCACTCTGCCACCTGATCCAGATTAACCTTAAATCATTTACTGAACATCACACAACATCTTACCTCCCTTTATTCTATAGATCAATGATATGTTATGTAAATAGCATCTAGGTTTTTAAAAAGTTTTGTAGCAAGTGCTTATTTTGTGCATGTGCTTATATTAGCTACTGTACCAGCTATAATGAGAAGCAGAAGAGGTCCCTAGAAAGAAGAAGAATGCTGGTGTCGTTATATCCCAGATGGTCTGCCCTTTTCCATGCTCTTTGCTTATAATTTCCAGTAAAATTGTTCCAGTTTAAGAAACTTAAGTACATGTCAAGGAAGAAATCTGCTGCTTCACTGTGTAAATTTAGCATTCCACCCTCCACTTCTTCATTTACTGCAGAATAAGGAGAGACTCGCACTGTGCCAACTAAGATGGAATGAGAGTCATTGTGAATGTTTCTTTCTGAAACCTTACTATTTGAGTTCATGCTGTGTTTTCTTCCTCACTTTTCTAAGTCCTGTTGGGACAAAAGGGAGCAGAGGGATAGCCTCTCAAGAACAGAGTTGTCAAGCTGTTTTTGTCAATATGGGATGTTACAGTAGTCTTAAAGAAGAGGTTACCAGACAATGGACGAGGGTTTGGCTAAAAGTTCAGTGGAAGGGAACAGATTCTGTAGATACACAAAACAGTTGTGTCCAGGTTAGGTTTGACTCCTTGTATCATCTTGGTGTCTCCTTATTTCCCAGGTACCCTCTTCTTTTTCTCTTGTGACAGCATGACAGGACATGATTTTCTTTTTCCCAAGAATACCCCTGGCCCACAACACACAAGGTCTCAGAGGCAGTCTGGGGAAAAATGATAGGGAGTTTTGGCCTTGACTGGTGTGTCATGTAGGATGGTGTGTTTCCTACTTTGCAAATGGCAATCCATGATCAGTGTGATGTAGTGGTTGGACCATGACTCTGGAGACTAGGGTTTGAATCGCTGCTCAGCCATGGAAACCCACTAGTGACTTTGGGTAAGTCACACACTCTCAGTCTAAGAGGAAGGCAAAGACAAAATCCCTCTGAACAAATCTTGCACAGAAAACCTATTATAGTTCACCTTAGGATCACCATAAGTCAGAAACAACTTGAAGACACACAACAACAACAACAACAACAACAACAGAGGGCAGTAAGTCCTCTATTAAAATTCCTTTACTTGAAGAGCTCTGTGGTCCAAGCAGGGTTTAAAGATAACGCTAAGAAGAAAGAACAGGGGCCATGAAGTTGTCCCCCAACAGTTAGCATCTGTTCAGCAGAATGGAATAGGTGCACAGGCCACATATTTGCAGTCTTCTCCACAGGTAGTGATATACACTGTATTTATATTTGAACAGAATATTCCAGATTTTTCCTCTGTGTCTTTCAATTTACGTATACCAATTCAATGCAAATCCATCCTCTTTTTGGTGATGTATTTCTTCCTCTCCCCAAGTGTAAGCAGCTGCCCTAGCATAACTTCAGTGTAATTACAACAGATTCTTTAAAAAACCATTGATGGATCATGACTAGGGAGGGATTCTCCCCATCTGAAATTGTTGAGTGAGGTGTTCTAACTGTATAGTTCAGAAACTGCCCATGATCATAGTTAAATAAGAAAGAAAGAAAGAAAGAAAGAAAGAAAGAAAGAAGTTGACTATGAATGATAGTCCTACTAGGGCCCCAATTATATGTATAATCAGGTTGAGTATTGTTGTTGGGGCCAGAAGCAATGGCTGAATTCAGAAGTGGCTTGACTTCAAGACTTCATGCTTGAAAGAGAATGGCATTTAGCAATTGCCACACAGCAACTGGTCAGATACTGGGTGGAATTCAGAATGTAATCATACCATGTGTTGTGTACCATGGAATTCCATTTATTTAAAAATGATTTGACATTTTAATTTTTTAACCAATTGTACAGGCTTACCATGTAACCTGAGCCCTAGACTACGAATCTGGAGATCAGGGTTCGATTGATTCCCTGCTTGGCAATGCAAACCCACTGGCTGACCTTGGGCAAGTCACACACTCTCATCCCCAGAAAATCCTGTCTTGGTTTGTCTTAAGGTTACCATGAGTCAGAAACTACTTGAAGGCACACAACAATAATAGCCATGTAACCATCCTTACCACATTAGTGTTACTGTATAATGAGCCATCTAATTCTAAAAGTTAAAAGACCTGTTTCCCGCTCTCTTAGGTAGACCTGATTAGTGGTACGGACTGAATGATTGGTTTCATTTGTGACATATCTTCCCACTAAGCGGTCCAGAACAGAGAATGAAGCAACTGTCCCATGGAAGTTGTATGTCAACAGCTGTTATCAATATTTAAATTTGGCCAGGATGAATTTGATGTGGGTTGTAGCTGAGTAAGAAAATCCTATTAATCTTGGAACAATACACCTTTAATTGAAGGAATATAAGTTTAGGCTTATACAGTGTGTAAGTGTGCTGTTACTGTCATAAAAGTTTTACAGGTTGAGTCTCCCTTATCCAAAATGTTTGGTACCAGTGTTTTGGATTTGGAGTTACTGCTTTGGACCAATGAGATATCTTGGAGATGGGAGCCAATGTCTAAACACAAAATTCATTTATGTGTTGTATACACCTTACATACATAACCTGAAAGTAATTTTTTAAATACATTTTTGTGTATGAAACCAAGTTTGTGTACATTGAACCATCAGAAAGGAAAGGTGTCAGCATCTCAGCCACCCATGAAAAGCATTTTGGATATTGAGATGTTTTGGATTTCAGAATTCCAGATAAGAGAGAGTCAACCTCTATTATTATTATTATTATTATTGCTACCAAGATTCAAATGCATGCTGCAGCCATGCTACCATTTTCCTTTACTGTGAAAGTTGAATATGGCTCTTTTCTTTTCCTTTTATTTTAATCAAAAGAACATAAGGGTGACCTCTTAATAAGGCACAAGTTTGTGGGCAGCATTGGTAGCTGTTGTCCTGAGCCACTGGCCTATCCCATTTCGTGGATGACAGAATATGACAGAACTCACTGTGTCTCCTCCTGCATCCCTTAAATGGGCTCCTGCCTTCAGGTCTAGTGGAAGATCCTGTTTCACTATCAGTGTTGAAACAAGATCTGAATGCAGATCAGTCAGCTTCTGTACATGGAACAGAGGTTGGTAGCATTTTGTATTTCACCTCTGACTGGATGGAAGATTCTAGGAGTTTCTGAGAGCTGTAGTCCAAATATTTTACCTCCCTAAGTTATGCCACAAACATGGAAAACTGGGATTTCTGCCCTTACCTCTGCTTCCTTCCCAGTAGAAATATGTATCCTATTACTTCGAAATGCAAGTTTAGCACTTTTTTCTAAGTTCAATTTTTTAAAAATGTGTTTACAGTTCCTACCTTTTGAGGAGATAAACTGGGAGTTAATAGGATACATATTTTAAAAATTAAATGGCATCTGTAAAATGTCTTTACAAGTTTTCTTCTCTTCACATTTATTTATTTATTTTTATTTATTAAAATATTTATACCCCGCCCTTCAGCCTTAAAGGCTATCATTTGAAGCAATTATTCATCTTGGACCATAAAAATATTACTAATTCTCTCTTCAGCAGTGCAATAGTTGAGGTAAAATAACATTTTTCCTGTGTGACAATAAGGTCTACACTGGCTGAATATTTAAAGTCCAGCCAGGTTTAGTGTAATGGTAAGATTATGAACATTGAACTGGAACTTGACACATTCAGGTTCAAGTCCACACCAAATGGTGAAGCTCACTGTATGACCTTACACCAATCTCTCTCTCTCTCAGCTGGACCTATCTCAAAGGGTTGTTGTGATGTTAAAGAAATAGAGCTAAGTATTTGCATTGTATTCATTGGTGGAAAGCTGGGATACACATGTGCATAACAACAACAAAATCTGACCAGCTCCATTACCAATTCTGAGGCACCTGCTTCCCCACTCCCTAAAAGACCTCAAGCACAGGGGTGATCATCTTATAGTCTTTCAGATGCTACTACACTGCAGTTCTCAGCATTTCTTTATAATTGACTATGCTGGTCTCACCTGCAGTCCTGCAGCATCTGGAGGGCTGCTTGTTCCACCCCTGTTCTGTTTTTCAAAAAATTAAATTTCATCAGATGAGCTGGTTCTTAATAGGTCTACACTAGGCTAGGAGAGGAAATGCAAGCATTTATACACAGGCCTGTTGTTGTGTGCCTTCAAGTTATTTCCGATTTATGGCGACCCTACAGTGTGAACCTATCACAGAGTTTTCTTGGCAAGATCTGCCAAGAGGGGGTTGCTTTTGAAAAATAATAAGCTGAGCCTCCTGTCCATAATGTTCGTCCACTATCCAGCTGATGCCACTTGCTTTAAACAAAACAAAAAACAAAAACAAAATCTGCATCTTAAATGCAGTTTAAATACACTTAATATCATTACTTGCCTAAGTCCTATTGATTTTATTGGGTGTACTCTAAGTATGATTAATTCTGGATCTAGTTCATCAATTTCCTATATTTATGGTACAATTATAAGTTCCATGGGAGGGTATCCCAACGGCCACATGACAGATCTGACTGCTTCTTTAGAGATGTACACTATATGTAGAGTGTGTGTATGTGTTTCAGTCTTAGAATGGGAAATCTGTCTCTCCACTCAGCTCACTATAGAAACTCTACAGTTATTAGTTCTCTGATGTTGGAGAAAGAGGAAAGGGAATGTATCAATGGGCAAAAACAGCTTCATTTATATACCACTTCATACTGCCTAAGGAGTGTCTAAGCAGTTTATAACTATAGGCTACTTGCCCCCAACAATCTGGGTACTCATTTTAGCGACCTTGGAAGGATGCAAGCCTGAGTCGAGCTTGAGCCCTTTTTGCTGGTCTTAAACTCACAACCTTATGGTTTTGAGTGAGTGGCTGCAGTATAGGCATTTAACCACTGTGCCACCAGGGTTCCTATTTTTTTAAATGTATTTTTAATTGTAACATTTCTTTGTAATGCAAATATGCTTCCTTCCAATTATAGCATGTTCAAGGTTTTCTTCCACTGCCGCATGCCCATCACTGCCTGCAGCCCACATCATGCAAAAGTGTACAAGCATGCTAATGAGTGATTTAATAGAGTACATTTAGTTATACAAGATGGAGAAGTGGTTGGAATATGTGGCTTTAAAGAAGGACATCGATGTAGAAAGACAAAGAAAACCTACAGTGTCTTGAAGTCACCTTGCCCTTTGACCTTCCCACATTTTCTCGTGTTACAACCTCAAATGCAGCACATGATTTTATGGGATAGAGATAAATATTGGTCACAATAACTGGCCTTCTACCACTTGGCAGTGCTTCTATGGAATTTTTGCAAAATCCTTACTGTATGTCCCTTAGCAGATAGTAGACTGGACATGTACTGCAGGTTCTCCTAGACCCAAACATCCCCCCAAAAGAGTTGGATATTTATCTCAGTCCCTATTACACACCTGATTCTTTGACATTGAGCATTTAAAAGTCTCTGTGTGCATGTGTCTTCAACTTGCCTGTCAATTTATGGTGACCATATGAATTTAATAGGGGTTTCTTAGGTAAGGAATACTGAGAAGTGTTTTTGCGGTCTCTTCCTCTGAAATATAACCCACAGCACCTGGTATTTGTTGACAGTCTCCCATCCAAGTTCTAACCAGAGCTAACCCTGCTTAGCCACTAAGATCAGAAGCTAAAACTTCCAAGATCTGGTGCCTTTAGGGTATTTAGGTCTTTAAAAGTCTGGAAAGCAATCATTCTGATAATTCACAATTAGTATGTTATCAGTATGTGTGGAAATACTGTATAGACTCTTGTCTGGATCTTCGTTCATACTATGGACAGCATTATGGGATGGGGAAGGTTCTGAGACCAAGATCAATATGAAGGTCAGAGATCAGCAAGCTTTAAAGGGCTTTGGGACCCTAAACTGCATTGCCTCTTCTTTTCCTGTTCTTGAAAACTATAAATTGGCTCAAATGTCTTGGAAAGCGGAGATAAGAACAAAAAGATAATTTTGAGAGAAGTTCACACATCATTGATATGTAGCCTTGGCCACAACTCTGGAGACCAGGATTCGATTCCAACTTAGCCATGAAATCTACTGGGTGACCTTGGGCAAGTATTTAATTCAACTTGATAATCCTAAGAAAATTGACAAGTTCAGTGTAGACACATCACTTTCTGTTCTTATGAATCAGTTCTTTTAAAGATGAACATTATTATACACATAATTAGGTAAAGCTTCTTTACTTCAAATAAATACAAATTTTCTTTTACAAGAAAATATTGTGATATAATTTCTTACTACCACTACTACAACTGTACTACATTTGTGACATTCATCACAAGAGGTTACAATGTGATACCATTGTACTAATATAGAAAATATAAAAAGCAAGGGGCAAGATGACTTTTTTACTCAGAGGTAAACCTTGATTTAATGAGGTAACTCTGAAGTAAGAGTTCATTGGACAAGCCTGTTAAGTGTCTTTTTGTAGAATTCTGTTCATAAATCAGACTGTTGAGTAAGTAAGCAATTTCAGAATTTTAATCTTTCACCCTCAGTACTGGAAATTCAGTTTTTAATTGACAGTGAAGGGTTTCAATCTGTATAAAGAATACTGTACAATAGGGAAGATCTATAATCAAAATTAATAGGGGAAAACACTTTGGGGGGGAAAAAAACTGAATGTACAATGTGTGTGGGTGTGAAGTATTATGCCCTATTTGGAAGTGGCATATAGAATACAAATGTTTTCAGACAGATAGTGTGAACCAATAATAAATACAAGTGGATGTTTTTAAAAAACTAATTAAAATGCACTTTTTGCGAGAATGTGGGTGTGATGATGTGGTATACAGATGATGACCTACTCAGTTTTTGATTTGTCTCACCCACATGGTCTCCATACTTGCAGAAAAAAATTAATCATAGTTGTGTGGGTGAGAAAGAGAAAAAAGTTATTCCAAAGGAACTGTCTTTGTTTAACAGGTTGAGGATGGTGAGCTAATATATATACCATTTCTAATATACTTTCTGCAGTTGTGGAAAAATGCCCTGCCCATATCTGGAAACTGAGGCATTATTTATATGTAGTACGGTATAATACAGTGATAAAAGTTTTCCCGGGAGTACTGCATGTTCACACAATAAGCTGGCATTTTTGAATACTCTTTTTTTAAAAAACAACACACTGAAACCAACTCTCCTTATGTTCAATCTAATACCTCCAGAAGATGGGGTTCAGCACAACTTCCTTTTTCATTGTGTGCACTGTGTTTAAAGTTGCCAGGTGAAATAGAGGGCAGGGCTCATATACCTTTAATAGTTGTGTAGCAGTGGAAATTGCATCAGGTGTCGCTTATCATGCAAAAAACACTTGCTGAAATTCCCTCTTCTGTAAAACCATTAACAGGAACCCTGTCTTGCATTTCACCTGGGAACTCTAATTGTGCTACACAAAAACAAATGTATTGGCATACTTCAGTTAACAAAGGGGCCATTCAGACTATCATATAAACCAGTTTGTAACCCGGATTAAAATTGAGAAATTCAAACTGGTGCTGTTTTTTTCACTAGGGAATCCGGATCTTGCACACCCGTTGTGGCACAAATCCCCCTAAACCTGGGTTTTCCGAAAGCAGGGCATATACCGTTTCTTTTTGGAAAAACTAGTTCAATCGAATGTGAACTTCGCCCCGATCATGATCGGGTCAAGTTCAGGGGCGGGGTAAAGGCCAGGGGGTGGAACATGCCTCCTCTCCCTGCAACCACCGGCTTTGATCCGGTGCTGTCTTTTTTGCAGCAGGAGTGCTTCATCGGGCACTTCTGAATTTTTTTTATTATTATTTTTACAATTTGACAGATTATGCGCATTCTACATAGGGCTCTTTAAACGGGAGGAGGAAAGAGCCCCATTCATATTGAGCATTCAAACGAAGGGAGAGGGAACCCCAATCCATATATGGATAGTTGGCTTCCATATATGGATTGGGGTTCCCTCTCCCTTCGTTTAAAGAGCCCCATTCATATTGAGCATTTAAACGAAGGGAGAGGGAACCCCAATCCATATATGGAAGCCAACTATCCATATATGGATTGGGGGTTCCCCCTCCTGTTTAAAGAGCCTCATGTAGAATGCGCATAAACTGTTAAATTGTAAAAATAATTTTAAAAAATTCAGAAGTACCCGATGAAGCACTTCTCGTGTTGAGAAAAATGGAGGAGGAGGAGGGGAAGGGATCCCCACAAGCCGCACTGCTCCCAGCCCTATGCTCCATGCACATATTCTATTAAATTTTTAAAAGTATTTTAAAAAGCGAAGCACGGATGGAGCACTCGCGCAGCCAATGGCTGCATCAGACGTCATCATAACATCATTTGATTGACAACTAGGAGGCTCCATCTTGAATCGTTACTTTTGCATGTATGAACTTCATTGGGGTAAAATGCACCTGGAAGCATCAATCGGGGCAAAAGGTAGTATGAACTTCTTTCTGGAGAGATTCGGTAATGGCATGCACGAATGAAGGGGGCCAAAGCCTCTGACAAAGAAGCTCCCTTTTACAGTCTTTTTACTTCTGTGCAGTCCCTGCCTCCTCTTCATGCTCTGTCTAGCAGGAAACATTTATTAGCATCAGTACTGGGAGGATGGTGAAGGAGGACTAGGGAAACTCTGAATTTGAGATTGCTAATTTTTAATTTTGTATATTGTTAATTGCATTTTGTAAATTTTAAATAAGACTTGTACTAAAACATGCTCTTTTCTTTTGTGGTGTAGGAACCTATCCCTGTTCTTTCCATGCTATTTCTGTCTCTGGTATCAAAGTTTCTGTTAAAGAATTAATGCTCAAGCACACATCTCCATTAACTGAGGTATACCTGTATACCACCAGAGGGATAGATGGGTAAAGTGGTATTTGTCCAGGAATGCCAATACTATTCTGCCGTATATAAAAACTTTGATTAAGTTGTCTCTTTGCCTTGACGTTAACATCCAGCGGTAAGGCAACAACTAGTATTTTTAATTCAAATTCCTGTATTTCATTCACAGTACAATCCTAAATATGTGTTTTAAGAATTAAAGGTACTATCAACTAACAATGTTTATAGAGCAAGCATGGCCTAGTGGTTTGAGCACTGGACTACAGTTCTGGAGATCAGGTTTCAAATCCCCACTTGGCCATGAGAACCCACTGGGTGACCCTGGGCAAGTCATATTCTCTCAGCTTCAGCAGGAGGTAAAAGCAACCTAAACAAATCATGCCGAGAAAATGCCATAAGTTAGAGTTTTTAGCTTTTATTTGCTGATGTCCTCCATTTTCCCTTCAATCTCTTACATTTTGCAGTGTCTTGTCCTCCTTTGAAGTTAGGACATCTGGTCAACCTGTTCAGAGGCGGTATGCCATGGCCATCCTCTGAAGCTGAGAGAGTGTGACATTCCCTCCTGTGATTATGATGTTGTCGTCCTTGTCTGCCTTCAAGTCGATTCCAACTCATGGCCAACCCTATCATGGGGGCTTTTTTGGCATGTTTCTTCAGAGGCAAGGTGATCAAACATCCTCCATTTCCGCCATCTGTCCATAAAGAATTCAAAAACACCCTTCATTTTGAGCAGGACCAAGGGGTGAAAGGTGGCATAAAAATAAAATAAAAAAAGATTCCTCCTCCCTTTCAATGGCCTACATTTTCCATTGCCTTCTCCTCCTTTGTGGTTAGAACCAGGGTGACCAGACAGCCTCCTTTTCCCAGGAGGACACCTCCTCCATTCCCCTCCTTTTCTGCCCAGGAGGAGGAATTCAAAAACGTCCTCCCTTTTGGGTATGACCAAGCAGCATGAATTTACACTTCTTGAAGTGTTTTTAGCTTTTATATGGTCCTGCACGCTTTTTTGTTTTCCTTGCACATCCTCCATTTTGTGGTCCCTTGTCCTCCTTTGAGGTAATTGCACTCATCCTTCCACATCTGAAGCTTTGACTTTTGCAGATTTGATTATTCACAGATTACATTCTCTTATTTACAGAATACGTTCTCTTTCATAGAATCGTAAGAGATGGAAGAGACCACAAGGGCCATCCAGTCCAACCCCCTGCCATGCAGGAACTCCAAATCAAAGCATATAACTGCAGGAATATCTTTAGGAATACCTAGTTCCCCCAGTACAACAATATGGTCAACTTTAACCAAAAAGTCACACTGAAAGATCAAGAGATTCCTAGAGAGAACACTCTACCAGGCATTGTAGCTCCTCCAGCGCAATTCTATGGTCAATGTTTGGCAGATGTTGACCACAGAGTTGCACTGGAGGACCTAGATATTCCTAGAGAGGTGTTCTCTCAGGTAAAAACATAGTGTTTTTGTTATCTGCAATTTTTCAACATTCACAGCAGCGCTGTGCCCCTAACCTCAGTGAATCTGGAGGGACAAGAGTATTTATTACAGGGCCCCAAACTCAGCAAAACTGGAGAGAGAAGTGTACATTTGTTCCTCCACGTTCGCTGGGGTTAGGGGCACAGGACCCCCATGAATGTGGGAAAAAACGCAAATAATAAAAACACTTTATGTTTTTACCTGAGATAACACCTCTCTAGGAGTTTCTAGATCCTCCAGCAGGACTCTGTGGTCAACATCTGCCAGAATTTGACCATAGAACCATGTTGGAGGAACTACAAATGCCTAGAGAAGTGTTTTCTCTAGGAATCTTTAGGGCCTTCAGTGCAACTCTATGGTCAACTTCCAGCAGAATTTCTCTGGTGGACCTAGAGGTTCCTAAAGAGAATATATTAATCAAATCCGCAAAAGCCAAACCCTCAGATGTGGAGGGGCCGAGCGTACACTTGTTCCCTCCACATTGGCAGCTTTGATTATTCAAGGATTTTATTAATATGTTCTCTCTAGGAATATCTAGGTCTTCCAGTGCAACTTTATGGTCAACTTTAACCAAAACTCTCCCTGAAGGACCTAGAGATTTCTAGCAAGAACACTCCTTAGGCCTTTGTAGCTCCTCCAACGTCAGTGTTGTTGTTGACCGCAGATGTTGACCAATGAGTTGCACTGAAAGATGTAGATATTCTGAGAGAGAAACCACTCCACTAGGCCTTTGTAAATTGTAGCTCCTCAAAAGCAACTCTATGGTCATTATGTCTGGCAGATGTTGACCACAGAGTTGCACTGGAAGACCTAGAGATTCCTAGAGAGAACACTCCACTGGGCCTTTGTAGTTCCTCAAGCGCAACTCTATGGTCAATATCCGGCAGATGTTGACCAAAGAGTTGCACTGGAGGACCTAGAGATTCCTAGAGAGAACTCTCCACTAGGCCTTTGTAGTTCCTCCAGTGTAACTCTATGTCATTGTCCGGTAGATGTTGACCACAGAGTTGAAGTGGAGGACCTAGAGATTCCTAGAATGCCTCACTAGGCCTATGTAGCTCCTCCAGCGCAACTCTATGGTCATTATGTCTGGCAGATGTTGACCACAGAGTTGCACTGGAGAACCTAGAGATTCCTAGAGAGAACACTCCTCCACACTGGGCCTTTGTAGCAGAGTTGAACTGGAGGACTTAGAGTGAACACTCCACTAGGCCTTTGTAACTCCTAGAGCGCAACTCTATGGTCAATCTCTGTCAGATGTTGACCACAGAGTTGCACTGGAGGACCTAGAGATTCCTAGAGAGAACACCCCACTAGGCCTTTGTAAATCCTCAAGCGCAACTCTATGGTCAATGTCTGGCAGATGTTGACCAAAGAGTTGCACTGGAGGACCTAGAGATTCCTAGAACGCCCCACTAGGCCTTTGTAGCTCCTCCAGAGCAACTCTATGGTTATTATGTCCAGCAGAGATTGACCACAGAGTTGTATTGGAGGACCTAGAGATTCCTAGAGAGGTGTTCTTGTCTCTCAGGTTGAAAAAAGACACTCCTAAATCCACACTGGAGGAATAACCCGGTTTGGCACCGCTTTAACTCGTTGTCTGACTCACTTGCTATGGAATTCTGGGAGTTGGAGTTTGTTGTGGGGCCCGAAGGGCCCCACAACAAACTCCAACTCCCAGAATTCCATAGCCTTGAGCCAGAAAAAGAGTTAAAGCGGTGCCAAACCGGGTTATTCCTCCAGTGTGGATGCAGCCAACTGGGTCCAACCACCACCAGGCGGCCTTTCCTGGCTTTATGAGCTCAGAAGGGGGAGGAAAAAGGAGAAGGAAACCTCCTCCTCCAGTCCTCCTCCTCCTGGCGGGGCAAGGCCCAACCCAACCCCGCTGCCTGGGGCCTAGTCGCCTCCTCCTTCTTCCTTCTCCCTGAATCTTCTTTTTTTCCCTTCTTCAGAGGCGCTTGGGCTGGGCCCAGTCCCTTCAAGAGGCTGCTGCTGGAGTTAAAAGGTATTTTGGGGGGGAAGCAGGGCTGGTTTAGGTTTGCTTTTGTGTGTATTATGGGGTCTTTCTTCCCTCCCTTATGTTTTCCCCCATTTTGTGTCCTGTTGTGGGAACAAGGGAGCTGAGGAGGAGGAGGGTGTCCTCCAAGAAGCCTCCAGGTCCGGGAAAGGGGAGCTGAGGGAGGCCCCTTAAGCTCAGAAAGAGGACCCAGCCCCACCAAAAAAATGTAGGACCTCCAAATGGGGAATGTAATGGAGGGGCATTATTGTGGAGGGAAGGTTTGAAAGGCAGGATATATGGCTAAATAAAAGCCAGAAAACAGTCCTAGAAATGGAAAGCCCCTGCTCAAAATGGAGGACATTGTAGAGTGAAGGTTTATAGGCAAGATAAGAGTAAATAAAAGCCAGAAACACTCATAGTCCCTGCTCAAAATGGAGGACATTGTGTACAGGAGGTTTAAAGGTGGGGTATGGCTAAATAAAAGCCATAAACAATCATAGAAATGTAAAGTCCCTGCTGGAAATGGAGGACGTTTTGAACAGAATATTGAAAGGCAGGATAGGATTAAATAAAAGCCAGAAAACAGTCCTAGAAATGTAAAGTCCCTGCTCAAAATGGAGGACATTGTGGAGTGAAGGTTTAAAGGCAAGAGAAGAGTAAATAAAAGCCAAAACACTCCTTGAAATGTAAAGTCCATGCTCAAAATAGAGGACATTGTGTACAGGAGGTTTAAAGGTAGGATATGGCTAAATAAAAGCCATAAACAATCATAGAAATGTAAAGTCCCTGCTGGAAATGGAGGACATTGTGGAGGGAAGGTTTAGAGGCAGGATATGACCAAATAAAAGGTATAAACACTCCTAGATATGCAAAGTCTCTGCTGGAAATGGAGGACGTTTTGAACAGAATACTGAAAGGCAGGATAGGATTAAATAAAAGCCAGAAAACAGTCCTAGAAATGGAAAGTCTCTGCTCAAAATGGAGGACATTGTGGACAGGAGGTTTAAAGGCAGGATATGACTAAAGATAAGCCAAAAAAACACTCCCAGAAATTTAAATTCCTGCTTCTTAGTTCCTGCTCAAAATGGAGGACGTTTTAAAGAGGAGGTTTAAAGGCAGGGTATGGCCAAATAAAAGCCCAAAACACACTCCTGGAAATGTAAAGTCCCTGCCTAAAATGGAGGACATTGTGAAGGGAAGGTTGAAAGGCAGGATATGACTAAATAAAAGGCAGAAGCACTCTTAGAAATTTAAACCCCTGCTTCTTAAGTCCCTGCTCAAAATGGAGGACGCTTTGGAATTCCTTCTGGATAGACAAAGGGGGAAGTGGAGGACGCATCCTGGAAAAGGAGGACGCCTGGTCAACCTGGATGGAGGACACTTCCTAGAAAAAAGGAGGACCCCTGGTCAGCTTGAGTGAAGGACACTTTCTGGGGGGAAAAGAGGATGCTTGGTCAACCTGGATGGAGGAGAGTCCTGGAAAAAAAGAGGACTCCTGGTCAACCTGGATGGAGGACACTTCCTGGGAAAGGAGGACCCCTGGTCACCCTGGGTGGAGGACACGTCCTGGGAAAAGGTGACCAGATGTCCTCACCCCAAAGGCATACTATGTAGGACATTGAAGAAAAAGAAAAGAATGCAGTCAATGGCAGCATAAAAGCTGCAAGAAGTGTAAAAGCCTCAAAAGGGAGGATGCTCCTGGAGAGGAGGAAAGGGGGGGGGGATCCTGGAGGGCTTGTCCTGGAAAAGGAGGACACCTGGTGCCTGCCTTGAGCTGTGTCTCTCTGTTGTGTCTGTGTTTGAAGGAAGGGCCTTGTGGTGGCAGCAGCAGGAAGAGCAGGAGCAGCATTAGCATTAGCATTGCTGGAGGGTGAAGTCATCATCGTGGCCATTGTCCCCCCCCCCCCCCCCCAGAGCTGCCTGGCTGGGCCCCAAAGCGGTGGGGCTGCAGGAGGGAGACCCATCCAGGACCCAGCAGCAGGATCCTCCTCCTAGTCCTCCTCCTCCTCCCAAGGTAAAGCTGATCCCCCCAAACTCCCAAGAGGAAGGAGAAGAAGATGGGAGAAGAAGAAACTACTGGAGAGGGAAGAAGAAGAAGAAGAAGAAGAAGAAGAAGAAGAAGAAGAAGCTCATTCCTTCTCTTTCTCCCTCCTTTCTCCTGGTTTCTGCCCCCCAAATAAGTTTTCTGAGGCTTTTTATGGGGGGAAAATACCTTCTAAAAATCGCCCTTTTCACTCTATAAGAAACCTAAAAGAAAAGAAGAGTCTTAAAAAACAACAACACCATCTACAAACTCAACTTTCCCCTGTAAGAAGCCTTACTCCTATATAACCTCCCCCCCAATCACATTTCCCTTATCAAAAACCTTCTACAAAATCACCTTTTCCCTATAAGAAACCTTTAAAAAAATCACCTTTCTTTTATATAAAACTTTAAAAAACACCTTTCCCTTATAGAAAACCTTTAAAAAAATCACTTTTCTCCTATAAAAAATAATCTTTCCTCTATAGAAAACCTTCTATAAAATCATCATTCCTTTATTTTAAAAAACCTATGAAATCACCTTTCCCTTATTAAAAACTGTTTAAAAATCACCCTTCCCCTTCTATAAAAGCACCTTCCCCTCTTCAGACAATAATAATAATAAAGCTTCAACAACAACAGCCCTCCCCTTTTCCATAATTGTGGAGCAATTCCCTATAGTTGTGTGCCTCCACGTTGTTTCCAGTTTATAGCGACCCTAAGTTTTCTTGGCAAGATTTGTTCAGAGGTTATATATATAAAAATGTGTGTGTGTGTGTAAATTGGCATTGGCTAGAAGGAAGCCTGTTCTCAGGGGAAAGGGGATTAAAGTTCCCATATCTACCAGAAATCTGAATTTTGGGGCAGGACTATAGCAAGCTTTATGTAATTGGGCTTGGCTGGAAAGATATAGGGCCCAAATGTGAAAAGGAAGCCTATCCCTAGGGGAAAGAGGAATAAAGTTCCCATTTCTACCACAAATCTGAAATTGGGGCAGGACTGTAACAGGCTTTATGTAGTTAGTAGTAGTAGTAGTAGTGGTAGTAATGATAATAATATTTATTTATATCCTGCTTTTCTCCTAGTACAGGGACTCAAGGCAGCTAACAAAACTTAAAACGGTACTAGCTAAAAACAATACAAAGCATTAAAAATACAACGTTTAAAAAAAGCCCAAACAATTATAAGAAGTTAAAAACATTACATGTTAAAATTTAAAATATATTTTTAAAAAACTCTATATAAAAACCCTGTACAAACTGTATGTGCCACCTTATCAGTTTTAATTTGGGCTTGGCTGGAAAGATAACAGAGCCCAAACTTGAAAAGGAAGCCTGTTCTTGGGGGAAAGAGGAATAAAGTTCCCACATCCACCATAAATCTTAATTTGGGGCAAGACTAGTATGTATAGTAATATGTCCTCTTGCCATTCTCCTCAGGTTACAACTTCTGGTAGAGAGTTTTAAATTTTGTTTTCTCCCTCCTCTCCTCTTTTGGGGAGACTGTTGATAGTTATGTACTCTCATCCTTTTTGAGAAGCTGATTGCCAAAGGGTTGATAGAAATATTGTAATATTTCTTTGGATTTGGATTTTACGGTCATGCTTCGGGATGGAACGGTTTGGTTTAGTTTGTTTTTTTGGAGAGGAAGGACCTGAAAAACACACAAAACAACAAACACAGTACAGTCAGTTCTGTGGCTAGACTTTGGCATTTTACCCTTCTGTGGCCTGGAACTTTTTAAAACCTGTTCTGATAATAGTGGATGAAAAGTATTTAATGAACCTAGTCTAGTGAGATACTGGTCACACAAGTAGACACAGTATGGGAGCCTTAACATTAATCCCTGAGAGTTACATAGGCATCAGGAGCGTGGCTTTTTCAAAGCTTAGATCTAATAAAAGCCGAAAGCCATTTGTTCCCTGTCAAGTGAATTTGCTTGGGAGGTCAGCATGAAGTAACTTCAGGAATTTTCCCTTCCTCTTTCACCAACACAGCAGCCTTGCCTGAGAATCTTTTTGTTGATTTCTCAATTAGACACCAAATGCTTGAGAGTGACTTGCTGTTTCTGGAAAGGGGTGGAGATAGACAATACATACAACCGTGTAGCTTCTGCCACAATTTTCCTTTGTTTCCACTTGGTGGACATAGCAACTTTCCTTAGTTTAAAACTTCCTGAGAGTATTCTGTTATGCTAGCTCGGGTCATAGTTACTAAGGTCCAAAACACACTGCAGACATAATCCAGTTTGAGACTACTTTAACTGCCCTGGCTCAATGCTAGGGAATTCTGGGGACGATAGTTTTGTGAGACATTTAGCCTTCTAAACTACAATTTCCAGGATTCCCTGGCAGTAAGCCAGGGCAGTTAAAGCAGTCTCAAACTGGATTATTTCTGCAGTGTGTTTTGGACCTATGTTTTAGTAAAATAGCTGAAAATCAAGAAAATGTATGTGTGTGTGTGTGTATAGTAGAGATGGATGGCTGAGATAATTACATATAATGAATTATTTTAACTTCTGGGGCACAATAAGCTGGTTATGGGGCGATTGACATTAAAACCACATACATATACATATGAGATCTACTTCTTTTCCCTCTCTGTTTTGTAGTCTGATTGAATGGCTGACAAAATAAGGAAGTAGTGATGTGACACAGTTTTAGCCTAATGATTTGGCTAATAAGTATGTTTGGTATCTGAATGAGTCCAGGTTTCCTTTCCTCATATCTGCTTTATGGCACAGTCTACACGGCTGTAGTAGTCTCTCTGAAAGCTAGCTATCGAATGTTGTGTGTGGGTTTTTTGGAAAGAATATAGCTAGCCCTGCAGAAATTCAGGATTATTTTGAAACATAGCTTGGCTTTTCTGTTCATCCAATCAAATCTGGAGAAGACTCAAATCAGCACCGATCCTGTGCTTTCTTCAACTTGTAACTGTGGGTTTTCATCCATTATTATGCTGTTTTTAGGAAATTATGAAGCATAGATTTGAATAAGCAAATACCTTATTGAAACTTTGCAATCTTTTGTATATTGTAAAAGTTACCTTTACAGTGGAGCTAATTGCTTTCTTTTTCTTCCGTCTGTGTTTCAGCTCCAAGTTTCACTTTCATGTTACTTGACAAAAATGTAACTGATTAATTCAACAGATGGCTGCATTACCAGTTAGAGCAGGATTTTTGAGGTTCCCTTGCTGACTTGCAAATGGTGGTCTACATTCATGAAGGTAATAAGACTTTTGAGTTTGATTGTACCAATTATGGTTATTTTCCCATGAGTACATATGTCTTCTGTTTTCTGTAAATATAGGAGCTATGTTGAGTAAGTGGAAATTTTATTTTTAAGTTGCATTTTGACAAGTATGTTTTTTCTGCAGTGTGACTCTTCACATTTTAAAAACTATTTACAGTGTATTCTTTTTAAAGTGATGCTTTTGCTTTTTCCATTCTCAAGATGAAAAGCCTTCAAAGTTATGTCACTGTGGTCTGCCTAACCTTAAACTGCATAAGTGACATGATCCCCATTCAAAACTGTTACCCTCTCAGGAAACTTGAAGAATTCTGTCCTGGGAAAGAATTCCTTTACCTCTATATTTAGATACTTTCAGATACTTAACAGGAAGCCAAAAACTATCCAACAATTTTACCAAAAGAATGCATTATTTGGATATAAGTCACCTTTATCCAGTACAGTGGTCCCCCGGGTTACGAAGGTAATCCGTTCCGGATTACCTTTCGTAACCCGGAAGTCTTCGTTTCCCGGGGGACTGCTATTTCTGCCGGACCGCGCGGCCGATTTAAAGGGGCCGCGCGGTTTTTCTTATTCGCATCCCGGGGGATCCTTTGGATCCCGGGGGATGTTTTTTGGTCCCGCCGGTTTCGGGTCCCGGGGATTTCGTTCCCCCGGGGGATTCGTAAACCGGGGGACCACTGTATACTGCATCCTGGATTCCGTTGTATAAGTGGCCAAAGATGGTAGATGAGGAAGAGCAAAACTGTTGAATTCAGTTGTTTACATTTGAGTTAACAAAGCAGGAACAATAACAAAAACATTCAGTATGATATAAAATATGATTATCTTGTAACATTTTGTATGTCTTAGGTGTTTGTACTTTTAAGTATCTCGTCTGAATTTGTTTTTGTTTTTCATTCCTCTTTATCAGTACTACTGATAGTCAGTACTACTTTATCAGTACTACTGATCAGAAATTTGTATATTCGAAGAATACACCTGTTCGGTGTTATCAGTCTCGTCCTGAAACAGGTTTTTGAACCATCCCATGTTATTTTCTTCTCTCAGTGCAACAAGCACATGATGGGTTTTGTAGGGTAGGAGTTGCTGACTGTTGTTCCTTTTACCACAGCTGTTCACATGCTAGTAGGAGCGATGGAGAGAGTGACAACAACTTTGCTTTGTGTCATTTCATGCTGTTCAGACTGAGAGAGTTAACTCTGAAGGAAAAAAGAAAGAGTGGAATTGTGAGATTATCCATTTACCACATTACAACACTTTATTTCATTTTAACCTTGATGCAAATAAAGAACAGATGTATGATTCTTTTACCTTTTATTCAGAGTTAACTCTCTTGTCAGTCCACTCAGCATGAAGGTGTCTGGGAACTGTGCTACTTTCATGTCATTTGGTACTGCAGCCCCCACACCAGAATTTAAAATAGTGCCAGTGTCTCTTAGGCCACCTGGTGGCTCATCATCATTATCTGTTTATACCCTGCCCTTTCCCTAAATCGGGAGCTCAAGGCAATTTCATAGGTTGGGGTTCTTCATATGGGCTTCCAGGTAGCATTTCTACCCTATTACTACTACTAGCTTAGCACTACATAGACTCTGGCAGTATTCTAGCAGAATCTGAATAAGCTATCAGTGGTGTTCAGATCAATCTAGTGAATTTGCAGCCTTTACATTTACAAGGCATTTTTTTTAAAGTTTTAAAATAATTCTTGAATATAGGCCACAAAGGGTGAAAGGGGGTGGTTTTTTATACTTAGATGATCGTATCCTCCACATATGATATGTTTTCTTTATGCATCTTTTAATGTGGACAATTCCAAAACCATTCCTATGAAGGTTACTGTTGAAACTTAGTTTTGCCCTTGCATAGTCACAGTACAGTAACTTCAAGAAATTTGCAAATGAGACGAATTTTTAAAAATGACAGGTTAAAGACACATGCAATGTTTATAGAGATAAAAGAGTTCTTTCTTGTGTAGTGTGCACACTGATTTCCTCATGTTGTAAAATTTCCTTTAAAGAAAAAAGTATTTTATGTAGAGAATGTTTAGCAAAAATATAGGAGCAAACATTTTAGGAACTGGGAATTACAGTGGTCCCCCGGGTTAAGAAAACCCCGGGATCCGAAACCGGCGGGACCAAAAATTATCCCCCGGGATCCGAAGGATCCCCCGGGATCCGAAAAAAAGGGTTGTCCCTTTTCCTCCAAGGCCAGGCTTCGGAGGAAAAGGGACAGACTCCCATCCCTTTTCCTCCGAGGCCAGGCTTCGGGGGACAAGGGACGGAAAGGAAGGCCCGATCCGCTGGATCGGGCCTTCCTTTCGTTGGGCGCGGAGGCCCAGGCTGGCTGGGGAAGCCAGCCTGGGCCTCCGCGCCTGACGCGAAAGGAGGCCCGATCCCGCCGGATCGGGCCTCCTTTCGTTGGGCGCGGAGGCCCAGGCTGGCTTGGGAAGCCAGCCTGGACCTCCGCGCCTGACGCGGAAGGAGGCCCGATCCCGCCGGATCGGGCCTCCTTTCGTTGGGCGCGGAGGCCCAGGCTGGCTTGGGAAGCCAGCCTGGGCCTCCGCGCCTGACGCGGAAGGAGGCCCGATCCTGCCAAATCGGGCCTCCTTTCGTTGGGCGCGGAGGCCCAGGCTGGCTTGGGAAGCCAGCCTGGGCCTCCGCGCCTGACGCGGAAGGAGGCCCGATCCCGCCGGATCGGGCCTCCTTTTGTTGGGCTGGCTTGGGAAGGCTCCTTTCGTCCTTTCCCAAGCCAGCCTGGGCCTCCGCGCCCAACGAAAGGAGGCCCGATCCAGCGGGATCAGGCCTCCTTTCGCGTCAGGCGCGGAGGCCCAGGCTGGCTTCCCAAGCCAGCCTGGGCCTCTGCGCCCAACGAAAGGAAGGCCCGATCCGGCGGATCGGGCCTCCCTTTCGCGTCAGGGCTGGAGGCCCAGCCTGGCTGGGGAAGGGAACCTTCCCTTCCCCAGCCAGGCTGGGCCTCCGCGGCTGAGGAAAGGAAGGCCCGATCCGCCGGATCGGACCTTCCCTTCCCCAGCCAGGAGGCCCCCGCGGCTGACGAAAAGAAGGCCCGATCCGCCGGATCGGACCTTCCTTTCCTCAGCCAGGAGGCCCCCGCCAGGCCCGGGGAACGGATTACCTATTTCCTATGGGAAATAGGCCCCGGGTTACGAAATTTTCGGCTTACGAAAAAGTAGCCGGAACGAATTAATTTCGTAACCCGGGGGACCACTGTAGTAGCAATTCAGCTTATCATCCCTAACTGTTCTGTACATTTCCTCAGTGAATGTTCCTAGATGGCTGTTTTTCTAAATAATACAGAAGTTACTCTGTTAAATCCTTACAGTTTCTTAATAGACATGGCACAGTTGTGGCCTTTCCTTTTGAAACTGCCTGTTACTATTATACCACCTTGCTTTTGGCCCTCTAGGTATTGACTCATTGAGGAAGTAGACTTCTTTAAAGCTAAGTCTCATATTCCCTCTCTTTAGTAGTTGTACATATTTGAGGATAAACTAGGCTTTGCCCTGGAGACTGCAGCAAAGACAAAAAAATGTTTGATATCATTGCATGTAAAAAGTTGCATGAGTTAACAAAACGAACTGTAATAGCAACCTTTGAGTCCAGTTAATCTAGATCTGTTGGGATGAAGTGCCACCTATATCTTCTCACGCCAGTAAAAATCATGTCATTTATATCAAACTAGAAATAATAATTAATAATAATAATAATAATAATAATATCCTGCCTTTTTCCTGGTTTGAGACTCAGGGTGACTTACAACATTTAAAAGAGACATGGCTACAAAAAATATACCAGATTTAACAGTTAAAAATACAGTTGGCCCTCCTTATCCACAGATTTTTGTCCACAGATTCAAGCATCCACGGCTTGAAAATATTTTTTCAAAAAGTATGAATTCCAAATGGCAAACCTTGATTTTGCCATTTTATAGAGGGGACACCATTTTGCTATGCCATTGTATTTAATGGGACTTGAGCATCCATGGATTTTATTATCCATGGGGGATCCTGGAACCAAACCTCAGTGGATAACAAGAACCCACTGTATAATTAAATTATCCATAAAATTAAAACCAGTTAAAAAACATAACTCTTTAATATAAACAGATAAACAAAATACAGTCAGTACAGCAAAATTCTACAGGACCTAGTCCACTTGAGTAATCAGCCTTCAAAAGCTTGCTAAAAAACTGAACAAAACAACAACACCTATCCGACTTGTGGAAAGATAACAGGGAGGATACCAAACTAACCTCTCTTACAAGGGAGTTCCAAAGCCTAGGAGCAGCCCTTAAGAAGGCTGTCTCCTGTGTTTTCACCAGACGTACCTGTGAGGATGGTGGGGCAGAGAGACCGGCTTCCTCAGCAGATCTCAAAGCACAGGCAGATTCATAAGGAAGAATATGGTCCTTCAGATAATCTGGACATGAGTTATAAAGGGATTTAAATGTCATAATCAGTACTTTGAATTATGTCCAGAAATGGATTGGCAGCCAGGGGAGCTGTTCCAACAAGGAAGTTGTGTGTTCCCTATAGCCCACCTCATTTAACAGTGTGGCTGCAAACTTTCCAAATACTCTTCAAAGGCAGCTCGGGGTGTAACTAAGGACCTTATCAGACGTTGGAAATTGGAAGTATAATCTAATGGCAATCCAAATGCAATCATGGGGTTTTACGTTATTACGAATTAAAACATCTCACGCAATTTCGGGCAATGGGGGTCATTTTCGGGTAATGGGAAGTAATTCTGAACGCATTCCAAACGCAATTGGAATTCACGAGAATTTGAATTGACTCCATTTGCAATAAACAGAAATTCCTCCTGTCTGATAAGGTAGTAAGCTGTGTTTTCCCCATGGCCAGATCCAGTGTCTCAAGGAATGGGCACAGCTGGCATATAAGCATTAACTGTGCAAATGTGCTTCTGGCAATCTCTGAGATCTGAGTTTCCAGTCTCAGGGCTGAATTCAGGAGGGCACCTAAGCTGCAGGCCTGCATTTTCAGGGGCAGTGTACAGGCTGCATCCCTATTCCCTGATCTGACAGACTAGGAGCAGCTCTGCCTTGTCAGAATTAAATTTCAGTTTGCTTTCCCTCATCCAGTCCATTACAGTGGTCCCCCGGGATACGAATCCCTCGGGATCCGAAATCCCCGGGACCCGAAACCGCCGGCCAACGGAAAAAAACCCGGGTTGCGAACAGCGCGCTTCCGGCGCGCTGTGCACTGGTTAAAGCGGTCCCCCGGGTTATGAACGACTTCCGGGTTACGAAGGTAATCCCGGAACGGATTACCTTCGTAACCCGGGGGACCACTGTACTAATGACAGACACTGGTTTAAAACCAAGACAGCCTCCTTAGTTTGGGGTGGAAAGGAGTAATAGAGCTGGGTGTCAGCAGGATCTTGATGGCATTGTACACCAAAACTCCAGACAACCTCTCCCAGAAGTTTGATGTACATGTTAAATAACATGGAGCAAAACATGGGAAATGGGAAGGGCATTGATGAAAAAACTAGACAAGATCATAAAGAGTAAAGATATATAGCTAAGCACTAAAGTTAGAATAGTCCAGGCCATTGTATTCCTGATCACCATGTACAGATGTGAGAGCTAGACAATTAAGAAAGTGCATAAAAAGAAAATAATCTCATTTTATATGATGTGTTGGAGAATAGTGCTGATGATACCCAAAAAGACCAACAAATGGGTCCTTGAACAGATTAGACCTGAACCCTCTCTGGAAGCCAAGATGGTTAAACTGAGGCTGTTGTACTTTGGCCACATCATAAGAAGGCATGAAACATTAAAAAAAAATAATGCTAGGAAAGATAGAAAGCAGTAGAAAGAGAGGAAGACCATATACCAGATGGGTAGACTAAATTAGAGAGGTCACAGGCCTGAATCTACAAGAGCTAAGCATAGGAGTGGAGGATAGGGGATCTTAGAGATGTCTCATCCATACAGCCACCATGAGTCAAGGCTGACTCAAGGGCAGCAAACATCATCATCAGCAAAACAGAATCCTGGTGGAACCCACAGGCCAACAGCCAAGGGGTTGAACAGGAATCCCCCCCCCCGCCCCCAATACCACCTTCTGAGTTTACCCTTCCAGGAAAGAATGGACCCATATAATACAGTGCCTCTGTGAGTCCCATCCAGGACTAACAGGGACACTTTCCTCCTGTCCAGCTTCTGGCATAGGTCATCCACCAAGACTGTCTCTCCCATAGTTAAGCCTGAAAACAGACTGAAATGGATCTGGATAATCTCTCTCATCCAGGAAGTGGGAAGCTCAAGTATCTTGCCCAGAATGGCATGTTGGAAACTGGGCAATAGTAGTCTAATACCATGGGATCTAGAAAGGGCTTTTTCAAAATGGTCTTACAACTACCACTTTTAGATAGGATGAAACTCTGCCTTGTTTTAGTGAGCCATTGACCACTTCTTATTAGGCTTTTAAGAATTGCATCCTAGCTGAACATTTCTGATAATTTGCAGACAGAATCATCTGATAAATAGGGACTTTAAGGTATGTGAAAATGTTTTTGTTTTGAGAAACAAAATACTGTATTAACTTTTTTTTTTGCTTGAATATTTGGCATTCTAGAATTGGAGCAAATAATTGCTTTATTCTTTTATTTTATTTTGTTTTAAATTTGATGAGTAATAATAATTTAGCTGTACATTTTTATTGAATAGATACATAACTGACAGGCTTTATAGTGTGTTTGCTGCAGCAGCATAGTCTTTTTCAGATTCTTAAAAAAATTGCCTGTTTTCTGCATCCACTTGTTCATTTGCCCTTCTAAGGAGGAAAAATAATTCTTTTTATACTCTAATCTAGGCTAATGCTCCTGTCCAAAAAGTCTTATGTTTCAGCTGTCTTCAAACACATGTGAAATTGTACAGCCTGTATGGATAAGATAGTGTGCTTTGTTTCTAGATCATTGATATTCATTCATTCATTCAGGCTTCTCATTTTTTTGTAATCTCTTTCAGTTAGGTGTCATCTGTTAATCTGGTAACTGCCCTGCCTGTTCTTTCTTTCTGTAATTCATGAAGATCATAAACATTCTTTCTATACTTAAGACAGGAAACTACATTTCCTATCCATTCTTCTTGGACTAGGTTGTTTCTCCATGTATTTTTAAAGAGACAGTGTATTATCTAGTGGAGAGTTCATTGGATCTGAATTGGGGAAGCATGGGTCTTGCTTTTTTAACAATCTGCCGAACCAGATGGTTTAGGGATAAGATTAGATAACTTTATATTTGCTACTCTGAACTCTTTGGAAATGAGTAATTTACAGATGTGGTAAAATAAGGCTAGGGTTTTTGAGATGCTTAAAAAAACTTGTTTAAGGTTCTTGGAAAAATATTGTTTATCAGTTATGTATTCATTCAGGTTACCCATCTGTAAGAACACAACAAAACAGCCTGATAAGATAATGGCTGTAATGTATGTAACAATGGGCTGGATTCTGTACTGTCATTCTGCTGATAGAATTGCTTTCATCAGAGGAACTAGGGAGAATTAGGTCTTTCTTTCCCTCACCAAACTCAGTCTTTGCTTGCGGCTGGAGGGGGCAGCGCTGGGAAATCCTTTGGAGCAGATTTTCAGGAGTGACATTGGGCTACAGTGGGAACGGATACTGGAAGTCCTGTTGCTCTAAGCTAAATAACAATGCACAGTCAAATAATCACGAATCAAGTGAACAACAATTTCAGTAGGTTAATTCTTCATATCAATATTATTTTAAAATATTTTTATTAACCAACTATTCTTAATAATAAAACTCAGAGAAAGGAATTTTGTTTTGAAAACTAAAAAATAGTGATTTCTCATTTTACAGCTAGACATGCAAATGATCAAGTTGTAAATGTTGGGTAGTAAAGAATAAAATAAAGATTTTACCTATTCAGTATATTATTTTTATACTCTTGTAAGTTTCTTCTTCAACATTATGTTGATAGACATTGAACTACCAGCAAGCAGCGCTTTTTTTGCACTGGGTTTGGGCGGCCTTAGGCAGTCGTCGCACAACTTCAACCCGATCTGGGATTGTGCGTCATCTGAATGCCACACCCCTGGATCAGCCCAAAGGCAGCACTTTTAGCCTGTTTGTTTTGGGCCTTAATGAAATTAGTTGCCATTTTCTCCTCCTACTGATAACTCCTCAATGTTTCCATGTTCTTCATGATCTGAAACTTAGGTGGCATGAGTGGAAGGGATTCATACTTCCAAGCACACTTGTCTGATGTGATATAGACGCAACAATATGCATGCTTCAATTATTTGTAGGGATCTTCCAGAGATAGGAGTAGTAGAAATTATAAGAGGCTTAAATGAGAATCTTAGCAGTTTTCACCCCTTAATAACTACAGCATCATATATTGATTTTTACCTTAAAAATGGAGGATGAAATGCAGGGCATAGTGTTATCAAGGGACTTTATCACATTCAGGTTTATCGTATGATGACGAAATTATATGTTCAGAAGTAGCTTAAATAGGAAATTTACAAGATGGCAGTTAAAACTAATTTTGCACATTTGCTTATATACTGTACTACTGCTGACAGAAGCAACTTGGTGAAGAACTTAGGATAAAGATGGTCTTGTAAACAACTCCACAAAAATTAATAGCCTGTCTGCCACATATTTGTTGTCAGACACTTGTGTGCCAGCAAGGATTCTTGTGTTACCTTTTGTGTTTGATGTCCCAAGAAATGATTCTGAACTTGTCTTAAGTATCCCAGTTTAGATAAAGCTATTTAAATTTATTTGGCAATTATAATAACCTTTGTTTTACTGTATCAAATGTAACTTTCAAGATGGATTCTTTGTATATTCCTTGATATCTTAAACATGTTAGGTAGTGTTCTGTATTGTGGTCTGTACAGTATTTTTGAAATATTTTCTTTGCTTTTAATATAAATAAAACAACTGTATACCTAACCATCTAATAGTAATAATAATAATTTCTTTCCAAATTGTTTGCTAGCATTTCCTGTAAAGAAAGTATTTGTGTGATTAAGGAATAAACTAAATTAGACTGCTGTGTTTTCTGTTGGCATAACATTATAGAATATGCTGGTGTTATGCCAGCAGAACGTTTTGTCATTGAGTTGTGTTTTTGTCTTAATGCCTTTATCCCTCAGAGAACTGTACAATTAGGCATAGAATATATGCCTTTAGACTTGATTCATTAATGTTTTCTTTTTCTTTTTTTAGGTGTATGATAAAGTTAATGCAAATGATCACTTTATCTAAGAGAGATTTATTTTCAAGATTCTCTTACAGGGGGTTAAAATCACTTCTCATTTAATTTTCTGTGCTCTGGGAATCATTATACGTTATCTGAGGGCCTATACAGATGGACAGAATGCCATTGGCCAACCCTGTGGTATCCCGCCTGCTGTTCTGACCTGGTTCCATAGGCCAGCACGGCAATGGGCAGGTGCCTACATGCTGGCTGGCCTGCCACTGCACTGTGGCATTGCCGTGTGCCCCTTACCTGCCACTGCCATCACATTCCCTCTGAAGCCCCCTACCATAGCCTTTAAGGGCAGAAACAAAGTGCCTGGTTGCACCCATGTGGGTAGGTGCCTCTTTCAACAGTACAGGCCACAGTGGGGATCTTCAGAGAAGACATGAGAGCGCACAGCAAGGAAAGGAGCACACGGGGCCATGTGGTATGCCAGCTGTTGTGGTGGAGGTCCTTGAAATTCTGCCACAAACTGCCATTCATTTTAGAGATGATGTTAAGGGCTTTTGGGCTGCAGTTGGGGTGGAACCACCAAATCGGTGTCCAGACTGGCTGATCCCAGTCCTGATAGCCTTGGCTGAAGAGTGGGGTATAAATAAAAATTATTATTATTATTATTATTATTTGCCTACATCATCAGTATAGGATGGTACCAGGATGGGGGAGGGCAAGGATATGGCCTTTTGGCCTGTATGATTAGCCCCTAAAAGTAAAATATTTTGTCTAATCATTACAATCAAAACATCCCATCAAGGTTTTTTTTTTTTAAATTACATGCAAATTATGGTTTGTCCTGTACCTCTCCACAGCAGTTTTTTTCATAAGCAGTTCATCATAGGGCAGCCAGAAACATGATATACTAACATTCAGGGCTAGGGCCAGGGTAGGATGCAGGCAGATAGAGTGTCCTGGAAATCTTTTAATTGTTCCTCATAGAAAGCATTCTTTACAACATAAACTTTTAAGTAAAAAGCTTGTATGGTGTATGTACATGCCATTGAATGTGAAGAACCCTGCCAAAGTCAGCATGGCAGCCCTTTGATATCAATGAGTTGGAGGGATGTTTGCCTACGTGATTAGGGACAATATGATGTACCTGTGACACCCAGTCTCAAGGCATTGCCACTTCAGAGCAACGATGACTGAGAAAAATTTGTGGACTCAGAAAGTACTTGAGGTTTGACAATGAGGAAAGAAGGGCAGTACAGTGGTCCCCCGGGTTGCGAAAGTAATCCATTCCGGGATTACTTTTGTAACCCGGAAATGTTTCGCAACCTGGAGGACCGCTTTAGTTGATGCACAGTGCGCCGGAAGTGCGCTGCTTTAAAGGGCCCGGGTTGCTTTTTTTCTTCGCACCCCGGGGATTTCTTCGGATCCCTGGGGCTTTTTTTGGCCCCGGCCGTTTTGGGTCCCGGGGATTTTGTTCCCCGGGGGCTTCGGATCCTGGGGGACCACTGTAATAGAGTTGTTTACAAATGGGTTGCTTTGCAGGATATGTGGACGAGGTATAGGAACTTTGAATGTGGTACGTGCCGGTGATGGATCTAACAACAGTTGATTGAGTTTAGGCATAAATGCCCATTCTGAGCAAACCAGGTTGGTTTAAACCATGGTTTAAATCAAATTACTGTCTGTTAAAAAACTCTCTTTAAAAAAATTATTATTATTTAAGATCTGGCTGTTATTACTATTTTCCAGCTCTCTTATTGGACCAACAGTGACTCTTTGAATTTAATTTTATTTAACTTTAACTGTTTATTGGCAGTTGTTCATTGTTCAACCAGTATTCAGTGTCAGTTGCCTCTTTTGAATTTTATAGTGCAAGAAATACCATTCAGAAACAAATATAACATAAGTTCAGCCAAAACAACTTGTTTCAACGGCATTTTTAAAAGAATTATTATTATTTAAGCTAATGACTGTATCATCTGAACTGCTATTTAATTTTCTGATTTTTTCAGATTGAGTCCTGTATTGCTGTAGTCCAACACATTAATGCAAACAAACAAAACAAAACAAACAAAACCTGGCTTAAACAAACAGACACAACAGTTTAAACCAAAATAACAACAACACTTTTCTGTTTTTTTTAAGCTCCCCCCCAACTCTGACTATAGTTAATGGTATTCGATCCCAAAATTGTACAGAAGTTCACCAAAATCCATTATCAACATAGTGGATAAAATCTATAAAGTTGTAGAAGTTTAACCTTCCATGGATGGCAAGTAAGGATTGCTCTTGCTAGGTTTCTTATTTCTTTTGCAGTTCACCTGTTGGAAGTGATGTGCTTTTTTCTGAAAAACTTTATTTCAGAAAATGTTTAGTGACCTAAACTGACTAGAATGTGGACTTGGTATTTTTGAATTATGCATTCTTTTAGTTTGGTTCTTCGTCTTCTTTTCATTTGCAAATAAATGAAAATATTACCGTATGTGTGAGATGAGAGGGTGTGATGCTTAAGAATAGTCACCTCAAAAAAAAAAAAAAAAAAGGATGACAGCTTTGAAATTAACCACATCAGTTCTACAATGTGAACTCATTATATTCAAGAGAATTTTATAAAATAATTAGTTTAATTTTTTTTTTTACAAATACTATCATGTGACAGGATTTAATTAGGTATCATAATAACAGTGTTCTACCATTAGATGTAACCCAGGATGTATGTTTTAAAATGTCAGAAGTGTTACCTTTGTGACCCATAGTGCTTCATGCAGTGGTGGAGGTAAATTTTGGTGGAGGTAAATTTTCAAAGGAAAAAAATTAGAGTGGAAGGAATGGCTTACTATCTTGAAAGGTCAAAAGAAAGCAAAAAAGCACATATTTTTTTCAAATAGTAGAATGCGAAGAATCTCTTTTTAAAATTTGGTTCAAGTCCAACTTTGTGAAGCCCCAGTGTTGCAAACCTAAAAAGAAAAGAAAATAATTTGCATAATGTTTGCTTATAAGATTCCTGAATCTATTGATATAGCAGGCTGACAGAGGAACTGTGGATCACTTTTTGCCTCTTGTGCTACTTCACTTGGCATTCCTGCATGGTCATCATGGAAACAAAATGAGCGTATAGAGGTAGGATGTGTCTCATGCCTTTGCATGTCTACTGTGTTTCTGTGCTGAACATGCAGAGGACAAAGCTTCTTCCATGCGCCAAACACAGAAGGATGTACACTATACCAGTTGTGCTGCATGAATAATTCTCTTATAATTTCTCCATGCCTCCTCTGCCAGTCCCCTTAATGTTTTTTGCTGGACATGCATGATAGGGCTTTTGCATCTTATATATCCACAGTAGAAAATGTGGCTCTCAGTGCTTCATAAGCTTCTGCATTGCTTCCAAAGCAGATAAAGTCCTTTTGTCTGCATTTAACACAGAAATGGGTTGGGCTGGAATGTAGAGACAGCATCTCTGTTTAGTTAAATCAGTTGGCTTCCATGCTCAGTGTAGAAAGGAGGAGTTTCACTTGCTCTGGAGTCAACATGAAAGCTATGTCAGTGAGGGAAATAATTCTGTTGTATTTTTACTATGGTAATTGCTGGCAACTTGATGCTCTAAATTCCTAGTCATTACTTGTAACCAGGCAAGTGGTTTAAGACATAGACCTAAGCCATGGAAACTTGATATTACAAATAAGAAATCTTTGGGTTTGCTTAGCTGTATTTGACTGCATTTTACTCTGATCCAGTAACTTGCATCAGTCATTATAGAATCATAGAATCATAGAATCATAGAATCATAGAGTTGGAAGAGACCACAAGGGCCATCCAGTCCAACCCCCTGCCATGCAGGAACTCCAAGTCAAAGCATCCCTGACAGATGGCCATCCAGCCTCTGCTTAAAGACCCCTAAGGAAGGAGACTCCACCACACTCCGAGGGAGTGTGTTCCACAGTCGAACAGCCCTTACTGTCAGGAAGTTCCTCCTAATGTTGAGGTGGAATCTCTTTTCCTGCAGTTTGCATCCATTGTTCCGCGTTCTAGTCTCTGCAGCAGCAGAAAACAAGCTTGCTCCCTCCTCAATATGACATCCCTTCAAATATTTAAACAGGGCTATCATATCACCTCTTAACCTTCTCTTCTCCAGGCTAAACATCCCCAGCTCCCTAAGGCGTTCTTCATAGGGCAAGGTTTCCAGACCCTTCACCATCTTAGTTGCCCTCCTTTGGATATGCTCCAGTTTCTCCACATCCTTTTTGAATTGTGGTGCCCAGAACTGGACACAGTATTCCAGGTGGGGCCTGACCAAAGCAGAATAGAGTGGCACTATAACTTCCCTTGATCTAGAAACTATACTTCTATTGATGCAGCCTAAAATTGCATTGGCTTTTTTAGCTGCCGCATCACACTGTTGACTCATGTTCAGCTTATGGTCTACTTGGACTCCTAGATCCCTTTCACATGTGGTCTCGTTCAGCCAGGTGTCCCCCATCCTATATCTGTGCATTTCATTTTTCCGCCCTAAGTGCAGAACCTTACATTTCTCCGTATTGAATTTCATTTTGTTAGCACTGGCCCAGCTTTCTAGTCTATTCAGGTCATTTTGAATTTTGATCCTATCCTCTGGGGTATTAGCTACTCCTCCCAGTTTAGTGTCATCTGCAAATTTGATAAGTATGCCCCCAATTCTGTCATCCAAATCGTTAATAAAGATGTTGAACAGCACTGGGCCCAGGACAGAACCCTGTGGCACCCCACTGGTCACTTCTCTCCAGGATGAAAAGGAGCCATTGTTGAGCACCCTTTGAGTTCGGCCAGTCAACCAATTACAAATCCATGTAACAGTTAACTTGTCTAGCCCACATTCTTCAAGCTTGTTTGCAAGAATGTCATGGGGAACCTTGTCAAAGGCCTTACTGAAATCGAGGTATACTATATCCACAGCATTCCCTTCATCTACCAAGCTGGTAATTTTATCAAAAAAAGAGATCAGGTTCGTTTGGCATGACTTCTTTTTCTGAAACCCATGTTGGCTTTTTGTGATTATGGCATTGGCTTCTAAATGTTCGCAGACTCTCTGCTTAATGATCTGCTCTAGCACCTTTCCTGGAATTGATGTCAGACTAACTGGACGATAATTGTTGGGATCCTCTTTTTTTCCCTTTTTGAAGATGGGGACAACGTTTGCCCTCCTCCAGTCTTCTGGGACTTCTCCTGTTCTCCAGGAGTTCTCAAAGATTATTGCCAATGGCTCTGATATTACATTTGCTAGTTCTTTTAATACTCTAGGATGTAGTTCATCTGGTCCTGGAGATTTATATTCATTTAGGTTAACCAAGTATTCCTGTACTATCTCTTTACTTATTCTGTGCTGAAATTCCCCTATTCTGTCTTCTGCTCCATTATCCTTCGGTTGAGCACCTTTTGCCTTTTCTGAGAAGACTGAAGCAAAGAAGGTGTTGAGTAATTCTGCCTTTTCTCTGTCCCCTGTTAGCATTTTGCCATCTTCTGCACGCAGTGGCCCTACTGTTTCCTTCTTCTTCCTTTTGCTGCGGACATATCCAAAAAAGCCCTTTTTATTGTTCTTAACCTCTCTAGCAAGCCTGAGTTCATTCTGCGCTTTAGCTTTTCTGACTTTACCCCTACATGTGCTGGCTATTTGTTTAAATTCCTCTTTCGTGATTTCTCCATTTTTCCATTTCTTATACATGTTCCGTTTAAAACTTAGCTCATTTGAAAGTTCCTTAGTCATCCATCCTGGCTTCTTGAGACATCTTCCATTTTTCTTCCTCATTGGAACTGTTTGAAATTGTGCCTTCAATATCTCCCTTTTGAGAAACTCCCATCCGTCTTGAACTCCCTTTTCTTTTAGTATTCCTGACCATGGGATCACTCCCAGTCATTTCCCTGTACAGTATTCCTTTTGCTGACAGACAATCAGAAATGAAATTTGTAGTGTTACCCTAAATAAAATAATCATTTCTTCTCATGGCTGAATCACATGTTTTCCAATGCATGTGTTTTAAGTTTAACTGTTGTAGTCTGAGCCATTTCCTGTTTTTCAACTGTTATACTGCCAAAAGCAGAAACCAGCTATTCTTCAGGTCCTTTAAAAGACATTCCAAGTACTTATAAAGCACTGTTAATTGTGAATTTTTTTAAAAGGTTCTTTATCTTCCAATGTTTAAATGCTCAGTGGAATGAGATACACTTGAACTCTGGACTAGCACCTAAACAGTAGAATAAAACTGCTGAGTGCAAGTTAAGAGATCTAACCTTTATCCCTGGAGTATTTTAACTCATGAAATACATGCCTTTGGTATTTCATAGAATCATAGAATCATAGAGTTGGAAGAGACTACAAGGGCCAAGCAGTCCAACCCCCTGCCATGCAGGAACTCTTGATCAAAGCATACCCAACAGATGGCCATCCATCCTCTGCTTAAAGACCTACAAGGAAGGAGACTCCACCACTCTCTGAGGGAGTGTGTTCCATTTTGGACACACATCAGTAGTGGCCTAGGGAATTAATAGTGCCACTCTATTTTGCTTTGGTCAGGTCCCACCTGGAATACTGTGTCCAGTTCTGGGCACCACAATTCAAAAAGGATGTGGAGAAACTGGAGTGTGTCCAAAGGAGGGCGACTAAAATGGTGAAGGGTCTGGAAACCATGACTTATGAGGAACGACTTAGGGAGCTGGGGATGTCGTTCCTGGAGAAGAGAAGGTTAAGAGGTGATATGATAGCCCTGTTTAAATACTTGAAGAGATGTCACATGGAGGAGGAAGCAAGCTTGATTTCTGCTGCTCCAGAGAACAGGACTCGGAACAATGGATGCAAACTGCAGGAGAAGAGATTCCACCTCAACATTAGGAGGAACTTCTTGACAGTAAGGGCTGTTCGACAGTGGAATAAATGCCCTCACAGAATGGTGGAATCTCCCTCTTTGGAGGTATTTAAACAGAGGCTGGATGACCATCTGTCGGATATGCTTTGATTTGAGAGTTCCTGCATGTCAGGGGGTTGGACTGGATGGCCCTTGTGGTCTCTTCCAACTTTATGATTCTATGATTAGATAGAAGACAAGAAAGGGATTGGGGGGTCTTATATAAAGACTGTAAAAAGCAGCATCTTTGTCAGAGGTTTTGTTAACTGAGGTATGCTTGTACTGGTTTTTGCCCAAGAAACCAGTGCTGTGCTGCTTTAATTATTTAAACCCAACAAGTGAGATGCATAATAATAGCCAGCTTTTACCTAAACCATTATAATTTCTTCTTAATTTCACAATTGTTAGAAAACTCCTACCCATGTTGGAGTTTAAATGGAGCAGAATGGTCAAGTTATGGAAAAGGCAGGTCTTCTAATTTCATTTGGGAAGAATGCATTGTTTTGAGGCTGCATTTGATTTTACCATATACCATTTTTGTGTATATTTTTCTGTTGTATTGTGTGTGTGTTTTTTTGTTTTTACTGAGGATAACTTTATTTAATGCCAGTGATTTCTGACACTGATACAGTTGCATGTTTTTACAACTTTACTGGAATATGACTACTAAACAACAAATAACTCTTTCCTTCTTGTAAGATAGGCTTGCTGTAACTTTCAAACACAAATAATTCAGGTTCTGCCAAGACCTTAAAAGCTGTTGAGTGCTTGACATCTTTCTGGAGATGTGAGGAGAGTTCAGGTTAACAGAAGATGAAAGAATTGGCATTTTTTGTTGCTGACTCAGTATCTTTTTCAGTTTGAAATAAATATGAAGGTCTGAACTATAAATTGCACACTAGACACAAAGTTCAAGGAGCCCTTGTGTAGCAGCATATATTCAAGAGGGCTCTGTGCAAGGGCTGAGGAGTACCAGTGTGCTTATCATTGTGTAAAAGAGTGGTTGCCCAGTGGGATTTCTGCTATAAAAGGGAATCCAGCAATACCAGCGTGACAAGTTTTGACACTCATACAAAAATATCATTTATATAAAATATGTATAAGCTGCCTTTTAGAATAAACTTTCTCAAAATAGTACATAATGAAAGAAGCCACAAAGCACATGATAAAAACATATTCACAGTAATTTACAGTTTAATCTAAATAGCACCATAATGCCCTGCAGCCCCAGTACAGTTCTAAACAAATTTTAGAGCAAGGTGAACACATTTGAGCTGTTAAGGCCTACTTGAAGGCATGTAGTGATGAGGCTTGGCAGGTATAAGTTGGAACAGAGTCCCACAGTGGCCTTATCCACCAGCCTAATTGCACTTATGGGCAGAGTGTAGTATGTGATCTGCATATGGCCCCACAGCTCTGCAGGCCCATCAATTTTAGGGTAATTTTAAAGATTGCTGAAAAAAGTTCTCACAGGCTGGGGGGGGGCATTTCCCCCAAATATTGGATCTCTGAACCTGTTTTAGGTGAAATGGCAGTCTTTTTCCAAAATTGGAGGTGGCTGGCGAAAACCCTTAAAAGAGAAAGTGTTACTTTCTTTCACAAGGAAGGAGTACACTGCTGAAATCACACTAAAGTGGAATAAAAAGTCTAAACAGAAAGTAATTACTTTAGGAGATAATTCTATTGACTAATTCTCTTCTATCAACTAATTTCCACCAAGGAGAGTTGCCTTTCATTTTAACACCTGAGACATAATATAGGCCCGTGACTCTAACATTGTCACCTCTTTTCTCCTCTTATGATTTTTATCATCTTTGTCTGATGAAGAAGCTTTGAAAGTTTAGGTGATCAATTAAGGAAACTGGACTGAAATAATTTATAAATGTGGAAAACTACATTGGTCTGAAACAGATGGCCTGTATAGCCCCGCTTGGGGTTGGATTGGGGGGGGGGGGTTGTGGCATTTACACACACCATGTCCCCAAGCCAGACAAAAGCCAGGCCAGCAATTACACAGGGGCTGGCTTCTCTCCCACTTGGGGGCCTGGTGCTTAGAGGCCACTTGCCCCAGAGCCAGCTTTTGGGGAAGAAAAGCCAGCTCTTTGGGAGAAACGTTGGCTTTTTTTTTTTTTTTGGCCCCCAAAAGGCAAGGATCTTATCCACTCCTTTTTGGGGCAGAATCTGGCTGGGCTGGGGCCAGGCCTCTGTTTGCTCTGGCCCTGATCCGGCCTAAAAGGGACAGCTCTAAGCTATCTGTATCCCCCTATTAACTATTTTTAAATAGTTCCCTAAAACTATTTTTAAATAGTTCCCTAAAAATGTTGGCAATGTTTTACACTATATTAAGCTATACACATTTTTCTATACCCTAGAAAGCTAGTTTCTTTGTTTTGAAACAAGCAAAGGGCAAGAAGCATTAGTTGTGAAGTTTATTGTTGAATATACAGTCGCCCCTCCGTTTTCGCGGGGAGTCCGTTCCAGACCCACCCCCCATGAAATTGGAAAATTGCTGATATTCAAGCCCTATTGGCTTGAATGGTGGAACGCCCCCCATTTGTTCCCCTCTATTTGCCGCCCGTGAACGAGCAAGGGACCTGGATTCCAAATTTGTGAAAATTGAGGGGTGACTGTATATCCAGTATTACATTAGTTGCTTTCTCTGTAATCTCATCTAGCAAGTTCTTCAGAATCCTACTACCCTACATAGATGAGAATCCTGCTGTCCTGAATAGATTAAATTAAGCATCAGATACAAGAATATAAGAAATCTGAAATACAGTCAACATGGATTGCTGATGCCAGACTTGATTTTTCCAGACATTATTTCTGTGTCACAGCCAAGACACAATTTTTGTCTCCTATCTTAGAGAGCTGACCCTTCACACGATAGACCCATTTTATGAATGAGAAATACTTTCTTTTAACGATCTGTTTGACAAGATCTTCACGTACCTGGCGGAATGTATTTGCCTAATTTACAACTTGCTTTTCTGTTGACATGGGGACCCATGGCAGTTTTCTCTTGCCATTGAACAGCTAAAGAACAGATATCAGAGGCATAGAATTTCCCAGTAAAACTCATCATTAACAGCAGCTGAAATGGACAGAAGTGGAATGGATTAGATAGGCACTGCTTGTGAGAGTGTCAGTGGAAAAAATTCAGTTGTCTTCAGGCCTGCCTCCCTACTGCAAGCCCAAGCAAAAGTTAAACGGTCTTGGGTTTGTAGAGTGTTGAGATTATATGTCATTTCTGAAGTTCATACGATTGTACATCCATTGCTACATTCCACAATGTTGTTGTAACTTGTTTGTTAAAAATGAGAGCAATTCAATACAATACTTACATTTTAAAGTACAGGGTGATTCAAAAAGAATGGTGCAAAAACAACGCTGTTCTTACTCAGTTTTGTACCAATCTTTTTGAATCAGCCTGTATTTCTACCTGGCTTCACTGATTCCCAAGGTACAGTAGTTGACAACTATTTTAAAAATTATTTTAAAATGGCACTAAAACCAATAAAGGCAATGCAAATAAATATAATTAAAAGTCAGAGAGACTTTTCCTAGTACATGCTAGGAAATATGTAATACATTTTTTCCTTAGGATATAGTAAACTTTCACTGTGAGATCCAGTGTGTTTGCAGAATGTAGTTTATATGAGACTGTTCATTGGACATGTGTTATTATTAACCTCTACCCATACAATTGGAAACAGACAAATCCAGTGGCCCAGTTAATTGAACAAGGTAAGGCAAGGATCAGTAAGAATCCTTGCCAGTGGTAGATGAGTACTATGAATCATAGAATCATAGAGTTGGAAGAGACCAGAAGGGCCATCCAATCCAACCCCCTGCCATGCAGGAACTCTCAATCAAAGCATACCTGACAGATGGCCATCCAGCCTCTGCTTAAAGACCACCAAGGAAGGAGACTCCACCACTCTCCAAGTGAGTGTGTTCCACTGTCGAACAGCCCTTACTTTCAGGAAGTTCTTCCTAATGTTGAGGTGGAATCTCTTTTCATGGAGCTTGCATCCATTGTTCCGGATCCTGTTCCCTAAGTTGTTCCTCATAGGGTATAGTTTCCAGACCCTTAACCATTTTAGTCGCCTTCCTTTGGACCCACTCCAGTTTCTCCACATCCTTTTTGAATTGTTGTGCCCAGAAATGGACACAGTATTCCAGGTGGGGCCTGACCAAAGCAGAATAGAGTGACACTATTACTTCCCTTGATCTAGACTCTATATTTCTATTGATGCAGTCTAAAATTGCATTGGCCTTTTTAGCTGCTGCATTACACTGTTGACTCATGTTCGGCTTGTGGTCTTCTTGGACTCCTAGATCCCTTTCACATATGGTCTCATTCAGCCAGGTGTCCCCCATCCTATATCTGTGCATTTCATTTTTTTCTCCCTAAGTGCTTGTGCATGTGACTCATTTGGTTTTGCTTTCAGTGGAAGTGGTTAAACAAACTGGAGTGTTTTTTCGGTGATCTGTATGTATCACATGGAAGCTTCCCTTCACTGTTTTCCCCCTCCTAGTAAACCAGAAAAAGAACCCAAAAAAGAAGCCTTGGGTTCTTTATTGATTTCATGCTAGGGAGGAAACTAGGCAAGCTGACAGCTTCCACACAATAAACAAACTACAGGACAAAGTTCCTTGGTTTGTTTAGCTGCTCCACCCTCCAGCATACCATCTTGAACACACCCAGTTTGGTCTGATTTCAGAAGCCAAACAGGGTTGGGCCTATTTTGAACTTGGATGGGAGCCTACCAGTGGATCTCCAGGTAGAGCTAGGAGAAAATACTGCCTGAAACACTGCAGAGCTGTTGCCAGTCAGAACTGACAATATTGAGCTAAATTGGCCAATGATCTAACTCAGTCTAAGTCACCACCTTAGGTTCCTATGCTCCCTTTGCAAGCAAGAGAGATCAAGCAGTATGCACCAGCACTGGATTTATTCATATGAACTGGGTTTTAAAATGCTCATTGGAATGAGATACACTTGAACTCTGGACTACTACCTGAATAGTAAAATAAAACCGCTGAGTGCAAGTCCAACCCGCTGCCATGCAGGAACTCTCAATCAAAGCATATCTGACAGATGGCCATCCAGCCTCTGCTTAAAGACCTCCAAGGAAGGAGACTCCACCACTCTCCAAAGGAGTGTGTTCCACTGTTGAACAGCCCTTACTGTCAGGAAGTTCCTCCTAATGTTGAGGTGGAATCTCTTTTCCTGTAGCTTGCATCCATTGTTCCAGGTCCTGTTCTCTGGAGCAGCAGAAATCAAGCTTGCTCCCTCCTCAATGTGACATCCCTTCAACTATTTAAACAGGGATATCATATCACCTCTTAATCTTCTCTTCTCCAGACTAAACATCCCCAGCTCCCTAAGTCATTCCTCATAGGGCATGGTTTCAAGATCCTTCACCATTTAGTCGCCCTCCTTTGGACACACTCCAGTTTCTCCACATCCTTTTTGAATTATGGTGCCCAGAACTGGACACAGTATTCCAGGTGGGGCCTGACCAAAGCAGAATAAAGTGACACTATTACTTCCCTTGATCTAGACACTATACTTTTATTAATACATCCTAAAATCGCATTGGCCTTTTAGCTGCCGCATCCCACTGTTAACTCATGTTCAACTTATGGTCTACTTGGACTCCTAGATCTCTTTCACACGTAGTTTCATTCATCCAGGTGTCCCCCATTTTAGACTCATTTTTATGCCCTGAGTGCAATACCTTACATTTCTCTGTATTGAATTTCATTTTGTTAGCTTTGGCCCGGCTTTCTAGTCTATTCAGGTAATTTTGAAATTTGATCCTGTCTGCTGGGGTATTAGCTACTCCTCCTAAATTGGTGTCATCTGCAAATTTGATAAGTATTCCCCCAATTCTGTCATCCAAGTCGTTGATGAAGATGTTGAATAGGACTGGGCCCAGGACAGATCCCTGTGGCACCCCACTTGTCACTTCTTTCCAAGATGAAAAGGAGCCATTGTTGAACACCCTTTGGGTTAATCAATACTGTATTGCATGTTCCTTTTACACAGTTACTGAGAACACAGTGCATGTAAATATATACTTGAAATATAGCTTGGAAACTTGCTGTTGTTGTGTGCTTTCAAGTAATTTCCAACTTAGGTGAATCTATCACAGGGTTTTTTGGAGCGGAGTATGTAACACTTGCCCAAGGTTTCCATGGCCAAGTGGGGCATTGAACCCTGAGCTCCAGTGTTATGGAGTTATACACAATGTTTACGTTTTCCCCCCATGGCCTCAGAATTTGCAGAAATGTTACATCTTTGGCTTTCCCAGATATCCCTGCCAAGTTAAGATATCGTATCTTAACTCTAGCTTGGAAATACTTCTGCCATGTTAAATTAGTTATTTTTTCTAAGGCTATGACTTCTGTGTGGCAGTGTTGCAACTGAAATATATTTAATAGCTTATATATTTGGGAGTTGATGTCTCTTTCTGCAAAGTATATGAAGATGGGAAATACGATACTTAATTATTTTATATTTTTTGTGGTGGGAATGAATAAAAACTAAATATTAATATATACCAGTTTGTATGTTATTGTACGAAACAGCAAATAAAGTTGAACCTATTAAGGCATCAGATACTCTTACATGAAACAAAGAATCCTGTAAAATGCACTCTTGTTATGTGTCTTGAAAAATTGTTGATTGTGATTCTTGTTTAATTTCATGTTAAAAATTTTCATGGAATGAAAGAGATGTCACAAATCCAGCTAAATAAAATAGCAACACCCCCATCCCATATCACCACCATTGCTAAATGTTTTGGATGAAAATCAAAAGAAAATGCAAACCAGCTTGGACTGAAATTGGACTGAAAAGTATTTTTTATGATAAAATTGTATAATAAGTGAGTCTCGCATTGCTCTAAATCTAAGAAAGCTATGGCTGAAAAACAATGATAAGTAACTCTTTAAAGGTGTTGGCAGCATTTTTTGGCAAGTAAGCACAACCTGAGATTGTGTGTGTGTGTGTATGTGTCTTCAAGTTGCCTATCAACTTGTGACAACCCCATGAATTTCATAGAGTTTTCTTAGAGGAGGAATGCTCATAGGTAGTTTTGCCAGTTTCTTCCTGTGCAAAATAGCCTAGAGCACCTGGTATCCATTGGAGGTCTCCTGTCTTAAGTACTAACCAGGGCTGACCCTGCTTAACTTCCAAGATTAGGTGGGATTTGATGCCTTTAGGGTATTTACGTCCTCTAGTCCTCTAACACTGAGCATACGTCTGTCTATATTGGGGGGGGGGGGGGAATAAGCTTGGTGAAACGGAACAATACATATGCAAATCACTCCTCCTTTCTCAGGGTCACACAGGATATATATATCCAATTCTTTTCCAGGCTATCATTCTCTGAAGATGTCAGCCACAAATGCTGGCAAAACGTCAGAAAGGAACTCTTCTGGATCATGGCCACATAGACCAAAAGCCCCACAAAAAACTATCCTGTAAAATGTTTGTAACTGTTAATCTAAACTTCAGATGTTTTTTAAAATATCTGAAAAAGGTGATACTAGTTGTTTAAATTTCAAAATGGTTTCTTTTTAAAGAACAATCTGTGTAGGCGAACACTAGTAATTAGAAGCTTTGATATATATTTTTAGGATGTCTCAAACAAATTTGGTTAGTATTAGTATATTTGGTTAACAATGCATTGTGCTTTATATTGTTACCTTTTGAACAATGCAAATAAATCATAATGTTATTGAATGGATTTTTATAAATCTGAACCTTTGGCAGTTTTTTTAATAGACTCCCAACCTCTCACATCCTCTCTTGCACTCACTCTCCCATCCTTCCTACTCCCTCCCTCACACCATTCTTTCACAGTGAGGTCCTCTCTTGGCTCTTGAGCACCGTCGCTCATACTGCTTACTCTCCCCATCACTCTTAATCCTTCCTTGCACTCACCAAGTGCCCTGGTGGTCTGCTATCTCCATGGTTCTTACACAATATTGCTCACACTGCTTGATCTCCTGTCTTTCTTTGGCCTCAACTTGTATTCACAGTACATCTGTCACTTCTTATATCCAAGCTTTCACTGCTTTCTCTCTCGTTTTTTTTTTTTTTTTGTTCCCTCCCTTACCACATGCCATCACAGGGTGCCCCTTGCTTGCTTCTTGTGTGCAACTGCTCATACCACTCCCTCTCATTTCCCTAATGCTTGAAATTCATGGGTGGACTTGTTACTTGTAAATCAATTTGACAGAAGAGTGTCTCCATGTTTTGCTCCATATCTTGGCTTCCACAAGGGCTGGGGACTTACTTTAAAAAACAAACAAACAAACCCTGAAAGCTTGAAATCCAGGCTGAACGGTGGTCCAAATGGGCAATGTTTGGGATGCCTCGAATCTTGGTAAAACCAAGCTGTTTGGGTGATAATGGCAACCCTAATCCTATAATAACTCTTCCGGTACAAGCTGCTGAAAAAAAAGAAGACTGCTCTATAATCTGTTTCTCTTTGTGTCATGGAAAGATGTAAATCTTTGACTGTTTTGTCTTCAGCGATGTGGGACCTTTCTTTCTTACGCTTTGGGATTGTAGGCTTTCAGTGGTATATTGTCAGATAAGATAGACATAGGCTGCATCCTTACTGCAGAAATAGTTGGGTTTGACACCACTTTAACACCCATGGTTCCATGCTATGGAATTCTGGGATTTGTAGTATGTTGATGCACCAGTGCAGAGTCGTGGCGATTAAAGCAATGTCAAACCAGATTATTTCAGCAGCGAGGATACAGCCATAGTTACAATCTTAACAGCTTGCTGTTTGCTCATACCCTCTACTCCTCTGCATCTCCAATATGAGCCAGAGGTATAGCAAAGCATGATGGTGCATCTTCACTTAAAAGAATCAAGAAGTAGGTAATAAGACCGACCTTTTTGTGAAACTCTGGAGAGATCTTGACAGTCAGTGGAGATAGCAGTGATCTAAAGGGTAGGTAATCTGACTTGGTACAAGACATCTCCCTATGAGTTTAATTATTCCATGATGCCATGCATCAGAGAAATGTTTTGTGTGACAGGAGTTGAAATGTGCATGGCATACAAAAAATGTGTATGACATCTTTAAGGAATACAGTTATTGGGAATTTCAGATATGTGGTTCTGTGGTTTATGTATTACTATTTTTCTCATTATGATTTCCAGAAAATTTAGGTACTGGTATTTTGCTCTTGTCTTATTTAGAACTGTAGAGAGGTGTCTTCATCAGAAAATGTATTGTAGACTAGAGTGGACAAAGCATAGCTCTTGAGGCTATATGAGTTCCCCAAGGCAGATTTTGCAGCTAAAAACTATGGTTTTTCCACTAAAGAAAAGGTGAATTGACTCTTTGAAATTGCTAGGAATGGCAGTTCACCTCCTGAATAGATTGTAGGGTCCCTTGTATTGTTCAGTCTAAAAAAAAACCTGTTTTTTAAAGCCACAAATGGACTTAAAGTAACTTCCAGTGGTTTTGAAAGGGGATAGAAAGCTTCCAGAGGGCACCAGAACACAAAATTGCTTCCTGAGTAAGTTGACCATCACTGTTCTAGATTAAACTGAAATTCCACAGAAATGTATGAAAATTAAAAGAGATTAATTGTGCACTGAGTAATGGCTGCAGATGTTTGCATTTCAATTCAGGTAGTTTTATACATTTTAATTTCCTTTTCTTGAATTTGATTAACATTTGCTGAGGCTTCTTCAAAATGATGAATGAATGCATCATAATCCACCCAGAGTCAAGGTTTTTTCCAGTGCTGTTGATTTTAATGGGAGAGCAGGATAATATCATTTACTGTTGCAGGATGTTTACTTTTTATAGCGATTTTTACTCCTGTTGAGTTAGTCCTTTATGTTTTAATAAAAAGACACATCTGTCCTCTGATGATTTTGACTTGCTATTTCATGGAATTGCAACAGGTGGTTGAAACAGATTAGGTAATAAGGCAATTGTATTATGCTCCTTATCCATATTAAAAGTCCTTTGAAAATTACATTGTCTTGAATATACGTGCTGCTAATCTATTTCTTACCCCATTTACAGAATCTTCTACAGAAGAATTTTCCTGGAATTACTTGCTCCGAAGAATTTTGTACATAAACAAGCGGGATCTGACCATGCCTAACATGACTTAAGCCCACTTTTCAAGATGACCCAAGTGTGCTGCTTCTCAATAGCAATTTTATCCTTAAAATGATTAGGATTGCCTGTGTGCTTTGATCCATTTCTGATGAATGTTTTAGCCATGAGTTTACATCGGCAAATGGGATCGGATAGAGACCTGCAATCTTCTGCCTCTTCTGTAAGCTTGCCTTCAATTAAAAAGGCACCGAAAAAAAGAAGAATTTCCCTAGGATCTCTGTTTCGAAGAAAAAGGGATACAAAACGCAAATCCAGAGATATAAATGGCGGTGTTGATGGGATTGCAAGTATTGAAACTATACACTCAGAAATGTGTGCAGACAAGAACACATTTTTTTCTGCCTATATATCTTCTGAGAATGGAGCAAACATCTGCAGCAAACAGAGTGGAGACTTCATGGAGTGTCCCTTGTGCCTTTTGCGGCATTCTAAGGAGAGGTTTCCGGAAATAATGACTTGTCACCATAGATCTTGTGTAGATTGCTTACGTCAGTATCTGAGGATAGAGATCTCTGAGAGCAGAGTTAATATTAGCTGTCCAGAGTGTTCTGAGCGATTCAATCCCCATGATATTCGATTGATACTAAATGACGACATCTTGATGGAAAAATATGAAGAATTTATGCTCAGACGATGGCTTGTTGCAGACCCTGATTGTAGGTGGTGCCCTGCTCCAGATTGTGGGTAAGTAGTTATCTTGTTTTCTTTCCCCTAGTTTCCATTCTTTCCAATAAAGTGGACACATACCAAGTGAGAGAGCAGAGTGACCGATTTGTTCTGTATCAGAATTCTCTTGTTTTATGTTTCAGGTGTTTGAAGGTGAGGTTTAGTTCCTTTAAATTTAAAGATAAATAGTTTGAATTTTAAATGTTAAAAAACTGCTAACTTTATACATTTTTTACCGGCTTGCCAGGGATTGGTAGAGGAGGAGTGGAAAGCTGCAGTTTAGCCATTTGGGAAAATGCATCATAAAACTTGATATAAAAATCAACATCTGGAAGAAATAATGTTGATGTTAGAAAGATCAGTTGTAGGTTGCCAGCAGGAATGTGTGCAAGGGATCATAAATCATTTTTTTGTCACTTAATACAAGAATAATTTTCTCTAAATGTTTAAATTTATTGTTTAAATATTAATTACTTTCCTATGGTGTCATTAAGAAAAATATTTGTGACCACATTTGAGTTTCTCAGATATCTTTAATCTTCAGTAAAGTGGTAATTTCAGATTTATAGATTTACCCTATATGCTTTGTTTGTGTCACTAGTGGAAGCGATTATGTGAAATGAGAAAGGCAGAGATGATATTAAAATACTGGACCAAAAAAAGTTTTTGAAGAGAATAACAGGCAAGGAGAAGAAATACAATGAATACACTCTGACACTTGTCAAAGTATTAAGTGCTTTTTCTCTGCAATTGTGTTATGTCTAGCATTTTGATTGATAGTCACTACCATACTATATACCGTAGTATAGTATGTTTCTTTTCAACAATCAATAAGATTGTTACAGTCTGCAATTGTGGAGAAAGTTATGCTTATACAGGGTAGTTCTTTTATTGTTGTAAATATGTGTGCATGCATACATGCAGAATAGTTTTTAAAAAAATCTAGTTCATGACTTTAAACACATTTAAAGATCAGAATGCATGCTGCTTTGCTATATATTGTAAGGTAAGCACCACAGCATTTATTTTGTTGATCTATATCCCACTTTTAGGCTAGAGTCTATTAAATATTTTACAATGTTTGTAAAATTGAAATCGTACTGGATGAGCCCATATTATTGGAACACAAAACTGAACTGCGTAGCCTGTTAGAATACCATGATGCTCTTTTGGGGGGGGGGGGGAATCTATGAACATTTATTGTTGCAAACTCCTTATTACTGTTTGGCATTCCTCCAAATACTTTTGCCTGGGAGACAGCAAATTCCTTCCTGGCCTTCCTGGCCTTCCATTCAGGGCAATGTGAGAAGACATTTTACTTACCATTCTGTTGCCTCCCAGTGATACGAGTTTATATAGAGATCTCTGGGTGTTCATAGGATCCCACATGATCTACTGAGTCCAAGACAAAGACTGTTGTAGCTTTGTGCTTGATTCTTGTATGGTCCAGGTTAAGCTTTGTGAAAAACATGCTTTGTCTCCTAAATTTGAGAGGCAACTTGTTATGTGTTCTTCTAGGAGTAAGCACCATTGAATGCAGTACAACTTATTTCTGGGTAAATATGCCTAGGATTACTCTCTCAGGGAAAATTTGTATGTTGCCAGAGTGTGTTGAAGGATTTCATTGACTAACACGTTTTGGCAGTCAAGTCAACTTTTCCTTAAATTCTAGAACATCTGCTTAAAGTAGAGGTTTTGTTTCTCGAATGTTGTCTGCCTTGATCAGGCAGGATTTTCAAAATACCAGACTCACTACTTTTGCTCCCAACTACTGTCTCTTCAGTTTTAGCTTTCCTCCCTTGCCAACCAGTTGGGTAGTTATCCTCCTCTCTCTTTTGTATCAGTTCTTAGGTAGCAGGCAAATTTTAAAATAAGAGATTTGTGACAGAATGGATTTAGTTTTGGGGAATAAAAAGAAAAACAGAAAGAATTGGAGAATACCTCGGAAATTGCCCATTTGCCTTCCAAAAAGCATAGGCAACAGGCAGTAATGGGCTGTCTGCAGAGGGAAATGTTGTAAAAGAAAATAAGGATACAAGCCACCAGCAGAACAAGCGACAAGTTTGTAAGGCAGCAACAGAGTTGTGTCTGAAGAAAACATTTTTCATGTTCAGTGAGAGTGAGGCAGATAACCGGTCTCCACAGCAGTGGGGAAATCCAGAAAATATTCTGATGTTAATTCAGTTCAAAGTGGAACAATAAAAAAAGACCAGGAATTAAGTCAGAAGTCAAGTCAAGTAACTTATCTTGTGAGTCTGTTAAAATCAGCATAGATAGTTCAGAGAAAAACAGGAAATGGCTTCAGGTTGCCATTTTAAAAATGGAAAATCATCACTAAAAAAGAAGGCGGATCCATGAAAGGATGATAGCCACTTGAGCATCAGTATGTAACAGGTACGTTCTCTGTTAAGCAGCATTGCTGATTCAAGCATCCCAGACAGACAGGGGTTGGGAGCAACAGTAGTAAATGTCTGGAATTCAAGAATCCTGCCTGCCTGAGTTGGCACAAGGGATAAACCCATGTGTCATGGATTGGGTCTTCAGCCTCAGAAGAATTACCTTTATTGCTAAGTGTCTACCACTCATTCTGTCCTTGAAGTTAGACTGTAAATTCTTCCTTAATTAAGCGATGGCATTTCCTCAAATAACAGACTTGAATATTTCAGCTCTCTCTCTCTCTCTCTGTAATTAATGTCTCTTATAGTTTGCATAACATTGTATTGTTTTGTATGTTTTCTATAACTTTATGTGGAGTTGACATAAAACACCAAATAAAGGTGTGTATTTAGAAAAAGGATAGGAGAAAAGGAAATAAAATACTGTCTTCCTGCTTATTCTTTTAACATCAAAGGTATGCTGTGATCGCTTTTGGCTGTGCAAGCTGCCCTAAACTTACGTGTGGGCGTGAAGGCTGTGGAACTGAGTTCTGCTACCACTGTAAGCAAATTTGGCATCCAAACCAAACCTGTGATGCTGCTCGCCAGGAGAGAGCACAGAGTCTACTCTTACGAACAATTCGTTCTTCCTCCATTAGCTACAGCCAGGAGTCTGGAGCTGCAGGTATTTATGATTGAAACAGGTGTTCTAAACAATTTTACATAGCCTCTTACGTAAATCTTCTGTTTACTTATTTTTACCATTTATAAAGAAAAGAGATTAATTGATTTGCACTTACTTCAATATTATGCTATTTTTGGTCGAAGGTTTAGAAATATCCCTTGAAACAGATGCTGGTGTCTGATTTTATTTATTTAAGGTATTTATACCCCGCTCTTCAGCCTTAATGGCTATCAGAGCGGCTGATGGAGAACAGTGGACGTAATTGACTGGTGAAACTACATTTTCTTGGCTCTGGCCTGCTGATAGAACTCTTGGTTCAAAGCTTCTAGAAATGGGCCAAAAACACTTAGTTCAGAGCTTCCGGAATTGGGCCTGTCACACTCTTTTGTGATTACTTTTGGGAGGAGAACTTCAAACTAAAAGTACTGTTTTAAAGAGAATGTCAAGGGCCAGAGCTTTCTAGATTTTTTTAAAAGCACCCTTGTGTGTACACTACAATCTTTGTGTTAATACTAAAGCATCTGATAACTATTGATTCTTCCATAATAATATGATCCTTTTTACTAGGTGAAGAGGGGTATCTTCTTGTAATGTCTTTCCTTTCACACTGGATAGCCAAAATCTTGTAAGAGTACCTTGACAATCAATGATGTGGCATTGTTTTAGAACAGAATGAACTATTCCTAGAGTTGAAAATTTCAAATTTTCTATCCTCTATATTTCCTCTCTTAAATGTCATAGATTGCAACATTTATATTTCTAATGTGAAGTCGAAGACTTTCATGGCCGGCATCCTTAGTTTTTTGTGGGTTTTTTTGGGCTATGTGGCCATGTTCTAGAAGAGTTTATTCCTGACGTTTCACCTGCATCTGTTGCTAGCATCTTCAGAGAAATGAGACTGTTATACTGTACTTTGTTGGTGAACTCTACATTTCATTGTTTAAATTACAGCACAATGGGCCCTTGGTATCTAGAACATGGCCACATAGCCCAAAAAACCCACAAAAACTATTTAAATTTCTGTTCTGGATCATTGGTGGGGGTGGTCACAGATGTTGGATGACTGCGGTGCTAAGGCCACCACTCTTCTGGATGCCTGAGCAAAATATGGTGCAGTGTTTACATTGAAGTACAAAGTTGACTTTGATCTAGTGATTATTCATTCTGTGCTACAAGTCTCTGGCTTTTGGGAATTGTTTTATATAGCAAGGGGGCTACAAGGGAAAAGATATGGAGAAGTCCCAGTGTGTGTATGGTATTCTTTACAGGGCTATTTGGATACTGGTCTAAAGGCAAAATATTGTACATTCACAAGATGGCCGGAGGCATGATCCACTATGATCCTCGTGTCAACCAGGCCTGCGGGAGTCAACATTCTTTCTCAGTTGTAGTCCATTGAACTCCTTACGTCTTCAGTCAGTTTATTTTATCCTGTATACTGAATGGTCACATTTTGTCTCCTCAGCAATAAACCATTCATTTAGATAGACAGGATAATAGCAGTGGATTAAAAAATAGAGAGAGACAAGAAAGAGAAAGAAAATGAAATAAAATTAACACTTAAAAAGGTACAGAATCATCTAAAAGTCAAGGAACAACTAAAATAGCTTCTCAGATTGCTGCCAAAATGTGAGGCTCCATAGAAGTTGGAGCTGATAATCTGAAAAAGGTTTTTATGGAGACCAGTGAGAGTGAGTCAGTAGAAGTACGCCCGCTAGCACGCCAGACAGTTGCTGCAGAAAAGTGTAATAAAATTGCTGCAAAATTGCAAGGGAGAGTTACAAAACTTAAGGAAAAAAGACAAGGGCTAACTTACCTCTAAAGGACTGCAAAAAATTGTCCTCTGTTCCCAGTAAAAAGGGGGAATTAGATCTGAAGTTACTAATGGCCGATTGCAGCCACCATCTTGCCGAGTGCAGTTCTATTCATAAGGGAGGGGTTGACTCTTACCAGAGTGCCTCCTCCTGCAGATGTGCAACAAAAATCATTACAAAAACAGCTGTTTCCAAGCATGCAGCCACATGAGAAATGGCTGCTTTACCAGTCATGACCTCGCGTAACCCCATAGAGGAGGGAAATTCCAAAGAAAAAGCCTCCCTGTGCTTCTCAGCACAAGATGAAGCATCTGATGAAGAGAAGAAATGGTCCCAGATATCTGATTACCTTCCTCAGTCAGAGATAACAAATAAAAAACAGTTTATGCAATTTCTAAAAATTATGATGATATGCCACAATTGATAAAACAAGATGTAGAAATGGAGGACGAGAAATTGGAACTTCAGGAAATCAACAATACATCTTTAACAATGTCTATAAAGAAAGTAATCAATGAAGAATTACATTCTATATGGCAAGTCACCAGCAGCAGGATGTTATTTCACAGGTGGCTAGAGTAAAATATATACATTTTTTAAAAAAGGAAAATGAATTCTCAAGATAATATGATGGAAGAGTTACTTAGTAACTTTAATAAATTTATGCAGACTCAAGAAAAACATCAGTAATCAGAAAGAAACAGCCACAAAGCATAGATTTGACATTGCCAGAATTATTTAAGGATCTAGTTCAAACGGAATGGGGAGCATCTTTGACTATGCAAAGATTACAAGGGTTGACAAACAAATCATATTCCTTTGACAAATCAAGTACTGATTTCTTAAAAGCCCCATTGATTGATGCCCCAATAGCTGCTTTGGCGTCGGGGGCAATAATCCCAAAGGAAGGGAACACAATGTTAAAAGAAGTGGATGAAAGAAGGGCAGATAATGTAGCACATGATTTTTCTGCTCAGGCAATTAGAATTTCTGCAGCAGCATCAGTGTTTGCTAGAGCAGCCGTTCTCTGGGTAAGGGACATGCATGCTCTTGATGAAATGGATCCAAGTATTTTTCATTAGCCACTAGAAAGAATTTAAAAGGCTCTGTGGCCTTCATGACTAGAGCTATGACTGCAATTAACATCACAAGATGCTCCCTATGGCTACTACATTGGGAGGCCGATCATAAGTCTAGAAATATTCTAGCAAAATTGCAACGGTACTACTCCATATATGGGAACAATACCGCAGAAGCGAATGATGCATTGATGATCTCATGGCCCAAGGGGTGGCATTATGCTTTCTCACCTATTGCAGTAATTCAGAGAGTCATACAGAAGATACATCAACAACAAATAGTGGTGTTGGTAGCGCCTTATTGGCCACAATGACTGTGGTTCCCTCAACTTCTTTAAATGTTGGTAGATGAACCATCCAAACTGCCTCACAGGGAAAACCTTTTAAATCAAGGGCCAATTGCATATTCAATTTGACAGAGATTGAGCACCAGAATATATGCCACAGTGGTGGTGGAAACTATTGTGTCATCAAGAAGGGAATCAACAAAAACAATATATGAGAGGACATGGAAAACATTTGGTAAATGGTGTCTGGAGAGGAATATACAGCTCATGGAAGTGAACATAAAGCATGTGTTACAGTTCTTACAAGATGGTTTAGAAAAGGGTCTCAGGCTGAATACATTAAAAAGGCAGGTATTGGCATTATCAACAGTTCTAGAGTTTGATGGTATAGCTTTATCTGGGCAGCAACATATAAAATATTTCTTAAGAGGAGCTACTTTAAAATCGTTCCCAGCTAGATATACGTGTCCATCATGGGACTTGAATCTAGTACTCAACATATTAACGAAACGACCCTTCAAACCAATATCAGAGGCCACGTTGAGAGTATTGTTTTACAAAGTCACTTTCCTGCTGGCCATAACTTCAGCAAGGAGAATTTCAGAATTGCAAGCTTTGTCCATAAACTCTAATTATTATAGAATAGAAAAGGACAGAGTGGTATTAACATTAGATCCCCTGTTTATACCAAAATGCCCAAACAGTTATATGATACCAGAGGTTTAGTATCTGCCTACGTTTTGTCCTAACCTAAGACATCTGGAAGAGATGAAGGGGCATACATTGGATGTGAGAAGAACAATAAAGGCATATATAAAGAGAACAAAATATTTTAGGAAAACAGAGTTATTATTTGTTTCCTATAATTCAAGAAATGTTGGTTACAAAGCATAAAAAATGATTATAGGAAGATGGATAAAAGCGTGCATCTTTCTCTATTATGACTAGGAAAAGAAATCAAGGCCAGGACCAGTTTGGCCACATTCAACAAGGTCTATGTCCACTGTATCAGCATATTCAGTGGCAGGATCACTATCAGAAATACGTGATGCTGTGGGATGGAAGGAACCATCAACATTTATTCACCATTACAAAGCTGATAAATATCATTCTGCAAAAACAGTGTTTGGCAGAACTGTTATACCGTCTGTCTTGTCAAAGGATTAATCCCACCTGTGAAGAAAGGACTTGGGTATATCCCATTGGTAGTAGATTGTGGCTCCAGCCATATCGTGAATGACAGATTGGATTTACTGTGAAGATTCATTCAGGGATGGCTGGAGGACCAATCCATTCCCGCCCTAAATAAATAAATATTAATTAGATAGATAGGAAATTAGGATTATTAAGGCTTTATAAAAAAAACTGACAGAGGAGAGCAGGAGTTCAACGGACAGCAACTGAAAAAGAATGTTGATTCTTGCAGACCTGGTTGACATGAGGAACCTCATTAGTAGTGGATTGGTCCTCCAGCCATCTGTGAATGAATTTTCATGGTAAGTCCAATGTGGCATTTATTTGGACCTCTTGCTATCACAGAGTGATTTTACCCTAAAAGGTGGTGGTGCAGACTTAAGTAAGAGGAATCTTATGTGCGCACAGAGTCATGATCAAACTGTGAGCACAAGGTGACTATGTCTGGGACTGATATTAATAGCCAATTTCATAGCCTCAAGTAGTACTTGATACTATCCCACGGTGTAACAAAAACTTGATGTGTTTCCCATGGAATTAAAAGGACTCCAGAATGACTCTGGAGTGACAAAACATTGATAGGATTTGAGACGGCCCCTGGATAGTCAGACAGGAATGCTGAATAGTGACACAGCCTGGGATGAGGTATAGGGTATGGTCTTTACCTGTTTTGTGATAAGACCTGCTTAGTTTCCATTGCAAGAGGAGATGCAGAAGGCCTAGGGGAGGACGCAGTAAGCAGCAAACCCATTTAACTTTTATTTTAGTACTATCTAGGTCTCCCGTGTGTCCTGGGGCCAGCATTCTTTCTCACATGTGTAACATCCTAGTGTTCTAATGGTCATCATGACCTCTTAAAAACATTCCTGATGCTAGATAGCAAATATGAAAATATGAAACACCATATTCAGTGAGAGACGGGTGTAGGGTATGCTAATAATGGGCAGACAAGATCACTGTCTTTATTAGAGAAGAAAGCACAGTTAAGGTCACAGCTACACCAGCCACATTTTACTCAAAAAAGCAACATTGGGAGGAGACAACTTTATAGAAAAGAAACAGGCCAGAGTGTATCTTTCCCATTTTTATCTTTGAAATCATTACTTCCTACTTGTGTCTCTTTTATAAGAATCTATTTATTTGTTACTACCTCGTGTGAAACACATCAGTTAAGCCCTGAGTAATAAGAGAATAAAAATAAAAAGAATAAGAACTAGTGTTATGTAGTGGTTTGAGCATTGGACTATGATTTAGAGACCAAGGTTTGATTCCCCACTTAGCCATGGAAAGCCTCTGGCTGACCTTGGGTGAGTTATACACTCTTACCACACTCACACCATCTCTTCTGCTGAGCTTCAGCATTTTAAAGGGATGCAGGTGAACACCACAGCTCGTCCCTGCCCAAAGACCGATGTTTGGGGATCAGTAGTGTCATACACACCACTTAGGGTGTCACCGCGTGTAGCTTACACACTGCTAGTGATGCCCCTGATGTACTTCAGTTACCTTCAGAAGAATCCAATTAGCTCAAATTGTAGAGGCTTATTTGTGGGTATGAATTCTGTTATTGTGGCTGTATCTGAAATCCAAATTGTTATAAGCTGTTGAAAAGAAATTTTAAAGTGCATTCAGCCATGAATATTTAGCAGAACATATACTCAAATAAATAGTGTGCCCTCCATGTTTGCTGGGATTAGGGGTGCAAATTAAAAAACACTGGATTTTATACCTGAGAGAACACTTCTCTAGGAATCTCTAGATCCTCCAGCACAAGTCTGTGGCCAACATCTGCCAGAAATTGATCATAGAATTGCTTTGGAGGATCTACAAATGCCTAGATAAGTGTTCTCACTAGGAATCTCTAGGTCTTCCAGCATGACTTCTGGCAGACATTGACCATAGAGTCATGCTGGAGGACCTAGAGATTCCTAAAAAGAACACACTGATGAAATTGGTAAATAACCAAATCCACAGAAGTCAAAGCTCCAAATGTGGAAAGGTATCTGTACAAGTATAAATGGAATTAACAAAGCGCACAAATATATATTGGGTTCAGTGACATTTATACCATATTATAATACTTGGGAATGGATGTATCTAGTTAAAATTCAAAAAACATTTTCAAACTATATATAGTTTAATTCTATTTGCTTTTGGAAGCAATATGGTCATTAGTTCTTTCTTTCTTTCTTTTTTTCTTTCCAGCTGATGACATAAAGCCATGCCCACGCTGTGCTGCTTATATAATAAAGATGAACGATGGAAGCTGCAACCACATGACATGTGCTGTCTGTGGCTGTGAATTCTGTTGGCTATGTATGAAGGAGATCTCAGATTTGCATTATTTAAGGTATTTATAGGAAACAGTTTTAAAATACAAAATTATCTTTTCCTAGGTAGACCATACCTAACTGCCAGGATTCAGTTCCATGCCCCGCTATGGATGACAAAAAACCCAGACAATTGCGACCTATATTATTCAATGGCAGCTATGTGAATGTGGAAACATCAGCACATCTGTGTGCACATGCTTCCATTGAATAATATTGGGCATGTCAATCCATTGGTGGTCATATCCGCAGATCGTCAGCCCACCAATTCTAAGGGTCCACTCTATAACAGTAATCTAATCCACTATAAAATTCTGTTTTCCTAATACATTGAATTTGAGGGAAATCTTTTGACATTCGACAAAGCAGTGTTCTCTGTTAGGATCTTTTCTGCAAGTCAATGCTAATGCTTACCATAGTACCCTCCAGATTCTCTGCCTTATCTGTTATACTCCAGTTTTGTTGGTCTTGTAGGTTAGTCTATCAGTCTTGCACTCTGATTTCTATGGGTGGCATTGTTGGTTCCCAGTGAACCATCTCTGTCCCACACCCCATTGTTAAAGACTTTGGAGCTTGTACCTAGGAGTTATGAAGATGTGTGGAATATACATAGATATAAATGTATATCATTTACAAGGGATAAAGACTGGCAGTCTCACTTCTTTTTTACATTTACATGTTTTAACATTTAAATATATGTGTATATATAAAAATATATATACACATATATTTAAATGTTTATAAAATGTAAATGTAAAAAAGAAGTAAGTAAGACTGCCAGTCTTAATACTTTCCTTTATTGGAGACAAAGCAACACAAACCTCAATCTAACAAATGGTTTTCGATAAATTGACCAAAGCAGGATGTCAAATACATGCCCATCCCAGACTAAAGAAGCCTCATTTGAGATGTAGGCTGAGAAACGTTTGTTAAAGCTTGAATTGTTAAATTATAGCCTTAGCTCCCAGTTCTAACTCCATTTAGATAAAAAGACATATTCACATGCATTCAGAAAAAGTATATATATATAAAATAAATTTTGTACTTCGGGAAATGTATTTTCATATTACTATTAATCAAGTTTCTCCCTGCTCAGAATTTTTTATTAGTAGTAAAGATTTAAATTGGACATTCAAACATTAGAAAATGGATTGTTCTCTATTAGGTAAAAAATTGATTACATATGATGCTTATTTAGGACTGTTCTCTCTCTTAGTCATTGGTTGATGAGACTTAATTGAAAACATTTTGTAGTCCTTCAGGTTGTACCTTCTGGGGAAAAAAACCATGGAGTCGGAAGAAGAAAATATTGTGGCAGCTAGGAACGCTTGTGGGTGCACCTGTTGGAATTGCCTTAATAGCAGGCATTGCTATTCCAGCTATGATTATTGGAATCCCTGTATATGTAGGGCGAAAGGTAATGTGGCTGTATTTATTTTAAAGTGTTGCCTCGTTGAGGTAGGTAAATCCCTGTAGGTAATTAACTTTCCATCGTCCCACCAGCTTTATGTGTCTTCTGTATTTGGGTAGCATTTCAGGGTCTGGATGGACAAATGGCTCATTCTTGGGGTCATTGGAATTTGAAACCAAAAGTGTCTTTGGCTTTTGTTCACAGTGAACATTAGGATATCCACATTTGCCACACATGAAGCATTTTTCACTGGCCTAATTTCCTGGCTGGCTTTGAGGGTTAAAATGCTGCTACTGGTCAGATTTGGGCTGCTGAATAGGTTTGGGCTGACCCAGAAATGCAGGAGTGTCAGCCTTATGTGATAGGCTTTGAGGCCTCACTTTTTGTGGGAAATTAGTCTCAGGTCTGGCTTTATGGATACTCACCATGTTCATGGGCAGTAGCTGCCTTCCCCAGTCTTCTTCCCAAGAGTCTGCATCTGAACCAGCATCTTTTAGCATTTTACAGTCCTTTCCCAGCACATATAATGCACAGTCTCACTTGGGACTTGCTTTAAGAACTGTTCTAACTCAGACTGGAAGTAAAATTCTTCCACCATGTTAGCTTTTCTGCTGTAAGTGCCTCCTAGCTGCTTTTGGTGCACGGCCCAGATGTTGTCAGTTCCACAAACATAATAAAATTGTTCATGTCCCACTGACCATACTCATGGTCAGAAACCATGGTCAGAAAAAACAAGAGCCCTAAAAATAACTAGCACAACTTTGCTATTCATTATGTAGCTGGTATTCTGGGTCATTGGATTTCCCTAGGCAGTTGGGAGTCTGGTTCTCCTTGTCTAGGCTTCCCTAGGGTTAGTGGGATAGGCAGCACCTCTCCTACTCTTCCCTCGGATCTAAAAGTCTCTTTTACACCTCTTGGCACCAAGGTTTATAATTTCAACCTTGAACAGTCTGGAAATTGTCTCTCTCAAGCAGTTCATCCCAACTGCTTGATTGTCTGTTGTGGTTTCTCCTGATCCTATTTACTGCCAACCCTAAAAATGTAACCAAACCTAGTGTCATTTACACTTTGTTTCCCTGGGTATGAACCCATGTTCCTCAGCTGTGTTGACCAAGATAATGGTGCGGCCCATTTTCACAAAAAATATTCATGTTTTGCCACAGGGCTGGTTTTGTGTTAAATCAGCCTAGTGGATTACCTTTTAATTGGGAGAGAGAGAGGAGACTGTAACCCTGTGGATTTTCCTTGACTTCTCATACCTTTGATATTATCAATCATGGTTTCCTTCTAGACCAGCATTGTGGGTTGAAAGTTGTAGGAATAGCAGTAGAGTGTTTCTGTAAGGTTGTGTCCCAAAGATAGCATTGAGTGACTATACCTTGACCCCACCACTGTAGGGATAAGGGCCATGGAGTACTCCTTAGGCAATTTAGAATAAAGTGTCACATGTATGCTGATTATACATACTGATGGGAATGAAGTGAGTGAGTCAGGTTAACATGCAGTTGAGATGTGCAACATGTAGATCTTTGGTGTACAGAAAAATGATTTTATGAGGAATGGAGAGAGAGTTTGTTGGGATGGTTATATGATATATGCAAGAAAAAGTACCAATATAAAAATGGTAGATTATATTTGTGTGTGTGTGTGTGTGTTACATGTTAATCTGCCATGAGATGGAGACTTCATACAAGATTCACCATGTGCATACCAAATGGAAGTAGTGGAGTCTTTAAGTTTCCATTGTTTAGGGTCATGCTGAAGATATTTTAAAGATACTTGTTTTAAAATGACAAGAACAAGATAAAGATAAATCTATTGAAGATCATCTGCATTATATTCTCTAAAATAAACCATCTGCATTATATTCTATAAAATCCTCTTTCTTTCTTTTTCTCATAAAGATTCACAATCGCTATGAGGGCAAAGACATTTCAAAACACAAGAGGAATTTAGCTATTGCAGGTGGTGTAACCTTGTCTGTAATTGTTTCGCCAGTTGTAGCTGCAGTCACTGTAGGTAAGTACATTTACTGCCTTAAAAGATTAAGAAAATATTTTTTAAATAACTTATTATTTATTACACCAAGTTAAGTCACTAGGTGTATATTTATTGAAATGTAGAACACAAATGGATATTACTTACATTGCAGTTATTACTGAACTTAATTCTTAAAAGTATGATTGACTGGTTTAACAATTTAAGAAGCTGAAATGTAATTCCTCTTCCTGGTGTTTGGTCCAGTTATCTTTTGAAAAGTAGGTATAATAGCATTCTTTCTGAAAAATGGAGGCTGGGTTTAGATCTGTGTGTGCTTAGAACATGCTTATATGGCCCTGTTAATCTCAGTGGAAGCATAGGATCCGTAGTTACAAAAAATGTGTACCTACTTATTCCAGTTAAATTCAAAGGGAAGGTACTGCAGGCATAGACTTCCATATTGCTGTTCTGTATGCAGCAGGAGTCCATAAGATTGGTTTGAGTTGTCTTGCTGTGTTTTAAAGGTCAGTATTTTCTCCCCTTATGTTTGTTTTGAACAGTAGTAGTCTCTTAAATTATACATTTGGGAAACTGAAATTATTTTTTAAAAATAGATACATGATGTATCTGAACTTACTGTAATATCTTTCATTTTCTTTTCAGGTATAGGTGTCCCGATTATGTTGGCGTATGTGTATGGAGTAGTTCCCATTTCCCTTTGTCGAAGTGGAGGGTGTGGTGTATCTGCTGGGAATGGAAAAGGTGTCAGAATAGAATTTGATGATGAAAATGATATAACTGTTGGTGGAACCAACACAGCAATAGGTAAGAGATGTTAATTTTTTGATATGTTATGGCCCATGTTGCTGTAGTCACTGGGCTGGTAACATCCTTATTGAGCCATGTAGCAAGAGTATGACACCTTACATACTTACATAGCTATGAACCTTGATTTCTTAGCAAACACAGGTCACATCCAGGTATTAGTGAGTTTCTTTTCCATGCCACAACCTAGAGTGATCCTGCTCTGTCAGGAGTTGAGTAGTTGCATTCTATAGCTACTGGAGCCATTTACCATATATACTTGACTATAAGTCGATAAATTTATGCCCCAAAATGGACTCTAAATCATGGGTAGACTTATCTACAGGGCAACAAGTTAATACTGCTTGAAAATTTCTTGAAATAAGTGCCCACCTTCCTCTTTAGCTAGGGATCTTTAAGGAGGTTCCCGTTTGAGTCCCCAGCTGCTCCCTGGTGCGCTCTCCTCTCTCTTACTCTGTGTGTGTGTGAGAGAGAGAGAGAGAGAGAGAGAGAGATATCCTCCCGACCCTCAGTCCCCTCGCAGTCAGAGCTAACAAGGAGCTGCTCAGGAGGAAAGGGGCAGAGAGTATGCCCAGGCTTGGACCCCATTTTGCAAGCCATGAGCCTGGAAATCCGGGGGGGGGGGGGGAGAAGAGAGAGAGAAAGGTCTGTACCCCTTTTGGAAGCCATGAGTTTTGGGAATCCTGGGAGTTATGTGCAAAGAAAGAGAGAGGTTCCTGCCCCCACTTTTGCAAGCCATGGGATCATGGGAATGCTTTTGGTAAAGGGAAAGAGTGTGTGTGTGCTGAGGTTTGTTTCCCCTTTTACGTGCTGACACTATGACCTTTGGGACTTGGGAGAGGTCCAGAGAAGGAGATGTAGGGAGGGAAGTGGTGATTTGTTTCCCCCTTTAGATCTTTTGTAACATGGCCCAGTGTTTGACCTTGACTTATCCACAGGTCATATCAAAATCCATGATTTTGGCCCCCAAAACTGCCCTCGGTTTATACATGAGGTTGACTTATACACGAGTATATACGGTAAATTAGCAGGAGCTTAACTGCAGACTAATTCACAGATCCCTTCTCTATTCGTGATCTCTTTAAATCTGAAGTTAATTCTTTGCAATTACTCCAATTAGGAAATAGTTAAAAGTTCATGCTAGAATACAGCAATACAGTTCCTCCTTGCCTGTTGTTTATTGAAAACTTTAAAAGCCTGTTCGAATAAAAAGCTTTTAGCCTGCTGACAGAAGTATAAGGAGGGGCCCATTCTGGCCTCCATGGGAAGGGAATTCCAAAGTCTAGGGGCAGCTACTGAGAAGGCCCTCTTCTTGCATCCCAACCGTGGGTGTGAAGGTGGTGAAACTGAAGGGAAGCCATCTCCTGATGATCTCAGGGACCAAGCAGACATACAGGGACATATGCTCTGCCAGATTGCCTGACCCTGAGCCATATAGGGTTTTATAGGTCATAATCAGCACTTCAAGTTGTGCCCAGAACCAACTGGTAGCCATTGGGACTGTTTTACAGGGATATAGTATAGTTTCTGTAACCTTCTCCAGTTAACAGTCTGGCTGCAGTGCTTTGGACAAACTGGAGTTTCCAAATACTCTTCAAAGGTAGCCCCAAGTAGAGCATGTTACAAAACATGATGTAAGTAAGGCATGCACCACTGTAGCCAGATCCAGCACCTCAAGGAACACGTGCAGTTGTCACACAAACTTCAAATGTGGAAAAGTACTCCTGGCCACCTCAGAAAGCTGAGTACATGAGTATACCCCAAACTGTGAACCTGTATCTTCAGGAGGAGTGTAACCCCATCTAACAGAGGCTGAATTCCTATTCCCTGATCTGTCTTTCAACTGACCAGAAGCATCTGTATTATCTTCAGTTTCGGTTTGTTTGCTTTCATAATTACTTATGACAGACACTGATGACAGACCAAGACAACCCCTTTGGATGAGGATGGAAAGGTGTAGCTGAGTTAGGTGCCCCAGCTGCACTCCAAAGGTCTTGACAACCTCTCCCAGCAGTTTCATGTGTATGTTAGACAGCATGGGGATCAAAGCAGAACCTTAATGAACTCCACAGAGCAATGGCCAGAGGGTCAGACAAAAGTCCCCCAACACTACTTTGGTTTGTCCTTCCAGTGCCTCCCATTCCCATCCAAGTGGGGCAGCTCAGAAGGATACCATGGTGAGTGGTATCAAAAGCTGCTTAGAGGTCCAGGAGAACTAACAGGGATGCACTTCCCCAGTCCAATTTCCTAAGCAACCACAGCCAGGTTGAAATTGTTCTAGATAATCCATTTTACCTAGAAACTTCTGGAGCTGGAGGCCACTAAATGCTCTAGTACCTTGACAAAAATGGCATATTGGACACAGGCCAATAATGATCTATTATATTGGAATTGGGGGTTGGCTTTTTTAACAAAGGCCTCACAACTGCTTTCTTTAGACAATTTTGAACTCTGCCTTGTTGTAAAGAGGACTACCTCCTTCACCCACTCAGCCAGTCTCCCTCTGGCCTGTTTAATAAGCCAAGAAGAACAAGGGTCTAGCACATGTCTTGGCTCTCCAAGGATCCTGTCTACATCCTGAGACTACACAAACTGAAAAGTATCCAGTAGCAATGGCCAGGTGGGAGCCAAGATTACAGCCACTGGATCTGTATCATCTACAGCTTCCATGTTGGAGCAGATCTGAATAAGTTTATCTGCAAAGTGTCATGGAAATTATTCACAGCAGGCTGTCGCGTGGTCTACATTTTATATTTGAGGACCAGCATGTAATAAACCTCTCACTGCTTTCCTGAATAGTTCCTTGCAGGTGCAGTGGTAGCAGAAAAACATGTATTGCTCTTCCTTGTCTTGTAGCAATATTCTATTATGTTCTTTTTTGTTACTCTTGGTTTGTAAAAGTGGTGTGGGAATCTTAATAAATATGATAAAACAAAACTAGCTGGTGGCCTTTCACTTTCTGGAATAGAATCAGTGTTATATTTTTAACCCGGTCCTGGAGGAAGGTCTGATTATTCTCAATATTAATCTCAGAATAGCAATCCAGAATTTGGATTGTGGGAGCAATTGTATTGTCCCTTCTCCCCTTTTCTTTTCAAGACATTTCCATTTACTTTATAACTTGCCCATAGTCAGTTATTTGAGTACATGCTTTTTTGTGCCTTTAGTCATTTCAGTTATATCAATCTGGGACCAATAGTTCACTCTCAGTTCATTGGCTGGATGAAAAAGCCTACTTTCTTTCTGTTAATTTTTAAAATTATTACTTTTTTCAAATGTAGATACCACATCAGTAGCAGAGGCACGTCATAACCCTAGCATTGGCGAAGAGAGTGTTGGAGGATTAACTGGAAGCCTGAGTGCAAGTGGGAGCCATATGGACAGAATAGGAACCATTCGAGATAACCTGAGTGAAACAGCCAGCACCATGGCTTTGGCAGGAGCTAGCATAACAGGAAGTTTATCAGGAAGTGCAATGGTCAATTGCTTTAACAGGTAAAAGAATCTGTTCAATGTTAACCCAGATTTTAACTAGCTTTTGGTTTTATGTCTGAGCTGCAGTTATCACTGAGAACATGTTTACACTTTACATCTGCTTATTGTTATGCTGTAACTACAAAATCTTTTGATTACAGCTTGATATATAGGCATTTTAAAAACAATGACTGGATACATTTGGGTTCAGGAAGAGATCTCCTTCCTGATTTCTATAGTTCTCAACTACAGTGAATAATGTGAAACTATAGCAATAAGGAATTCTGTCTTTAGATCTATGTATGATGGGGCTAATCTTTGAATTTTCAGGAGGAATCAAAGTCTACTTGTCATCTTTAGACTGTTGAAGGGGGAGGATAGTATTAGTCTGGCTATCCATTTTGAGTATCTTTAGGGTTTACCACTGTATTGTATACAGAATTGATTCACCCTGCCACTGAATTTGGAAAGGTGGGTCATAAAAACTCTTTAACTCCAATATAGTATGATAACTAAATATAATTATTGAAATAATATTGAATTTCTCCCAAAGGTTGGAAGTCCAAGCAGATGTGCAGAAGGAAAGATGCAGTTTAAGTGGAGAATCAGGCACCGTTAGCTTAGGAACAGTCAGTGACAATGCCAGCACCAAAGCAATGGCTGGATCCATTACAAATTCCTACATCCCATTGGACAGGTAAGACTGATGGAGTAGAAATTTGGTGGAGAGGGATATTAAATGGTTCAAGTAATACTAAAGCAGAAAATTAAATATGCAAGTGCTAGAATCATCAGTGATGGCAACATGAATGAATTATCCTAAACTGAAATGTCTTTGGTGTGATTTGTGGCCAGGCTGTAAAATATTTAGATCTTTAAATCTTTATAAAAACAAGATACTGGTTCCCAAACCTTGGTCCTCCAGGTGTTTTGGACTTAACTCCCTCAAACCCCAGCTAGCTTGGGCAACTGTCAAAAATTCTGGGAGCTGAAGTCCAAAAACATCTGGAGGACCAAAGTCTGGGATTGGAATCACTGCCATAGACCTAGCCTACCTTAAAGGTTTCCTTTGACCTGTAAGATATAGTAATCTAAATTTATAGTGATGGGGTCTGGCTATTCACTGATAAAGGAAGGCATATTTTGCATTGCATGTGCTGAAAAACACCCTGTTCCTCATGCATGTTTGTATCTGTATATATGTATTATATGTGGGTAGTTCCCCACTCGACCATGGAAATCCACTGGGTGATCTTAGGCTAGTTACACACTCACAGCCTCAGAAAGCCCAGTGATAGGTTCACCTCAGGGTTGGAAATGACTTGAAGGGAAACAACAACAAAGGTGATTTAAAAGGAAATAAATAGCACTTCTCATAGGTCTATTCTGAGTTCTGGAAAGATAGTTAATTTCTGTTTCCCTCTCCCTCTCTCTGTGTTAGAATAATATAAAAACAATTCAATTAATAAGCAAAATGTTTTGATTTCTCTCCTCATCAGTTTCTTAAAATAAAAGTGAGTTTGTAGCCAAGATGTCAGATTTTAGACAACTTCATGGTTAATGTTCTTAAGTGTGACCAAACAATTTAATTCAGAGAGCATCAGGGCCTCTCTGATTTTTTCTGTTTTCAAATGAGATACCATCTCATCCAAGCATTTTAGACAAGAGAAAATTTCTAGATCCATAGTTTCATGTATATGTGTAAATGTATGTATAGGGGTTTCTGTTTCTTTGTGAGAGAGGTGTGTTTCCTGCATGAGAAATGCAGTGCCTAGGTGTAACGTTTTCATGACTGAAACAAGAAAAGAGTTTTTTCTTTGCTCTTCTGTTTGGTTAAAACAAATGGTTGCACATTGTTATTTTTAATAGCTTCGTTCTAAACATGATTGTGTGTGCTTCCATTTATTATCAGAATAAGTTTTGTTTTTAAAAAATCTTCCCCCCTCTGTCCAAACAATCTGGTGTAGGTTTTTCTGTATTGTTTTCCAACTGCTGACCTCAGTTTTGTAGAAAGTATGTTTCTTTCTCAAAGCTGATTGGTGAGCTTTTGTTAATCTTGTTTTTGCATTACAGCAGTTATCTTGGACAAAAGGGGTATCAGTGTCTATCATTCTGTGTCATACTGGCTAACCAGATAACTGTGAGAAGTCCAAACTCGAAACATGAATGGAATAGTACTTTTTTGGTCATATTCTGTAGAAACCAGTATTCATGGTATTTTAATTGACACGCGAATGTAGTGCATAGCCATCCTGACTAGCATGCATTGATAGTTTTATTCTCCATGAATTTGTCAAATTCACTTTTAAAGCTGGTCAAGATGCCCATCACTGTATCTAGAAGAAGCAGGTTTAATTGTGCGTGTGTGAAGTAGCTTTTCTTATCCTACCATTCAGCAGCAGAGATGACTGGGTTCTAGTGCATCTTTGTATCATGCATAATTTTATACACTTCTTTTCGTGTCTCCCCTTATTTGCCTGTTTTGCTAAGCTAAACAGATGCAAATATTATGGCATTTCTTTATAGGAGATGCTACAGCATTTTTTTCATTTTGGTTTCCATCTTCTGCAGCATTTCCAGTTTTGTAATATCCTTTTGAGGTATAATGTCCAGAAATAATTATACAGTACATAGTTTTGTATAAAAGTTATATGATATTCGTAGCTCTATAATCAATTATATCATAAGGATCCCCAACTTAGAATTTGTCTCTTTCACAGCAGCCTGATATATTGTGTTTCATTAATATATATGAATTTTAAAACGTTCTCCCCAGTGTCACTCACTTTACAGTTGCCTACATTAAACTTGGTTTGTCATTTTGAGCCCCTTTCCCTTTGTTTGGTCGTTCTGGAATTCTTTGCTATTACTTTGTGTTTGGTTGTTGTATGCCTTCATGCCTTTTCCAAATTATGGCGGCCCTAAAGTGAACGTACCACAGAGTTTTCTTGTCAACATTTGTTCAGCGGATTATTGTCATTGCCTTCCTCAGAGGTTGAGAGATGAAAGAGTGACTTGCTCAAGTCACCTGGTGGGTTTCCATGGCTGAGCAGGGATTTGAACCCTGGTCCCCGGAGTCATAGTGCAGCACTGAAATGCTGCCACACAGTGGCTCTGTGCTTTTAGTTTTATCTAATCTAAATAATGTATCAGCAGCAGCAAACTTGCCCAGTTTATGGTCCACCTATATTTCCTGAGCATTTATGAACAAGTTAGCACTAGTCCTCAAGAACCAGGAGCTCTTTGCATTGAACCCCCAACCCTATTCTCATCCTCAAACTGAAAGTGAATGGAAGAAGTAGCTAGTGAAGTTCCTAATTAAAGTTAACCCTTTCATGCTGCTGGACTCCAGAACCCATCTGCCTAGTGGCAGAGGCCCAGCAAGAAAGATTGTAAAGGAAATTTCTGGTACGATTGGCCCTGTTGGTTATCTCTTAACCCCAGCAGTTCTGATCTGTAAAACAGGAGTTGTGTTCATTGTGTTGCCCATGTATTCTTTTGTTTTTAAGTTCTGCTGACCCAGTTTTAGCATTGTGTGAGAAAGTACTTTAATATTGGTTTTTAGTTGTGTTTATTTCCAGCAGTGAAGGGTGAAAATATTCAGATGGGTCCTTCCCCCCTCTCATCTGATAGGCAGAAATGGTACAGATATTTCCAGAGCACCCCCCTCTGATGACTTTCCTCTTTTACTGCTGGGAAATCATTGATATCCAGTAGCCCATTTGTATTTTTCTGTCTAAATAAATAAATTTAAAATAATAAATCTTACTCACCTCTCCCCAAGGCACAAGGTGGGGTACAGTATAGATTAAAATACATAAAACATTTAAATACATAAGTTAAAACACATAAACATAGGAAATATAATTCATGGGATTTAGTAGATAATTGACTCAGTGTTAACCACTTGGTGTCTGTCTGGTTTGTACACTTGCCATTTTAGTAAAAAACAAAATAGGCCTTGGCAACACTCCTGATAGGTAGAGCACCAGGTTTAATTTACAAAGTTGTTTTCTGAAAATAGATACATGATCCTTATGGCTTGGTGGCTTGGAATTTGAGTCACAATAGCTATCTTACTTTAATGGGCTGTGGCTGGTGGTAAAGGATGTTGAACAAAGGTGGGGCAGTAACTTGCCCACAGCCCCCCACTTTGGACTGTCAGTCTGTCTCAGGCATGCTGATATCCATAAAGCAAGCAGCCAGCTTTTTTAAAAAAATGAGATGATGTATTTAAAGGACTTATTTGTAAAATGCATAGAGTTTATCGGACTTGGCACAGAATATGCAAAGGAAAAGATACCATAAGATGCCATGTTCTTATAAACTTCATAGTTTGGCTGGTATTCATAACATCAAGCAGTAGAAGGAGCCTGATAACCATATGAAAATTTATAATATTTTAACATTTGAAATTACATATTAATGTTGTGTTACATAATTTTATGATCAAGGTTAAGATGGGCAGATTGGGCCAGCAGATTGTTCCATCTTTTCTAATCTTCTTTTTGGCAAAAGATTTTTTTTAATGCTTCAAATTTAGCTAAGATAATGTTACAGCTTATTATATATGGAATTCTGTCCTTTCTGTTTCCTAACTAGGGATGGCAGCAGCATGGAAGTGCAAGTAGACATTGAATCGAAGCCCACAAAATTCAGACACAATAGTGGAAGCAGTAGTGTTGATGATGGTTGTGCCGCAGGACGAAGTAATGCTGGTTGTTCCTCAACCTGCTTGTCGGAAAATAAATCTAGTGCCACCAAGTGGTCCAAAGATGCATCAGCAGGGAAAAAATGCAAAGGTAAACTAAGAAAAAAGAGTAGCATGAAGATTAACGAGACCAGAGAGGACATGGATGCTCAGTTGTTGGAGCAGCAAAGTACAAACTCCAGTGAATTTGACTCTCCCTCTCTCAGTGACAGTATCCCATCTGTAGCGGATTCTCACTCAAGTCATTTTTCTGAGTTTAGTTGCTCTGATATGGAGAGTATGAAAACCTCATGTAGCCATGGTTCCAGTGATTATCATACCCGCTTTACTACGGTTAGTATTCTCCCAGAAGTAGAAAATGACCATTTAGAAAACTCTCCACACCAAAGTGGCAATCCACTGCTTGTTCCAGCTGCTCCAAACTCAGAGGTTCCACAGCTGAGTCATATTGCTGAAGAATGTGTTTATAACGGGACTTCAAGTGGTGCAGATGTGGGTACTAGGGAAACACTGAAAGAAACAAACAACAATCATTCACAACATGCTGTCGAATTAAACACTACAATTCAGACTGAGATTTAAACCTTTTTTTGTGCTGCAGAAATGTGTTTACCACTAAGCACCCTAGTCAGGTAACTTGAAGTGGCCAGGAGAAGGAAAGCTTCAATGCAATTTACTTTTTATATATGTCTCTATTAAGGCTTGTGTGGAACTCTGTCGCAGAACTATGTGAAGTAACATGAAGATTTTAACAAGTGCATTACAATGAAACAGTTTGTTGATGTTTTGTATTCTTGCCATAACTTTGCTGAAGGTCTGTATTTGGTGTACTTGAATGGGGGGTCACATTAGCTGGCTCACAATAAATGCTGGAATGATCGCTTGTTGAAAGTTTCATGTAGTGGATTTCTAGAACACACAGAGGTAACTTAACATCATGCTGGTGTAAATCAGGATCTATGAAAACTGAATTGCTGTAAACATACCAAATATATTTCAGTGTGATAATTTTGTCTGGAGCAGAATGTAATCTCTTTTAAGTAATGCAGAGACACACATTCTTTGAGCAAGGTTATGGCATTTAGCTTAACTTTAAATACAAAAAAGGTACTTGAAATACAATAGTTAGCAAAATGACGTCTCCTTGTCGAGAGAATGGAGGTAATTTAATTATACTTTCAACTGACAGCAGGAGATAAAGTTTATGATAGCTATATATTGTAAAATTTAAAATCATTTTAAGTTGTAATCATTGTATAGAATCTGATTGTCACCTTTCACGAGGGACTTTGTTATGCTGTTTAATTCTTTGTGCCTTTGGAGAAGACTGGGGTTCTAAGTGCCTGGTCTTATGATTTCACTGTTTAAAGTTTTCCAGAATGTCCTCTTTTGCCACCTTTTTGGAATCTAAAGGAAAACTATAGCAGATCAATGGACTGTGGTAGATTAACAAGTATCATAATACTGAAGTATTAGCCGACCAAAGACTCACTCAGGCTTTTAGCGGTCAATTTTTCTGACATCCCTTTGCAAATCCCATGCGGAGGAAGAAAAGCACAGTGCAGAGCTTGCACATATACAGAAGCAGAGCTCCCAAGTATGGCTGGCTTTCTGGGGTCCTGCTTGCCCTGCTTATGGATGCTGTTCAGCTGAACACAAGCTGAAGCTAGCTCAGGCATCTGCACTGCTAGGTGTTTGCTACACAATTCATACTGATGTACCTCTGCCCCTCACCTGAGAGAGAGACGTGAATCTTGGCAGAACACTCTCCAAAACGTTTGTTTTGTGGATTTCATTTTTGGTAAGTTCCCATTAATGGTGCTACTGAAAATTTAGTATATGACAAGAAAGCTGCCATGGGCTGCAGTCCTCTTCCATGGCTTCCCCTTACCATTTTCTTTAATCAGCTAACACTAGTAGTGCCAGATATGTTACTTGGTAACACTTGTTATGATATTTGTATATTTGCTATTTTCATTTGCTCAAGATGTGTGTAAACTGCATTTTACCTGAAATAAATGTCTGAGTACTATTTCATTTCTCTTCTCTCCACTGAACTAAAAACTGTGAGTCATAGTAGAGGTAATCATCAATATATATTTTCTTGCAACGTTCTTGATTTCATTTCTCATATATCTTTTACACCCAATTTATTGGCATGGGATGAAAAAGAGGTTTGAAAGTATAGAACCTGAAAATAGAGTATCTTGCATTTCAGTCCCCCACCCTCGACTGAAGTGAGCTTTTGATTTGAGAGTTCGTATGAATTGGATCATTTTCTGGCAGTCAAAGGCTGAACACTGTGAAATGGATTGCTCTTCCCTCTTACCCCAGTAGGAAGGAATGATACAGACCTGCCCTCATTCCTGCCTCACACAGCATAGATATTGCTTCTCTCTCTTGTTCTGCTTTGCTTCATAGGATATCTCTTATGACAGCAGCAACAGCAACATCCACAAAGAGGCTCTTTACCTTCCCCGTTCTTCAGTGAGGCCCTCATGAGTGGGAATGTTGTGTCTCATGTTGCTTTTTTTTACCCACCATGGCCCAGTCCTCATGGGCCAAAGAGGCTACTCCTTGCTCTCCTCAGATAAGTTGCAGAGTGAATGAGGGAGTCCATGCATGTGAGGAAAAAACCTTCCATTCTCTAGCCTCTTTGCATTACCAATGGCCAGTTTGTCAGGAGTCCAAGAACAAGGCTCAGGGTCAGACAACAGCCCTAGAGACCAGAATGTTGCCAGCATCATAGAGACCCAAAGGGAGGAAACTGTCCAGGCATCTTGGGAGACCAAAGTCCGTCACTTCAGCCCAGGGCAGGGAGGCCTGGGCTCAAGCCATGACCATAGAAGCACGACAAACAGTCACAGCACCCACACTGGTTGAGGTACAACAAAGCCTGTTTTCCCTGATGGCAACCCTTGGAGACCTCAGTGAGGCAAGAAGTAGAAGTTTGAGAGGCTGGGTCCCCAAGATGCTCTCAATTTGTGCAGGACAATGCCAGCCTGTAGTTTGGATTGTCGTACCTCGTTTCTCATCAAGAGCTGCAATTCACAAGCCTACCTGCTCAGGGGTAATTCTGGCTTACAAGTGACCGTGACTTTCAAGCCTCACAGCCAATAGCTTGCGCTGGCATGCATCCCTGCTCATGAGCATCTGCAGCTACTTACTCATGAGTAGCATTCCTATCAATGAGCCTTCCAACCATCTGGCAGACGGTACTGCCCAAGGCAACATTTGTGCAACTAGAGGCGGAAAGAAGCAACTCCCTGTAGCAGTGGTGGCAGGATTCAGACTCAGTAGGTGGAACAGCAGCACTTGTTAATGGCTTCCCTCACCCACCCAGTATGTGTGGATTGGAACAAGTCTGCCTCCAATAGGCCATTACTGACATGTGCTTAAATAAAAATTCCAACCTCCTACAAATTGTGATGTCTAAACTACAGGCCCTCATCATGGATTCCCTGTTTGTACTTCCCTCTTTTCTGATTTATGCCAAGACGGAGTAGAAGCTTAGAAACTAACAACCTAGGAAGGCAGAGGTCAGTCTTACAAGGCACATGAAGCCTCTTCTCTCTCTCCATTGCTTTCCAGGCTTCCACTGCAGTCTCTAACAAGGAGAAATGTAAGATACTGCACTTAGGTTAGAAAAAATGAAATGCATAGATATAGGATGGGGGGGGGAGACACCTGGCTGAATGAGACTACATGTGAAAGGGATCTGGGAGTCCCAAGTAGGCCACAAGTTGAATATGAGTCGTGTGATGCAGTAGCTACAAAGGTTAGTGTGATTCTAGGCTACATCAGTAGAAGTATTGTGTCTAGATCAGGGAAAGGAATAGTGCAACTCTGTTCTGCTTTAGTCAGACCTCACCTGGAATACTGTGTCCAGTTCTGGGCATCACAATTCAAAAAGGACGTTGACAAGCTGGAATGTGTCTAGAGGAGGGCAACCAAAATGGTTGAGGGTCTGAAAACCATGCCTTATGAGGAGAGATTTAAGGAGCTGGGTATGTTTAACTTGGAGAAGAGAAGGTTAAGAGGTGATATGATAGCCCTGTTTAAAATATTTGAAGGGTGTCATATTGAGGTTGAAGCAAGCTTGTTTTCTGCTGCTCCAGAGAACAGGACCCAGAACAATTTATGTAAGCCACAGGAAAAGAGATTCCAGCTCAACATTAGGAAGAACTTCTTGACAGTTCTGGGAAACAACCTGTCAATTTGTGCAGGACAATGCCAGCCTGTAGTCTGGATTGCCGTACCTCATTTCTCCTCAAGAGCTGCGATTCCCTGTATTCCATACCAGATAGTTGGCTGCCCTTTCTACTCAAGAGGGACTGAGCTGTTACAGTTAACTCCTATGATGTAAATCCTCCTCATGTTGTACCATGGGGGCCATCCTATACTGTTGCCAAGTTAAAAAAAAATTAAGTTCCCTAAACACATGTAAGCCCTGAATATCAAATTGAGGTAAGGCTGTAGGAAGGGAAGAAATCCCTCATTGTTTGGGTCAGAGCTGAGATTCTTCAGTTATTAAACAAACCTATGACCTTTCAAAGCTTATACACTATGAATCAGATATCTTTGTATCTGCAGAAACCTCATGACTGTATTTTTCTCCATGAGCCATTATTGTAAATGTCTTTGTACAATCTTCAAAGTATGTAGATGTCATCTTTATTCTTTTTAATTCCACAAGCTGGTTTATTTACTCATACTTTTGTATGGCTGCAGGGCCCAGGCTAGCGAAGCTGTTGTCAAGATAGGAAAATGCTTGTGCTTGTTCTCCATACTCCATCCACGCTTGAGTAAATGTAAAGAAGTCATAGAATTTCCATTGGAGCACATGAAGTTTAAGTCTGGATCTGGATTCTTTTAAGCAATTATGAAAACTTAGTATTTCTAATACTTTTCAAAGTTACACAATTAAAATTGATGTTCTGAAAAATCTTAAGTCTGAAATCTGGATTTCCTTGACATAGTTTTGGCTTCTAAATGCTATGCTGCCAATTTCTATACTTCTAAGTGAAAGCAGAGCAGCTTTCGGTAAAATTTAGGGCCCTAATGGTGAACCTATGACATGTGTGTCAGCACTGACACGTGTAGCCATTTCTGATGACATGCGGCTGCTGAGGCGGCTGCATGCCAAGAAGGATGTTTCATCCTCGGCTCCTGCACGGCCAAGTGCAGTAGCTGAGGATGAATAAGACTCTAGTCGCAAATGTTTCATCCTCGGCTACTGCACTTGGCCGTGCTGCATTCCGCTGCTCCCTGCTCTGCTGGCGGAAGTGAGGGCAAAGACCCCGGCTTAACCCGAAGTCCCAGAACTAGACACTCTGTGATGGACTTCTGTTGTTTTGGCCTAAAGACCTCCGGCACAGAGTGTCTAATAGGGGAGGATGAAACATTTGCTGCTCCTGAGGATGAAACAAGTCGCAAATGTTTCATCCTCCCCTATTAGACACTCTGTGCCGGAGGTCTGTAGGCCAAAACAACAGTAGTCCATCACAGAGCTTCTAGTTCTGGGACTTCCAGTTAAGCCATGATCTTTGCCCTCACTTCTGCCGGCAGAGCAGGGAGCAGCGGAACACATCTCTGGGGGCCCTGCCATTACCAGTAACCAACAGTTAACCACAGCAACCATTATCTACTGTTCTGGGGTGTCATGGATTTCTAATCCATCATTACTGAGACAAGTGATTTAAACTATAAATATATAAACTATAAAAATAAGTCATTTAAACTATAAATATCGCGAAATAAAGTTTTTTCCTAAAAGTGACACACCACCCGAGTTATAGTCAGTTTTTTGGCGAAGTTTGACACACGAAGCTCAAAAGGTTGTCCATCACTGATTTAGGGCCTAAACCCATGTTCTTAACTCAGTAAAATTTAGGGCCTAAACCCATACAGTTACTTTTACTCCTTGAATCTGTAGAATGTTTTATATATATATATATATAGAGAGAGAGAGAGAGAGAGAGAGAGAGAGAACAGGTATTTTATGATTAAATCATTTTAGGTTAGGTATTCATCTTTGTGCTAATGGTTGTGAATGAAATACTAATGCTCAAAACTTTGTCTCTCTTTGTTGAATATCACATCTTGAATGTTAAACAGCAAGCATGAGGTTAATTCAGTGCAAGTGGGAGAATGTTACTATATTGGTGTCCTGCCTATGAGCTCATAATTTATACTTTTTTAAGCGTAAAATAGTATTTTATGCCTTTCAAGACTGCATTTTTCCCAGGGGTATCTGGTTGGCCAATATGTGAATAGAATGGTTGAGTAAATAAGATTTTCATCTGATTTGGCAAATCATTGTTGAATACTAAGAAATAATATGTCTTTCCTTAAGTAGCTTCTGTCTCCTGGCAAATATGGAAGACAACAGTGTAATGACATACAGTTGCTTTTACTCCTTGAATCTGTAGAATTTTTTTTATAGAGAAAACAGGTATTTTATGATTAAATCATTTTAGGTTAGGTATTCATCTTTGTGCTAATGGTTGTGAATGAAATACTAATGCTCAAAGCCATATGTCTCTCTTTGTTGAACATCACATCTTGAATATTAGCAAGCATGAGGTTAATTCAGTTTAAGATGGAAATGAACAAGAGATCAAGGGATGAGTAAGCTAAAATTACTCTCAAGTTCTAAATGAAGAACTATAGTAGCATTTTACTGTAAACCTATTAGCATTAGAGGCCAGAGCAAAACAAGACTAGCTAGATTCTTTCCCTTGCATCTATAATCAGTGAAAGATTATGAAGGCATTTGCTTTGAACAAATTTGAATTAAAGAGAGTGTTCCAAATTTAAGTCTAGGCCAAAGCTGACAAAAGTCCTGGTCAAGAAAAATTACTGTTCAAAATTGTTTCAAAAATTCTGAAACAGTTGCAAAAATGCAAACAATGCAATCATAGACAATAGTGTCACATAACTTTGGCAGATCTAGGTAGAGAAAAAGACTAATGAAGTCTCTGCCAGACTCTTAAATATCTTTAAAGCAGCTCTTCCTGCTGCTGTATCACAGGAATTAACAGTCTAGGGATCTGGTTTTGAGAGAAAAGACTCTGGTTCATTTAACTGCCATGTATGGTTGCAACTCATCCTGAGAATTACTATAATACTTTTTTTAAAAGTAAAATGCCATCTCCATTGCTAAACAGACTGTCTGTTATAGTAGTTAAACTTTGAGCAGGGAGTCCCAAGTTCAAATGCCTTATATACACAAAGCTTACCATCTGAATCAATAATTCTCATTCTGACCTGCCTCTGAGGATTATTGTGAAGCTAAACTGGAAGAATCCTGAATGGTGCTAGCCGAGGAGAACAGATGGAATAAAGTATAAAATTGTGGCATTGGAAAAGATTGTAAGGATCATCCACTCCAATGCCCTTCTGATGCAGCAATCTAATCTTAAAGCATCCCTAATAGATGGCAATTGAAACTCTGGTCCAAAACACACTGCATAAATAAATAATGCTAGAAGGATAAATGTTTCACAAAACTACACTTCCCAGAATTCCCTAGCATTCAGCCACGGCAGTTTAAAGCAGTCTCAAATTGGATTATTTCTGCAGTGTGTTTTGGACCTCTATTTAAAAGCTTTCAACTAAGGAAAGTCCACTGCATTCTGAGGTAATTTATATCACTTTCAAAGAGCCCTTGCTTACTTTCATACTCTTTGTTATTTCCCCCCCATCTAATTTAAACAGGGAAAGATGGGTTTGTGCAAGTTTCTCAAACTGCATTAGAATCCTGGCTAAATTTTATTTAATAGACTTGTCCAAAGCAACAAGAATTGCAGGGTAGAACAGTCAGGTTCAGATACGGGCATTTTTCAAAATGAGTATTTGTAGTTTCATATAAAAACATTGCTTCGGGTGGTTTGGGCTAATTGCCATTTATTACATTCACATGGCATACTACATATTTTGGTACTATGTAGATACACTTCTATATCTGAGTGAAGTATGAGGCTCAAGTACACCTTGGTCCCTGTGTACCAAGGTGACTCTGTTCAAACATTTAAGAAGGGATCTTGGTTTGAATTTAAGTTTGGTAATTGACTGAAGTACATCAGACCTAGCTGTAGCAGTTTTATATTCCTGATCGCTACTTAGTCATGATTGTGACACTACTACCACAGTTGTAACACTCCCCCACAACCTACTCTACTGGGCACCAGCTGCTTGGGAAGGTGGAGATCTGTTTTGCCAGTGACTGAAGCATGGCTGAATTACTGCCATCGAGATTGGTGGGGCAGCCCTGAAGTGGTTACTTAGTTAAGTATACTTAATTAAGTAGCTGATACAGGATCATGGCTCAGGACTTTAAAAGCTGGTTTACTTAACAATCCATGGTTTATTTTAAAATAGGATTCATGTGCTTCCCCAAACTCTTGAAGAATCTGCTATGCAGTGCAAAAAATGTTTTAGCATTTCATGCATTATCCAGTATCCATTGGAAGTATAATTCTGTTGATCATAAGCTTAGCCTCTAAAAGCACATAATGGGAAAACCAGCAAACATGACTTGCCACATTAGACATGGAAAAACCACTTAAAAGCATGCCATCAAATTTTACCTCAGAAGTTTCTTATGTGAATTTGTCTAAGGAAACTATTGAACACATGAAGTTGTTTTCAGCAAAGGTAGGAGCTAGACCTATGCATACTTAGATTAAATGGATTAAAGTCAACGAAGTTAGGAATGATTACATGTTATGAAATAACCAATATATATCATGCCTTTCTCCTACCATAACAATTCACTGGAATGTGACATCTATCCTTTCATTGCCCAGTTATCTTTTCAAATGATCTACAGAGAGAGGAACACAAGTGAGGTGTTGCAAAAACCACCAACTTGTTGTGAAGAAACTAAGTGATATAAACACTGGAACTAATAAACAACAGCTAAATTATTTTCACCCTCCTAGAAAACATACTAAAATTGTTACTGCAGTGTGTTGTAGCAGTGAAAAGGCAAACTCACATTTATTTATTTTTTACTTTTTAAATATTAGTTGCAAAAGCTCTTCAAAGGAAACAGTTTCAAGTAAGTAAGCTCTTGGAAACTGGAAACATTTCAGTTATATTTAATTAAGAATTGTCACAAAGTAATACCACCTTTAAAACAGTACAAGTACCTGAGCAAGCTCTCTCGTAATAAAATTTAATACACACTCTAATAATAAATTACTAGCCTCCAGTTTAAAAACCTAAGTTATATATTGCTTTAAATCATTTTACATCCCTTATTTTGCTTCCTCACCACTGTTCACCAGTAGTGCATGAGAAGTATCTTTCTATATCCAAAAAGCAGCACAGAAAAGAATCAAACCATCCTTGTACCAGCTTGCCATCAAGGAGTTGATTTGGCTTATATGTTCAGCTCCTTAGAGCATTTAACTGTACATATTTCATTGCCATTGCACTGATGCAAGAGAAGAAATGAGCCACAGTTTTTCCTTTAAAGCCACACTTGATGGGAACCAGCTATAAATGTCTGCCCTAAGAAGACTTGGTAGTATATGGAAGCAAAGGTTGGTTTCAACTACACTAAAGTTAGTTGTGCAGAATGGCCATCTCACTTAGCAGTAAAAAAATAAAGGCTAAGTACAAAACGCCCTGGAAATGCCTTTTAACATGACCCCTGCTGAAAGAAAGAGAAATGCACAATTCCTTTTCAGCCAGTAAGGCTCACAAAGTTGTCTTGTGTGTCAAACGCCATCTCTGAATATCACCTTCTTTAGAAGGTTGGTTGGTATTCTAAGAAAAAGCCATACAACCAAAAATTATGAATGAATATATACAGCTACATGAATATATGTTACTGTAGGTGAGTATATTCTAGTTATTAGATAAACATGTATTAGAGAACTGCAACAAGGAGGGGGTGTCCACTTGGCACTGAGGACTGTGTCCTTTGCTGGCTTGTGTTCCTTACCTCAGGCTCAGGACCATTCCTGTTCTGTTACTATTCCCTACCCCGTGAGGGGAGGGTGCCTGCTTCCAAGTCTCTCTTGATACAACTGAATGAGCCAAGCAATGAATAAATAGGCCTATTAAGATACAGTCATGCACATGTACACTATAGGATAAAATATATACAGGATGGAAAAACATACTTTCAATGTGCATGTGAAAAATGTGCAGCTTATCAAACAGTTCAGATAGAAGATTGACTTTACCCCATGCAAGTCTGCATAGTTTATACACCTGTCCTACAAGCATCAAGGGAATGCATGCAAGAGGAAAAATCCAAAATGAAGTCATTTAAAGTTCAAAGTCTCTCTTAAGACGCTTCAGGTCATCTAAAGAAAATTGTTGTTTTTGCTCTTTGGCAAGAGAATCAAACAGCCGTTGAACCTGTTCCACTTCATTCTTACTAAGTAGTGACCGGACCATCTGAAAAGGAAAACAAATACGTGTGTTAGCATTTATATTTGCTAAATGACTAGTCAACACAATTATTAGCAAGGATTTCATTGTGATTTACATTCACTGAAAGAATTTACATTGATGACATTAGCTGCTTACCTTAAATCTTTCAGCTTTACTCAGATGGACAAGATGCTGGTACACTAGATCAGGGTCCTGGCAAAATACATCTGATTGCAGGGCTTGGATAAAGATTAGAAAAACACTTCCTTCTAGTTTGTTGCTCAGAAATACTGGCAAATCTTTTGGCTCAATCACTCTTAACAGCTCTGCACAAGCAGTGATGTCCTTATTGGCATTCACAACATTTATAATCTGACCAAATTCATAGGCATTTGATGGTTTAGAAATTATCAGCTTCTCCGAGCTATTCAATGGCACTGTTGTTTCAAGCTCGCCTTTAGCACTTTGGTATTTTACTGCAACATTCTCTGAAGCATTGGTTTCAGCACCCTCCTCTTCCTCACAGTCATTTGCCTTCAAAAAGAAACAACATGGTTCAGTCAGTTTCAATATAGATATGTAACATTAACCTTTTCGATTAGCACAATTCCTTTAAAAACCTCCTATTATCATAAAGAGTAATACTACGAATGATCAGCACTTCATTTCATCACAAACCTTACTGCAGCATCTACCACAATGGTATCTTAAGTTGAACCACTAGTCCATTTGTACTTACAACCATGGCTGACTACCGTTAGATGCACCATTCCTTAGGGGCTTTTTCTCAATGGGTTCCCAGCTGCATTAAAAAGACCCATGCCATTGCTACCAAGCATCTGGACATGCTCTTCAGCTACATTCTCTTGCAGTGAGGAAGTGAAATTATTTATGTACCTATAATACTTAAGAAGTGAGAATGTGTTTGGGGAAAGAATGTCAATCCAATTCAGGTGTATAAGAGTGAGTTACACCACTGTCCACAGCTAGAAATGATTACCGTATATACTTGTGTATTAATTTAAAAATTAACTCCAAAATCCCCCAAAAGCCTACTTATTTACAGGTCAGTATGGTAATGTGTTGGCAGCTTTTTCAGATTTCCCCATGCGGTCAGGAGAGCAGTTTGTTTCTCTCTTGGGCCAAGCAGAAAGAGTCCTGGGTTACTGATTGCTATTTATTTAAAAATCCCTCTCCCGAACACCCAAACGCCTTGCTGTCTCAGGAGTGAAGGCTGAAATGCTGATGCAAAAGGCCTCACAAGTGATTGATTGCTGCTTCAACAGTCCCACTTGTCCTAAGCACACATACACACACTGGAGAAGCCTCCAAGTTTTACCCTCGACTTATCCACAGGTCATGGCAAAATCCATAATGTTGGCCCAAACATGCCCTCGACTTATATATAGTCAGCTTATAGTCAAGAATATAGGGTACTTATTTTCAGAACTAACAAAGTTGCCACAAGAACGGCAAAACTCTGCTCTGTGTGTGGTGGTGGAGAATGTGCAGCTAGCAACTTGTTATAAGTATTGAAAAATGCAATGTAAATCATCACAATGACAGTAGTGCAAAATCACAGAATCACAGTTGGAATAGCTATCCAATTTTTTTAAAGATGTCTAGAGAAGCAGACTCCACCACCTCTAAGTAATAGGTTCCACTGTTGAACTGCTCTTAACTGTCAAGAGGTTCTTTCCAATGTTCAAATTAAATCTATTCTTCTGTAACTTAAAACCATTAGATCTAGTCCTGCCCTCTGGGTCACTAAAGAACAAACCCACACCCTCCTCTCTGTGACAGCCCTTTAGATAGAGTGCAATTATACCATGAATCTTCTCTACCCAAAGCTGAATATGCCCAACTCCCTCAACTGTTTCTCATATATTTTGTTGTTCATACCTCTTATTATCCTTCTCGCCCTACTCTGAACCTTATCCAAACTGTCTATATCCTTAAAATTAGGTGCCCAGAACCAAAACCTCCAGATGAAGTCTGACTAGTGCTGAATGTAGTGGGACTATTCTTTCCCTCCACTTCGAAACTATGGTTCTATTAATGCGATCTGAAATATTATTTGCTTTCTTTGCTGCTGCATCACATTGCTGGGATCATATTCAACTTATACTCCTTTTCACATGTTCTACTGCCAAACTAAGTATCCCCTATCCTATGAGATGTGATATGATAGCCCTGTTTAAATATTTGAAGGGATGTCATATTGAGGAGGGAGCAAGCTTGTTTTCTGCTGCTCCAGACACTAGGACCTGGAATAATAGATGCAAGCTTCAGGAAAAAAGATTTCACTTAGACATTAGGAGGAACTTCCTGATAGTAAGGGCTGTTCGACAGTGGAACACACTCCCTCGGAGCGTAGTGGAGTCTCCTTCCTTAGAGATCTTTAAGCAGAGGCTGGATGGCCATCTGTCAGGGATGCTTTGATTCGGAGTTCCTGCATGGCAGGGGGTTGGATGGCCCTTGTGGTCTCTTCCAACTCTATGATTCTATGCATCTGGTTTTTGTGGCCTACATGTAGAATTTTATATTTGTCTGTGCCAAATTTCATTCCATTAATTTCAGCCCAATCTTCTAGTTTTTTTCTAGGTTTTTTGAAATTCTGTTCCTATCTTCCAATGTGTTAGCAGCTATTCCTCTGCAAACTTGATTAGGATGCCCTCTAACTCATCATATAATAGTGATAAAAATATTGATGAGTGTTGGTCTCAGGACAGAACTCTGTGGCACAATCAAAGCTTTTGTTGTTGTTTCCAAATTATGGGAACCCTATTGTGTTTTTCTGGGTTTTAAAAATTTTATTTATTTATTGCACTTATATCCTGCCTTTATCCCCAAATTGGATCCATGGCAGCTTACAATAATTTTAAAAAAATCCAATTAAAATGTACATTCATTTCCCAAAAGTGCACAATGCACATTAATTTACAAAATGTTAAAAAGGAATTAAACATTAGCATTATTAAAACATGATTAAAACTGCTAAAACAATAAAAAACCTAATATATTTAAAACACAGTTTCTCTTTCGTTATACACACACACACACACCATTTCACACATCATTTCACACTCTGCAACTCCATAGGTAAAATTCTATTTAGCCTGCCTAAATAGAAATGTCTTCAACTGCTGGTGGAAAAACAGGGGGAAGGGGCCAACTGGACTTCTCATGGAAGGGAGTCTCAAAGCCTGGGAGCAGCCACGAAAAAGACTCTCTCCTGAGTCTTCACTAACCATGCCTGCGAGGGTGGTGGGGAAAAAAACCCCTCACCTGCAGATCTCAATGCACACCCTGGTTTATATAAGGAGATATGGTCCTTTAAATAGCCTGGACCCAAGCCATGATGAGCTTTAAAGGTCAAAACCAGTACTTTGAATTCTGCCTGGAAACAGACTGGTAGCCAATGTAGCTATTTTGACAAAGGGGGGGGGGGGTCATATGAGCCCTGTACCCAGCCCTGGTCAACAGAATGACTGGAACATTTTGGACCTGCTGAAGTTTCTGAACAGTTTCCAAAGATGGCTAGGGATTTTTTTTGGGGGGGGGGCATGATTTATTCAGAGCAGTATGCCATTACTTTCCTCTTAGGATGAATATGATTTGTCAAAGGTCATCCAGTGTGTTTCATTGGGGATCCAAACCCTGGTCTCCCAGAGTCCTAGTCCAACATCCAAACCAAGATACCATACTATTCCCCATCCCTTTTATATTGTGCCATATCCTTTTAAATTGTAAACTTGATAACTAGCAACTATGCTAGTAACAGTAGCAACAAAAGATCCTTTTAGTGGAGTATACTGTAAATCCAAAACCTGAAAGATGTAAAATAGTTGGTTTCCTTATCAATGCCCTGTTTCCTCAAAACAAAGAACTCCGATCTACAACCTGACAAAAAGCACTTGAGAGTTGTTAACTAAAGCTGAGAGCATGATTTAAACTTTACATAGTGAAATCTGAATCTCAGACTCTTTGAGGTCTTTCTCCTTTAAAAACAAAACAAAAACTAGAATACCTCTTGGATTTCAATTGTTTTCCTTTGCTTTTGTTTGCTGGTTACAACATTTTTGAGTTTAAGCAACCGAGTGGTTTCTTGCAGTTCCATCTTTGCTTCATCGATACTTGGATTTATTAGAAGAACTTTATTCAGATCATCAATACTAGCTTTGTAGTTCTGAAATTTAGGGGGAAAATGGCTATCAAAACTAAAGTTTCAAAATACACAATAAAGTGAAAGCGTACATCACAGACATTGTTACATATATTGTTTCTTGATCTAGGTCCCCAAACCTACCTTAACAGCCCTCAGCTGCACTAAATGACAGACAGAGTTGTGTTCTGCTGGCAATCCAAGTGCAGCAGCATGATATTTCCAGCCCTCTCCTGCCAGTGATCTGCAGTGTGATGAGGAATTGCCATAGGAGTCTTGCTTCTGCCTGTCACACTGCAGACTACAGGGTGGCGAGGCTGGAAAACTAACTCTGTTGCACCCTGTTCACCAGCAGATCAGACCTCTGTCACTCGGTGCAGCTGCAGTCTGTTACAGTAGGTTTGTGGAGACATTTATGACCGTGGCAATAGTGCCACCACTATAAACATGAACATGAAAGAGTTACAAATGTGTAAGTCTAGCTTATGCATTTGTAACTGCTAGGTCAATACTTACAAATGCTTAGAAGAAGAAGACAAGAAAAATATGGTGATAAGAGTTCAGGCTAAAATTATTGCATTTATTGTTGTGTGCCTTCACAACTTATGGTGACCCTATCACAGAGCTTTCTTGACAGAAGTTGTTCAGAGGGGATCTGAGGCAGAAAGAGTGTGACTTGCCCAAGGTCACACAGTAAGTTTCCACAGGTGAGTGGAGATTCAAACCCTGGACTCCAGAGTCATAGTCTAGCACTCAAACCACTACACCATGCTGGCTCTACTGCATTTATACAGTAGGTATTGCCAAATGTTAGGCTGCTGGCTGTCTTTGGTAAGATGCTTCTTATGTTTTCAGGCATCTCCCAGTATGGTGAGGGAATGCATCTGTTAATCAGGCTTCCAGCTGACAGGAATAAGGGAGGAAAATAAAATACCTGTCTCTGTTCTGGTTCAGCACCATTCCCTTAAGCTATGGTACCATTCAGGCCACTGGGGATATTATGAATAATCATTTTATATAGCAGGCAGACAGTCTCAACCGTAGTCCCAAGGAATATAAATAGATTTTAGAAGACGTGAAATAAAATAAATGCTTGAGACTGTTATTTATGCAAAGAATCAACTAGAATTGCTGATTTTTCCCCACTTGTTCTCATGAATGAACAAAAATTTGGTGATCACAATATGATTCTAAGTATCTCTTTACCTTAGTCTGAAGTGGGAGAGGCATCTGATTACTTCACAGAGCCAACTTCTATAATGATAAGTTTAAATCAGGAATAGGAATTGTGAATTATCCAGGTGTTATTGACCAGCAGCTCCAATAAGTCTTAACCAGCTCAATCAATGATGAGCAAAGCTAGGAGTGCAGTTCAACAGTATCTACTGGGCACAATTCCCATCCCTGGTTTCCATCTTTTCACCTGTTTCATGCACTGTTGCCAACCAGCATTACATGCCCAAAGAATCAAATGTTTTAGGGCAGAATATAAAAACAGTAATAAATAAGCCCTGGTGGCACAGTGGTTAGATGCTGGTACTGCAGCCACAGCATTGTGAGTTCAATCCCAGGGCTCCAAGGTTGATTCAACCTCCCAGACTTTTGTAGGTTGGCAAAATGAGTACCCAGCTTGTTGGAGGCAACTGACCTACAGATTGTAAAGTGCTCAGAGTGCTGAATTCACTATTAAGCAGTATAGAAATGTACATGTTTTTTGCTAAATAACTAAAAATTGTATAAAAATGCTATAAAATGACTTACTAGATTGAACTGCAATTAAATAACTTTAATCATTGTTAAGCCTAACTATGACTACTACTATTACTTCTTCGCTTCCTTAATTCTTACCCGCCCTCCCTGTGGATTGGAGAACAACAACAAATAACACAACACATAATATCAGTTAAAAGATATTTTAAGACCCTATTAAGGCATGATTTACTTGTTTGATTCAACATTTTAAAGTTTTCCTCTCCCAAGGCAACTGTGTTTTATTTAGATGAATTTGCAGGTAAACATATGCATCTTTTTCTACTACTATTTTCTGGTACAATGTACTGTCTGCCTGCTACATGCTTGCTACACCCATTTACTTCTGGCCTGCTATCTGGCTATGAACAGAGGGAGTTCTTTCAGTGCTGCTTAGATGACCCTGCAAGCAGGGGCAGAGGACCTTCCCTACCATGTAAGGGATAAGAGGAAGAAATCACATGCTGTGAAACCTAAGGAGCCAAGCAACACTTTCCATCTTCCAGCACTGCACTTGGTGGGTGGCTAATAAAACTCCAGTAACACAGTCAGACAGGAAAGGCCATTCAATTCAAGTACTGTTTCTTTCATTTGCCCAAAGGGCCATGCTACATAGCAACATATCTAGTTTTACAGTGACTTCTCATTCACTACTTGAAAAGAGAAAATGGCAATGCAGGAACAGGAGAAATAGATCACTAGCTGTGTATAAATCACGGGGAGGGGGTTATTTAGGGACATTTCCTATGCTCCATCCCTCTCTTTGCTTCCAAAAAAATCTTCACAGCTTGTGATTTATCACTCTGCTCTACATTAAATCTCAGGGACTTATTGCATGACAAAGCTAAAGATTCTGTCTTGGTTATATTCCCTTGCAATATTGTGAACATCGTGGTAACTGACTGGAGAATGATCAAGCCATGGGTTCTCAACAAAATAGCATCCTCATACCAAGTCCTCATATGCTGAATAGAGGTAGTTGGTCATACTACCTTTTTTACTACCTAGCCTGTCGCTAGTTGGATTCCAAAAGCATCTTTTCATAGAGGCAAATGCCCCATCTTTTCTGTTGGAAAAAAACTTCAGAGAAAGCCTGTGAAATCCATCTCCTAGCACCTGGTTTCTGTGGAATTTAAATCTTTTAACACCCCCCCCCCCGCTCTCAATTTTATAGTGTGTAAAGCCCATTGACAGTATTTGATATAGGTGCTAGGAGAGCTTGCTGGCTGCTTCATCACTGCTGTCAATAGATCTTTTGAACAGTCCTGTGCTATCAAGATATCCTGCCAGTGGAGGTGTTAAGACATGGTGGTATTTACCAAAAGAATCACCCAGAATTGTTTATATTCCTAGATATCATGCTGCTTACCCAGCATGTCCCACCCTTCCCCATATATAGTTTATGTTTATAGTTTGGGATTTATTCACACATCCCCTTATATCGCAAGCTTCCATTACATTTACATAACTGCTAAATATATGTGATAATCAATAAACAGTAATTGTAAGTCAACAAGCATGTTACTCCCTAGCCTTACCTCTAATCCTTTGTATGCTAGAGCTCTTCTATATAATGCTTTTATATTCGAATCATCTATCTGTAGAACATAATCACAGTCCTTTTTGGCTTCTTCATATTGAGATAATTTCAAGCAACAAAGGGCTCTAATACAATAGGGGGAAAAATCAGAAATAGCACTGTTAAACACAGTCCTAGAGCAAATTAACACAATGTATACAAGGCATATGTTTTATCAATGGCAATGCTGTTTGATTTTCATATAAACTGGATGGAAAGCCAGTATGGGGATCATGAACCAAGATGAATATCATTATTTCTGCATAACTAAAACATCGCCATAAATGAGTATAGACCTACACATAACTGTAACATGGGAAGTAGTTTTCAATCACATAAATGATGGATCTTGGAAAACAATTCCCAATAAATTTAATAACTAATCCTATTGATTTAAATGAAAATAGGTTCCAGGCTTTGGAGATTTTCTCACCTGTTAGTGTAAATAGTCAGTTCCTGGGAATTCAACTTCATACACTCATTGTACTTCTTCAGTGCTTCTTCATAGTTACCCTTTTTCACAAATTCATTTCCCTGCTTCTTAAGAACCTTGAAGATCTCTTCTGAATTTCCACCTGTTTCCCAAAACAGATAAAGAGATGCCCTTTCACTAATGGCAACTTTGATCCCAATGTTCATGGGGGCCCTTAGCTCCTACCCTACCGTGAATGTGGAGGGGTGACTGAATTACTGAACCAGTTTTGCCTCATTCAGAAACCAAGACTGGCATCATAGAGTATGTGTCTCTTTATCCTTGAAAGCAAACGTGGAAAACATAAAGTGGGCCCTTGGTATCTGCTGGGGTTTTGTTCCATGACAATCCCTGCCCCCATGAATACCAACATCCATGGATGCTCAAGTCTCACCATGGCATATAAAATGGTGTCCCCTATATACAATGGCAACATCAAACCTTGCTTTTTGGAATTTTTTTTTCTGGAATATTTTAAAGTGGTGGATGGTTGTATCCGTGGATACAGAATCTGTGGATACAAGGGGCTGTTTATATTTTTGGCCCGAAGGCTATGTAGCTGGCTTTCTAGAGGCCACACAAGTAGGGATAAAGGAAAAAATAGGGGAGGCTTTCCAAAAGAGGACTGAGGGACTTCATTTTTTTTCTCATTTCCACACCCCATTCATAACAGAGATTCTTCCTCACCAGAAAGTTGGTTGTGAATTTGGATGTAAAAGGCCAATGAGAGGCTTTTAAGAGAAATCTGATTGGCATGTGCAAGTGATTTTTGGAGAGGAAATCTCAATGTGTAGTGAGAACAGCTTGGACCCTCCCCCCCACCCCATACATCACTTGGCTTAAACTGTTTTACAGTCTTATGAGAATACATTTGTCCAGGAGATGGATAGAGAGAAGGACCACATCTTTGCCTTGGGTTTACTGGAAGGAAAAGTGAGCTATAAATGTTATAAAGAACTAAAACAACATTGAAGGAGGAATTTCCGGATTCTTCTTGAATGCCAAAACCAGGATATCCTTTCTTTGCTGTCACTACTGTGTGTAGGTGAGGGAACAAGGTGATGCCCATTTGCATCTGCATTAAAATCCTGAAATTTTGCATTACTATCACTTCCACCCTTATGGAAAAAGGTGAAAAAAGGTCCAAAGGAATTGGAAACTGGGAGATTTCAAGACTAGTAATTAAAATTATGGTTGATGGCAGCTGAGTTCAAAGAATGTTGAGAGTATCATTTGATTTTTTTTTTTAAAAAAAAAATGAAAATCAAGTGGATGGAGAGGTAGGGGGCCCAGACTGAAGATTTAACCCATGATAGATAGAAAGAGCATTACAGGATTCTAGAATCTCTCCTTTGGAGATGTAGCAGTTGGAATGGACCACTACTACCAAGTCCTCTACAGCATGAGCTGATGAGTCTTTTTGGGAGGCTTCCCAGGTTGCAGATGCCTCAACAGTAAGAGAAACCATAACAGGTTGAGTTGTGTCTGATCAGAATGGGTGCATGCTTCATCCTGAGCGCGACCGATGACGCTCCTTGTCCTTCTAATATTTCTTCTTTTTGAGCCTCTTTCATCACCTCCAACTCAAAAGATTTTCTTGGTGTTGGAGGATGAGTACAAGTCACACAAGTATCAGAATTTGCAAAAGCAGCTTTGGGTGTGGTAGTGTTAGTATGTGCCACCAACCATTTAGCTCCATGTCAAGCATCCGATGGGACCAAACTGGACTTTGGAAATCATTTATACCAGCAGCCGTCAACAGACGGTCTGCTTTTGCAGCAGCAGTCATTTCAATAGAGGCGGACAGCATTGCTGGAGTTGGAGGTTGACAGCCCTGCTTATAAAGAAGCACTTTAACTGCAGCTCCCTATTCTTGCATGCTTGTGACATAAAGAGAGAACAGTGGCTGCAAGCAGAGACCAGAAGTACTTCACCCAAACAGCTTAGACACGTTGAATGTTCATTCTGGCCAGGTAGCTTGGCAAAGGGAGAAATTCAAGCCCTGAGGGTGAACATGGCTTCGACAAACAAATGCTAGATGGGAAGAGGAACCCAACATGGCAAAGCCAGTATCTAAGTGGGCAAAGGCCAAAGCAAGATTAAAGTGAAGCAATGAAGAATGGTTCCTCATGAAGCTGCTATAGTGGAAGACAAAAAAGAACGGGTGGTTTCGGAGGGAAGCCCCTTGTATAAGGTTGCAGGGGTGGGTGGGGCCATTGTCAAAGGCTCCTACTAGATTCTAGAAGGTTCCAAACAGTGCTCATTTGTGTGAAGCACAGAGACCATGAGGAAAAATATATAGCATAAAGTTAAAAAAAAACCATCCTTCTTGATGATTCAACTGCCACCTCACTATGTAACAATAAAACTCAGAGGTGGCAGTAGGCTACGATACTAGATTTTGGACTACATATCACGGATTATCCAATCCACTGCAACATTTTGTTTCAAGTTTCTTCATATAGATTTTATTGTGAGCCAAAATCAGAACACATCTTACTGACAGTGTATGACAAATATTTTAAGCCTGTGTTGTTAATCTTAATTCTCCCTGCAGATAATGGATGACATGCAAATAAACCTGTATAAACACATAAACACTGTGTCCATCAAACCTTTCTAATTTTTACTTGTAATTGTAGTTTAAACCTTTAGAGTATGCCAGAAGCTACTCCAAAAAACATTCTGATATTCTAGATATATCTTGGTGGGAGTCTTTTTGGCACAAAAGCTTGTAGAGTAAAAGTATCTTGAGAACCTCCCAGTACATTCAATGCAGGGAAACTATATACACACCTCTCTGTAAACAGATCCACATTTTCAGAATGATGAATGCTTTTTTCAATAAATGTTTACTTACAGATACCTACATATATGTTACATTGCATTGCACTTCAATACGTACTCGAAATCTGCGATTTCTGATTGCCAGGTCTGGGTGAAGTTTTATTCAGTTTTGTCTCGGGAGTCAAGTTTCCTCCATCCCACCAATGTAATTGGGCAGACACAGGAACAACAGGAATTGGGGGCAGCTTTTCTCTCCAATTTGGGCCATCCTGATCTATTAACATTCTTGTTATCCTAAAGAAAAACAAGTTTCCCCACAGATTGTAATCACATTTTTATACTGTAATAAACTCCTTATTATTAAAAATAAGAAAATTTATATAGTGTACAGTTAAATTTTAATCTTTATAGTTTTTTAAGAAAATATATGCGCTCTTTGCTTAGAAAGGACACAGCCTATAAATGGTTCCTTCAATCTATATTCAAAGATACTCATGCACTATTTATCTCAATGAACCCAGCACTGACTAACTGGGAGAATTTACAAATCACCTCTGAGATAGATTCCCCTCTTGTTTAGTATGCCTAGAGAATTTCACCAGATATAGATGGGAATTTTGTCACATTTTTGAAAAATCAGAATTTAACAACATCCAGAAAGTGAGAAAGCGCAACTGGTGGATTTCCCCATCTGTATGGCTTGAGAAGAATTTCAGTTTGAATCTGAATTTATTCAAATTAGAATGCAGTAAAAAGCAAAGGTGACTATCTGTACATTTTACAAGCATTTTAATAGAAGCTCAGTAGTTGAAGTGTTGAAAACCAATTTGACATCCACTGAAAGAGTATTTTCAAATCTTAATATATAGATATATGGATTCAATTTAGTCTAATTCTATAGTTTATATATTCTATAACCCAGAATATATAATCTAGAAATAAATACTTTGCAAGCAAAAATGAATTACCAGCAGGAAGAGGAGAAGGAGGAGGAAGAGAAGGAAGTAGTTGAAATAAGGAGATAGGTTGCCAGGAAGGGATGAGTAAAAGCAGTGAAGCAAAAAGCATACATAAGACCTAAAAAGGAGGAAAAAGTCATCTTGTTAAAAACAACAAAACAAAAGGAGTCCTAAAGAACAAGCAAGCAAGAAGAAAGTATTTTGGGAAGTTCTGTAATTGTGTAAATGAGAACAAAAAATTATGTCATGCAACTGTCTAATTAAAAATAATAATTGTAAGCCGCTCTGATAGCCTTTAAGGCTGAAGGGCGGGGTATAAATACCCAAATAAATAAATAAATAAATAAATAAAATAAGTTCCACGTTATTTATTTCAAAAGACATTTTAAAATAGCAGTGCTCATAGCATTTTTAAAAAGATAACTATGGGGCAAACAGATGGGCGGAAGGGGCAACTTAAAGCTGCCCTTTCCGAGAACAGATTGGGGCCACTGCAAACACAGTCAAAAAAGGAGTGGATCTTTTCCACTCCTTTTTTGGCTGGGGAAAAGGCAGTTTTTCCTGCTTTACTGCAGCCTAGCGGCAGCTTCAAACCACTCCAGCGGCATTCAACATATAAACGCTGCGACCAGAGTGCCTTGAAGCTGCCCACATCTGGGCAGCCACCTGACTTCCAGGCAGCTTCAGGGCAGCATTGGGAGCATGCAGCACATAAACGCCTTGCTCCCAAGCCACCCCGATGGAGGCTTTAAAGGCCCTTTGTTCCAGCCCTATGTTAGTTTTCCTGCATATAGAAGTGTAGATGGGAGAAAAAAGAAGAATGTTATCTTTAATAAGACTTAACAGGTTTCTTTTACTATCTGCTTTTGTGGATTATGATCCACTTCCTGAGTGTATCTCAGAAACTGATTGTAATCCACAAAAGCGTACACTAAAATGAAATTGAAAGTGTTAAAATCTTCTTTCATCTTCTTTGTTTCTCCTGTCTTTTTATCCACTTCTTACAGCAAAGACTGATTTTTTTTTCTCTGATCATGTTAAGGTAAGACTCAAACATAATCAGAGGGAGAAAATTTCAGCCTTTGCTATAAGAAGTAGAAAAAAGATGGGAGAAAGAAAGAAGAAAGAAAACTTTGAGAATATGACTCAGAGAGCCAGCATGGTGTAGTGGTTTGAGTGTTGCACTAGGATTCTAGAGCAGGGTTCAAATCCTTGCTCAGCCATGGGAACCCACTGAGTGACCTTGGGAAGTCACCCTCTCTCACCTTCAGAGGAAGGCAAAGGAAAACCTCTGAAAAATCTTGCCAAGAAAATCCCATGATAAATTCATCTTAGAGCTGCCGTAAGTCAGAAACGACTTAAAGGCACACAATAACAAGAACTCAAACATGCCATGCACTTTTCTAAAAATAATGAATATCATTTATGTTTTGTATCTTTCTAAATATCATAAGATAAATTTCAAGTATCTTAGACATGCAACATTATATTTCTGACAACAAACAGATTCAGGCTACATCCACACTGCAGAAAATATCCAGGTCAACACTTTAACTGCCACGGCTCAAGGCTATAGAATTCTGGAAACTGTAGTTCTGTGAGACATTTAGTTTGCTCTGTTAGAGAGCTCCAGTGCCACAACAAACTACAATTACCCAGAATTGCCTTGCACTGAGCCATGGCAGTTAAAGAGGTGTCAACCTAGATTATTTCTGCAGAGCAGATATAGCCTTAGTTCTAGGATTCAAGGAAAATCCTTGCTGAAGTATAACACATACACCCCTTTTGACTTTCCACATTTTGTTGCGTTAACACCCCGGAAATGAAATGGATTTGGCTTTTTCATCACTTGATGTACATAAGATACTCAACACTGTGAAGGAAAATATTTTTGTTTGTTGCTAATTGCCCTAAAGTGAACTTTGATTTATGGTGACCCTATACAGGAGAGACCTCCAAGTCATACTACAGTATTATCAATGTCCCTGCTCAGGTCTTGTACACTCAGGGTCATGGCTTTCTCTTTTCGGTCTTCCTCTTTTCGTACTTTCTTCTACTCTACTATTATTGTCATTTCTAGGAATTTTTGTCTTCTCATGATGTGTTCAAGAATCTCAGTTTAGTTATCTTGGCTTTTACGGACAGTTCAAAATTGATTTGCTCTAGGACCCCTTTATGTATTTGTAATTTTATCAGTTCATGGTGTCTGTAGAATCTTCTCTAGTACCACATTTCAAATGAGTTGATTTTCCTCCTATGAGCCTTCTTCATTGTACAGCTTTCACAAACATACATAGAAACTGGAAATACAGTGGCACGGACAATCCTAACTTTAGGACCTGAATAGACTAGAAAGCTGGGCCAATGCTAACAAGATAGCAGCCCTGGTGGCGCAGTGTTTAAATGCCTGTACTGCAGCCACTCACTCAAAACCAGAAGGTGGCGAGTTCAAGACCAGCAAAGGGCTGAAGCTTGACTCAGGCTTGCATCCTTCCGAGGTCGCTAAAATGAGTACCCAGATTGTTGGGGGCAAATAGCTTACAATTGTAAATGAAGCTGTTTGTTTAACAAATTGTAAGCCGCTCTGATAGTCTTGGCTGAAGAGCGGGGTATAAATAAAAAAAAAAGAAAGATGAAATTCAACGCAGAGAAATGTAAGGTTCTGCACTTAGGGAGGAAAAATGAAATGCACAGATATAAAATGGGGGACACCTGGCTGAATGAGACCACATGTGAAAGGGATCTAGGAGTCCAAGTAGACCATAAGCTGAACATGAGTCAACAGTGCGATGCAGCAGCTAAAAAGGCCAATGCAATTTTAGGCTGCATCAATAGAAGTATAGTGTCTAGATCAAGGGAAGTAATGGTGCCACTCTATTCTGCTTTGGTCAGGCCCCACCTGGAATACTGTGTCCAGTTCTGGGCACCACAATTCAAAAAGGATGTGGAGAAACTGGAGCGGGTCCAAAGGAGGGCAACTAAGATGGTGAAGGGTCTGGAAACCATGCCCTATGAAGAACGCCTTAGGGAACTGGGGATGTTCAGCCTGGAGAAGAGAAGGTTAAGAGGTGATATGATAGCCCTGTTTAAATATTTGAAGGGATGTCATATTGAGGAGGGAGCAAGCTTGTTTTCTGCTGCTGCAGAGACTAGGACACGGAACAATGGATATAAATTGCAGGAAAAGAGATTCCACCTCAACATTAGGAGGAACTTCCTGACAGTAAGGGCTGTTCGACAGTGGAACACACTCCCTCGGAGCGTAGTGGAGTCTCCTTCCTTGGAGGTCTTTAAGCAGAGGCTGGATGGCCATCTGTCAGGGATGCTTTGATTTGGAGGTCCTGCATGGCAGGGGGTTGGACTAGATGGCCCTTGTGGTCTCTTCCAACTCAATGATTCTATGATTCTATGATTCTACTTAATGTATTCTAATTTAGAACTCACTGAATCATAGCCAAAAAGAAAAAAAGAAGCTTCAGTGAAAACCCATCAACATTATCATAAGTCTACGCACAAACTGCAAATGCAAAGTTAGAGGAAATTGAGAGATTCTATGATGGAGTCCAGGAAGAAACTGATAATACACCAAAATAGGATTTTTGGTTAATCATAGGTGATTGGAATACTAATGTTGGAAGCAGGGAAGAATCAAGGATTGTAGGAAAATTTGGGCTAGAATCAAGAAATGAAGCAGATTGACTGATAAGAGTTTTGCAAAGCCAATAATGCATTTACCTCAAATCACTTTTTCATACTATCAGAAAGGAGACTCTACACATGGAGATCACCTGATGGTCAATACAAAACTCAGCTAGAATTCTACATCTCTGGAGAAATCTCTTCCAAAGAGATTCCCTTCCCATGAAGAAGACAAGAGTTCTAATGACCTAAATTCTGTCAAGTATTGGTATGTCCATGTTTACAGAACCAAATCAAATTAATAATAAAATTCTTCCTCTCTCTTTTTGAGGAAATTCTTCAGAGCATACCATCCCGTATAATATAAAATACCAGATAATGAGTTTTGGTGTGTGTGGTGCACAGAATCCAGTAAATCATGGTTGAGAGCTAGCAAGGTTTAATGGTTTGGGTGTTGGACACTGAGAGATCATGATTCAAACTCCATTCCATCATGGAAACCCATTGGGCCAACTTAGGCAAGTCCCACTCACTCAGACTCAGAGGGAGCCAATGGCAAGCCTGCTCAGAACAAATCGAAGTGAAACCCCATGACAGGGTTGCCATAGGTGGGAAATAATTTGAAAGCACACAAGAACAAGAAGTGCCATGGTTGTTTTGGTGCCACAAAATGCTAAATTAATCTAGACAGAAGTATGAAAGCTCTTAGCTTAGATGTGACTTTCCCACAGAATCAGTCGTTTAGAAAACTACCCCTGAAACTACAGCTGCCAGATTTTGTGGGGATGGGAAACTGATAGGAAGCAGAATAATTAGTATAAACACAGGAGCACAACTCTGCTTTTCAGACCATTACCAGACAGATTTGCACAACTTTCAAAGGCCGGACTGCTACTACTGCAAAACTAGAAACCTAGCAGACAAAGCTGGCACAAGGTAATTTTTCCTACTTTCCCTTCAGCTCGCTCATTCAGGAACAAATCCTGACTTACACATAATGGGACTATAAACTATAAATCTCTGCTGATTCAAATAATATAATACTTGCTTTTTATTATTACCACATATTTTTGAATGTCCACTATGTGATAGGAACCATACAGACCAGATATATAATATTGTTTCTGTATTGGTATCCAATGGCTGATATTATGCAAGTTAAAGAAAAGTTGTTTATCTAAATTGATAGGAATTCCTAATTCTACATTGGATTGGGTTGCTTATTAATTGCTAATAATGTTGAAAAAAATATACCAAATATGAGTACGGAAAGCCAAGAATCAAATTATTTTATTTCGGGTAGTTTCAAACCTATTGCACATAGAATGGACCTAGCAATGTCCACAGCAGGATAGCCACAAAACTTAAGAGCAGAAACAAATGGCCCTGAAGGGGTGGCCTGAAGCCACCCCTTCCGAAAATGGATCAGGGCTGTGGTGAACACACACTGCAGCTCCAATCTGCCTTGCAGCCCAGCTGGAAAAGGAGCAGCAAAGAGCCACTCCTTCTTGAGCTGGCAAAAAGGCGGCTTTTCCCACCCCGCTACAGTCCATGGGCTGCTTCAAGCTGCTCCGGCAGCATGCAGCATGTAAATGCCACGCTCCTGGAATGCCTGAGTGCCAGCATGATTTCCAGGTGTCTTGCAGGTATGCACCATCTATAAGACAGCTTTTCTGTTTTGTCCCTATCTACAATAATCCAAGAATGACTACTCATGCTGACTATCAACCTCTCATTCTCTGCATGGCTAGAAGAGCAATCTACACACACATGGGATATACCCAAGGCCTAGTCATTCAAGTGGCATGGATACCTCTGTCCTGAATAACTGTTTGCAGCACTGTGCAACCACATGTCATCTGTGTTAACTAGTACTTACCTATTTTATAATGCCTAATAAATATTAAAGGCACCTTCCATTCTTCTGCCTTGCACATTTCTACTGATATTGATACCCATTAAGCTGTTGTGGTTGCCATTGATAAGTCCAAACATTCTGAGATCTTGACATAAGTGAACTATCATAATACAAATGAATTCCAACTGCTAACAAGAAATCTTCAGTTTCTTTGCCCTGTTGTCTAATGCATTAGGCTGAAACCAAATGCAAAGAGCCTCTGTATATATGATTGATTTAGTTCTTTTAGTATCTTCACCACTCTTCTTCCATCAAAAGTGTGCCATTTCCTCTCTAAAAGTTGTGCATTATTAGGATAAAATGTAGAAAAATGCACTGTTTGATTGTAACTTTTTACAATCTGAGACATATTGTTTAAGGACAGTTTGCCCTCACCTATTCTGCAAGAGTTTGGACGTATTGACAAAGATGATAACTCAGATATTCATCAACCTTATCAACAATAACCTGAGATATATTGTTTAAGGACAGTTTGCCCTCACCTATTCTGCAAGAGTTTGGATGTATTGACAAAGATGATAACTCAGATATTCATCAAGCTGCTATTACAGCTATTAAAATACTACCATGAAGATTAATATTCTCAGTAAATTTCCTCTGAGTGGCATTGAGTATTATGTCTAAATCCCATGTTCAGTTTCAAAATAGTGGCCTAGATATGAGGTAGACCTCTTTGCTAAGCCCACTTTACTCTCTTGAATTTGCCTTAGTTCCATCCTTGTGTTTCTCCCTTTCCTCTTTTCTAACTACCTCTGACCCCTTTTCTTTAGGTTTACACTGGCTGCCTATTAGCTTCCGGGCACAGTATAAGGTGTTGATTATTACCTATAAAGCCCTACATGGCTTGGGTCCAGCATACCTAAGGGAACGCCTCCTTCCATATAATCCTTCCCATACACTCAGATCTTCCAGGAAGAACTTGCTTCAGTCAAAGAAAACCAGACTGATGGCGACTTCCCGGAGATCGTTTTCAGCCATCGCTCTAAAAATCTGGAATGACCTGCCAGAGGACATCCGCTTCATAACATCCTTAGCCTTTATAGCCTTTTAAAAGGCAATAAAAATGGATCTCTTTCAGCAGACCTTCCCAAACTGACCTCCTTGTCATGAAACTTAACTGTTCATCCACTTAGCTCTCCCCATTTGATCAGCTTGGTTTTTTTGGATTAACTTGTATGCTGTTTTTAGGGTGGGAAGGAGGGGGGATGGGATTTGTTATTGCTATGTTTTTATTTACTGTTGTTATTAATATCTGTATTTTACTCTATATATCTGTTCTGTTGTTACTCACCTCGATCCAAAACAGGGAGAGGCAGGATACAAATAAATTTATTTTTATTATTATGTTTTACCACATACTGCTCTGACTAATCTGTTTTCTTCTTCAACTCTGTAACTTGTTGCTTTTGTGGAAACTGAATGGCCAGTTCCTCAGTTTCACTTTCTTTAAATGATATAAAACTTCTTTTTAATATTGACTCTGAATTCAGTTCAGAGGTTTGTCAGGCAGTTGCCATCTGATTTGGAGTAATTTTTCCCCATTTTCACACACTGTTCTGCTGGATGGCAAAAGAGTGGAAACTGGGGCTGGCTCCTTAACTGTTTGCTTTTTCTTTTATTGGAATGCAAACATATTCCATTTCCCAAAGGTACCAAATCTATCATTTTTTTCTTTTTTATCAATCCCTTCTGAATTATTTGCAGCCACTGCTATTTATCCAAGTGTTTTATAGATTACTAAAAACTAAAAAGGAACAAAAAGGAACAGATGAAAAACCTCAGCTACAAGGCAAGGAAGAAAAAATTTTAAAAATGAAGGACGGGAGAGAGGAGTTAAATAAAACTGAAAAGAACTTAGGACTCCTGCCTCAGTGGCTGGTACAAGAGAATAACCCACATGTGTATGGACCAGTCCTCCAGCCATCCAGAGACTGGCATGTAACTATTTTGTATCAATATTATAAATATTTACCTGTTCACACTATCATTTGCTACCTGGATTCCACTATCTATTTGTAGTAATGTTTTAAAATCAACATATGCTTGACGATATCGTTCCATAGACTCATAGGCCATTGCTCGACGCAGGAGAGGTTTGAGAGAATATGGATGAAGTTCCAGTGCACTAGAGAAAAATGGCCAGAAATTAGTAAAATGTACTGTAAGGAAGGGAGGAAATACAGGAAAACATATAGACTTAAAAGATCATTATAAACACACATCTCTGATTTTTATCTTGGGCCTACACTAAAATACAATAAGCTTACATGCCAGAATATTATGGTTTATACTAGATGGTCGATTACTATTTCTTACATTCTGTTTACATTGGGGCATATTTGAAAAGCCTATTAATCAGATGTCCAGGGAAGAGATTTAAATCAAGTACATGTAACACTTCGTAGCCAATCAGTAACCTAGAGGATTAATGTTTTTTCTTCTTAAAGTAGCACGTACTACTTTAAGTTAAAGTTGTTAAAACATTCACTTGGTTTCCATAAGTTATCCAGTGTGAGGTAGCGACTCAAGGGGAAGAGCCTTAAAACACAAACTCTGGCCGATGAAAATTCATTCAGCCAACTCTGTTTCAGCCACAACTTGTAATCTACCTACATAATTTAAACCAAGAGTGGGTAACTGTGAACCTCCAGATATTTTTGGCCTAGAACTCCCATCAGCCCTAATAAATGCAGCCAACTATGGAAATTATGGAAGTTGCAGTCCCATAACAATTAACCACCCTTGGTTTAAACAAAGCAGACATTCTTAGAAAGTTGAATTTTGTTGCCAATTACACCTGCATAGTATGATCTAGAATTAAATCCAATAGGGCTGCTGGCAGAACAGAAATCTTCATACGTGTAGCTATGCTGGTAGTCTATGGGGCAAAACAGGTAAGCAGGAAAAAGTGTCTTGAAGCTGCCTTTTCTGAAGCCACCTTGAAATCCCACCAACCACACCACCAGCTCCCAAGGCAGCTGGAGTGCTCCTGTCATGACCACATCACTTGGCTTCAAGCCAGGAAGAAGCGGAAAAAAGCTGCTTCTTTTTGAAACGGCTTTTCTCTGCATAAGGTGCCAAGAGGGAACTTTTCTGTTGGCTTCAAGGCACGTGTCTTCTAAACGCCACACCTTCAAGCCAGTCTGAAAGCACCTCTTTTTGCATGTCTGTTTCGCCCCTATGGGACAAATCCTGACTCTTCTTCCCCAGATGTACAAGGGCAGCAGGAGAGTCTTCAGTTCAGCTCCATCCTAAGCCCACTAACCAATTTCAAGAGTGAGACTAGGTACTATCCACCTGTGCTTATTCACTCAGGAAAGGAGGATCAGACTTTGACTGCATCTGCATTGCAGAAACAATCCAGTTTGATACCACTTTAATTGCCATGGCTCCATACTATGGAATTCTGGGAACTGTAGCATGTTACAATGCCCAGATGTATTCCTACAGCCTCTCAATAGCTGGAAGGGTGTAGAGTTACATCTAGGGCACATACATTGCACAAGGGTATGCTAGATGATTACTTCCACAATGCCTAAAAATGTATTTATGCAGATGTAACCAGAGTTTATCAGGCCTCTCTCCCAAGAGTGCAGATTCCACATATCTGTGCCTCTGTTGCATCACTCTCCCCCCAACAGGCAGAGAGCCAGGCAAAAGAAGCTTCCTTCCCAGCAGCTTCACTTGCTGAACAATAATAGCAACAGCGACAGCAAGCACATTTCTATACCACTTAGCAGTGCACTTAAGCACTCCCTACATTTTACAATGTGTAAGCTAATTGTCCCCAACAAGCTGGGTATTCATTTTAGTGACCTATGGAAGGATGCAAGGCTGAGTCAACCCTGAGCCCCTGGCTGGTACTGAACTCACATTTGTGAGTGAGTAGCTGTATAGTGGCATTTAACCACTGCACCACTAAGGCTCACTGGGTCCATTCTAAGCATAACTAAATATGGCTCAAGACCAGCAAACAATGTCTGGAGTATGAGCTTGAGCAGTTTCACCCTGTTAACGGCTTTACCACTCGGGAACTCACTGCAATGGAAAAAAAAAGATGTTTTCAGCTAAGTTTCCTCTCTCAATGCTGTCTAAACAGGTCAGCCTTATTAAACTTCCAAAGAAGATTAAACTCTCTGTCCACACTGCTCCATAAAGAGATAAGAGTAAGATTTCTTTGTAGCTGATAGATTCATAAGCCAAAAGAAGATCTTCCTAGTTAGTTTGCATTTCTAATTGTCTAGCACCAAAATAACAATATATTACGTATCTCAGATATCTCTAACACTGAAAGATTGTATGAAGTTGCTTATCAATTATAAACTGGCTGGCATCTTATTCAGGAGTTACAAGACTGTAAGCAGACTTATGATCTGATAACTTTTGGGATTCCTATTTACGATAGTTAGCAATGAAATGTGGGGAACTGAGTTAAGCAGTTGTGGCAGGACCCAAAGGGGTCTCTCCAGCTGCCTCTTCTCAACATAACTCAATGACTGAGAGACCACTGCAGACATCATTTCCCATCACCCTGATCTGAAGCACCTCAGTAACCTTGTTCCCTACCTGGCTGAAAAGTTAAGATTTTGTTGGTGGCATCATCAGACATAGCTACAACAATGGAGATCCACTGTCATTGTTACTTCTAAGGATGCAGGATCTCAGTTTGAATTTCACAAGCACATAGTTTGAAAATTATGGAGCCTTAATTTCATCCAGAACACTTACTAAATGAGAAGAATGTTCAATATTAAACATTCTAATCTAGTGCATTTAACAGCTAGTAACTATTACAGGTACTAAGACAAGGGGTGGACAGTTAAGACTGCTAGTAATATTTAACTTTGACTCATTAGACATTAATTAAAAACATTCGCAGCAGAAATTTAGAAATGTCAGTAACATTTAATACAGCATATTCTAGGAGAGAGAAGGAATTAATGCAAGTTCATGCTGCACCATAGGAAGGATATCTGTCTGGTTTCTTGAAGTACTCTAACACAATTTACAATCATATGGTACATTTGATGCAATTACTTGTAAATTTTCTGGATATACTCAAACTTAATTTTATCTATCCAATATGAAATTTTATGTATAAATAAGTAAAGAAATATACACACTATTCAGTAATGTACCTGCTTTCTTTCTACATTTAAATATATAACTTAAGAGAAATAGTCACTGCCCTTACTACTTCTCTCCTACTTGGTTAAAAAGGAAGTGATTCACAACAGATTTAAACAGAACATGTGCAATAACATTAATTAGTGTTACACCTACCAAACTATTTAAGGTAATAAAAACCAGTTCTAATGCTATCATAATTATGGAGCATGTTGTTTCCCTGTGGAAGGTTGTTATTTACCTGTTACAGTCCTGAATGCAGTCAGTACAGTTTCCTTCTTTTAGATAACATGCTGCTCTGTTTGAATACAAAATACTTAGATCCTCTGGACTTTGGATTCCTAAAATTATATATAATTATAATGTAAATGGATTGCTGAAATAAAATTTTATTAACAAAAATAAATGATTCATTAAATTCCAAGATAAATTGTAGCAGTGCAAATTTGCTGATGAAGCAAAGCTTCAAGGATATTTTCATTATTCAGTATAGAAGACAAAGATACATTCTACTGTTTTAATATGCAATCATATCTCAGCTACTCTAATTCTACATAAAAAATCTGTTGGCAATTTTTTTTAAACTGCTGATTTATTACACATTTTCAAAAAAATTTGCTCTGGGCACAAAACGAATGGGGCACAAAACAAACACACAAAAATGTGTGCCTTTTTACATTTCCATAAAGGCAATTAAACACTTCTATGAGGACTTGGAACTCACCTGAACTGATTACATTTTCAATTGCTTCTGAGTACTTAAGGCTGGCTTCTCCAAACTGCCCATTCTTATATAATTCATTTCCTTCAGCTTTCAGTGTTGCTGCAGTAGGAGGGAGCAAGGTTGGTCTGCTTGTTCCAGCTGAGGATGATTCTGCAACCTTCGTTTTTTCTTCTCGGTTTTCACTATTATTCTTGCCACCACTCAAATAGCCATTTACTTTACTTTCACAATCTTGCAAAACATGTTCTTTCTTTTTTTCTGGAAAACCTTTTTTACTATTCTCTGAAGGGTCTCTGGTCTTCTGATCATCCTTATGTTCTGATTTACAACCATCTCCTTTGCTGGGGAACTTCTTTTGTGCATTCCCCATTTCAGTCTTCTCACTTGTGATATCTCCTCCCACTAGCACAGCAGCTTCTATAAGGAAGTTAATCTGCTTGGTTAGTGTTTGCATCATCAGAAGGAACTATCGTACACAAGCAAAGGAGGGGTGGACTAAAAGAATGCAACAGCATATTTGTAAGACAACCTAGCTTACTGAAAGGTACTTAACTCAAGATGTGCTCCCAGAAAGCATGGCATAAAAAGAAACAATCAACAATTCTCCAAAGTGTGAGCTTAATACTGATAAACCAGGGTTGCTGTTTTTTGAAGGAACAGGATGTCTTCTTTAAAGCAGTATAAAATTAACCTTGAAATTAACATTTTAAATGATGGATGCTCAAATGAAAAAGCTGCTGATTAGTAAACTTGAGAGCAATTATGTTTCAGGTCACAATTATTATCTCTTTTATGGAACTATATAAAAGATACAAAAAGTTATTTGGAACCACAATATATAATGTATCGTAACACATATTACTTCCAAGTCCTCCAAACTATGACTGAGGATAATTTTTTTCATCTGTTATTTTATTCCTGTGTAAGTAATTCATGAGGGCCTAAATAGCCCAAAGGCTCCAGATCTCATTTGATTTTGGAAGCTCTTACTCTTTTTGTAAGTCAGGTCTGGTTAGTACTTAGATGGGAGACTGCTAACAAATAACAAGTGCTTCAAACCGTATTTCAGAGGAAGGAACTGGCAAACCACCTCTGAGGATTCCTCGCCTAAAAAACCCTATGAAAAATTAATGGGGTTGCCATACACACAGAAACAGACAATTCATGTTGTTGTAGTCAACTGCCTTTGAGTTGACCCTGACTCATGGCAAAGAGATATCTCCAATCCCCCCTGTTCTACACTGCTTTGCTCAGGTCCTGCAAACTCACTGGCTCCTGAACTCCCTGATTGAGTCTAGTCCTCTTCCTCATTTTCTACTATCCTCTACCTTCCCTAGCATTGTTATGTTTTCGAATGAGTCATTCTTCTAATCATAGAATCATAGAGTTGGAAGAGACCACAAGGGTCATCCAGTCCAACCCCCTGCCATGCAGGAACTCTCGATCAAAGCATACCTGACAGATGGCCATCCAGCCTCTGCTTAAAGACCTCCAAGGAAGGAGAGTCCACCACTCTCCAATGATGTTGCCAAAATACAATAGCCTCAGTTTTGTCGTCTTGGCTTCCAAGGATCCATTTGTTTGTCTTTTTGGCTGTCTAAAGCACCCTCGTTCTTAATCAGCACCACATCTCAAATGAGTTTATTTTCTTTCTATCCACTTTCTTCACTGTCCAGCTCTCACATCCATACATAATGATGGGGAATACAATGGCTTGGAGAATTCTAACTTTCATGCTCAGTTGTGTATCTTTACATTTTAGGACCTTATCTAGTTCTTTTATGGCTGCCCTTGCCATTCCTAATCTTATTTCTTGATTGCAATTTCCATTCTGATCAATGATTGATCCAGGGTACAGGAAATCTTTAACTATTTCAATTTCCTTGTTGTCTAGGTTGAATGTATGTAGATCATTCATGGTCATTATTTTTGTTTTCTTTATGTTCATTGGTAAGCCTGTCTTTGCACTTTCTTCTTTGACTTTCCCTAGTAATTGTTCTAAGCCTATGATGTTTTCCACTAGCAGTATGCCAGACTGTTGATGTTCTTTCCTCCTATTTTCACTCCTCCCTCCCTCTTCTCAGTCTATACTTGCTCTTCTTCTTATATTTTCTGCTTAAAAGTTGAACAGATAGGGAGATAAAATGAAAGCTTTTCTGACCCCTTTTGTAATTGGGAACTGTTCTGCAGTCAAAGGCTTTGCTAAAGTCCATAAAGCACATGCTGATTTTCTTCTGGAATTCTTTGGTGTGTTCCATTAACCATCTTATGTTTGCAATATGGTACCTAGAGCCTCTTCCTTTCCTGAACCCTCATTTGTACAGAATTTTGAGCATAATTTTGTTTGCATGGGAAACGAATGCTATGGCCCTATAGTTGCTGCAGTCTTTTATGTCTCCTTTTTTGAGGATGTATATTGATTGTTTCCAGTGTGCTGGCCACCATTTCCCCCATATTTGTTGACATATTTTAGTTAACACTAGAGTGGGTTCTGTCTGTATGGATTAAAGCAATTCAATTGGAATGTCACATGTTCCTAGTGATTTGTCCCTTTCAATTTCTCTTATTGCTGCTTCTATCTCACTTTCTAGAATTTGGGGTTCATCTTCATATGGTACTTCACTCCCTGTGTCATTCATTTTTTCATCTCTTTTATATAGCTCTTCTATGTATTGTTTCCATTATCTTTTTATTTCTTCTTGATCCTCTAGCATGTTCTTTTGATTACATATCATCCCCGCCCTTGGTCTGAACATTCCCAGATCTTGTGGAAGAGGTCTCTCATTCTACTTTTTTGTTGTCATCCTCTATTTCTCTGCATTGATTATTATAGTAGTTTTCTTTGTCCCTGTGGACAGTTGCATTCATGGTTCTGGTTTTGTTCCTATCTCCCATTTCTTTTGCTTCTCTTCTTTACTGCTTAAGCATTTAATTTGTTATCCATTGTTTCTTTTCTTTCTTTCGGGACACCATTAGGTCTTTCTGCATTCTTCTTTGATTATGTCATTGGCTTCTGGCCACAATTCTTCTGGTTCTCAGTCGATTATGCTTAATAGCACAAATCTATTCCTTACGTTGTAAATTTTGTTGATATGTTGTTCAGATCATATTTTGGGATCACTGTTTTTGCTATAAGTCAATTGGCAACTTGAAGGCACATAAACGTACACAAGCAATGTGGAGGTTACTTTTTTATGTTCATTGAATAAGATACAAATTCATAACAGATACACAAAGTTGTTTGGCAAAATCTGTTCAGAGTGGATTTGCCTTTGTCTTCTGAGGTCAAGAGTGTGACTTTCCCAAAGTCACCCACTGGGTTTCTGTGGTGATTGAGGATTTGAACTCTGGTCTCCAGAGTCACAGTCCAGTGCTCAAACTACTACACCATGCTAGCTCAGATGTAGCACATACTTTCTATCAGCAGCCTGTGTCAGAATATAAAATAAGCTTGAGAAAGAGGCAGTAAAACAGTAAACATTTTCAGGAAGGTAGTAAAGGCTATTGGAAAAAAACCCCACAATAGACTCTTGTGACATTTTAAAGACTAATGAGTTTTACTTGCAGAAATAAGATGTAATACACATATCTTTATGTCAAAACTTCTTTTTAAACCTTTTTCCTTATCATTTTAAACAGCAAACTGTCAATATTAGAAATAATTATTTTCCCTAAAATGTTCAGAAATAATATTTTTCCAAAATCCCATATTTAAAAGTAGTATTTTCTGGTACACATTCACTTCTTGTTTACTTTAATATGCTGCTCTGAGCAGAAATACTGTTTTGTTTACAATTTGAAACCAAAAATATAAGGTCACCTCTTTAAATAAATTTCCCACTTTCTGTTACCCCACAGCACCTAATTTTAATTTGGATTTTTCTAATTGCTGTTAAATAATTGATCTTACTGTTTTATGCTTTCTGGTTTTGGTTTTTGTTGCATGTTACTTTGGAAGGGTTTAGTTTAAAAGGATGTGTAAAATTTCTGTTTTGGGTTTTTTAGCTTACTTTCATAAAACTGGTTTTTTTCTTGGTTTTTTTGGGGGGGGGGTGATAGATTTTAAAGGGAAATTTGAGATGAGCAGAAAACAGTATGGAGTACATCTCTCTGTGTGTTTATGATCTTTCCTTAATCAGGCCAGTGATAGAACGTTATATGCAGAAGAGCCAAGCTTCAATCCCTGGCGTCTCCAGTCATTGTAAAAATGTTAAGCTAAATAATTCAACGGTCTGGCTCAAAAACAGACAGCCTCCTTCCTATATTCAAATGAATACTGTACAGTCATTGGTCTTGAAATGAAAAAATTAGAAAATTTAGCATTACTTTTTTCTCTACTGCCATCTTCTAGCTCTTCTTCATTTCTTCCTTCTTGTTCATCAGATTCTTCTATATCTTGAATAAATATTTTTCTGCCTTTGGTCTGGCTTTGTGGTATAGGCTCCAGCTCTTTCAGATTCTTCTCAATATCTGAGAGCTTCTTCTGTCATATAAGAAGAACAGTATTTATTTATTTTTCTTTAGAGAATAAAATTAACAGAGGTGTTTGTTTGTTTGTTTCTTTGTTTACTACTGAAAGATACTTTAGGCTGTTCTTATCTAAATCTGAATCCTGGGTCAGATGCAGCTTTAGTATGAGGTTAGACCCAGTGAATACAAAGGAACTTAAAAATTGGATTAAATTAACAGTGCCATCGCACCCCAAGGATGCACTTACTGGGGCTTTTTAGATTGGCAGGAAAGTGTGACATGAAGTTGCACTTTCCTTAATGCTTAGCAGCTAGACTGCAAGCCCCAGGTTTGCATTTAAAAGGTATAGGGCAGCTAGACTGAGGGGTGTGGGAACGACTTATCTGAGGTTTTTTCTGTGGCTCAGCAGCTACATTGGAAGCTGTCAGAACGCTACAAACACAGGTGGAGCAGCTACATGGGCGGCAAGGAACGCGGCTTTTAGCCGAGGTGAACCTTTAAATTTTTTTTTCCCTTGCCGGCTGCGAACTGCGCAATTCCTCAATGCCCTGCAGGTGTAAAAGCTGGGGTTTATCCGCGAAGTTTTTTAAAGCTCCCAAACCCTAGCTCCACCCCTAATCCGAACCCTAGACATGCACAGTAGGGACTCTGGGATGCCGTTACTGTTATTCTACTGTGGATAACATGTCAATTCATTCACAAAATAAAGGGGTTCATTCATGATGCACCAGTGCAACGGCACAGTTTAAAAACGCAGTTACACCATACAGTCAAATTATCATTGGCGGCTGGGAACTGCGCAATCGCGCAGTTCGCAACCGGCAGCTGGCAAACCTGCGCAGTTGCGCAGGACCAATGTATACTTATGAGGATCCGTCAAATTATCATTGCGTTTCCTCCGCCTTTTTAAACTGTGCCATTGCACTGGTGCATCATGAATGAACCCCTTCATTTTGTGAATGAATTGACATATTATCCACAGTAGAATAACAGTAACGGCATCCCAGAGTCCCTACTGCGCATGTCTAGGGTTCGGATTAGGAGTGGAGCTAGGATTTGGGAGCTTTAAAAAATTTCGCAGATAAACCCCAGCTTTTACACCTGCAGGGCATTGAGCGTTTTAATTAGAAGTGAAGTCCACACCACGCATGCTCCCAACCCCCGATCCATTATGATCCACACCTGTATTGCTGCCTTTAAATGGGCGCTTTAAAGAGACAGAGCCCCATTTAACCGTGCAACTACACCTTAGCCTTTAGATGCAATAGCAATGTTGCGCCCTTTTAAAAAAAGTAGTGGGGAAATCAAACTACTTTTTAAAGGCACTTCTTCTCCCTTAAAACTCCAAAATAGTGTTTTCATGGCACACTTTCCCTTTTTCTCATCTAAAGGCTGGGCTTTCATGCAGCCATCAACACACCTCTTTTTGCCAATGTAAAATGGGCCAGCTCCTTTTTAAAGCACTTCTTCTCCCTTAAAATGCCAAAATAGTGTTTTCATGGCACACTTTCCCTTTTTCTCATCTAAAGGCTGGGCTTTCATGCAGCCATCAACACACCTCTTTTTGCCAATGTAAAATGGGCCACTGTGTTTATTCTTGTGTCAGATGAAATAGACTTTTGTCAACTGAACTGCCCTTTTGCCAGCAGAACCCCTTGTGCTTATTGATCTTAGAGATCAGCCTACAGGTGGCTGTGCCAGCACAACTGCTCTGCTGGGTATTAGCTGGCAAAAGGGCCAAAAAGGGGACATAAGATTACAGGAAGAACCTACTTTTGCTAGATCCAAACATTTATTTAATTGAATCTACTGTAAGCATGACTACCAGTAAGTCTGGCTTCTACCAATATTATTTCACTATGATAAAAGTATGCAAAAGTATGCAGATCAGAATCAATTCTTTCAGAGGGGAGGGACAAATAGCAGAGGGGTGTGTGTGTCTCATCCCTCCCCAGAGATGTCACCCCCCTCCAGTGCTGCCTTCTTGGATTTTTTTTTCCAAAAAAGAAAAAAATCTAAAATTTGATAGATTGGTCAAGCAACTACTTGCAAAGCCAAGTAGCTGCTAAACCATTCTATCGCTTTTGTGGTTAATTTTATTTATTTATTTATTTATTTATTTATTTTAAATTTGTTCCCCCACCAGCTCCCGGGTCCCCCGGCCTTTTCTCCACCCTCCTCCTCCTCCTCTCCACTCCTTCCCCCAGCCCCAGCCTTCTTGCTCCTCTTCCTTTATTTGCCTTCCCACCCCAGAGCTTTCTTACCCCTCTGCCTCTGTTTGCCTCCCCAGAGCTTTCTTGCCCGTCTTTCTTCTCCTGCATGGTCCTCCCTTTGCCTTTCCCTCCCAGAGCCTTCCTCCTCCTCCCTCTCTTCCTTCTCCTAACCCTTCCTCCTTCTCCATCCTCCTCCTGCCTCCTTCTTCCTCCTTCTTCCTCTCCCTCCCCCTCACTCTCTCAGCCTCAGGTCACACTCTCTCCTCTCCCTCCCCCTCACACTCTCAGCCTCAGGTCACACTCTCTCAGCCTCCAACCTCCCCCCCCCCCCTTTTCAAGCCAGGCTGCCTCTTACATCAGATGATTGACAGGAGACACTGAAGCGGAGCTGCCAGTGAGAACAACAATCATGGCAAACAAACAAACAAACAAAAAAACACGATCACACTAGGGTAAGGAAAGAAAACTCTTTTCATAGTCAGAACTAGGGACCTTTTTGAATTGCTTTCTAAAACTGAGCAAAGGCAAATCAAGAAGTGATTCAAACTGCCTGTGGGAATGACCCCTAAAAGTTCAGAAGCTGACAGAGCTGGGAAATAGGAAATACAATGATGTTATGCAAGTGGAAAAGGATGTTCTGAATAACAGTATCCCAGTGTGAGATATGTATTTGTGATAGTATATTATAGTTGAATGCTGAGTTATCTTAAGTTATGTCCACATCTTATGTTTTGTCATGGTAACATGGCAACCCAATTGGCAGTTCTGCTGGCTAATCTTTACTGCTATGTCTGGACAGTTCCACTGGCATATCTCTTATGTCAGCAGAATACTTCAATTTTGGTCAGAGCAGCATAGCTTCCTATAACACCTAAGCCAGCATGCCCCAATATCATACCTGTATCCCACGTGTCCACAATATATATGTCCAGTACAGGCAATACAGAATTGCTACTAGTTTGCATTACATCCATGAAGTGAACTGCTAACACTTACCTTAGCTGTAGCATTTTCAGGTTCCATTTGTAACACTTTCTTTAAATCTTCTGCAGCTGCTTTGAAATTTTGTAAACTGTTGTAAGCAGTGGCACGGCGCAAAAGAGCTGCAGATTTAAAAAGCATAATATTAATTCAACAGAACTATTCTAAACATAACACATAATAAATCTTTCAGTGCAATCTTTACAGTAGAAATGTGAAATAACTGTGTATTATATAAAGTCCTATATGTGCTGCAAAAAGTAAGAGTAAGTGTACCTGATTTAACATGATACAGACAATCTGCAACATATTTGGATCATTTGCATGGATCCTGTGCTGTTTGCATGTTTGTTCCATATCAAAGTTAAGATGCTTATTATTATACATAAAACTCTAATTACCTTATTGACAGAATATCTGAAGGATCGCCTACTTCACATGAAACTCTGCCAGTTGGAATAATCATCACAAGCCTTATTCTCTGTTCAGCCACTAAGTAGCAGACACTTGGTTGTGGTGTGTGACACAGCTTTTTCAGTGACAGTGTCCTGGTTGTAGGACTCTGTTCTGAGGGACATTTGACAGGCTCCATCTTTGTTACAGGCTTCTGCCAGATAATTAAAGTTTTGTTTTGTTTTTAAATTGTCAAGATTTGAATATTTTTTATATTGTTCTTAATTATTTTCTTTTGATATGACTGGTTTAAAGATTTTGATGGCTTCTAGTTGTATTGTACTAAGATTTATGCTTAGGACTGTGAAAACCTGGCAGCCCTTTTAGGGGCTGAAAGGTAGAACATATTTTATGACTAAATAACTGATATACACAAAAATTTTACTACAGTACCACAATTATGCTTCTAACCTGCCCCACTTTCCTATTCCAAATATAATTAGTTATCCACAATTAGTACACTAAAATATATTTTCACACACAAACTGTTTTTTTTTTTTGTCTTAACAAAGATACTGGATAATAATTAAAGGACAAATTACCCCCAAAGCTATTGCTCTTCCAGCATTTTATGCCCAGTGTTAATTACAATATTTAAGAACTTGGCAACATTAAAAGTAATAGACATTTCTTAAGAAATTTTGTGGAGGAAAATAGAACACTTGTTTACAAAGAAGTCATTTCCTGATTCTACTAGAATGTGTTAGTTCTAAGGTAGTTATCATCATTGTATCATTACCCTATTTACTACTCAAGTGAGATACTGATGTTATTTACTGCTGTCATGCTACATGCTCTCCCTATTATTATTCATCATTTAACTTTGTGATTCATCTCAGGTATGCCTTGTGTATATGCCTTGTGTACTGGAGTTTAATAGATTCATGTCAGTGACCCCAGTAAAGACTTCCTGTCTTCTTTGTTGTAGTTGTGTGCCTTCTAGTTGTTTCCACCTAATGGAGAACCTAAGCTGACCCTATCATTGGGTTTTCTTGGCAAAATTGTTCACAGAGAGGTTGCCCTTGCCTTCCCCTGAGGCTGAGAGACTTGCCCAAGACCACCCAGTGGGTTTCCATGGGTGAGTACAGATCTGAACCCTGGTTTCCAGGCTTGTTGTGAAGCAGACGGCAGGGAAGGAGCAGCCTCCAGACATAATCAGGCTAGGACTACAGTGAACGTACGGCTTGCTCCCAAAGTGGGCCACCACCTGTAGTCCCAAGCCATGCCAGACAGGAGTCAGTTCAAACAGACTCTTTATTGTGGTGACTTGGAGCAGCTTCCAGCCACTTTGGGGATGTGCATCATATAAACATCATGCCCCTAAGGTACCGGAAGCCATTCCTTTTGGCCCATATGTTTCAGCCCATAGATATCTGATTGAAACAGACAATTGGTCAGCTTTGAAGACTACTGTCAGCTATTACCAAGTGAATGTTAATGACAGTGCTTTTTAAAAAATGTAATTCACATTTATTTTGGCAGTAGATGTCTATTTGGTTGAACAACCCATTTCTTACAAGTACTTAAATGTCCATTTTAATATAACCTGTATATGACCAGTATATAGGAAATTTGTAGCTGCCAGAATTGAAAATGGTTCAAAAATGATTTTACACTTTTTCTGACTAAGGTGATGATGGTGATTTAAAGGCTGAATTAATCTCACAGCTGTTCTATGGCAGTGTTTTGTGGATCACAGATTTACAGCCAGGGCTGGATTATCAATAGTTTGTTTAGTGCATTTTTAATAGGCTCTCTCACTGGCTAGAGCACATTGCTGAAGGAAAAAGATTCATCTTGATCCCTGTTCTTCTCCAGTTATTTCTTGAGTAACAGTAGTTCTGTTATTATCAATATTGTGTATGTTACTTGAGTAAGGATAAAATGTATAGCATCTAAATGTTATTATCAGTGAAGTTACAGGGCTTTAAATGAGTTCAGAAATGAAAATTTTTGCACTGCCTATTGTACTTTGGAATTTATTATTCATTCATTCAATTTCTATACCACCATTCCTAGAACAGTTCACATATGCACACAAAAGGGTCCTTGTTTCTGAAATTGCTCCAGGGTTACAACCACTTTAATCAACTCTTGCTTACATCCTTCCACTGAAAGAGTCCAGTCTTCACTCCTACTTTGTGTAAATGGCCTAATACTTAGTTTGGAAGTGGATTTCTGGCTATTAATAACCCTTGTTTGGAGTCATGCCTTGTGTACTGGAATCAACTATTCCTTAGTTTCGCTGTGAACATTTATGTTTACTTGGCTCTGAGAGACCCATATATATCTTTGGGGGGGGGGGGAACCTCTTGAAAAAAAGATTTCTATGCTCAGCCTCTATTCGACAAAGCTGTTCAAGCATGATAGTTTGCATGCCAAATTTTTGATGAAGCAAAAGATTCTGGATGCTAACAGACACAATGTATTAGCCCTGTCCAATTGATCCTGACCATTATTTATAGGATTAAATGTTCCCTCCAATACAAATGCATACAAATAAATTGTCAGCCTGTAACAATTAGAGAATATTTTTCCTGACAAGGGTAAATTATATGCTCCCTATGATGTTTTGAAGGAATATGCTGTGGCCATAGATTTTGTCCATGCAATTCAAGTCACTGTTGAGACTATTGTAAACTTGGTTTGGGACTGTAATTCAAAGGTGTCACATGGACATATTTTTGCATACCATTCCAGAACAGTTCCCTAACAAATCTGATATAGCCTTTTTGAAAGTGTGTTTATCCTTCCATCACTATTAATGTGAACGACTACTACAGAGATACTGTACTTAAATGAGGGGCAATGCAGATCGGCAAAAAACACTGGCTTCAGGATGGCACAGGGGCATGGTGTATGCATGGTGCATGCCCCGATAATGCCCCTAAGCCAGCATCATGCTGCCCCACTGACCACAAGGCATGCAGCGTCATGCTGTTCTGGTGGTGTGGCGTTTACACGCAGCATGGCACAGAAACGCCAAAAAGCTGCTGCCACGGTGAATAAGGCACTTTTTTTCACCTCAAAAGAAGCAGTATTTTGCCACTTGATTTTTGGGCTGGAAAAATGCTGGATTGGGGCTGCAGTGTATGGTGCCATGGCCCCAATCCAGTGTTGAAAGGGTCAGAGTAGAGCTGGACTTTTAGGATGGTCTGTGTCGCCCCTGAGTTTAGTGTGGCTCATATCCCTCCCCAGTTTTATCATCATAATAAGTCTGTGAGGTGGGCTAGCCTTGAACCTGGATCACCCCAAACCAGGTGCTAGATCCACACTTTTACCATTCATTGCTCTACCATTTTCTTGATCCTTGTACTGTAGAGATATTGGTGTTAAATGGTCACTAATGAAAGCTTAAAATGTAGAGGAGCAGGGCTAAATAAGAGTGCAATCCACTAATTATTCAAACTGAAGTTATTTTCTGACTTGTGTTAGCTTTGTTCCATTAATTTGAAATAGTTTGTGCCAACACTAAGTTTTCAAACAAAATGTTCTTTTGTTTTACCTTTTATGTTTCCAGGGTCCATTTTTAATACAGTTTCACAATCATCAACAGCAACATGCCAGTTCTGAAGTTTTATTTCTGCCTGAGCTTTGTTATTGTATGCAGCCACAGTGGGATATGCAGATATGCTCCTGCAAAAGACTGGAGGCATCAGTTAGACTAAAACAAGCATAGGCACTTCAGTAAGAGTCTCGTGGAACATTAAAGACTAACAAGTCAATTGTTGCATAAACTTTCATGTGCCAGATATGGTAGATGCATGAAGCATTATATCCAATGTACAGCATGACTATGGCTGCATCCACGCTGCCGATGCCACCACTGCTGCCAGAGCATCTGTGTCCAGGAATGCTGCCAGCACCCACACACAAACTCTGATAGGAATGGCTCAGCGAGGGAAGCCAAGTAGGCAGCTAGCAAACAGTCTACAGACCTTACAAGAGACCGAGAGTAGCAACCACAAACAAAAGGAAGGGTCAGGATACCAGAAGTCACAGAGGTCAGAAGAAGCCAAGGTCAGGGGAGCCAGAAGGTCAAGTCCGTTCCAGGGTCATAGGTTTAAGTCCAACAAAGGTTCAAGGAGCACAGGATTCTAGAAGCCAGAGTGGACAGCACCCTATATGATGGATCTGCAATAAACTCTGGCAAAGAATCAGCGTTCTCCAGGTGCTTTAAATCAGCGAAGACCTCCCTTATCCCAGCTGTTCCTTATCTGCAGTATACTTGTCTGCCAGTCTCTTAAATCTCTGCAAGCAAGCCTTTTCAGCCCTCTTTTGGCTGAAGGAAGGGACCTGCATGATTGGTTCTTCCTCTGGAGGAACCCAGGCTGCTGAGCCTCTGGAGGAGACCCCATAGAGCTCAGGTCTTGCTGATCCTCAATCACTGGAGCTGCAGGAACAGAGCTGGGATCTGGTAAGGCAGACCTGGGTCTGGGCATGGCCTCAGGTTGCTCCTGCACCTGATTAGCCACGACCTCATCCTCGTCCTCTGAATCCTCCACTGAGCTGGTCATGACATTCCGAGGCCTGGGCTTCCTCAGCGGCCCAGACCTCAGAGCAGGCCCCAGTGGCGGCAGCAGCAGAGAAGGAAGAGGCCCAGGTAGGCCAAGTACAATTACAGTAGAGTCTCGGTTCCTATGTCGGATAATCCAGAATATCAGATAACCAAATGTCGGATAACCGAGACTCTACTGTAGGTGCCACAATCTTCTCTTGTTCTCGTTTCTTCAGAAAGATTAGAGCTTTTCTGTCTTCTGCCTCAGTTTATGTAGTCTATTTGATTTCTGTGTTTGCCATAAGGTGAAGTCAATGTATACAGTTGCTTGAAGAAAAGTCTTTGCAATGAACAAACTGTTGCTCTTGGAAAACACAATCAGTTGCTTTCCTGCTTTGCTTTTTAATCTTAGGTCAAATTATGCTACACTTTTTTAATTCTTCTGTTTCCTATTTTTGAATTCTATTCACTACGATTAACAAGAAGTCCTGTTATGATGTTTTGTCAATTTCCTCCTGGATTCCAAAACAGAATCTTTCTGTTTTTTTCTTCTTCTTCTATCTCTGTAACTGTAGCATAACCTTGGATCATGGTTATATTAATAGGTTTTCCTTGAAGTTTTGTTGATATTATTTGGTCAGACTTTGCATTATATCCTTTGACTACTTTTGCACATCTCTCCTAACTGCTAATGCTGTTATTAAAACACTATCAAACTTATACATTTAGGGCCCAAGTTGTTTCAGGACAGCGAGTTAGGTTATAGCTTCCAACTTTGAAATGAACTAGCTTTTGGTGTAGGATTCCTTATTAGTTCAAAACTCATGTAACAAGTTAAAATAAATGACTCAAATTATACTAACTCACCGAATATAGTAGGCAACTGCTTCTTTGTAGTCTCCTGTGACAAAGGCTTCATTGCCCTTCTCTTTTTCACGATTAGCAATAAAGTTCTTTTCTTTTGTAGTCATACCTAGATATATTGATTACATAGTAAAGGAACAAAATTTTCAGGATGAGTATTTTTTTTAGATATAACACTTTATGCAAATTTCAAGCATATTCCACCTCACTATGCCTTTTGTCCTCCTAAAAATATTTCCACTCATAATGTCATCCTGAAGAGATGATTTCAACATGTTTTAATCTTCCTTTTGGCTCTTTTAGGCACAGGGGGCACTTTGTTCAAAATCAAGAAATAATCAGAAGGCACTTGCACTTCTGAAAAAGGCCCCCAGACCTAAAACATGCCAGGAAGAAAAGAGAAACACAGTTAACCCCCCGCCAACACACACACACACACACACACACACACACTATATAGGATGGAATACAGGGTGCATTTTTGAGATAATACAAACATTTGGGGGGATGCTGGCCTTGAGGCCTTGCAAGCCAATGGAGTCCCATAACAAGGTTGTCCAAGAGACCATATTCTTCCAGAGACTTAGCTTATGGTGAAGTTTCTCTGACTGAAATGTGGAAAAGAGCCCTTTTAATTATGGCACATGCCACATGAAGTGATCTTCCCTTGGAGTTCTTATTTGTTTTATAAGCAGACTTCTTATTTGTTTGCGCAGGCATTTTCCCAATCACTGATTTGGTCAGTTAGCCCTAGTTATTTAAGTGATTTTAACTAAATATTGTGTTATTTTATTACCAGGCCATGGTTTTATTACTTGATATTACTATATTTTTGGGGCTCTAATGTAGTGCTGTACCAGCTTTGTCATTTTTTGAATGAAAAGCATGCTCACAAGTAACATAGAGACAGCTCCAACTATAATCCACATCCCCATTTCAAAGGATCTCATGCAAAACTGGGAAATACCTTTGCCTGGAGCCTTAGGCCACGTTCCCACTATGATTTAAAGCAAATTGCTGATTGGGTTATATGTCAATCGTTCCCACTCGAAGCCGGTTCTGCACCGACTGCACTTGGTTTCAATTACAATGAAGTGAGGGAAATGCAGGTTTTCCTGACACTAGTTTTTTGGCTTTTTTTTTTTAAAGAATAGATTCCTAAAGCGTGTTCAGCAACTGGGAATGACAGATCTAATCACATCATATAGGAGGGGAGGAACTACAGTGGTCCCCCGGGATACGAAGCCCCCGGGGAACGAAATCCGCGGGAGCCGAAAGAGCCGGGGGCAAAAAAAAGCCCCCGGGATGCGAAGAAAACCCCAGGATCCGAATAAGAAAAACCACGCGGCCCCTTTAAATTGGCCGCGCGGTCCGTCAAATAAAGCAGTCCCCCGGGATACGACGATTTCCGGGTTACGAAAAGTAATCCGGAACGGATTACTTTCGTAACCCGGGGGACCACTGTAATGGCAGAGGGGTGTTTATCCCTCCTTTGCAAATCGCCATTCCTCCCTGCCGCCACCAGTGCTGCCTCTGTGCTTGTGGTGTGACCTATGGGCACATGAATTTTAAAAAAAATATTTTTTTTGATCATATATGCACTTTTGTATTTTTTTTGATCATATATGCACATTGTATTTGCAATTACTTGCAATTACTCAGGCAGTGAGCCAGGTAATCGGTCAATGACAGCTTATAAAAGATCTTTTTTCATAGTGGGAATGACAGCATGACTGGAATCGATTGGCTGACCTGACACGAAAGCAAATCGCAAACCGGTTTAAATGTAAGTGGGAATGAGCCTTAGAGTGGCATGGCTTTCAAAGTAAACATAGGGGGAAAAACAGATAGAGGGACCAACAGGAATATTTCCTCAATCTGTTGCTACAGTTGTCAGGTTTTTTTAAAAAAAGTAAACATATGACTTTCATCATTCTATTCCTATTTCAAAACAGTTCTTTTTATTTATTTAGACTTATTATTTTGCAATGCACAGCAGCAATAATAAAAACAATTGCTGCATTTACTTAGTAATCACTTACTTACCTGTAGTATCTACTTTCATTTTTGGCAACTTTACATTAGTATTAAAACTGCTTTTAGAAAACTGGTTTTCTTCATTTCCATCCATTCTTGCACATTCTTTTTCGACATCAAACCTTAAATTGAAAACCATTTTTTAAATAAATATCTATCTATGTGCATACATATAAGATGAACTAATGCTATAACATAGTTTGAAGTCAAAATTTATTTATTTTATTTTATTTGGATGATGCCTTTCTCCCAGAGTAAGATCCAAGGCTCCCAAAGAAAGTACCTTTTAAAACTTTAATAAAAATTAATAACAAATATTAATAAAAAATTTAAACCTTAACAATTTTTAAAAACAATTAAAATCCACACATTAAAAATGTAAAATAATTTAAAAATACAAAAGTTAATAAATAAAAACATATTTATACATTAAAAACTTGCTTAAACAAAAAAGTCTTTGCCTTCTGGAGAAAGGAATGCAGGGAAGAGACCTGTCCAGTCTCCTGTGGAAGGGCATTCCAGAGGGTGGGAGTAGCCACTGAGAAGGACCTGTCTCATGTCCTCACCAAGTGCAAATGTGAAGGTGATGGAACCAAGAGAAAGCCTTCTCCTAAAGATCTTAGGGCTCTAGCAGATTCATATGTGGAGATATGGTCTTTCAGATAGTTGGTACCTAAGCCATAAGAGTGTTTATAGGTCATGACCAGTATTTTGAATTGTTCATGGAAACAAACTGGTAGTCAGTAAAGCTCTTCTAACAAGGAAGTTATATACTCCCTATAATTGGCCCCAGTCAGCATTTTGGACCCAATGAAGTTTCTGCATAGTTTCCAAAAGCAGCCCCACGTTTAGCTGTGAAAATGCATTCCTGGCCACTGCTGAAACTTGATTATCCAGGCTCAGTGCAGAGTCTGTAATGTCCATTATATATTGAATTTGTGGGCTGCTGTTTTCGTCAGTTTTTACATTTAAAAAACCCATCAGCAATGCTAAAGTGTACATCTGGAACTCAGTGCCACTTCTTAATCAGTAATCTCCAAATCTCCACACTCTCTCACTCTCTCTCTATCTGTGCATGTGTGTGTGCATTCCACTATATCTTAAACAGAAAGCCAGCATGGTATAGTGGGTTGAGAGTTGGACTATGAGGAGTGTAGAGACCAGGGTTCGATTCCCTGCTTGGCCATGAAACCCAGTAGGTGACCTCAGGTAAGTCACATACTGTCAGCCTCAGGGGAAGGAAATGGTAAACTTTCACTGAACAAATCTTGCCAAGAAAACCCCATGATAGGGTTGGTTGCCTTAGGATCACCCTAAGTCTGAAACAACTCAAAGCCACACAACACACTCATACTTTACATGGGTCACACAAGTTAGCATAATGAATCTTTGTTCTTTAGCCAGGTATGTTTGAGGTACAGACTCCTTTCTATTTTAGTAAATATACTTTTAGAACACAGACTAAATTCTGTTTTTTAAAAACTGTAATTTGCATACAGTATTTATAATCCTATACTTTTGAATTAAAAATATTGATACTAACATGTGGTTGATTCAGATGTACTTAGAGTTGTATCTGTTGAGGGCAGGTTTGGGGCCCAAAATAATGGATTTTGCTATGACCCCTGGATAAGTCGAAGGTAAAATTTATGGGCACATAGCAAAGGATCTAAAGCAGTGATCCCCAAACTGTACTCTTTAACGAATTTTCGATTTCAGCTCCCAAAATCTCAGACTATCAGCCAATATGACTGAGGCTCCTGGGAGCTGATGTCCAAAACCTCTTAAAGGGCATAGTTTAGGGACTGCTTATCTAAAGGATGAAGCAAAGCAATACAATGTCGAAGAATTTTAAAATCCCAGCAGACATAATTCTTTGTGTTTACTCTTAAGACTGGATAGATGAGAGAGTAGAGGGGGTTGATGATTCATATATTATACTCTTGCTTTTCACCAGGAGATGGTTCCTTCTTTTAAATATGAGTGAAAATACTTACATTGACCCATGGATAAGTCAACTCAGGTTTTTTGGGTCAGCTTTTTGACCTAAATTTCTAGACTTACACATGAATATATACAGTAAGTCAATCATTGTATTGACTGCAGTAATTGTAATACAAATATATTAAAATATAACTTCCTAAAGACCCAAGTAATACTCAATAAATGTACAAATAAATGCATAAAATAATTAGTGGAAGACATATGACATACTTATCCCACTCCCTGTAATCCCTTGGTACGTTTTTCTTCTTCACTTCTCTGTTTTTTGAAGTTTTACTCTGTCTCTGAAGGGACAGACAAGGTGATAAAATAAATTGTTTGTAATAGAATTTAACAGAATCATAGAGTTGAGCCATCCAATCCAACCCCCCGCCATGCAGAAATACATAATCAAAGCATTCCTGACAGATGGCCATCCAGCCTCTGTGTAATAATCTCCAAAGAAAGAGACTCCACCACCCTCCAAGGCAGTGTGTTCCACTGCCAATTAGCTCTTACTGTCAGTACTTTCTTCCTAATCTTTAGATGGAATCTCTTTTCCTGTAGTTTCAATCTTTTACTCTATATCCTAGTCTCTGACACAGCAGAAAAGAAGCTTGCTCAATCCTTAATAGGAAATCCCTTAAAATATTTGAAAAATGCCTATCTTATTTTTATTTCAATTTATTTCACTACTGTTTGTATCCTGTCACATAAGACTGTGATTTAATTCATGTCACAATTATTGCTAGTACATATGGAAGCTTTTGAATTCTGGTATATTCATTAAATGACCATTTCACTTGCTTTTCTTTCTACAGTGATGTTCATATCAACTGTTAGCTTCAGTACTAAATATTCTTATCAGAAAAGCAGCAGCTATGATCTGGTCTGCAGCTTCGCTCTAAAGAGAGGGAGAGAATTTTTTTCCCTAGGTAACAGATTGTAAGAAGGGCATCCAAATTTAAAATTGACCTACACTGCATCCTATGTAGCAGCATGATACATATGTTAGACTGTGGATTGTGCCAAATGTGTATGAAGTGGTGGGCAGGAGTTTAAAGCAGATAGAGTCACATTGGAAAATGTGCTGGATCCTTCTTTCTCACCCAATGCCCATCTCTCTCCAATTGCTTTTCTCCATGAAAGCTGAACTCCACTAAATAAGTGACGGAAAGAAGGGAACTATGAGCAAAAGCAATAGGTGAGAGGAAAAAAAAATAGGTGAGTACAAATGACATAGTGTATCTTCCACTACTGTCTCTTTTTATCCTGAAACCATCTTCCCAGATCCATTTTAAGTACTACTTAGATCTTGTTTTGAAACCTAAAAGGAAGAATAGCAGCTACAGTAGGAACTTAGAAAAGGGAAAGGTATGGGGAGGAAAAGGATTTTCATGTGCTCCTTTTCATATCCAATGATCTTCCTCCCTTGCAAAGTTCCACATTTTAGAAGTCATTGTTAGAGCCTTACTCCCATATTCTTGATTAGATATATATAAGATCCATAACCAAATACTCATGTGGACAAAAGAAAGGACAAAAACAAAGTAAAGTATTTTTAAGACATCCAAAAGTATCACAATTTAGAAGCAAAGACTAAAATTAATCACACAAACACAAGTAAAGAACAACACTCTCTGGATGCCAAAACACAATTGTCAATGAGTGAACCATAACCCAACAGCACCACCTACTGGAATCAACTCTGCAAGTAGAGGTGGAATCACAATCAATTTGGTACCTCCATTCCCAACTGAGAGATACTATCCAAAACAGTACTATGGTCATTGATATCCAGAATGACTTTGAGGCAAAACAGACCGCCCTGAAGGGGCAGCTTCAAGCCACCCCTTCTGAAGCTGGATTGGGGTCACAGCAATTGCATGCCGCAGCCCCAATCCACCTTTTTGCTGGCTAAAAAAGGACTGGCAAAGAGCCGCTCCTTTTTGGGCTGGCAAAAAAGCTGACTATTGCCCCACCATGGCTGGTAGCCTACTTTAAGGCGCTCAAGCAGCGTGCAACATATAAACGCTGTGCTGCTACATTACCTGGAAGCCAGCCCCCATATAAATGAGCAGATGGCTTCTGGGCAGCTTGGGAGCATGTGGTGCCCAGAAGTCAGGAAAAATGTTCAGGAAAGTCAGTGGGCCCATATTATACCATCTCTCTTAAAGCAAATTCATCCCACGGAGTGACCCAGGCTTTCTCAAGCCAAGGACTGAAGCCTTAGAAATAGATACAGAAAAGCAATTCTAATCAGAACTGATTAGAATTGACTGGGCACTATCCTTTTGGAGCACCTTGGCCTGGAAGGGAGCACCATTCCTTAGCTATTAATATATTTCAAGTTCAGGTTATGTTTCTTTTAAAATAGCTGAATGAACTGTTCCACCTCCTGAAGCTCCAGTAAATCACACAATTCAGCTTGATGCTGTATATCTATGTGCACTCACTTAGAACAAACTCCAACTGAATTCAGGTTTACCTACACATATAAATATATAACTAGGTATTAATAGCACCCTCTTAATTTGTGATATGTATAAGCAGAGGTAAGCATGGAGCAGCAGATTATGATAAACTTTTGGGAAATAGCCTGCTTCTGCACGGATTAAGAAAAAATCCACTACAACTCAAGTCCCAAACCTGAAAGATGATCTGGAAATCTCAAGGTCAGTGGTTCCCATTAACTATAATGGAAATACAAAAATGGATATAAACCTTCTTCTCTGTCAGAAATTATGAAAACCGTGGTCTTAATAGCTATTTAGGAAGATATTATGTCTAAACACAGAGATAAGTGCCTTTTCATTACAGCCCTTAAAGTGTTTTACAGAACTGTCTTTTAAAAAAACTTCTAGGAAGAAGTGGAAGAAATCTGTAACATGTTTGTCTCTTCTGTGGGGAGCAAGTCTGCCATGCCTCAGTTAACAGGTTCAGATTATTTTTGTGTAACAGCACTATTTCCATTTAGAAGATATCCAAAGATGTCTTCGCATACCTATGTTTCTTGCAGACCAGCATACAGCATGGGCCTAAGTAAGCAAACTTTTAAAATGATAAATTCATTTGAAAGGGAAGTCAAAAACAGGAGATGGTATTTGTGTACTCTTCCTTCTTCGGGGGTGGGGTGGGTGGGGTAGGGGGAAAATTTGTATGAAAATGGAACAAGTCATACAAATGTCCCTAGGTCAGATAGCTGAAAGGTGATACTTGAAATCCAATTTAAGGCTTTCTAACTAATGAGTAGTGGAGGTGCTGGGAAGCAGAAATCAGCTGCTGAAGTTACAGTCTCTTTCCAAAACGTTCAGCATTTGGACAGTCTCTTGTAAAACATGCCCTGGGATTAGAAGACAGAGCTCAGTCACTCAACCCCACTTGATCCTCCCCCTCCCCCCCCTCCAGATGATTTCCATAGAAAAGTTATTTGGGAAATCAAGCTGTCAGCATTTCCAAAGACTGAACTTAAATCAAGCTTCCAGTGAGGTCCAATTTTAGCTCTATTAGGTTTGGAGGGAAAGTTGCTTCATCAGGAAGTACCCAAACCAGTCCAAACCATTTCTGTTCAAATTTCAGCCAAAACTGATTTACACTCCTATTTACAGTGTGGAAAATCCTGATGAACAAGGCTATTGCAAACATAAACCATGGATAAAGATAGATACCAAATAAAATTCATGCATAAATACAGAACCTGAAGCATGGAAACAAGGACCACACCTGACAAATGGGATGACAGTCTGAACTACGAACTGGTGGCAAATTTTCCTGGTGGTCCTTGAAAACATCAGTTGTAGCATACCGCATTTTATATTCCTCTTCTTTCATCTCTGTAACCCAACTCTGAAATAAGCAGATAACAATTCAAAATCACAACTGTGAATGTGCAGAGTGTTTCTTAAAATGTGCATATGATTTCCAAAACATTTTACTGCAAGATTAATGGAAAAGGGGAAGTGGATATATGGACCAGGAATTAAAGGCTACTATAGGCATAGCCAAAGACTTGCATTAGCCCAGTTGCTTTTTTTTTTCACTTTTAAAAACTCTCAATAGCAAAAATCTCATCTTGTATTACAATTGTTTTTGAAATGCCATGACAGCACTAAAAACTGTTTAATATGAAGGGACAGGGAAGGCTGTTGGCCAAGAAACACAGGCCCAAAGCCTTTTGGGGTACATTGAGTTAGTTGTGCAGTTCTCTGCATCCTGGCCAGTACTTTGCAATTTATAATACAAAATTAATCCAATGTTATTCCTAAACAGAGAGATTCACTGAAATCAATGGAACTTTCAGAAGTAATGAATAGTAATTTATATTCAACAGGACTACTTTAGTTGGGACTAACATTACATTTAGTCTATATTAAACAACTCTGATTTTTTGTATTCTTCTTCTTATGCACCTAACAGATGTTCTTTAGATATTCCAAATCCACAGGGACTTCTTTGTCCATTTTAAAACATTTTTAGAGCCACTTTGATAATTGGATTGAAGGACAAAGTACAGGTTGAGTCTCCAATATCCCAAATGCTTGGGACCAGAAGAGTTTTGAATTTTATGATACCTGTATTTGCATACATGTACAAAAGGAGATGTCGCATATAGCCTGAATATATATATAGCCTGTATTATAAATATTATTTATAATTTTGTGCATGGCCTAGCAATTAAGACGCTGACTCTGACAACTGCAAGGTTGAAGATTGGCAGATCAGCAATTGGAGACCCAAGTGCCACATGATGGGATGAGCACCCATCACTAGCCCCAGCTTCTGCCAACCTAGCAGTTCGAAAACATGTAAAAGTGCAAGTAGATAAACAGGTATCATTTTTGTGGGAAGGTAACAGTGTTCCATGCAGTCATGCTGGCCACATGACCACAGAGTTGTCTTTGACAACACTGGCTCCCTCAGCTTAGTAAGGGAGATGAGAACTGTCCCCTAAAGTCAGTCATGACTAGACAATCTTGTCAGACCTTTACCTTTTTGCATGAAACTAAGTATAATGAATCATAAGAAAGCAAAAATGTCACTATCTCAGTCATATATGAAAAACTTTTGGGTTCTGGAGTATTTTGGATTTTGGAATTCCAGATAAAGGTGACTCAATCAGTAGTGTCCCACCCCCTGGTGTCATCTGGTGTGGGGAGCAGTGCTGCTGGGGGGGGGGGGTAAAGATCCCACTCACCCCTATTCCTTTGCCACAGCTGCCACAGGGAGGCAGGTCAAGCACACCCACCCCTTCTCTTCAGTGGGAGGATGGCCCAATTAGGTGTCACCCCTCTTCTGGGGTGTCACCCAGTGTAGACCACACCATCACACACCCCCAGTGACACCACTGGACTCAACCTGTATACATTCTAACAATAAAGTCTATTACACAAACAAGGAACAAGATTACAAATTACAAGTACTACTAATTATTATTTTTATATAATATATAATGTACCACTAAAACTGAAGGTTGATTTCTCTCACAAAATTTTTGCACTGAAAACACCACCAGTATATCTTTTCCCCAGCAAGGGTCAAATCAACCAGATTGGGTAGTTTTTATTAGAAAAAGAGATGCAAATCTTTTTCTTCCTGTATTGTTCTTTTGCTTTTAGCCTGTGGAGTGTATATTTGTCAAAACTGGAAAATTAATCAATCACTGAATTACATACAACATGTGATTCCATCAGGCCTATCTAATGAATTTTAAATCATGACTTTTTAATCTGTATGTGTATTCTTATGAGTACATTTTAATGATTTTATATTATTGTAATTTAACTGTGGGTTTATGTGTTTTTAATTATATTATGTATTTTAAAATGCTGTACCCGACCTCACAGAGCCAACATGGCATAGTAAATTTAATGTTGGACTGTGACTCTTGAGGCCAAGGTTTGTTTCCCAGCTTGGTCTTGTAAACCACTGGGTGACCTTGGGCAAGTCATGCTCTCTCAGCCTCAAGAAAAGGCAATGGCAAACCTCCTCTGAACAAATCTTGCCAAGAAAACCCTGTGATATGGCCTTAGGGATGCCATAAATTGGAAATTATGTGAAGGCACACAACAAACAAACAAAAACTCCATCTCAAGCCTTTAAAATTTATTATTATTATCAGTATTATTACAAACATGTAATTATATTCAGTGCCCTTCTATTTGAACTACAGTTGTCTTTTTATATTCACTAGGTTAGGGGCACAGGACCCCTGTGAATGTGGAAAAAATCGCAAATAACAAAACACTATGATTTTACCTGAGAGGACACCTCTCTATGAATCTACAGGTCCACAGTGCAATTCTGTGGTCAACATCCAACAGACATTGATCACAGAACTGTACTGAAGGAGCTACATATGCCTAATAGAGTATTCTCTCTAGGAATCTCTAGGTCTTTCAGTGCAACTTTTAGTTAAAGTTGACCACAGAGTTGCACTGGAGGACCTAGATATTCCTAGAGAGAATATATTAATAAAATCCATGAATTATCAAATCCACAAATATCAAAGCCGCAAATATGGAGGGATGAGTGTACATGCAAATGTGATTTTCTTTTCATTTATTGGACTAAGAGTGATTACAGTTGGTCCTCCTAATCCACAGATTCAACCATCCACTGCTTGAAAATATTTTGTTTTAAATTCCAAAAAGCAAACCCTGATTTTGTCATTTTATATAAGGGGCATCATTTTATTATGCAATTATATTTAATGACTATGGGGCTTTCTAGATTGGCAAAAAGAAGTGTGTTCATGGCTGCATGAAACTCTAGCCTTTAGATGAGAAAATGGGAAAGTGTGCCATGAAAATGCTTTTTTTTGCGTTTTAGGAGAGAAGAAGCGCCTTTTAAAAGGTGCTGGTTTTCCCAGCTTCTTTTTTAAAAACTGCAGAACAGCGCAGCTCCATCTAAAGGCTGTGGTGCAGCTGCTAAGCATTAAGGAAAAGGCAACTTCATGTCACACTTTCCTGCCAATCTAGAAAGCCCCTATGTGACTATGTGACAAATGTTGCTATCCTTGAGCAAGCCAGGATCACCAGCATTGAGGCCATGCTATTGAGAACGCAGCTGCGCTGGGCAGGGCACATTTTTAGGATGGAGGACCATCGCATCCCAAAAATAGTACTCTACGGTGAACTCGCCACAGGTCAGCTTAAGAGGGGCGCCCCAAAGAAGAGATACAAGGACTCCCTGAAACAACATCTCAAGCTTGGCCAAATGGATCACCAACAATGGTCTGCCGTGGCCTCACACTGGAGGCATGGAGATGCACTATCCACAACACTGCAGCCTCTTTCGGGAACTCATGCTGAACGAGTCTTGAAGAGAAACAACAACACAGAAAGAACCACAACTTGAAAATATCTCTCAAGGAAACTTTCTGCTGTGCTTTCTGTAACCAGACTTGTTTATCCCGGATCGGCCTTTTTAGTCATCAACGCTCTTGTAGAAAGCATGGGATGAGTCCTTCCTGAATCTTCATTAGCGAAGAAAAGCCAGAGAGAGAGAAAGAGTATTTAATGAGACTTGAGCATCCACAGATTTTGTTATCCATGGGAGGCCCTGGAACTCCAGCAAATACCAAGGGCCCACTGTGTTTAGTACAACCTCTATAATACATGTCAACTGCAAGAATATTCCAGGCAAAATAACATATAACAATATATCACAGGCAAATTAACAAATGAATTAAGATTAAAACAATATACTTTCCAAAAAGGACACTAGGTTGTTTGCCATGATCATCTCACTAACAAAACAATAAGAACCAAGATGAAATACTAATGAAATATCCTTTGTATTACAAAAATATCTTCATTGTGGTCTCTTCCAACTCTATGATTCTATGATTCTATGGGGGATACTAAGACGCTCTCCTACTTACTAAGGAGATGAGCTGAGCTCTCGAGTGAACTGAAGGAGAAAAGTCTATATATGGAGCAGGAGAAGAAACTGGGTAGAATAAGAAAGTGAACACACAGAATACTGGATAAGACCTTGAATAATTATTTTAAAAACAATATTATGCAATACCTTCATTTCATTGTTTATTTCTTCCCATTCCTCAGGAGTAAAGTCAGAAGCAGTCGCTGCAGGTTTCTCTCTTCGTAAAGCTCTGCTATTTGGAGCCAAAGACTCAATGTGTTTTTCACAAAATAATGTAAGATCAGGATAAAAGCCTTCTTCACCAGATCTTAAAATAAACAGATAAACTAATCACTGTTTATAGTACTGATTATAATGTTTTGATTTTTAAAGGCTACTTAGTAATACCAATGCATTTTCTGAAATGTTGTCATGTTGGTCTTCTGTCTCTCATTCTTCTAATTAATTGAAATGTACATATTAACACTGAGACAATTTGTTGCTGCACACCTGTGTTAATTATTGTTTTACTTATCTTTATTCTAGTTATTTTTAACATCACTTCCCTTCCAACACCTTCATATGAACAAAAAACATCCAAAATGGGTGACTGAACTTCTCTATGCATTTCAAGAAGACTCAAGTGCATGGTACCAACTTCTGTCTTTCAGTTATTCTCAAAGGTGTTGCAAGATCCCTTTGCATACTGACTTTCTAGACCAGTGGTACCCAAACTGTACCCTTTTAGAGATTTTGGACTTCAGCTCCCAGAAGCCTCAGCCTTGTTGGCCAATAGTCTGGGATTCTGGGAGCTGAAGTCCAAAATCCCTTAGAGCAAAGTTTGAGCACCACTGTTCCAGACTAACATGGCTATGTCTTTGAGAATTTACCTAAATAGGTTTAATAAAAGTATCACTCGGTCTCCTCAGTTTACAATCCAATCGGCTGCTAGTGTATATTATCTCCAATTTATATTAGTTACAAAGAAAAAGCAAGACCATACCATTTCAGTTTTATAAACTGAAACTATTATCACATTCTATTAGTTTTCATCATGTTCAAAGTAAGTGACCTTGTTTTTGCTTTTAGACACACTTGTTTATTTCAAGATTCACCACAATTCATATTAAAATATTTCAAGTCTAATTAGGAAATAAATAAATTGTTAACAAATTTACCTTAATATCCGGAGAATCTTTTCCAAATATTTAACATCAGTACATTGTTCTATGAATTTGTAGTCCAGGTGCTCAATAGGAATGTGGTATGTTTTTGTTGTTCCTTGACTAAACAAGGATGAAACCTGGTCGACACTCATAGCTAAAATAAAAGAGATAACCATTACACCACGTATTTCAAGTGTTTTCGGAGATATTTGTGAGCAAACTTACTGAAAAAAAATATTAATTCCATTCACACATTGCAAATTCCTTTCAGTTACAGAAGCATGTTGTAAGATTACAATTTATATTTGTGGTGCAGTATGATCCAGCCATCTGTGCCTGTTTTCTCATTTACATACAGAATTAAAAATTGGTTCTGACAAGTCAGAACAAGTAAGAATCATAGGCTGGAATCCTGCTGGGGTGCTGCATTCCCATCACTGGATGTATGAGGGGGGATCCAAAAGTTTTAATGACCCAGTTTGAGACCGCTTTAACTGCCCTGGCTCAGTACTATGGAATCCTGGGAACTGTAGTTCTGTGAGACATTTAGCCTTCTCTGTCAGAGAGCTCTGGTGCCACAAATAAACTACAATTCTGGATTATTTCTGCAGTGTGTTTGGCAGCGCTTTAACTTGTTGTCTGACTCCCTTGCTATGGAATTCTGGGAGTTGGAGTTTGTTGTGGGGCCCAGAGGGCCCCACAACAAACTCCAACTCCCAGAATCCCATAGCCTTGAGCCAGAAAAAGACTTAAAGCGGTACCAAATTGGGTTATTTCTCCAATGTGGATGCAGCCTCTGTCTTTCCACCCCCATTCAGCCGAATAATATACAAACCTGCTTCGGCCCCCTTCTTGGCTTCCCAAACCGTCCCTTGCTGGGCCCTGCACAAAGCTGAGGGGGAAATGGCTCAGAAAAGTTTAAAAACCCTCAATTTGGGACCTAACAGCCTTATTATGAGGAGAAAATGGAGGCCTCTGCCTTTCTCCTTTGCAGTTCAGGCCCTGCCTAGGCCGCGCTGGGGCGTTGCTATGGCAACCTGGTAGTAGTAGTAGTAATGGTTCATCGCCTCAAGTAGGCCTCACCATGAAAAGAAGGCAGACCAAGCTGGAATTTCCCCCCTCCCTTTCCGTTTTAGCCTGCAGTGTGTGTTTTTGAAGTGGTTTCTGATTCTGAGACTTATGGCCAACCTATCATTTGTTTTCTTGGCAAGTTTGAGGTGGTTGGCCATGGCCTTCCCCTGAGGCTGAGAGAGTGTGACTCAGCCAAGGTCGCCCAATAGGTTTCATGGCCGAGCCAGTCTTCGAACCCTGGGCCTCTCACAGTCCAAAGCTCAAACCACTACACCACACTGGTTTGTGTTGTGTGTCTCCTTCAAGTTGTTTCAGATTTATGGTGGTGACCCTAAGGCGAAGTTATCATAGGGTTGTTTGGAGGTGGTTTGCCATGGTCATCCTCTGAAGCTGAGAGAGTGTGACTTGCCTAAGGTCACCCAATGGGTTTTATGTGGATTTGAACCCTGGCCTCTAGAATTCAAAGATATAGCCATGTCAAGTCTGTAGAATCAGTATTTGGGGAGACCTTGTAGCTCCTTTGAGACTCACTGGAAGAAAGAAGTTGGCCGCATGAGCTTTCGTAGACTTAAGTCTACTTCCTCAAATGCATTTAGGCTTAAGTCTAGTAAAGCTCATGCTGCCAACTTTCTTTCAGTGAGTCTCAAAGGTGCTACAAGATCTCTTTACTCCTGGCCTCTAGAGCAACAATCCAAATCTGAAACCACTAAACCACACTGCCTTGTGTGCCTTCAAGCCATTTCTGACTTAAGGCAAGCCTAAGGCAAACCTATCATGGGGTTTTCTTGGCAAGAATAGTTTAGAGGAGGTTCGACATTGCCTGAGGCTGAGAGAGTGTGACTTGTCCAAGATCATCTAGTAGGCTGGCAGCATAATTACCGTAAACTAAACTCTACTTCCTCAAATGCTTTTGGTGGAGTGCACCAAATGCATCTGAGGAAGTAGACTTTAGTCTACGGAAGCTCATGCTGCCAACTTCTTTCATTCAGTTAGTCTCAAAGGTGCTACAAGATCTTACATACTGTACTGACTCCAATGAGAAAGTTACCAGAAACATATTTCACTGGTTACATTTCTATCCTGTCCTTCTTCCAAGATGTTGAAGGCAGCATTCCTCACCTGTACCCTGCTGCAACACACACCCCTTTTATCAAACAGCCTAGTAGAAGAAAATGGGCTTTTGTCTCTCAAGTGAGCTCAAGTTGAGGAAGGAGTCAAAGTATAATCTAGAACTAGCCTTCATGCAAGTAGGGTGTTGTGAACTGAACAAAGGTAACTAGGTAATAACTTTTTAAATATTTAAGTTTGTCCAAGTTTCAGTATTAGAAAAAAAAGCCAACAAAGTATTTCAGTAACACTTTTATTTGTGATAGCTGAATAACTTACATTGTCACAATGAAAAAAACAAGTTTGCTCACAAGAAATATGAAATCAAAGAGAACACATGAAGAATCTGAAACATATTTAGATAAACTGGAAACACCTTCTTGTCATCGGGCATCGAACACAACCACTATAGTAAGAGTTAAGAAAAATGTATTGTTATAAGAAATTATACAAACACTTGCACAAAATTTACACAACCAGACTTACAGTGGATGTAGTTAGGCATATGGAAATGAATTAAGTGTAGAGTTCATTGGAAAGTCTCCTGTTTGTCCTTACCTTACATGCACCAGTCTAGTAGCTTTTCTTTGCAATATACCAAGTGAACAACAACTGCTTTGTATTTACAGGTTGGAAGGAAAGGAGATAACTTCTTGAACTCTATGGGGATATCCTTAAGTAGGACCCTGCCTGCTGCATTTGGAGAAGAATAGACCCTGCCAACAATATATAAAAAGTAGAATTTGGCCTTAATGTAAAAGAAGCTTTTAACATTCCTAATGAGGGTTGAACAGGAAGCAGAAGTGGCTCAAGTTTGTTGTGCTTTCTATGGTTCTTTCATAGAATCAGAGTTGGAAGAGACCACAAGGGCACTGAAAGGGGCAGTCTGTTCAGCCCCTCTGTCTCCTCATACGAATATGCAAGGATGCTAAGATCTTCAGGGAAAGGCTTTCTCAGTCACCACCATTACAGGTTTGCTTTGGGAGAACATAAGAGACAGGCTTCTTAGTAGTTGCTCCATTCCCTCTGAAACTCCCTTCCACTGGAGACTAGGCTGGTCCCCTTCCTGGTTTCCTTTTGTCAGTAGGCAAAGACATTTTTATTTAAGTAGGCTTTTAATGATTAAGCAGGGAACATTTTTATTTAGATGTGTTTTATTTTTAAAATTTTTTTTGTAGGACTTTAGAATGATATAGTTTTTAATGTGGGGATCTTTACTTCACTTTAAGCAGCCAGGCTTATCACGGGAACATCGAGGAAAGAGCACATAACACCTGTGCTCAAGTCTCTCCACTGGCTGCCGATTAGTTTCCGGGCACAGTACAAGGTGTTGGTTTTAACCTTTAAAGCCCTACATGGCTTGGGTCCATCTTATCTTAGGGACCGCCTCTCCCCATATGATTCCCCCCGCACACTCCGGTCCTCTGGGAGAAATCAACTGCAGCCCATGAAAACTAGGCTGTCGCAGACCTCGCAAAGGATCTTCTCTGCCGCCGCTCCCAGGCTATGGAATGGCCTGCCGGACAAGATGCATATTATTACATCTCTTGATTGCTTTAAAAAAGCTATAAAGATCTATCTCTTCCGGCAGGCCTTCCCAGAAACCCCTTAATTCCCAGCTCTTGAATTGGGATGTTTTTGCCTCACCAGCTCCTGATATTTTGACCTATGACACCACAGTTTACACCACCCACGGAAGGGTTAGTTCATTCTGATATTGCCTATGTTTTAATTGTCTTTCTGGTTTTAACTTGCTGCTAGTTTAATCTAATTTTAAGGGATGGGAGGTTGGGTAGTTACTGGAATTTTATTCTGTAATTTTTATCTGCTGTAACCCGCTCCGATTGTCTTGACAGAGGAGCGCTATAAATAAAAATGTATTATTATTATTTTATTATATTGTAAACATATTTAATGTTATTTCTAGAAGCACCTGGGAGAAAGCCAGCATATAAATGAAGCCAATAAACAAACAAACACAAAGTTACTAAATTTAATAGTACTTCTTGTTGATGTTGTTGTGTGCCTTCAAGTCATTTCTGACTTATGGTGAACCTATCACAGGGTTTTCTTGGCAAGTTTCCTAGAGGGGGTTTGCCATTCCCATCCTCTGAGGGTGACAATGTGTGACTTGCCCAACTTACTTTCAAATAATTGCATTTATGGACAACATTATGATAGTCCAGGATGGGAATTCCATCCCCTTGATCCCAAACTCTCCCTTTGTGGTCTTCCAGTGCCTCCTGGTTCCCTTCTTCCAATCCTTGGTTCAATCATCCATTGCAATTTGCTGCCAAATTTCAACAGCAAACTGCCCTCCTTCCCCACAATAACTGCTGCAGGAAGCATAGCTTTTAAAAAGAGTTGTCAACTTTGCTTAGAGGAGAAGGAAAGCTGAGGCAGCTGCATATCCCTTCCTCCTCTGAGCAGCATGGTTGCCACTACTTTTAAAATGCCTTACTTTTTGTAGGAATTCTCAAAGCAAAATCAGCATTTTAAAAAAGATGGCAGGCATAGTGTCCCTCCTTAGCAAGGTAAGTGCAGCTGCGACTAAAAACAAATTTCTTCCTTCTAAGGCCATGGAAGCAAAGGCAATTTACCTGGTCACCACTCCCAAATGCCTTTGCTTCCAGAACTCCTGGAATAAAAAGAAGCATTTTTATAGATGCAGCAGACATATTTCTCCTGTTTGAAACCTTGAATGGCAAGTTAGTCATCCCAGCCAAGTCATCTACCTCTTCTGATCCCTCTGGAGAATATCTGCATATTTCTCTAGCCTGAGAAATGTGAGCTCTGAGGTGGTGAGATGAATAAAATCCTCAGCTTTGTGGCTACTTCACTTCTGTTGGAACACATTTCCCCTTGTCTTCAGTTGTTCCATATACAACTGGCACCCCCTCACCCCATTTACATCAATCACAATTTACATCACAAGCCTAACAATACAACCCTGACAAAAACTGGGACTTGTCTGTATAGATGAGATTGCAGACTGTCACCATCAGCATAAAACCAAGGCCAGTCAGGACAGAGATACCAATAGTATAATCCTATGCACATCTATTTAGAAATGCCCCATTAAACTTTAAGGAGCAAAGGGTCAGAGCAAAAAAGCTGGCTTCCCAGCAGCTTGGGGGCGTGGCATACACACAACACACACCCCCAAGCCTGCGGCCATTTACATCGTGGCTGCTTTATGGTGCTCTGGCAGCATGGCACTTAGACGCCACAAGTCACAGGAGCACTGCAAAGCCAAAGCGGCAACAGAAAAGCTGTCTTTTTGCCAGTTCAAAAAGGAGGGGCTTTCTGCCACTTCTTTTTGCACAGGCAAATAGCCAGAATGTGGCCGCAGCATGTGGTTGCATTGGGTTCTACAGCATGTGGCTCTGTGTCGGCCCCCATCCAACTTTTTGGGTGGTCTGTTTTGCACCGTACTTCCAGTTATACATGTGTAACACTGCGACTTAAAGAATATCAAAAGTTCAGATTGTTAGAATAAACATATAAAAATAAGGTATGGAAGATGCACATATAAAAGGATACATCTTTTTGTTCTTTTTTTGTACATTATTCTGTATCCACATTCTCTGCATCTGATAGGATCTCTTGCTTTAATTTCATTTTCTGTATGACATTCTGAAAGGAAGAAAAATCATTACATTCTTGGATCAGTGCTGGAAAGAAACTAACTGAACTGAGAATAAAGCAAATGAGTAATTAGACTTTTTATGCTCCGATATAAAATATTTTGCAGTATCAATCTTATCAACAAGAACTAAATTTGACAAATTTATTTATTTAACGAAAATGATAAAAGGAATTACAGAATCTGGACCTGAGGTAATTATTAAATACATTTCTATTTGGCTTTTTTTAGTATTGTCAAAGCAGCTTATATGAACTACACTACAAGTGAGCCTAGTTTGGAGTACAAACGAGGATCTAATGTTCCATTCCACAGTGCACTGCTAATAGATGGCTTTGCAGAACCAGGCACCTGTAGTGGTGATAGAAACAGGCTCTTAGGTCTTCTGAATTATTGATTTCATTTACCAAACGATAATTTGGGCCTTGCACATAATCACAATATCTAAAGAATAATTTCCAAAATGAAAGACAGTAGAATGCTCCCGGAAATTGAAAGGTGTTATTCTTCTATTTTGTGTGTTTCTCCTTGAAGGACTTATTCTATTTAGGAAAAGAAGAAACAATTCTTATTTGTGGAGGCTCCAAGCTGAAGATGATTGGCATATCTACACTGCAGAAATAATACATGTTGCCACCACTGTAGCTGCCATGGCTCCATCTTACAGAAACATGGGATTTGAGTACAGTATTTAAAGGGATCTTGTTGCACCTTTGAGCCTAACTGTATCTGACGAATATGCATCTGAAGAAATAGGCTCAAGTCTAGTTTCCGAGCGCAGTACAAGGTGTTGGTTTTAACCTTAAAAGCCCTACATGGCTCGGGTCCATCCTATCTCAGGGACCGCCTCTTCCCATATGAGACCCCTCGTATGTTCCAGTCCTCTGGGAGGAATCTGCTACAACCTATTAAGACCAAATTGTCACAGACCTCTCAGAGGGCCTTCTCTGCCATCGCTCCCTGACGGTGGAACAACCTGCTGGATGAGATGCGTCTTATGACCCTGGACGGCTTCAAAAAAGCCGCCAAGACACATCTCTTCCGGCAGGCCTTTCTGGACAGCGGCTAACCTTCCCTGGCCTCCAAGAGACCAGGTCTCTGGACAGCGGCTAACCTTCCCTGGTCTCCAGCCTTCCCCAGCCACATCAGATATCACCTCGAGGCTGCCCATAAATTTGGTTTGGATAGATTGTATTGTTTTTTTGTTTTTATTGTTACTGTTTTAACCCTGTGCTAGTTTAATCCTATTTTAAGGGGTGAGAGGAGGGATTGGGATGTAACATTTTAATTGTACTTGTTTTTAAATGTTGTACCCTGCCCTGATTATTATTATTATGAAAGCTCATGCTACCAGCTTCTTCCAGTTAATCATGGGATTTGTAGTTTTGCAAGGTCTTTAGTCTTCCAGGTGTCAAAGAACACTGGTACCTCACAAAACTACAAATCCTAGGATTTTGTAGGATGGAACCATGGCAATTAAAGTGGAGCCAAACTGCATTATTTCTACAGTATAGAATACAGTGGTCCCCCGGGTTACGAAAGTAATCCATTCCGGATTACCTTTCGTAACCCGGAAATATTCGTAACCCGGGGGGCCACTTTTTTTGCCGGACCGCACGGCAAATTTAAAGGGGCCGCGCAGTTTTTTTTTAATCGTAACCCGGGGTTTTATTCGTAAGCCGGGGCCGTTTTTGCGGCCCCGGCTCTTTCATACCCCGGGGGATTCGTAACCCGTGGGACCACTGTAGATGCAACCAAGTTGTTTAGATTTCCAGAATGAGGCAATGCAATTTCACCATGGCATCCTCCTCTGAAAGTACCCCAATGTTACCTTCATCTGCTTCTCTGCAAATCTTGTTTAGACTCACCTCAACACAATAATATACCCACTGGACTTACCTCCACAGATGTATATCATTGGTTGCTGCTTTGGTGGGGGTGCATCTTTTTGGGTGTCCATGTTCTGTCAGTAAAAGGAAGACAAGTCATGCATATCAATTGTAGGCTTTAAACATATAGATCCTCTCTTATAAATGTCCTTCAATATTGTTGGCTTAAGATGCATCTACATTGTGGAAATAATGAAGCCTGGCACCATTTTAACCACCATGGCTCCATCCTGCAGAATCCCGGGATTTGTAGTTTTGTGAGGTGCTAGTGCTCTTTGGCAAAGACGGCATGTAAAACTACTGGATGGAGCTACAGCACTTAAAGTCATTTCAAACTGCATTAGTTATATTGTGTGGATGCACCCTTGGAAACAGGGCTGAAGCAGGGCCCAGCCCTACTATTAGGCAGAAAGAGGCAACTGCCTCAATCAATAAGTGCTACAGGCACAGAACACTGGCAAGAGGTTGGCAGAGAATCGGCCTTGCACCCTCTAAGGACAATACAGTATCATACTACAGCCGGCTCTCCATATCCATGGGTTCTTTATACACAGATTCAATTGTCCACAGCTTGAAAATATTCAAAAAATGTATACATTCCAAAAATAAAACCTTTCTTTTGCCATTTTATTTAAGGGACACCATTTTACTATGCCATGGTATTTCATGGGACTTGGGAATCCACGGATTTTGGTATCCACAGGAGATCCTGAAACCAAACCCCAGCGGATACCAAGGGCCCACTGTATACTGTTGTAGCGCTGCCATTCCACTTTAACAGCTGTGGCTGCCCACTGGGAAATGTAGTCTGGAATTTATAGTTTGTGGAGGCCTAAGATCTCTGTGGCTGAGTATTCTAAATGTCCCTCCCTAAACTGCAAACTCCAAGATTACACATAGGAGGCAGCCACAGAAGTTAAAATGGAAAAACATGCTATAACAGCGAATAGTAGTGTGAACATCCCCTGATGTCTTAAGTGTCATAAAGGCAGATCCATAGTCAAGATATTTTGAGCTGGAGGGTTCTGAGCATAATGGGGCACTGCAAAATGTAGGATAATAAATAAAAATGTAGGACATTACAAAATAAAAGCTAGAAACACTCATATAAATGTCAATTCATGCTTCTTAGCCATGCCCAAAATGGAGGACATTTTGGAATTCCTCCTGGATGGAAAATAAAATCTATAAACACTAATATAAATGTCAGTTCATGCTTCTTAGACATGCTCAAAAAATGGAGGATCTTTTGGAATTCCTCCAGGACAGAAGATGGAAATGTAGGAAAGGTCGTGGAAAAAGAGGGCATCTGTCACCCTACCAGCATATCGTAGTTAGGCTAAAGACCTTGTAAAACTACAAATCCCAGGATGGAGGTACAGCACTTAAAAGTGCTGCCATAATGCATAATTTCTCCACTGTAGAGGCATCGTATTTTTTAAATTACCAAAACACAGCACAGAGAAGACTTCTATATCATCATCATCATCATCATCATTATATTTATTTATATCCCACCCCTTTAATAATAATAATAATTTATTTCTATCCCACCTCTCCAGAAGGATTGAGGTGGCTTACAACAATAATAAAAATTTTACAATATAAAATACTCCCACTATCCCCTCCCTCCCCACACAAACAATAATTTCAACATAACGATAATAAAATACACTTTGAATCATTAAAAAACTCATTAAAGTCCCAAAAAGTGGGACTTAGAGTGGCTTACAAGATCAAAACAGTACAGTTAAAAAAACACGGAAAAGTGTTACGTGAAAACAGAATTAAATTATTACAGTTATTGCAATATTAAAGCAGACTGCACATAAAAGAATAAAATATAATTTTAAAAAATATTTTTAAAAGTGCTTAAAATACATTTAAAAGCCTCACTGAGGAAAATCAATCCATCTCAACATAAAATCGACTTTTCAAGTCAAGATCACAAAAATGGAAAGGGCAGAAGACCTGCGTAGTAGGATGCAACACACAATTTACACTTTCCTGATACATGGTTCATTCAGGCTGGATCCACATCACAGAAATAATCTGGTTTGACACCACTTTCAACTGCCATGGCTCCATGCTATGGAATTCTGGGGATTTGTAGTTTTTAACTGCCATGGCTCCATGCTATGGAATTCTGGGGATTTGTAGTTTGTTGAGGCACCAGAGCTTTGCTCTGGTGCCTCAACAAACTACAAATCCCCAGAATTCCATAGCATGGAGCCATGGCAGTTAAAAAGTGGTGCCAACCCAGATTATTTCTGCAGTGTGGACCCAGTCCCTGTCTTCAAGAGGACTGATCTTAGGAAACAGCAAAACAAGAGATCTAACTACATATTAAAGTTCAGGAGCAGAAAGGGAAAGCGATTTTATGTTGAGATGGATTGATTTTCCTCATTGCTTCAACACAGGTTAATTCCTACAAACAAGTTGATTAAAAATAAATGTGTCCTACCACTACCAGCCCTTGGAGCTCATGCACTCCTCTTCTATGGCTCAGGCTGATGACGTTTGAAATGAAAGACCTGCCTACTAGTGCCAAGGCAGATGGGAAAAAAAGGAAATCAGCATTGCAAGCTCCTCTTTACTGCTTCCTTAAAGAAGAAGAAGTTTCCAATTCAGGCAGCTGGAGGCACTTGCTTTGCACCCATTTCACCCCAATTGCATTCTCACTACACTTCTTTAAAGTGTTGCTGTTCCACTTTTAACTGCTCTGGCTGCTTCCTGTTGCATTCTGGGCTTTGTAGTTCATTTATGCCTAAGAGCTCTCTGGCTGAATATTCTAAATATCCCTCCCTACACTGCAATGCAAATCCCACCATGCAACAGGAGGCAGCCAGAAAAGAGTTGAAACTTAAAAGCAATGCTTTCAAGAGTGTAGTGGGATAATTACAAAGGTCTACAAAGCTCATTGCAGAAAATAATCCAGCATGAGACTGCTCCAACTTCCCTGGCTCCGTGCTAGGGAATCCTGGGAGCTGCAGTTTATTGTGGCATCACAGTGTCTTTTCACAAAACTGCACTTCCCAGAATTCCCTTGCATTGAGCCAGGGCAGTTAAAACACAAAAGCAGTCTCACACTGGATTATTTCTGCTGTGTGTTTGGACCTTAATGTCTCACAAACACTACAGTTCCCAGGATTTCCACATGTCCTACCTTTTGTCCAGGAGGAATTCCAAAATGTCCTCCATTCTGAGCATGAATTTACATCTATATTTAGTGCTTTTGGCTTTTATGTTGTCATGTCTTGCATTTCAACTTTTTGTCCAGGAGGAATTCCACAAGGTCCTCTATTCTGACTAAGAAGCATGAATTTACATTTATAAGAGTGGTTTTAGCCTTTATTTTTAAACAAAGTCCTACATTTTCCTTCCAATGTCTTTCATTCTAAGCCATTTTGCAGTGGTTTGTCACTCAGATTGGACTAGGACTCTGAAGACCAAGAAACTGATTCCCAGCTTGGCCATGTAAACCTAATGGGTGACCTTTCACAAGTCACACTCTCTCAGCCTCAAAGGATGGCAGTTAGTATGACAAAACCCCTCTGAAGAAACTTGCCAAAAGAAAACTCCATGGTGGGGTCACAATAGTTGGAAATGACTTGAAGGCACACAAAAACATATGGCCAATACAGCTACCCCTGAATGTGTCTCTGTCTGTCTCAAAGGTGCTACAAGATCCCTTTGCAAAGAAAAGATATACAATGCATTAGATGTCACACACACACACACAACTCGGACAAGAACAGGTCCTCATTTTCCAGGACATGTCCTCCATTTCAACTGTCTATCCAGGAGGGATTTCAAAATGTCCTCCATTTTGAGCATGACTAAGAAGCATTAATTGACATTTATATGCGTGTTTTTGGCTTTTATTTGGTCATGTCCTCAATTTTTACATGGATGCCCTACATTTTGTGTTGCCTTGCCTTCCTTTATGTTGAGGACATCTGGTCACCCTGGAGAGGAGTTTATAGTTTCTTGCCCTGCCAGGCCAAATAAACTTCCATTTTTTTGGACTATGAATTTGGAGACCTGGGTTTGATTCCCAGCTTGGCCATGAAATCCAGGGGATGACACCTTGGGCAAGTCACACTCTCTCAGCCTCAGAGGAAGGCAATGGTGAACCTCCTCTGAACAAACCTTGCCAAGAAAGCCCCATGATTTGGGTTCACAAAAAGTCTGAAACAACTTGAAGGCATACAACAATGAAATAAGTTTCTTCTTCCTAGTTAACCACACAGGTGCTACTTGGTTGCTCTTTGTGCAGGCTTCTTTCTCTGCATTCACACTGGAGAAATAAACCGGTTTAAGTGCCATGGCTCAATGCTGTGAAATTCTGGGAATTGTAGTTTGTTGTGGGCCCAGAGCGGAGCAGAGCTCCGCTCTGGGCCCCACAACAAACTACAATTCCCAGAATTTAACAGCATTGAGCCATGGCACTTAAACCGGTTTATTTCTCCAGTGTGAACACAACTTTTGTTCATACTCTGGCAAGGATATTCTCTTTAAAAGTCACAGGTATCAGAGATGTTTGTAGATTTGGCATCCATGACTTTGACTGGAAAAAACATCCAGGGGAAGCCATGTTGGCCATACAGCAAATGCAATTACATCAAAAACCCACCAAACAGTAGTACTTTTATTGGGCCAACAAAATGCAGAAGATACATGTTGCAAGCTTTTGAAGCTCCACTGGCTTCTAATAAGAATAAGAAGCCAGTGGAGCTTCGAAAGCTTGCAACATGTATTATTGGGCATTTTGGTTGGTCCAATAAAGCTATCCCTGTTTGGTGGATTTTTGATGTTATTGGATGATAAGAAATAAGAATAATAAAAATAAGAAACCAGTGGAGTATTCTTAGTCTCCTAATAAGAATAAAAGCCAGTGGAGCTTTGAAAGCCAGCAACATGTATATTGTGCATTTTGGTTGGTCTCATAAAGGTATCACTGTTGGGTGGATTTTTAAATGTTATTTGATAATAAGAATAATAAGAAACCAGTGGAGTATTGTTATTTTTCTAATAAGAATAAGAAGCCAGTGGAGCTTTGAAAGCTTGCAGCATGTATATTGTGCATTTTGGTTGACTCCATAAAGGTATCACTGTTGGGTGGATTTTTTATATTATTGGATAATAAGAATATGAATAAGAATAATAAGTAGCCCATGGAGCTCTGAAAGCTTGCAACATGTATATCATGCACTTTGCTTGGTCCCATAAATGTATCACTGTTTGATGGATTTTTTTATGTTACTGGGTAATAAGAATAAAAATAAGAAGCATAAGAAGCCAGTGGAATATTATTTTTCTTCTAATAAGAATAAGAAGTCAGTGGAGTATTCTTATTCTTCTAATAAGAAGCCAGTGAAGCTTCGAAAGCTTCCAACAAGTATATTGGGCATTTTGGTTGGCCCATAGAGGTAGCACAGTTTGGTGGATTTTTGATGTTAATGGACAATAAGAAGAAGAAGTCAGTGGAATATTCTTATTTTTCTAATAAGAATAATAAGCCAGTGCAGTACTCTTTGTCTTCTAATAATAACCAAAAGCCAGTGGCACTTCAAAAGCTTGCAACATGTATATTGTGCACTTTGGTTGGCTCCATAAAGGTATCACTATTTGGTGGGTTGTTGATGTTATTGGATTAGAATAAGAATAATAAGAAGTCAGTGGAGCAGTCTTATTCTTCTAATAAGAATAAGAAGCCAGTTGTGGATTCTTATTCTTCTAATAAGAAGCCATTGGAGCTTCCAAAGCTTGCAACATGTATATTGTGCATTTTGCTTGGTCCAATAAAGGTATCACTGTTTGGTGGATTTTTGATGGTATTGGATAATAAGAATAACAACAAGAAGACAGTGGAGTGTTCTTACTCTTCTAATAAGAATCCAGTGAAGCTTTGAAAGCTTGCAACATGAATATTGTGCACTTTGGTTGGCCCCATAAAGTTATCCCTGTTTGGTGGATTTTTTTTTTTTTACTTTCTTGGCTAAGAATAAGAATAAGAAGCCAGTGGAGTATTCTTATTCTTCTAATAAGCTTTGAAAGCTTGCAACATGAATATTGTGCACTTTGGCTGTCCCCATAAAGGCATCCCTGTTTAGTGGATTTTTGATATTATTGGACAAGCAGAATAAGAAGAAGCCAATGGAATATTCTTACTTCTTCTAAAATGAAGCCAGTGGAGTATTCTCACTCTTCTGATAAGAAGCCAGTGGAGCTTCCAAAGCTTGCAACATGTCTATTGTGCATTTTGCCTTGTCCTCCATATGATCACTGTTTGGTGGATTTTGGATGTTACTGACTGAAAAGGGAAAGTGGTTAATGAAAGATCACTACTCTGATCCATGGGAGTTCAGCTCCAAATACTTTAGTGTTGCATGCATCACCACACACCTCTTACATATATTATACACAGAAACACACACTGCTGTGTGCTACTACAAAGTGCAACTTGTCCTCTAATCCTTCCTCCTCCTCCAGGCTTTGTGTCATGTTTTGTTTGGGCTCCTCCTTGGAGGCAGGGCTGAGGGGGAAGGAGGGGAGAAGGGCAGAGCAGTTGGGAATGGCGGGTAGTTCAAAACTGAGGGAGGGAAAGCCTCAGAGGATGATGATGAAGCCACGCGGGCAGCCCCAGAAGAAGAGGCGTTGTTTCTTTTAGCTCAGTGTCTCCTCCTCACTGAGGCAACCCTTTGGAGCCTCTTCTCTGAGGAGGGGAGCCATTATTACAGTGTAGTTTATTATATCCCTCCTTCCCTCCAGCTGCTCCTTTTCTTCCCTCAGGCAGAGAGAGACCAGCTCTTCTTCCACCCAACTCTTTGCCTCAGTTCTTGCCTTCACAGTTTATTTCCCCCTTTTAAAAAAATATTTTTAGTCAGTTTCCTTCTCAGTCAATTCCTCCATTCTCCTTCCTTAGGGTTCCTTACTATACCTTTCTCTCTCTCTCAAGGTTTACTAACCTTCCTCCCCTCAGAGAAGTGATTTTTTTTAAACCCTGGCTATATTAATTCCTAAAGAAAAGAATTGACAGGTTATTATTAATTAGCCCAGGTGCTAATTGGGTTTATTCGACCATACTTTGCCTCAGGAGGAATTATGCCTGGTATATTGGTTATTTAGTAAATTACTTTTGATTGATTGCTTGTAACTCTCCCTTGTACTTTCCTTGCACCTATAAAACTTTCCTCCCCTCAGATAAGTGTTTTTTAACCTGGCTATATCTTAATCAATTCCTGAAGAAAATAATTGGCAGGGTGTTATTATTAATTAGCCCAGGTGCTAATTGGGTTTATTCGACCATATTTTACCTCAGGATTAATTATACCTGGTATATTAGTTATTCAGTATATTAGTTCTGGTTGCATGTACTTTTCCCTCAGATGAGTGTTTTTCCTCTGGTTATCTCAAGCAATTCCTGAAGAAAATAATTGGCAGGGTGTTATTTTAATTAGACAAGCTGCTAATTTGGTTTATTTGACCATATTTTGCCTCAGGATTAATTATACCTGGTATATTAATTATTCAGTATATTAGTTCTGGTTGCTTGTACTTCTCCCTCAAGGTTTACTAACCCTCCTCTCCTCATAGAAGTGGTTCTCGCCTTTGCTATCTTTCAGCAATTCCTGAAGAAAATAATTGGCAGGGTGTTCTTATTAATTAGCCCAGGTGCTAATTGGGTTTATTCCTCCATATTTTGCCTCAGGATTAATTATACCTGGTATATTAGTTATTCAGTAAATTAGGTTTTGTTGTTTGTTGTACCTCTTCCTCAAGGTTTACTAACCCTCCTCCCCTCAGAAAAGTGTTTCTTGCCTTGGCGGTAATTCCTGAAGAAAATAATTGACGGGGTGTTATTAATTTTTTTAACCGTACTTTGCCTCATTAATTATACCTGACATGTTCATTATTCAGTATATTAATTAGTTACACATTTGGTAGGGCTTTTTTCCCCCCCTGAGAGGTGGGGATGTCTTTCTTCCTCCATTTTCGTTGTAATGATAAGGAGCGCTTTATTTGACAATACTTTGCCTCAGATTAATTATACCTGACCTATTATTTATTCAGTATATTAAATAGTTGCACATTTGGTAGGGTTTTCTTTGTGAGGGAGGAGAGGATGTCTTTCCTTCTCTGTTTTAGTTGTAAAAATAAGGAGCACTTAAAGTGAAGCAACTGCTGGCCTTCAGACTAATAATTTGGTAAGTTGTTGGTTGAAAATTTAATACAGTCAACATCCCCCAAATCAGCATTGAAGGAGCTCTTTTAACTATTCTGAGTAATTTTACAAACATATATACAATTAGCTGGGAGTAAATCTCATTGAGAACAATAGCACTTGCTCAAAAGTTGGCTTGCATAGCATTACACTGTTAATCTGTAGCAAAATGTTGAAGAAATTAGTGTAAATAAAAACGTATACTTGTATTAGGATGTTCTGTTCTAATAGTTTTGCTTACTATGAAAACAAGCACTTGTCTATGTATTTTTAAGTGTTTAAATATCCCTACATAGGAGGAAAATAACATTTGCAGCTTTTTATTTCTGAGGCATGTAAAGCGCTGTGCAAACTTTACAGCGCTCTATTAATAGTAATAATAATAATAATAATTGTCATTTTGCATTCATCTACAGAACTTCAAATGTACTGCGGACTGTATCCCTTAATTACTATGTTCCCACTCAACATAAACATGTTCTATTTGTTGTTTTCCTAGTTGTGGGCTTCAAGTCATTTCCAGTTTATGGAGACCCTAAGGCAAACGTATCACAGGGGTTTCTTGGCCAGATTCATACAGAGGAAGTTTGCCTTTGCTTTCTTCCGAGGCTGAGAGAGTGTGACTTGCCCAAGGCCAACCAATGGCTGAGTGGGGATTTGAACATTGGTCTCCAGAGTTATAGCCCAGCACTCAAATCGCTATACAATGCTGGCACTAAAATCTTCTATTAACCCACTGATTATACTATTAACTGTTTATTTCATATTTACCGTACTTTGAGCAATAATTCCCTAAACTTGGTCCTACAGGTGTTTTGGACTTCAACTCCCAGAAGCCTCAGCCAGCTTTTCCAACAGTTAGGAATCCTGGGAGCTGAAGTCCAAAACATCTGGAAGACCAAAGTTTGAGAATCACAGACTTAAGAATAAGAGGACCATTGCCTCCATTTATTAATAATTAAGTTCAAGCTACATTTGCTCTCACCATTATTTGTCAGTTTGACAGTCCATGGGTATCCACAGACCTCTTCTCTAGCACCACATTTCAAATGATGGCTGGGCTTTACTTCCTTGTAAATTTTTTAGCATTTACCTGAGGTATGGAGATTGGTAATCTAAATGGCAACATAAATTGTATAATGATATAAAGCAGCATGTATCTTTCCCCATTTGTGGGCTGCTACACAATATCTAATTTTCCTCACAGGCTTGTTTTCAAACTTCCTTCTTTTCTATTCTAATCAGTGTAGTTTCTAGGGAAATGTAATCATAACAAATTCTGATGTACACAATTTATCTGCTTGTAGTGTCATATGGGACAGAATGTGGAGATTTTTCCTCCGTATCCTTTCAGTAATGTAGGCTGGAAAATATTCCACAACTATATATTACTGTGGAAACTTTCCTACGTAATTTTAGAAATTCATTGTTGCATTAAAATCGCAATTGATGAATGCAATAGCACTCAGACCAAACAACTGGAGTGGACTCTAGTCAGATCTAAGTCGTAATCTTTCAGGTGGCTGTCTCTAGGAAATTCGTATTTATGTACATTGCTTTTCGCCCATGTCGTCATCAGCATGTTTTGACAATTTTTTTTCTTAATATAAATAATGTAAGAAATGTGTGCTGTTGTGTGACGGTAATCCTGTCCATATCTGCTCAGAAATAAATCCCCTTGTTCTAAACCCAGTTGCTAATGATACATAAAGAAGACCCATTAAAACAGTGAGATTCATGTAACAGTTGACTTTCCATTGTGAAGTCAAAGGCTTTCATGGCCAGCATCCATAGTTTTTTGTGGGTTTTTCAGGCTATATGGCCATGTTCTGTGGTTGGCATCTTCAGAGATGCCTTTCCAGAGCTGACTTTCCATCCAGTGATTCATTCAATGCATCTACTGTAGATGGCACATGAAACTGGATTTGTTGTGTGTCTTCATGTTGCTTCTGACTGATAGTGACCCTAAACTGTAGGGCCTAAGGCCACCCTGTCACTGGGTTTTATTATCAAGATTTGTTTGGGGAGGTGTTGCCTTTGCCTTTCTCTGTGGTTGAGAGTATGTGACTTGCCTAAGGTCACACAGTGGTTTTCCATGGCCAAGTGGGGATTCAAAACTTGGTTTCCAGAGTCCAACACTTAACCCACTAAATTATGCTGGCTCACAAATTAGATTTATGTCATTGTATCAGCCCCAGAAACCCCTGTGATAGGTTTGCCTTAAGGTTGTTGAAAATGATTTGAAGGCACACAGCAACAACAATATAATGGACATTCCCAAGTGAATGGATAAACTGTTTTAGCCAGTGTGCCATGTCTTAACATTTTACATTCATTCCACTAAATGATAATTTTCAAATAGGCAGAAATCCTGTATTCCTGCCAGGAAATAAAGACCATTGAATTCAGTAAAACAAATGTATGGGATTGCACTGTAAATGCATTTTTCATCAATTCAAATATGGCTCATAAGAGGTGAAGCAGAAGTCTCTTACACAGCAATGCCAGGTCCATGTTAAGAACACCTTGGATTGTAACGGGAAGACAGTGCCTGAAGACAGTCAAGTTATTTTGGTACATGAGACAAGGAATCTGACAAACACCTATCTCTAATAGTAGCTACAAGTATGGTTAATTAAACGATTACCTATTTGCTGCCATTTCATGACAGACACAGTCTAATGCCTGTTGGAGACGGACTAGCAATAGGTCTGGCTCTAAGTGTCAAATTTTGGAGGTTTTATTTATATTATTAACAGATCCCCATTATACGATGTATGTCGGGTTTTATGCAGCTTGCGACCTCCCTTCAGTTTTAAGAGGTTCAGCATATAGAGGTTATTATGAAATCTAGGCAACTGTTAAATTTTGTAATGTCATAATGCTTCTCTTCAACATCCTACTGTAGGTAATGTCTGCACAGTTGTGGAATACTTTTTTAAACTGCAGTCTCCACCAGGGTAAGTACAGCATTTCTAAAGAACCACTGCAAATATTGGCCAAGAGGTAAAGAAATATCTAAGAAATATCCTAAGGGGAGTTTGTTTTTTTAAATTGTGAACTCTTAATGAGAGTCAACTGTTTAAGTAAACCTTACCATTAAGTTAGTAAATCCTGGGTAGAGCGGAGTGTATTTATTGTATATTGCCAAGAAGAAAGATTACTTTAACCAAATGATATAAATCAAGTTTCCTGTTTTGAAATTCATATATTTACCAACCGAACTCATTTAGTAACTGATTGCAAAACCAATATGCTTTGTTTTTATAACAATGTAATATATACCACCTAGGAGCATAATCTGAAGTCTTCCTTCATCCGTAACACATGCTGTTTGTCCTTCAAAATTATACCTGCTTAGAGACAGAACTGAGCTGTTTTTTCTCTGTCTGTACACATGCAAGGAAACTAAAAAAAATTGCTTACTGTATATACTCATGTATAAATCTAGACATTTTAGTCTAAAAACTGGCCCCAAAAACAGGAGTCAACTTATCCACAGTACTGCACTTTAACTTTTGTTTTAAAAAAAGGAACCATGCACTGGTGAAAGGCAAAGTATAATCTGTCCTGGAAGTACTGAACCTCCTCTGTTCTCTCATCCATCCAACTTTTAGGACGAGTACAAACAGTTAGGCCTTCTGGATTTTTGTACATTCTTTGGCATTCTTTTCCTTTGCTTCACCTTCAGATCCTTTCTTATGTGGCCCTAAGTTTTATCCTTGACTTAACGATGGGGCGTATCAAAATCCATAATTTTGGCCCCAAAACCTGTCCTCGACTTATACATGAGGTTGATTTATAGTCGAGTATATATGGTAGATTGGGGATGGACAGGAGTCATTTGGTTCAGCTTGCAGATCTTTAAATGATCTGTAGCAGATTGACAAAGACTGCTAACTCCCAGTTGTTTAACAATAGGAGCAATAAAATGATACCCCCCTCTGAGTTATACTAAATTATATTACTGGAATGAAGAAAGCTTAGGGAATTATATTATTATTATTATTCTGTAGAGGTGTTATGAGATCAGACTCTCAAGGAAATTCCTAGGCTTAGAAGAGTTCACTTATTATTGCATGGCCAGAATTCCCTGTTGGTGCCCAATAAGCCAGGAAGTGGGGGAAAGCCATGGGCACAGTGGCTGTGAAGGAAATCAGACATTGGAGAAACAGGTTGTTTAGAGCCAGCAGATTTTGTCTGCCTTTCCTTGCCATCACTTTCAACTCTGGAAAAAATGCAGCTAATTGCATGCTACACCAAAGGATTCAGGTTGTCTTCTGTACTAAGCTCAGGCTTTTAGATCAGTTAGTCAGAATACAGAAGGAGATTCCATATGGCTGAAGTCTATCCATCACTGAGTTCCATGAAGGATAAATCTTTAGATTTAGGAATATGCTTGGAATTAAGACTCAGGTCCAAAACACACTGCAGACATAATCCAGTTTGAGACCACTTTACTGCCCTAGCTCAGTGCAAGGGAATTCTGGGAACGATAGTTTTTGTGGCACCAGAGCTCTCTGATAGAGAAGGCTAAATATCTCACAAAACGACAGTTCCCAGAAGTCCCCAGCATTGAGCCGGCATAGTTAAAGCAGTCTTAAAGTGGATTATTTCTGCAGTGCGTTTTGGTTCTCAGTGAACAAAGTGGGAGTCATTTCTAAATAGATATACATAGGATTAATTTCTAAGCATCTGTAACTGTTCAGATGGTTGGGCTGGTATTTACTGAGCAGAATAGTTTTTCTCCATGAGATGAAAAATAAATATCCACAATATTTAATTAGAACAGCAACAAATATTCATGATTTCCTAACTGAAAACAGTTCAGTTAGTTAGAAGACATAAATAAATACAGTCATTCAAATGTGCTTAGACAATAAACCTAGCAAACACTCAGTAGACTATGACTATATGTTTTGTGCACAATTATTTGATAATCCTTGGGCCCTATAGGATGTCTGTAGTAAAAGTATAATACACAGCTCACTTTAATGTGTAACCTGAAAAGCTGGAAATTCTTCTTATACAATGCTTCCCCCCCCCCTTTTATTTAGAAATGCAATATCCAAATCTCTATGATTCAGTTCTAATTTCTTTTAAAAAATAAGGAGTAGTTCACTATGTAAATTGTACATGATCATATCCCAGAAAGTAAATAAGAAGACAAGAAGAGCCATCTTGAAGGCCCATCTAGTCCAACATTCTGTTTACACAGTGGCCAGTCAGTTGTACATGGGGAGCTATCAGGACATGAATTCAACTGCACTCCTCAGTCTTGCAAACCCCAGCAACTGATGCAAATTGGATATTGCTTCTGATAACGGAGGTGACTTTAATAGATTCTCATAAAGATAGTTTTACTTTTCCTATTTATCAGCCTCTGAATTACTCATAGGTCCCCCATGATATTCTTGCAAAAAAGCTAGTAAAATATGGGCTAGACAATGCAACTGTTTGGTGGATTTTTAATTGGTTCACCGGCCAAACGCAAAGGATGCTCAGCAATGGCTCCTTTTCATTTTGTAGAGATGTGACTAGTGAGGTGTACAGGGTTCTGTCCTAGGCCCAGTGCTATTCAATATCTTTATCCCTTACTTAGATGATAGAATAGAGGGTATGCTTATCAAATTTGCAAATGATACCAGATTAGGAGTAGTAGCTAGTACCCCATATGACAGGACAAATGACCTTAACAGAAGAGAAAGCTGGGCCAAAACTAACAAAATCAAGTTCAATAGAGAGAAATGCAAGGCAGAAAAAAAATTAAATGCATAGCTTTAGGATGGGGGACACCTGGCTTTACAAGACTACATGTGAAAGGGATCTAGGAGTCCTAGTAGGCACAAGTTGAACATGAGTCAACAGTGTGATGCAGCAAGTAAAAAGGCCAATGCAATTCTAGGTTGCATCAACAGAAGTATAGTATCTAGATCAGGGGAAGTAATAGTGTCACTGTATTCTGCTTTGGTCAGGTGAATACTTTGTCCAGTTCTGGGCACCACAATTCAAAAAGGTTGTTGAGAAGCTGGAGTAGGTCTAAATAAGGGCGACTAAAATGGTGAAAGGGCTGGAAACTATGCCCTATGAGGAGTGACTTAGGGAGCTGAGTATGTTTAGTCTGGAGAAGTGATGGCTAAGAGGTGATATGATAGCACTGTTATATACTTAAGGGATGTCATATTGAGGATGGAGGAAGCTTGTTTTCTGCTGCTCCAGAGAATAGGACCTGGAACAATGGATGCAAGCTGCAAGAAAAGAGGTTCCATGTCAACATTAGGAAGAACTGACAATAATAGCTGTTTATCAGTGGAACAGACTCTCTCGGAGAGTGGTGGAGTCTCCTTTGGAGGCTGGATGGCCATCTGTCGGGGGTGCTTGGATTGTGTTTTCCTGCATGGCAGGAGGTTGGAGTGGATGGCCCTTATGGTCTCTTCCAACTCGATCTTTCGATGATTCTACTCCTTCAAAGTACAAACAAATCAGCATTAATGAAATCAAGGAGTTATTATTCTAGAGTAATTGTAGATAAACAATAATACAATTATTTGTGAATGTGTGTTATCTTATACAATAATAACCTAATGGTTAGTTATAACAAGAGTGACATCTTATAATATTTGCAGTCAGTGAAACATTATATAGCTATTCCAAGGCAATATGAAACATTTAAAATTTTACTTTAAAACAGATAGTGTGTGTGTGTGTGTGTACAGTTAATTAAATGGTAGTGGCTTGCTCTTCTAGTTAAAGAACTTCTTATTAATATTGTGTTGTTTTCCCACGGATATCAATGTCTAAAATTAGACAAAATTGTTATTATCTTATTTATGTTATACAATGTTCTTTTCACTTTACAGAGTATAATCAATTCTAAAGACAAGATGTCAGAAAGTAATTCAATCCTGTCTAAAATTCTTAAAAGAGGCAGACTGACTTCTTCTGGCAACAGTACAAGATATTTTAGCTTTAAAGATTCTGGCTCTCCTTCTATATTTTATGACAGTGGATACAATGAATCATTAAAAGACCCAAGCCTTAATTATACTGAAGCAGAACATAAAGGAGGACAGAATGACAGAGGCCTGCCTGAGTATTCTAAGCATACCCATTCCAGTAGTTTATGCACTTCACTGTCATCTCCCATTGAAAATAAACATAGTGCTATTGTATTATCAGAAAAGAAGGAAGCTAGTGTACATACAGACTATTCTGAAACACCCAGACTTGCTAAAAAAGATTTGTCAATCCGCAGAAGACTGCTTGTGCCCAAAGCAGCTTCTGTTGGTGCTTTTGGAGGTTCTGAAAGACAAGTATCACCTTCAGGAAACAGCCAGGGGAAAACGTGCTCATCTCATTTTCTTAGTTTCGATGAAAGAATTTTAAAATGTGCTTTGGATTCTTCAAGAGACAAAAGCTATCAGCCACTGGCTACCAGTACTTTAAAAAGTGATGATTCTACTTCTGCTTGTCAGAGGCTGAGACATGTATTTTCTCAGCAGAGGACTTCTACCGTAGATGATTCAAAGCCTAAAGGCAGCCTTTTGTCAGAACCAGATTGTTTATCTCCAATCCAGCCTCAGCTTTCTACAAACACACACAGCAGTTTCTTTGACAGTGCTCTTACTAGTTTTAGTGACCAGAACACTTGTTCAGAGTTAGTTGGAACTCCTTGCTGTAGACTGTCTAGAACAAATGATGATAAATCTGTCACACCAGTCAATAGTCTTGTGGAAGGATTTAATCTTACTATAGCTGAAATAAATACACCTTCATCTACAGAAATAAGTAACTTCAGCCCATTGACTACTGATAATAGCAGCTATAATTCTCTTGGGTATGATAAGTCAGAAGATTCATTGTCAGATCATGAGGGGTCTTTCCAAGAACTTCTTAAAAAATGCAGTGAACCATCCAGCATTCTAAATTCCAAAAGAAAAGTAAGAAAGCTACAACGCTCAAGAAGACTGTCAACTCTTTCAGAATGTGGCTCACAATCAGAAAAAGAAGAAGAATATGTTCCCACCTTTTCTAATTCAAAATGCAAACTAAAAACAGCTGCTGGATGTATTAGTGATGACAGTGAATTAGTTTTTAGTGTGGATGATAATAGATGCACGGTTCCAAATCTTGAAAATATATCAAGGACCCCAGCACTGCAACTTATTCAAAAACTCTTTATGCAAAACAAAAATAAAAGAACAGAGGAAACTGATTTATTGAAGAATATTGATGGAGTTGACATGTCACTGTTAAAGTGTATTGTTGCTCAACTCATTGGCAAGAAAATGGGCATTGAAAAACTAGATATATTAACAGAATTAAGAGGCAGAAATTTAAAACATGTTCTTACTATGATTTTAGATATCCTGACTGTGGAAAGCCTATGCAGGTAAGAGCGACAACTTGGAAGATTATAAACTTTCATTGGGTGTTTCTCAGTGATATTGTCCAAGTATAACCAAATTAAAATAATACGTATTATTAATGAAATTAATCCTTGGAGTGCCTATATAGAGAAAGACAATGTATGTAGACAACAATGGCACTATTCAAGGACATGAGGGAAGTGGTCCATCAGGAAGATACCAATATTTGCAGATGTACACATGTGTTCACTTTTTTTCCTTTTAAAGGAAGATCTCTTTGTAAAATTTGTTACAAAAACAGATAGTTCCTCCTTGCCATCTTATAAATCAATCTATGAAGAGTCAGCAGGCTGGCTGAAGGTTGCATGGAGGGTGGGTGAATGAAATAAAGTACAGGTTGAGTATCCCTTATCTGAAATGCTTGGGGCCAGAAGTGTTTTGGATTTTGAATTTATTCAGATTTTGGAATATTTGTATATACATTAACCACCTTGAATCCCATTCTGAGAGAACGATGACATATAAATCCAATAAATAAAATAATAAATAAAATAAATAATGGCATATCTTGAAGATGGGACCCAAATCAAAACTTGATATTCATTTATATTCCATATACATTTTATGCACATAGCCTGAAGGTAATTTTACACAATATTTTAAAATAATTTTGTTTATGAAACAAAGTTTGTTTACACTGAACCACCAGAAAGCAAAATGTCACTATCTCAGCCCACCATGATAAAGTTTCAGGTTTTGGAGCATTTCAGATTTTCGTATTAGGGACACTCAACCTGTAACTGGGAGCTGTAATGGGAATACATTACACTGCAGTATTTGTTGCAGGCCCCATTTCTCTATTTCTTCTTTTCTATTCAGATACTATCTAGGAGGTTCTGAGCATGTTGTAAGTTTTGGGGTTTGTTGCTATTGAATTCTCTTTTGGAATAACCGTTTACACAATGCATGAAAGAACCTGTAATGACCAGTAAGGAATCCCCCCCCCCCCCAAAACAGCAGTTTTACAAATGCTGTTAAGAGTGTGGTTCAAAGGTTCCAATACAGGTTTCGCTTATTTTCTGTTGTGTATTTCTCTGTCACATTATCCAACACTACATCTTTGTCCACTCACGTATGTAACATCAATCATCATTTGCATGAGATTTGCCTTCCCTCTGCCAAACTGGGCCACATTTTCAATAAGATAGCTAGTTTCTGGCTCATTCACATTCCTCTTTTCTCATATTTGTGAAGTATCCCAAATTCTTGGTTGTTATTAAATTATTGGATATTCTGAAACAATATTTTGGCTGGAGTGTCTCTCTGCTGGGCTTATCCAGTTATTTCAGTGTAAGGCTGCTCACATATAGAGCTTTCATGTCTTCCTTCATAAGTGTGTGTGTGTGTGTGTGTTCCCATTTTTGTCTTTTGTCACTACAATTCTAATATCCATATAACTTTTATTACCAGTATTTATCTACCTTAAAATTACTGGGCTGTACCTTTCTCCCCCGGACGGAGGCTGCAGCAGAGAAATGCTGCGGCCTCCACGAGGCCTAAAAAGAACCCGTTCCCAGTTGGTTCTTTTTGCTCTGTGCAGAGGATGTCATTAACACCCTTGTGCAATCATGGTATCTGCGTGCTGATAGTAGGGCTGGGTGCATGTGAACGCCCGGCAATACAGAACCCTAATTACAGCCCCAGGCTGACGCAAAGCACCAGTCTGTACTAGGCCTACATTTCTGAATGTGGTGTGGCTAAAACTCCCATTCCTTCTTTCTCACTTACATGGAGACATCATGGCAAATGCATTGCCATGAGCTCCTCACATTCTATGGTCTGCCTTAATGTCAGTGTCCCTGTGGCCTAAATACCCTAAAGGCATCAGATCCTATCTGATTATGAAAGCTAAGCAAGGCCAGCCCTGGTTACTACTTGGATGGGAAACCACCAATGAATACCAGATGATATATGCTATATTTCAGAGGAAGGGACTGGCAAAACCACCTGTGAGTACTCCTTGCCTAAGAAAAGCCTGTGAAATTCATGGGGTCCCCAGAAGTCAACAAGTGGCTTGAAGGCACATATTCACACACTCTGTGCTCAGTGATTGTCCACACATTGGTTATTAAGGTGGGAATATGCTTGAAAATAACACTCACTTTATAAATTATAAACAAATTCAAGACTAATGCAAGTGTGTGTTTTCCTGGTGCAATATTCTCTAGAAATGAATGTGAACAGGTACTATGAAATGATCTTTTTTTAATGGAGTAATTCAATAGCAAAATTAACATACATCTAATATCCATCTACCCTCTTTAACTTTATGTAACTTCTTTCAGAGTATCAGATTCTGGGGCTCTTAAAAGCTCAGAGATATGGAAAATTAATGCAGTTAATACTGGTGTCTTGTCTTCTTGGTCCAATGCTGTAGCCTTAAAGCTTTGTTTTCTCATAATGTAGAGAAATTTATTAATTTCTGTTAGTGTTTTTCAGATCCATCAGGGTGGATCTTCACCTCAAAGACATTATTAGAACAAAGTAGTTCAATCTAGTGTATTCCTGTACAATTTTTGAATACTGGCTGATGGTCATTCTTTGTTTCAGTATGTGGAAAGTAAGCAAAAATTGGCGGGAAATTGTTGTACAGGATAAACACGCAAATCGAAGGAGGAAGTTGTATGTTAAACAGCTGAGAGCAGCGACTAAGGTAACATATATGTAAAAGTATTTTCAAAGGCTGTTTGGTGAGGTATGAACTGAAAGAAAAGCAGAGATAAAATTGAAACACTCTACAGATACTTACTAAATGAAAGGCATAGTCTTTAGAATTCAGCAGCTCTTCAAATATATATTTTTGGATGGAATCCTCTTGTCATATATGTGTAAATTCCTAACACATGCAGTTGTACTTTTTTGCTCATTCTGCAACAGTTCATGACTTCATCAGTGGGCTTTCACAAGTGACATTCCAAATCAGTCTAAATCCTTCTGTTAGTACAATTTAGAGTACAGCTACCAAATAATTTGGATTTCCCTGTGTGTTGACTCGCCATTTAACAGCTGGTTCAAATCAAAGCTGGTTCAAATGAAACCAGCCATGTACTAGCATATTCTAGGATGGTGTCTAGCTTCATAAGTGCCTTCAGTGTACCACTTTATTCAGGAATATTGGAGAAGACTACTGGGCATTCCCAGTGTACAATGGAGGAATAAGGGAGTCACGTTGGCAAATATACAGTTGGTTGTACAGTGTTGGTATTCACTTATATTGTAACTATATGAGTACAAACATGTACTGTGCAAGTATGATGTAGCATTTTGGCCTTTATGAAAATTGTCCGTGTACAAGGGTATCTTTTAAGATGATTTTTGTTTTTGCTTTATTTTGGTTGTTTGTCATTTTTGAGTTTTGGACATTTTTCTCTGGCCTCTCAAGTGAAAGGATAAACCAAATCCACTCATAGGTTGCACTTCTGCTATACTGCATGCATCTTTATTTCCTTTCTCTGTTGGTAGTGTTCTTCAAAGTGTATTGAAAGATGCTCTGGGAGATTTTTGTAGAAGTCAATTTCCTTTTCCAATATGAAGCCCAAAAAGTGTTGTTTGTGATCTATGGGGTATGTGCAAAGTTGAGGAAGGCAACGTGAAGGCCAAAAGGCCTTGGCAATGCCTTCTGTCAATTCAGTGTGATTATTATGTCTGAGTTTCCATGACAGTTTATTAGACTTGGAAAAGTTTCCCTGTGGATAGAATTGATACACTATTGAAATAATTTCATATTAATGTTTTATGTTGCTTTTTTGTTATGGCCAATCTACGTCAACTATGATATAGTTTTTCTCTTAAAGGGCATATCTGACATACTGTGTTAAACTGCTCATACAAATATAATCCCCTGCTACTTGGTAAATTTAACAGAGAAACTTACTGGATGTTGAAGATGCTGCCACTAGACTAATGATGACTAGACTTGCACTTCGGCCTGTCCAGGCTCAAGCAAAATCTGTAGCATTGCCAATGCAGTCTGCTTTCAGTGAATCTTTGACACTTCAGCGATGTAGCCCTCTTCTTCAATCAACTAGTAAGCAAGAAGCATATATAAAGGTAGGCAACTACAAGCAGAAACCCATAACATAATTTTACAGTGTTATTCTGGACAACAGCAGACAAAGTAAGCATGAGATGGATACATGGAATGAAAATCATATAATCATATAACAGGCGGCAAGGCTAAATGAGAATTCAAGATGTATCAGGAAAAGTAACAGGTTTTCACTATGAAATTTTACTAGTTTTCTCATTGCTTGTGTAGTAAAATTTCCTTCTAAATGTATTTCTATTCAAAAATCAATTGAATAATTCTAATTGTTACAATCTAATGTAACTGGTTAGAATATATATGAGGTAACTAACAAATTTATCAAAATGCACGTATGATTTTATCCTAAATATTGTCTGTTCTCCTGGTACAGGTTGCCCAAACCCTCTTCAATGATGAAGCTTTAAAACCCTGTCCAAAGTGTCAATGTCCTGCTAAATACCAATCTTTAAAAAAACGTGGACTCTGTAGCCGGGAAGACTGTGCATTTGACTTCTGCAGTTTATGTTTATGTGCTTTCCACGGGTCAAGAGATTGTAGCACTTCGTCTCCTTACTGGCAAAATACAAAATATGCCCTGCCAGGAAGTGCCAAAAGCAAAAGAAACTTAAAACGTCTCTAAATGTTTTGGAGTAAATAGATTATATTTCCTTGATTCTCTATTTTATATAGGTAGCACTTTTAATAATTATGCATTTTTAAAAGTATTATATGTCATATTTTTGATCGTCAATCAAGCTGTTAATTCTCTACATAAATATCTTAAACTTTTCATACATTCTTGAAAAAAGTGAAAAAATTTTAAGCTGTTTAGTCTTGGTGTCAGAGACACACAATGAGATTTCAATAAAGTACTCTCAGCATAGTCTTCAATATGATTTACAATCCTGTTTAGAAATTTTAAATATAGTTGTTATCACAATGGTAAATTAAAAAGAGTTAAATATTTGTGCTACCTTTCCATATTTTTAATAAAATATTTCTGTGTAAGAAATTCACTATAGTACAATACGTTATTTAAAGTAAGCTGATTTTTTTTAAACTGAATGTAATTCATTGCGCTCACCATTAGGATTATTATTACTATTAAAGCACCTAACATTTTAAGTGGTTTGCAGAGATTACAAGAGTCAAGCAGTATCATCTGAGCAGGACAGGTGGGTCTGTTGGTCTGTAAGTACAGTACATGCCGTCCAGCAGCCCCTGTTCCTCTGGTTGATGGATGGGCCAGAGCATAATCCCTCTCATTTCTGCAGTCCTAAACCAACTTCATTTGAAGCCAAATAGATCAAACACAAGGCAATCTGGAAGGCATACAAATATATGTCAAGATAATCAGCACAGAATAAACAAAATATAATTCCTCCTACAAAACTACTTTCCTCTCAAGCTGTGTTTATAACAAACGATCCTCATAAGAAGGAACAGAAATTGATGGATTGTACAAATTTCTTCCTGATCTTCTGAGCTGCTAAAGCAAAAAAACCCATTTCAATGAGAGTGATGAACATATCGATCAGAAAGAAAGTTCTGCAGCATATAATTGACCAGGATTTACCAGCTGAAAAATATATTCTGAAAAATATAATGATATATTGCATATCTACAATTTAAATACTTTATGCTCTCTGCACTGACCAATCACAGGTTCACAAATACAATAAAATACAAATTCCAAAAAAGAGCAATACTTTTATCAGGCAAGATAGATTTAAAAAAAAAAACATACAGGAAAAGAAATCTGATGTTAGTCACAGGCCTACATTCTGTCTGAGGCTGAACCCAGAGCAGCAAAATAATCCAGATCCAGTGCAGTATTTTGCCCAGATTTCACACCATTTATGCTACACTAATTTGTAAGAATATGAACTCAAATTGTATTGATAGCCACACATTTTCTCCAAGGGAATTCAGATCGGTACAAAATTGTGTTTCTTGCCATGCACGTTTTATCCCTTCCCAGACTGTATAAACTTATCAACCAATAGCCTTGTTTTCTGTCAATCCTACCTACCACTCATCTTGCTCATCCATCCAGTCTTCTTCTCTCTTGCTCCCCAGTAAATAAGTGAGGGAACTTTAAATGTCTCCTGACACAGACAGCCCCAACGAAAAGGAGAAAAGAATAAGATGTTCCCTCACTTTTCTTCATTCCGAATCATTAATTGAATTAAGATAGTTGTCTACAGAAGAAGCCCCTTCTCGGTGTGATGTTTGATGCTGCTTCTCTGCTCTCCCTCTTTTCCAAGAGCTTCTGACAGCCAGGACTTTTCAGATGCAAGGAGAGCAACCTTTGGGCTTTGATTTGAGATGGAAACAAACTTTTGATTTGAATCCATGCCTGTAGCAGAACAGGGGCTGAATTTGTTCTTGGACAGACAGGGAGCCCGCTGCCTTCCTACATGCTTCATTTAATGTTTTCGAGTTGAATCGTTTCCAGCCACGCTTAAAAAACAAACCCAAACGTTACATAGGAAATGAATCTTGAGTAAAGTTTCTGTCATTTTTTCTTTCTGTCAGCTAGATGTACTAATGTGCATGTGTGGCTACGTTACAAAAGAGCAAAAAATGGCAAAGCATTTGCTGGATGGAAGATGCTACTCATCAGTCTATCCTGCCCCCAAACTACCCTACCCCTCAATGCCACACTGATCTGGCAAGACATGGGTTGCCTTTTTAAAAAAACAATCAATTTTCCCTGGAAGCTTCAGAATAAAATGTGAGTTTTTCTAAATTGCGTTAACGCCCAAAAGAAGCACCTTTATTGTGAAAACGGTTGTATGTTGTGTGTTCCAACAGCACTGGAATCGAGGTGGATACAGATGATGATGATGATTTTGCTAGTTTGGATGCAGTCAGTTAAAATGGGATTGAGGTTCTTCAGTGCAGTCAGAGGCCATATGTTGAAGAAGATATATCAATATAAAAGGATAATGGAAATTGATAGAGATTTGTGTGTGACTTAATATATGGTTGTTGGTTGTATGGTATGTCAAGATATAATAAAAATAAAAAGCAGCACTAGAATGCCTCTTTATTCATGGGATAATTCTGCGATAATCATGATGTCATGCGATGTTGTGTGATCATCATGTTATTGTGCGATATTGATAGGAGCATGCTGCTATGCTCTCTTTTTTTGCCAGTCTGATAAAGTCCTGCTTTTACTGCCCTGGCTCAATACTAGGGAATTCTGGGAACTAGTTTTGTGAGACATTTAGCCTTCTCTGTCAGAGCTCTGGTTTCACAATAAACAATTCCCAGGATTCCTTAGCACTGAGCCAGGGCAGTTAAAGTAGTCTCAAACAGGATTATTTTTGCAGTGTGCTTTGGACCAAAGACAGGTAGTAAATAGATAATAAAAGTTCAACTCCATTATCAACAGAAAAGATTCCTTGAGATCCAGGCTGTCCCTATCCTGTGTGAGGCTAACTGCCCCTTTCTTAGGGAGAAAACATTGAATTTCTCAATATCTGCGTAATGTTACATCCAGGTAAAAAAATGTAGTTCAAATGAAACATTTTACAGTACTTTGTTGGAGGTAAAAATCTCAAGGTATTAAGCCCCAGTCCATTGCCCTCTCTTCCTAAATTTTCCGCTATTGTGACAGTATTCACTATTTTCAAATCCATATTCAGAATTGGGTAACAGCACCAGACATCTAATCTGTCCTCCAGCATTTGACATGTAAAAAAAGCCTTTCTGTGAATTGTTTCCTGAAAGATACTGAACTTTGCCACTAGGGGACATCAAAGATTCACTTTCAGAGACTACTTTGAAAATATTTTTGATCATCGTCATTACTATCATCATGTATTAATGTTTACAGGCCATCCAGTGCAATTATAAACTTGTATCACAGAGGCATACTCCAATTTAGCCTGCCAGCTATAGCTAATGTTTATTCAACAGTTAAAATATGGCTATATATTTGGCTATCAGTTATAATTTATAGCACGGAGAAGGCTTGGCTTATTCCAGTAGGATCACATTAAAGGCCTGGAAGGCATGAAGAAACTAGATTTTCAGATGAGGATGAGAATAGGGCAATTTAATTAAGGCAATCATGGATTAGATCCTAGAGTTTTGTGGAATATATTCCCCAGATAAGTTCTGCTGACCTCATGAAAGAACTATAAAATTCAATAAGTGACCTTGATCTATCAATGTAGTCATGCTTGGTCTGGATAAATATTGGATTATATTAGTAAATGTTTCATTTGTAAATGAACTATCCAGCAGAGCTCATATAACTTCTGAGTGGGCTGTTGACCTGGACTGTCTCTGCCAACATGGTATTATTTTGTCTGTACTTCAACACGTTTGGAGACAGAATAGTTGTATTTGGCTTTTCTGGCTTTTTTGAAGATGAAATGGGAGCACAGTAATAAGTATTGCTCATTTACATTGATCAATTTCAGACAATATCTTCTTCAACAGATACAGAAAAGGACGGGTATGACTGCAAATTGGACAACTACTTAAGCAGGTGGCGCCTCCTTCCTTCTGAGAAAGCAGGATAACAATATTGCTTCAGATAAGGAGGTATTGCAACCCTATACACTTACCTGAAAGTAATACCCATTGCATACAGTGGGGTTACATCTGAGTAAGTATGCATAGTATGCAGTGTTGGTTTCTGTTTTAAAATAGTCTAAACCCTCTTTCTGTCTCCCACACACAGAGAGATTTTGGTCAAATTTTTTATGACTTGCAAATAGAGATTTTGGAATAGCATAAGAGTTTATCAGACGGGAGGAATTTCTCTTTATTTTGAATGGAGCCAATTGGAGCCAATTCAAATTCACATGAATTCGCTAGTTTAGTGAATTTACGTGAATTCCAATTGCATTCGGAATGTGTTCAGAATGACTTCCCATTACCTGAAAACGACCCCCCATTGCCTGAAATTGCATGTGATGCTTTAATACGCAATAAAGTAAAACCCATGATTGTGTTCAGAATGACTTCCCTTTTGCCCAAAATTGCATGAGATACTTTAATACGCAATAACGTGAAACCCCATGATTGTGTTCGGATTGCCATTGGATTATACTTCCAATTTCTGTCATCTGATAAACTCCAAAGAGGCATTGATTCAGAATTCAAGACTGCAACCCTATGCTCACCTGCAAACAAATCTCTGAATGCAACAGGTCTGTCCTCATATGTATAGGACTGCATTATTCCTGCCTTCTAAGACCGAAAGACAAAAACTTTTATGAGTTAGCCCTTGCCTTCATCCAGACCAACCTATCCCTAGTTACAGTAACACCACAAGGGATAAAATATTGTTAGTGTTGCACTTTAACTGCCAGGAATGGATGGGGTGTACTTGGGGGACTTTCTGCCTCACCTGCCAAACTAATTTGGTCAACTTTGGGTACTATGCATCTTGATTTGGTTCTTGTTGCTATGTGCCATATAGTGTGGTTTGACTTATGGCAGCCTTATGAATGAGAGACCTCCAAGAGGCCCAGGGATTAACAGCCTGGCTTGGGTCTTGCAGTTTATGAGCTGTGTCTTTGTTGTTTGAGTCAATCCACCTGGAAGGCAGTCTTCACCTTTACATACTGTTATCAGCTTTGGCCGATAAGCTAGCTGAGCCCTTTCCTGGAAGTTAGAGACCTTGAAACTGTGGTACATGTGCTGGTAACCTCCTGTCTTGGTTTCTGTAATGCACGCTACGTGGGGCTACCCTTGTGTTTGGTCCAGACACTCAATTAGTATAGAATATGGCAGCCAGATTGGTCTTGGAGACAACTAGATGAGACCATATAACACCAATTTTAAAATTACTTCACTGGATGCCCATTAGTTTCCGGGCTCAGTACAAGGTGTTGGTTATGACCTTTAAAGCCCTAAATGGCTTGGGTCCAACCTATCTTTGGGACTGCCTCCTTCTGTACAACCCACCCTGCTCCTCTGGGAGGAATTTGTTGCACCTATAAAAACTAGATTGTCTGCAACCGCCCAGAGGAGCTTTTCAGCAACTGCTCCCAGATTATGGGATGGCCTGCCGGATTAGAGGATTAGATCCGTCATAGTTAAGACAGATCTCTTTGGCAGGCCTTTCCTGAATAGATACCCAGCCACCAAAAAATAAAACCTAACTGTTGGATCCTGATTTTTTGCTGCAGTCACTGTTGCTTGTTGTTTATTATTTTAAATTATGTTTTATATTGTATTTTAAGAGGGGTGGCCTGTATATTTTAATGTTGGAACGTTGTAATTTTAATATTTAAGATTGTTATTATTATTATTATTATTATTATTATTGCCTTCACCTTCACAAGGCATTATATCATCTCACGATATGTCCAAAGCACAGTACCTCAGTTTAGTCATTTTGGACTCCAGTGAGATTTTAGGCTTCATTTTCTCTAAAATCTATTCTTCTTCTTGGTGCTCCATGGTCTCCATCAAACTCTCCCCAGCACCTCATTTCAAATCGTTTTTTTTAAAAAAAGAAATGCCTGCTTCCTTCATTATCCAGGAAGGAAAGGGAACCCTCTCTGAAGACATCTGGCCAAGAAAACCCAGTGACAGGGCCAGCTTAGGGTGGCCATAAATCGGAAAGGACTTGAAGGCAGGCACCTCCAGGGAACTGGAGGGCAAGGCAATGCAGAGAATGCAGTTTCCTGGCCTAGGAAGAAAGGAGGGCTGGCCAGAGGTGGAGGGACTGGTCGCCAAGGCAGCCTCAGGGGTTGCCAAAGGCATCACAATAGTAGCGCCTGCCTGGGGCTGGCAAGGAAGGACCAGGAGGACAGTCATCCCCACCTTCTCCTGCCTGGGCCAATGTTGCTGGAGGAAGGAAGGAAGGCCTTGGCAGCAGCCCTCAAAGCTACAAAGAAGAAGGTCTAGAGAAAGAGGCAAGGAGGGGCAACTTGTGAAGGACCCAAAGGACAAAGTGGCTGCAGCTTTGGAGGACCCTCAAGGCTGAATGGTCAAGCGGTGGCTCTTTTGGGAGAGCCCTCTCTTTCCTACCAGCAACAGAACTAACTAGACAAGAGACTCTTCTCCTCCAGCCCAGTTTAAACACTCATTCTTTGGCCTTTTGGAGACACACCTTTCCCTAAGAAGACGAGGTTCCTTTCCTCCCCTCCACCTTTCATTGGATTCTTTCCCCTTTCAAAAGGCTGCTTTCTCATCTCAGGCATTAGCTGCAGTAGCAACCTAACTCTCTCTAGCAACCCAACGCAGGTTTCCCTGAGAAACCCACACCATCAACTCAAAGCCCCCCTGGTATGCGCGCAGGACTCGAATTCAAAGCTTCTCTTCGCTGAGACAGTCGCAACAGGCCACCTCCTCCTCCCCTGAGGACAATGAGGCTTCTTTAAGGCGACTCCCAGGGCAGGAGAATTGGGGAATCCCAGGCCGGGCACCTCCATCATGAGGGAGAAAAGGCTGACCACTGGTAGGTACTCCTAATGGAGGAGCAGAGGAGGGAGTCACTTGCATCCACACTGCAGAAATAATCCGGTTTGACACCGCTTTAACTGCCATGGCTCCCTGCTATGGCATTCTGGGAATGGTAGTTTGTTGTGGCACCAGGTGTTGGTGGCCCAGCATATAATGTTGGGCTGACTTGGTTGAAGGACAAGAGGGGTCCCTTTCCCAGTCCATGAGCTGGACTTGAACCCTGCTCCTCCAGCACTCAGGATGGCACAAGGCTCTTTCACTGCCTCCTCAGAGCAGCAGGCAAACGGAAGGGATTTTATACATGTTGCAAGCTTTCAGAGCTCCACCAGCTTCTTCATCAGGCAAGGTGTTAAAAACCATACAGGAGAGGGGGAAAAACTGAAGATGTTAGTCATAGGCCTGCATTTTGCTGAACAGTGGTCCCAAACACACTGTAGAAATAGTCCTGCAATTGGAGTTTGTTGTGGCTCCAGAGCTATCTCTGACAGAAAAGACAAAATGTCTCACACAACTATAGCTCCCAGGATTCCCTAGCATTGTGCCAGGGCAGTTAAAGTGGTCTCAAACTGGGTTATTTCTGCAGTGCGTCTTGACCAAGTGATACCTTTATGGAGCCAAGCACAATGCACAATATACAGAGTGCAAGCATTTGAATCTCCACTGGTTTCTTCATCTGGCAAGGTGTTAAATGCAGGCCTATGACTAACATCTTCAATGTTTTCCCTCCTATATTGTTCTTAACATCTTTTTTGCCTGATGAAGAAGCCAGTGGAGCTTTGAAAGCTCGCAACATGTATATTGTGCATTTTGGTTGGTGCAATGTTTGGTTGATTTTTAATGTTATTGGGTTTGCTGTAAGGCCAACAGCTACCCCTGAATGTTTTAAGGGATTTTAATTATCCAGATAATTAAATGTTGATTAAAATTTAAAAGCAGCGGGCTAATTTAAGGGATTTTAATGATCCATTATTATTTCCTTATCCATCTGGATAATTTTAATCAATCCAGATAATTAACATTAAAATGTAAAGGTTAGAGAACAACTAAAATTAATTAGCAAGTGGTATAAAACCTCATATCAGACCGAAATTAAAAATAAAAAAGTCTTCATCCAAATTGCTGGCATGATGTGGGCAAAGGGGAACATATATTCATATGTGGTGGAAGTGCCCCTATGTACAAAGATTTTTGAATAGATGTCATACAAGAGATAAATAGAATGATGGGGGGAAACCTCCAATGTGATAAGGAAAATTGTTTATGAATTTAAGAAAATTGAGGTTAAGACGGAAGATTACATAAGAGTGGCACACGCTGTAATAGCATTGGGATGAAAAAAACAATGTTAGGGGGAGAAATTAGTGTATGGAAAGAGGGTACACCAAAATAGGTCATTTTATATTGCAGGATATCTGCAGTATAATGGTGAAATAAATCAAAATATAATGGTCAAGTAAAGAAAATGATCTGTGGGGTTGCTGGATCAAAAAAGTTAAAGCTGGAAAAAGGGATACATTGAAGTTGGGGAAACTGGTAATAAGATATTCCACATTATAAGTAGTTAAAGTGTAAAATACTAAATTACTGAATTAAATTAATTACTGAATTAAAAAACTAAAATTAATTTAAATTAAAACCCCCTAAATTACTTGGTTGTAGCCACTGGAGGGGGAGGAGGGAGGGGAGAGCAGCTTGAAAAGTATGTGCTGTAATAATGGTAATATTTAGTAAGGATTTGTTATATATGTTACATGGTATCACAGACCATAAAATTAATAAATACAGCAAATTTTTAAAAAGCTAATTTAAAGGATAGAGGCTGCTCACACAAGAAATAAAGCTATTCTACAATGAGAAGAAAGCTGCAGAGGCTGCCCCTATTGTCTCCACTCATCCACCTGAGAAACAACTTCATTACTCTGCCCAACAGGCCAGTCCTGGGCGTCCAAATGTTTGGTCATGTAGGACAATGTTATTGTAATTTTGCTTCTAAGGAGGGAAAGAGGCATTTATTTGCTACCTTGGATACCAAAATAAATTGACTGGCCATGTGTATGACAGGGCAGGCACCGTCTACTCCAGCTCATACTCAGGCAACAAAATGTGTTTAGTCCTGCATTTCATTCTCCATGAACAGAATTCACATGTGACACAAACTGTGTGAATTACAAATAACTGTGGCCCTCCTAATACTGTTGAATTAATCCCACACCACTGACTACGATTATAGACCAAAAACATATGGAATGTCATAGTTGTCCACCCTCGTCATGAAATGACTTTTAAGCTACAATTTAGCACCCACGTATCTTAATGGGATTTATTTTAAAATGGAGATGGATGTAATTGCACTGTTAAATTTCACCTGTGAAAACAGTCATTAGCTGAGTATATATTCTGACAATGTAAGCTTTTCATTTATACAGCAGGTGAGAGAAAATGGCAATTCTAGCATCCCCCGAGGGAGAAAAAAATTCTTCCAAGTATGGTACTTAACCTATTTTGGTGTTCCCTCTTTCCATACACTAATATACATAAGAGGGGTTTTCACTGGATGTATTCTTCTCTTAAGAGTATAGGATGTGAGTTAATCCACTGTTCCAACTTGTTCCACAGGAGTAAAGCCATCTCTGTAATCAGAGTTAAGTATGGTTAAATTCATTAAAGCCAGTAAAGTTTAAGTTTGTTTAATGCTGAGTTGTCCCATAAGACACAAACACAGTACTCTTTTATATCATTTTTAAAAATGTGCAGTTTTATTTTCAAGCATTATTGTAGTCTCACTTTTTAAAGCTTCACAAGGTAAACTGTTTCCCATTTTATAGATGGTGAACTGAGCTAGAAAAATGGTGACATTACCAAAGGCCATTCAATAATGTCAATTAGATTTATATCCTGCATTTCTCCTAATATGGGACCCAAAGTGGCTGAGAGTTCAAACCAAAGTTTTCTAGCTCCAAGTTCAATTCTTCATGCACTAACTCAGGAGTGCTTTTGCAATTAAAAAGGTTTGTTTCAGGATATGGAACTGAGACTTATGGTATCCAAAATCTATAGTACTGTACTCCAATTGAGACTCATGTAATAGGACTCAGCAAATGTTCTTGAAAGCCCTATGGATTTTAATTCAGATGTGACAACTCAGTCTCTCAGGCAGCCATACATCTCTCACATAGGTCCTACCTAGCCGAGACATGGCACAGACATTATTTTTCTAATATTTCTTCCAGAAAACTACAATGCTAAAAATTATAGTTTATTTACTGCTTAGCCCCACTACTTATTTTAATTTATGTACATTCATTTCCAAAATAATTTATGGCAGAACCAGTAACAAGCAGAATGGAATGGAAAGGGGAAAGAATAGCCAAAAATTGGCACTTTTTAACTGTATGCCAGAATCAGCAGATGGAACTTTTCGTGACATGGATCTATTAAGCATGACCTCTAACTAAAGTCTATACAGTATTTTAAAGAGATTTTAAAGATATAAGGAATAATCTGCTAAGAAAGTGAGCAACCTTAATTCATGATGGGAAATCAACATATCTTAAACATCCCCAAAGGCTCCTCAATTGTAGAACAAACACATTGGATTCAAGGACCTATCTAACATTATCTACAATACTATTGCCTCATTCAGCAAGCAAAGAAAATAGTTTTGTCTTGTAAAAGCATTGTTTGACATATATTTCACTGCTTTATTAGTGCTATGTTTTGATTCTGTGAAAGGGCTCTTTGTTTTAAAATGGGCATTGATCTTAACATTTATGATTATGACTTTTGATCCATTTTTATGGTATTACTGAACATGTATAAAATTAATATAAATGCTTTTGCTGATTAACTTCCATTATTTTATTGTATTCTTGTATGTGTTTCAGTGCCCCCATGTATAAGAGAAAATGAGTTTGTAAGTAAGCTTTTTTTTCTTGTCCTTAATCTCGATTACAAAAAAGTAGTTGTTGAAAATATAAATATGACTACTCTGTAATTTGGCTATATTGTCACACAGATAATATATGCAAGAATATAGTTCATAAACCAAAATCAGAAACAAATCAATATCAATAGATTGTTTTAATGTGATTTTTACAATGTACATTCTGTTGTATCACAGTGCTGTCATATAAAATGAGTGTCATTAAGAGAGTGTCATTATCAATGCTTTCTGATTTAAAAAAATAATAATGTTAAGATATAAGAGTCTTCTTCCTCCTGTGTCTTTGCATCATATCAGTGATGTGACAGGGGAACAACATGTGAAATGCTACATTTTGCCTCAATTCCAGACAGTTGGCATGCCAGAACCCAGTTGGGGTTTGTGTGTGTGTGTACATACGTATCAGCACAAGGGTCAAATAATTTGGTTATAAATCTTGTTTCATTTTGCTTAAGGAGAGGAGAGTGACTCGTGGATGAGTCTGAAGTAATACAGCACAGAAAGAAGAAAGAGGTCTCAACATTGTTGAAGTTAACTCTCTCAGACCGATGTTCTATTGTGTATGCAGTTCAAAATTTCTTTCCTTGGCTTGAGCTTGGTTGTTTTGTTTTAAAAATTAATTTTTAAAATTAATTTTAAAGCAAAAAAACATGCAAAATAAAACAATACTCAATTGCACACATAATGTATAAAATCATAACCCTACACTAAACTATAAACATAACACTAGACTAAATTAGCCCCCAATCCCCTAATTCTCTGAATTCCCTACTCATATATAACAATTAAAACAATAAACAGAAACCTGATTAATACAGCTAACACAAACTATAACTGACTTCCCACTTCCCAAACTAAGAATATTAGTTTTTCTCAATAATGTACTTCATTTTTATCTTTCTTCTTATCTAAAAAAATTAAATAGGTGCTTCAAGTGTTAAATTTCTCAACCATACTCTTTCTTTCTTTCTTCTTCATATAAAGCAAGAATAGTTGCCAGTCTTTTACAAAGTTATCCAACAATTTTTCTTTTATCAACATCACCAATTTGTCCATCTCAGCCAATTCTAAGACTTTAATAGTCTTTGAATAGTCCTTTAATATTACAGTCTTCTTCTGTAGGAAGATAATCAGTTTCCCAAGTCTGGACATACCAACTCCCCTTCCCCTTCCGCATCCAGTACAAGCTTTTGTTACTGACTTTCAAAGCCCTCCATGGACTGGCCCCTCCTTACTTGTCTGACCTTCTTTCTCCTCACACTCCTTCTCATACCCTCCGTTCTGGTAGTCAGGGTCTCCTGTCCCAGCCAAGAATTTCCACTGCCCTGTCCCGGATCCGTCCTTTCTCACTTGCTGCCCCTCACTCCTGGAACCTTCTTCCCCCACATGCACGCCTCATCACTTCCCTAACCAGGTTCAAAACTGAGTTAAAGACTATATTGTTTAGAGAAGCTTTCCCAGATGTGTGACTTTGTCTGGCCCGTTTTAACTGTGCATTACGAAGCCGAGCCCTCCCTCTAGTCCATCTGCCTTGGTCCAGGCCTCAGAGGGAGAGAAGAATCACCAGACCTGATACCCTTCCCCATCACCTTTCCCTTCTCCTCTTGTATCATGTCTTTTAGATTGTAAGCCTGAGGGCAGGGAACCGTCTAATTATAAGTTTATATGTACAGCACTGTGTAAACCTACAGCGCTATATAAATAAAGGATAATAATAATAATAATAATAATAATATAGTACGTCAAATTATAGTTTATAAGGAGGAGGATGTAAACCAGGGGTGGGGAGCTGTAGCCTTCCAGATATTGTTGGATTTTATCAAACACTAGCCCAGGCCAACAAAGCCAATGGTGGGGGACTGGAAGCTGCAGTATAAGGACATCTGAAATGTTACCCATCCCTGTTCCAAAGCAACTTCCAGCCTCCCAGGTTTAAACACAAGTGTGCTGAGAGATTTACATGGTTTACTAACAGTGTTTTAAGCTGTTGCTGATTGAATGGAGAGTATAAAGCTAATCTCCAACATGTGAATGTTACACCATGTAATCAAAGGAAGCAAGATCCACACTTCTTTCACTGATGGCTGAAATGCATCCATGTCTGAGCATGTGACATGCACACTGAACAAATGGATGCCGAGAGTGCAGGAAGCTGTACAACCCTGATATAAGACCCAACCTGTTGTCTGACTTGAGCCCTCCTTATGCCTGTACTCGCTGATGCAATTTTCTGTAGATTGATCTCTCATTCATCATATGTTTCAACCATTGTTTTGTCTTCCTTCAGCACTACCACCTTAATTTTTATAGTGTCAGATTAAACAGAGAAATCACATGAGCCAGATTTCTTGCTTTTTAAAGAATGATAACAACAGGTGGTTCCTGTCAGGACCATTGCACTATCAAAATTTAACCTTTTCCCATTGACCAGATTCTGTGATGAAAATCTCACCCAATGTAGCTGCTACAGTATTTGCACAGCTAATTGATTCAATTTTTGTGTTTGAAGAGGGCTCTGATGGCTCCACTATTGCACTCCACTGTAGTTCACATGGATAGGCTTCAGTCCTTGACCATGAGGTCCCCAATTTGAGCCTATGACAATAGGCTTTAAAAGTTCAGTTGAGTGCATGGGAAGTCTCTGAGGCAATTTAGGTCACAGATTTTGGAAAGAGTGTGTTAAAAATTATCTGTATCATGCCACGTTTGAGGATAACAAAGGCATAATGGTATTATTTTCACAGATATGAAATGACAGGTAACACAATTACTGTTATTTGTGTAACTAGCTATGTTTTATTCTTGTCATTTCCAATTTATGGCAATCCTAAGGTGAACCTATCATGGAGTTTTCTTGGAAAGACCGGTTCAGAGGGAGTTTGTCTTTGCCTTCCTCTGAGGCTGAGAGAATGTGACTTGCCCAAGGTCACCCAGTGGGTTTCCATGGGCAAGTAGGAATTCAAACCGTGATCTCCAGTTTTTTCTTATTACTTTTTCTCATACTTTGGAGGAGCATTAAAATGCTTTGTTAGGGTAATTTGAAGGTATTTATTTTCATTCAAATTTTAGGCTATTTTCTAAATTTTTGAAGTGGATCCCCTGTGTCAAAAGGACACACAATAAATGGATATTGAATGAATGACTTTTATTTACGGCACATGGCCAGCTCATACAAAAAGCAAAAATGAGCAATCACAGATAGTTCAAGCCATTAATCCCAATAATGCAAATAATGCATGGCATCCTAATTTATTATATTCCATCAAAATATATACATATATATTCATAGCTTAGACAACTGGATCCTAAAAGATTCAATTATGTAATTAACTCGGGAAGGTTGATAAATGTATATTCTAAAATATAGGGTTAAAAGATATATGGAGTTATATGATTATAGTGTTGTGGCAATATGCTCATAGTATGATCTAGTATGGGGTTAGTCTGCATATTTAAAATACCTGAGTATCCACAGAAGTCCACAGAAATGTGCTTTATCACATGTGTGGCTGTCTATCTGTGTCAAATGCATTTGCATGGGGTGCATTTTCAGCAGAGGGAGGGTGAATAGATGCAAATAGATGCAAATTTGTGCAGGAAAGTGAAGACAATTAATCATCAATGCAAATGTGCCAAAATGCACACCAATCTGCATAGTACACTTACATGTAGACCAGCCCATGGCAGTTTTGTTTACATATTTGAGGGAAAGGAAAGATTGCTGATTCAGGCATACTGCAAATTGTCAGTCCTTGTTAGAAATAACCCATTTGTATTCCATCTCTTAACATGGTTGTATTCTTTTTCTCTCTTCACAGGAAGATTATTTAGCTACTGATGACATACTTGTAGACTTCTTTAATGAATTCTTGAGTCTCCCAGTAAGTATGTGATCTAAATTCTTCATCAAACACTTACTGTGAATATAAAGGAACCCATAAGATTGTAGGAAAACAACATCATATCTGCATTCTTTGTGTGGGACAAATAGGTTTGTTGCCCACCTCTTCTAGTTGCTTCCACGTCATTGCGGATTCTGAGTTACATTTCTAAAGCTTGAGCATATGCAGTTGCCCATGGAAGTCTCCTGGAAAACAGTCTACTGAAAGAAATTTGACTGTGTAAGAATTATCTCATGCCGGAAACCCCTGTGTGGATTTCTAGGTTGAGAGAACAATGCTACAAGGCATGTCAAAGCACTGAAATGGAAAGTGGCTGTTGAGAAATCCTGACCTCATCATAATTTGATTTTCTCATGAGACTTTTCTCTCCCCAAAATTAATATGGTTAATGTGAACATTTTATATTTCCAGTTTTACTCTGCTGCAGCTCATCACAGAAGTTATTCAGTAAGAATGTGGCGCCCCTGTTAAAACACCATTACACTTTGGCTTTTTATCTTTGTTATGCTTATGCAGCTGTTGCCTAGAAACAGGGCCCAGGTATAAGCATTAGTATATAGGCAAGAGGTTACGGTATGAAAGAGCTGTGCATAACCCAATGTCAATTGACCCTGGGAAGCATGTGAGAAAAGACTGCTTGTAGCATTCATTGATAGTGGAATTAGGAATCTTCCACTAAAATGAACCTACAAATTAGCAGGCTTTGTGGATGCAAAACCACTGGATACCCAGATGTGGGTGAACATGGGTAGATCTCTGGGTGACTTACAACATGTCACAAGAATATCTGAAACCCCCTCCCATTATTTAACAATAGGAACAATGTAGAAGTTCTACCACACTATAAGAGAGGTATCCTATTGTCCCATTGGTCTTGGTGGCTGGGGAATTCTGCATGTCAAAAAAAGGAACTTTTTCAAGCTCTGCACAGAACCCCTTTGCATGTGTGGGGCTCAGTTCAGAAATGTGAAGCCAATTATTGGATAAAGGCATGTGCCTTTGATTAACTTAGCAGTTTGGTGCTAAGTACACTGGTGAAGGCAATTGGGGTTTTTTTTATTCCATTCCTGTGTATACCTTGTAAATGATTGGTGGTAAAGCATCCAAAATGACAATACGATTTATATTTAAAACATTGTTATTGGCATATGTTTTACTACATTAAAGAAGCCAGATGTTTTCAATTTAGTTAATTGGAATGCATGTTGGAAAATAGGTCCTTGGGCTCCATTGCTAGAGGCTGAATTAAAAATAGATATGAGTGATTAATTAATGTTATCCTTGGTTAGTTTTCTATGTAAATATCATGCGACAAAAATTATCTGGTGTCTATTCAAGTACTTCCAGATTTTGGAATTTATGTGCTTCATTTGCATGTTCACATAAACTAGCAAGGATTCAGCACTTTGGAATGAAACACACACAGTATTCTTTTTTAAAATATGTGTCTCATTCCAAAGTGTTGAATCCTTGCTGGTTTATGTGAACATGCAAATGAAGTACATAAATTCCTCTTCAAATCAATAAATATATATGAAATTTTGAATTAAAATGTGCATTCATACATTGCTAAGGCTGCATAGTTAGGATTTTTTTTTGTTTTTTGTTTTTTAATGGGCAAGGAGGCAGAGCTGAAGTCACAAAAAGTCAAAATTACATATGCATAAAATGTAAGAATGTTTGTTTTTTGTGGAGCTTTTGGGCTATGTGGCTATTTTCTAGAAGAGTTCCTTTCTGACGTTTCGCCAGCATCTGTGGCTGGCATCTTTAGAGAATGATAGCCTGGAAATGCTGGCGAAACGTCAGAAAGGAACTCTTCTAGAACATGGCCACATAGCCCGAAAGCTCCACAAAAAACTATGGATTCCAGCCATGAAAGCCTTCGACTCCACAATGTTAGTTTGGAAGGCAAGTTGTGTAAAATTTAAGGTCCTAGGGTGGGAGTGAGGTTCATGTTTCTTTAGTGGATAGTACATATAATCTAGGAAAGGAGAAGGGTTACTTTTGCCTTTTGTATTCATGTTAAGTATGTAAAAGGTTGAGATTCAATATCTCTCAAAGCATGGGTTGCTACCTCATTAGTATTCTCTGACAAGTAGAAGGAAGGCTGCTGTTGGTGACTGCTGAGCAGATGCAGTTATTTCAGGATGGAAATGATGACAGGGTAGGAGAAAAAGTAGCATTTTGACAGTTGTGAGAACTCTTTGTATGTTTGAATATGCATAAAAGAGTGTAGGAACTAAGGAGTGACAACATTTAGCAATAGCATTTATACCTGTATACCACTTCATAATGAACTTAGCAGTCTATAAGCAGTTTACAATTTGTAAGCAAACTGCCTCCACGCGGAACAATGGATGCAAACTGCAGGAAAAGAGATTCCACCTCAACATTAGGAGGAACTTCCTGACAGTAAGGGCTGTTCGACAGTGGAACACACTCCCTCGGAGTGTAGTGGAGTCTCCTTCCTTAGAGGTCTTTAAGCAGAGGCTGGATGGCCATCTGTCAGGGATGCTTTGACTTGGAGTTCCTGCATGGCAGGGGGTTGGACTGGATGGCCCTTGTGGTCTCTTCCAACTCTATGATTCTATGATTCTATGATTCTATGATAAGCTGGGTACTAATTTTACCAACTTACAAAAGGATGGAAGGCTGAGTCAACCTTGGAGACCGGGGATCGAACTCAGAATGTTGTGGCTGCCATACCAGCATTTAACCACTGTGCCACCAGGGCTCCTTACAAGTGCTTACCATGACTGTTTGGGGTTGGCCATATGATCAGTTCATGAGGCTCACAGACACAGAAAGTTAGAAAAACAAAGATCTAGGGACTTTTTAAAAATAAAAAGAGTAAAAATTCAGGAGAAAAATACTTCAAAATGCTGAGTCTCAATGGAAGTAGAATTCTGACATATCAACCAATTCATAAACTATATGGTGGTTATACTGCAACCTATCTGTGCTGTGCCAGCTATTCTTTGAATATTAAAATATTGTCATTTTAGATCTTTGCAGAGACAATTAAATATAATCCTGATTTTGGAATTTTTGAAGTGGCTAGTGATGCCCCAGAACGGATAGAAAATCAGCTGAAAAAGTTGTTGTATGAACAGAAACCTCGGAAACCCATTTATGATGTTACAAGACCAACAAAATCAGAAGGTCCTGTTTCTAAAGCCCCCAATTGTCAGCCACTGGCACCACTACCACCATACTTAACTATTGATCTAAATTATGCAGCAATGGTAAGAATATCTTTATTATTATTATTATTATTATTATTATTATTATTATTCCTCCTCCTAATTATATTAGTATTATCTATTCATATTCTACAAGGTATTATACATTTGCAGTTCCAAAATCGTGCTCCATTACGTAGAGTTCTGTATTTACTACTTACAAAAACTGTGCATGGCTACTGCCATCATAGAAGAGACACTCTTCCACATCCCACACAACAGAGACAATCTCAGTAGAATGGCACCTGCTTAGACTTGTTTGTGTACCATTTAGAAACAGAGAATGTTGTTTGTTTTATAATTCATATTAAAACAAATTTAATTGGATCAGACTCATATTATTAAATCACTCCATACAACTGATATCTATTCACAGAAAAGGTTGATATGGAACAAGTATGTGGAAAATAAGGTTTATTTCTAATAGGCTCACTCTGCACCTTCCTTGTTTTCTTCTGGAATATGTCTACATATTCAGAGCTTGGAATTTTTGTTCTACAATAGAATTCCCAAGCCAGCATGATCATTGGCTGGTGGAATTCTGGGAGTTGTTGTAAAAAAAAGGTAATTTTTCTAAGTGTTGATATGACTATGCCCTAAATGCTATTCTAAGTCCCCACTAGACAAGAGTCATTGAATGAACTACATGTTGACTTACTAATCAAGAACTGATTCAGTGGGTCTACCAACAGAGATTTGGGATTAACCAACAGGATACCAGTGTACATATCTGTATATTGTGTGTAGTGAGAAATATTGTCTATAAATATATAATTATATATGGTCATAGATTCTGTTTAGACCATGGCATAAATGTATTTTACCAAGTGTCACATCTAATGGACATGGTCTCTTTCCCTTCAAGCTTTAATACAAATTTGTTGTATGAACAGTTCTTAAACTTAAACTTTGTTTATCAGAATGGTAGTTTTTTATAATTCCATCATCAGCATCCATGATCATCTAGAGAAACTGGAATCCCAAGCACACTAAAGAAAATAGTCCCTGTGAATGCAGTAAACATACATAGGAACATGTTTTTATGGAATTTATAACTTAATTTTGGAGGCTGTTTTCTTTCAGATGATAAATGTGGCTTTGGCATTTCTTCTTTTCTCATGCACACTGCAGACAAAAGGTTGGAGTTTCTTTCAATTCAGCACAAATAATTGCAAATTGATTTTCTTCCATCCTGAAAAAAAATGGCCAAAATAAAGAAGCAGTCTTTAGTCTTTCCAGAAACTATTATCAGTAAGCCATAGGGGGCACATTTTAACTGGACAAGAGCAACTATCCTCTGCCTCTGCAAAATGTATTATACATTCCATAGCCAACACTAGCATTCTTTATGCTGAGGCATTGTTTTAAGTGAAGTTTTCCCATCTACTGCAGATGTTCCTAGGCACCAGGGAACAAAGTTCCCACATAACCCTTTAGAAACAATGGGAGGTTGCCAAGTAGCAGTACTTCTTGGATTTCATGGTTCCCTTTGGGAGCCATTCCTTACCATTCATAATGGATTCTGACAAATCAAAATTCAGACAAATTTGGTGACTGTTCATGTATAGCCTTTGACGTGCCACTGCCAAGTTGTGATCTCAGTTCACACTCTGTTTTTTATAAAAGGTTCTGGATGATTAATTGAAATGTCATGCAATCATGTCGTGCAATTAGCCCAGTGTTAGACCTCAGAAAAAGTGCTTTTTTGGATCTCATCTTCCCTGGTCAACTTGGCCACTTATATCACAAAGCTACTTGTATCAATGGTTTTGAAACCTCTGCAAGTATGCCATGAAATCTCATCATGTTGCAAAGGATTCTGGGTTTTAGGGCATACCTTCAGTTCATGCAGCACAATCCTGGCCATACTGTACTTGTTAGGTTTCCTGACTGTTGTCTAATGTCAGTTTCCTTATTTATTTATATGATTTGCAGCTACTGTTCCCACAAAATGTTGAACATAAGAAACTGCCTTATATCATGTCAGACCATGGTCCATCTAGTCTAATACTGTTGACACTGACAGGTAGCAACTTTCCAGGGTACCAAGCAAGAAATGCCAAAGACCTTCTACATGCAAAATATGTCCTCTAGCCTTGGTTGGCCTAATAATGGATTATTATATACAGAGTTTTAAAACACACCCAATGCTTTCCTGTAGTTATATAACCAATAAAAAATATTGTAACAGTTGTATTGTATGGAGCCCACCAGCTGTGTATAATGACCCACTGAAGGAGGAAAAAAATGACTTTTTTCTTATGTCAGCCTGGAACTACAAAGACAGAAAAGGTTGGGAAACTCTGTAGAGGCCATAAAAGATGGCTAGTTGATTTCATTCATCTTAGTGGATCATGGGTTGGACATACTGCTCTTGGGTCTTGTCCAGGAAAGCTGCCAACACCCACTCACACAGCTGATAAGAGAGTCCTTGGCAAAAGATATACAGCAAGATGCCAAGGCAGTACCTTTAGCAAAAACAACCAAATGCAGTCCAAAAGAGAGTAAGCCAAAAACAGTCCGAGGTTCAGGGTTACCAAGAGCAACAATATCTGTCCAGTCCGAGATCAGAAATGCCAGAAGGGTAGTCAGCGGGTCCAATACAGGGTCTAGGAATCCAAAGCAGTCAAGGGTCTAGGAGTCAGATACCAAGCAGCCTTCTCTCTGACGAGAGTCCTCAGCATTTACAACCTGTTATAAATAACTCCCTGATCATAGCTGCTGCCTGCCTGATTAGGCTCTCTATGCAAGTCTCTTTGTCCTTCTCAAGCCCTGCTTTTCAGCTCTCCTTTGAGTAAAGGCAGGGACCTGAACATTTTCCATATATCTTCCGAGTCCTGCCCTACTACTGGGGCCAGACTAGGCTGCTGAGCCCCAGACTCCACTGGGGCTGAGAGAGCAGAGCTGGGTCCTGGCTGGGCCACCTCTACAGGAGCTGGCAGGGCAGAACTAGGACCTGGCAGAGCAGAGTGAGGCCTGTCTCAACCTCAGGTGGCACCTGTACCTGAGGGTCCAAGTCCTCCTCCGAGTCCTCCTCCTCACGGCTGGCCATGACAGGTCTTCAGATATTTTTGCTCTCTCTCACTGCCTGTGATGTTTGGGAATGTTGGGAGTTGCAAACCAAGGTTGAGAAATATCATTGCAGGGCAGGGGTGAGCAACTTTCAGGCACTAAAGTCCCACATTGCCCCTCCACCTAACAAGAGATTATATCCCCAACTCCTGTTGCTACAGCCATTCAATCTGTTGCAACAGAAAGCACCTCTTTAAATAAGGTATGTGTTCTCTGGACACCTGTTTACAAATTGTCTTGAGCTTCCAGAAGGATGTGCTGCAAGAAGCATGCACATTGTTTCAAAAGAAAACAGCACTTCCTCGGGCACTGTTACAGCAAATTTGTTAAGATGGGGACCTTCATTGAAAGATACATTAAAAATGGACAGTGTCGCAATTCCATCACTGTTATGGATTTTTGTTGTAGAACTCATATACCACTTATATTGTCAGCCAATACCACTTATATTGTCAGCCAATCTCTGTGTTAACTGTATGAGAAGCAAAACCTAAACTGAAGAAAAATTTACAAAGATTTTCTTTTGTTAGTGTCTGGACCGAGAACAGGCCATTACATGGATTAAAAAGGAAAGGTTGCCTGCATTTTTAGAGAGTGATTGTTACTTTGAATACAGGTACTGCACTTTCTAACTAGCATACAATTTTTAAAACTTCAAGCTTTTCTTGATAAAAACAATAATAATTTTCAGATGCCTTTGTCTTAGATTACATAATTTAATGATGTCTGTGAATAATAACAATGAAAGTGATGCTATTTTTATAGCCTCTCACTCTGTAATTTTCATAGGCAATAATAATTTAGTGCCTTTACTTTGTGGCCCACATTTAATAATTACCAAATTTTACTGGTATGCATGTGTTTAATCAAGTGATCTTTCCCACAGTGTACCTCATAGTAGCTCATTTTGCTTAATCTGGCCTGCATATCTATCTATATGACTTTCTTTAAAAATCTGTTTTGTGACATCTAAAGGGTTTTGAAGAGATAGTGGTTGCAAACCTTTATTTATGGCTGAGAGATGGGAATGTGTCACTCAATCATGTGCTTTCTTTCCCAGTCTCTTTAATTATGTGTGAACCAGACTCTTTCCAAGTGCTTTTCCTACCATTAGGTAGTGAGGCAGCTGTCTCAAGGAGTTGATACAGAGGATTGTGTGATGTTAGCAGCAGCTGCACACTTCGTGGCTATTTCTTCAGAGTCCCTAGCCATCCCCCTCTGCTGGAAGACAAAGCTGTATGTGCTTTGCAAACTGTTCTATGTTGGCTGCTCTTAGGTGCAGTAGCAATATTGAAATAAGAACTGAAGTGAGATTCATCTACCAGTATGGCCAGCTTGAACTAGCCAGGATGAGGGAAGAGGGCTGATCCTAAACAATTTGTTGCCTGAGAAAAAAGGGATAAGACAGTAATTGCACATATACACACCGTTCTACATACAGAATGGTGTGTATATGTGCAATGTATCGTCTTATCCCTTTTTTCTCAGGCAACATATTGTTTAGGATCAGCCCTCTTCCCTCACCCTGGATAGTTCATGGTTGATAGCTGAATGCTATTGTTAACTACACCTATGAGTACAATGAGTAAACCCATTGAATGAATGGGATTTACCTACATGGAGATCCACCATTCAACAGTTGATTCAGTAAGCCTACTCTACTTGGGATTAACCATTAGGATGTAGGGTTTTGTTTGTACCAACCTGAACCAGTTTAACACTACTTGGAGGACACATGAAGTAATGAATTTAAATTACAAATTGAAAATTAATATTAATACTAGTTAAATATATAATACTAGTTAAATATATAAATAACTATGGGGCTCGACAGACCGCCCAAAAAGGGCAGTCCAGAGCCACCTCTTTTTCCTCTGCATCATCGTTGCAGCAGCCAAATGGAGCAGTGGCGATGCGCAGGCAAAAAAGGACCGTGGTGACGCATCTTCTTTTAGTGCCACAGCTGCGAGGCCACAAGCCCCGTAGGGCGCCATGGTGACATCGCAGGTGAGACGCGCCATTTGGTCACAGTGCACCTGAAACGTCATCGCTATGTACGCCGTCTGTACGGCACTGTACAGCAATGACGCATGGCCACATGCTAGGTTTGCGGGGCCGTAGTCACTCCAGGACTCCCCAAACCGCCTGTCTGTATCGGGCCTATATTAATATTAATACTGGTTAAATATATACATAAATCCTAGTCAAAGCTAGTATGCTGAGGATAGGAAATGTGTTCAAGAGAGTTGATAGACAATGGTAAACAGCTTCCAAAAGCTGAGGGCTGTACTCATCCCCACTGAGGCCTTGGAGGTCCACCATCACCCTCCACTCCCCATTTTCAGTCCCCATTTTTTGCAGCTCCATAATTCTGCAGCTCCAATTTATTTATTTATGAATTTACTTTGGATTTTCCCCTTTTTCTTCTGCAGTTGCTTCAAGTTGAACAGAGGTTCTGTTGTTGCTGAACTAAGGTCCAACAATGTCAGAGCTCCTGTTTGGCTTGGAGCTATGGCCAGAGAAGCAGGAGAAGAAACCAGACTGGATTCACTGCCTCAATGACTGCAGATTCAGTACCGGCCTTCTCTGCATCTGCATTCTAAGAATGACTTGAAAGCTTTAAAGGCAAAAACAATTTAACCTTCATGTATGAAATTGATCAATAACATGAATGAAAATGTGTGCATATATTACAGGCACCAAAGTCCCTATTTACCACTTTTGGGATGCTGAAAAAATTATAGCCTTTCTCTCAAGCCTGTTAGAATGATCAGATCCAAATTTGTCTAAAAAATTAGAGGGAAAGGAAATGTTAGATGAAGGGAAGTTATATTTGCTTTACAGTTGCTACTGATGTGGTTTTAATTGTGTTTTGTTTTTGTTTTATTTGTATTTGGATGTTGCTGTTAAAATAAATAAATAAATACAAGGACAGCAAGATAAATGAGCAGGCTGCTTCATGTGCTTTTATGTTAAGTCTCAGTTTTTAGAGTATTTCTAGTGTTGGTATATTGATATTCTTATGGTCTATATTGTTTTTAATTATTGTTATTTTGTAAATTTGCTCTGCGCTCTTCTCTTCTTTTCTATTGGATAGAAAAAGTGGATTATACATTTCAAGTTAGAATGAGGATGAGAACAGTAGATTTATAATAATGTCTTTAAGATTTTCTTTATAAAAAGTAACAGTCAAAAGTTTGCTGGTTTTAATGTTGTAGGTAGATAGATAACCTTGTGACCATACTATCTGTCATTTCTCTGTAGGTTAGCTAAACTTATATCACAGGTAGAGTGGAGCAGAACAGGTGTCAATTTCGTTATAGATAAAAAGTATTATCCTTGGTTCACAAAAAACCCACCACCCCTAGAAGCCTTTGAAGAAAATGAAGATGACGTGATTATGAAAAAGTTCTATGTCTCTCTTGGCCAGGTAAAATAAACTAAGCAATTTAATGTGTGGAACCCCACAGAGTCATGAAGTATGGAAGCCAACTTTAATATTAAATTTTTATCCCTTTAATCGCTCAGTAAAGCTGCTATATAACACCCTCTCCTAATTTTATTCTCACATGCAGGGTTTTCCTGAAACACTAGGTTTTTATGAAATCTAGAGATTCTACAAGAAATCATGATTGGAAGGAAAATCATCACCATCATCATTTTTTTTTAGTTGTAGATGTAATAATTATTGTTCAAGAATTCCCTGAAACTGAAAATTATTTCAAGGGTTCCTTCACGGTAAACAATTTGAGTAAGGCTGCTCAGCTCAGGATGAAAGACAAAGAGACCAAGACCTTTATCTTGACTGTGGGGAGTCTTAAATATTGGTTTCCTTGGTCCAGCATGCTAATCCCTTGGTGGGGAATTGCTGACCCACTGAATGACTTCCCCTTCTCAACTCTGCATAGAAATGCAGCTTAGAAAAAAATCCCATTTGCACAGATGAACCTGTCCTTCTAATGAATTTATCACATGGGAGGAATTTCTCTCAATTTCGAAAGAAATGAAAGTGGGTCCAGTTTGGAAATGAGTGAATTTGCTAGTTCAGCACATTTACATGATTGTGTATTGACGCTGTGTCGTGTTCGGAATGACTTCCCATTGTCCAAAATTGCGTGTGATAGTTTCTCATGCAATAACGTGAAACCCCACGATTGCATTCGGAAGGAATTCCCATTGCCCGAAAATGCATGTGGTAGTCTCTCACGCAATAATGTGAAACCCCATGATTGCATTTGGACTGCCATTGGATTATGCTTCCAATTTCTGTCGTCTGATAAACTCTTAAAATGAATTGCTATGCAGAAGAATGTTAGCTGGGGAGGGAAGAGTTAACCCATCACTTGTGCTGTCACTCTTCAAAAATCATCTCATTTCAACAAGTAAGTCTAGGGAAAAGGACCAGTTAGTGTTTTGCTAATTGGTCCTTATCACACCATGCTATTATGCCATGTCATACTGTTCAAAAACCATTTCGGCTGCATGTGCAACGAAAGCTTATCGTTGATGCTATGGTCCTGGTACCAAACCCCAGCGGATAACAAGAGCCCACTGTATGTATTATTGTGTTGGTATTAAATCAAGGCCTCATAGCTGTACAAACCTCCCTTAGGATTAGTGCTCCAGTAAGTCAAGCGTGACCAGAGGCTTAAACTGTAAGAAACCTAAACCACTTAATATTTTATTTAATAGGCTACTGTCACCCAGACAAAGGATTGGTTTACTCTAGCCAAGCAAAGGGAGCACATGATCACTACGGATTCTATTACTCGCCCTGTGTCATCTTCCCATGTTCGTTTTTCTTTTGAGCCTTCAAAGACATCTTATTCAAATCTAGGTAATGTTTCCACCATGCCATGTGCTGACTTGGGTACTTTGGGGAATTTCAGCTTCTAGGATCCCCCAGCTGACATGCCCCAAAGAGTAACTTTTCTAAGCTTTGTGCCAGGCCTGGCCTCCTACAACTAAAAATGCACAAGTATCACATTTGAATTAACATGTTTATTTTGCATTTTTCCTTTCTTGCTCTCTCTGTCTCTCTCTCTCTCTATATATATAGTGTGTGTGTGTGTGTGTGTGAGAGAGAGAGAGAGAGAGAGAGAGAGAGAAAGCATTGTGAATCTGGATGAAATCTGTGCATGACTTAATAGTAGGCATGGGCAAAGTGTGGCCATCCAGATGTCGGGCTGCACTTTGTATCTATCCAAGCCAACATAGTCAACAGTAAGGAATGCTGGGAGCTGCAATCCAACAGTATCTGAAAGGCTGCACTTTCTACAGTCCTGATATAGAGGGAGGGATTGAGGGAGGGGGCAAGCTTGTGGGTCTTAAACAGGCTGCATGTCGCCTTAAAAGACTGCAAATCACATTTGATGGAAGTAGCTCACATGGTGGAAAGCCACCCAGGGACACTTGGGGGTCCATCTCAACCGACAGCTTGAGAAACAGTTGTTTATACTGTGTGAAAACTGAGTGAAGATAACAGTGTAGATAGTAATATTCCTGAATATAACCCTCTATTGAATTGGGGGTTTATTTTTTAATTTACTTTAGATTTCAGAACTCAAGAAATGTTGTGTACAGCTTCCTCTACAATTCTCAATGCAACAGTTTACAGCAGTGGCCATGCAGGTAAGGGGACATTTATAGTACTGAGCACTTAAATGCAAGTAAGGTGAAAGCACTAAAGCAGAAAGAGTTAAAGAAAAGAAGTTCACTTTACTGTTGGGATTAAGTCTGAGGGGAAGCTTTGTGCAGTATCATTTCTTGCTGTATAATAGAGACTCTTCTTATGGGACAGGTATAAAGAACTCCCAGCCTGCATCACCTCAGTTTAGTCCTTGAAAATCCCCATTTCCCCCTGTTTGGAAGCCTTATTCCCTGTGCTAAAAATGGGAGCTGAGGCAGGAGGCAGGCAGTTGGCTCCATTCTTCCCTCAACTTCCATGCATGGAGGAAATAGGGAAGAGTAAAATAAGGTGGTCCCTCCATATTCAGTGGGATTAGGGGTGAAGGACCCCTGTAAATGTGAAAAAAACCCACACATAAAAATCACTATTCTTTTTACCTGAGAGAACACCTCTCTAGGAATCTGCAGGCCCTGCAGTGCAATCCTATGATCAACATCTGCCAGAAGTTGACCATAGAATCGTGCTGGAGGATGTAGAAATGCCTAGAGATGTGTTTTCTTTAGGAACGTCTAGGTTCTCCAGCACAACTCTATGATCAAGATTAATTAAAATTTTGGATGGAGCATAAGGATGGAAATGACTCCAGAGAAGGGGAGCACTGAGGTAGTATGTTAAAGATATTTAGATATAAGGTGTTAGAATTCAAAGAATATATATAATTACAAAGAGGAATGTTACATGTTGTAATGCATTGCATATTATAAGAATATTAAATAAAAAAATTAAAAGGAGGATGCTCTTGTATGTATTTGGAAGGACATTTGGGAACTCATCTTATCTGGTTTTAATGCAGAACTGGAATCCAAGCTTAAGAAGAAGCAAAGCCCAACAGGTCTTCCACTTCTTCAGCAGGCAAGAGCCAGGCGAAGCATAGATGAGGGCAATTCTGTATCAGTTCCTGATACTCCTTCACACACCATGTTAAGAGCGTATGTAGAACAGAACTGGGATTCTGCTCCTCAGGAACGAATGACTGCTGACCTTGCTCAATACCAAGAACTTGCATGTTTTCGGACTGTGGATGAGTTTACATTAGCCTACACTCAGTATATACTAAAGAGCTCTGTTGCTGTGATAACTGGAATGCCTATTGAAGTCAACCCAACTGATGTCAACTTCAGTAGAGTGTCAAGAGTACTTGTATATGAAATAGAAGACAGTCCTTCTTTCATGGAGCCTCTATTAGAACACCCTCCCCTTCTTGAGGATGATACAGTGGAAAAAGGGAGTGAAATTAGTACAAAATCTGAAAAAGATAACACTGAAACCAGGGCTGCCTGGTGCATAAGCCACAAGACTTACGATATTGGTAACAGGCACGAGTTTGAAAGATTCAAGGGGTTCATCAAGGGGACTTTGGGTGAAAGGTACTGGTGGCTTTGGGTAGACATAGAAAGACTGAAGGCCCTGAGAGATCCTAAGAGGCAGAAAAGGTATTATTTTTAATACTTACAAATTAGTGGTTCTTTTTAATTTGATTTAATTTAAGGATGCTGGATTGGTTAAGCTATTAATTACAGGTTAGATTATGCTTATTTATTAAGTCTTTCTTCCCTTATTATTTGGATAGTATTCAAATGTCTTAAAGAATAATTAGAGCTGCCATGCAATAACAAGGCTGCTTCAGGAAACAAAGGGAAGGAAATATACAGTAAACTTTCTGCCAATACTTTCTAAAGTATCATTGTAATATTATATTGGTAGCAAAGACCCATCACATGATACAGGAGAGAAAGATGGGGTAAAAGATGGGAAAAGGATCAGTAATATTTCCCAATCTGGTGTCTTCCAGAAGATCATTAGTCCAACACATCTGGACAGCAGGAAATTGGACAATGCTGGACATATAATTCCATCCTTTCCCCAAGCCCAATCACCAGATTCTTCCCCACTGTATTCTGTGCCCTTCCATCCATCACTGATACTAATACTAATACTACTAATAATAAATATTTATGCAAATATTGGAAAACAATTGGAGTGGGTTACAGCAAGAATTAAAACATACAGGTTAAAACAATACATCAGCTCATTCCCCAACCTCCCACCCCTTAAAATTAAATTAAACTAACGATGAGTTAAAACCAACAGCAATTAAAACAACAAAGTAAAGTTCATTCTTGTGAGCATCGTTCCTGAGCGAGGTGGGAGACAGCAACAGGGTCAGGAATATAGGTGATCTTCCTCCACTAGCTTTACATGGTCCCAGAAACAAGATAATGCCCACGTTCCAAGAATGTGGTCATCTGGGTGTGGATGGAAGTGGAAAGTTAACAGGTGAAAGTTATAATAAGATGAATTATTCAGAAAGTCTGGCTTTAATTTTTGAGAACAGAAATATCTTGGGTTTTTTTACAATATGGAATCTTCTTCAAAAATATTGCTTGCAAACAAAGAGATTCTTGCTTGGGTGGGATATCATGGCAGCTGGTGGCTTCTGTGTCAGTGGGCTGATGAATTTGCTCTAGATTGAACTTTAAAGTAGCTGTTCAAAGGGACCAAACTATAGGGAAAATGTTTATGCTATAACCTAGACCAGATTTACTGTTCCAGTGATTTGGAAGCAAATAATCACCACTTGTAGAATGGGTTTTTCTGCATTATCAATCAATATATGTTTGTGCATATTTTGTGTGAATGTTTTCCTTCATTCAAGACAGCTTGATAGGATGAAAAAAATCTACCTAGTGAGCAATGGAGATTATTTCCTTACCTCTGAAGTTCTGCAGAAACTAAACCTGGAGGATGGAGATCGGTGGAACTTGCATAACCTAAGACGTATTCAGTCTGAAGTAGTGAAACCTTTGCTTCTCTATTGGTAAGATGATTATATATTAAGTTGTTCCATTCATTTCTGTTTTTATCTCAGTACATTGCTAGTGCTGCAGTAAGGGAAAGAAAGAAGAAATGTATACACTAATGTACTGTCACAAAGTCTGACATTTTTGCAGAGGTACTGATATTATAAGATGGGCCTAAATACCCTAAAGGCACGAGATGTCATCTGATCTTGGAAGCAGGGTCAGCCCTGGTTAGTACTTGAATGGGAGGCTATCAACAAATAACTGGTGCTGTAGGCTATATTTCAGAGGAAGGATCTGGCAAAACCACATCTTGAGTATTCCTTGCCTAATAGCATACATACACACCAGTATTATAGAAGTGATACAGACTGATACCTGTGTGCTTGCTTAGCTACATTATGCATCAGGACGGTGATATGAAGGTAACTAAGTAAAGCCTTTATTGCAGTCTACAGACCAAAGGCAACATGTAAAAAATTAATTAGATAACAAATATTCTTTCAAAACGTAAAACATATGAGCAATTACTTAAAATGTGTAATGATATGAAGGATGATATTCTTCTGAAATCTTCTGTACACTCCATCGATCAACATATGTTTTCAGTGTAACCTCTAGTCCTCCTTCCTTGTCTGAACTTAATTTGGCTGTCTTGCATTACTCACACCACATATATTAAAAATCTTTATGTAAAGTCTTGAGCATCACTTTGCTTGCATGAGAGATGAATGCAAGGGTCTGATGGTTACTACAACCCCCAATGTCCCCCTTCCTTGGTGATTTTAATGTATATTGAATGTAAATATGAAATACTAGACAAAAACTAAAGAGGAACACTACGCCAACCATTGTGCCAAAATACAACCTGAAGAACATCCCTGTAGATAATGTAAAGTTAATGTAAAAATAGATTTGCACTATTAAGCCTAATTGACCAGGACCCAAAAAAACTGGACTGAAGAATGCAAAAAGATGCTATCTGATCCAAAAAGAAATCAATGGATGACAGATAAAACTATTCAAGCAGTTAATAACAGATGAGATGCAAATGTAAATGTTGACAGAAATAGAATCAGAACCCTGAATGTAACTGTTCAGCAACTTGTGCACAAGGACAAGGAGAATTACAAGGGGAACTACTGTAATTATCACTACAGTATAATAGAAGATGACTACAAAAAAGGAAGCACAAGAAACCTTGTACAAGATACAAGAAATCAAAGGGAAATTTAAACCAAGAGTGAAGGTGTTCTTCATTCAGCAAGAGAATACATTATCCAACCATATGAGAGCTCCTGTACCTTAATGGTAGTGCAGAAGAGGGAATTTCAACAGGTGTTGCTTGTCATGCAACCAGGTAACAAGCAATACCTGCTGAAATGTCCTTACCTATTTAATCATTAAAGGTACAGGCACCCTCCCCAATTTTCACCCATGTTAACCCTAATTGAACCATTTCTTCTTCATGTTTACCTTTTAGGGGCCCCAGATTTTGTGTCATTCATACAGCTGCCATACAGACGCTAAATAGGAAGCTGAAAATCTGGCATTCCCGACAGCAAAAGCCACGGATGGATGTGGATCCTTTCCCACAGATGGTGTCACTGTTGCCACTGAGAGCTAAATCTTGTATGCCAAAAATAGCACATCCTTCTCAGGTATGACATGTATACAGAAATAGAGCATCACGATGACTGCATCCACACTGTAGAAATAATTTGGTTTGACACCACTTTCACTCCCATGGCCAAATGCTATGGAATTGTGGGAATTGTAGTTTGTTTTGGCACCAGAGCAAAGCCCCTCATGATTAGTGTACAGTTCCCAGAATTCCATAGTATTGAGCCATGGTAGTTAAAGTGATATCAGACTGGGTTATTTCTGCAGTGCAGATGCAGCCTTCATCACATGCAACATTAGAAAGCTTGGTATTGGAAGATATGTCAAGGGGAAATATGCTGTAAAACTTAAAGCAGGTTTGGAAAACCGCTGTGGGTCCACTCACAGGCCATTTCCTACTATACATCAGTGATGTATGTTCTTTTATTACTCTGGTTGGGTAATTTTTTTTTATCACTCAGGCTTTATTACTTAGATGGGGCCCCTTTATTAACCCATTACTTCTGCTCATTTATTTATATCATTTATCCCATCTGAGTGAACAAGCAAGAAGCAATCCCTTTGGTCCCAGAGAAAGAGGACCAATGAATGGGTAGAAGCAACAGCACTGAGGAGGAGGTGGTCCCACTGAAGGACCAGCCTATCTAAAAGATCATATCTTGCTCTCTGAGCCTGCCCAATTTTTAAAGAAGTTCAGGGGAGGGCTTTCTCTCTGTCCCATCCCACCACCATCACAGCTGCATTTGGTGAGGACATGGGAGAGAACTTTTTTGGTCGTTGTTCCTAAGGGTACATCTACACTTTAGAAATAAAGCAATTTGACACCATTTTCACTGCCATTGCTTCATCCTACAGAATTCTGAAATTCGTTGTTTTGTGAAGCAGTAGCACTCCTTGGCAGAGAAGGCTAAATACCTTGTAAAACTACAAACCCCATGATTCCATAGGATCAAGCTGCAGTACAGTGCAGATGTACTCTAAATTGCATTAAGTCCCCGCCAAGGACATTCAGTTGGTCCCCTGCCTGCTTTCTTTCCACCAGCCAGCAAATACCTTTTTATTTTGGCAGAGCTTTGGCTCTTAACCTGTTGGAACAGAACAGTCTTTTAAAGGAATGTTCTTTTATTCTTTTTACTATGTTTTAATGTGTTTTTTAAAAAAATGGTCCAGTTTAGTGTTTTAATAGAATTGTTTATCTAATGTTTAATTTTTTAATTTTTTAAAAAATCTAATTGGTTTTAGCTGTACTTTGTTTTAAATTGTTAGCCGCTTTGGGCCCTATGCTGGGAAAAATGAGGAATATAAATAAAATAAAAAAATTAGGACCACTGAGGGCATGTTGGCCAAATCCTCTACCCAAAGAAACCTGGAATCTGGATTGTTTTCTCAAGTATGAATACACTCATCCCTCCACATTTGCTGCTTTGACTTTTTTGGATTTGATTATTCACAGATTTTATTAATATGTTCTCTCTAGGAATATCTAGGTCCTTCAGTGCAACTCTATGTTAAACTTTAACCAAAAGTTGCAATGAAGGATCTACAGATTCCTAGGAGTTTATCATACAACAGAATTTGGGGATATAATGCAATGGCAATCCGAACGCAATCATGGGGTTTCATGTTATTGTGAATGAATATATCTCATGCAATTTTGTGCAATGGGAAGTAATTCCAAACGCAATCATGGGGTTTCATGTAATTGCGTATTAGAGTATCTCACGCAATTTCGGGCAATGGGGGGTCATTTTCAGGAAATGGGAAGTCATTCTGAATGCATTCCGAACGCAATCAGATTTCACGTGAATTCGCTAAACTAGCAAATTCACATAATTGCAAATTGGCTCCATTCGCAATTGAGAGAAATTCCTCCCATGTGATAAACTCCCTAGAGAGAGTACTCCACTAGGCATTTATAGCTCTGCCAGCACAATTCTATGGTCAATGTTTGGCAGATGTTTACCACAGAGTTGCACTGGAGGACTTAGAGATTCCGAGAGAGATGTTCTCTCAGGTAAAAACATAGTTTTTGTTATTTGCTGTTTTTCCATATTCATGGGGGTCCTGTGCCCCTAACCCTAGTGAGTGTGGAGGGACAAAATTACTTCTGGATTATGTTAATTGGAGATTACAATGTCTGTAGAAGACAAATCAAATACACTTTAGTTAATAGTGTTGCATCTTAATTTTACATTCACATGGTATTCCTGACTATTTAAAACTATCCCCTAATGTTATTTCCGCAATCATTATCACCCTGCTTCTCTATAACAGAATTTATATTGAGCTTTCTTGACTTCTGGTGTGGTTTCTAATTAGAGGGATCTTCTCCATAACAAGTTTTTAATTTATTGAATAAAGCTGTCTCTTCTTAAATTGAGGTTGTGTCATGATTTTTCTTATCTCATATATTTTTATAATATAATATGTTGCCTCCAATTTGAAGCACCATGAAAATAACCCTTTCTATATTATTTATAAGATTAAATAATTAATTGATTAAAAATTCTGCATTTTGCAGTTTTGCTTTCAGGATCATGCTGTAATTCAGCTGAATGATTCACTTCACATTTCTTGATTTTAATGTTCTACCTACCGAGCTCCGCTTGTCCCCCTCCCTTGTTCAATATAAGAAGGATCTAAAGACCTATTTATTTAAGCAGGCATATTGTTGAATGGATCTTTTTATTATTAGCCTGTAGTAAGTCGCCTACTGTTTTGCTGCCGCACTCGCACTTGTACTGTAATGGGAATATTGTTTTTATTGTTTTTATTGTTTTTATTGTTTTATTGTAATTGGTTTGTTTTTAATGTTTTAATGTTTTTATATGCTGTACACCGCCCTGATCTATGGAAGGGCGGTATAGAAATAAATCTTCTTCTTCTTCTTATTATTATTACAAGTGTACTTATATTCCTAGGTCACATCAGAGGAGTAGGTGTGTACATAAATTTTTCTGAGAGTTCTCTTATTATTACCTGTCTCTGCAGAACTCCTCAAACTGATCTTTAGCTGATCCTGAACTGGAAAAAGCTGGAGGGGTTGTTTTGTTTTGCTTTAGCATGAGGCTGAAGTAATCTCTAACATAAAAAACCTGGAATGGCTACAAACAAGATGTATTTATCAAACCTAAAACACTGAAAGTAAATGTGCAGCAGATGAAATATGACTAAGACAAGAGTCATTTCTGAGAGTTTTTCTTTCTTTCTCATTCCATTATTTTCGCTAGAGGGAAGAAATCAGTTCAGCACCACCTCTGTCAAAAGGAGCTGTAGTAGATATGTATTCCCAGAGGCCTCCCAGGCTGTTATCAGCAATTCTGCCACGTAGTCAAAGTGCAGTGCGGGAAGATCCTGATGGCTTCGTTGATTTAGCAGATATTAGTAGACAAAGGTAAAAACTAAAAACTCCATGTACAAAATGTTGTGCAGCTTTTTAAGGAAAACAGGTGACTCATGTATAGGTCTAGAAATTAGGTCAAAAAATTGATCCAAAACACCTAAATGAACTTATCCATGGGTCAGTGTAGGTACTTTAACTCTTGTTTCAAAAAAGAACAATCCTCTAGTGAAAGGTGAGTGTGTCATCTTTCCTGGAATCACTGAACCCCCTGTACTTTCTCATCCATCCAGCTTTTAGTACCCTGTTTCCCTGAAAATGACATCCCCAGAAAATAAGACCTAGTAGAGGTTTTGCTGAATTGCTAAATATAAGGCCTCCCCCGAAAGTAAGACCTAGTAAAGTTTTTGTTTATATATATATTTCTTCTTCGTGGTCTCTGCGAATCATACAAATGGGTTTTACTGCGCATGCGCAGTTCAGCTCAGAAACTTCTGGAATCACTAGGCAGACTTCGGATTGCAACTTTTTGGCGGTAGCCCCGCCCACCGCTATATAAGTCCCCTGCTTTCCCACTCTTTCCTCAGTTCCATTTTTTCCGCCGTGCTAGCAGCTTGGAACTTCGCTCGCTCTGTTAGATTGCTGTTTTTACTGGACTTCGGACTTCGGACTTCGACTACTCTTACGGACATTGTTTGGATTTGGAAAGAACTCGGATTTGGCTTTACTCGGACTGGACTGACGATTCTCCCGCGTTGCCGCGCTCTCTCGGGCGTTCCTGCCGCGAGCTATGGCCCCGCCGTTCAAGGAATGTGACACCTGCGGCGGCAAAATCCCTGAGAGGGATAATCACAATACGTGCCTTTTGTGTTTGGGCGAGGGGCACAACCCCAGATCGTGCGCCCAGTGCCAATCGATGACGCCACAAGCGAGAAAAAATCGCGCTGCCCGCTTACAGGCCGCTCTCCTCACGAAGGTCCTATCGGGGCAGGCTACGGTGTCAGGGGCTACGACTGCGCCCAAGCCCGCGGAAGCTTCCAAGCCCGCGGAGACTCCGAAATCTATGGAGGTCGCTGCTACTACAACGCCGACCGCGTCTTCTACCTCCCGGGACCGGGATGGAAAGGCCAAACATAAGGCCAAAAAGCGGGCTAAGGACCATCCAAAAGATACACCCCAGTCAGCGGACGGTCAGTCCAAGGTGGGCTCGCACTCAAAGAAACCTCAAGAAGGTACCGATTCGAGTGCGCAAAAGGCTTCGGATTCGAAGCATTCTAAAAGGTCTCATGACAAACAGACGACCGCATCCGGGCACGATTCGAAGAAGAAACGGCATGTGTCACCGGCCTCGGACGATCCGTCCAGAGAGGTACCCGTAGCGGCTTCCGTTCCGAGGAGATCCTCCTCGGTACCGAGTGCTGTCGACACCAGTACTAAGACCACGCCGGACCGCCCTCGTTCGTCGGGTACCCATGCTGTTTCGGTCGAGGACCTCGACATACAGGTGGTTTCGGACCAAGACCCCCCGGTGCTGTCTCCCCCAGTCAGGAAGAGGAATGAACAATCCCCCGTACCGAGGGTGGAGACCCAACAACAGTGTTTCGATTATGTCTATGACAGCGAAACGGATATGTACTACATGCCGGTGGGTCGAACTCTGCCGCAACACCGTACCGGACTAGTGGACAAGTCGTCATCAACAGCGAGACATGACTCAGCGCGTTCATTGCACGCGGTCTCTGCAGCGGCAACGCAGACGAGTTTTTCTAGAGATAGATCTCCATCACCGGTGGTCCTGGTACATCGGGAGGACTCCGATTCGGATATGGAGGTGGAAGCCGCGGTTCTGCAGTCATTCCAGATGGAATCCGATGTATCAGACCTGGAGCTTCCCGAGTCTCCGCAAGAGCTGTACACTCCGGGGGCAGCTTCTCCCAGTGACGATGTGCGTTCTTTTACTGAACATGTTATCAGGATGGGGAGAGCCCTCGAACTCGAGGTGAGTCATCTGGAAGACGATGCCGCAGATCCAATAGAGAAAAGGATCCACGGGTCGGTACCAACACCCCCCTCCATTCCATTCCTGCCATCGTTAGAAAAGATCGTACAGCGTTCGTGGGAAGCCCCTGCCTCCACCTCGACATCGAACCGGAAAGTGGTGAACCTATACAGGATCACTCCATCTCCAGCGTCATGGTTGTTCTCCCACCCCAGACAAAACTCCGCAATAGTGGAAGGAGCCCAAAGGACCTTCACCACAAAGACTTCGACATCTCCTTCAGACAAAGAGGCTAAGAAGATAGACTCTCTGGCTAAGAAAACCTATTCATCGTCCATCCTGGGACTGAAAGTAGCAAACTATAATGCCTGCATGGGAGCTTACATACAATATTTGATGGAACGTATGGCTCCCATCCTAGACGACGTTCCAGAGGAAACTAACAAGCTAGCTATGGAGCTTAGAGATGAAGCACACTCCATAGGGAGCTGGCTCATTACCTCGGCTAGACACTCCGCTGACTGTGCTGCGAAATCGATGTCTGCAGCCATAGCCTTGAGGAGACACGCATGGCTTAGGGCCTCTGACCTTAATGCAAATGCGAGATCGACTATTGAGGAGATGCCCTTTGACAACGCCGGTATTTTCCACAAGGAGACGGACGACAAATTAAACTTTAAGTATAGAATGAAGTCAGCCGCACATAAACACGGTATGTCTTCCTCTTCTGTACCTACCTACAGACGTCGGTTCCGTCCGGTTCGGCCTGGTTTCACACCTTACAGGCAACCGTTCCAGCAGGATAGACCATACCAGCCCCAGGACCAGCCTAGACAGCGCTATCCTTCACAGTCATCATCTTCCTCAGGCCGTCGACAGCCTTTGCCCAGATACCGCAAGACTTTTCGCAGACAAGAGACGGACCAAAATAGGAAGAGGTCCTGAAGGACAATAGCGTACTTCGCCGAAGGCGGTCCCTGCACTCGGGACCGACTCAAGCCCTTTTATCACATCTGGGCTCAGATTACGTCGGACTCTTGGGTCCTTCGTATTATTGACAAGGGCTATGCCCTCGAGTTCGAGTCCCTTCCCCAGACGGGAAACATCATTTCCACGAACCCCTCACCTCCCCTCCTCGACGAAGTACGCACCTTGCTATCAAAAGGGGCCATCTCCCGAATTCACTGGCGGGAGGCCCCACGTTGTTTTTTCTCGAGATATTTTACTGTGCCCAAGCCAGATGGATCACTGAGACCCATCTTAGACCTACGAGAGTTAAACAAACATCTGCTATATCGTCGTTTCCGTATGGTAACGTTGGCTTCTATTTTACCCTTGTTACATCAGGGCCTATGGTTCGCGACTGTGGACTTGAAAGATGCCTACTTCCATGTGTCGATACGGAACGACCACAGAAGATTTCTAGCCTTCGCCATCGGTTCCAGACTCTACCAGTACAACGTACTGCCTTTCGGCCTCTGTTCCGCTCCGAGGGTCTTCACAAAGTGCATGGCTCCGGTAGTAGCCTACCTCCATCAGAAGGGCATCAGGGTGTTCCCTTACCTAGACGACTGGCTCTTCGCCGCGGAGTCAAGAGACCAGTTATCATCAGACGTAAATTTCGCCTTAGACCTAATGATCTCTTTAGGCCTAATAATCAACCGAGAAAAGTCGACGTTGATCCCGAGGAAGCAAGTAAAGTTCATAGGGGCAATTTTGGACTCGAATCGATGCAAAGCATTTCTGCCACCAGACTGGTTTTGGACGCTCTCCGCCTCCATCACAACGTGTATGTCAAGGACCGTAATACGGGCCCGGGAAGCGCAGATAGCACTGGGACACATGGCATCCACAACCTTCGTCACCCCATGGGCGAGGTTGAGACTGCGGCCATTCCAGAAATGGTTCCTATCCGTCTTCAACCCATTATGGGACTTACCCTCGAAAAGACTCTCGGTACCGACCGCTCTGGCTTGGTGGCTGAATCCGAAGAACGTATGCACAGGCATGCCTTTCGCCCAGCCGCAGCCGCAGATCAGCTTGACAACGGACGCTTCTCTCGAGGGCTGGGGAGCACATGCAGCAAACCTGACGGTAAAAGACAGATGGTCCCCAACACAGAGACTCTTGCATATCAACGTGTTGGAGATGCTGGCGGTACAGAAGGCCCTGAAGGCTTTTGAGGTCATCTTGCGCAACAAGGTAGTGCTGATCATGACAGACAACACAACGGTCATGTACTACCTCAACAAGCAAGGAGGTACCAGATCGCCAGAACTGTTGGACATGACACTACAGATTTGGGACTGGTGCATATTGAAGGGGATTTCCTTGCAGGCAATTCACCTCCCGGGGGAACAAAACAGCCTAGTGGATCGTCTCAGCAGATCCTCGACGGTTTGCCACGAATGGAGACTCCATCCCGAGACGGTGCTGGACTTGTTTCACAGATGGGGAGAACCAGAGATAGACCTCTTTGCCACCAGGCAAAACACGCACTGTACACGGTTTTGCTCCCGATCCAGGGATCCAGCCTCCCTCGGAGATGCCTTCCTGTACAGGTCGTCAGGAGACATGGTGTATGCCTTCCCTCCCTTTCCACTCTTGACGAGGGTAATCGCCAAGATGATCCGGGACCGGACAGAGGCAATCCTGATCACACCATGGTGGCCGAGACAGACCTGGTTCCCGTCGGTCATGCACCTCGCCGGTTGGCAGTACCTGAGAATCGAACCTCACCCGGACCTGCTCACCACGCACAATGGCCGAGTTCGTCACCCGGACATGGACAACCTCCCGCTGGTCGCTTGGAGAATTCGACCGTAGACGACTTACCGGTACCGATTCAGAGGATGATTCGAGCAGCACAGAAACCGGCAACCGCGAAATCGTATGCCTCGAAATGGAGTAAGTTTGTTCAGTTCCTGGCATCTCGAAACCTGAAACCTGCCAATGTCTCGACACCGATAGTGCTCGAGTTCCTGATGACATTGGTAGATGCAGGTCTTTGTTTAACCTCGATCAAGTGTTACCTTTCAGCTATATGTTCACATTATGCACTAGGGGGGAAACCCTCATTCTTTAAAGATCCTTTAGTAAAGCAATTTTTGAGAGGGTTTAACAATCTTCACCCCCCGGTTGTAGCTCCAGCTCCAACTTGGAGTTTGGAGGTGGTTTTATCCTCACTAACAAATAGGCCCTTCGAGCCCATGGCTACAACAGACTTGAGGCTGTTAACTTGGAAAACAGCATTCCTCGTAGCCATTACGTCTGCTCGTCGGGCTGGAGAACTTTGCGCCTTGCGGAGAGATGAACCCTTCCTTAGATTTCATAAGGAAAAAGTAGTCCTCCGTACGGATATTACTTTTTTGCCAAAGGTTGTTTCTACATTTCACATGTGCCAGGACATTGTGCTCCCGACTCTAGCTCCGAACCTGACCACCGATATCGAACGCCGTCTCCATCTGTTGGACGTTCGGAGGGCTTTGGCCTTCTACCTGGACAGGACTTCGGGTTCGAGTCGCTCTAATAGACTTTTCCAGTGCTACTCAGAGCCAAAGAAGGGACTGCCTGTAACTGCTCAGAGGTTTTCCAAATGGGTGGCAGGTACCATCCACCTCTGTTACGAACTGTCGGGTAAACCTCCCCCTGCTAGAGTCCGGGCACATGCAACTAGGGCGGTAGCTGCATCCTCCGCCTTTTTGTCGGGGATACCGTTGGAGGATGTGTGCAAAGCTGCGGTCTGGTCTCAGCCCTTGACTTTTATTAGACACTACAGGTTGGACACCAGGGCTAAGCAAGATGCAGCTTTTGGGAAAGCAGTGTTGGTTTCAGCCATACAAGTGTAATGCCTTTATGAAATGGTTGCACTTCCTTTACTAGTTTACAGGATGTGTTTTATAACATGTGCAGCTCTTGATTCACTGTAGTAGTGGATGAATACCGATTCTCACAGAGTTCACTGTTTTCCTTATGGGTTCTAATGATGTTATTGAATATCTGGTTTACTTTTACTTACAATGCCAATAGTTCTGTATATTGTCGATGTTCAAATGTACAATATAGCACGTATGTTCTAGTGATATGTAACAGATGAACGGTTATCCACCCGAATTCGGGTTGAATTCAGGTAATATTAGTCGCAACTCTCAATACCTCAGGGAAGGTTCAGTATAGAACAATGCGTTCAAATACTTGTGTTCATATTTGTCATGATTTCAAGACTTATTGCAAGAATAAGGAGTATTATTTTATAAAGGCCAATATCCTCTGTGTTAAACACATGGTAATGGTAAATAATATGTCACCAAAATGTCCTTTTGGAGATGTTTTTTCATGGTGTATGGTATTGTTTAAAAAAAAAAAGTAATCTGATTGGTGGAAAGAAGACCAACACAAGCATAATACGGGTGTATTATATTTAATGGTTTATTGATTACAGAAATTTTGCACTTATGTTTGGTTCATTGAACACATGATTCTCTGATTGTTACAGAGACGTTGGGCTGATGATGATGCAAGTTGGGCACTTTAATAAAGTGACTTGTTTTAACATACTTTGGCCTATGGACACTCCCTCCGCCGTAACCTTAGCTTGCTAGTCTGAACCCATTTGTATGATTCGCAGAGACCACGAAGAAGAAGGACAGGTTACTTACCTTTAACAGTATTTCTTTGAGTGGTCATCTGCGAATACATACAAATCCCGCCCATCCTCCCCTCAGTGTCCCGCTCATAGAGGGCTCCATAGTCGCATTACGCGGCGTAAAAAATCTATGGAACTGAGGAAAGAGCGGGAAAGCAGGGGACTTATATAGCGGTGGGCGGGGCTACCGCCAAAAAGTTGCAATCCGAAGTCTGCCTAGTGATTCCAGAAGTTTCCGAGCTGAACTGCGCATGCGCAGTAAAACCCATTTGTATGTATTCGCAGATGACCACTCGAAGAAATACTGTTACAGGTAAGTAACCTGTCGATATACACACACACACACACACACACACATATACAGTATATAATAAATGTTCATTTTTTGATTCAACAATAAATGTGAATACTTCTTCATGGAAAAAATAAGGCATTTCCTGAAAATAAGACCTACTGCATCTTTGGGAGCAAAAATTAATATAAGACACGTCTTATTTTCGGGGAAACACAGGTATGAGTACAGTTATGCTTGCTGGCATTTTGTAAGTTCTTTGGCATTGTTTTCCTTTGCTTCTCCCTTTACATCCTTTGTTAGATGTCCCTAGGTTTACCCTTGACTTATCCATGGGTCATATCAAAATCCACAATTTTGGTCCTCAAACCTGCCCTCAACTTATACTTGAGGTCAACTTATAGTCGAGTATATATGGTACCCCGTTTTCCTTAAGACTGAAGTAAAAGAAGACTGGCATGGTGTACTGTATTCTTGTGTTTAGGAGTTCCTGCCGACAAGATTGCTTAAGAAGAATCTGACATTTTGGTTTAACCTTAGTTTGCAATTAGGTTGCCCTTATGATAGCAATTTCCTGTGACTGATTTAGGTTCAGGACAGGTGGCTTTGCTTCTTAAGGATGGTAGTGAAGGAGTAGCTAGTCAGAGGCTGGCTTCTGATCTTATAGGTATGGTGTAAACAGAATTTGGAAATGTTACCTTTTGGAATTACAATCCTCAGAATTCCTTAACCAGCACAGCCAATGGCTAGCTAGAAGATTCTGGGAGTTGTTGTTTAAAATATAACTTTTCCAAGTTAGCAATACAGTACATGTGAAATAACCCTGGCAAAGAAATTTACTTTTGATTTTCAGGCCCCCTCTTCAAACTTCTCAAAATGTTATTTCCATTAGGTTTAACAGTATATAAACAGTTGTTCACCCATGCTGTAAGGGCAGGGTTTGGAGACATTATGTGTTGGGGTTACAACTCCCAGAATCCATGCTGGCTAACAGATTCTGGGAATTGAATTCCAAAGGGTAAATTTTCTTATTGTGAGGCACTGAGAAAGGATAGGGCTTCTGTGATTCCTGGTTTTTTTCCCCTCCCTCTCCACTCATGTCGTCTGTCCTCTTTCTTTACCTATGTTTCCAACAGGACTCTAAGTTTGTCCAAAACAGGTGAGAGAAAGAGTGGGGTAAGGGCTTTTGGAGGAATAATTATGATGGACTGAATATGTTATCTCATTGTCTTAGACCAGGTTTTCCCAAGCCTTTTGACTTGCAAAGACCTTATTTCTATGGCTGCTAAGAGGCCTACCCCATGTCTTACACATAAATGGTGTTTAGGAGTATAGATAATAATATATTCTTATTCTTTAATTTCATTCAATTTTTATTTCTTTCATTTTCCTGGAGTGTCTGCGGAGCACCTGGGAAGTGCCTCCAAAGCCTTAAGGGCTTCTCGGAGGACAGGTTGGGGACCCTTGTCTTAGACCCTTCAAAAGTAAATCCATTGACTCTAGCAGGGGTGGCGCTACCAGTGGGGCAAAATGAATGCGTTGCTCCACCAAAATAAGTATTCTGCTCTACCATTAAATTTTCCTTCAACCCCCAAATTTCTAGCATTGCAGTAAGTTACATCTTCAGTTGAACATTTAAAATTATAGTCTTGGCATCCAAAGAAAAGAGGCAGACAAAGTGACCAAGGGAATAGAAATACAGAAAACATAAGAGTTCTTGATGTGAACAGTTTTCATAATCTCACTCTTGCTATGCTAGAAATTTGAGGATTGGAGGAAAACTTCATGAGGGACAGAATTTTAATTGGGAGAGCACTAGACTTATTTTGTCACTACTCCCTGGATTCCAGGCATACATCTGAGGATCTTAATCATGAACCCACAAGAGATTTTTGTCCCAAAGCATCTTTTACTTCATCTGTAATATATTAAATAGATTCCTTTAGTACCTTTTGAATCTGTTTCTTCTTAACTGGTCCAGACCAACTACAGCATGCAGCAATGTGACTCACCTGACAGTATTTCCTGACAAAATGGATTATCTGAAACCACAACTAGATAGAAAATATACCTATGCAGAAGTAATCCCGGTGAGTACAATTTTGAGTTCTTTGATCTTCTAAAAATGGTTTGGTGACAAGATGACTAAGGCTGCATGGGGAGAGGTGATTGTGAGATTTTCAGATCCATGTGCCAAAATAACTGGCTAGCTTTGGTTATTATGCATCTTCATGTGGCTGTGTTGGAGGAGGCACCATTTTCTGCTCTGCCACCATTTTCTACATAATACAGGCAGCCTTCCATATCCACTGATTTCTTACCCACAAATTCAAACATCCAGGGCTTGAAAATATTTTTAAAAATACACGTTCCAAAAAGCAAACCTTGATTTTGTTTTGCTTTTGCCATTTTATATAAGGGGCACCATGTTACTATGCCATTGTATTTAATGGGACTTGAGCATCCATGGATTTTGGTATCCACAAGGGGCAGGTCCTGAAACCAAACCCCAACTGATACGAAGGGCTTGTCACAATTTCAGAAAAGGTTTTCCCAATTATGGACTATATGTGCTGAAGCATACCATTGCTATACAAATTATAAACTTAAACATGATGTATGTTACATTAAAAACAAATGGGAGTTGTAGAATATCAAACTGGAGTATCATCCTATGGAATATATTATTTCTACTTTTCAAACCTTTTAAAAATCCTTGGAAGTGAAATTTGGGACGTGACTTGATTAATATTTGACAAGACTACTAAGGTCCAGACAAAATAGCAATAGATGCCATATCTTTTCTACAGGCTGTTAATTGGCCACGTGTTTTGTAGGCCAATACCTGGATATTACAAATGCAAATCAGTGGCAAGCTTAAGTGATAAACTGCATAAAATAATGCTCAAGACATTAAGCAAAAATGAAAATCAACCTCAGGATAACACAGATTTGATTGAAGATGCTGTTGGGGAGAGAATACATAACTTTTCTTCCAATTAGCCATTTTCTTTTTCTGCTTCCTTCATCATTGCATGATAACAACCAGAAACCTACTGTCTGAGATAAACTTTTATTCTGACAAAACAAGCCATTGAGGCTTTGAAATTTCCAATGACTTCTTCATAGAATCATAGAGTTGGAAGAGAGACCACAAGAGCCTCCAGTCCAACACCCCTCCCATGCAGGAATACACAATCAAAACACTCCTGACAGATGACCATCTAGCATCTTTTTAAAAACCTCCAAAGAAGAAGACTCCATTATACTCCAAGGTAGCATATCCCATGAAAAATGTAAACATGGCTATCATGTCACCTCTTAACCTTCTCTTTCCCAGGATAAACATACCCGGTTCCCAAGCCACTCCTCATAGGGCATGTTTTCCAGACATTTTACCACATTGAGGGTGGAGCCAGCTTGTTTTCTGCTGCTCCAGAGACAAGAACATGGAAAAATGGATGCAAGCTACATGAAAAGAGATTGCAGCTCAAAATTAGGAGGAACTTCCTGACATTAAGAGCTGTTTGACAGTGGAACACATTCCCTCAGAGTGTGGTGGAGTCTCCTTTGGAGGTCTTTAAGCAAAAGCTGGATGGCCATCTGTCAGGAGTGCTGGGGGTTGGACTGGATGGCCCTTGTTGTCTCTTCCAACTATATGATTCTATGATTCTACCATTTTGATCACCCTCCTCTGAACACACTCCAGCTTGTCAATATCACTCTTGACCTGTGGTGCCCAGAACTGGACACAGTATTGCAGGTGAGGTCTGACCAAAGCTGAATAAAAGGGTATTTTATTTATTTATTTATTTTATTTCCCTCGATCCAGACAGTGCACTACTCCAGGGGGAAAGGTGGCATACAAATTAAATAAATAAATAAATAAATAAATATATTGATGCAGCCTAGGATTATATTGGCTTTTTAGCTGCTGTATCATATTGTTGATATGTTCTACTCCCATATCCCTTCTACATGTACTGCTGTCAAGCTAGGTGTCCCCCATGAGCTTTTCATTTCCTTCTGCCTAGGTGTAGTACCTTACATTTTTCGTTGTAGAAATTCATTTTGTTAGTTTTGGTTCAAGTCTGCTACAGATCTGATGCAGAGCAATAAAAAGTTATGGCTGGATCAGCAATTGTCTTATTAGTGTTTATTTATAAAGAATTGCAATTAATAATGAAACTACTTAAGTAAATTTCAAATAAAGCAGTAGTTTAACATGGTGCAACATCATATTTACATGATAACCTGCGCTGAAGCCCATTTGCCTCGGAACGGGTGTACAAAACACCAATTCGTGTGTGAATAAACTGACGCCAGTATGAACTCCCCATTTTTAATCTGGGGTACAAATCGGGGTATATGGTAGTATGAACTACTGCTGGGAAGTGTAGATGAGCCCTTGGTTTGCTTGACTGCCCTCCTTTTTTCTGGAAGAGATGAGAAATAATAGTACCTTCAAAGCTATTCACATCTGTGATTAAATGAAACAACAACCTTTGTTCAACTTTGCTTTTTGTTATCTAGGGCAAAACATCACAAGACATTTCTGAACTAGGAAGTTCTACAATGGAGAGAATGCTACAGTCCCTTAATACAGAGGGCAGAGCAGGCTACGTCTTCACAGACTTTTGTGAAAAGTCAGGAAATATGGTACTGGGATTTTCTTATCATTCAGTATATGGATTTGATTTGTTCTTTTGCCTTTTCCTCAGTGGAGGACAGCCTGCCCACAATGCCCAACTCTGAGATGTACTCAGAGCCTGGCACATGGAAGATACCTGGTTTTGTAGAAAGACATGAGGCATCTTCAGACCCCAATATTTGGAAAGTAACTGCCTGTGATGAGCTGCCAAAAACAGCTATGTCTCTCCAAAACAAATGCAGCTATGTCTCTCCAAAACATTGTGGGCCCTCTTTGGGTGAAGCAGTGAGAGGGAAAAACAAATTCACCATTCTTAGTGGTCTGCTACTGGAGGTGTAGGGATGGAAAAATATTCTAAAAATCTTATTTTCCACATGCGCAAAATAACCATGTGTGACTTTTGCGCAGAATAAGTCCCAAATTGTGAATAGCCTTTAAAAACTGTGTGGTTTTCAAAGACTTTTTTGTAGCAGGAAGAAAATTGCTGAAAATTGCTCATTGCAACCTAGTGAAAAATTGGTGGCTGCTTCACTTTGTGTAGTGGGAAGGCTGGCTCTGATGAGATTTCTAGAGCACTGCATTTGGAGAGCCCCACATTGAGCTGGGCATTGCACTGTCATTACAGTTTTAACATATCTACTTCTGAATCAGAGGTGTTAGGCTAGGCACTGAAAATAAATATCTGATCAGTAAAAGAGGGTTCTGAAAAAGGTAGAATGTCCTTTATGGTATCTTCCAACTCTAAAATTCTATGATTCTATATGGTGACCCCATGAATTTCATAGGGTTTTCATAGTCAAGGAATACACATGTGATTTTGCCACTTCCTTCCTCTGAAATATATAGAACCTGGTATTAATTGGCAGTCTCTCATCCAAGTATCAACCAGAAGTGACCCTGTTTAGATTCCAAGATCAGACAAGATTTGGTGGCTTTAGGGTATTTAGGGTGCAACTGTTTTATACTGAGTTATAGTAATTGCTCTGCCAAGGCCAGTTTTACCCAACATTATATATATGACCTGTGCAGTAGATTCTGTATTTAGAAGGGAAAACATGTTTGAAAAAGACAAAAAGACTTGTCATCTGCATGCAGGATCACTACTTAAGCATTACCAAAGAAGAGAAAATGGTCATCCGAAAGAGAAGTTTGCATATCCTAATTTATACATATAGTGATTAGTTTAGAAATTATTACTGATTACTTATTAAAATAGAAATACATCTTAATATAATTGCAGGAACTGTGATTAGATATTTTATGTTGTGGCATGTTCTCCCCTTAAGAGCCCAACCTGATACTGATGGTGACCTAAGTTCAATATCAAATTAAAATGTGGCCGTACACTCAAGCTTTCGGGATTTAGTCAAGATAGATTGCTTTGCTTTGTTGGACTATGCATTTTGTTTTGAATCTACTGAGAATTGCCATTAGCTATGTGACTTGTTTGTGAAATTGTTTGTTTATTGATTTTACCTTGTTCTGAGATCTTTGGATATGGGACAGGAATACACCTAGTGAAATAAAATAAAATAAATATGTTGACCTGTTTATACATTCTCCAAGTTCTAACAAGTGGTACTTGGAATTAAATCCAGTCTGAAATCTGGATTTAATTGCTGAAATCAGGGGAATTTATGTTAAGTAGTGGCTAAGACCCATTTCAGAGAAACTAAGGGGAAAAACAGATGGGCAGCAAGGAGTGGCCTCAGGCCATGATTGGGCTGGGACTGCAGCAACCACATGGCCCACTCTGAAAGTGGGCCACCATCTGTGGTCCCAAGCCGCACCACTTAGGAGCCAGATTAAAACAACTCCTTTTTGCAGCATATTTGGGCTCTGTTTTGTGGCCTCAGAGTGGCTTCCAGCCGCTTTGGTGCCGTGTGTCATGCAAACGCCATGCCCTCAAAGTGGCCAGAAGCTGCTTCTTTTGGCCCATGCATTTCGGGCTAAAAATCCAGTGGCTCTTACTTCCAGTTTAATTGTTTAGGATTTCATAGTTCACCTGGCTTTTCAGACCTCAGTGGAATTTACAGGTATTGCTGCACAAGGACTTAAACCTGAACATGCTCCACTATAGTCAGTTGAACTTATTACCTAGTTACAAGATATGATCTACAGAAACATCCCATTAACTTTGAATTCAGAAAGCTGTAGGTATTTACTCATGAATGTGTAATCAGTTAAAATCAGTAAAATAAGTTTAGGATCAAGTGATCACAACTCATCCAGTTAATTGCAGATTTACTGAAAGAGTATCTTCTTTATTTCATATGCAGTCCAGTTTTTATGGTCAAAATTTACATTTGTCTCCAGTCTGGCTGGCATAAATGTTCAAACACAACTGTCTGAACTGATGGAACTGATGCTTGTTTAACATTTCAAAGTAAAAATGCTTGATTTTATTTAAAAAGAAGATGAGTGTCTGAGGTAATAGAGTTTGTGAAATGCTTTTGTCCCTCTGGAAGTACTTAGCTCTGTGCAACAGCACCAAACTATAGTGAAGGATGGTTGAAAGGCATATAATAATAAAAAATGGTAACAATAGTCAGGATAAAAACATTTAATGACCTCAGCGATTGCTTGAAAAATGCTGTCCTAGCACTGCATCAATTTTAGATGCACATTGTGAACCCCTAGCTTAATAGCAACCAAATGTGGTTAATCTTCAAATGTTAACTATAACATTAACAATTTTAATAGCCAATTATATGCAAAGGATACAATAAAAGATGGAGCATGCATTACAGTGGCAGTGGCTTCACATGTGCTGCCAGTATAGAACACATGATTCAAACCATTCTAAATTAGGTGTGATTTATGGTGACCCCAAGGAGTTTCTATCTCCAGAAATTTAAAGCTATATGTATATTTAATGAAAAATTGAGCAGTAATGCCTTCACTTTCCTTCTACTATCACTAGCTGTGGAAGAACAGCACGTACTTTTGGTTTGACCTGCAGGATTATCATCAACTTTTCTATCAAGAAACCCTTCATCCTTTCAAACTCTGCAAGCAAGCTCAAGTAAGTCATAAATAAGACTTCTTCCAAGTGTCCCTAGCCCCAAGGAAAATTGTTTTGAGGTCATGATCAACAAACAGAACTTTGAATAGTTACCATGGGGTAAGAGAGATGATCTAAATGTTAGTCAGGCATGGCTTTTCCTGAAGACTGTCTCTGGATTCCAGGCATTTGGTTCATTTTGTATAATCCATCTGCAGTTGCTTGATTGCTTGTGGTGCTTATTATTTGGAAATATAACCCCCTTTTATTTTTATATATATTGACATTACCAGGTTTTTGAGTCTAGAAAGCACGACTGTAACTGTAATGAAAGCTCAGTGTGCAGACCTACTTTCGTTTACATCCATTTACCCTCCCACGTTTCACAGATTAAAATCAGGACACATGTGGCCATATAACATCACAGTGTGGTCAAGATTGCAAAAGGTATTAATGAGGAACAATCAACAAGCTAGGAAAGGCTGCAGCAGTTTGCTTTTGCCTAAACTTCTAGAAAGGGCAAGATTCTGCTATATCCTCTCCCCCCCAGCTGAATTAATTGAATGCAAACTACTTTTGTACTTTGATTTCAATTTGCAATAATTGAAGTAAGCTGAAGGCAAGGCGGGGGAAGTTGGAAGAGAGAGGTAAACTGGGATGTTTTTAAGGGAGCTGGAAAAAATGGGACAACAGAGACTTGTCCCTGTCAAATCAGGACAGTTGGACAGTCTGCATCCATCATCATTTGACTGACTGTTGGTCACAACCAGCATAATGTTGTACAAAATGCAGCTCAAGATTTAAGTAGAAAAGTCAAGATGAAATTTGGAAATATTTGTAGGAGGCTAGTATGGAACTAATGTTAATGTGTTTTAGTTAATGTAATTGAAAATGGCCTTATGATAATGATGTGGGCTTTAATCCAGTTCTTGGTTCCAACTAAAATGAATTCATTTTATCAGTAACGTTTACTTGCTATTCAGCTATTGATTCACTGGATCTATTCAAGAGAACTAGCAATTGCACTGAGGCCACAGTTTCCCATGTGGATGTTGGGGGGGGGGGGGGAGCCGCCCCGATTGCATCTTGTAGAGGGGCAGGATATAAATAAAAGTTATTATTATTATTATAAAAAAACCCCACTATCCCATTCTTTTCCTACTTGCTGGGGATGTAATGAAAAAGCAGATTTGATACAGCTGTAGTGGGCATTTCCTAAATACAGTACAACAATTCAAGCACTATGGGCTGAAACAGGCAGTCCTTTCGTGCTGCCGTCTGGGTGGCTTCAGCATGCGGTCTTTTTACGACCCACGCTCTGAAGCCACCTGGAAGCTGGGTTCAAATTGCCCAGCCATCCAGATGTGGGCCAGCTTCTAGGTGCTCTGGGAACACAGCATTTCAATGCTGCATGCTGGCAAAGTGTTATGAAGCCATCTTTGGCCCTCTGTTTTAAAGAAGATTGAACTAATGATTAGAAAGGAATGGTGGTTATAATTTTCAATTCATTCTTGGTTAGTTTTATTTATCGCCAATTAATATATTTCTTCCAGTTGAGGGTTGTTTCCATTATTTTTGCAAATCAGACAAATGAAATTTGTACATTTGAAATTCAGCCTGTAAATTTCAGTTTCAGAATTTCAAAGTAGAACAGTTCAGACACTCTGGATTTAAAGACTGAAATTTCAGTTTTAAAGGTTTGGATGAGTTTAAAATCTTGTGGGGAATGTGTGGATCATGACTCCTATTGTGATTATTCACATTTTAGAAGCAAAACATGAGCTTTAGTGGTAAAATAGACCACCTCAAAGGAGTGGCTTGAAGCCACCCCTGAGAGAGCCAGGTTGGGGCGGCGGCAACCACACGCCATGGTCCCAGTCCCGGATTTTTGCCATCCCAAAAAGAAGTGGCAAAATGCTGCTCCTTTTTGAGCTAGCAAAAAGTCAGCTTTTCCCTCCCTTCCACAGCTTTATGGTGCTCCTGTAGCATGTGGTGTCTAAACACCACACCGCCAGAACACTGTGAAGCTGGCCCACATATGGGCAGCTTGGCGGCTTCCAAGTGGCTTCAGGGCATGTATCATGAATATGCTACACCCCGAAGCCACTGGGAAGCCGGCAGTTAAAGCTGGTCAGTTTTGGCTCTTAATGTTAAAATAAATAAAAATGGTCTTTAACATTCTGGAACATTGGAAAATTCAAATACAAAGAATTTCCAGTTTGGGGAGGTAATTAAAAAGTTAGAACACTATTTATATTGAACATAATTGTGATAGGTTCCCCTAATCTGAGGGGATGCTTTTGCAGTTCTTTGTATTGACTACCCTAAACAGGCATACCACATTCAGCAAAGCCTCTAAGTTCTTTTTCACAAAGTATTTCCATGTTTCCCTATTTTCCTCCTTTTCCTCTGTCTAAATTGAAGTGTTTGAACAGCATCAACATTGGGAGGATGGTGTCGGAGGGCTGTAGAAACACAGGGGTTATTCACACGATGAAAATCATCCAGGAATGAATTTGGGATGAATCTTTATTGTTCATATGAGTCCCAAATGCACCAGATTAAGTTGGAGGGGGCCTGTCAAAAAAACTGCTCACCTCACGATAATCTATATCAAGCTTTCCCCCAAGTTTTTCCAAAAGATTTGCATAGTCAGCTGCGTGAACAACAATGCAAATACAGTGGGCCCTTGTTATCCGCTGGGGTTTGGTTACAGGACACTCCATGTATAACAAAATCTGTGGATGCTCAAGTCCCATTCAATATAATGGCACAACAAAATGGTATCCCATATATAAAATGGAAAATCAAGGTTTGCTATTTGGTATTATTTTGGAGAATATTTTCAACCCATGTATGCTCAAATCCATGGATAAGAAATCTGTGGATAAGGAGGCCCAACTGTAGACCTGAAGATACTCAGGATAAAACTCCCCATGGCTTTAATAGCCATTTGCATTGTAGACAGCTTGTGTAGTTGAGAAAGCACCACCCTTTCCCTAGCATAACTGTTGGGGCGTACAGACAAGCTGTGTCTCGCATGCACACATGCGGAGTTGATGCACGTAGGCAGGATGCCTAGAAGAAGGCCCTCAAAACGAGGGCTTTTAATCTTTGTTGCAGAGCTATATACAAAGGTTACACTGAGTACCAAACAGCCATCTTGAATACTCACAACTATACAGACCAACAAAGTGCTTCACCAACCACCAACCACAACAACCCAACAATGGAGATAATCACCTTCTCCCTTACATATGTGGTCTTCCTGGAAGCCATGTAACTGTCATGCTACCAATGAAACCTGGCTGGTTTCATACCCAGTACCTGTTGCATCAGAATACTACCGTTGATGCACTTCTGTTCATGTTGCATCAGACTTCCCATGATGCACAGCTCACCAAATGCTGACTCATGCACCTGCCACTTGAACTGTAGTAACCTCTTCTCCAGTTCCACCTAGTGGCCACATCCATGTCATTTTCCAGACCTGTATGTCACATGGTCCTGACAATAACAGCCATTGCTGGAGAGAAAAGAGGAAAGACAGAGGAATACAGGGGAAAGAAATGGGATGCCAACCCACTTCTGTCTAGCTGAGGAGTGCTGGTGGGTGCGGGGACAGCAGAAGGGTGTTCCCACATGGGAGCAATTGAACTCTCTGAGATGTGGTTCCTGAAAAGATGTGATTCCATGGTGTGAATAACAAACTCAGAAAGCATTAGTGAGGTTATTCGCATAGTTCTGGTTAAAAACAAAACAAAACAACAACAAAACCCCAACATGTGATTGAGGCCACAGATTTTCAGTGAGGAGTTGAGCAACATGTCTGCAAGAATCAATGCAATAAAGCTTGTTCTGGGAAAGACTGGGATTCTGCTCTTGGATATTTGTAGGGATATCTTACAGCAGCTACTGTAAATAGCACCTACTCCCGAATCCATTACTGAGCATGCATGAAGAGCAAAGCAGGGAGAAAAGGGGGATACAGATAGGTCTGCTCACCAGTTACCCCAGCATGATTAAAAAACCATAGGTATCTAGGCTAAAATGGAAACCATGAGGAAAGTGGAGGCTGGTAAAAGAAATTAAAAATCATTCCCCAGCACAATTTGGATGATGCTTCAAGTAGCCTTTAGAAGCTTCCAAATGTTTTTATTTGCTTGTAAATGGCTTATTTGACCTGCTTGCTTCATTTCACATGTGCATATTGTTAGTTTTGAGTAAACATTTGCTGTAATGTGGTGAGCTGCTCTTTTTGTGGTGAAGGTACGTATCTATGTTATTCTCCCTCTAGTACCAAATTTGCTGTTAAAGAAGGAATGCCTAGGAACACATCTGCTTTTTTTAACTGAGGAAACCTGTATAACTTGCTGTCATCAGCAAATTTCACTATTTCACAGCTCACCCCACAACTCCAAATCATGGATGAGTTTGCTGAAAAACAAGGTGTGGTTGAGAAGCTGGATTTTGAAGTGCTGGCCAATTACTGGTGGACCCAGACCCTGCTAGGATTTTTGCAAAGAATGTGGGGTGAGGTTGACTTTTAGCTGCACTTCTTATAGGCAAGGGTGCATCTTTTATAGATTAGTAATGCATTAGCTGCTTAGAGCAATTGATGGCCAAGATAGATATAGGTTGATAATTATTGCTGTTCCAGAAGGCAAGAAGGGAAAATTTGTTTTTCCCATGTTGATGCACTGACAAAAATTTACATTTGGAGGAAATCCCTTATTAATACATATATGCCTATGTTCTCTCTTTCTTTCATTTATTTATCTATATCCTGCTTTTCTCCTAATATTCTGGTCCAACGTTATTAAAATCTACTAAACCACAATAAACTATTAATAGAGAGCCAGCATGCTGTAGTGGTTTGAATGCTGGACCAGGACACTGGGGGACCTGAAACTGAATCCCTACTTGGCCATGCGAACCCATTGGGTGACCTTAGGCAAATGACAGCCTCTGAATCTCAGAGGAAGACAAGGGCAAACCCCCTCTGAACAAATTCTGCGAAGAAAATCACTTTATAGGTTCACCATAGGGTCACCATAAGTCAGAAACAACTTGAAGGCACATAACGAGGAACAAACTATTAATATAAAATTATACATTATTTTAAAACAATGTTTACAGTGCTCTAGAATACCATCTTAATAAAAACTACCTTAATAAATGCATTAAATCACAGAAGTTCCAGTATGTTCATTTCAATCCATGTGGTTACAGCACATCTGCTTGAGCAAAAGCCCCTTTTTCTCTCCCCAAAGGATTATTCCTTCAATCCACTTTTGCACCACGGCTTTGTTTTTATTCTTAGTTTTAATAGTACAGAAGCAGTCCACAATGTCTACAGAAAACATCAAAATATAAGCACATTCCTCAGAGGAGCTCCACATTTTGCTTGAACTGAAATATTAGGTTATTTCTTGGCTGACGGAAAGGATATAAACATGAAAGAACCTAAATACTTTAGCTACCACAGAAACATCATTCCAGGTGCAAGATTTTGTTTCATGTTCTCCCAGGATTTGCTTCACTTACCAGCTGCTGCTCAATCTGTGCCAAATGGAATGTAATTTGCATTCTTAGGTTGTAATCCGAGCTACAATTGTGTGGGCGTGTGTATGTGTGTGTGTTTGCATGTACCTTCAAGTCACCTGTAGACTTATGGCAACCCCATGAATATCATAGCGTCTTCTTAGGCAAGGAATAATCAGAGTTGCTTTTGCCAGATCCTTCCTCTGAAATACAGCTTACACCACCTGGTATTCATTGGTGGTCTCCCATTCAGGTACTAACCAGGGCTGATCCTGCTAAACCCTGATGGGATCTGGTGCCTTTAGGATACTTAGGCCCTATACACAGTTACCTGGGAGTAAGAACCATCAAAATCCTTATGGCTGACGTCTAAGCTGACATATGTAGAATTGTACTGTTAAGCATTTTACTACTTTGAACTGACTTACTGTTGGTATAATTTTGCATATTATATATTTATTGTTTGTATTTAGGTTGAACCTATAAAGCAAATTTCCTAGGTATCATACGTTCTTTTAAAAACAGAACAACAATGCAACAAGAAAGCTATCAAAAATCTTAAAATACAGTACAGTAATACAAAATCAAGCACAGTAAAAAACAGTACAGCTCAAAGAGCTAACACTCAACCAGTGATCACATGAACCAAAACTAATGTCATATAGATTTTAAAAGGTCTGGGGGAACAGAAAAATCTTAACATGTTGGAAAAGGGAAGGCAATGTTGATGCTAGGCAAACCTGCTTTGAGAGTGAATTACCCAAACTATTAGGTTCCTCTCTCTAGTAGCCACCTTTTGAATGTCAGAGCAAGAGATGTTTGGAAGGGCAGCTAGCCCACCCATAGGCACATTAAAGCACAAATGGGCACAAGAAAAGAAGAATTCTGTTTTATCTCAAATTCCTAAGCCTTATAAAAGTAATATTGGTCCAAAACAGCACTTCCAACTGAGCGTGTAAATGAACATAAAGTTATAAAGACTGCTTTGGTATGAACAAAATCCACCTAGTCCATTATTTTGTTTGTTACAGAGACAGCCATATTGCACAGAACATTAATAAGCAGGGCATGAAGCTGGTGGATTTATCCTGTTATGTGTCCCTAGCATCTAGTGTTCAGGGGCAGACTGATACTTTACTGAAATAATCCACTTAGTTGTCATGGTTATGCACCATTGACAGATCTACCAGATCTGGTTTAATTATTATTATTATTTTTAAATCATGTCAGCTATATCAGAGCATCAGAGACTTAGATGGCGAGAAGTTAATTCTTAGTTAAATCTTGGTCAATAGGGCATGTTACAGAAATTGCTTGCTTGGAATGTGTGTCATTAAATTCAATGGAGATGCTTAACATGGTCGACTACACTGGCTGAAACGTAGTTATATGTAGAAGATGCCTTATTTCCTTTGGCTGTAAACCTTTACTGCATTAACTGACATAAAATTAATTGAATCTACTAAACTAGTGCCCCAATAAAAAAAGATATAAGGCTAGTTTGATGGAAACCCATGCTAGTTCCTACTAATCATTGTATTGTCATCAAGATACTTGCAGATGGACTCCTGTATATTCTGTTGTAATATTTATCCTAGTACTGATGTCAGACTAAATGGCCGGTTGTTCCTGCGACTTCTTTTTTTGCCTTTTTTGAAGAGAGGGACAATGTTTGCTCATCTCCAGTCTTCTGGTACCTCACTTGATCTTTAGGCTTTCTAAAACATGATGGCAAGTGGTTCTGCTAGGATGCCAGCAGACATACTGGGACTTAGTCCTCGAGTAGACATGTATATAATTGTGTTCTTGTTCATTTTCCTCATTTTAATCTTATTACCAGGCCGTTCCTGGTGGTGACAGCAGAACATTGCACATAAGAATATAACTAGGAAATTGCAAAAAGCTATGTCTGCATCACCATTAAAACCAAATACATCAAAATGCAAGATGTGAAACTGTTCCATTAGCATAACTAACTGCCCAAATGTTACATTACAAATCAACACATGTGCAGCAACATTTGGTATCATTCTTGAATTTGCTTTTTATGGCTGCCTGTTTTTTCATTGGTGTTTTTTTTTTTTTTAATTTTCATTGGAATAGATGAAACTCAAGCTGCATCCAATCAAGAAAAGAGGCTGCTTATGGTCACTGTACTTTTCCAAATTCTGCCTTCACCATTGGAACAAAATTCATGTAATGTTTATTCGGATCATACCCATGACCAGATGAGGAGAATTGAATAACATATTGCTGTCACTTCATTACTATATTTAACCATTTATTACCAGGCTGCTGTGAGTGTTCTGCAGTTTTCTTAGCACATGACAAGTAGCATTTCAAAGAGAATTCAGCAGTCTGAAAGTTCCTAGTTTCACATTTTTGTTCAAGCAATTTTCTATTATTTATTTAAGAAAACCTTATGCCATTTTTCACTTTAAAATTATCCAAACAGATTACAACAAAAATACACACAATAAACCAAACAGTTAAAATAATAAAACAAAATTTAATAAAATAACCCATTAAAAACAATTTAGATATTTGGGCAACTGATTACACACAAAAGGCAAAAAAATGATCATGGGGGGGAAAAAGCCTGAGCAAACAGTTACGTTTTTCTTTTTTTGATTGTGTTTGTTAGGATTATGTTTTAATGTATAGTTTTGTAATTTGACTTATTTTTAGATATCTTGAGTGAAAGTTTGTTGTTGTTTTTGTGTGCCGTATGGTGAATCTATCACAGGGCTGAGAGTGTGTGACTTGCCCAACATCACCCAGGACTCTTTCAGATGTCGGGAATTGGAAGTAGAATCTAGGGTCAATCCGAACGCAATCATAGTGTTTGGCGTTATTGCGAATTAAAGCTTTGCACGCAATTTCGGGCAAAAGGGAAGTCAATTCGAACACAATCATGGGTTTGATGTTACTGCGAATTAAAGCTTCACACGCAATTTCGGGGGTCATTTTCGGGAAATGTAATGTTACTCTGAATGCAATGGGGATTCCCGTGAATTCTCTAAACAATCGAATTTACAGGAATTCGCATTGGCTCCATTCGAAGTTTGGGAGAAATTCCTCCCGTGTGAGAGTCCCCAGTGAGTTTTCATGGCTCAGCAGGGAATCGAACCTTTATCTTCAGAGTTGTAGTCCAATGTTCAAACCACTACATCATGCTGGCTGTCTTTAATTAAAGTTAGGGTATAGGCATTTTAATATATAAATTTGTTGCTGTAATTGGAAAGAGTGCATTAGAACTACCAAACCAAACTACCAATCCCAAGTTTCTGTAGGATGATGCCATGATAGTTAAAGGGGCATCAAACTGCTGTAGCTCTGGAATGGTGATTTACTCCTATTGAAGTATTGTTGATAGCCAGTAACAATCTAGTGGTGTGTTTCAGTAGGAGTAAGGATGGCCTAGTAAAGCATCTTTCTTCTTCCCATTATACAAAAGGTGAAGATGAATGGATTGTGGGTGCCTGTCAGAAACTCATTTTATCTTGGAACTGGTACTGATTAGGATGACCTGCAACACTATAAATCTGACAGGGAACAAGAATTTGAGTATTAATGCTGTGACCACTCATATTATGCTCAGCTTATATATGTGAGTGTATATATTTGGATGGGCAACAGGCAGACTGTGGCTGCATATGGATCACAAAGGGTGTTTCTGTACAATCTAACTTTCACGGGTTTAATTTTCACAAATTCCATTATTTCCAAATTTGCCATCAATAACGAAATGGGATTTTTTGGTGAGTTTTGCTGCCTATTGTGGAAACAACACACGGAAACTAGAAAATGTGAAAACTAAAAAAAAAAGTAAAAAAAGTCAGTAAGCCATAAACACATAAAATAACACCTAGTATCCCTGTTTTCACTTCCACCATTGGAGCCTGCCCACCACTAGTCACCCCACCACAGCTGCTACAAAGCCAGACATGCCCCATGATGGTAGGATAAAAGCGGCGCTTCTTTCCAGTTCCTTAATCCATAGAGATAGAAATATACACTGAGGTGGGGGGGGGCGGAGTAGAGATATTCATGTTTTTTTCCACTTTCATGGGATTCCTGCACACCTAATCCTTGCAAATGTGGAGGGCAGACCGTATTGTGTTTTCTAATGACTCTTGTCTTCACATGATCTCTCTAAAGTATAACAGTCTCAGTTTAATCAACTTGGCTTCTAGGGGGAGTTCAGGCTTAATTTGTTCTAACAACCATTCATCTGTATTTTTGGCAGCCCATGGTATCTGTAGAACCCTCCTGCAACAGTCATTTCAAATGAATAATTTCTCTTCCTATCAGCTTTCTTCAAAGGATGTGGTGGCTTAGTGGTTAAGATGCCAATTTCGATGATCAAATGATCGGAAGGCTGGTAGTTTGAGGCCCAGGTGCTGCATGATTGTGTGAGCTCCTGTCACTAGTCCCAGCTTCTGCCAACCTAGCAGTTTGAAAGCATGCAAATGCAAGTAAATAAATATGTACCATTTTGATGGGAAGGTAACAGTGTTTGGTGCAGTCATCCTGGCCACATGACCACCACATGTCTTCGGACAACGCTGGCTTTTTGGCTTAGTAACGGAAATGAGTATCACCCCTTACAGTTGGTTATGACTAGACATTCATGTCAAGGAACTACCTTTACCTTTTTTACAGCTCTTGTCACTGTCCAGCTTTCACAACCATATACAGAAGGCAGAAATAAGATTTTCGGTTTGTTACTGGAATACTGAAAATATGCACTAAATGTTCTTATTTTTTAGCATTTTTCATTTCTTCAGAGCATTTCTATATATTCTTTATGATATACCAAAGATAGGGTAATGTATTCCAGGGATAGTTTCATTCTGTGTGTGTGTTGTGTGTGTGTTGCAAAAGGAATGTGTGCGGTTACTTTGCTGAAAGTACATGTAGTAAAATGCAAAATGTATTGAAAAAGGAAAACGACAAACACATGTGGAAATAAGCTCTGAAAAACTATGTTTTTTAGAGTTAGAAAAATGTATGGGAAATATATTGTTCTTCTATCACAGATAATTTAAACAAAAAGAATGATCATGATTCTGTGTGAGGGAATTAAATTGCTTGAGAATAACACTGTCAACCTGTACTTTCTCTGGATATGCAAGTATAGATCCCAACTTTCTGGCATTATCTAACTTTCTGTCATTAGCTGACATAACATGGCATAACTTTCCCATATAATTCAAGCAGATGTAATGCTTAATTCTGGTTAAACTGTGATTCTTTGGATTTCAGAGATACGTACCTGAGGATAAGTTCTGTCTTTAACTAAGCCAAAGGCCTATTTGATTTTTTGAATTCATGATGTTTATATCTGAATGCAGATCTGATTTGAGGGTATGAGAACTGTGGTCTCTGTTTTTTTTTTTTTTTTTTGCCTTTATAAATTATATAAAGATGCAAACTGTAAGCAGAGTCCACATCTGGAATTTGCTTTAGGCCCATCTCTAACTTCAGTACATTTTATATTATAGGAAAATATATAGAGGCAATATAGAAAAATGCATTCTTCTTTTACTGAAGTAAAAAAAAATCATTGGATAAATGAAGTCTGATATGCTATTATAAGTGTGGTGACTTTTGTCTGAACTTTTCAGGCATTTACAGACACCCAGTTAAAACATATTTTTTCATGTAATGGACAACATCATACTCTAATTGTTTGGAGTCCTCTCCTATCCAAAGGGCACTGGGAAATTTTGTAGCTCCAGCAAGATTCTGGAATGTACATATTGAGTGGGAAATGAAATGACCATTGATAGAGAGACTACTGTTGAGAAAAATAAAAATAAAAGTCTAAATTAGAAATCGTTGCCATCATATGTTCAGACTAGATGGTTAGACATTTAAGCTAAAGGCAGCCAAAATTATCAAGAAGGAAAAGTGACCATATTTTAGGATTTTCAGCCTTGAAAAGGGCAGGTAAGGGCAGAAACATTAGAGATATGTATAAAATTATACAGGGTGTAGAGCAGGGGCAAGTAACTACATGGGGGTAAGGGATCAGTTTCCCTTTCTCCAGACCCTCTTCATGGCTCCATCTTCTCACAGCTACTGCCAGCATTTCTTATTATTGTCTGTGTTGGCTAGGACTCATGGCAGTTGCAGTCTAACACCATTTGGAGGGCCACACTTTTCCATTCTTGCCTTAAAATCTCTTATCTGTTTCTAGTCTTTCTTTGAATAACACACACAGCAACTGAGATTCTTAAGAGTTCTGTCAGTTTGAGATTACTGCATATACTCATCTATAAGTCTAAAAATTTATGCCCAAATATTAACCCCAAAATCCTAGGTCGACTTATTTACAGGTCACTATGATAATGTGATAGCAGCTCTTTCAGATTTGCTGTGGAAGATAGTTTCTTTTTCTCTTGAGCCAAGCAGAAAGAGTCTGAAGTAACTAATTGCTTTTAAATAAACAAATGGAGACCCTCTTCTGCCTGTGCTGGCCAGCTGAAACCTATGTTTCAATCAGCTCCAATTAGAGTCTTTTATGCAGTACTTGTATTGTTGTTATTTAGGCCGAGGAAGCTACTGGATCAGGTTGCTCATTCATCTAAATTATTGTTGTCCATACTTAAGTTTCACAAGGACTTCATGCAAGAATCTTTCCTGGCCTGACTTGGAGATGTTGAGGATTGAACCTGGGGGTTTAAGTAGGTAAAAATTGTTTGACTCTCTTCTGGAAGAGCAAAAATGAAACACTTCTCCCAGCCCACATACCAAATATTCTCCAATGCCATGATTCCAGTCTAGTCCAGCTGCTATATGTGTTGTTGGTTTTTATTTTTAAAAGAGCACCTGTGCAAAGGCTTAAAAAAATTGACTAAGTTGATGTCATATATTCCAACATTTCACTAATGAAAACTGGGGCACATATATCCAAGCAGCATTATGATTACATGACTATGATGAAGATGGCAAAAGTTATTAATAAGGAACAAAACAAACTAGGAGAGGCTGCATCAGTTTGCTTTTGCCTGAGCCCACTGAGAAGGCTGAATACTCTATCCTACTCCCTCCAATCCTGTGCTTTCCTCTCATTCACTGTATCAATGGAGTGCAAACTATAGTTGCATTTTGAACTCAGTTTGCATCAATTGACATTAACTGAGGAGTAAGATGGAAAGTGGGAGGAGAGGATAGAAACTGGGACATTATAAAAACAGTTGGGAAAGTGGGATGGCAGGGGATTAATTGGGACAATCCCTGCCAAATCAGGAAGGTATGTTATGTCAAGTTTGGCCTCAAAAGGCCCTGAAGAGTCATTGCTGGTCACAGTTACATAGCTAATATGGAGCTTAGGTGGGCCAGTAATCTGTCTCAGTGTTATGCCCCATATGCCTCAGACATATGTCACTCTAGTTAAGATACTTGTAGAAGGAACTAAACCTACGGCTTTAAGCAGCCTCATGTATGAAGCTTTAGAAGAAAATATAATGGTTTCAGCATAACAAATGTAGGAGACACTGTTCTGTTTAACACATATTAAGGCCTATAGAATTGTTCTGTAGTTAAGGGACATGCGAGAAGACAGTAATATGAAAAACATGATATTTGAGCCTCTAACACACTGGTGAGAAAACATTTCCAGCAAGGAAAACATTTTTCTTTCTTTCATCCTTTCCTTTTCTCAGCTCTTATGTGTTGGTTTATGAGTCATAGGAGAGTAATCAATTGGGCCTTGAAGCTCCCCAGTTCAGCCTGAATAAAATGGCATATAAATGGCTTTATACATATTGCACTGTTTAATGTTTGTTCTGTTCTTTGCTAATGTAGCCTTTTACATGTGAAACATTAAAATGTGATGCAACTGTAGTGTTACTTTTCTGTACAGCTTCCATGATTTGGTACCATTTGTTCTAATTAGAGCTGCTGCATCTGAAAATATCAATTTTGCACTCAGGCAATTTGAAATAGTTTGTCTAATAGCAAGCGCATTTCTATAACACTTACCGATGTACTAAGCAGTTTACAAAGTGTAGGCTAATTAACCCCCAACAAATCTAATGTGTTGTCTTTGAGGACTGCATAAGATAAATTTACTGCCATTTTCATGCAAAATGAATTTGCATTACCTTTGTTGAAATAAGTATTTCCCTTTAAAGAGACTTCCCAAGGGTTCCCTCTTGATGTTGCAGTCAACAACTCACAGATTCAACCCTTAGTCTTGCCAAAATTGCCAGATACCCTCTGTGTTGGTGAATTTGTTGGGGAATTACTTTCTATTAATAGTTATCCTTCTTAATGCCTAGAAGATTCCTTTAAAGCAGTATGGTTCCCAAACTTTTGTACTCCATATGATTTGGAATTCCTGACAGTTGGCTAGGAGATGAAGTTCAAAACATCTGAAGGACCAAAATTTGGGGGCCACTGTTGTAAAAGAAATACCTCAGTTAAGCCTAAGAACAATATGATTTAGAAGAATGTTGAGTGCGTATGTTACAGTTTACAGAAGTGGTCAAAGATGCAAAGAGCTGCATTTTGGATGTTGCAAGACAAGTTTAGGCAATTTCCCACAAATTGGGGTTACATTGCCTCTCACTGGAGCTACTGTGAGGGCATCTCGCACTGTCAATGACAGACGTCCCACCTCTGTTTCTGCTACCACCAGAAAGCTAGTAACTTTGTTGGGAAACATGGGATGTGGTGCAAAAGCTGAGGTTCTAAGACAGTAGTCTAAAAAAAGTAACTCTTCTAAGACCTTACATGGGGAGTGCATGGCTTTTCCAGAAGAACTGCACACTCAGTAGTCCATTTGGGAGCATGAGTCTGTTGAGAAGACAGGCCAAATGCCATGTTTCCTGACAATATTGCTGAGATACCAGCAGTGGTGGAATCTGTGATAGGAAGTTGTAAAATTGTGGGGGCGGATGCTGTATTTTGGAATCACTAACAATAGCAAATATAGAGCCTGTTATTGAATGAAAGAAGATGTTGTGAGTATGTCTTCAATAAATTTCCCTCCTTTTTAGGGGGGAAAATAGAGCCAGTGTGGCATAGTGGTTTGAGCATTGAACGATGACTCTGGAGACCAGGTTTCAAATCCCTGCTTGGCCACAGGGCTGACCCTGGGCAAGTCATACTCTCTCTGATTCAGTGGGTGGCAATGGCAAACCTCCTCTGAAGAAACTTGCTAAAAATACCCTGTGATAGAGTTGCATATTTTATTTCTTACATTGTTTAATAGTATTTTAAGAGGCGGGATTGAGGGTTTTGTACTGTATGTTTTTTAATCTTTGTAAGCTGCCTCAATTGCATCTTGTAGAGGGGCAGGATATAAATAATAATAATAATAAATTATTATTATTATTACTATTATTATTATTATTAGGGTCTCCATAAGTTGGAAATGGCTTGAAGGCACACAACACACACACTTAGAAAAATATATGTATAGTGTCTATTAGGACAGAGGCATGCTAAACAACTGCTGGCTTCTTTTCCCGTTTACAACAGTTCCTTTATGCTAATTACATCGCTCCTTCTGCCAGTATGGATATTGGGCTACAACAGGCTACAAAAAATGAGATATATTCAAAAATTGAGCCACCATTTGAAGATCTTTTTGACTCAGCAGAAGAATACATCCTTACTCTTCTCTTGGTTCCATGGAGGAAGATGGTGGAACAAGACAAAGAAACTTATAGGAAGGTAACCTAAGAACAACAGAAAAGCTGTGCTGGCTCAAGCCAACGATTCTTCCAGTCTAGCTTTCTTTTCTCACAATGTTCAATAACCAGTGGCCCATGGGAAGCAACTAACAAGACAAGAGTGTGCTAGCTGTTTCCATGTTTGACCCCCAGCCACTTGCATTCTGAGGGATACTGCCCCAAATTCTGAGGGCAATAGATATATACCCTTCATGACTAGTAGCCATTGATAGCTTTATCCTCCATGAATTTGTCTAATCCCCTTTTAAAGCCATCCAGGTTGTGGCCTTCCCTGTGGATGTGAATCCCACAGTTTAACTCTGCTCTGTAGGAAGGAGTACCCCTAAGTGAGAAGCATGTCCTGCTCTAAGAAGAAATGTTTACTTTAGCTGTCTCAGCAAACCTCCTTGAATCATTTGCTCCAGGGGAAGCAACATCCATTGATATGCCTTCTAAACATCTGCCTTGTTATTGGCAAACATTGCTCCTTTCTACCCACTGTCTCTGGCAGCCTGCCTCTCCTACCTCTTCATCTTTCTTCTCTATAATGTGCACTGTGTGGATGACATAAGATATTATTTTTATTAGGTGGAGCTGGTGGAAGAAACTCGACAGCTGGACTCAGTGTACTTTAGAAAGCTGCAGGCTTTGCATGAAAAGAGTATTTCCAAGAAGAGTGAGGTAAGTCAAGCACCTATTAGCAAAAATAAACTCTTTATTTTAGCCTACCATCAGGAGGTTAACACTTTGTATTTCTTAAATGGAACAAAACTTTTATGAAACGGTAGTATTTTACATGCCATGCCTTAGCCTTGCTGGCTTTCAAGAGACACACTCTTTCAAGAGACATGTGATTGCCCAGACCATACAAACACACTGCACCGCCTGAGCGGTATTGCATGCATTTCATGACAAGTGACTTGCAGAAACAATCAACAATATTAATTAGCTAGCTCTCTTAGTTTTTCATCAGTGATGATGTTTACCATTTTTTCGAACATTATGTCTTTGGATGGTAGCTTTCAGAAGCTCCCAGGCAGATTCTGGGACTTATAGCCACCCCCCCCCCCCCAAAGTAATTTTTCCAAGCTCTGGCTGTTAAGCTATAATGCAGTGACAGGAGGCTTTACAATAGTTATCATTGGTAGAAAACACTCACTCACAAATCTTGATACATGTAGCTGCCCCTTAAATCATTGGTCTTGAAATCCATGTCTGTGGAAAAATAGAAAGTGATAGCTATCTGTACAAAGAAGGAAGACAGAAAAATTTACAGGGATTTTTAAAAAGCCGGGTTAAGAGGTTATCTGGACTGCATTGTACAATTCTTTCATTAGACTTTGGAAATGGAAGAAGACAAGGTCCCACAGCGCTCTGATTCCATAACAGTTGCAGAACGCCCAGCTCAAATCCTCCCTGAAGCAGATAAGCCATACCGCATTGCTGAATTGTTGCAGAAACGGCTGGATTTGGAACAGTTCAGAATCTTTCTTGAACAGCAATCTGCCAGGTATTTCTGCTATGCCAGAGTGTGACATAGGACTCTTTCAGACATGGGAAATTGGAAGTATAATCCAAGGGCAATCCAAACGCAATCATCGGGTTTCACGTTATTGCGAATTAGAGCTTCTCACGCAATTTCGGGCAAAAGGGAAGTCACTCCGAATGCAATCATGGGTTTCATGTTATTGCGAATTAAAGCTTCTCACGCAATTTCGGGCAAGGGGGGGTTATTTTCGGGTAATGGGAAATCATTCCGAATGCCTTCTGAACGCAATGGGGATTCACGTGAATTCGCTAAACTAGCGAATTCACGTGAATTCGCATTGGCTCCATTCGAAGTTGGGAGAAATTCCTCCCATGTGAAAGAGTATCTTGTCATTAAAACCTATCTACTTGGGTGGTGTCTATGATACCAGCATCTGATCTCATTATGCAAATTTCAAAGACTTGATGTATGCCATTCCCTCCCAACCAGACAAGTATACATCCATAGATGTTGGTTTGTGGCTCACATCACCCACAGACAACATTGCCAGTGTTGGCTGGAGATGACTAGAATTGTAATCTCACAATGTGGCAGTCACAACCATGAGGAATTATTTCACCAGATGAATTGGATTTTTGGGCTCTGTGTGGCTAGCTAGTAGCACCGAGCATTAGCTGTGTGTCTAGGTGCATGCAAAACATGGATGTATGTGCTTCATTTCTTAACCTCACTTCTACTCCAAGGAACACATGATGGAACCCTCCCCTTCATCCATATTGTTTCCTATCTGCATATGTACATTATTCACAGAAAAGAAATATAAGAGGTGTGTGCAGAGTTGACTCAAGACTGACTTGGCAGACCCACAACACTCAGTTCAAAATCCCTTCCTCAACCCATCCCATTAGATGGCTTGCCATAGGAGTTTCTGGGATGCACCGCTCTGTTTGTGAACTGCTAATACCAAGGCACTATGGCATACCAACTTGTATGGTACTGCAAGAGAGCACCTCTTATATCATGTAATATGCCTGTTTTCCTCGATCCCTCTGCGCTGAAAGGTGATTATCCATCAGTCTTCCACTTGGTGCTTATGCAATGGGGTTGGCCCCAGTGAAGTTGTTTATATAATACAATCATTTATTTAGTGATCATAAAATGCACATGATGTTTCACAGGCTAGCATAAACTAAAGCCAGACATCTGCTTACAGTCTAAATTTAGATAGGATGGTGGAGTTGGTAGTGGTTGCTGGAGGACTGGCCAAATACAGTGGCAGGTGGTGATTTCCATGCCAGTGAATCCATCCTGAGTTTGGTTTGGACTGGAAAGGACTCACTCAGGGAGCTGAATTCTGTCTCCAAGATTGATTCAGCACGGAGAATAACTCCATTAAAGTTCAGATGAAAACCTGGAGTGGATTTATTGTCCCACTGAAGTGGAAGCCACCAGTCCACTGGCTCCAAACATCGGAAAAGAAGTGCAATAGCTTCATCCTTAGTATAGATGGAGTATAGGAAAATAAATTTGTTTGGATTACAGCTCCCAAAATCCTCTAGGCAGCATAGCTATGGTCTATGCAGCCTAGGGAAGTCTAAGAGTTGTAGTCCAAAGTAATAGTTCTGTGTTCCGGTCTCAGCTAGCATGACAGAGACATAATGGAAAAATGGACATCTAATTTTCATGTGATGAATAGCTACAACCTTGTGCACTCATCACAGATGTCAAGACCATATGAAATCATCACAGGTGGTGTCTGTTTCCAACATGGTAAGCCCTGACAGCTTGCCATGAAGGTTACCAGTGCCAGATATATTATTGTCAACAGTGCATTGTAAAAAGTCATTGTAATGTATTTTATGCACATTGAAGCTTTAATGCAAGTATTGCAGTATGCAGTTTATTTCATTTCCCTCTGACTGAACTGCCACCTTTGCATGTATATGTACAAAAACTAGGGGTTAGGAATTCTGTCCCTCCAGAAATTTAGGACCACAACCTTCACCTCCTTTTTCAATTGCTAGGCTATGGGAACTGATGGGAGTTGTAGGTAAAACATATAGAGGATTAAAGATTCCCCACCCTTGCTGGGAAACCTATGTTTATATGTCAGCTACCACAGGATACCAGTTTAGGATTTAAAAAAATATTCTAAAGTCTACAAGCAGCAATACCTTTATTGGGTCAGCTCCAAAGCATAAAATATAAGCTTTCAGAGCTTCAGTGGCTTCTTCATCAGACAAAGCTGTTAAAAAATAATACAGGAGAAAAAAAGATGGTGGTGTTACAGGCCTACATTATTTCTCAGATATTAACTCTGTTGTGAATTAATATGGTATTGAGGGGTTTCAGTGCAGACAGAGGTCACTCCCTTTCTTGGCCATTTGAGGACTAGCTTCATACAGGAGAGGGACAGCTGGATCTCAAGGAAAGTTATTTTTCTGTTACTCATGGATTTGAAATATTATTACCTGTCTTTTATTACCCTTTGTCCCTAGTTATTTGCCTAATGAAGAAGCCAGTGAAGCTTAGAAAGCTTGCACAATGTATTTTATGCTTTGAAGTTGACCCAATAAAATTATCTCTGTGGATTTTGGATTTGGTTGTATTTTGCTCCATGACCAACATGGCTACCTATGAATATGTTTCCTAGTTCAGGATTTATATGCTGTTTTGGGAAATTGTATTTGAAAGGTGTATTATAAACAGACAAACAAACAAAGTTAATTTGAGGAACATTTACTGTAGTTAGAGTTTTCCTGAGGTAAGATACAGACTCCAGTTTAATTTAACTCTAACACCTTTGAGCTATAACCAGAGCCACATGGAAGATTCTTTTTCATGAAGCCTTCCCACAGCACACATAAATGTTATAAACCACATGGCTTGGGCAGACTGTCATTCTCCATAATAAGCATCCTACTATTTGTTTGGGCAGACTGTCATTCTCCATAATAAGCATCCTACTATTTGTTTGTTTGTGCATAAACTGGCTCCTAGTCCACAAAGCTTACTGGTATGCCATCATAAATAGTTCAGTATTTAAAGGTGCAACTTGTTTATTTTCATCACATCATTCCAAGTTTCTTTATCACGGCTTCTGTGAGGATGTAGTAAAATTACTTAGCAAATTGCTTGCTGCACGCATTAAATTCCTAATTCAATCCTTTGCATACTCAGTCCTCTGTGAGGACTGTCCTCTGAAGCACTTGGTCTAACCCACCATTATGACTAAACTGAGACCGTTGCACTTTGGACAAATCATGAGAAGGCGTGACTCACTAGAAAAGAAAATAGTGCTTGGAAAGTTGAAAGGAAGTAAGAAAAAAGGAGGACCACACTGCAGGTAGATAGACTGTCAAGGAGGCCACAGCTCTGAGTTTGCAAGGCCTGAGTGGCGCTGTTGATGACAAGGTGACTTGGAGGCCTCTCGTTTCTGTGTGATAAGAACTGGATGGTTTGGCTAAAGCCGTGAATAAGTTCTTAGTGAAAATAGGTAACACAGAAATCCTCTTTGCTTTATTTGTAGTGTAGACCTCATGTGCTGGATAGACATTGAGCAGTTCAGGAGGATACTCCACAAAAACAAAGCACAGAGAGAAGAAAAATCTAAGGAGATTAAAAATAAATATCTAAATAAGAAATACTTCTTTGGACCTGACAGCCCAGCTACAAAAGAGGAACAAGAGCAGGTAACTATTTGCTTTTAAAATCTTTATACATGCTACTGCTATGGATGCATATATTGGTTCTCTTAACTGCACTCAACCCTGTTCAGATCTGCCCTATGTTTTTGCACATCATTAGAAGCAAGTAGATTTCTGGGCAAGAGTTTTTCCAGTGGTACCTCCTTCCTTGTAAAATTCCATTCCCCAAAATATAGTTTGACTGGATTTGAGTTGATTCTTGAAATGAACTTCTTTATTTTGGTCCACTTTATCTTAGGAATGTTTGAGGTTGATTATGTTGAGTTTATCTTTTGTTGGCCTTTTGAATATGTGAACATTTCAAACCTCAACTTGTTGTTGTTAAAGTGCTGTTCTCTTAATTTTGAATTTTATTTCACTTTGGAAACTATATTTGAAAGATGGCATCTAAATAAATAAATCTATCTGACCTTGTGGGAGAGTTATTGTAGCGATAGCCTTCCTAATGGAAGATACAGAGTACAGTTTCATTTAACTGCAACACCTTTTAGCCCAAACCAGAACCTCATGGAAACTTCTTTTCATGATGTCTTCTCACAGAGCATGTAGATGATATAACGCAGGTGGTTTGGAAGACTGTCTTTCCCTACATCACTGGGGTTGGCTTCACCCAGTGCAGTAACCAATGGTCATTCCCTCTCCCATTGACCTCCTCCCATACAACACCATACAGAACCCTTAGTAATGTTTTTTGTGCTGATGTTACTCATAAGTCGTAATTCCCATATATCACTATACATAAGGGTAATAGTTGTGAAATGAACAACTAGCAAAATTAAAATTATACCTTTAAATTATCATTAAATTACAATGCCATATACACAGCCTAAATGTATTTAAATATACAGTTTCATGTGACTAAAGTGAAAATTTGGTAATGTGTTTACAAAGAAAAATTTAAAATAATGTAAACAATTTTTTAAAAAAATATTTTTAATTAAAAAACTTTTTAATTAAAACATTCTGGGTGGGAAATTCTGGAAATTGTAGTATAACATGTTAACTTTTACTTGGTTTTGGTGTTGTTGGAACAAAGTGTCTGCAGTCCACTGATGTATTTGCATTTCTCCCCCGAAGATAATGAAAATAGGTGGTGGCTGGGGACAAATACTTCATGAACAAGTTTGTCCTAAGATCCTGCTAGAGGTTCAAAAAAGCATCCAGGCAAGGCTTGAGAAAAAGTGGCTGCCACTATATTTTTCAAGTGAAGAATCAGGACCGCTGAAAAAACCAAAGGTAACATAATTATTTTCATAGTGCAATGCATTTTGCAACAGAATGATCAATTATCTCAAAGCTGACATAGACGAAAGGATATGTGAAGCATGTCAGGTGGAAGAGCTAAAGCAAATACTATATTAAACACAAGAGTGTGCAACTTCAGTTTCTTTCTTATTTCCACGTACGTCTGTGTGTACCTTCTTCATATGCAGATCACCATGTGCCAGTAGGAAAGGCTCAAACCCAGCTACCAACCACTTAAATTCAGCTCTCACCCCTTCTTTCTTCATATACTAAAATAAAGCAATTCCATTGGGACCAATGGACTCACTCCTTTTTTTCAAGCTCCTGAGGGTGGGATAGGATGAAAAGGGATAAATAGCTTCAATTTAACCTTTTTGTTCCAAGGTTTAAAAACACAACATTGGAGTTTATCACATGGGAGGAATTTCTCTCAATTTCGAAAGAAATGGAAGTGAGGCCAGTTCGGAATTGAGTAAATTCGCTAGTTCAGCTAATTTACTTGATTGAGTATTGACACTTCATTGCGTTCAGAACTGCCCGAAATTGCCTCCCAGTGCCTGAAATTGCATGTGATAGTTTCTCATGTAATCACGCGAAATCCCATGATTGCATTCGGAAGGACTTCCCTTTGCCTGAAAATGTGTGTGATCAGCTTTCACGCAATCACGCGAAACCCCATGATTGCATTCAGATTGCCATTGGATGATACTTCCAATTCCCTTTGTATGATAAACTCCATTGTTGCAGTTGGTAAATTGTATAGTATTTTGTCTTAAGTGAAAATATATTTAAAATGTTGATGGTTAGGGCTAGATTTGTCACCTTGAGTCCCTGTAGTGAATTTTTTTTTTTAATTTAAGTGAAAATATATTACAATGTTGAAGGTTAGGGCTAGATTTGCTTCCTTGAGTCCCTGTAGTGAAAGAAAGGGAGGATATATATTAATAAAATAACAACAACATAAGGGAAGGGGAGGTTTACTGTATATATTCATGTATAAGTCTAGAAATTTTAGTCAAAATATTGACCTCCCAAAACCAAGGGTTGTACGTGGTGAAAGACAAGTGTGCCATCTGTCCTGGAAGCAGTGACCTGCCTCTACTTGCTCATCCATACAGCTTTTAATGTGCACACAGATAATGCTTGGTGTAATTTTTGTTGTTTTCCTTTGCTTCATCCTTTAGATGCTCTGTTACATGCCCCTACATTTCACATTTGACTTATCCATTTGACTTATCCATGGGTCATATCAAAATCCATAATTTTGGCCCCCAAACCTACCCTCAACTTATACATGTGGTTGTCTTATAGATCCAAAACACACTGCAGAAATAATCCAGTTTGAGGCCAATTTAACTGTCCTGGCTCAGTGTTAGGGAATCTTGGGAATTGTAATTTATTGTGGCACCAGAGTTCTCTGACAGAGAAGGCTAAATGTCTCACAAAACTGCAGTTCCCAGAATTCCCAAGCATTGAGCCAGGGCAGTTAAAGTGGTCTCAAAGTGGGTTATTTCTGCAGTGTGTTTTGGACTGTAGTCTAGTATATACAGTAAGCCAGCCCTGCCTATTTACAGTATTCCCAGGCCAGATGAGGCCCACATGTGCTTAGTTTGGAGTAGAAAGAAACTGAAACTTAGCCACACACTATGCATTTTTAGCAGATGCATTTTCTGTTCTAATTGACCCCATCTAGCTGGTGTGTTCCTGTTAGCCACTGAAGACATCAGAGGCAGACCAAGTCTGTCTCCACATCTGGCAGGTTTTCCAGAGTGTAATTGGGGAAGGGCGGTGGTGCAGCGAGTCTTTTCTTTTTGCTGTAGAATTCCACCCTCCATATATCACCCCTCTCTCACTGTAGCAAAACATGGGAGCTGGAAGCTGTTGAGTGGCATAGAGGAAAGCAAACCCCCCCAACATTCTACTATGTTTGGTTCTTGTACCACTCCCTCCCAGCTTTGCATCTGAGAGTGCCTATTCTATCACAAATAATTCTGTTCCCTTCTTCTGCACAATAGCTAAGTAGGCAGTCATTTGACTGATGATCAGCCACATCTTTGACTGACTGTATGAAGGAATTAATATTTGCTATATTGCACAATGAGTGTACTGGTTAGGAAGCAGCATTGAACGTAGTGACACAAAAGACAGCAAAACCTGGTGAACTTGTAGAGTATTTATTTATTTATTTATTTATTTGTGGCACTGGACCTGGCTGTTTGTACCCAATGCAATACAGGGAAAGGCGGATACAAATAATAATAATAATAACAACCCTAGCAGTAAAGATTTGTTTGTATCTTTTACTGGTAGTGTACAAACACCAAGCTTATTTTTGTTTTCCTCTCATTCCTTCAAGATCTATGAATTGATTACATTTCTTAGCTAGGAAAAAAAATCACTTTTGGAAATGTTGGTAGACATATGATCTTTCTGAAAGTGGACAGATTTGGCTAATTCAGGGAGGAGGCTTTTGCAATGTCCCATCATATTTTAAGAAGGCAGGTATAGGCAACCTGACTGTTCAGATAGTAACTTCCTTAACTTTGATGAGAATTGCTATCTTCTTTCTTTGGGAATTGTACAATTAACCCTAATTTTGAAAACTGAACTATAACAGAACGTAGAAGGTAGAACATAGAAACATTTTAATGTGCACAATACCCATGCTGCCTTTATCCTTATTTGCTTTCAGCCACACCTAGAAGATGCTGCAGAAGATATTTTAATTCAGAGACTTGAAAAGAAAACAGAACCGTGGAAGGCAAGCTCTCTTCTTCCTTGCTTTTTGTTGAATTCCAGCATTACAGGTCTCTATAGCATACAGGGTTTCCACAGCCATTTTGATACGAATACTAAAGCTTGCTCAGTGCTAAACAAGTGCAGTCATCAGTATGTGCCTAGTACTATGAGCTAATCTTTCACAACCTGGTGCACTCCAGATGTATTAGACCACAACTTCTATCTCCCCAAGCCAGCATGGCCAACATAAATTACAAACCAAGACATTAGGAAGGTACCAGGGAGTAGAGGGTGCTATAAACTATAGGATCACATCGTTACTATAACTTGTAGTTAGAGAAATGAATGCTAACTCACAAATGTTACAAGGTTTAAAAACACAACATTCTTGCAGTTACGTAAGTTTTACAGTTTTTTAAAGTAAATATATATAAAAATGTTGATCTTTGAGCTAGATTTGCATGGTGGTTGATGCTGATTAGAATTAGAGTTTCATATAAACTACCTGTACTTTCTGATCCCACAAGAAAGTCAGTGTCCCTCTCGGTCACTAAATGGGGTCATTCTACTGACAACCAGAGGATTGCATTTCTGCTTCTCAGCCTCAGTTTGCTAGATAATGGCACAGGATATTTCCTCCAATATGTTACATTGCCTGGGACAAGAAAGTACCCCAATGGGAAAAATATTTGTAGTGCTATACAGTATTTTGTTCCAGCTTTTTGTTGTTGTTGAAAAAGAACAAAAATACTGCAAGTGCTTAAAACATGGGAGCTTATAGTTGTTCAGGTGACGATGCTGAATATGGATTTTGCAACACAACATGACTCTGTGGGACTAAAATGTCCCATCCTGGTGCTGGAGGGTTAATCCAGCAGTTATTTCTGCCCCCTGCTCTCACCTAGAACATGGATACAATTGGGGCATAGGAACTAGTAACAATAGCAGCAGCAGCAGCTGTTTTGGCTATAAGAAAAATTCAAATTGCATATTGTGTTAATCCTTTAGTGGGCTAACCGAAAAAACATCCACCCACGCTTTTGAGGTCATCAGATCTGTTTGTCAGGCAGAATATTTCACAAAGTAGGCATGGGGAGGGGAAAGTGGAAGGGTAGAGTAAGACTTGATGTCAAATAGTGATGTTATCTGAATGCTTTCAACTGAGATGGAATAAGGAGAAGGGGTTTGCAGGCTGTCGCATAAAAAAGAGGAATGAAAGGGGAGAAAAAAGTGGCAGCTCCTTTAAGACTGATTTTTATTTTTGCATGAGCTTTCATGGATATAAACCCACTTCTTCAGTTGCAGAATTTAGTGGTATTAAGGCCCAGGACAGATGGGTGGGAAGTGCTGTCATGGGGCCAAAACTAGGGCTTGGGAGCGCACAGCAACCACACACTCCCAAGCCCTAGTACATGCCGGTGGCACCATGACTGCGCAGTCCTATCCAATGTCCGCATGTCACTGTGCCGCGCTTGCATTACTGGTGTGCCACAGTGCACCAATGGGACGGAGGGATGCTGCGCAGTTTGGCTGCTGCGGCATCGCTCCGGAGGAAAAAAGGGCGCCTCCAGCCTGCACTTTCAGGGTGGTTTGTTTTGTCCCTAAGTCCACAGGCATAAAGCATATTCATATAGTTGTAGGAGTAGCATAGACTGTAGTAAGATCTAGAAAGATGCAAATCATGACCCTTGTCCCAAATTTTCAAAGGGCTGCGTAAGGTGATACAGATCTCTCAGATCTTTACAGTGAACAGTTAGTGTTGAGGTGTGAAAGCAACAAATCTGTCTAAAGTCCCATGTTTCACAACCCTCTCTGAAAATATTACTTTTTTTATATGTGCAATACCAAGGGCACTTGTATTAATAATATATGCAGTTTCTCATGAAACCACTGTCCTTCCTCATACCTCTGCTGATATTTATAAATATATAAATTTATAAATATAATTCACTTCAGAAAAATTTCTTTCTAGTCTTCCTTTATAATCTCCTTGTTCAAGGTTGAGTTTCACAGCAAGCAGTCCCTAAGCTCACTATAAGGAAGGAAGCAAAAAGAACCAACAAAACCATTTGATACTCTATTTTAAAAAAAACCAACACCCCTATGTAAACTCAAAACTATTTCCATACATACATGCACATCTGTCTGATACATGGAAATTTGTATGTATGTCTTACGCATGGTATACAGATATGTATGTATGTATTTAGAGAGGCAGGCTTGAGTTTATAGGACAGTTATTCTGGGAAGCTGTACATCTTGAGGAGCCAGGCACATCATTTCTTGTGCAGATTAGAGCCTTGACTCTTTTGCAATGGTGGTTCATTCCATTAATATTTGCCTTATTGCAATACCTCCTGAGAGAGTCAGCATGGTGTAGTAATTTGAGTGTAAGACTGGAGATCAGGGCTCGAATCGACACTTGACCATGGAAACCCACTAGGTGATCTTGGGTGAGTGACATGCTCTTAGCTCCAGAAAACACTGTGATAAGTTCGTCTTAAAGTCGCCATAAGTCAGAAATGACTTGAAGCCACACAAAAACACAATTTTTCCTGAGGCATATGTGGATAGTTGACTGACTCTGATTTGCATTGGGATCACCATACTGCATTTTCTAGAACAAAATTGAAATGCAATAAAGAGCACTTTGGATGCATGCAAGGAAATAACTGGCTTCTGAACTCCACCACCGTTGCTGTGAGAATTTTCCTCCCAAAATCCCATAACGTTTAATTGTTTGCCATGACTGTTAATGTAGGAAATAATGTATGTCATCTTAATGCATATTTTCTGTTCATTCTACATTTGGTAGACTCATTGGGACAAGCTGTTCACTCCAGCATCTGGAAGATAATTTATTATTGAGAGTGATTAAATGCAGTCACCAAAAAAGAATTTGAAATATGCAGGAAAAGTCGCCAGGATTAATCATATCTCACAGTATCTGTTTCATTTAGAACTGCACTCTAACATGAAGATCATATCAACTGTTAAACATCTTAAAGCATTGTAACATATCTCAGGAGGGGTGGGTTTCATTTTCCCCCTCTTCTTCTTTTTCTTTCTCTCTCATAGAGCACCAGACTCTTTGTAACACATGTTGTCTTCATTTATGTGAAGGGTGGGGAATTTTTCTTTTTCATGTCTGGGCTCCATGTTGCTAGTTAGTCAGTACCAGGAGCCAGCTGGGATATGATCATGAATTGCTTAGCTCAAGACCACAGAGGTGTAGGAAAACAAGGGAATCCAGGCAAAGGCAAGACACCAAGACAAGACTGGGATGTACATCAGGATGAAATGTTTGCAAGGACTCAGAGCAAGCAGAGAGAAACATTGGAAGAGGAGCCAGGCAAAGGCAGATTCATACCAATACAGAGCTTGGTAGAAGTCAGCACACTGAGCAAGAACCAACTTGAGGTGCATCTACACTGCAGAAATAAAGCAGTTTGACACCACTTTAACTACCATGGTTCCATCCTGATGTGAATTGTGAAAGTTCAAAGTTTAGTTACCCCTAAACTATAAGGTCCAAAGGATCACTTGAAACAGTCTAAAAATTCTAAAAAGCATTGTGAGATATGTTTGGAATATTATGTACTATTTAACATGCTCAGTGCAAAAACCAAGACTTAATCATATGCTAGAAATGTAGGATCTGCTACAGATATGTTTGATGAATGGAATCAAGTGTGGATTTTCACTGTTAGCCTCTCATGCAACAGACAAATGCCTAAATCTCATTACTCGTCCAAACTATACTAGAACCACTGAAATAATGTGGTTTATGTCGACTCTACTGTTGTTGGGAATAGAAATGAATTTAATTGAAAAAAAGACATCACCAATAAGATATGCTATTATAAGATAAATGAGAAGCGAAACATGGTACTTTTCAAGTTGTCATAAAGTACTCAAAGAAAAAGCACATTAATTTCGGTGTCTTCATTTTGCACTTTACAAAATGTGGGAGTTCCAAATGCACATTATTCTGGTAGTGCTTAGTTAAAGTGCTCATTTTTTTTTCTCTCTCTAGGGTAGTGATATAACTCCAGTATATTGTTTAATGTTGGTGGTAGTAGACCTTTTTCATATATATTCTAAAAAGGACAAGCAAATGTTTGAACCTCAGGCCCAAGACTTAACAGAATTATAGAGATATAAAAAAGGCCACCCACTCCATCCCTTTACCAGTGTAGTAATTCTTCACTAAAGCCCCCCTGAGAGGTCACCATCCAATCTCTGCTTAAAACATCCAATAAAAGAGAGTCCACTCTGCCTCCAACAGCCCTCTTCTGTTTCTCTATATCCTCTTTTGCAGCTCCTCCATGACTTCTGTATACGTTTTCTGGTATTACACAGTTGCCAATTGCCTGCACCATTTCGGATAGATATGGGTGAAAAAGTTTTGTGAAAATGTTGGGCAGATTTTTGAGGGGGTACGTGGAAGTAGCCTGAAAACAAGAGAAGTGAACCTTCTGTTCCCAAGCTATGGTGGAAACCTCTTGTTTTAGCAATTAAAGCCACCCCCTCATTGAAGCTGATGTTAGTTCAAGTTATTTCTGACTTTGTCAACCCTATCATGAAACTATAATGGGGTTTTCTTGGCAAGATTTGTTCGGGGGGCGGGGTTGCCATGGCTTTCTCTGAGGCTAAGAGAATGTGACTTGCCCAGTGTCATCCAGGGCTGAGCAAGGATCCGAACTCTAGCCTCCAGAGTCATAGTATAATACTCAAACCACTACACCAAACTGGTTCTTGGGCTTTTAAGCAGTGTAATCTTTTTTCACTCTTCTATCCCTAATTTTTCTGTCCATATCTTTCAGCTTTTCTGTTAGCTTTCTGCTTGTTTGCACCTGCTTTCCATGCTCCTGGTTTTTCAGCACAAAGATCTCCTAAATGTCTTGATGACATTATTTCACATTTTACTGTTGGTGAGACAATGTTCCAGAAACAACAAACTTTCTGCTTCTGTCCACAATCATGGCAATAGATTTCAAAGCTATTTTTCTTAGCAAGATTGTTGTCAAAGGGAGTTTTATACTTGTAAACTCTGTGGTTTGCCTGTTTCTTCTACTCTGTTATTTGTTTCTAGAAGATCTCAAACTGATCTTCTTCTCCTTCTATTCATAACCCGTCTCCCTCAAAAGGTTTATTGCCATAATCAACAATGATTGCTGTTTCCATACTTATAGTAAAGAGTCATATGTTCTAAATCATTCTTAGTCATTTCCTTTCCCCTTTTCTCCCTTCCAAAGAAATGTTGCCCAAATCAAACAAAAGAGTGGGAGAGAGAAAATGGTTGCCAAGTTTTATTGTGTCCATGTAATAAACTACTGAACATTAGGGTCAATGCAAAGATAAGCATCAGACAGTTTACCCTAACTAATGCTTTTATTACTACATTTTTGAAATGAGGTTTACTCACTGTGCTTTCTCTCCTCCCATGTCCCCCTTCCCTTGACAGCATGTGGACAATAAGTGGGTTTCTTCATCTCGGGAAATAATTACTTTCCGTAAAGCCCTGTTGAATCCCATCACTGCCTTGCAGTTTCAGCGCTTTGTGTCACTGAAAGGAGATTTACTGGAGAACGGAGTAATCTTTTGGCAAGAGGTGCAGAAATATAAGGTACGATTCTGTCAAAGGACGGAAACAAATGCTGTTTCTCAGAAACTGTGACATTTTAGAGCAAAGGCATTCTTTCAGAAATGGAAAACTTGGGGATGACTCTCATTCCTCAAGGCTTGTCATGGCAAATTGTTTCCCAGACCAAGTGGACAACATAAGGAGGCCTCTGCTTTGAGGCTGGGTACCAGAAGAAACAATATTATTTTTAACTTGGCAGATTAAATACTAGAAGATCTACTGTGACTTCTGTTAGGAAAGAGGAGGAGGACTTTGTTAAGATGAAAGGAGACCTGCCCTGTAATGACCCTGTGCAGGCATAAAGCTTCTGACAGCAAGCCATGTGCTCCGATGTTCCCTCACCTTCTCTCCCATGTTAATTCCCTTCCATGGTGTAATTTTACATCCACCCTACCTTTAGCCAAAGTGAGGCAATCACCTCAAGCAGCAGATGTTAGAAGAATAATAATGTGTTCTGTATAGCCTTCCCTGAAGCCTCTAAGATATCCTTTTGCCTTCATGTAGGATAGAGGATGCTGTTCTTACATTGTCAGTGTTAAAAAAAAGATTCAACTCCTAATCCAGACAACATTCATATTGGGATTGGTACTCTTATTTGCCTCAGGCAGCAAAATATCTTGAGTTGGCCATGAGTTGCTTTAACTTTGGTATATTTTACAACCAGATTGGCATTAATAGTGATAAATTCTAAATAGGATAGCCCTAATGACCATAATTCCAGCAGGCCCTATTTAGCATACATTAGCCAATGACAATGAGCTAATGAAGGACCACTGCTTTATTTCTATGCAAAGGGATTTCATAGCATCTTTGAGATCCTTTTGAATACTGACATTCCATACTAACATGCCTATGTCTCTGAATTCTCCTCCTTTATTTCTCTTAAACTTAATGTAAATGCAACCTACTGTGAAACCTTATTCCTTTTCTCATGTAAAGATTATTGCTGGAATAGTATTGATGAAATATGTGGCTAAAAGACAAGAAGGCCTGATGCTAATGTTCATGTTTTATGTGGTGAAAAGACTTCTCATTATTTACACAAGAGTCATGCAATTCTGTCAAAGATGCTAAGTTCTTCTATGATGGCTGCTGTGTGGTTCCTAACAAGAGACACCAGCTGTAGAGAACAAAGAGCCCTTGTCTGCTGGCCACAAATATTTAACACTAAAAGATGATGCTCCCTCAAAATAAATGTATAGATCCACTGTGGAGTCATAAGACCTGAATCTGAGGGTTTTAAACTGTTTTGAGTTGGCTTTTTTTTTTCTTTTTTTTTTTTACTGTGCTCTGATACTCTTCAGGCCTCTTATGGCCATTTGAATAGAAAAGTGGGACCTGCAGTGTAGATTGCTTCTGTTTGGTCTCAGGCACTCCCCTTTCAGGACATGCCATTCCATCCTCCAGTTTTCTGTTTCTTTTCCTAATGATGACAACTGGATAAAGAAGCAGTCGTTTGCAGTGCAGAAACAGAGAACACATAAACAGGAAAGTCCTTGCATGTCTTCATCCTAGTGCATTCTTGATAACAGCTAAGGGCTCTTTTGAAACAGTTGGAAAGCCGTGGCATGGAGATGGTGGAAGATTTAGTCTGTTAATATTATAATATTGGCTCTTTTCTGCATACAGGCTTTCTTACTTCAGCATTTTATGATGGTTATGTGGATGTTTGGCGCAATGTTAAAAGAAAAGCCATCAGTGGCATAGCATGGCCACTCTTGGACAAGTCTTAGAGGCTAAAAACCTCATTTTAAAATAATTTTTATTACAGTAAATGTAATAACAGGTTAACAAATGAGAGCTTTCCTTATGAGGTTAGATTTTGTTAGAGTACCTTAAGGAATGCTTCTCCCTACATGAACCTGTCCAATTATTGAGATCTTTCTTTGAGAGATTAATTCAAGTCCCTTTCCTTGCTGAAATGAGGCAAGTTGCAACAATGGCTTCATTTGGGGAGTGCAGGGGCGCAGATTTCACCAGGTGATGCACACAAAAGGGGGACAACTGGTTGGGCCTTCCTTCCCTTTCAGGGCAGGAGGGGTGAATACGTGCCTTTCTCGCCTGCTCCATCCCCTGGCTTCCTCCCAGGGGAGAAAGCCAGGGGATGGAGGAACAGGAGGGCAGACATACACCTTTCCTGTACTGGGTGAACCCATAGCTAGTGATGCCATTAAATGGCAACCTCAGAGGAAACCTTTTCATTTGGGTGCTGTCATTCTGAAATGATCTGCTCAAAAAGGCTCACCTGGCACGGAACCTGATGTCTATCTGGCACAAGGATTTTTACTCAAGCTTTTAACATGAGCACACAAATTTCTACACTGCTTTAAATCTGGCTTTTTATTTCTTTCCTTTTTTATGTCTACAGGCATTAATGCCTGTATTGCATTGAATTCTTTAAAAAAAATTCTTTTAGTTGTTCTGAGAGACTTCAGCTGATGAGTGGTACAGAAATATATTCCATAGATGAATTTATAAAGAGAGAGAATTAATGTATTAATGGTGCCATTCCACATACTTCTGTCATATTCTATTCTTGCTTTTGCAGGATATGTGTCATTCCCATTGTGACAATGCCGTAATCCAGAATAAGATCACAGAAATCATCAGGTGCTTCATTAATTCATCCATTCCACCAGCGATTCAGATTGACATACCCGAAGAGCAAGCTCAGAAGATTATTGAGCAAAGGAAAGAGCTGGGCCCTTATGTGTTCAGGGAGGCACAGGTACAGAGAAATAGTGGACCTTTCTAAAGTGCTGGGCTTGAGCAGATCTTGGAAGGGACACAATGAAAGTAATGTTCTCTTAAAACTGAGGGTGTATTTATACTGTAGGAATAATGCAGTTTGACACCACTTTAACTGCCATGGCACCATCCTACAGAATCCTAGGATTTTTAGTTTTGAGAGGAATCAGCAGTCTTTGGTAGAAAAGTCTAAAGACTTATGAAACTACAAATTCCAGTATTCCATAGGATGGAGCTATTACACTTAAAGTGGTGTTAAACTGCATTATTTCTACAGTGTAGATACGCCCCTAGAATTAGCATCTTTTCTTTCAAAATGGCAACAAGATTATATTTTTGAGTAACAGCCCTCATTACTGCAACTCATTATTTTAGGGAAGACATTTGGGTTATTTTTAGTATTTATAAAAATAAAAAAAGTAATTGCCAAAGAATAACAAAAAGTGATGTTTTAAAAAGAGTAATTTAAACATTATTATTATTATTATTATTATTATGTAACACATTAACATGTCTGTTTTAAAAATAGGGATTCTGTGCTCTATACCTGAGTGGTAGAAGAGTCCTCTGGTTTTGTGGGCTGAGATTTCTGCCTGTGAATATCTGCTATGTGTATAAAATTAAAGGCCCTTTAATTAGACACAGCCAGATTTTAGTGTATTGAAGAATAAACATGAAGAATATTGTATAAAGTTTATTCCACAGCCAGGCTTTCCAGTTGTACCCAGGAGATTATATACAACCTTTGGTACCACTGAAAACCCCTACCTACATCAGCTTCTTGTGACCCCTGAAAAACATCTCTAGAAACTAGGAAATCCTTCAGAGAGGTGTGTAAAGCAGCTTAAGAAGGACCTTCTATTAATATGAAAAATCAAGTGCAGATGCACAGAGATCTCTTAACCTGAGCCAAAGATTTTGCAAGTGTTAGCAGTGGACAAGGGCAACTTGACTTTATCAGATCTTTTTCTTTAGATAAGCAATTCCAGGCTTTTCTTTTCTCCTCATCTTTAAAAAACAACAACCGCCTATTCTGCTCCACTGACCAAATAGGGCCGTTTGTAAAAACAACACTGTTTGGCCACCAATAATTATTACCTTTTATGCTTTGTTTTTAAAGGGCATTCCATTAATTTGTCCCTCTCATTCCTACCAGATCTCACCAACAGTTGAAACTATTATTTTTGTTGTTAATAATTTTATTTACTCCCTGTGTTTTCCTCCAAACTGGGACTTATTGAAACCCTAAGATGAGCCCATAACAGGGTTTTCTTGTCAGTATTTGATTAGAAGAAGTTTGTTTTCACCTTCTTCTGAGGCTGAGAGAGTGTGACCTGCCTAAGGCCACCCAGTGGGTTTCCATGGGTGAGGATGAATTCAAACCATGGTCTTTGAAGTCATAGTCCGGTGCTCTAACCAGTGTACCACACTGGTTCTCCTGTGCTCTTGGCAAATAAAACTTGGTTGTTCTCAGTCTAAATCACAGCCAAACTGCAGAAATAAAGCAGTTTAACACCACTTGAACTTCCATAGCTCAATGCCATGGAATTCTGGGATTTGTGGGGCACCAGAGCTCTCTGACAGGGAAGGCATATCTCACAAAACTACGAATCCTAGAATAAGTCAGAATAGTTAAAGCAGTGTCAAACTGCTTTATTTCTGAAATGTAGACACACTCACAGTCTTTTCTGATGAGTACTGCATTGCTGGAGTAGGACTCAAAGCTACATATTTAGAGTACCGATGGGTAGGATGCAGACTAGCATTTATTGGAATTCCACTAACTCTGGAGGAAGGAGGCAGGTTTACTATCTTGGTGATTCACCCTGCAGCTCTCTGTGCTCCTTATAAGACTGCTCTTATGGGATAGGGGGAAATGTAGGGACACAGCATGGAGTACCATGAATAAATTGCCTTCTTCCTTCCTCCAGTGAGAAGTGTCCGCTGAATCCCAGTGCCTCCCATGAATAGTAGGAGCCCTTCTGTTCATGGAATAACCTGTTCTATTCTATTCTACGTTCCCATTCCTTTCTATTCCTTTGTATTCTACAGTATTCTTGTATCTGTACTCCTCCCTTTCCTCCAAAACTGGTTCTCCTGACCTCTTACAAGAATTTTAAAAAATAAAATAAAAACATATGCAACATAAAATGTGATAATTAAAACAGTATTGCACTCTCTATAGAGTTATAACTACACTATTTAAATGTTGTTTTAAAAGCAAAGAATGACTCCAGCCTCATGTGCTATACTGTTCATGTGGTCATATGGGCAAGGTATATAATCACAATAGGATCCTGATAACCTTAACTGCAATCTGGCAGCTGTTGATGAGGTTTAGGAACACACAGCATTCTCCCATCATACTAGATAACAGGATTTCATGGCAAAAAGCTGATATGAATTGACAAAGTCTGAGAGGTATGCAGTTCACTCATTACATAATCAGCATTAGTCGGAGCTTAGTTAGCCTGTTGGCTATCAATGTACAATATGGATCTATCTGTTTGTTTATCTTTCTGGTTTTTTTAATTTATGTCCCTCCTTTCTCCCAGCAATTGAATCCTGGTAGAATTCAAGGCATCTCACAGCTACAGTATTGGTTAGCAATGGAATTGCTGTATAATAGCATCCTAGTATTCCTTAACACTAAATATCACATTGCAGCCGCCCAAGCGGTAAACAGGTCTGGGAAGAGTTGAGAGTATTTCGAGGTTTTAAAAAAAGTAAGCAAGGAAGGGAGTGAGTGAGACAAAACTAAAGCTTGGAAATGTTACTTGTTTTGATAACAGCTCCTAGAATCCCATAGTGGCCATGGTGGCTGAAGCATTTTGTGAGTTGTAGTCCAAAATATAACATTTGCAAATTCTGAACAAATGCTCACCAATGGAGGGAGATGAAGAGTCATTGTGCCCCATTATGTAAGCCAAACTTGACAGAAGTAGAGAACATGAGCTCTGAGGAATAGCTGCTAAATATGTAATTCCACAGTGTATGCTGGGTTTTTTAAAAACTTCAAACAGCATCTGCAGGACAGTCCCCTTTGGGAATGGATCATAATGGTAGGATGTCATTTTAAAAAAAATCCCCCACATGTCTTGGTCTCAGTGAATATCCTACATACCCAAAGCTGCTGTTTGGTACAAGAGGTAAACTGCTGCTGAATCTGTTCTGTTTCTTTCATGATAATTTCCAGAACCACAGAATTAAATTCATCCCTAAAAGCTCCTTTCAAAAGTATGCATCACTTTATTGGTTCACAGTGTTAATGCCTTAATTGAGGTCATTCTTTGAATCTCTGTCTTTGCTTTCAACATTTGTTTTCCTCCTCTTAGTTTAAAACAGACCTTGCAATGAGATTATATCACTTAAAAAATTTCCTCATAGTTTGGCAATGTTGTTTTTAGAAGTTCTCCAAAGGCAAAATTGTCTTCTCCTAAAGTAGAATTTTAATACAAGGCTCCTTGTCTGTGTAAGTGGAATTTTCTGGGTAATATTTGGATTAAACATAAAAATATCAATGCATTTTTTCTTTAAAAATCTACAGGTTAAAAATAAACCAGTGCTAACACTTGGTGTTCTTATTAATACAAGCAGTTATTTAGAATGACGTTTTGAAAAGAAGGAAAACCTTTTAAACTGTGGTTTAAGAAGGGTCCTCATCAGTAATACTGATGAGAAACATATCCCAAGTCTAGAGTAAAATATTAGGAGGCATTATGGAAGATGGCTCTAGTGGTGAAAGTTTGTGGTGTGCACTAAAGAAGAAATGTTTGTTTCATTGTGGTGATGGTGAAATGCCCTAATTGCATGGAGATTCCATCACTTTCTATGCAGTTTTTACAATATGACTTTTCACAATATGACTACAATATGAGCCAGCATGGTGTTGTGGCTTGAGCATTGGACTTGGACTCTGAAGACCAGGGTTTGATTCCCTGCTGGGCCATGGAAACTCACTATGTGATCTTGGGAAAGTCACACACTCTCAGCCCCAGAAAACGCTGTGATATCCCTGGGAAACCCCATAAGTTGGAAATGGCTTGAAAGCACAACAACAATAACCGTCTGTTTCTGTTTTATTGCAGTTTTACACTTTCACTCTTGCCTTTCTTTTCTGTTCCAGATGACTATTTTTGCACTTCTCTTCAAATTTTGGCCAAAATTTTGTGAATTCCGAAGCAATTTGGCTGATGAGAAAATTTTGCCTCTTCTGGACAAGCAAAGAGAGAAGACGTTAGAAAAAATGAAAAGAGCCAAAGAAATAGAAGAAAAGGTGAGAGAAGCTAAGCAGAAGCACAATACACTTTATTCAGGTTGGCTTGTAAAAGGAAATGGGACATAGGTCTGATCCAAATTCTGCAACATCCACATTGGGGAGTGGTGGAAAAGACCAATGTCCGCACTGTGGGGTGTTTTCTTTTTATCCATAGCTTGTCTGATGCAGTTATTACATTTGACATCAGCCCTCCTATACCATTGAAACAAGCAACACTATTTTAAAATAAAGTAAAACATACATTAACATGTAGCTAAAATGTAAAATGCAAGCTAAAACGTACTCAGTCAATCCAAATAAAAACAGTTTCTAGTGATGCCAAAAACCATTCATCTTTCATGAGTCAGGAAAGGAAAGGGATCGCTCCGTAATTGCAGAGAGTTGCTTCTACATGGAAATTAACAAAGTGGGCTCACCACACATGGAGTGCTGGGAGCCCATGCAAAAGGCAAGAAAAAAACAGTATCTAGAATAAACTTAACCCCTTATGTTGCTGGACTGGAACTCCCGGAAGCAATGACTTTTTGGAGTTCTAGTTCAACATCTGGGGAACAAGTTTGTGAACCACAGCTCTAACAATTGATAGAGACCCCAGCTTTTGGTTGAATGGGAAAGCAGTGTATAACAGGTTTTCTAACAACAGTAGAAATCTCATTTCTTACTGGATAATATGGGTGGGTGAATGGGAGATAGAATTGCCAGATCTCAGGCCCTGGTCCTCTTCTCCAGTTCTCAGGGTAAGAGGGAGAAATTTCAGGATGCGAGCACATTGGCCAAAAAGGTTTGAACATATATATTTTCCTCCTTTGATAGTATTGGTGTTTTCTTTTTTTTTTAATTTGAATTTGAATGGGGTACTCTGTGAAGCTGTCGTTAATGTTTAGTATCTCAAACTATATGATATCACAAGGGAGTTATTAGTTGGTCACAGGTTTTGGACCTGAAAAGGAGTTGTCTTGACCTAGCAAACCCGAGGGAAGGGGGGAGGATTTTAAACAATCTTCTGCCAACTCTGTATAACTAGCTCTAGCTATGATGAGTGCATGTACATTTCCCAGCCCATTTCCTTGCCAGCATGCAAGTTATAGTCCTGAACAGGAACAGGCAGAGGCATCACTAGGGGTGTGTGGACCACAACAGATGACATCCCAGAGGGGTGTGTCACCTGGTGAGGCAGTATGCCCAGAGGGACTGCCATAGTTACTGGGTGAGTGAGAAAGGGAATTGCCTCCCTTTTCCACTCACCCAACAGCTACACAAGACCCTGGCACTGTCCCTCTCCAGGGGCCAGAGTGCCACCCCTCTCAGTTGCAATCTGGGAGCACAGAGTAGTACTTTAAATTCACCTTAAACTGAGATTGAACAAAAGTTTTATTTTTGTATTGCTAGGTCCAAAGGAAGGGATCTGCCGTGCCTATAGGTGCAGCTACAACTGTGACGAGTACTGGTCTTGAATCTAGGCGAACAAGTAAAAGTGAACTTTCATCTACGCCAAGCTTTTCTGGATTTGGCAGACAGGTGATTAAATTATAAATGATAGACAATAGTTTCTTCTTGAACCAATGAGAGGGGTTTAGTCTGCTGTTGGAGTGTTATGCTGCTGTTGGAGTTGTTTTGAAAAGCAACTTTTCCTAGCTCTGTTCTGACCAAATTATGGAACTATTTTTACTCATCGTTCATAAGTAAAATGGCTTGTCAACCAATAGCTATTAACTTGCTGTGCCAAAGTATTATGTGTGCTTACTTCTCATCTGATGTTCTGTGATCAATGAAAGCTCATGCTAAAATAAAATTGTTCATCTCTAAGAGCCTTATTACACTAGACAAATCCCTCTCAGAAACAGGATTTTAGAAGTAGAAAAAACCCGCAAATGTGGGATGATTTTCAGATGCGTTTCTACCAAAGAGAAATAACATGAAAATAAAGCGAACAGAAAATGGACAAAAATGACATCTTTTTACCTTTGGGAAGTTCCTGAAAGTAAAAAGGTCTTGTTTCTGTCCGCTTTCCATTTGCTTTATTTCCGTGTTATTTCTGTTTGGGAGAAACATCATCTGAAAAACCTCCTGCATTTGTGGATCTTTTCCACTTTTAAATCTCATTTTTGAGCGGGATTCATCTAGCATGATAAGGTCCTTAGCTGTCACAAAGCTCCTCTTTTTCTCCTCACTTTTTTCTATAATGAAACAGACTAACATAGTGATCTCTTTAAAAATTATGGACAGACTCCTGTAATCAGCTACTTGGTTAAGCTATTTATACTTAGTTAAGTATACTTAATTAGTAGTTAACTAAATAGCAATCATGACTATGAAACAGTTACAGATAAGTAAATCTACATAACTGTTCTATATTCACAATTACTACTCAGTCACTACGTAGTCACAGGACTCTTTCATACAAGGCTAAATTGGAAGTATAATTTAAGGTCAATTCGAATGCAGTCATGGGTTTTACGTTATTGCAAATTAACTCTTCGCATGCAAATTCGGGCAAGAGGGAAGCCAATTCGAATGCAATCATGGGTTTTACATTATTGCGAATTAAAGCTTCGCATGCAAATTCGGGCAGGAGGGGGTTATTTTTGGGTAATGGGAAGTAATTCCGAACGGAGCAGGGGTTCTTCCGAACGGAGCAGGGGTTCATGTAAATTCGCATTGGCTCCATTCGAAGTTGGGAGAAATTCCTCCCGTTTGAAAGAGTGGACAGTCATGACACTATTGCAACAATTGTAATTCTCTCTCAAACCTTGCTTGCTGGGTATCACCAGCATGGGAAGAAGTAGATCCATTTTGCTAGTGATTGGAGCATGGGTGCATGGTGTTTCCATAAGGTTTGAGGCAGTTGGGTTGGGAGAGGTTGATACTGGAGTCCAGCCAAAGTCATATTAATTATCATTAAATTATCATCAGAGAAGCACTCAGAGCTATTGAGGAACACCCCCCCCCCGAGCTTGGACAGTTACTTCTTAAAAACATGTTTTTTAACTTACCATTGAAGGGGCTATTAAAAGGTGAACTATTAGTGTTACATAAATGGCTAGTAATTTGTTATGTTACTCATTTACTTGGAGGTGGGAGGAGAGCTTTAGAACTGATAAAAGAATGGCATAAAACTTGTGTGGGGGGAATCCACTCAAATGCCCTCATATAGTAACTAAAAAGTAATTTTAAAATTTTTAAATTGATACTTGTTACACCTCTACAAATGAATGTCATTTCTGCTCATGTAATTGTAATGAAGGTCATATTATAGATAACTACATTATTTGTCACTAGTTGCTTCCAAGATCTAGACTTTTCTATTTACTGATATCAAATTGATGTGGAATTGAGCATGCTTTAATGAGGGATTGCTGGTATGGTTCCAGGTTAACTGGATGGTTGAGGAATTTGTCCTCCAAACTATTTTAATTTGATGTTCGAGTCAATACCTATTTTCGCCTTCTCTTCCAAAGTCTCCCACAGTGTAGCTATGGAAGGAAAGGTTTTCTTTGAGGATTTAGTTCTCAGTCAGTAATCAAAGAAAAGGTCTGGAAGAAGTTACATGGGCATTCCCCTATGCATGTTCCATTGAAATGAATGGATTTGACCTCCATTCCTTGCAGCGTGGTTTTCTAAAGGAATGTCTTCATTGGAATTGTGTCTTCAGCAGGCAAAGAGCTACATCTGCGTGAGAACTTCTCATCCTGCAGTTCAGCTCCTTTTCCCAAAGCCAGAAATTTAGGCTGTATCTGCACTGAAGGAATAATCCAGTTCGACACCTTTTTAACTGCCATGGCTCAAAGCTGTGGAATTCTGGAAATTGCAGTTTGTTGGGGCACCGGAGCTCTCTGAAAGAGAAGACTACATGTCTCACAAAACTACAGTTCCCAGAATTCTGTAGTGTTGAGTTGTGGTAGTTAAAGTGATGTCAAACTGGATTATTTCCGCAGTATGGATGCAGCCTTAGATAATGCACAGGTCCATATGGGACATTCAACTACTACTACTACTTGTTGTTGTTCCTAATTTATATCCTGCCTTTTTACCAATAGTGAGACTCAAGGCAGGTGTCAACATTTTAAAACCCATACAGATTTATAAACTGTACAAAATCCAATACTTTGTTTACCAATGTGTACAGCACATTGCTAAAAGCTCACCTGTATTTCTTTATGCTATACCTAACTGTGATATACCTGCCCAATACCAATAACAACAAGTACCTTTCTATACTGCTTATCAGTGAACTAGCACTCCCTAAGCAGTTTACAGTGTGCAAGCCAATTGCCCCCAACAAGCTGGGTACTCATTTTACTGACCTATAAAAGGACGGAAGGCTGAGTGGACGTTGGAGCCCTCTTTTAGGATTGAACTTACAACCTTGTGCAGTAATGGCATTTAATCGCTGTGCCACTGTACCAGCAGGGCTCTCACTTTTGGCAGCAATGTACTAATATGAAGACATATAAGAGGGCCTTCTTATCTGTGGCAGCCCAGTGTGGAAGGTTGTCCCTGACTGGTGTTCATGTTCACTTCATTTCACCCAAGTTTTGGGGAGTTGGGTGACTGTCGTTTTGTCTTAGCTGATCCGATTGCATATTTTGTCTTTTGTTTGGTTTTTCCTATGTCTTTTGATTATGTTGAATGCTTTTCAAACCGTGTAAAGTGTTTTAAAATGGCTTGAAATGTGTTTTTCTGATTGTTCCTCAACATCAAAGATGTCTTCTGATATAAGGTGGGATAGAAATGTCTAAATAAATGAATGAATAAGTATGTTAGTTTCATTTTTTTTAAATGGCTTTTGCAGCTTTCCTGGAATTATTCAAAGTACCTAGAAGCTCTCCAGCAGGAAAGAGTCCTCCTGAAGATTCAGGAAGATCTAGAGAAAAAGGCAGTCACCTCATCAGCTTATGCAGGTCAGTTTTTAATCGAGTAGTTCAGCTAGAAAAAGATTGTGATGAATCTACTTTTAGAGTGCTTTCTCACTACATAAACCAAGCATCACTTTAGTATTCAGCAGCCTCTACTACTTGGATGCAAGGCCTGAAAAAGTTGCATGTACTTTCAACTCCCAATGGCCAAGTTGGCTGGGGTATTCTGGGTAGTGTGCAAAATACTAATTTTTCAAAGTTGTGCCTTAATGCATATTTATAGTAACTTATTTGGATTTTTCCTCCCAGAATGCTTCCTTTAATCTGTTTTTTTTAAAGTGACCAAAACCTGTGCCCCAAAATTTATATTTCCATCTGTTTTCAGGATATGCTTTTGAATTGTACAGAAATCTATTCTCTGTTTTGCACAAGATGATAAAGATTTATAAAAATTCAACAAGGAAGCCTTCAGGGCAGCTTACGAACTATGCACTCAGTACACTTTGAGCTAAATCCAACATTAGTCCTACCAAGAGTGCTACCGCTGAAACAATTGGAACTTGTAAGTCACCAAATGTAAATTCCATTGATTTCAGTGGGTCTAATCTAAATAGGAATAACATTGGATTTAATCAATTTATTTTTATAAAGTATATTTTATAAAGTAAATTTTTATCAAGTAAATTTGGGGTTGCACTTGACCTGCACCTCTTCTGCTGTATTTTATCCTCACAGGCCCTGTGAGATAGTTTAAGCTGAGAAATGGCAATGGCTCCATTTAATGAGTGAGCATCCTGGCTTAGACATTTGAATTCACATCTCTTTAGACTGTACCTAATATTCTGTGCATTATAACAGTTATTCTGGATGTTTTAAGCATCAGTTCCTAGAATCACTTGTGATTGGCCAAACTGATGGTAGCCTTAATCTGGATCCTTCCAAGGAGACTGACATAGTGTTCAAGTGAAGAACTTTAAATGCCTTTGGTTTTAGCCAGACATCTTAAAGCAAAAAGAAAGCCATGCTTCCTTCAGTAGAAATCAGAGTATTTAGAAGCTTTCCCAGATGTGTGACTTTGTCTGGCCCGTTTTAAATGTGCATTATGAAGCCGAGCCCTCCCTCTAATCCATCTGCCTTGGTCCAGGCCTCAGAGGGAGAGAAGAACCACCGGACCTGATACCCTTCCCCATCACCTTTCCCTTCTCCTCTTGTGTCGTGTCTTTTAGATTGTAAGCCTGAGGGCAGGGAACCATCTAATTATAAGTTTATATGTACAGCACTGTGTAAACCTTCAGCGCTATATAAATAAAGGTTAATAATAATAATAACAACAAGAGGCCGCACTATCAAATGCAACAGAACAATTCTGTTATTCTGGATTAATGACTCCAAAACAAAAAAGTAATGAAAAAACAGAACCCACTGAATACAAAGCAAAGCTGCTCTGATAGCCTTTAGGGATGAAGGACAGGGTATAAATACCATAAATAAATAAAATAAAATAAATGAATAAAAGTAAAATATGAATGTTTTAATAATAATAATAATAATACATTTTATTTATACCCCGCTCTTCAGCCAAAGCTATCAGAGCGGCTTACAATTTGTTAATTAGACAATTAACTCCCCTCAAGATGGTGGTTGAAGGGAGGGCTCTTCTTGCTTGCAGCAGGAGGTGGCCTGCCTTTCTCTCCCCTTGAGATGGTGGTTGAAGGGAGGGCTCTTCTTGCTTGCAGCAGGAGGTGGCCTGCATCTCTCTCCCCTCAAGATGGTGGTTGAAGGGAGGGCTCTTCTTGCTTGCAGCAGGAGGTGGCCTGCCTTTCTCTCCCCTCAAGATGGTGGTTGAAGGGAGGGCTCTTCTTGCTTGCAGCAGGAGGTGGCCTGCCTTTCTCTCCCCTCAAGATGGTGGTTGAAGGGAGGGCTCTTCTTGCTTGCAGCAGGAGGTGGCCTGCATCTCTCTCCCCTCAAGATGGTGGTTGAAGGGAGGGCTCTTCTTGCTTGCAGCAGGAGGTGGCCTGCATCTCTCTCCCCTCAAGATGGTGGTTGAAGGGAGGGCTCTTCTTGCTTCCAGCAGGAGGTGGCCTGCATCTCTCTCCCCTCAAGATGGTGGTTGCATCTATGTGGAACTGAATTTTTTCAGGACAGGAGCTATGGTACCTTGGGTTCTTTGTAATGAGTATTTCAACATACTTTGCAACAAGTATGTAGCTGAAAATATGAATTCTGTAGTAAGCCTGTTCACTGACAAGATCAGCCTAGCCAAAGGCTGAGCAAGCGGCTGATTTCCAGATGTTGTCAGAAGATGGGTGGATCTACACTGTAGAAATAATAGTTTGACTGCCCTGGCTCCATCTTTATAGAATCATGGGATTTGTAGTTTGTGAGGCACCAGCATTCATTGACAGAGAAGGCTAAAGACTTTGTAAAACTGCATATCCCAGGATCCCATAAGATGCAGCTACAGCACTTAAAGTGGTGTCAAGCTGCATTATTTCCACAGTGTAGATGTATCCTGCATTCCCCATCATTTCTGATCACTAGCTATGCTGCCTTGAGCTGATGGGAATTGGATTCTATGAGTACCTGACAGAGTTTGGATTTCTCCACCCCTGTTGTAGCCCATCATTTTCTCTTTGTCCAGTATTCAGAGGTCAGTATTGTTGCTTATGTAGTCAAAACAGCAACACCTGCACATAACAGGAGAAGACTCAGCATGCTCTGGTTTGCACAAGTTTGGCCTAGTTACAAAAGAACTTTAAGAGGGAGATACTCAGAATAAGGGAAATCTTCACCCTAAGCAGCCCAAAATGAACTGAACATGACTGTGCTAGTGAACAGGATTGGAAATGGGAGGATGGAGAAATGGAAAGGAATTGAGCATCTGGAACACTAAACAGCAGCACTGTGCACTGCAGTATTTTATTGCAGTTTATAATTATTCTTATATATCAGTGATCAAGTTCTGTGGAATTTTTGAGACAAGAAAGAGGCAAAATTGAAATAAAGTATAAAGTACAAAAGTATAAAGTAAAGTAATAAAAAAGCATATTGCACGGGTTCAGGAAAATGCAGCTTGTTACAGTGTTTTACTCGGAGACCATCAATGTTTTAGTACTCCAGGTTTAATGCACACAAAGAGATAGATTGAATTCAGAGATATAGCCCTGTTAGAATCTGTAGAATCAGTATGTGGAGAGATCTTCTTGTAGCACCTTTGAGACTAACTGAAATAAAGAAGTAGGCAGTATGAGTTTCCTAGACTTCCTAGCACAGTCACGTTCAGTTCATTTTGGGCTGCTTAGAGTGAAGAAAGCTCATGCTGCCAACTTCTTTATTTCTGTTAGTCTCAAAGGTGCTGCAAGATCTCTCTACAAAGAGAAAGATTTTCCATAGGTTTTTGTGCTGCAGCTTCTTTTTATATTGTGCTATAGTTTCTTATTGTCTGTCTCATATTGTAAGGGAATTAGGCGTTCCCAAACATATCCCGGGGATCGAAGGCGCAAGAGTTTCAGACCAGACCAATTTTAATGATTCCAACCAAGTTTATTAACCAGCTGGTGGGGGTAACAGCCACCTAACGGTGAAAAACCTGTCCCCCCCTTCCTTGTTCAAGTACATGTCATTTATAGTTTCCTTTAGAATTATTCACCCAGCGTTTCGGCCAATCACAATAAAATTCTGTTATCTCTACCCAGCAACATACCTGCGGTTTACCATTTTCACTGTCTCTGTCTAGCCTAGCTTGGTTACATTTCCTGCTTGCAAAAGTAGTTCTGCTAAAAGTAGTTCTGCTTTTTCTACTTGCTTCGTACATAACTTACAGAATCTGCCTTTGCCATTTACTTTTCCACTCAGCTTATTTTTCTAACTGAGCTAAGTATGCCCTGGCTCAAGGGGACACCCTTGGATCAGTTAGACTGACCCTCTCATTCCCCCCTTTTTCTTGTAAGTTATGATACGAGGCACTGTCATTTTTATGGTAGGTCAAGCGCGCCAACATTACTTTTCTCTCTAGTTGAAGCATGCTTTCAAATCTATTTTGCAAAAATTTAAGCAAGCAAGGCAAGCAAGTACATACAATGATTCCCATAAGCAGAATTAGCAGGATGGTTACAAACAGACCTTTTAACCATCCAAAATCTGGTAGCCAAGAAGTTAACCATGACCACCAATCCCAGCCTCCCAGGCTATATGTTTTCTTTACTGTTTCTGCTATTTTATGTAATTGTTCCACATTTTCTTCTATTCGTCCACTTTCATTTATGAAGTAACAGCAGGTGGTATTTAGCCACATGCATAATCCTCCTTCCTTACTTAATAAGTAGTCGAGGGCTATCTTATGTTGTAAAACTACATTAGCCAAGGAATCCACCTCTCGCTGCAAGATTGTTATACCTTCTGCAGATGTATTGGCAAGACTTTCTAGCTGATATGATAATCTTCTCAACTGTTTCACATTCCAGGCTATCCCTATGGCCAGTATGCCAATAGCTACGAACCTTTCCCCCTCTGTTAGATACGTGTTGTCCGGGTCATATCCCTTGCTAACATCATATGCTCTCTTAAATCTGTGCCAACCGAATTGTCTGTCCCATGCAGTGAATGGTTGTAACTTTGGGTGATAAGCCAGCCCTCCTGGCATTATGGTACCTATAGTGCATGTTCCATTCCATATAGGGGGAAGAATCTTTCCAGCCCACTTTCCACATATCCAATACATACCTGGGGACAGTCCACCTATCCAGGTAGCTGGCGAGGCCGATGGCCTCATTTGCTTATTTAGTGCCCCCAGTGGTGTCCGACTTCCTTCCTGACCAAATAAAATGGTTTGATTCCGGGCTCCACAACTGAATGGGTAACTTAATTCTGAACATTGTTCACTCTTGTTGAGGTGTATAGTAAGATTACAATATTCATAATTTCCCACATTCATCCGTCTTGCCAGTGATAATCGTCCATATCCATCACTCAGGTTTCCTTCCCATTTCATTATTGGGGCCCACTCTGAATCGGGGAAATTTTGAACACATAGAGCTGCTATGGGTTTCTTATCGTGTCTTAACAAAAACTGAGCTTTGTCAGGTGTTCCTATCCCAAAATGCACCTTTGTTTCATTCCACCCCGTCAGGTTCAAAGTCGCAGAAACTATAATTGGCCATCCCTGTCCATGATGTGAAGGGCCATGTAGGCACACCCAACAATTACTTTGGTTAAATTCTGTGGAGATATTATTAACCATCTGGTGAAACTTATTCCGTGCCCACCGACCACTACAAGGGAAGGGAAACAGAAACATCATTATGATGATCCCCAATAGAAGCATTATTATCAGATGGTAAAGCCTAAAACCTGACATCCTAGCACTCGGGGGGCAAATGGGGACAGGGTGATCTTTTTGTTTTACATGTAAGGTAACACCTGAGCTATTTGCTTCTGATACTTCAATTAACAATTGTCCCTTGTTTTCTTTCGCCATGGCTCTCGGGTAGCCAAGGCTCCTGTTCTTCAAGGCGGTGCTTGGTCACCTGACCTCAGACAGGGGGCTCACGTTGCGATGCTGCCCTGTCTTCCCTGGACCGCTTGATCCGAAGACGCAATGGGTTGTCCGGATCTCCTTCTACTTGCCACTCCTTGGTCCTGTCCTTCTTCAACCGGGTGTAGTGAATCCAAGGCTTCACTCCCTTCAGCTTAGCTGCCGTTGGTGTGGTCAGTAGCACATCATATGGTCCCTTCCACTTTGGTCCAAGGGGGTTGCTCTTCCAATCTTTCAGCCAGACTCGATCTCCTGGAGAAAAAGGGTGAAGAGCAGTAACGGGGAAGGGGTATCTGATAGTTTGCACATACTGCTGTAACTTTTCTATGTTCTGGCCTAATAACTGTACTTCTTTAATCACTTCAAGTTTCCCAATCTGTTCCACATCCCCCTCAAGTCTATGCAAGTTCAACGGTGGTCTCCCAAACACAACCTCATAGGGAGAGAGTCCCAAAAATCTAGTTGGTGTACATCGAACTTTAAAGAGTGCCATTGGTAACACAGTTACCCAGTCCAGTTCAGTCTCTTGGCACATCTTAGATACTGTCCCTTTAAGTGTTCTGTTCATGCGCGCCGAAGACTGAGGGTGATAAACGCAGTGCAATTTCCAAGTCACACCTAAAACTTGAGCTAATTTCTGAACGATTTGATGTACAAATGCAGGTCCATTATCACTACCTATATACAAAGGCAACCCACTTCTAGGTATAATTTCCCTTAACAAGGCTTTAACAACCTGTTCGGCTTTTTCATTAGTGGTGGGAAAGGCATCAACCCATCCCGAAAAAGTACATACAAACACAAGCAAATATTGAAACTTCTTACACTTAGGCATTTCAGTGAAATTTACAACCAATGTTTCCCAAGGGGAAAATCCAACCCTTTGAACACCTGGGGGTAGTAAGGGACCCACCCGGGGATTTGACTTTGCACATATTTCACATCTCATTGCCACTTGTTTTGTTATAGCTGTTAACCCTTCAAAATACACTTGTCGTTCAAGCAATTGCTGCATGGCCGTTCCCCCTTGATGATATTGTTTATGCAACTCCTGAACCATATGCCATGCCAACACACTCGGAACATACACCTTCACATTCGGAAATACCAACATTCCATCAATTGCAAAGCCAATTCTAATACCTCATTTTCACATCCTTCTTCAGCTACTTGTCTTGCTACTTGATCAGCTAACCTATTTCCTTTTGCTACATTTTTGAGTAATTTCCCTCCTGCGGTTAGCAGCCCTCTTTCTTTGTACATTGCACCATGGGCCTGAATGGTTAGAAATGCATATTTAGAATCTGTGTAAATATTTGGCCCTAAAGATTGTTTTCCCAATATCTTTCCTTCCTCTGTAACTATAGCATAGGCGACTGGGGTTAACTATCTCTTTGTCTCTGCCATCCGCATCTTCAGTCCTTTGTCTAACATCTCCTTCATTAACATCTCTCCTACTTCACTAACATCTCTCTTGCAGGCTGTGCTGGCAAGGTGGAGTTTGGCTCTCTTCCAGCTTTTCATCTACATGTATCTCTTCTCTTTTCTCTGGCAGCTTTTGGCTTTCCTTCTTGATCCTAAGTTGCAGCTGTCAGTAACTTGCTCTTATTCCCTTCATTCTCACTTGCTTCATCTCTCTCCTAGTGTATCCACTTGTCAGGGCCCTCAACTGGACTGAAAACATTCTCTTCTAAAACCTTCTGTCTTTTGTGGTTCCTTTAACATCAAGGGCATTTTGGGAAACATCTGCCTTGGAGTCTTCAGGGTTTATCTTGTGTCTCCATCCCTCCTTTATTTCCTGAGTGAAACCATCTTGGTCTCCTGCAGGACATCTGGACATCTCTAACCAGGTAACATGTATGTCCAGTTATTATTATTTATTATATTTATTATTATTATTATTTAAATATTTACAACAGACTTGATAGCTCCAGAGTCAATTCCATGGGAGCTAGCCCACATAAGTCATTCCCTAATGCCTGTGTAGTTGCTGCCGACACCCACGTCGCACCTCCTTCTCTCTGGGCACTACCTCCACGTCCTCCATTTCTATTTCCTCCCGACTCCCAGAGTTGCGGCTATAACATTTGCCTTCTTTTTAAACTTCGCGTCCTCATCCTCTCGTCCCACATACACTTGTGATGCTATTTCCAAAAGTCTAGACAGGGTCATGTGGGCGAGTCCGGCTTGCTTTTGTAACTTTCTCCGGATGTCTGGGGCACATTGACTTATGAAACTTTGTTTTAATGCTTGAGTGCCCTGTGACAACTCACTTTCATCTTCCATATCATATGGGCTATATTGTCTGTAGGCGGCTTTAAGCCTCTCCAGGAATGCTCCTGGGCTCTCATCTTTTTCTTGCTGAATATCGTATATTTTCTTCAAATTCACGGGTCTGGGTGGCCCTCTTCTTATAGCTCTAAAAATATATTGCTGATATTGTCCCAGTTCCCGTCTCTCTTTCTCAGTATTGGGGTTCCAATTCGGGTTATAGGTTGGGACCCGGCTTTCTTGTAACTTCACCAGTTGTTCTCCTGTGGCCCCTTCTTCCTTCTCTACCTCCTCCCTGGCCATCCTAAGGATCTGTCCTTTTTGTTCCGCAGTGAATAAGGCATTCAGCAATTGCTGGATGTCCTGCCAGGTAGGGTTATGTGTGCTGAAAATACCTTCCACTAATTGGGCCATCTGGTATTACTTGAGGAACTTCTCTCAGGGGGCAAAGTTTTCTATCTTCTTCTTTGTCTCTGGGTCTTAAATTATACTTTGAAACACCCTCAGGCTCCATTCCCTCCAGTGGTGGCATATCATTGTCTTTGGAAGGTATAGATGGATATATATGGCGATAAGGTGGTGGCCAAACCTCATCGTCCTCCGGAGTTCCGGAAGGGGGCAAGGGTGGTGGAGCCTTCGGAGCAGCAGCCCTGAGGGGCATGCATTTGCAATCTTGAAGCCATTTAGGCTGTGGTTGCATATCCACTATGATCTGCCAGGCTGAGATGTAATAGTACTGGTCTGGATGATATCTAGCACAAAAATCAGCTACTCTATCAACCAGTCTCTTATCCAGGGTCCCTATGGCTGGCCATGATGGATTTAGTGGAAACGTTGGCCATTCTAATTCACAAAAGGTTCTTAACTTGCCTGGCTTACGGGACCCTGCAGAAATGTATTTCTTAAATTCTGACCAATTATTTAACATACAATCCAAAGGGGTCACTCCTTTTGACCCACTGTTTCCTCCCATTTTCCTTTGGCTAGAATCTTGGGGCACCCTCACTAGCCTTAACCTAGGTACCTTATATTTTACAATCCAAGGGGGTTACTCCTTTTGAACTACCCCCACCTATTGCGGAAACTGGATTCTTGGGGCACCCTCACCAGCCCGACTTTCCTCCCATTTTCCTTGGCTAGAATCTTGGGGCACCCTCACTAGCCTTAACCTAGGTACCTTATTTGTCCTTTACCTTTACTAGGTCTAGACCCAACCCAATATTAATCACACAATCATACAGGGTAGACAGGGATTCGTGATCACTTAAGGAATGGGGGGGAGCGATCACTTGACTCATTGGATTTGCCGACCCGGTCTCCCAGATGCACATATGGTCAGATACGGGCAATGCGACAAATCCCACTCTCCGCCGACCCAGTACTGAAACAATGGTCAGTGTCGAGAAATGCGACGGCACACACACATTTCACACACCTCCCGACTAGTTTAAAACCATTCACACACCCATATACTTGCCTCGAGGCTTCACCAAGACGTCTTCTACCCCGTTGGTTGGATCAATTTGCTGTTGGCACCAGGGACGACCGACGAGCCGGACACAGCAAAGGGAAGCCGATGGTCTTATAGCGGGGCCCCTCTCACCGTACTGTCGCCGTTGCTGGCTCCGACCGCGGTGATCCTCTGGCGTGGTCAAAGGCACATCAGGTCCAACTCCTGTCCTTCGATCTGGTTCCCGGCCAACGCACCATGGAAATGTAAGGGAATTAGGCGTTCCCAAACATATCCCGGGGATCGAAGGCGCAAGAGTTTCAGACCAGACCAATTTTAATGATTCCAACCAAGTTTATTAACCAGCTGGTGGGGGTAACAGCCACCTAACGGTGAAAAACCTGTCCCCCCCTTCCTTGTTCAAGTACATGTCATTTATAGTTTCCTTTAGAATTATTCACCCAGCGTTTCGGCCAATCACAATAAAATTCTGTTATCTCTACCCAGCAACATACCTGCGGTTTACCATTTTCACTGTCTCTGTCTAGCCTAGCTTGGTTACATTTCCTGCTTGCAAAAGTAGTTCTGCTAAAAGTAGTTCTGCTTTTTCTACTTGCTTCGTACATAACTTACAGAATCTGCCTTTGCCATTTACTTTTCCACTCAGCTTATTTTTCTAACTGAGCTAAGTATGCCCTGGCTCAAGGGGACACCCTTGGATCAGTTAGACTGACCCTCTCAATATCATAGCATCAGTTTTGTTCCATGTGTTCTGTTGAGCTGGTCCTAAAATTGTTGCACTTCTTAATGCTTTATGCTCTGAAAGCTCTGGGCAGTTCTGAAGTTTTCAAATATATATTTGTTTCTAATCCAGGATACTCCACCATTTTCATACCTAAGAGCGAGCCCCACGTGCTTCACCCTGTGCCTGAGAGATCATATCCAACACCCTTCGCTTCAGCGTTTGTCAAGCAACAACGTACATATCCACCCAAAGAGAATGAAAGTATGTTTCACAGAGAGGCTGATTAATTTTTCAGTTTGGAATTTGTTCAGTAAACCATGTTTTCTCATTGCTACTAAAATTGCAGTTTTGATTCCAAGTAAACGTGTATAGGATGTTGCTGTAAGCACCAGTGGGGTTTACTCACAGGTAAATGAACCTAAAAAATTCATTTCTATCAGTCACTTTAAAGTCCTCATGTCCCTTTGGTTTGACTTCGATATAAAAAACAACATCTGTGCAGTCGGCCCTCTGTATCCATGGATCTTGCATCCATGGATTCAGCAATCCCCAGCTTGAAAATATTGTTTAAAAATGCAAAAAGCAAACCTTGATTTGGCCATTTTAGATAAGTGACACCATTTTTCTACCCCATTGTATTTAAGGGGACTTAGGCATCCAAGAATTTTGGTATCCATAGGGGGTCCTGAAACCAAACCCCACTGTATAGTAAGGCCCACTGTAATCCCTTCCATATTTGTTTGGAAGTAAGCAATGGCAGCTAGTGGCTTCCATATCAATCAAGTCATGAATCCACACCATGTTTTAATCTGAACTCAAAAGAGCTGTCCTATACATATAATGGGCCTAGACTTCAGCAATTTGAATAGCTCGATTCAGGCTAAAATCCAGAGAGTTCACCACCCCACTGACATGGAAGGCCCCAGTTACCAATGGATCTATGCTCCTTTAACAAGCTGGTATTTTGATGCAATATAGTAGGAAAGCAGAGTTTTCTAGAACTAAATAGACCATGCTCTGAGATTTTATTTTTCTAAAATGACAATTGGTAATTATTATTATTTCATAATACTGTACTTGATTTTCTAAACCATGTTTGTACATAAATAAATAGTAAAACATACATTCTAGTTTGAATTGATATATTTTAAAGGCGTATATTAAATTTCTTCTTCGTGGTCTCTGCGAATCATACAAATGGGTTCTCTGCGCCTGCGCAGTCGAATTCGGAACTTTCTGGAATCACTGGGCAGAAAAGCGGCTTGCAACTTTTTGCAACTTTTTGGCGGTAGCCCCTCCCCTCCTCTATATAAGCCCTGTTCCCGCTCTTTTCCTCAGTTCCTTTTTTCCCGCCGCGTAGGCTACTCGAAAGGAACAGTGTGGAATCGCTTGGCTTGTCTCTCTTGGTTTTCTCGATCTTCGGCTTGCTTCTCGACTACTCTCCCTCGTCTGTGACTCGGCTATTGTTTGACCTCTTGGCTTGATTGACTTCGATTTTGGATCCCGATTTGGACTTGATGTCTCCGGCTCCATTTAAGCACTGCGCTGTTTGTGGGGCCAAGGTCCCTCACACGGACCCCCACTCCAAGTGCTTGATCTGCCTGGGCGAGGCCCACGACACCCAGAGCTGTGCCCTCTGCAGATCATTGACTTCGCAGGCGAGGAAGAACCGTGCCTCTCGGCTGAAATCCTACCTTCTCGATCGGGCTTTGGCCCCTCAGGAGATCCTGCCTTCGGCTTCGGTTCCGGCTTCGGTTTCTAAAGCACCCGTTCCGGCCTCCAAGATGTCTCAGGAGAAGGTGACTGTTGTTTCCCCTGTTGGTCCCTCCAAGTCCTCCCGGGACGCGGAGACTCACCCCGCCGAGAAATCGGCTAAGAAGACGGGTGAGAAGTCTAAGTCCTCCAAGAAGGACAAGCCCCAGGCAGGGCAAGGACCACAGGGATGAGAATCGGAGAAAGAAGGTGAAAACTCCTTCTCAGGGCGTGGCAGATGGCTCTTCCTCTCTGAAGGAATCCACTTCTAAAGCCTCTGCCAAGAGGAAGCATTCTACCGAAGGGGAATCCCTCTGGAAAAAGCGCTCCTCTGAGGGTGAGACCCTCCAGAAGAAGGCCCGTTCCGATTCCGACGTGGGAACCGAGCTGCCACGTGCGTCGACACCGAGGGATGTTCCCACCACGGAAATTCCCGCTGTCGAAAGGCCCGCCTCCGTACCGACCGCCTCCGTACCGACAGAGGTGTCGCCTCACTCCCAGGCCGCCCATCGCGAGACATCGGTGCCGTGCAGCCTGACGCCCGCCCAGCGCTCCCCACAGCTGAGCCAGAGGTCTCGTAGGTCGCCGACTCCTATGGCCAAGACCGAGGACGAGCCGGAATACTACTATGATAGCGAGTCCGGCAAGTACTTTGTGGCGGTCGACCCTTCTACTCTAGACAGACCACGAGGCAAGCGCTGGCGCCCGCTGGATGTGTCTGCCAGAGTGGGCGACGAGGTCCAGGGTTCTGCACCGTCGAAGGTCGTTGAGGAGGCTTTGACATCGGCTACCCTCAGACGGGAGGACGCCGTTCGCGGAGAGGCAGCAACCCAGACGGCCTACTCCCCTTCCAGTGCGGTACTCTGTGGAGAGCCCAGCTCCGACTCGGACGTGGAGTTCGACACCGAAGGTTCGGTCCCATCTCCGATCGATACCGACACCGAGGAAAAGGGGCCGGTTCGGCAGGCCTTTTACCAACCAGGTCCAGTGTCCCCTACTGATAACGTGCACACCTTTGGGGAGCACGTTATCAAGATGGCGAATGCTTTGGAGCTCCAGGTGTCTCGGTCCGAGGAGGAGGCCCTCGACCCGGTCGAGAAACGAGTTCAGGGCTCGGCACCAACATTGGCAGCCATCCCGTTTCTGCCGTCCTTGGAGAAGATCGCCAAGAGGTCGTGGCAGAATCCAGCATCCACCCCGTCGACCTCGAGGAAGATCGACTCCATTTACAAGATCTCTCCATCATCGGCAGAGTGGCTCCATTCGCACCCGCCTCAGAATTCGGCAATTGTCGAGGGGTCACAGAAGGTCTTCACCCCAAAGACCTCCCCGTCTCCTTCGGACCGCGAGGGCAAGAAGATAGACGGTATTTCTAAGAAGATCTTCGAGGCCTCAGCCCTGGGACTGCGGGTGTCGAACTATAATGCCTGCATGGGGGCCTACATCCAATACCTGGCGGAGAGGATGTCACCCCTGCTGGCGGACCTCCCTCAGGAGAAGGCTCCAGCTGCAAACCAGCTCCGGGAGGAGGTGCACTCGGTTGCAGGCCTTCTCATTACCTCGGCTCGACACACGGCGGACTGTTCGGCCAAGTCCATGGCTTCCAGTGTGGCCCTCCGGAGACATGCCTGGCTTCGGGCGTCAGATCTAACCCCGCAGGCGAAGGCCGCCATAGAGGACATGCCGTTCGATGGCGAAGGGCTCTTTGCTAAGGACACCGACGAGCGGCTGAACTTCAAGTACCGCATGAAGTCAGCCGCAAAGAAGCATGGCATGTCCGCTCCCCAGCAGGCCTTCTCCAGGAGGCGCTTCGGAGCCAGACCATCCTTCGGACAGTCGCAGAGGCCATTTGAGCAGGAGAGACAGTACCGTCGCCAGGACACCAGGCAGAGGTTCTTCTCTCCCTCCTCATCTTCATCGGGAAGACGTCTTCAGTCCCGTTACCGAAGACCGCTTCCGAGGAAGCCCGGATCTGATTCGGGTAAGAAGGGACAATGAAGGTCTCCAGCGTACTCCGTTGTCTCCCCTTCTCGTCCCTTCTTTTTGGATCTGTTGAGGCCTTTCTATAACATCTGGGCCCAAATCACCACCGACTCCTGGGCGCTGACTATTATATCCAAAGGATATGCCCTCGAGTTCGAAGAACTCCCGCCTACGGGAGCCCTCCTTTCTATGGATCCCTCACCTTCCCTCCTCGACGAAGTACGCACTCTGTTGGACAAGGGGGCCATCTCCCCCCTGGATCCGGACCTGGCCCACCGGGCGTTCTTTTCTAGATACTTTACGGTACCGAAACCGGATGGAGGCCTCCGTCCCATATTGGACCTTCGGGACCTTAACAGTTTTTTGGTTTACAAGAAGTTCCGGATGGTAACTCTTGCTTCCATTTTGCCATTGTTGTCACAGGGACTTTGGTTTGCGACACTGGACCTCAAGGACGCCTACTTCCAGGTCGCCATTCGAGAGGGACACAGACGGTTCCTCTCCTTTGCCATCAGGACGGAGATGTACCACTACAACGTCCTGCCCTTCGGACTCGCCACGGCGCCGAGAGTCTTCACCAAGTGCATGGCTCCGGTAGTCGCCTATCTGCATCAGCGAGGGTCAAGAGTCTTCCCCTACCTAGACGATTGGCTCTTCGCGGCAGACTCCAAAGAGGCCCTTTGCCAGGACATCTCCTTCGCCGTCTCCCTGCTCCAGTCTCTCGGCCTGGTACTGAACCTCAAGAAGTCCCACTTGAACCCCGTCACCAGGATCAAGTTCATCGGGGCTATCCTCGACTCAGAAAGTTGCATCGCATCCCTGCCCGAGGACCGTTTCCTGTCCCTTTCCAAGGCCGTCCGGCATTGCTGTGCCAACAGACGGGTGCGGGCTCGAGAAGTCCAGGTAGCGCTGGGCCATATGGCCTCGACCACCTTCGTCACCCCGTGGTCCAGGCTCCGGTTTCGGCCCCTACAGTCGTGGTTCCTCTCCGTCTTCGACCCGTTGGCCGACCCTGCAAGCAAGTGGCTCACGGTACCGAGGCCCGTCGCTCGTTCCCTGTCCTGGTGGCTAGACTCCCAGAACGTCTGCGCCGGCATGCCGTTCGTCTCTCCGGACCCACAGGTGGTCCTCACCACAGACGCATCCATGGACGGTTGGGGAGCCCACACTATGGGTCTCACCATAAGGGACAAGTGGCAAGCGCGTCACCAAGATCTCCACATCAACGCCCTGGAGATGCTAGCTGTCGAGAAGGCCTTGAAGGCTTTCGAATCCGAGCTTCGCGGAAGGGTAGTGCAGCTCCTGACGGACAACACCACTGTCATGTACTACCTGAACAAGCAGGGCGGAACCAGATCTCCAACTTTACTGGAGATAACTCTTCGGATCTGGCACTGGTGCATCCCGAGAAACATCTTCCTGCAAGCAGTGCATCTTCCCGGGGAGGAGAACGTCTTGGTGGACCAGCTCAGCAGGTCAGATTCGCAGTGCCACGAGTGGACTCTCCACCCCGACGTGGTCGCGAACCTGTTCTCCAGATGGGGCACTCCAGATGGGGCACTTCGCGTCGGAGACCAACGCACACTGCAGCCGGTTTTGCTCCCGGGATCGGTCTCGACGCTCGCTCGGGGATGCCTTTCTACACAGCTGGACGGGGGAATTTCTGTATGCCTTCCCTCCGTTCCCGCTCATCACGAGGGTCGTCTCCAAGATGTCGAGAGACCGGACGGACGCCATCCTGATCACCCCTTGGTGGCCCAGGCAGCCGTGGTTTCCGTCCCTTCTTCACCTGTCGCGGAACCGGTTCTTCAGGATCAAGCCCAGACCAGACCTGCTCACTCTACAGGAGGGTCGAGTTCGTCATCCGGACATCGAGGACCTTCCTCTCGTGGCGTGGCGACTCCGGCCTTAGCGGACCTCCCGGCGGCGGTGAGGCGTGTGATCCTGGCGGCCCACAAACCTGCAACCAAGAGGTCCTACTCCTGCAAGTGGCAGAGATTCCTCCGCTTCCTGGATTCGAGAGGCCTGTCTCCATCCAGGGTATCGACACCGACGGTGCTGGAGTTCCTGATGACGCTGGTGGAGTCGGGGCTGTGCCTTAACTCCATTAAGTGTTATTTGTCTGCTATTTGTTCCCATTTCCAGTTTGATGGGAAACCTTCCTTTTTCAAGGACCCCTTGGTGAAGAGGTTTTTGAAGGGCTTTAACAACCTCCATCCGCCGGCCTCGGTACCGGCACCTGCGTGGAGCCTTGAGGTTGTTTTGTCTCGTCTTGGTACCAAGCCCTTCGAACCCATGGCTACCACTGACCTGAGGCTGCTAACTTGGAAAACAGCCTTTCTGGTAGCCATTACCTCTGCCCGCCGTGCTGGCGAGCTCTGTGCCTTACGGAGGGACCAACCTTTCCTTCGGTTCCACAAGGATAAGGTGGTCCTCCGTACCGACATTACCTTTTTGCCTAAGGTAGTGTCTGCTTTCCACATGTGCCAAGACATTGTGCTCCCGACCCTGGCCCCGAACCCGACCACCGACACCGAACGCCGTTTGCACCTGTTGGACGTTCGGAGGGCTTTGGCCTTCTATCTGGACAGAACTTCGGGTTCGAGCCGCTCTGACAGACTGTTCCAGTGCTACTCAGAGCTCAAGAAGGGACTACCTGTGACTGCTCAGAGGTTTTCTAAATGGGTGGCTGGTACCATCCACCTCTGTTATGAACTGTCGGGTAGAACTCTTCCAGCCAGGGTCAGGGCACATGCAACTAGGGCGGGTAGCGACATCCTCCGCTTTTTTGACTGGGATTCCGCTGGAGGATGTCTGTAAGGCTGCCGTCTGGTCCCAACCTATGACTTTTATAAAACATTACCGGTTGGACACCAGGGCAAGGACAGATGCCGCCTTTGGCAGAGCAGTGCTACTGTCTGGTTTACACTAATGTCAAGTTCTGTACTATGCCATGTTGTGTACTATGCCATGATGGTTTTACATTGCATTGTTGTTGCATATGACACATTGCACTAACTGATGCACTGTTTGCCTTATTACTTGATTTCCTTTGCATCCAGGATTGGGTGTTCTGGTGTCTTTCTGATTACATTTATACACCATGTACATAGTTTACTCTTTGAGTATTTGGTTTATGTTCTGCTCTATGAGCAGCATTGCACTATTGTTGTTATGTTCTATAATTCATGCAAGAATCACACAAGGGTTGGTTCAATTTGACAATTTTTATTGTGAATCAATAAATGTTTTTTGGTTCACTTCACAACTGTTGTCATGACACTCCCTCCGCCGCTTACCTAAGCTTGCTAGTCTAACCCATTTGTATGATTTGCAGAGACCACGAAGAAGAAGGACAGGTTGCTTACCTGTAACAGTATTTCTTCGAGTGGTCATCTGCGAATACATACAAATCCCACCCTTCCTCCCCTCAGTGTCCTGCTCAACATTGTTCTGCTCCTCCGTCGCTTGTGGTGGAAAAATTTCGGAACTGAGGAAAAGAGCGGGAACAGGGCTTATATAGAGGAGGGGAGGGGCTACCGGCAAAAAGTTGCAAAAAGTTGCAAGCCGCTTTTCTGCCCAGTGATTCCAGAAAGTTCCGAATTCGACCGCGCAGGCGCAGAGAACCCATTTGTATGTATTCGCAGATGACCACTCGAAGAAATACTGTTACAGGTAAGCAACCTGTCCATCTATACATTAAAAACCATTTCTAGTTCTTCATTGTTTGTTTTATACAGTAATGTTAAAGATAATATTAATTAACTTAAAATAATTAATATACTGAAAACTATTACTATTCTATCATTTCTCCCTGATGAAATCATACAAAATCCAATAATAGCAAACTAAAACATCCAGTAGTATTTAGGAGCATTCAAAATTCTAATTTTAAATGTCTTTTTGAAAACAAGCAGTAATGTAACATTGCAAGATCAATACGCAGTGTAGGTTAATGAAAACCAAAGCAAAACAGCACAGAACATACTCTTGCATGCAAGCCAAGAACACATTCTTGCATGCAAAGGGCTGCAGTTTCTAACTTCAGCATCTCTCGATAGGGCTGGGAGAGACTTCTCCTTGAAACCTTGAGGTGCCATTGCCAGTGAATTCTGACAATGTTGGTTTAAATCAGGGGTGGGCAAAGCCCAGACTGTGGGATGTATGTTCCCTCCAGGGCCAGTTTGTATGGCTCCCAGCTCCCTCCCCAAATTTTCTGTAATTTTTATGGTTTGCTCCAAAATGTCCCAAATTACCTCTGGGGATGTGGGAAGTAATTCAACCAGGTTTGGCGGTCCCTAAAACAAAGTTTTGCAACGTTTTCCAAAAAAAAAAAAAAAAAAAAAAAGCCACCCACCATCTCAAAATGTCCTCTAAAGGCACAGAAAGGCACAAAAACATTGTGAGAATGCCCTCATGTTCCCTTGAGGGCATTTGGGGCTAAAAATGTTTTTGTTTTGTAGGAGGCGGTGTGGTGGGTTGTGTGGCCCTCCAGAGCTATATATCACACACTCCCTTTTGAGCTTCTTAAACTGACCTGTTGCCTTGTGGTGTAATGGAGTTGCCTATCCCATCTGCTTCTGTACTTGAAAGGGAATTGCAGCTACATCAGGCAGTAAAACGTCTTGAACTGACCTTGACAAATCGCATATTCACACCTCAAGTCCTATCTTAAAGCAGCTCTTTGTTCGTATTTATTGAGCATTATGGGTGTCATCTGTTGTTACTAAACCTCTATGATAAAAATTGAAAAGTCTATTTCTGGTAATACCTAGCCCACTAGCTATATTTACAGGTGAGAAACAAGTGAGAAGAAGGCATTTTTAACATTAGGAATGAAAGGGAACAAAAAGGTTACAATTTACATAGAATTTTAAATCACCAGTATAGGAAACATATATTCATTTTTCTTTTCTTTTTCACAGATAAAATTTGTTTGTCACACTTTATTTTATATTAATGCTCTATTTTCTCTTTTTTACAGGAACTCCAAAACTTTAAGGAAGGTGATAAAGTAGTTGTGTATGCAGCCACTGTAAGAATGGTCTACAGCCAAAAGAAACTAGTTCAGGTTATTAGCTTTCATTCATACTCAAAGACTGGCATCCATCTGCTAATATAATTGTTAACAGAAGAGAAACTGGCTCAAGTGATAACGTTATTTAATCTGGGATTATGTCTTTATGCTTTTTGCTTTGGGAAGGAGTGATTATCGAACAACATGATCACAAAGTATTTTTGCGGCTCAATTCTAACTCAGTGACAGACCACATACTTTGCATGTAAAAGGTTCAGTCCCTGGTATTTCTAGGTAAGTCCCTTTCTGAAATGGAGGAGAATTTCAGTCAATGATTCTCAACCATTGGCTCTCCAGATGCTCTGGAGATCATCTCTCATAATCTCTGACTATCATTGACCATGTTGGTGAGACTTCTGGGAGCTGAACTCCAAAATATCTGGAGAGCCAAAGGCTGAAGATTTTGCCGCACTGGTCAGGCTTCATCTGGAGTACTGCATGGAGTTCTGGGTACCTTATTTTAAGAAGGATATAGACAAGTTGAAGCAGGTTCAGAAAAGGGCAATGAGGATGATAAGAAGTATGGAGAACAAAACATATGAGGAAAGGTTGAAGGAACAGGGCTTGTTCAGTTTGGCGAAGAGAAGGCTGAGGGGTGGCACTCCAGAGCTGTCACACACGAGGGGCATCTCTGTTGTCCCAGAGGGATACAACCAGATCTAATGGTCTGAAGTTACAGGAAAGTAGATTTTGATTGAACATTAGAAGGAACTGACAGTAAGGATGGTTTGGCAGTGGAACCAATTGCCTAGAGAGGCAGTGGATCTCTCTTTCTGGCTGTCTTTAAAATGAGGCTGGATAGGCACCTGCTGGGAATGCTTTAGCTGGAACTATTAGGTGGACTAGGTGCCCCCTCCCAACTCTCTGTTCCAAAACACACTGCAGAAATAATCCACTTTGAGACTGCTTTAACTGCCCTGGCTCAGTGCTAGGGAATCCTGGGAATTTTAGTTTATTATGGCATCAGAGCTCTCTGACAAAGGAGGCTAAATGTCTCACAAAACTACGGTTTCCAATTAAAAACAGTGTCAAACTGAAGTAACGCTGTATATGAAAAAGAACTGCAGGTAGCATTCCTTCCCTCCTTCCATCAAGTATTTACAACAAGGGAAAATAATATAGAACTAACTCTGTAGCGAAGATTTTGGTCTGCCTTATCTATACAATGTTTCGATGAGTCAGTGGGCTCATGTATTTCTGTTTTTCCTACTATACCCCCTCCCCCAACATTTTATAACCAACAGCTCTGTTTGTCTTATTCAGTAGATCTCTTCTGAGTCATACTTATTTACTTGTTATATGAAAGCTATTAACCAGAGATGGGTCTGTTAGGAGAAAACTTCATATCCAGCCTTGCAGAATTATATCATTCTGAAACATTTTCAGAAACATTTTCCTCTGTGGCACTGATGGAAGTGGTATAAGGAAATGCCTTGTCTTTTAGAAAGTGACAGGAATTGCTTTACTGATCTGGTAGAATTTTGTGTTTCTCTCATTGCTTTGTCAACATTAAGTTTTCCAGGTTACTTCATGAATTAATTTTGACATTGATATATCCAATTTATGGTCAAATCTCCATGTGTAACTAAAAAAGAGATAGAAACAGAGATGATCCAGCCAAGTTAAGTACTTTTAAGTCTGACAGATTTTTATACCTTTTGTTTTATTGCTAACCGAAAGAAAAAAAGAATGCTCTTATGTCAAGAAACTATTTGATTTATTCTGCTTTTTAAAGAAGGTAAACCAGTAGTACTCAAACTTTTTACCCTTGAAACTCCCCTTTACATCCACTTGGGGACATCGTATGTATATGAATAAAAATATTCTGTTTCTTTAATGTGCATATTTTCATTTGCACATTCATGTATATTCATAGTTTAACATTTTATATGACAGTAGCATTGTCCAAATTAGAACAGTTTTATGTAAATTCAATATTTAACTCAAAGCATGTGTACAGTTTATAATAAAAAAAGTGTGGGAAGAGGAGGAGAGCCTCCACATGTTTCACACTTCCCTTGAGTAACTCTTGCTCCCCGGGGGTCCTGCCCCACTGTTTGAGAACAGTAAAATGTATTTTGGTTGCACACTTGGTTTATTTATCCACAGTGCAACAGACTGCAAATGAAATGCCTAAATTTCATCTCCTTAAGATTTTCATTTCTATCACCGATTACCCTGAATGTTAATAATAACTTTTTTGCATTTTTCCTTTGACCTCTGTGTTTATAATCCATATTAGCAACAACAACAACAACAACAACACCCCCCTGAACCCTGTGAAGGATGTAAAGGTCTTTAAAAAGTTTTTAAAAAGAGTCAGGTTGCAGGAACTGGCAGGAAGTGGGGCAGCCCTGTGAAAAGAGGTCCATGGTCCATGGACCTTTGGAAGTTGCCCATCTCCAGATTAGAATATACAGAATGCATAGAACTAATTGAGCATTTCATACCATATTGTGTAGTGGGCAAATTTTATAATCAGTATTTAGTTAATGTTATACTATGAAGAGTGAACTAAAATGGCTACTGAACCAGAGTTTTGAACGTTGATTTCTGGGGACTTTTGCCGGCAGAATAAACCTGAGTTCTCGGTCGGACTTCTGGGTCCGTTGTCTCCTCCTCCTCCTGTCATGCTGAGGACTGGGTAAGCAGCCCTAGTCAAACCCATTATCCATAGCAATTGTATTAGCTCTTTCCCACACTGTCCACCCACCTCCCTGCTCTTCTTAGCACAAAATGGCTGTGGCAGAACCCCCCAGTGCTTGGAAGCTGCCTTTATGGAGGAGAAATGTTGAGTACTTCCTTCCGTAACATTAAAAAGAGAGAGAGAGAAAGAAAGAAAGAAAGAAAGAAAGAATAAAAATAAAAATGTACACACTTGTATAACCCCAGGTTTTACAAGCACACACCACCAATAGGTTTCCAGCCATTGGTAGGACTGAATTGTTTGTTTTATTGAAGGAAAACGACAATCCAGAACCAAAGTCATGTGTGGTGGTTTCCTTCCTTCCTTCCTTCCTTCCCAATTTTTCCCCAGCCCCAGTTTAGGTGACATTATATTAACAGAAAACTAATAAACATGCTCTTTTTAACAAATAAAGGTAAGCAATGGGGCTTTCCTTTTCTTTAAAATACTGTATGTGGTATTGTTTGATATACAGCTCCTCTCCAAATCTTAGACGATAATGTCAAAGTCAAATAATGGAGCAAAGAGATGGTCTTTATAGATGCTGGAGCTGTTAATGCCACACAGGAAGCAGAAACAAGCCCCCTTTTATTTAGAGTTTGCATTTAAAGAGATAATAGCAACATTGGTCCAAAACGCACTGCAGAAATAATCCAGTTTGATTAAATCTGGATTATCTCTAAATGTCCTGGCTCAATGCTAGGGAATTCTGGGAACTATAGTTTTGTGAGACATTTACCCTTCCCTGTCAGAAAGCTCTGGTATAAACAACAATTCCCAGGAATCCCTAGTACTGAGCTAGGGCAGTTAAAGCGGTCTCATACTGGATGATTTCTGCAGTGTGTTTTTTGGACCATAGCTGAATTGCTTTTGCATGTGGGGTGGGGGCACACACAGGGAGATATTAGATTTTAAAAGTAACAATGGGTTGAGCAATGTCAAAAGCAGGCAGGTAGGTGTGTGTGTAACAATTTAACATTTTCCTTTCAAATTTCTAATTACAGTACTTTTAAAGAACATTTTTAAAGTGTCATTCCTTTTATAAAAACAAAAACATAACAGCAATTAGCAGTATAATGAATTAGCCAAGTATTAAAAACAAATAGGTGAACAGTAATAAATTAGTGTTTGTGCGGCTTTGCAACAAATTGCTTAACAAATTTAAAAAGTGAAGTTTCTAGGTACTTACAAAAGATCATGTATTTAGGTGAGTTTAAGAAGTGAAATTACATGTGCTCATGCAATTTGCTTTCTTCATTGGAGTTGGCAAACTGTTTTTTTGTTTTGTTTTGTTTTGTTTTGTTTATTCATTTTCTTGCTTTCACACATCAGGAATGCAGAAGCAGTTGGGGAGCTTATTTCTGCTTTGCAATTAAATCACTATACATCAGTGCTTCTTAAGCCATTTGATGTGGGGGACTGGCAGAGGTTATTTGTTCCTTGTGTGCCACACACCAGCACCATATTTGTCCTCATTGACTATAACTGGTTCTTTCTTTCCTAGATACTAAAGGCAGACTGGCAGCCAACAGTTGTGCACCAGCACCAGTCCACATACCACCACTTTGAGTAGGACTGATTTACACAGTTGTCTAAACCTACCTAGAACGAGCATGGCATAGTGATTTGTGTACTGGTCTATGACTCTTGAAACCAGGATTTCATTCCCAGCTTGGCCATGAAACCCATTGGATGGACTTGGGCAAGTCATATGTTCTCAGCCTCAAGGAAAGGCAATGGTAAACTACCTATGAATTTACCTTGCCAAGAAAACCCTATGATAGGCTTACCTTAGTGTCGCCATAAGTAAAAAATGACTTGAAGGCACTCAAAAACAACAACTAAATGTACCCAGCTCATTTAACCATTCAGTACTGGGTCTTAAATTGTCTAGTTGACTCTATCACTGACCTTGATTTAAGATGCATTTACATTGTAGAAATAAAGCAGTTTCACACCACTTTAGCGACTACAGATACAACCTACAAAATGTTGAGATTTGTAGTTTTGTGAGGCACCAGCACTCTTTGGCAGAAAAAGTTAACCTTGTAAAACTCTAAATCCCAGGATTCCATACCTTGGAACTACAGGACTTAAAGTGGTATCAAGAAGAGTCTTGATCTGACAGCCCTAGGTTCTTATCGCTGAGTATCCTATAGAAAAGAGAATTTTTAAAATGCAAAATGACACTGATTCGTTTTTGGGGGCAGGGAGGGGTTGTTTATGTTTTGCAGATGAAGAATGTTCTGTTAGACATGCCAAAATAATTTCAAGCTGATCTTATTTCCAGACATGGGGAGACTGATATATTTTATGGTACCATAGAATCATAGAATCATAGAATCATAGAGTTGGAAGAGACCACAAGGGCCATCCAGTCCAACCCCCTGCCATGCAGGAACTCCAAATCAAAGCATCCCTGACAGATGGCCATCCAGCCTCTGCTTAAAGACCCCTAAGGAAGGAGACTCCACCACACTCCGAGGGAGTGTGTTCCACTGTCGAATAGCCCTTACTGTCAGGAAGTTCCTCCTAATGTTGAGGTGGAATCTCTTTTCCTGCAGCTTGCATCCATTGTTCCGCGTTCTAGTCTCTGCAGCAGCAGAAAACAAGCTTGCTCCCTCCTCAATATGACATCCCTTCAAATATTTAAACAGGGCTATCATATCACCTCTTAACCTTCTCTTCTCCAGGCTAAACATTCCCAGTTCCCTAAGGCGTTCCTCATAGGGCATGGTTTCCAGACCCTTCACCATCTTAGTTGCCCTCCTTTGGACATGCTCCAGTTTCTCCACATCCTTTTTGAATTGTGGTGCCCAGAACTGGACACAGTATTCCAGGTGGGGCCTGACCAAAGCAGAATAGAGTGGCACTATAACTTCCCTTGATCTAGAAACTATACTTCTATTGATGCAGCCTAACATTGCATTGGCTTTTTTAGCTGCCGCATCGCACTGTTGACTCATGTTCAGCTTATGGTCTACTTGGACTCCTAGATCCCGTTCACATGTGGTCTCATTCAGCCAGGTGTCCCCCATCCTATATCTCTGCATTTCATTTTTCCGCCCTAAGTGCAGAACCTTACATTTCTCTGCATTGAATTTCATCTTGTTAGCATCGGCCCAGCTATCTAGTCTATTCAGGTCATTTTGAATTTTGATCCTGTCCTCTGGGGTATTAGCTACTCCTCCCAGTTTAGTGTCATCTGCAAATTTGATAAGTATGCCCCCAATTCTGTCATCCAAATCATTAATAAAGACATTGAATAGCACTGGGCCCAGGACAGAGCCCTGTGGCACCCCACTGGTCACTTCTTTCCAGGATGAAAAGGAGCCATTGTTGAGCACCCTTTGAGTTCGGCCAGTCAACCAATTACAAATCCATGTAACAGTTAACTTGTCTATCCCACATTTTGCAAGCTTGTTTGCAAGAATGTCATGGGGAACCTTGTCAAAGGCCTTACTGAAATCAAGGTATACTATATCCACAGCATTCCCTTCATCTACCAAGCTGGTAATTTTATCAAAAAACGAGATCAGGTTCGTTTGGCATGACTTGTTTCTCTGAAACCCATGTTGACTTTTTGTGATTATGGCATTAGCCTCTAAGTGTTCACAGACTGTCTGCTTAATGATCTGCTCTAGAACCTTTCCTGGAATTGATGTCAGACTAACTGGACGATAATTGTTGGGATCCTCTTTTTTTCCCTTTTTGAAGATGGGGACAACGTTTGCCCTCCTCCAGTCTGCTGGGACTTCTCCTGTTCTCCAGGAGTTCTCAAAGATTATTGCCAATGGCTCCGATATCACCTTTGCCAGTTCTTTTAATACCCTTGGATGTAGTTCATCTGGTCCTGGAGATTTATATTCATTTAGGTTAACCAGGTATTCCTGTACTACCTCTTTACTTATTCTGTGCTGAAATTCCTCTATTCTGTCTTCTGTTCCATTATCCTTAGGTTGAGCACCCTTTGCCTTTTCTGAGAAGACTGAAGCAAAGAAGGTGTTGAGTAATTCTGCCTTTTCTCTGTCCCCTGTTAGCATTTTGCCATCTTCTGCACGCAGTGGCCCTACCGTTTCCTTCTTCTTCCTTTTGCTGCGGACATATCCAAAAAAGCCCTTTTTATTGTTCTTAACCTCTCTAGCCAGCCTGAGTTCATTCTGCGCTTTAGCTTTTCTGACTTTATCCCTACACGTACTGGCTATTTGTTTGAATTCCTCTTTCGTGATTTCCCCATTTTTCCATTTCTTATACATGTTCCGTTTAAAACTTAGCTCAGTTGAAAGTTCCTTAGTCATCCATCCTGGCTTCTTGAGACATCTCCCATTTTTCTTCCTCATTGGAACTGTTTGAAATTGTGCCTTCAATATTTCCCTTTTGAGAAACTCCCATCCGTCTTGAACTCCCTTCTCTTCTAGTATTCCTGACCATGGGATCACTCCCAGTATTTCTCTAAGTTTATTGAAATCAGCTCTCCTAAAGTCTAGAGTGCGTGTCTGACTATGCCTAGCTTCCCCCTTCCACTGTATTACAAACTCCAGGAGAACATGGTCACTTCCACCTAAGGATCCAACCACTTGCACCCCATCAACTAGGTCTTCCCTGTTGGTTAAGATAAGATCTAAAATGGCTGATCCCCTTGTTGCCTCTTCCACCTTTTGGACAATGAAATTGTCTTCCAGGCAAGTGAGGAATTTGCTAGACCTTGAGGATTTGGCTGAGTTTGACTTCCAGCAAATATCAGGATAGTTGAAGTCACCCATCACTACTACATCTCTCCTTTCTGAGTATGTGTTTATCTGTTCTAGAAAGGCATCATCCAATTCCTCTGCCTGAGTCGGGGGTCTGTAGTAGACTCCCACAGTAATATCCCTGTTGTTTCCCTCTCCTTTAATTTTTATCCAGATGCTCTCCACCTGGCTTCCAGTATTGACTTCCTGGATCTCTTCACTGGTGTAAATATCCCTGACATATAATGCTATTCCTCCTCCTTTCCTGCTTGGCCTGTTTCTCTTAAAAAGGTTATACCCCTCTATTTCTACATTCCAATCATGAGACTTATCCCACCAGGTTTCAGTGATGCCTATTATATCATATTTCCCTTGTTGTGCTAGGAGTTCAAGTTCATCCTGCTTATTTCCCATACTCTGTGCATTAGTGTAGAGACATTTAAGACCATGTGTCCTCTTTACTTGCTGCTTTTGCACATTTTTTTGCCTCCTACTGTTGGGTCCTTGCACTGTTTGCCTTGTTCCCTCTATGCCCCTTTGACTATTCTCTCCATCCCTTTTGCCTTCCAGAATGCTGTCTCCCTCCCCCACATAACTCAGTTTAAAGCCCTCCTGATCAGATTCTTCAGACTGTTGGCAAAAATGTTTTTGCCAACTGGCGTGAGATGAAGCCCATCCCTTGCCAGAAGTCCCTCCTCATGGAACCGCAGCCCATGATCCAAGAATCCAAACTGTTCTTGGCGGCACCATCTACGGAGCCAGTTATTCACCTCTGCTATTTTCCTCTCCCTTCCTGGACCATGCCCTTCTACCGGGAGTAGAGATGAGATGACAACCTGTGCATCCATCTCTTTCAGCTTCCTTCCCAGAGCCTCATAATCCCTTTTGATATTCTGAATGCTGTGTCTTGCAGTATCATTGGTTCCCACATGAACCAAAAGAAGGGGGTATTGATCAGTAGGCTTGACAAGTCTTGTCAGCCTCTCCGTCACATGATGGATCTTTGCCCCAGGGAGACAACACACCTCCCGAGACATCTTGTCAGGCCCACAAACCACTGCTTCGGTACCCCTCAGCAAGGAGTCCCCCACCACGACCACGCGCCTCCTCCGAGGCTTAGCAGTGGCTGTTCCTTTTCGTGATACTCTCAGGCTCCCCTGCTCTGTCCCTGATGTCTGTCCCTGCTGCTTTTCCTCATCATCCCTGACAAGAGAGAGAGATTCAAAGCGATTCTGTAGCTGCAAGCCGCTCACAGAACGTTCCCTGGTTTCCTTACTTCTGTGTGTGACCTTCCCCCAAGCATCTACCTCTGTTGTATGTGGAGTGACCTCCTCCGCCCCAACAACTTCCTCTGTGTGTTTCCCACCCAAGACATTCTGGCCTGTTCTGTTCAGGAGAATCTCCTGCTCTCTATGATGCTGGAGTGCAGATATCTGCTCCTCTAGCTGCTGTACTTTCTCTTCCAAGAGGGCTACCAACTTGCACTTGTGGCAGGTGTAGTTCCCCACCTCTGTAGGCAAGAAGACAAACATCCCACAGGTGTTGCAGGTGACTGCAGCAGGGCCTTCAGTGTCCATACTGAGAAGTCTTAAGGAGGCACTGAAACAAGACTGTGGGCTTCACTTGCTAGACTTGGCCTTTATTCCCAAGCTCTGTCACTGAGTTCAAGTCACGGGGCCTATAGTTATGTAGAGAGCTCCTGGCTAAAAGCTCCTTCCAAAGGCAAGTCTCTCATTCACTTCCTCTGATGCTTCAGGCTGGCTCCTCTTCTATTCTCTAAAAACCTCCTTGACTAGAAAAGAAAAATCAAAATTAACGGCGCGCGCTTCTGCTAGCCTTGAGTAGCCTTAAGTAGTCTCCCAGCAATGGCTCCCAGAATGCAATGGCTCAAGTGTAAGTTAGATTAGATCTCACCCAAGCACATGGACTACAGCCTCCTCCTTTTCTTTCTCCCCGGATTACCACCCCGGATTAGCATGTTTTGACATTTATTCAAGTGGTTGCAAGGACAGATTACATTTTTTTAAATGCTCACTCTACCCCTTACTCCAGCATAAAAGGAACTCTACTGATGACTACTTTGGGTCTAACCCAATGAATCTCAGGTTTATTCTGGGTTCAAAATGTCATTCTAGTTCCAATGAGGTAGAAAATGATGGGGAAAAACTGAGTTGTTGTTGAACAGCTGCTGTCAGAACAGACACTAGGGTAGGTGAACCAAGTGTCTGATAATACCACAAGGAAGCTTCGGGTTTTCCTATGAGCACATCAGGAAGTAGAGACAAGACCATGTGGATATTTATGTGGAACATTTATTTTGGATATCGCATTAATGTGTGAACATTGCCAAAAAGAGCAATTTTCAAGAATGAGAGTAAGAAACTTGCTTGTCTCATGCACATTTATCATTACTGTACTGTCACAGGAAATTAAGTATAAACAGACTCATTAAGATGAATGAGTTACACAAACATCTGAAATGAAAAAACCTCAGGTTTGTTGTTGCTTGCCAAACAACCAAGACCATCTGGCTTATTTGGGTTAAACTTTCTATGAAGCTCCAAGATTTAACCCCATTAAAAAGTGCTGGCACTGGGAACTTGCACTCCCCGTGCTCACAAATCTTTCTAAAATCAGTGATTAAAAGTCCAACTTAACAACAAGCAATGTTTTCAGTGACTGTGGCAATCACTGGTAACCATCAACATGTTGATTCATCTTGAGTTGGTCCAAAAATTACACAAGCTGATCCTACATTCTTTTGTTTGCATCCATCGTCATACGATTACCCCCAAATTAAAGCATGCAGTACTTGAAACGACTTCAAAGGGCAAACTTGCACTTCTACTGGTTCAGCCCTTTTTATTGGTTCATGTTTTCCATTTGGCTTCAACATCTTGTTCTTGCTGATGCCTTTCTAGAATTTCATATATATACATATTACAGCTCTGGTTGGTGAGACACAATCTAATTAATACCGGGATTGAGGCTAGGGATTGCAGCAGTCTCATGCTGTCTCCATGGGGGTGGAAAGGAGAGGATGCTACAACCCCTCTCCCCCATTATGTGTATGTATACATATTTTATCAGACTGAAGGTGGCCAAGTAAGCCTTAGGAAAATGTGCACCAAGTTCATTCAATCAAAATGCATTTAACGGAGATTGTTTATACTGTTACCTACTGCCAGTTCTGTTAATCACCAAGCTCAAATATGGCATTGTAGAGGGAACATGAGAGCCGTAATTTCTTAATTAGATTCTTTTTCTAGCAAAACAATAAAGTAGAAACAGGCCATCTTGCAATGAAAAATGTTAGTGCCAAGTACAGTCTAAACTTGAAAGACTGTGATTCACTGGAGGTTTGCAAATGGGAATATCTATCTTTTTCTTTCTCCCTTGCCATGATGTCATGGCAAGGATTAGCTAAATTTGAAAAGCAAACAATGTCATTGAGAATATTGCTATGGTTTAAGAGCAGAGAGTTAAACAATGTATTGGTGTGGAATTTCTTTGTTTCAATCAGGTTGAGCGACTTCACTTGCACTTCTGGCATTTATGGCTGTAATCCTCTTAATTTATCTTGCCATAATTGCCAGTTATGCCAGCCTAAACACTTTTTGGAAGTTGTGCAAGGAGGTATCCAGACGTTATTTTCACTAGGATATGCAATGGTAGCTGAATGGTTTCAGGAACAGCTTCACCCACAACACAAACAGCCACTGGTTGGCTTTAGGCGGATGTATGAGGACTTCCTTATGGTCAATCCATTCAGTCTGCAAATTTCCATATGACCTGGAAATTCCTGGAAATATTTTGTGGAAATTGTGGAAATGTTTGGACATTTCTGTTTATCTCTCAATTCCTGCTTTTTATGCTACCTGCTCTAATTAGGAGTCTAAATAAGAGGACTTGTGCATAGGAAAAAAGATAATTATTTTAATAACCAATGTAAAGAAATAGAAGAAGACAACAAAAAAGAGAGAACAAGAGCCCTCTTCCACAAGATCTAAGAAATCAAAAGGGAATTTAACCTCAGCGTGTATACGCTAAACAATCAACATCATAAGACCATGGGGGGGGGGGGGGGAGATGATGGAAGCAATACAGTGAAGAGTGGTATAAAAGAGATTTTGAATGACAGATTCATTCAAGAAAGAGACATCTGAAGATGAACTTAATATTTTAGAAAATGAAGTGAAAGCTGCACTCAGCACTGTTATAGCATACCAATAGAGCTGCTTCAAGCTATAGAAACAGAATGTATTCAAATCCTAACTAAAATATGCCAACAAATATGGAGAACAAAACAATGACTCACAGATTGGGTATATGTTCTATTGCCCAAGAAAGAGGGCACCAGAGATGGTAATTATCCATTGGACCATTGTCTAAATCTCCAATGCAAACAAAGTGATGCTCGGAACTTAACAACAAAGACTTCCAGCATATATGGAGCAAGAAAGGCCAGATGTCCAAGATGGATTGTGAAAAGGAACAGGCAGTAGGGATCAGATTGCAAAATATATTAGCTAATGGAGCACACCAGAGAATTCCAGAGAAAAATCAGCCTGTGCTTGATAGATTATAGCAACGCCTGTGACTGTGAATATCACAAAAACTATGGATCGTGCTAAAAGAAATGAGTGTGCTACAATATTTGACCATCCTGATGCATAACTTATGCTCAGGAGAATATGTGGAGAAACAGAATGGTTTCCAGTTGATAAGTAGGTCAGACATGTGTACATTTTATCAGCCTATCTGTTGAATTTATATGTCCATCATATCATACAGAAAGACGGATTACATTTGGAAAAGATGTAAGAATTGTAGGAAGGAACATCAACAATTTAAGATATGAAGATGACATCATACTACTGTCAGAAACAACAAAGACTTGGAATGACTACTGAGGAAAATCAAGGAAGAAAGTGGTAAAGCAGGGTTACAGATGAACTTCAAGAAAACAATAATAATGACCACATAAAATTTACATAACTGTACACTGGGTGATGAAAACATCAAAACTGTTAAAAGATTTCCTATACATTGGCTCAGTCATAAATCAAAATGAAGACTAGTCAAGAATGTGAAGAAAATTAGGATTTGAAAGGGCTCTAAAAAGAAAATAAGATCCTCAAGCTATCTCTCTCTCTCTCAACCATTGAATATTGACATCAGGATCCTCCATGCCATAGTATTTCAGCTTACTATGTATAGGTGTGAAAGCTGGACAGTGAAGTAAGATGACAGGAGAGTCAACTTTTTTGCCACGTGGTGCCAGAGGAGTTTTGTGGGTACTGTGGACTGCCAAAATGACTAATAAATAATGAAATGGTCAAGGAGCAAATCTTGCCTGAACTCTCCCTGGAAACCAAATTGAATTAACTGAGGCTAATATTATAATACTCAATGTAAAGAAACAGAAGAAGACAACTTTGGATGTATCTTGAGTTGAGATGATTAATTTAAAAAAGACAGTAGTGCTTGGTAAGGTGGAAGGCAATAGGAGAAAAGGAAGATTGCATTACAGATGGAAAGACTCAAGGAAGCCATGGCTCTGAGTCTGCAACCCCCTGCCATGCAGGAACTCCCAATCAAATCATCCCTGACAGATGGCCAACTAGCCTCCATTTAAAGGCATCCAAAGAAGGAGATTCCACCAGACTTTGAGGGAGCACCTTTTATTGTCAATGTGCTCTTCAGGAAGTTCTTCCTAATGTTTTGGTGAAATGTCCTTTCCGTTAGTTAGCATCCATTGTTCTGGGTCCTGTTCTCTGGAGCAGCAGAAAACAAGCTTGCTCCCTCCTCAGTATGACAGCCCTTCAAATATTTAAACAGGGCTATCATATCACCTCTTAACCTTCTCTTCTCCAGGCCTTTTTTTTGGGCGAAAAAGAAACGGCATTTTGCTTCCTTTTGGCCCAGGAAAATGCCAGACCTGGTGCTCAAAGGGTTGGTGGGAAGCTGCTCCTTCTGGGTGGTCTGTTTCACCCCTAAATCTCTCCTCATAGGGCATGGTTTCCAGACTCTTCACCATCTTAGTTGCCCTCCTTTGGACATGCTCCAGTTTCTCCACATCCTTTTTGAATTGTGGTGCCCAGAACTGGACAAAGTATTCCAGGTGGGGCCTGACCAAAGCAGAAGAGAGTGGCACTGTTAACTTCCCTTGATCTAGACACTATGCTTCTATTGATGCAGCCTAGAATAGCATTGGCCTTTTTAGCTGCCGCATCGCACTGTTGACTCATGTTCAGCTTATGGTCTACTTGGACTCCTAGATCCCTTTCACACACATAGTTTCATTCAGCCAGATATCCCCCATCCTATATCTGTGCATTTAATTTTTCCACCCTAAGTGCAGAACCTTCCATTTCTCTGTGTTGAATTTCATTTTGTTAGCTGTGGCCCAGCTTTCTAGTCTATTCAGGTCGTTTTGAATTTTGATCCTGTCCTCTGGGGTATCAGCTACTCTTCCTAATTTGGTGTCATCTGCAAATTAGACAAGTATGCCCCCAATTCTGTCATCCAAGTCATTAATAAAGATGTTGAATAGGACCGGGCCCAGGACAGAAACGTGGGACCCCACTGGTCACTTCTCTCTGAAATGAAGAGGAGCCATTGCAGAGCACCCTATAGTCAGTCAACCATCTACAAATCCACCTAATAATCTCACCTCTGCTCTGGACCCCACAACATACTCCAACTCCCAGAATTCCATAGCCTTGATCTGGGGCAGTTTAACTGGTGCCAAACTGGGTTATTTCTCCAGTATAGATGCAGCCCAAGTTTCTTCAGAGGGAGTTTGCCATTGCCATCCTCTGAGGCTGAGAGAGTGATCTTGGAGTGCCTTTGAGACTCACCTAAATTAAAAAAAGTTGGCAGCGTGAGCTTTCGTACACTTAATGCATCTGAGGAAGCGGAATTACGTTTAAGAGAGCTCATGTTGCCAACTTTCTTTTTTGGGGGGTTAAGTCTCAGAAGTGCTAAAAGATCTCTCTACATACTGATTCTAACACTGCAATATATTTGGATATCTGAGGCTGAGAGAGTGCGACTCAGGCCAAGGTGGCTTGTGAGGCTGAGAGAGTGTGACTCAGGCCAAGGCGACTTGTGAGGCTGAGAGTGAAACTCAGGCCAAGGTGGCTTGTGAGGCTGAGAGAGTGTGACTCAGGCCAAAGTGGCTTGTGAGGCTGAGAGAGTGTGACTCGGGCCAGAGTGGCTTGTGAGGCTGAGAGAGTGTGACTCAGGCCAAGGCGGCTTGTGAGAGAATGTGACTCAGGCCAGAGTGGCTTGTGAGGCTGAGAGTGCAACTCAGGCCAAGGTGGCTTGTGAGGCTGAGAGAGTGTGACTCAGGCCAAGGTGGCTTGTGAGGCTGAGAGAGTGTGACTCAGGCCAAGGCGGCTTGTGAGGCTGAGAGAGTGTGACTCAGGCCAAGGTGGCTTGTGAGGCTGAGAGAGTGTGACTCAGGCCAAAGTGGCTTGTGAGGCTGAGAGAGTGTGACTCAGGCCAGAGTGGCTTGTGAGGCTGAGAGAGTGCGACTCAGGCCAAGGCGGCTTGTGAGAGAGTGTGACTTAGGGATTGTACTGTATTTCTTTTTTTAACATGGCTGAGTCTCCAGAGTCCTAGTCCAGAGCTCCAAGCACTGCACCACACAGCCTTCTCTTAACACAGCTCTCTGGGTCTGAGAGACTACTAGCCGACTCTGACTCTGAGGTAAAATTTCCACCTCACGCTGGCCCCGCCCACATTCCATAACCGCCATGATGAGCCAGGGGGGCGGGGCAAAAAGGAAGAACCCTCGCATCCTTGGCCACGCCCACAACCCGGAGCTAGTAAGGCAGTCAGAAAGGGGCGGGGCTAGAAACCAAACCTCCTCGTGCAGTCTAGTAGCTCTGCGCACGCGCGGCGCGATGATGATGTCACCGGCTACGGCACGGAACGTGCCGTAGCCGGTGACATCATCATCGCGCCGCGCGTGCGCAGAGCGACTAGACTGCATCGCTTGTAAAGGTGACAGAGGAAGGGCAGCGGAGGCTTCGTGAGGAAAGAGTGAGTTTGACCCAGATCCAGGGGTTTGCATTTCGTTCCGTTTACAAAGTTAATTCTATTTTACTTTTATTTTAATTATTTTATTATTTTTATTACTCGTTTTTATTTAATTTTTACCATATTATTTTGTTCGTTATTTTTTATTATTTATTTTATTACATTATTTATTTTATTTTTATTCTATTATATTTTATTATTTCTATTAATTCGTTATCTTAATTATTTTATTTCATTTTATCTTATTATATAATTTTATTTTGTTTCTGTTATTTTATTATTTTTATTATTTTATTTGAATTGCATCATTATCTTATTTTATTTTATTTTATCCTAAATTATTTTTATTTCTGTTTTATTATTTCTATTATTTATTTATTTATTTTATTTATATCAATTCATTATTTTAGTTATTTTGTTTTATCTTGTTATATTATTTTATTTCTATTATTTTATTATATTATTTTAATTACGTCATTATCTTATTTTATTTTATGTTATTATATTATTTTCATTTTATTTGTATTATTTTATTATTTCTATTATTTATTTTATTTTATATTATTTCATTATCTTAATTATTTTATTTTATGTTATTATATTATTTTCATTTTATTTCTATTATTTTATTATTTCTATTACTTATTTTATTTTATATTATTTCATTATCTTAATTATTTTATTTTATCTTATCTTATTTTATTTTATCTTTTTACATCATTTTTATTTTATTTCTATTATTTTATTATTTTTATTTATTTTACTTTTATTATTTTTATTTTATTTTAATTAGTTTATTTTTGTTTTATTGTTTTTTATTATTTTATTTTATTTTAATTATTTAATTATTTTAATTATTTTATTTTTGTTTTATATTATATTTTATATTATATTGCTTCATTATATTTATTGTTTTATTGTGTCGTGTCCTCCATTTTCCTCTAAGGCCCTCCATTTAGCAGTGTCTTGTCCTCCTTTGTGCGGAGGACTTCTGCTCACCCTGTTCAAGGGCTGCTTTTGTTAGTTATTTCTTGCCATTGCCCTCCTGTGAGGCTGAGAGAGTGTGACTTGCCCCTCTATGTTGCTTTTGTCCTTGTGAGCCTTCGAGGTGCTTCTGCCTTAAGGTGACCTTTGTAAGGCTCCTTGTAACGCTTCCTCGGAGGCAGGCGAACGGATGTCCTCCTTTTCCCGGGAAACGCCCTACATTTCAAACCTTCTCTCTAGGAGGAACTCCAAAATGTCCTCCCATTTGGACCGAGAAGCATGGGTTTACATTAGTCCCCCAAATGCATCTGAGGCAGTAGGCTGAAGGCTAGGAAAGCTTGTGCTGCCAACTTCTTTCTTTCAGCGAGTGCCAGAGGTGCTACAAGATCTCTCTACGTACTGATCCCACAGACTAACACAACTAGATCCTTGAATTCGTCCTTGGTGGCACAATGGTTCAATGCCTGTACTGCAGCCACTCACTCAAAACCATAAGGTTGCGAGTTCAAGACCAGCAAAAGGGCTCAAGCTCGACTCAGGCTTGCATCCTTCCGAGGTCGCTAAAATGAGTACCCAGATTGTTGGGGGCAAGGAGCTTACAATTGTAAACTGCTTAGACACTCCTTAGGCGGTATGGAGCGGTGTATAAATGAAGCTGTTTTGTTTGTTTGAATTCGTACACACTCATCCCTCCACATTTGCAGCTTTGACTTTCAAAGATTGGATTATTCACGGGTTTTATTAATATGTTCTCTCTAGGAATATCTAGGTTCTCTGGCGCAACTCTGAGGTCAACTTTAACCAAAAGTCGCACTGAAGAGATTCCTAGAGAGCACTCCGCTAGGCCTTTGTAGCTCCTCCAGTGCAACTCTATGGTCACTGTCTGACCACAGAGTCGCACTAAAGGACCTGACATTCCTAGAGAGAGCACTCCGCTAGGCATTTCTAGGTCCTCCAGCATGATTCTGTGATCATCTTCTGGGAGATGTTGACCACAGAGTTCCACTGGAGGACCTAGAGATTCCTAGAGAGGCGTTCCCTCAGGTAAAAACATAGAGTTTTCATTATTTTTGTTTTTCCCACCTTCACAGGGGTCCTGCGCCCCTAACCCCAGCAAATGTAGAAGGGACGGACGTATTTCTGTGAGGGTTTTCATCTTTTATTTTGTCACATCCTTGCATTTTTCTTGAACGTTGTACATTTTGTGGTGCCTAGTCCTCCTTTGCGGTTGGGACAGATGGTAACCCTGTTCAGAAGTGGCATCATTAGGGGCGCATGGGCTGCGTAAAGTGTGTGTGTGTGAGACACAAGTGCCCCTTAAACATAAACAGGCCAAACAGCCCTTTAAAATGCAGAAGAGAAGGCGAGAGCGGGGTGAGGCTCAGTGGGAGGAGAAAGGAGAGGCCCCTTTTTTAAAATTAAGTTTAAATCTAAACAAAATTTAAATTAAAAAATGCTTTAAAAAAAGCAAACCTCAACCAAATTTCCCTTCAATCACATGTAACTATGTGCGGGTAAATCCATTGAGGCTCTGTGTGTATGATATAATTTAAAGGTATAATTTTAATTTTGCTAGTTGTTTCTTGTCACAATTACGGTTGCTTCAGTCCTTAGTAAAGATGGCATTCTGGGTAGGATATCTTAAGTCCATTTGCATCTCAAAAGGGACCCCTCTATCTCAATCCAACGTGTCTCCATTCCAGTGAGGCCAATGGCTTCCTCAAGAAGTCTCCATGTTTTTGCCTCAGGAACATTTCCATGATGTTGAGGTGAAACATGCAAATTCAGTCCAAATTTAAGAAGAAGAAGAAAAAAGTTTTACCTTGGTTAAAGTCCCTGTCATACACTTCCTGGTTTCTCTGTTGCAGCTACAATGTAATATCTCACAATACAGAAAACATTCGGGGGTAGCTGTGTTGGCCATTTAACAGATACAAACAGAAATCCATCAGTGATACCTTTATTGGCCAACCGAAATGCGCAATATACTTGTTGCAAGCTTCCGAAGCTCCACGGACTTATTCATCAGGCAAGATGTTACAAACCAAACAGGAGGGGGAAAAACAATTGGAGATGTTATTCAGGTGCCTGCATGTTGTTTCAGTCCTTAGTAAAGACATGCCCCAAAAGGAGAAGGGATTGGCAGTGGGGAAGGGGATCAAGTCCAGCGGTTCTTCTCTCCCTCTGAGGCCTGGACCAAGCCAGATGGACTGGAGGGAGGGCTCTTTTTCTTAATCTAGGCTAGCCTGCCTAGCTGATGGAGCTGGCCTGCTTCTCTGGTAATAATGCAGAGAGCCTTGTCTCTGTCCACCAAAAGTACAAACTTTTGCCCTCTATACTCAGTGCAAGAATAAAGTGCAAGTGCATGGGACTTGAGGTCCTGCATTTGTTTATATCCAAATGGGGGAGAGGGTGTCCAGAATGGACCCATTATGGAATACAAAGGACCGCTTGTATTACCGTATCATTGTCATTACCCAAGTTATCATTTGGGAATTATGATTTATGAATAAGGTTAGTAGAAAAAAACACGAGCGAGGATTCTGCATTTGGTATGGGATTGGAGGAGGTCAGTGGGATCGGGTGATGCCGTGAGTTACTGTGGGGTGCAATTTGAGTTTCCCAGGGTGTTAAACCTTTTAAAGGGCAACAAAAATAAGCAAGTATGAAAGCCAAACCTGTCAGAGGACTCTTTCAGATGTCAGGAATTGGAAGTATAATCTAGGGTCAATCCGAACGCAATCATAGGGTTTGACGTTATTATGAATTAAAGCTTTGCATGCAATTTCGGGCAAAAGGGAAGTCAATTCGAATGCAATCATGGGTTTCACGTTATTGCGAATTAAAGCTTTGCACGCAATTTTGGGCAAAGGAGGGTCATTTTCGGGAAATGGAACGTTACTCTGAATGCAATGGGGATTCCTGTGAATTCGCTAAACAAGCGAATTTACAGGAATTCGCATTGGCTCCATTCGAAGTTTGGGAGAAATTCCTCCCGTGTGAAAGAGTCCACAGTCTACCTTTCACAGCAGAAGTCTGGGGCAAATTATATTTTAATATGGTTTCTTAAAAACAAAGACTAAGTTAAAGAGACAACAAATGTATAGTTTGTGGTTTAAAAACAAATAATAATGGATTTAATAAATATATACCTAATAAAACTAAAACCTAATCTAACTAAAGGTAGTTTTATATATAGCAGGATGATAGAGAGAGAGAGAGAGATAAAACTAGCAGGCAGGCTAGAGACCATATCAACTGTAAGGTTAACAATGTAGAATCTTAAGATAGAGATGGTTAGTCTTAAAAAGAGAGGGACCTAAATAGCAAACCCTAAATATATAATGAGGGGAAAGAGAATGCATAAATTTCTTCCAGCAGACCCACCGTAGTGATGCCACTGGGTTTCCATGATCAAGCAGGGAATTCAACCTGGGTCTCCAGAGTTGTAGTCCAGCCCTCCATCCACAACGTCATGCAGGCTGCATTTTCTACATGGCCACTAAGGAGCAGAGTGACCAAATATCCTAACCACAGAGGAGGACAAGGCACCATAAAATGTAGGACATTCAAGAGAAATGTACAACATTGTAGAATAAAAGCTAAAGACATCAGTATAAATGTAAGTTTAATGTGGTTTATTCATAGCTGTATTACATATATTGTATTTTGTTACTCAAAGGCATAGCCGTTTTTAGACTGGAAACTCAGTATGCGAGGGGATCCTGTAGCACCCTTGAGACTCACTGAGAGAGAAATGTTGATGGCACGAGCAAGGCGGGGTTTAATAAAACAACAACAAAAACAATATACTTAATTAATCCTACTTCCTCAGATGCAAGTTTGGAGTGGAGAATACATGGACTGATCTATATAATCTGGTCTCTGGCTTTCGTGACAACCAGGCTTGTAATTGTGGGCGTGAACATGTTAAAAACAATACAGATTAAAACCATACCAAAATAAATAAATAAATAAAGTATAAATATAAAAAAGTTATATTTAGCCACTAACAACTCCTCTCCGTAGTTCCCACCAAATGAGCCCAAGAAAGTGGTAGGGCAGAGAGAAGGGCATCTTCTGAAGATCTTAGCGCCCAAATAGACTCAATTGAAGGAGATAGGGTGCTTCATATAATGAAATGTTCCCATTTCAGTCACCTTTCTAACTGCGCATCATAGGAAAATGGAGATAACTGTTTAGTGTTTAGCTTTTGTTTGAACTTTAAGAGGCACCTGCTGTTCACAATAGAATTGGGAAGGCTAGATTGAGGAATACTCAGAGGGGTTTTTGCTAGTTCTTTTCTCTGAAATGGAGCCTACAGCTTGTCTCCCATCCAAGTATTAATCAGGGCTGACACTGCTTAGCATCCAAGATCAGATGGGATCATAGCACTCATTAAATATTTGTTGCAAACTGAAGTGCAGGCAATTTCTTAAGATCTTTGATAGCGACCCCTTCAACCTCTGTAAAGTGGAACTCAGCTGCATCGAGTTTCATGGTTTTAATAATCTTACCTTCATTGCTGTTGTTTTTCTTTGTTGTTCTGGGTGGTGCTGTGATAACAGGACTTCCTTTTGTTTTGGTGCTTTTCAATTTTTTAGGAGAATCATCACCATGTCAGCTGCTTTGTTACCCAAACCACAGATGAGAGGCCTTCTGGCCAAACGTCTGAGAAAACACATCACAGTAGCATTTATCTTTGCTTTGGGATGTGCAGCTTCTTACAAGGTTAGTATATGGGAGATAATTTTCTTTTTAAAATATCTTTATTCAAATTTATATACACCACATTAAAACATACTTGCATGCAAAAACAAACATATCTCTACTTCAAGAGAGATTGCATAAAACTGCCAACCCTGCGTTCCCATTCCTTTTACCTTACATTCAAACTCCCATTCTTTTTATCCTTTTCTCTGTCTTCATTCCCACTGTCTATATATACTTTCTATCCCTGCTTCTCCATTTTTATCTATTCCATCTTTAATCTTCTTCTTCCTTTCCTTATTTTCTCCTCTCCTTCTCTTCCCCTCATATTTTTTTATTATTTACGGTATTTATACCCTGCCCTTCAGCCCTAAAAGCTCTCATATATCTGTCTACCCCTACTCTTCCCATCTCACCCTTCCTCTTCTTTCTTTCCCCTTACACTTTTTCCCCTTCACTTCCTCATACATTCTTCATATAGTCGTACCTTCTCCTACCTACACCTTCCATCATCAAGGAGATAATTTTCTCATAACAATCTCTTGCAATCCTGTGTGTATCCATTGAGGAATAAGCACATAACACAAGTGGCTCTTTTGGTAAATCCATACATAATTGAAGCCTTAATAAGGAGGAGGAGTTGCCCAGCAGTTCAGTGTTGTTAGTTAATATTTTACAAGGAACCAAACCCCTACCGAACACTGGTGAAATCTTTTTTCATAGAAGGTGGCTTGAGATGCATATTATTATTATTATTATTATTATTATTATTATTATTATTTCTAGTTTTAAATATTTTGTTCAGTCTGATCTTTTTTCTTTTCAGTTTGGTGTGGCTGAGCCGAGGAAAAAAGCATATGCAGACTTTTACAAAAACTATGATGCCATGAAGGACTTCGAGGAAATGAGGAAAGCTGGGGTTTTTCAGAGTGTGGGACCCAAATGATCTAAGCAGGTATCTGGGTAGCTTTTAGACCATACAAGATTTTCACTTTTCATCAAGAGATTTCTTTTTGGCAAGGTGTACTTGCCACAGTGTTAAGGTGTGTAATCTATTGTATTAGAAGGGCTCATGGTGTGTGACAGCAGTCTTTTAATAAACTCTGCTGTGTAACCTAGAAAACTACTTATTTGATAAGAGATAGTAAGTGTTTGTGTTTAATCTGCTGGTATTTCATGATAAACTAGTTCTTCATGTTGGAGAATAGTGTGAAGAAACAATGTCAGGGGAAAAGGAAATGGCAGTGATAAATGCACTGACTTCCCAAAATGATGGGGAAAAAAGAACAAGAAGAGTGCTAAACACTTGCAAACCCTACATAAATGGTGTAGCATGTATATTTGGCAATGCATCCATCAGAATGCCCGGGGCCCTAAATTATAGCTTTGCTGCTTGTGGTTAGTATCAAGTACGTAGCTGCTAAACACTCACTCTTTTGAGCTTGCTACTGTTTCCTCCTTCACCTCTGATTTACTTTTAAGGAGAGTTGAGGAGATTAGACAAGAAAAGTATTACTTGGCTTCTTCCCTAGGTACTTATATATGGTTGCTCTTTTCATCCCTTTTCCAAAGGCTGCTTGTTCAAAACATTCTGTTAGCTCCTTTACATCCTGATGGTGCAGCTGTTGAGTGCAATACTGCATGCATAATTATCATTTTTAAATCTGTAGTCTGTTGGTTTTGGGTCAGATTTTGTTTGTAAACAATAGCTATTTTGTAACATAAAAACAATTACTATATGTATAAATATTCTGACAAAAGCAGTCTCTTGCTTGGTTTAGATGAAAATATTTTTGCATCTTGAGAATGAGAACAGATGGTTGATCTTTATTGCTTGTGGATTTTCTCTTTCAGATTTGGATGACAACTAAGCAACGCTGTTTCAGAGAACTATTCCTTATGATTCACCTCAGTGTCGGACACGCTGTAATATTTCTCATTAAATGAAGTACTGATCTCAAATGCCTTGGCCTTCTTTAGTTGACATCAGAGTTAAGCTTAAGTAGATAGGAGATAATAATATTGGTCACAAAATGTTAATGAGCCAGGCTCCCACCTTTCCTTAAGATTTCTTTTATAAAGTTTAAATGGAGTGATATGAAAGAAAGCTGTGATGATCTGAACATCACTTGTGTATTTTTCCTTTTTCACACTGGTACCTTAATGAAATGGTGCAGGGAGAGGTGGGAAACATGTGGCCCTCCAGATGATAATGGACTAAATCTTTGATCATTATGGAATTTTGACCATGTTGGCTGGACCTGATGGAATTTGGGTCCAACATCATCTAATAACTGTTTCTAGTAAAACTGTTCAGCAAGATGGTTGTAAGACAGACACATAGGTATCTTACAATAAGGGGGGAGGATCTAATGCAGGGATGGACAACTATTGGGGGTTAGGAAGTGGTATTGGTCCCCCAAGAGACTTCAGAGGTCTGAATCTCCCTGGCAAACACAGTTAATTACTTTGCCTCCAGATGCAATTACAGAGTGCATTTCCCCATGTTTTTGGCTCCCTGGACCTAGGAGAGGCAATTTTATTTATTACAGGAAGTGACCCAAAAGTTTTAATTTTTTGTGGGGTGGGGGTTATCTTGGGACCACAAAAATTACCATGTGGAAGTGCATGTAGCCTGTGGGTCATACTTTCTCCAATCTAATGGTATCTTTGTTTCTCAGGATTGGTTTCTATGCTGCAGTGAGGCCTCAGTTCAAGGAAAGGTAATCCTATTGAAGGTGTCACAATTCAGGCTGTGTGGAATATGTGTATCCTTATTCCCTTTTGCCAGGGATAAAGAAAGTGTAGCATGTGGCTGCCCTTGTCCCCTGAAGCCTCCCAAGACAGATTTTAATTTGGGGGCAAGTTTTTGTCCCAAAATGGGCCAGAATGGCTCTCAAGTCCTCACAAACAAGGTTTGGGTCACCAGCCCCAACCATCCCAAAGGAAAAACCTTAGTAGAAATCAGTCAAAATGGAAACCTGTAATATGATATCTCTTCCAGTGCTCTCAAATTTGATGGTGTGGCCCATGGAAGAGTATCATGTAGCAGAAATTAGCCCCTGGGCAGTTGTTAACCCTTAGCTTAGAGTTTTGTGTGTTTTGCCTTCTATTATCACTCAGAAAGAGCACAAAATCCTTTTAGTCATCTTCATCTTTGCTGCTTGAAAAGGAGCTGTGCAAATGGATGTACTGTACTTTGTAGTGTGGGCTGTTACATACAGGATAGAGAATTTGTTGGATGAATCGTGTTGTATAGTCCCAACTAGAGTTGATCCATTGAATCAATTGATGAATGATTTACAACAGTAAATCCAAGTGACTCAGTGGGTTTACTCTGATTGAACAGTAGAATTTGGGACTAAGTATGCAAATTCATGTGCAGCATTGCTCTTGATGTTAATTCCTTCCTTCTTCCTTGTTTTGATATGGGACTTGGATCTCCAAGTATCTATGTGTAGAGTATCCTGAAAAACATTGGCTATAAGCTCAACATTTATGCTTTGTTTCACATTAGAATTTGACCATGTCATCAATCCATTTCAGCTGTCTGTAGTTTTGTGGTGATTTGCAGATGAAAAAGCTATTAAATCATGTAGATTTGCATCAGATGGGCAACACCGTAGTGCCTGTGCTGCATGCACCCACGTGTTCAAGAGGCAGTCATCTTCCACATCCTCCCTACCCCAAAGGGAATAAAACCATACAAAATTTGATGGAAGATGTGAGAGAGTCTCTGCAGCATTGTTAAAAACCTTATCTAGATTAGCAAGTAATGCAGGTGGTCTATTTCTATATTCCTAGTGATACCTAACTTGTGCTATTAGTTTAAAGGGACTTTTTTCCTTGGACATTGTAGTGTTGTGTCAGGATTTAGGTCTTTTCTTTCAAAAATATTATATTAAGAAAAATGGGTAATAGGAAATCTACAGGAACTTATGGAGAAAATGTAGTATGAACTGATGGAGGCCTTGAGACATTGTCACATCTAATCTAAAGTGTAGCAGTAATTTTGAAGTCAGGTTGCTTGCTAGATTGAACTCTGAAATACCACTTTCTGAAATGGCATATGAATCACATGAAAGAGATGAAGTTAGAGCTCCATGGTTAAAGCAAAATTTGCTTGGAAGAATGTTTACATGTATATACTCAGTATATACAGTCATGTTTGTTGGCTTCATAATCCAGTTCTGGGATGGATGTTGCAACGTAATAGCTGTAGCAAGAGCTGACTGCTGTGATGGTAAAGAAGTAAAGCTAGTAGTGAAGGTCATTGGTTCTCAAACAGTGGCGCGGGATCTCCAGAGGGCGCAAGATTTTATGTGTATAATTAACACATGTGTTGAGTCAAATATTGAATTTAAACTGTTCTAATTTGATCAGTGTTGCTTCCTTATAAAATTTAAAAATATGAATATACATGAATTTTTGAATGAAAATACATACACTAAGTAATATATTTTGATTCATATACTACACTGAGTGGGGGCATGGGATATCCTCACGTAGATGTAAAGGGGGTCCCAAGGGTACTGGTATGCGGTGGTTAAGATGCCAATTCTGACGATTGGAAGGTTGGCAGTTTGAGGCCCAAGTGTCATGTGATGAGGTAAGCTCCTGTCACTAGTCCCAGCTTCTGCCAATCTAGCAATTTTAAAGGATGCAAATGCAAGTAGATGAATACATACCACTCCAGTGGGAAAGTAACAGTGTTTTGTGCAGTCATGCTGGCCACATGACCATGGAGTCGTCTTTGACAACCTGGCTCTTCGGCTTAATAATAGAGATGAGCAGCACCCCCAGTCATTTATGACTAGACATTCATGCCAACAGGAAATCTTTATCTTTACTACTGGTGTAGGTTATAGTCAAGTCATCATATTTATCATATGAGGTGTACTTCAGGGGTGTCTGTTACAATAGGTTTTTTCCCCTAGAGTTAAAATTGTTGGTATGCAACAGATTTATCTGACACCAGGGGCTGTGTTGTATTGGTTTATTTATACCCAAACTTTTTCCTCAAAGCTGGTGTTCAAGTAGTGGTCACTGTAGTTTCCTGAGAGGCTAGTGTTAGAAGAAGCATGATAGACAAATGCTTGAAGTGTAAGCCTGTGTAGAAAACCTTGGAACCACTATAGTTATCATGAGTGAGAGTCATACAGTTCCTAGCTCAGCTGTAAACTCCGTTGGGGACCACTGGAATTCTGCCTTAGCTGTATATATATACACACACACACATATGATGTAATAGTGGCCTAATTTGCAGACGTGAATGAAGAAGAAAATAAATGTGGTTTTGTTTAATTTCCACAAATTGTGCAAGATGGAAAATCAGTACCTAACAATACAATCCTGTCTATATGTTAAGACAATTTACTGCAGCCATGAGGTTGTGAGTTCAATTCTAGCGCTCCAGGGTTGACTCAGCCTTTCATCTTTTCGTAAGTTGATAAAATCAGCATCCAGCTTGTTGGGAGCAATTGGTTTACAGATTGTAAACTGCTTAGGGAGTGCCGAGTGCACTATTAAGTGGTACAGAAATGTAAATGCTATCGATAATGTACTTGGAAGTGAATACATTGGTTTTGTTAGTTGCTTCAAAGTAAATTGGATTGAAGGGTAAATGCTTCAAATGCTACAGACTGCATCAATTATGCACACAAATTTAAAAAAGGAGGGAGAGAGAGAGAGAGGAGGGAATTTCTTTTGATAATTTTAAAAAATCAACTTTTCTCCTGGCTGCCTTAATGTTAACCTTTCCTCGGGCAATTTTGCTAGTTGCATTCTCTTGAAGTCTGCTAATTTCTTAATAGTCTGCCTTCCAGCAGTAAACAGCTCTCCAGCTGACCTCTAACAGTGGAGTATATGAGTTTGGCCATTAGAATACTTTTCCAATACTGATGTTTAAAAAGCCAGTAAAAATGCATTCCCAAATTTAAGAAAAGAAGCTGGAAAGTCTGAAGATCCCTTGTTTGGTGTTTTGAATCAACTAAGAAGTTACTAAGTAGCTTCACTAGAGTGAATTGGAGGATACATGCACATACAGAGTGGTGAGATATTAATGGTCCATTTGAAGTTGATGTTTGGCTACCAGAATTTACAAGCTTGAAAATAAAATACAGATGGTTTGATTTGGAAACTTGTTCTATGTGAAGGCTTATAATACATATCTCAAAGGATTGCCAATGGTAACAGTTCTATATACTAGATAGATGATTATGTTGGAAGCCCTAAAACCAGTAATGTAGCTGCTTAATTATATAAAAAAACACTGTCCCCATCAGTGAAGCACAGGCGGTATTCTGTATTTGTATATATGTAAGATAGAGGAAGACATATAGACAAACTTCCAAATCAAACCATTAATTTCCCGCTTCTTGCAGTGATCTTGAATCCAGTGAATTAGCTTGAGAAAAGGTCTTGACGTACAGACTCAGATGTGTGCAACAATGTACGTCTTGGAGCTTTTGTCCTATGTTCAAACTGTTCTGAAGAATGCAGCCATATTTGTAGGAAAAAGAATAAGAAACATACTTGATACAGTTCAATAGGCTAGAAAGCCTGTTTGAGCACGTGATTGGTCTGGACTTTGAGGACATGTTTTGTGAAAATACTGTCAAATGGTATCTGTAAATTATATGCGGCTCTTACTGGTTTCAATGGTAGCCATAAACTAAACTGTTGAGATACATATCTGCATAGTCACTTGCTCCCATAACTCCTATATAGAAATAACTATTAAGAGTTATGATGTCTGTTACAGAAATGCCTGATTACAGAGAGAATATTCCTGTCAATCATCTTGGGCTGATCTTTAACAAAAGATACTCTAAACTGGACTCATTATAAACAAACAAACAAACAAACAGCTTCATTTATATACCGCTTCATACCCTTAAGGAGTGTCTAAGCGGTTTACAATTGTAAGCTATTTGCCCCCCAACAATCTGGGTACTCATTTTAGCGACCTCGGAAGGATGCAAGCCTGAGTCGAGCTTCAGCCCTTTGCTGGTCTTGAACTCGCCACCTTATGGTTTTGAGTGAGTGGCTGCAGTACAGGCATTTAACCACTGCGCCACTCATTATACACTGTGCATGATCTGAGAGACTTTCACACTTCCTCCAAATTGCAAATCACCACAGCTGCATTGAAGTACCCTGATCCAAATCTAATGCATGTAAAAACAGAATTTGTATAACTGATTACACCAGAATGTGAAAGAAGATGCAGGCTAGACAGCATTAACAATTTGTTGTAGTCTTGCAATTCACACCAAATTTATGCCTATTGCTCTTAATCCAGAAAATTGTAGGAATTCAACAGCCTTCATGCAGCTCACACAGCTGGATTGTGGGCAAAGGTGTCTTTGGAAGACGTGTAAGGGAGACATTATGATTTGAAGGAGCATTAAAAAACCTGCTGTAAGGAAGGTTGACTTAAAGATGAATTATAACTTTGAGCTCTCATGTTCTGTGGCTGAAGTAATTTGGATGTGCATGTCATAAAATTGTTGTGTGCCTTCAAGTCTTTTCTGACTTATGGCAACCCTAAAGCGACCCTATCACAGGGTTTTCTTGACAAATTTCTTCAGAAGAGGTCGCCATGGCAACTTACCCAGGGTCACCCAGTGAGTTTACATGGATGGGCAGGGATCTGAACCATGGTCTCCCAAAATCATAGTCCAACACTCAAACCACTCATGAAATAGCTGTAACATATACAGTCCATATGCAAAACTGGCAATATAACTCTTTATTCTCATAAAAGATTCAGGAATGAAACTCCCCAAGGGTATGCTTATTTCACACTTTGTATAATCAATAAATAACTTGTTTTCCAAAGGTAACTCAATAACAAAATGAGACACATGACAAGCATACTCAAACTAATACATTCTTAGTTCTCTGTATCTGAGAGTGCTTGTATGCACTGGAAATGTTAGGAAAAAATAGATAACGGCTAAAGGCAGTGATTTGATTTAATTTCAGTTCTTGTCTTAGACCCAGTTTTGAAGTATAGTAAGACTCTCCACAGATTAATGCTGAGCTTCTGACCTGAAAACCTGATCCAGAAGGAGAACCATTTAGGACCACATTTTCAAGTAGAAACAGACAATAGCTGAGAACCCACATCAATGAGATTTCTGCAAATTGAAGCCTGCTGATCCAATTTCAATACACAAATAAATCTAACAGCTGTCACGGCAACAGTGATTTCTTTCAAAGTCCAGACTGTAAAACAGAATTTGAAGCACCTGCAACAAATTACATTTGTCTGAAAACATCTCATATCATAGTCCTAAAAGCACAAATGGGAGAGTTCCTTGGACAATCCCATGTAGGTGGGCAGGTCCAATGGATGACAAGCCATAGTAATGCAGCAGTTGGTATGACTGGAACCTAGACTGTAGTGCCTACTGCCTAAAGTCACATCAGTCACGATTTCAGGTTGGAATTCTGTTAGGGACATCTGCATAGATGAGGGTCCCTTATGGGTGCAGATATCCTTTTTTTGGCACTGGGGGTGGTGCTTGTATTCCCTTCCCCCTGCTGCCCCCACAGCATACCCCACACGTCCTGCATGTGGATATCACATAGTCATTCCTCCCTAAAGCCAGCTTGCGAAATGATGACAGTGCCAAGATCTGCCAGATTTGTTTGTTTTTTCTTCTATCTTAAGGATGGGCAAGTGTGTGTTTCACCTACAGGTCTTTCAGCCTTACCTAGCATAGGTTAGGTGTTACAGGTGGTGCTGTTGAAAAACATCTGAAAGCTCAAAACTGCCCAACTTTGCATTAGAGGAAGGGAAATTAAGCCTATTCCTAGGAAAACAGAGATACATGAACTTCAAGGGAAGTTACTGATGGAAAACAGCATTTTCCGGTTGAAAGTTATGTTACTGACCCAAGAATTCTGTGCACATTGCTTGGAAGCAAATTTTTCAGTGGGACTGCTATCTGACTGAACACATCTTGGATGAGAGACTGGGTTTTATCTCAGTGTTTTGGGCTTGTTTTTGGTACATTGGACTGAGCACATCACTCCTAAAGCTTTATACAATGCATATTTCTGGTCCCACAACAATAACCAATAACATTTCTTGCATAATTATGTATTGACAAACAACCCACAACACTGTATACATTCAAAAGTCTGAACAAAAATCAAATGAAGGAATAAGATAGCTTCAAAAATAAATTAATGGTGTAGTTACCATTTTCCTCTCCCAAACTACACAAAGGCACTAGTTTATATTAAAGACTAAAGTCCTGCAGGATTTCAGTCAAATAAAGGATGCAATTATAAGGTTAAAGCAGTGCTAAAACCCAGCTGTCACTAGTAACTTAAAACGGCCACTTCAATGCTTTTAGATTGAGTGGGAGGAAATGTTTTGCTATAAGGATGGAGCACTTGGAGTAAAAGTTTCAGCCCTGAGCGAGTTTTTACAGCTGAGTTATAAACTTTGCTTATAACAGAAACTAGCAGACCCTAAAATAGGATAGAGCAAATAAGGGCTGTTCTTTGCAGGACAAGAACACTGAAACATGAATTTTGTCTTATCCTTTTGATTTCCAGATTAAGGAAAAGACAAAGGATTTCACTGTCTTCCTTTAGGGTTGTTACACTTCCCTTTAGCATCTTGTTAGTATTTTGTTCAATCCTGTCTCAAGCAGTTAGCAGGAATCACCACAGTTTATATAAGATGGACAGAAAATATAGTCTTGTTTTTTTTAAAAAAATGTGCTATGTTTCTATACCAGCTCACAAAATTTAAGCATTAATTTAATGTGAGGTGGAGTTAGAAGCTCACACTAGGAAACTGCATAGAAGGTGTTACTTTACGAATGGAAGCAATTTTTTTCACTGAGTATTTTCAGTTAAACCCCCTTCTCAAAGCTTTATTTTTTACCATGGTAAATTTACTAATAAATACTTGGGCAAAAACAGGATCCACAAGATACTGATAAGTCTTAACTGTTGTAGGAATTGGTTCTGCAGCTACCACGTGTGCTGTAGTTTGTACAGACACAGGGCCAGGAACAAAGTGGTACGATGCTTTGGTGATGTAGTCTACGAGTCGGTTGTATTGCTGCTCAGACAATCTCTCTCTGCCTCCTTCTGCCTGAAATCAGAGAACACAGATTCACTGAAATGTACACTCTTCCCCTGCAAATTATCCTCCTGTCAAACTACTGTTTTTAAAGCTATGAATCATTCTATGTCCAACTTTACCTCTGAGTCACAAGGAACTCTTTGCTGCTTGAGTTGCACCTTCAGCAGGTTGTTTTGCTCACTGTCTTGTAGACACTCAATTTCTGTTACTGGAAATGCCTGTTGCTGTGTGTCCTCACTGATGCTAACCACAAACAGTACCTCTGAAGTAAGTAGCAAACAACCTTCATGTTCTTGGCCTGATCCACTCACAATTACTACTTCCAAGGCCATGTGAGCCTCTGGTCTCCCTAGAGACTGAAGCATTTTCCTGTTAAAAGAAGAACTCAAGATTAGGAACCTGGAACTCAAGCTGTTCCTCTCTGAAGCTGCTGGCATAAACACACACACAAATGGCAACACCATTCAGCACCAGTTTTTGCAATCCTATAAGGATGTCATGTTTGTTCTGTAACATTATTAAAGTTCTTCAATCAGCTGCAGCCAGCCTGACCTAACTGATGGTCATAATCACATTGAGAATCTGAAACCAAACAGAAAAGAAACTAGAAGCTATTTCAGAAGTTGTGCAGTACTTGATCCCAGTGCAGAAGCCACCAAGTGAAATCTCTGGTACCGTAAGTAAGACACAGACTAGCCCCTAGGTCCCATGGAGTTTGTCCATTCACTGGTTGTAAAGTGGGCCTCTGTGCAGTAACTTTCTGTTTAGCATTCCTAAACAAGCTGTTGTAACTTAGCCTTTTCCTAGAACAGCAGCCTGTTAACTTGCCCACAGGCCAGAATCTATGAATCAACAAGGTGGGTATAAAAATGAGCAAGTGTCACTATAATTTTACCAGACATATTTGACGTGGCTGTTTGGTGCCTGCTCAGCATGTTGATCGCTTGGAGGACAGCGTTGTTTGGGATGCTGAGAAAGTCCAGCTCCATGCAAAATGCCTGTGGTAAGAGAAGTAAGAGCTTTTACTCATTGGTTGTTTTTTAAAAAACAGGAACATGCTGCAGTGATGTCATCTTAGGGCAGTCCATTAAGTAATGAAGATTCAAAGTGATGCCATTTCTTTGGATGGCATAGGGGAGATAATTCATTTAACATTAGAATACAATAATCGTTCACTTAACCTTAGTGGATTTTAGCATTAGCTAGAAATAAACAAAAGTCAGAATGACAGTCAAATGCTAGCAATGAAGGGAAACATAATGCTCTCGAGGGCCATCAGTTCAGAATAGGTCTGAGCACGTCATTTAACAATCTATTTATAAAAATTCAAGACCACTCTTAACTTCTGTGCTTCATACTTGAATTCTTCCACAGAGATGTCATGATTAGTAAACATTAGAAGGCGAGCTTGCCCTAGATACTGCATTTCTATATAGGTTACTTAATCCAGCTGTTAAACATAGATCCCAAACATTTATGAGTTCTCTTGGGGCACCCAAAATATGAAGAGTGCTTCTTTGTGCCAAGGTAGAGTTCTCTGGAGGTGCTTCTTTTCCTGTTTGTTCTGAGCAGAATTGCCAGAGCTAAGGGGTGACCTGGCATGCGTGCTTTCTAGTGGCTTGTAAATTTTTATAAATGAAGGCATGGTCATTAGATTGAGAATTAGCGGGGTGTAAAAACTTCACAGATATAATAAAAGTTTTACAAGACTGATGGAAGCTAGGCTAAGCCTGATGAGGCAGAGTTAAAGCTACAGAGAACTGAGTGCTAATATGTGTGTAATGCAGTGACGGTGTTGGTGCTGAGGGAAGGACTTTGAAAAGTTGCATTCTCCTGTGACACGGTAGGCATTTCTGCACTGGGGTGTAAGCAACTTGGGAGCCAGTTTTATTAAACAATGCTTTGGTTGTGGGGAAAGTACAGCTTAATGTTTAACACAGAAGCTAATGGTAATGCTTAAAAGATGCATTCCACTTGTAACAATCAACCAACTGAGGTTTTTCACTGTTATGCGAGGGAAAATATCATTACAGTTGGAAAAAGTGAGAACATGTGTTGACTTCTGTGTGGTCTCCCACCCTTGCATTCCTCTCGGTGGGCACAATCCCATTTGCAATCTAGCTGTGGCCAAGATAGCCACCCATCGACCACCATCTATTTTTCATATGGCTTCTTTCCTTAACTCTCTTGTTCACATAGACATGGGAAGTCTGTACAACATGTTGTATACACTGGCCAGGATCCAAAGAACTGTGCAACGTGTTCAGTGTATCCAAGGCAACTGCACTCCAACGTATTTTTCAAACTGAGGGGAGTCTCTAGTTGGTAACTTTTCAAGGGGATGTCTGTTGTTTCAAGGGAACAAATTAAAAAAAAAAACCCTACTGGGTGCACACAAGCCCATGTGGTCTCCTAAAGTAGCTTTCTGGATCCAGGCCACTGTTTGCAATAAAGTGCATCTCTCCATTATTATGGCTGCTTATCATTTGCCAACAACATTTTAAAAACTGTCTTGTAAAATAAATGCATGGAAAGGCTATTGCAGACAGTATCTCTTTGCTTTGAACTTTTTCCTTAGAGTTTAGAGGATCTGATATTTACCAGTGTTGATTAATTTATTCTCATTCTGCTTTAACTCTGGACCCTGGCGGCTTGGTTTTCACTAAAGCTATCACAAGTGACTATATCTGTTCTTCAAGCTTCCAAACACTCAGTGAACTGAAGATTATCACATGCACACACAAAACCACAAAATGAAAGTGAACTGAGTGCTTTTCATGCAATGCTGTTTCCTGCCTCCTCTGCATTATCATGGGTTTTTCTTGGCACGATTTTTTCAGAGGGAGTTTGTCTTTCCCTTCCTCTGGGGCTGAGAGTGTGTGATTTGCACAAGTTCACCCAGTGGGTTTCCAAGGGCAAGTGAAGATTCAAACCATGGTCTTCCAGTGTACTAAGCCAGTGCTCACAATTGCTCCACACTGACTCTAGTTTGCCGGGGTTTTATTAGTTTTCCCAATAATATATTCCAAACTTTCCTGAGGGCTTCATGATTTTCCTGGAAGTGCTCTTTTAAGGGGTAATACAGTGGGGAGGAGAGGAGAAATGTTCCCTTCAATGGCAGTAACTTTAGTTGCAATGCCTCCCCCTCCCCCCCGATATAGTGGCCAAGTGCTTATAGGCTCCACTTGAAACCTGGGTCTTTAATAGGATCATTACCTGTAAAACTAATGGGTGAAATGAGCAAAAATACTATGCAGTTAGACCAGTGGTTCCCAACCTGTGGGTCGTGACCCCTTTGGGGAGGTTGAATGACCCTTTCACAGGGGTTAAGACCATTGGAAAACACATACTTTTATTACAGTTCAGAAGTAGCAATGAAAATAATTTTATGGTTGGGGGTCACCACAACATAAGGAACTGTATTAAAGGGTTGCGGCATTCAGAAGGTTGAAGACCACTGAATTAGTACACTTCTTTAAGTGCAAAGTGACATCTAAAGCTTTAGTTAATGGAAATCCAAAAAATGAAGTGAGGCCCTGCTAATGTTAAGTGGCCAGAATTTTAAGGAAGTAAAACTTGAGCCTGTTAAATTAAAAAGGAACTTTCACATTATGGGAGTAAAAAGTAAAATATTCACAAATGTTTGGATTATTTGATTTAATGATTCTATATTACAGCATTAATTGAACAATTATGTCTGGGCTACAGTGGAGTAAATGACTGGCATGCAATACCAGGGTTCAGCTACTTTGACACAGGAGAATTCAGACAATGTCTCCAGCACAGGTCCTCTACACCAACAGGTTTCTTGGCATATCCTAGTAACTGTGGAAACTTTGTGTAATACAAGAGGGAGAGTGCAACTCCTAACACAAGAATTGGTAGGCAGAATTTAAATGTTCCTGGTGTGTGTGTGTGTGTGTTCCTGGTGTGTGTGTGTTTGTGTGTCTTCTATTAGCCCACAAGGTTTAGTGGCCAAAGATTTAATATCCTAAATCATGGGATGATGCTGGTCTGGGGCTAAGACAAATATCTGAAGAACCACCTTGTACTGCATGAATCTCTGCTTATTAAGATGTTCAGCTGGAAGCCTGTGTATGTCCCAATGATCTCTGCAATATACCTGGTGACCTTAGGGTTCTGGAACTTCATCCCAAGGGAAGCCTGCCTTGTCCTGTTATTAATGGAATTACCCTACCATTAAAAATCCTTTAAAATAAATGTAGTTGTCTTTAAAAACCTCATGTATTTAGTCTAGGGCAGGTTTTGAGGCCAAAAGTATGGATTTCAATGTATACAATTTCTTCTTCGTGGTCTCTGCGAATCATACAAATAGGTTGTACTGCGCCTGCACAGTCGAATTCGGAACGCCCTGGAATCACTGGGCAGAAAAAGGCTTGCAATTTTTTGCAACTTTTTGGCGGTAATTCCGCCCCTCCTCTATATAAGCCCAGTTCCTGCTCTTTTCCCCAGTTCCTTTTTTCCCGCCAAGTAGGCTACTCGAAATGAACAGTGCTGAAATCTTTGCTGGTTTGCTTCTATAGTTTTTGGATTATTGGCTTGCTTCTTCGACAGTTCTTCTGGTTCTCCGTCTTGGCTCTTGTTTTTGACCACTCGGCTCGCTTGACTAAGCTTCAGATGTTGGACTGGTTTTTGATGTCTCTGGCTCCATTTAAGAACTGCATTGTCTTCGGGGCTAAGGTCCCCCACACTGACCCGCACAAGAAGTGCTTGATTTGCCCTGGGGGAGACCCATGATGTGCCAAGTTGCACCCTCTGCAGGTCTCTAACTCCCCAGGCCAGGAAGAACTGGGCTTCCAGACTCAAGTCTTTCCTGCTCGACTGGGCTCTAGCACCTCAGGAGACTCTGCCTTCCACTTCCAGAGCAACTCCTAAGATGTTGGAATCCAAGTCGGCCCCGAAGAGCTCGTCGGAATCAGCAGCCAAAACTCCTGTGGCCCCCGTGGTGACTGTTTCCCCTGCCGGTCCAACTTCCTCGTCTCCCTGGCAGAAGGAGGCCCCTCCAGCGCAGAGTTCGGGTGAGAGGTCCAAGTCCTCCAAAAAGGACAAGAAGGACAAACCCAAGTCAGGCTTGGACTGGTGGGATGACGACCGGAGGAAGAAGGTTAAACCTTCTAAGGGCTCAGAGGATGGCACTACATCCCATGGTGATTCGGGATCCAAGTCCACCGCTAAGAGGAAGCATTCCTCTGGAACCGAGGTTCCCCATAAAAAAGCCCACTCCGGCTCCGACGTGGGTTCCCGATCCCATCGTAAAGAGGCTGCTTCCGTACCGAAGGTGCTGTCAGTACCGCCTGTGACGGCCCCTCCACATGAGGCCCGGCCCTCTGCTTTGGCAGGGGAGACCGAGGTGGTGCAGTTCCTGTCTTTAGAGGTCCACTCCGCACCGAGGTTGTCACCGGAACGTCATTTCTCGCCCGGGAGACGCCAGTTCTCCACACCGATGGCTAGATCCGTCTTGTCCAACGAGTCCGAGCCCGAACCCGACTACTACTACGACAGTGATACAGGCCGGTACTATGTGGCAGTTGATCCTTCCACTCTGGAGAGATGTAGAGACCCTTCCGCCTCTGGTAAGCATCGGGACCGATGCTGGGTGGCTCTGGATGTGTCTGTCGGTGCCCTGGTGAGGGATCCTAAGGAGAAGATGGAGATAGATGCGGCGGAAGCAGTGCAGAGGATGGAGGTAGAGACTCAGGTCCGTTCCCCCGAGAGGTCCGTTGTCTGTGTCGGCGAGGAGGAATTCCTTCAGGACTCTGACCAGGAGGGCTACGTGTCTTCCCATGATGACCACTCAGATCTCCCTCGGGACATGTGCCGTTCTCCGCAGGAATTTTACCAGCCTCGGCCTGTCTCCCCGTCTGACAACGCTCATCTGTTCGGGGAACATGTCATTAAGATGGCAAATGAGCTGGAGTTGGAGATCACTCGCTCCGAGGATGAGGCTGTGGACCAGGTTGAACGTCGGATCCAGGGTTCAACTCTGACACTTGCTGCAATCCCTTCTCCCATCTCTAGAAAGGATTGTGAAGCGCTCCTGGCAGATGCCGGCCTTCGTCCCATCCACCTCTAGAAAGATAGATGGTCTGTACAGGATCTCCCCAACATCGGCACTGTGGCTGAATGCGCACCCGACGCAGAACTCGGCCATTGTTGAGGGATCTCAACGGGTCTTCACCCCCAAGAACTCAACTTCCCTGACTGACCGTGAGGCCAAGAAGGTGGACGGCTTGGCTAGGAAGGTGTTCAAGGTTTCTGCACTAGGCCTGAAGGTATCCAATTATAATGCCTGCATGGGGGCCTATGTGCAGTACCTTATGGAGCATCTGCCCCCGCTGTTGAACGACCTTCTGGACGACAAGTTGCCGGCAGCTAACCAACTCCACGAGGAGATGCACGCGATTGGGGGCCTGCTTATCACCTCAGTCAGGCACAACGTGGACTGCTCAGCGAAGGCAATGGCTTCTGCCATAGCCCTCGGGAGGCATTCTTGGCTTCGAGCATCAGACCTGACCCCCGCTGCCAAGACGACCATCGAGGACATGCTTTTCGACACCGAGGGCCTTTTCAACAAGGACACAGACGAGCGGCTGAATTATAAATACAAAATGAAGGCCGCTGCGAAGAAGCATGGCATGTCCTTGGTCCAGCAAGCCGCTTCTCGTCGGAGGTTCGTGGGCTCACGTCCCTCCTTTGGTTCGGGTCAGCGCTCCTTCCCTCAAGAGCGTCCCTTCCGGTAACAGGAGGTGAGGCAGGGGTTCCTCTCACAGTCCTCCTCTTCTTCAGGCAGACGCCAGCAGGCTCGGTACCGTAGGCTCTCCTCTAAGAAGTTGGACACCAAAGCTGGTAAGAAGAGGCAGTGAGGCCGACCAGCGTGCTCTGTCGTCTCCTCCTCGCCTCCATTCTTCTTAGACCTTTTAAGGCCCTTCTCTGACATCTGGGCCCAAATCATCACCGACTCTTGGGCTTTGACTGTTATCACTAAGGGATATGACCTCGAGTTCGAAGAGCTTCCACCCACGGGAGCTGTTGTCTCTAACCCACCCCCACCTACCCTTCTCGACGAAGTACACACTCTATTACTAAAGGGGTCGATTTCCCAGTTCGACCCATCTCAGGCTCACTGGGCCTTTTTCTCCAGGTACTTCATGGTACCAAAGTCAGATGGAGGCCTCCGTCCCATTTTGGACCTCCGACCGCTGAATTCCTTCTTGATTTACAGGAAGTTCAGGATGGTAACTCTTGCCTGTATTCTACCTCTCTTGCACCAGGGATTGTGGTTTGCCACGATAGACCTGAAGGACGCTTACTTACAAGTTGCCGTCCGGGAGAAGCACCGAAGGTTCATCTCCTTTGCAATCGGGACGGATATGTACCACTACAATGTCCTGTCCTTCGGCCACGGCTCCGAGGGTCTTCACCAAGTGCATGGCTCTGGTGGTCGCCTACCTTCACCAGCGAGGGTCAAGAGTCTTCCCCAATGTAGATGACTGGCTCTTCATGGCAGACTCAAGAGAGGACCTTTGCCAGGACATCTCCTTTGCAGTCTCCCTCCTGCAATCTCTCGAGCTGGCCCTAAACCTCGAAAAGTCCCACTTGACCCCGATCACCAGGATCAAGTTCATCGGGGCCATTCTAGACTCAGACACCTGCGTTGCATACCTGCCAGAGGACCGTTTCCAGTCCCTGTCCAAGGCTGTCCTCCACTGCCGTTCCAACAGGCAGGTTCGGGCCTGGGATGTCCAAGTGGCTCTCGGTCACATGGCTTCGACAACTTATGTGACGCTGTGGGCGAGGCTTCAATTTCGACCGCTCCAGTCTAGGTTCCTGTCAGTCTTCGACCCCTTAACTGACCCGCCAAGCAGATGGCTCACGGTTCCAAGGCCGGTCGCCCGGTCCCTCTCATGGTGGCTAGATTCTCAAAACGTCTGCGCCGGCATGCCCTTCGTGTCTCCAGAGCCGCAGGTTGTCCTTACCATGGATGCATCCATGGACGGTTGGGGAGCCCACACCATGGGACTCACCATAAAGGACAAGTGGCACGTCACCAAGATCTCCACATCAACGCCCTGGAAATGCTGCCATGGAGAAAGCCCTGAAGGCCTTTGAACCTGAGCTTCTCAGCAACGTAGTACAACTCCTGACGGACAACACCACCATCATGTACTACATCAACAAACAGGGAGGCACCAGGTCACCGACGCTTCTCGAGATAACTCTACGAATCTGGCATTGGTGCATCCCAAGGGACACCGTTTTCCAGGCAGTTCATCTCCCCGGAGAAGAGAACGTCCTCGTCGATCAACTCAGCAGGTCAGAGTTACTATGCCACGAGTGGACTCTGCATCCCGAGATGGTGGCAGACCTCTTCTTGAGATGGGGCACCCCTCGCATAGACCTGTTTGCGTTGGAGACCAATGCCCACTGCATCCGGTTCTGCTCCTGGGACCGGTCTCGACGCTCCCTGGGGGATGCCTTCCTCCACAGCTGGACGGGGGAATTTCTCTACGCCTTTCCTCCGTTCCCACTCATCATGAGGGTCGTCTCCAAGATGTCAAGGGACTTGGTGAACGCGATCCTGATCACTCCCTGGTGGCCCAGGCAGCCGTGGTTTCCATCCCTGCTTCACCTGTCTTGGAACCGGTTCCTGAGAATCGAGCCAAGGCCCGACCTGCTCACTCTCCAGGAGGGTTGAGTACAGTATCCGGACATTGAAGACCTCCCTCTGGTGGTGAGAAGACTCTGGCCTTAGCGGACCTTCCGGCGGTGGTGAGGCGTGTGATCCTGGCGGCCCAGAAACCGGCAACCAAGAGGTCCTACTCCGGCAAGTAGCAGAGGTTTCTTCATTTCCTGGTATCAAAGGACCTCCCCCCGGCCAGGGTGTGGACTCCGGTGGTGCTGGAGTTCCTGATGACACTGGTGGAATTGGGGCTGTGCCTTAAGTCCATCAAGTGTTACTTGTCTGCCATTTCTTCACATTTTCAGTTTCAGGGCAGACCTTCCTTCTTCAAGGACCCTTTGGTGAAGGGGTTCTTGAGGGGTTTTAACAATATACACCCGCCGGTCTCGGTACCGGCACCGGCTTGGAGCCTCCAGGTGGTTTTGTCTTGTTTGGGGTCCAAGCCTTTTGAACCTATGGCTACTGCTGATTTGAGGCTGGTGACTTGGAAGACAGCCTTTCTGGTAGCTATCACTTCCGCCTGCCGTGCAGGCGAGCTTTGTGCCTTGCGGAGGGACCAGCCTTTCCTCTGGTTCCATAAGGATAAGCTGGTCCTCCGTACTGACATTACCTTCTTACCTAAGGTTGTGTCTGCTTTCCATACGTGCCAAGACATTGTGCTTCCGATCCTGGCCCCGAACCCGACCACCGATACCGAACGCCATTTGCACCTGTTGGACGTTCAGAGGGCTCTGCCCTTCTATTTGGATAGGGCTGCGTGTTCGAGCGGCTCTGATAGACTGTTCCAGTGCTATTCAGAGCCAAAGAAGGGACTACCTGTGACTGCTCAGAGGTTTTCTAAATGGGTGGCCGGTACTATCCACCTCTGCTATGAACTGTCGGGTACAACTCTTCCGGCCAGGGTCAGGGCACATGCAACTAGGGTGGTAGCAGCATCCTCTGCTTTTCTGACTGGGGTCCTACTGGAGGATGTCTGTAAGGCTGCTGTCTGGTCCCAACCAATGACTTTTATTAAGCACTATAGGTTGGACACCAGGGCAAGGATCGAGGCGGCCTTTGGGAGGGCAGTGCAATTGTCTGCTATCCACTAACTCATGTACAGAGTTCACTTCTATGTTTGATATACGTGTTCTCTGTCAACACCTTATCTCAGGGTTAAACACTGTTTACAATGGTTTTGCACCATCATGGGTATTTGGCCTTTGGGCCTACTCTTGCACTGTTTGGTTCATTCCATACCAATGGTGTACGGTTGCATTGTTATGTTCAGATTCGAGAGTCACTCTCTCAATGTAATCTCGATTTGCTCAATTTAATGTTACGTGGATATTACTCAGTTTAATGAGTGTGTTACTTATGCTTTTTGTTTCCGTATTATAAATGAGAAACACATGCGGATGCTGGTTCAATTTGACAATTTTTATTGTTGTTGACCAATAAATGTTATTGGATTCATCTTACAACTGTTGTCATGACACTCCCTCCGCCGCTTACTTAAGCTTGCCAGTCTAACCCATTTGTATGATTCTCACAGACCCTGAAGAAGGAGGACAGGTTGCTTACCTGTAACAGTATTTCTTTGAGTGGTCATCTGTGAATACATACAGATCCTGCCCTTCCTCCCCTCAGTGTCCTGCTCAACATTAGTTCTGCTCCTCCATTGCTTTGCGGTGGAAAAATGTCGGAACTGGGGAAAAGAGTGGGAACTGGGCTTATATAGAGGAGGGGCTGAGTTACTGCCAAAAAGTTGCAAAAAGTTGCAAGCCTTTTTCTGCCCAGTGATTCCAGAATTCAACTGTGCAGGCACAGTACAACCCATTTGTATGTATTTGCAGATGACCACTCGAAGAAATATTGTTACAGGTAAGCAACCTGTCCATATATATGTTGAAGGGTAAAACTTAGGGGCATGTAATGAAGGATGTACAGGATAAAGTAATGGAAAAGAATGCCAAAGAACTTACAAAGTTCCAGCAGGCATAACTATTTGTGCTCATACTAAAAGCTGGATGGATGAGAGAGTTAGAAGGGGATCAGTCCTTCCAGGGCAGTTTAAACTCTTGCATTTCACTAGGGGATGGTTTTTATATACATACATACATACATACATACATACATGCATACATATATTTTATCTGAGACTTGTGGATAAGTCAACTCAGGTTTTTGAGGTCAATTTTTAACCTAAATTTCTAGACTTATACATGAGTATATGGATTTTGATGCTGTTTTGATGCTGTTGTTTTGAACGTTTATACTTTGGTTTTTATATGGTATTGTTCCATCTATCTTGTTGTAGCTCCCTTTAGTCTTTTGGAAAAGTGTTATAAAATAAGGTTTTAACTAAATATATAACACTAGTCTGTTGGGAGGAAGGCCGCCTAAACATGTCAGAATTAATTTCTATTACACAACATACCATGTTCAAAGCCCTAAATGTACTGGGTTTGATGCTGCTAAAATACAACCTTCCCAGTTTTGACTAAAACTGGCCAAGAGTTCCTTTTTATTATATCATGTATATTCATGATCATGGCACTGAAAGACAGGTTCTTTATAACTGCTTGACAATTACAGAACCACCTCACTTTCTTTACAAAACAGCTAATGTCTAGTTCTGGGTATGCTGGATTTCCTGTTTGGGTTAGCTTTTAGTGGCTTGGAGTTAGCAGGCACATCTACCTTTCTTTTGAAATGTTTTCATTTTCACAAGATTTGATTAGAGATGTGTGAAATCCCCAATATGATTTCTGCTATGGGATCTGCTAGTTTTGTGATGGACTGTAGATAGCTTGCAAAAATCCATCTGTCCCATCCAGTACTCTTTAGTACAGCTATATTTCTCTCTAAGCCATGTTGAATCATCTCTAAGTAATAGAAGCAAAATATGTACCATTTTGAAGACTAGCTCAGACTTGACGTATGCCCACATTTTGACCTAAATTTCACTTACCATAAAATCCAGCAGCAACCTAGGTTTCCTTGTACAAAGAATGTACCTACCACTATTTATTATGACTGAAACATTCTTTGCAACTAACAAGATTTTGATGGCATTAGAAGGTTATGATAAGAAGAAGGAAAACTTATTTAAAAACAATGAAAGCATAATAACATTAATAGACAAGTGAAAACTTGCATTCCATTTGGTACCATCCACACTGAATTCACAGATTCATTGAAACTTACCGTAACCAGTCTGTGAGACTAGCTCAGCTGCTCCTCCAATGGGCTTGGCAAAAACTCCCATGATTCCTTTTCCCACACCAGAGATAACCCCTTTGGCCTTGTGTCCAGCGGAAGCCTGGGCCTCTGATGTTTTCTGGAAGTTCTGCATTGGCTGGTCTACAATGCCAGCTATCGCACCTGTAATGAGAGTTTGCAAGCATTACAGAATTAGACTAGAACAGAACAATTGGAAACTGGCTTTGAAACTATTTTGTTTAAATGCAAAATGTGACTGCCATCTGCCAAATACAGCAATAAGAAATACCAGTGAAACTTGAGCAATCATCTAGTTTCTATAATTCAGACAAGGTTCTCCCTTTCTCTCTCTTGTTTGCTCTCTTTGTGTTTCTCTTTCATGTAAACATTTGCACTTTGTGACTTCACAGTACAATTTAGTCTCTCGAAAGTTTTCCTCTGAAGTATCTTTATTAACTTAGTTGAATTCAGAATACTGTTTATATAGGTACTTCAGATGGGAAGAAATGTCTGCTAGCATTGGGAGACTTTTAGCTGTTATGGAAATGAGATTTTCACGTAAGCCTAAGATTGACTTCATAAGAAAAGAAAAAAACCCTGCATTTCATATATCATTTTTAATATCCCTTTCTATTGCCAGAAATGCTCATAAACTAATGCAATCTCTGATATATTACTAAGCTTAGCAGAATTAGGCTTTGGGACTTTTTGTTACTGTCTTTGCGAACACAACCATATTTTACTTTAATGTGCATGGGTCAAACTTTTACAAGTGCCTTAATGACCCCTCTGGCTTTTAGTATCAACAGAGGACTGCAGTTTAAATCTTCCTAAATGTAAACAGGTATGTAAGGTGGGATCTCTCTTTGATCTCAAGTTTACTCAAGCCACTTACCAGAGAGATGTCTCTAGTTGTTGTAACTTTGATGGATAAGCTATTTGGAACTCACTAAAAGGACAATGATTGAACAAAATGACAAGGTGTTACCTGACGGCAATTTGAATCTGAAGTGCCTGAGCTCAAGGTCATTGTTCAGCACAGAGGAAATCAGTGGATAAAGTCTGCAAGCCTCTTTTGAAGGAGCTTTATAGGAAAACAGAGCCCCAGCAGCTGCACTGGAAGGGACATCTGTTCAGTCACATGTAGAGGACAGTTAGTGGACAGCACAGAGAATGTTCTTTGTTATTTGTGCATGACCTAAAATGTTATACTCTAGAAATGCTACAGATGCACACCACTGACTCTCAACCTAATGCTTTCATTGGTTTGTTTGGTGCATAAGGCAAAGATTTTTTGTTGTTGTGTGCCTTCAAGTCATTTCCAATTTATGGTATGCTAAAGGCAAACTTATGGGACATGGTGGCTCTGATGACTGGAAGATCAGCAGCAGGTTGGCAGTTCAAGATCCAGGTGCCAGAGTGAAATCCTGTTGCTATTCCCAACTTATGCCAACCTAGCAGTTTGAAAGCACGTAAAGGTGCAAGTGGATACATAGGTACCACTTTGGTGGGAAGGTAACAGCATTCTGTGTAGTCATGCTGGCCATATGACCACAGAAGTTGTCATATGGCCCCTTGGCTTAGTAACAGAGATGATCAATGCCCCTTCAGTGCTCAAACCACTTCATCACAGTGGTTCTCAAAAGATACAAAGATAATATATTCCTAAGCTCTGGGATAAGGTAGGGAAGAAAAACATACATTCTTCTGGCAAACAACTGGCTATTTACCTGCAGCATTAAAATTTCCTCTTTATTAGTTTCTTAGCTATTTTTTTTTATAATTGAACAAATTAATGAACAATAGATACACGATCAAAACTGATGCATGGCTGTAGCGGTAATTTTGCAGTTACCATTGAGAAAAACAAATTAGTTTTTCTCCCATTCTTAATCATATGATTTCTTACTATCTACTTCTAGGGTCACACTGAACTTATGTTTTATAGAAAGGGATGGGTGAAGAATTTCCTGACCTTATATCTGAATCTGAAGCTCCTGGAGCCAAATGTAGACCCACATGAAATTTGTAGTTAGTAATGCACACGTTGCTCAGCTAGCTATGCAGTCTGAATAAACAGACACAAGTGTTCCAGAAGTGCAGGAAAATGCATTTCAGAAAAATGCTTCCACTTGAAATATATACATTAGACAAATATGAACAAATAATACATCTGTTTTGAAAATTGTGAACAGCAATAAATACAAATTTCACTGAGTACATGCATAAATGAAGGATTGTAATCCAATGTAGATGTGAGTCAGAATGAACTTTGCACTAGGGAAAAAAAAAAACCTCAACAAGATCAAGCCTGACAAATTTGAAAATCCCTAGGAAGATGGAACACCTGTGTAGAAAATTGTGCTTATGTGACAGGCATGTATATTCTGTAATATTTATGTGACATGAAATACACATTTATATCTGCTCCTGTGGATGAAGTGCACACAGTGTTTTGCATGGTATCAAACATCTAGCAAATGTGTGATGCTTTTCCAGAAATGCAAGTGAATCGATTGTTCCCCTCACCTGGCTTATAACCTGCTCTTGCAGTTGATCTTTACTCATAATATATGGACTGAAAGAGGAAGTGCTTCAACTGCCAGTTGCTTTATCACACTGAAAGTTCATTATTTCCCAGTTCTCCTTACCCTTGTTACTGTTCTCACTGGACATGTGTTTAGCTCTCAGAAACATAAAACTGGAATCCCAGGAAAACAAATGGGGCAAGTGGAGGAGAGGTTTAGGTGACAAGTGGCTGGAAGGAGAAGCATGGTCATGTGTAGGGGTCAACAGGATTGTGTTACATGCAGTGTAATATGTAGTTTGACCCTCAGAAACAATTAATTCTTGTCCATACTGTCAATAAAGAAAAGTATTTTCAGTTCATTCTTTCCCATTAACAGTTCATCCTTCCTGCTGTTTGCTAGTTAAATGAAATGTAAACCAGCTCCTCACTGCAAAACTAAAAAAATCTCCCTCTTTGGTTTGGTATCACAGTAAAGCATCTGAGGAGAATAGCAAAATATTCTGTGTTTTTCCCTGTGGCAATATTATGTTACTCTACTGGTTTCTTTCATCCCATCTCTGTTGGTCATTCATAGAGACTGCTCAGACATTATTACCCTATTAAACATATTTAGACTTCTTTAATGTTGGAACTAGTACATTCTTTTCTGCAACAGAATTGAACAATGTTATTGTGTACTAATAGATGCTTCCTGTGCACTCCATGCTTTTCTTTTCTGTTAGTAAACCTGGAGGAAAAAGGCTGGCGAAAGCAGATACTCATGTGACAGGTCATACTGGAAACAGGACTATTGGTATTTTTGTTGGTTGACTACTTAGCTAGTGGTCTTGCTTAACTCAATGCCTCCTTGTGCCTTGGTGGAATATCCCCCTATTCCCCTATTAACTGAACAGGTCTGTTGTCACAAGAACTGATGGCTTCAAAAGTCCTTGTAATACTGCTGCAGAGAAGTGACACTGGACAGCTTAAGAGCAAGGAAGAGGAGAGCAAACAAGCTATGCTTGAACTCTAGACTTAAACCTCTAGCCTTCAATCATTTTTACTCAACGTATGTTTACAATATTTACTCAATAGATGAGGAGGGGAATGTGCTAGTCCTGCTCCCTCCATTGGTACCTTCGCCAGTCTCTACTATGTGAAGGATGATGGTTATGAACCCAATAGCCTCCTATAACCAGGGAGGCTCTCCATGTAAGTTGAAACTCTGGAAACTCCTGGAACATCTGTGGAACATTTCCACAGATAGAGAAGTATCTCTGGAGATGGATGTGGGGGGGCTAGCATAGTTTTTTTTCCTCATGTGTACAATAAATATGCTTAGTGTGTTTTTGCTTTCCCCAAAGAGCCTTAGGACCTGAGTGCTGTTGTTTGAGATCTGCCCCCTCAATAATTTTCAGAATTCTGTGCTAAGAGAATATATTGGTGGTTAAACAGTTTTAAAAAGCAGCTGAGGGTAGAACATGAGACCTTCAGATATAGAAATCATGTCCATTATTATGTCTGCTAACTCCTCACTTGTAAGATATATTCTAGGTATATTCACAATATACTTGTATTTATTTGGGCAGTTAATATTTTTTATCTAAGAATAGTGGGCATTATTTCATCAATAATGTATTTGTAAACAGAACCAAAGGGATAGGAAAAGTTCCTCATCCCCTTTAAGTAAAACACTGCAGGTAATTGTGATTTAAGCCAACCTGAAATTTACTTACCTTGAGTAAAGGCAGCAAGTGAGAACAATAAGCAATTGGGTATGTTTAAATATAAGTTCAGTAGCTTCAGATTCCCAGGACAATATCTAAGTGCCTGCAAAATCAAAGCTCTGCTGTTCTCATGTCACTACACTGGCAAAACCAAAGAGGTTTCACATAATCACAAGGGCATCTCTGCAGCATAAATAATTAAATAGATCTTGGATGAAAATCTATTGATGGTACAATGAGAATCAAATGATGGTACAACTTCCACCATACAAAGCAACTTTGAAAGATTGTTAGAACTATTAAAGAACCTTTCCACAGAGGTTTGTGCAATGTGGAGTTCAGTAGCATAACTTAAATGTTGGACAGTATGGATATAGTAATCACATATATTCCATGAATCCCAAAATGTCTGCTTTATAGCCACTGCTCCTCCCAATTACAGCTAAACCAGAAACAGCACTGCTTAAAAACCACAGTGACATTTTATTTTATTTTATTTTTGCCACTGAGAATGCTCATGCAAAAAACTTAACAAATATATAATTGCTCTCAAGCTGTTTCATTCACTTCACTGGCATTTATTTGTACAAGATAATGTCACAGAAGTTACACTCTTTCGTTTTTCACCACTAATGCTGGTGTTTTTTTAAATTGCCTTCCATTACTAGTGTAGGGGCATGTCAATTTTCCAGATAAAATCTCCTCCCTTCACTTCTACTCATGGCACTTCTTGAAGCAGATGCTTCATCCTATTGTAGGGCCAGGCTGGGCCAGATCTTGGCATTTCCCCATGAACTCATTTCCAGTAACCTCAATCTAATTTCCACCCTGCCACCAAATCCTTGTCAGTTCTTAGGAAGGAATTGCACACTCAACACCGACCGCATCCTCTGCACCACAGCCCACAATCCTTTTGCCTCTCCCAACGATACACTTCTTACTCTGTGAGACTCAATCCACGATGAGAAACTGAAATTTACAACAGAAAACAAGAAACTAAAACTCACAACTAAACACCCTCAACATCTGCAAAAACAAAACCCTCAAATGAGTAGCCCAAAATGTGAGTGTACATTTTGCAGTTCTTTTCAGATGTCATTCCCCAAAGCCTTTGATACAATAATAATGAAACCAGGCATTGTTACCTAGTAGGCTGATGCCTAATCGAGAGAGTCCCTGGCGCAGTCCTTCTCCCAAGTTCTCAGGAAGCTGCCTTCTCCACTCTTCTTGCCTATTGTAATGCTCCTCATCCAGGGACAGCCTATCCATGTTGCGAGCAAGACTTGTTGCCAGGTTAGTAATTGATGTCAGTGTACCTGAATGTAAAGGTGGGCAATCATATCAATGATTTGCTTAGAATGGAGGCAATGAATCTGGAAATACCCCCCTCCCGCATTACTCCCAGATTTCCCAATGGCCATGTTGGATGCTGAGAGTTGTGGTCCAAAAACCTGTTGATGAAACTGCTTTATTTGCAAACAAATGATATGAAATGACACATAATTTGGTATAACCTATTGCTGATATTCTGCATTGGTGACTTACTTAGGTATGTATAACTAATTAACCCCCAGCCCAACTTAACAGCCAGCAGCTCCATCAAACAAAGAAAGTATACTAAGCTGCTGATTGGGTGCAAGCTGCTTCCCACCAGCAACTGAGGCTGTGATGAGGAATTGTACCTGGATCCTACTTCTGACTGTTGGAGTCTTGCTTGCTGGAAGAAGGGGAATGGAAATGTCATCTTCCTTGTACCTCAATTGCCCCAGCAGCTGCTAGCTGTTAAAGTAGGCTGGTGGGGACATTTATGTAGTCTTACAACATGACTATATAGTCTGACTGAATATGGAACAGTTATGGATTTGTAACTCTTAAGCTGTGAATCTGTAACTGCAATACAGAACGTCATCCTGTATCTTACATTGTAAACCGCTTAGGGAGTGCTTAATTCACTGACAAGCAGTATAGAAATGTATTTGGTATTGTTATAAGGATCAGTCTCATTGCATGGTGCAGATTTAACACAGCCCTTTAGCCTGATTTCTTATGAGGCTTGCTGTAACTAGCCAACCCAATCTTCCATTGATAACTGGCCAGCTAATCCAAAACCAACATGAGTATCACTGAAAAGGGGCAGTGGAAACACAGAATTTGAAAATGAGCTCACACGAGCACCATTTGCATTCCATTAAACTGCTGGCAAAACGTTTCTCCTGCTTTGAGGAAGCAGCAGTGCTTTGAAGCCACAAGATGGCACTCTGTCTGTTTTCAAGTCTAGTAACATCCAGATGTACCGCTTGCTTCAAAAACATGCTCAGAAATATCTAACAAGAGTGCTTTCCCCCATTTAAAACGCTACATATGATGAGGCAATGTGGTGTAGGATTTCTAAGGTACAGCAGTCTTTAACATCTCCGCTTACTGCATGACAAAGTGGCCATGTGGGAAAGTTTAAATCGCTAGTGTTTCTAGGATGCTATTGTTAAAGAAGTGACCTGTTTTTAAAGCACAGTGGGGATAAATGAGCTTTCTTACCCACCCAGCATTTCACTAAGACTCCAACCAGTTAGAACAATGAGGAGGATGAGAAATCCATCCAAAGATATTAGTGCGTTCCTTTTAACACTTGGTGAATGCCTGGGATATCTACCTTTGGAGATGTGCTTCACAAATGATGTCGTTCCTCTGGAGACACCACTAACAAAGGCTCCAGGACCACGGGTTAGCCCTTCATACGGAAGCCTGAAGAAGTCAGCTATCCCATTGCCTATGCTTCTTACCAAGCTGGCTGGGCTACCAAGGATTTCCAGAGATCCAACCACCCATCCTATAATGCAACACAGGAGAGAATAAAATGTGGATGGTTAGTGAAATCACAGAAACACCAGTAGTTGGTTGTGTTTTTTTTTAAGGGAAGAAAAACCTCTTTGCTTTGTGGCTACCCCATGCCATTTTTATACTAAAATTTATCACATCATGAACTTCCTTTGAGAAAAACACGGGAAACAGCTCATCCACTACAGATTCAGCAACAGCAATCTTTCATGCTTTTTAAATCAAAGAAATCCCTTTGGCAAAAACACAAATAGCTTTAAAATGACTTCCTTCCATGAGCCTCCTGTATTTCTGCTAAAACTGTGTGTGGAGAGATGGATGCCGCATTCAAATGGCTCGAAGTAATAGGAGCAGGGGCTTATTTTGCTTAGGGGGCTTTACATCTTGCAAAGCAACTTTGTTATTCCACATTCTCACAGTGAAAGACTCATGACAGCTAGTTTACAGTGATACAGTGTGTAGCCTTGGGGGAGTGTGAAGGTCAGCTGCTTGATGGGGTGTTGGGAAAAGGGATGCAGATTTTTGACAAGTGTGTAAGGAATTATTTTAATCCAGCCAACAGCTCTGTGTTGATCACTTTCTTGTAGGGTCTAGTTATAGCCAGATAAATGGCTTTTTGCTCAGCGCAGTTGTGTAAACAGAAATGGCATTTGCATGCTGATTAAGTTACTGAAAGGGAGGATCCCTTATGAGTTCTCCACAAGGGGATGAGGTTGGAGGATTCCTTGGACTGAGTTGCCTGCATAAAATTGCAGTGGTTGGATGATAGCCCAATGTCCAAGCATATTGCCCTTGCTTTCCTACAAGCTGTGCTGCAGTGCTGGTTTGGAAGCCAGAGCAGGACTACTGGAACAGATTGTAAAATCTGAGCTGTTGTTTGCAGCAGCCAACATTGTGGCACCATGTAAGTACTTAGAAAAGCCCCAAAGAAAATTAAAAGTTCTGTTTTGGATGCCAGAGCAGAGGGTGGACTGCGCCTATATCTAATAGTGTTTTTTTAGGATGGAAGCATGCACAGCCGATGGATAACTGCACATCAGCAGTGTTTTTATTCAGTGCTGAGCCTTTGCAACTCTTGTAGCAAATCATAATGTGAGATAAATCTTCTGACTCATGCCTCATAATGTGGGATAATCTATCAACTCATGAGTCAAACAAGGTTACATGGAAAATCCAGGAGTGCAACATGTAATTTGCAAGCAGAAGGGTAAAAGCCTTTTTAACATTATTAGATTCATTATAGAGAACTGCCCCTCTGGGGGGAAAATGAATAAAACTTACTTAGAAAAATCCACTAAAGAGGTTTGTGGCTCTTTCAAAAACTAACAACCACAGTGAAGCATAAACTTCCATGGGGTAGAGGGCATTTTGTCAGAAGTAGTTTCTTCTATTCTGCTCCCCTTTTCATCTCCTTATATTTCAAAAGCTGTAACCTTCCTTGAAAATCTATGCTGAATCTGAATAATAATTTTACAGTCCTAAATACTCTGAAGGTACCAGGTCCCATCTAATCTTGGAAACTACATAGAGTCAGCCTTAGTACTTGGATGGTTGATCTCCAAGGAATATCAGGTGCTACAGGCTGTATTTCAGAGGAAGGCAATGGTAAACCACCTCAGTATTTCTTGCCTTAAAATAACCAATAAAATATGTGAGGTCACCATAAGTTGACAGGTGACCTGAAAGCACTACACACACACACATACATACACACACACACACACAATTTACACAAGGGTCATTCACCTAACAGAGATATCTGAGATAACTTGAGTGGAACTATATTTTTCCATCTCCAGTGCTGGCTTAAAGGTTAAGTTGCTACTGCCCTCTTGCAAAATGCATGACAAGATATAGCCTTGGGTAGGATTCCTCCCCTCCAGTTCTCCCTCCTTCTGACTCACATAGCAAAATTTGGATTCTGCTTGAGGCTTCTGCTCAAAGACTTGGAATAAAGGGGTTCTTGAGATTGCCCCCTCTCACCAATGGACAACATTGGTGCAGTTCAGTTTTTGTGATTTAGATAAGCCTGGATGAAGCTGGCATCATCATATGATGTTATATATGTTATATATATGTCATATAACACATGCTATAAATTTAATATATAAATTAATGGACTTGGAAATAAGTTGGCAAGGGGCAAGGATGCATGCCACATGGATTTGCTGACAGGCTGTGGCTTTCCACTGCTTATATACATACAGATATATTTGTGTCCTTGGGACTTGTATTATGAAGAGTCCTCAAATACCTGGCCAGTATCCTGGGACAAATATCTGAAAATGTGAGTATCATTCAGACTGTTTTTATGGTTTTAGACTCATTCATATGTACAGTCGGGCCTCCATATTCATGGGGGATCCATCCTGGACCTCCCCCTGGATATAAAAATCTATGCTTGTTCAAGTCCATTAAAATTAATGGCGGTACAACATGCACCGCCATGAACTAAAACGGCATCTTGCCACCCGCGGATGGCAAGTCCGTTGATAAGGAGGGCGGACTGTAAAAACCTTCCTCCTATCTATTGCCCAACGGACACTTGAGGAGCAAACACAATATTGCTGACCCTTACTCAGCTTACTTCAACACTCAGTAAAAAACAGTGTTATCAAGCTCTGCTTCAAATGGCTGCAAGCCCACATAAGGATACAAAGGTCACAGAGGATTAGTTTTTTGTGGGTTATTCAGGCTATGTGGCCGTGATCTGGAAGAGTTTATTCCTGACATTTCACCAGCATCTGTGGCTGGCATCTTCAGAAAATGCTGGCATGGAAGGGAGTGGGGTATATATACTATGTGACCCTTGGGTGAGAGGAGGGTCACACCAAGGGCCTTTGACTTTACTCACAGAGGATCAGTAGGCACAATGTTGAAATGTCATGCACACCAAATTTTGTTCTTCACTATTCCCCTTAACATAAGATGGGCAACTGTGGCTCTTCAGACTTTTGACTGAAATGCCTCTGATGTTTCTTCACTGGTTATGCTGGCTAGGACTGATGGGAGCTGTTGTCTGACAATATCTGGGAGGCCTCAGGTTACACATGCCTGCACTAAGGAATCATGAAGTCCTTTTTCAAACTGCATACTATTTCACTGGTACTCCAGAAACTGCTCTTTTCATTGCTAGTGGAAGCTATATTTCATGTTCACACTAAGTGAGGGAAAAGTCATGAGAAAAGTCATTCGACAGGATTATGTAGTTTGAACATACAAACATATGGACCTCCTTAACAGGTCAGACCACCTAGCACATTATTATGTTGTATTTTGCCTGGCTTTCCATGGTTGCAGGCAGAGGTCTATGCTATCACCTTCTGTGTGTGTGTGTGTGTGTGTGTTATGTGCCTTCAAGTCATTTTCGAATTATGGCAACCCTAAGGTCATTATGGAGTTTTCTTGGCAAGGTTTGTTCAGAGGCAGTTTGTATTTGCCTTCCCCTGGGGCTGGGAGCATGTGACTTCCTCAAGATCACCCAGTGGATTTCATGGTAAAGAGGGAATTGAACCCTGCTCTCCAGTCTTAGTTCAACACTCAAACTACTATTTCATGTTGGCTCTCACCTTCCTCCTTCTATTTAGTTGGAAAGGGCCGGGGATCGAGCCTAGGATCTTTTGTTCTAGCACTGAGCTATTGGCTGTCTCATTTGGAGATTTAGGTTCTTACAAAGGCTGAAGTCCCTACATGACTCCATTTTGAGATTCAAGAGCACTCAAAATTCCTCCAAAGAGGTCTGCCTGGCTTTGAGTAGCCTGGTCTTTCTGAACTGTACATGATAAACAATCAAGCTGGATAGTCCTTTCCAAGCCACTTATTTTCTGATCGACATAGATGCACATTGCTTGGAATAGTACAGTGTGCAACAGCAACTGGTACAGAGGATGATGATAATCATAGTTCACTGAAAGCTCTGGCTACGGGTAGTTTTTCTATCCATTGCAATGTACAAGTTCTATGTGGGAAAAAGTGCAGCATAGATGGAGTCACTTTATAAATGCACATGTATGGAAGTGAGACAAGGCATCCATTAATCTAATAGACTGTTTGCTCACTATTGATCTTGTATGGGAAAGAATCAGTAAAACAAACACACTCCTTAGATCAAAGGACAATAAACATCTGTGTGCCAGTCTAGCATGAGGATTCTGTGAAGAAAGACAGATTGCTAATCATAAACGGCAGCCAAAGGGAGATTGAACAAGAAAACAGTGTTCAATGGCATAATTTGCTTCAAATGTATAGAGACATACTGAGGAAAGAAAATCTTTTTGCGAGACCATGTTAGGAATTAGTTTTGAATTCTGGGATGTACAGGCTGGCTAGGACAACAAAAAGAAAAACATAACTCAACATATTTCTCAGTTTCTTACAAGCTTTGCAAATATTCTTCAAGAGGCCAACTTCTGCTCTCTCCTGTTCGTGTCAGTTTCAGTTCTATCATTTTTTTCAACTCCGCCTTAAAGATCACTTTTATGAAGACAATATATTTCTTCAGACATAATAGTTATTGCAATTGCACATTTAACAAAAATGAAGTATAGTGTAGGCAGTGATAATTTTTGAATGAAATAAAAAGGGAAGTCTAACCTAATCAACATCTCTTACTTTGGCTGATGGAGTAACATCACACCAAATTCCTGTAATACACAACAATAAACAAGCTATGGCCATGTTTGACTTCCATAATTTGGGATACTGCCAGTCAGGATCGCCATATGATCAGATGTGTCCGCAACTGCCAACATTCAGGAATGTTATCATATGCTTTAATCACATGGATACATGATCCCCAAATAGAACAAAAGTATTATAAAAAGGAAAAAAAGAAAAAAAAGAAAAATACCTGCTCTGAATAATGCTCCTGCAGCATAATGCATGGCCAATGCATGAATGAGCTGCCTGGCCGTTGTGAAGACAGGTCCCCGTTCAAACACAGAGAAAGAGAGAGGAGTGTGGTCTGAAGCAATGTATAGCTTCAGTGAAGCATGGATGCTAACTAAGAGGCTAACTGGCTGGATTGCTAACTTTCTTAGCTTCACGGGGTTGACTAAAGCATTGGCATGCTGCTTCACTTGTTCAGGTAATATCTGGCTTATATTGGAGGCTTTGGTGGAATGATAAATGCTTTTGCTGTCCGGGAGGTAGGTCTCAAATAAAGTCTTAACATAATAAACGAATGTGTCTTCCACATATAACCTAGCTGGTTTCATTTCAAAGCTGAGTTCATTCACATGGAACAGTAAAGTCTGCTCTCCTGACAAAGTGAGGCACAATTTGATGAAAGAATTTTCGTTATATTCTTCCAGATCTTTGCTGGATGCCATAATGCTGTGCATTTTGGTCCACTGTATGCTTTCATTTTTCTCTCCCTGGCACAGCAAGACTGGAAAATGGAAATTGGATTTGTTGTAAAGCTGATTGTCCAGCTGTAAGTCTCCACAATAGATCTGGAGAGTATAAAACTGCTGAAGACTGTTGGTGGCCTCTCCATTAAATTCTTGTGACAAAGGCCTAAGATAGCTAGCAACTGGAACCATATGAAGGTAAATGTGGTCTATTGTGAACCGCAGAAGTTCAGATGACATTTTGGGGTTTGAGATGTCATCGTTCACAGTGAGGCTCAGTTGGCTGATGAATGTTTTAAACACGAGGCTTTGCTCTTGAGTTCTGCATGATAGAAAACAACATCAATAAGGTCTTTTCACTTTACAATCAAAATTAAATCAAATGCAAATGTGATTAATATGAACTAGATCTGGGGATGCAAATTACCTACAGTCAACACATCCAGAGAAATGTTCTTGCTAGTTGGTGCCATATAACACTCTTCTGCTTCTTTAGCAACAAACTGTATCTTTCTTGTAAAGTGCAGTTTTCAGGCATACTTGCAATGTAGCGTGAAGCTCAAGCAGGCAATGGGATATATCCTCACACATTGTCAGATTTTGGAGCAGACAATATAGGGTGTTTCCATTATGGATCATTAACTCCACATTATGGAAGTGTACATTCCTCTATTAAATCACCATTACTGTTTTAGACTGGTGGTAGTGATGTTTGCTTTATAGTTCTAACTGCTCTTGGCTGAGATGATCTAACAAGCAGGCTATTAAGCACTGATAATGACTTATTTCAAGGGGATTCATACTTAACAATAGGACATAATTTTTAAAATCCACAGTAACACATTCTGTTCTCCCTTTGACATCACCTCTGGAAGCCAAACACTTGGCCAGGTTATAAATAGGTGATGCTATAATTTAAGCTGAGAGGAGCTTGCTAAGAAGATTTTGCAATTTTAGCGCATAAGGAAGTGTAATAAAGATGATCGACTACATAGTTTGCATGGGACCATTCTTCTGTCCTTCATCACAAGTAAGAACTCCCACAGACCTCAATGGGAGTTCTGTGAAAGTACGGACTGCCTATCTGGCCAAATAAACTTTAAACTTGTGAGTCTGCTCTGAGCCTTGTTTATTGTACCAGGCATTTTGTGTTTATCCTAGAGTGACATGACCTCAGATGTTAGATTGTCATGTTTTACTATGATATACAAAATGTTAACATGTGGTCTAAACATACGCCACACATACGCAGGGATACCAGACAAAACAAACAGTGGTGCTATATTTAATAAGTCACTTCACACCTAGAGGGTGAACAGCTTACACAGGATAATTTTCTTTAGGATCTCCTACGTCTAAGCAGTTTTAACATACCTGTTCAAATTGGCCTGGTGTCCTGGTCTTCCTTCGGGTGCTAAAGTAATTACTATTGACCCGCACTGGTGAGCAACATCCACATAAACATAGCCAAAGCCAGTTAAGAACACAATCTAAAATGAAAAAAATGTACACTTTGATTCAATCACGTTGCTCTGGTTGGACAGAACAGTTACTCCACAGTATTAACAGTGAGATCAGTAAAACTATATTGAAACAAGTACTTTGAGAATGGCAATGTTTAATATTTGCATTCTGTTGCAAAGGAAACAATAAAAAGAGGTCTACAATATATTCCCACACTATTTTTTTTTTCATAGACTGCTTTGAGAATCTGAGGACAACTATGGATCCTCTCCCAGAAAAACACAAGTACAGTTTTCACATGTAACAGAAAGGAAATCAAAGAATACAGATTAAAACATTGTTTTAAGACCATCCACCAACTCCTTACAGTCCATGCACCACAGTCTATGCAAACCCATGGTTTTGCAGGTTTAAATGAAAACACCTGTCAGGCCCCAGTTCTGGTATCTTCAAAGATCAGTCAGCCTGGTTGTTTGAGGCAGAACCTTGAATGATGCATTTTCCCCTCTTAATTTACTCTTGCCATTTGGCTTGTCTGCCTAGGCTCACTGCAGCATATATGGAGAACACATGAGTTTGCATCACTCACCTTTCTCAAACATAGTAGAGTTCCTAATTACCAGTGCTGGATTCTGGCTTAGGATCTACATCATATGACTGAGTGGGACATACAAGGAGACATCTCCTACTGTTTCTCTGCTAACATGTACTTTTACTATATGCATCCACAATGTTCTTGTTGTTGTTTCATTTACACTAAGAATTTAAAAAGTCACATTTGTACAGCAGCCTATCTTATCTTTGATGAAAAGGGAAAGAGATGACTAACTTTGCATTTTTGATACTGGAATCATTTCACATAAATGGTTCCCCACAACAAAATGAAGTAGTTCCTGGTAAAACCATGAAACAGTTGCAGCTGTGGAGGCAACCTTGGTGTGGCAATTCTTCTGGCTTTAACATTCTTATTATGAAAACTTCAACTGCCAGTAGTAGGTGCACTATAATTACGGGGCCCTTGCAGATCTGACATTGGGTCTGGCCCTGACAGAATGTCACCAACTGTGGCATTACTGTGATGCGGCCCCTCCCTCCAGTTAGACGGCCAACATAAAGCTGTCTGAGTCCATCAGATGCTGAATTTTAGACTGTGATGTAAACAGCTGAAGAAACAAACAGGATGATAAATCTGAAAAAGATGTCAAGAGGAACAGTCCTGGAGGAACATCTTGTATAAACAGGATCACTAAGCAAGCATGTAAAAAACAGAAGCAATAGTTGGCCCTAAGAAAGTATTCCCTTCTTTCTTGTCAAGTTACACACACCGGTAATTCCATAACTGTGTTAATAGTTACATTTCATGAACATGTAATACTGAGAATTTGTTTCTATTCTGTGATTTAGTAAAGTTTCTTAAAGAAAACAGATATAAAACCAAAGAAGACAGTTCAGTTTAGGGAGCACCATATTTATAAATAAAGCAATAGTCTGACCTAGAATATTTTTACAGCTACTGATGCTGCTTTGGAAAGAAAGACTGCAGTGTGTTTCCAAATACCCCAAGTATGTCTTTTGTCCACACTTATCTCATCTAATGCGGTGGAAGAACAGAATTTGAATTCTAACAGATTGTGCTATCTAAGGAAATAGACCAAGGCTACAAGTCTACAACTTCTTTTACTCAGCCAGTCTAAAAAATGCTACAAGATCTCTTTGCATACTGGTTTTGCTATGTACATGGTAACTGATCAGTGAACTTTGTTGTAAACAAGGACAAGGAGGGTGGTGGTTGGTAATTATAATTAATGTATGGCTAAAATTCAAAAATTAAAATGAAAAAAAGTATGGCATTTCAGAAAAGGCTTGTTTCTTCAGGATATTACACAGAGACAACATTAAATTAAGACGACTTTCCAGTTTTTTGTAGCATAACTTTTGAGAAATAAAACAAATCAATGGCTTGCCAAAAAATAAAATAAAAAATAAAATCTGTATCATAAGGAAAACTTCAGGAAAAGTTGAATGGAGAAGACTACTTGCTATAAGCATCAGTATTTATTTCAAGGAAGCAAGAATATTATTTCATCATCCATGGAAAAACTCTGCATGAAACTCATGTGAAGCTCAAATGTGAGAGAGTTTGCTGAGAAAAAACAAACTTAAAACACTCAGGAAACTCAGTAGGTATCTTTACTGAATGGAAAGCCCAACTGTTGACAGATCAATCATTATGTAACACACAGTAGTTTGTAAGACATGCCATTTTAAGGATGGCTCTTGGTTTTAAGTTAATAAACTTAACAACTTGGAATGTTGTTATAGCTGTAGCCTGGTTTACTCTTTCCATAGTCAAAGTGTAACATTTGTTTTTTGTGGAACAAGAAATCAAACAGCAGCATGTAGAGGGGAGGTTTTGTAGCTATATACAAGTGCAGGTTGAACACACATGCTAACCAGGGTCAGTCATGCAAACAGAAGATCTCTAAAGAAAAGCCAAAACTTAAATGGAGCAATGGCAGTAAGTCACTGGTCCCAGTTTTCATTAACGGCCAAACTAAACACGACACCAATTTGTCCTCAAATTCAAGATTTTTCTTTCAGAAACAAACCAAAGAGGGAGCCCAATCCAGATTGTGGCTCCAGACTTGTATTTTGCATGAGTAAAAAAGTAGCCATATGCCTTTATTAGAGCTTTTAAAAGAATCAAACTGCAAGGGAAGGGGCCTTAATCTGTACTGGAATTTCAGCCAGGGATGGGGTGGTGGTTAAAGTCCCCCTACTGCTATAATGTAGTTCCCACTCTGGGTTTTGTTTTTAAAGGAAAATCTTGTACTTGAGAGGAAATGATATGATGAATATGATAGGTAGGTTCACAGAGAGCACAGGCCTTGTTTTGAAGATGGAAATGTGCCAGACATGCTTCAGAAAAAGGTGCACCCTCCCCTGAATGCCTTAGTGTAAAACTTTTATTTTGGGGGCTGTACCTCTCAGTTTTGGCAGTATGGTGCAGTACTGGCAGTGACAGTGATATATTGGCCCTGGTGGATCAAGAGTGATGTCAAAGCAGTCCTGAGACCCTGAAGAGTTTCCTCATCCCCAACCAACTGTTGGTAAACATCAAGGGTTGGAAGCATGTCGCCCTCCTGATGATATGTGACTGCAGCTCCCAGCATCCCTCATCATTGGCTATATAGGCTACTATTGCTGGGATTTATAATCCAACATTATCTGGAGAGCTGTATGATTCCCAGCCATGGTAAAGAGCAAAGTAGCTGGTGCCAGACTTCCCTGACTGGTCCAGAAGAAGATTTGCATTCTTTATTCTAACTGCATCATCATGCCACTGGTATGGCTCATTTTTCTGTACTTATGACCCATGCACATTTGCTTTGAATCAGAAGAATAACAATGGCATACACTAACTGAACAGTGGGGAGAAACAGTTTTTCCAAAGGCAGCTCTGTTATTAAAAGCTGGATACATTATTCTTTTTTTGTTTCCGGACTACCCTTATCTTGGCTTAGAAATGTTATTAGTGGCCATAGCACTGCTCTGATACATGAAATAACATCTTGCTAAATTACTTCTTTGAAGATTTCCTGATGGCAATTAATTCCACAGGTCAAATAAACATAGCAGAGGAAGTATTCCTATTTAGTTCCTTTACATTAACAGACATTCCCTTTCACCAAGTATCCTTTTAATCTCACATGGTGGAAAATGCTTTTTGCCTTCGCAACTCCTGCATGTTTCTGAAAACTTCAATCAAATCGTTTTGGAATCTGAGCCAAAACTGGCTCTGATAGCGAATGGCAGATGTGAATTTCAGTAAATACTTACGGAGCTGTCTTACAAGTGGAAGAAAGAGCACTTAGCTTAAATTCACAGCTGGACTGAAAGAGTAAGTGGTTCATGATCAATGAGATCAACACTGTGTGCACTGGAACAACATTTACAACAATCAAATTGTGGTGCAAAGAAACAAACAAGTTCTAATAAGTTATTATTTGCTTTCTTTGCATAATTTATTCCATTTCCAACATTCAGGTTTTCAAGAGAATCACATTCCTTTTTGCAGATAATCTTGTAGTCAGTACAATGCACAGGTCTTTAAGCTTTAGCGTATAATAATGAAAAAGACAATTCAGTTCCAAGGTCAATATTACCTTTCCCATTTAGTAAGGAAAAGATATGGAATCACATCTTATGCCATTTCCTGTTGTCTTAGGGGAGGAGGGAAAACCTGTCATACTTTCTAGGCATTATGGAAAGAGACAGAAACTTTTGGTTTTTGGTGGCTTTATGGTGACCAAGATTAGAGTTGTACTTAATTCAGCTCTTATACAACTTTTGTTTATTTCAGTTTGTTTTTCTTTTAGGCATCATTTATAATCATATATAATCATTTACAGATTAATATCTTCTGTTACTGTTGTATTTGCCATTTAAACTACCTTGCCTGTTATCCTTACTTCTCTGTTTGCTTACTCTCCTTTTGTCTTTCGGCTCCCAATACTGTATGCATATTAGAAGTTCTGTAGTTCAGGAACTTCCCAAATTATTCTGTCAATCACCAAGCACCCTATTTAACACATATGTTACCACATGCAAATAATAATACAGTGTCAGATTACAGTGACACGACGACCTCCGCCTGAGCATCGACAGGGGTAGTGTGACCCTGCTCGTGCTCTTGGATCTCTCAGCGGCCTTTGACACGGTAGATCATCCTATCCTTTTGGGTCGACTGAGAGAGTTGGGGATCGGAGGTACTGCGCTCCGGTGGTTCCAGTCCTTTCTCTCCGGGAGATCCCAAAGGGTGAGGCTCGGGGACAGTTGCTCTTCTAAGATAGAGCTTAATTGTGGCGTCCCTCAAGGCGCCATCCTGTCCCCAATGCTGTTTAACATCTACATGAAGCCGCTAGGTGAGATCATTCGGAGGCATGGAGCTCAGTGTCTTCAGTATGCTGATGACACTCAGATTTACCTCTCCATGACAAGATTGTTGGCCCAGACTTCAGATGGCGTCCCTCCTCTCAATGATTGTCTTACAGCAGTAATGGACTGGATGAGGGAAAACAGGCTGAAGCTCAATCCGGACAAAACGGAGGTACTAACTGTCACAGGACCGAAGCCAGGATTGGGAATACACCTCCCGGTCCTAGATGGGGTCACACTCTCCTTGAAGGACCCTGTTCGCAGTCTGGGGGTATTTCTTGATTCGTCGCTTCACATGACTAGTCAGGTGAATGCGGCGGTCAGGAGTGCCTGTTATCAGCTTCGGCTGATCCGCCAGCTGCGCCCTTTCCTGGAGCCGAAGGACCTGGATTCAGTGGTACATGCTTTGGTAACCTCACGATTGGACTTCTGTAATGTGCTCTACATGGGGCTACCCTTGTGCCTAACTCGGAAACTTCAATTAGTTCAGAATATGGCAGCCAGGCTTGTCACGGGAACATCAAGGAGAGAGCACATAACACCGGTGCTCAAATCTCTCCACTGGCTGCCGATTAGTTTCCGAGAGCAGTACAAGGTGTTGGTTTTAACCTTTAAAGCCCTACATGGCTTGGGTCCATCTTATCTGAGGGACCGCCTCCTCCCATACGAACCCCCCCGCACACTCCGATCTTCTGGGAGGAACCTGTTGCAGCCTATGAAGACTAGGCTGACACAGACCTCCCAGAGGGCCTTCTTGGCTGTTGCTCCCAGGCTATGGAATGACCTGCCGGACGAGATGCATCTTATTACATCTTCTGATTGCTTTAAAAAAGCCTTGATGAAGCATCTCTTCCGGCAGGCCTTCCCAGAAAGTCCTTAACCTCCTGGCTCTGTTTGGGTTAAGCTCTCCCATTAGCACTTTAACATCTTGACCCTGATCTCTATGCAATGGGTTGCCGTTTTAAATTGAAATTTTTATTATGTCGTTTTAATTGATGTTAGTTTAATTTAATTTTAAGGGGCGGGTGGTTGGGTATGGATCACGTATATTTTATCTTGCATTTTTTAATTGATGTAACCCGCTCCGTTTGGATACAGAGGAGCGGGCTATAAATAAAACTTTATTATTATTATTACTGGAACGGGGGGAGGGGGAGGAACAGACTTCCCAGAGAAGCCAACTACATCTAGCACAGTGGGACTCCAACTTTTTCATATAGCTTTACATCTATATGAACATCACACACCTCCACATGGTATAGTATATGACTAAAATTATTTTGTTTATTTAGTGTGCATATTTTCATTGGCAAATTCATGTACATTAATATTTTAACATTTTATAAGGAAATAACGGTGCTTTTTACACTTACCCTTTGGGGCGGTCCAAACTCGCCCCTTCTAGCGGTGAGATGAGGCCTAGGCTTCTACACGGAGGCCTCATCCCGCCGCAACGACGCGCCGCAAAAAAGAGCTCCGGGATCGAGCTCTTTTTTTGCGGCGCGGTAAGGGCGCGATTGGCGCCCTCCCGCGCCGCCAGAGCGTCAGAACGTGCGCAGCGCGTCAAAACGCTGCGCACGTGATGACGCTCTTCCGGCGCGCGCATGTAGACGCCGCCATCTTTAAATGGCGGCGTCCACGCGTTTTAGGCTTAGGGAGGGTGTAAAGGCTACGCCCTCCCTAACCCTAAAAGCGCCTTTTTTTCCTGTAAAGGCGCCTTTTTTTGCCCGTGTATATCGGGCCAACATTGTTCTAATTAGAACAGCTTTATTTAAAGTTTAATTAGCTTGAATCTATGTGGATATTCAGTGCTAATCATCTAAGACATCTGCCAAAGAATGCAACTATCTAATGGGGGAAAAAACTTTTCTCTGACAGGTCTGATAAACATACTGAATGGAATGCATCAACAGCTTTCTCCATACACCGTTTTGGTAGTTATAGTTAATCCTACACATTTAGCAAATTTTCCAACTGTGTAGATCACGAAAAACTGTTCTAACAGAAGTGGCTGTGCCATAACATTAGAATGTTCTGATGCCCACCCTATACACTGGATGAGTATCACTGTAAGGACAGAATATGAAAGAACAGAATAGTTTCCAATTGGCAAGGGGGTCATTCTATCCCTCTGTCTCTCTAATTTATACACAGAATGTACCATACACAAAGCAGAATTAGACTTGGAGGAAGGAAAAAAGAAAAGATTAACAAATTGAGATCTGTACATAATACCATGCTACTAACAAAAAATTCCATTCGACTTAGGATCACTATTGCTGAAAGTTAAGGAAATAAGTTCAAAAGCAGGGTTACAGATGAATATTAAGAAAACAACAACACTGACCACAGATAATTTACATAACTTTAGAGTGGGTGATGAAAACATGGAAATAATTAAAAGATTTTCTGTACCTTGATTGAGGTCCAAAATACACTGCAGAAATAATCTAGTTTGAGACCGCTTTAACTGCCCCGGCTAGGGAATTCTGGGAGGTGTAGTTTATTAGTGTGAAGCACTAGTATACAGTAGTTTACTGTCTAGTTTACTGTGGCATCAGAGTGAGACAGAGAAGGCTAAATGTCTCACAAAACTACAGTTCCAAAATTTTCTTTGGATTGAACCAGGGCAGTTAAAGCGGTCTCAAACTGGATTATTTCTGCAGTGTGCTTTGGACCTGATCATCACTCAGAATGAAGACTGTAGTCAAAACAGAAGAAGACTAGAACTTGGAAGGGCAGTTATGAAGGAACTAGATAAGATCCTCAAGTCTAAAGATGTATCATTAAATATCAAGCGTCAAAAACATCAATGCTATCATATTCCCATTTTCTATGTAGAGTTGTGAAATCTGGACATTGAAGAAAGCTGAGGAAGAAAATAAACTCATCTGAAATGAGGTGCTGGAGGAGAGTTCTATGGAGTGCCAAAAGGATAAATAAATGGCTCCCAGAGCAATTGAGAGCTAGCATGGTGTAGTGGCTGGAGGGTCAAGACTATGACTCTGGAGACCAGGATTCACATCCCTACTCATCCACAGAAATGCATTGGGTGACTCTGGGAAGCTACACTCTTAGCTTCAGCAGAAGGCAAAAACAAAAACCCATCTGAAAATATCTTGACAAGAAAACCCCATGATAATCTTAGGGTTTCAATAAGCTGGAAATGATTTGAAGGCAAACAACAACAACAAGAACAAATTAAGTCTGAACTCTGATTAGAAGTCAAAATAATTAAACTGAAACCATTATATTTTGGAGAGACACGACTCACTGTAAAAGATGATAATGCTCACAAAGTGGAAGGCAGCAGGAAAATGGGCAGCTCAGGGGAAGCCCTGGTGCTGGTCGCCGGTGCAAGGATGCCGGTTGTCAACAACAATAGCCAGAGCCGGAGGACCTTTCCAGCCCTGCAGAGGACTTTGGAGGGGGCAGAGTGCCGGTGGGAATGGCACTCTATAAAATGCCAGCCTGCCAGGCTTCCCCCCAACAAGCGCCAGCGCCGGAGGACCTTTCCTGCCCTGTGGAGGACTATGGAGGGGGTGGAGTGCCGGTGGGAGCGGCACTCCATAAAATGCTGGCCTGCCGGGCTTCCCCCCAACAAGCGCCAGCGCCGGAAGACCTTTCCTGTCCAGCGGAGGACTTGAGGATTGTGATTTATTGACCTATGTTTATTGTAATTGTATTGGAACTGTAATTGACTGATTATGTGCATATGGAGAATTGTTTTTTGATATTGTATTGTATTAGTTAAACTGGTGTTCGCATAGGTGATGTTATGAAATTTGTTGATATGGTATATGTTTATATTTTAAAGTATTAGGTTTTCTAATTTTATTACTTTGTTGATTGTACTATGTGTATTATAATTGCTGTAATCCCACCTTGATCTGAAGGAAAGGCGGGACATACAAATAATTATTATTATTATTATTATTATTATTATTATATCCATGTCTTCTTTGGTTTAAGATCATGCTGCTGAAATGAAGGTTATACTGATGGTAGTTATACAGAAGTCTTCCAATACCTTAGTATCTTATTCTACAGATTTAGAATTAAAAACAAAATACTAACTTGGGTGCCTTGGTTATTAATGTCCACAAAATCACTCCATTCATTTGTTAATTCTTCTGTGGACAAAACTTTCAGAACAATGCTGGGTACCAAATCTTTGGTTTTGCAATCTGGATAGCTGGAAACTTGATGATAAAGCTCATGGTGTACTGAACATTCAGCTGGAACATACTTGCAGTAAACATCAAACTTTGGTGTGTCTGGAATATAATAAAAGGTCAAATAGTCTCTTTAAAGAAAGATGTTTGTACTTATGGCACAATTCCATGTTATCTCAACATACACATGCACGCTATCCTCTAATGGAGTTCACCCGATAGATTATCAGAACACATAATTATTACAGAGCTCTTTTTGTCTGTTCTACAGAGCTTCCTTTCTCAGCCTCATCTACAAAAATGGACCCTCTGCTTAATTTTGAAAATTATCAATAAATTTACTGTATAAGAGGAGAAAGCAATATGCTTTATTCATGGACTTAAAACATTATTCTGTAGCAGTATAAATGACATACCTTTGAAGTTTTCTTTGATAAGCATTGAGACAGGACACCTGTTGTGAATAATTATGCGAGGACTAGGATCTTCTGACAGAGTTAAGTATGTCACCCCAAGATGTTCCTGATAAGTCAGTGCTATAGCTCTAAAGTGAACAAGATTGTAATATTACATGCATATTTACGCAGGCTTCATTTGCTATTACAAACTCCATACCAACCTAATAATGTTTTAAAATAATTACTTTGGGGAAGTTTTAATTCCCCCTCCCTCTCTCTCAAACAGGATCTCATGAATAACTTCCCCCTTTAAAAATATGACATTGTGTCCACCATTGGGAAAGGGAGAGAAGCAAGCGACCAGACATCATATGGGAAAAATAATTGCGTGTACAAATGCACAAGAACATATATATAAAGTGGTTGCCTCAGCTTTCATAAATCTGTGCAGGATGAGTTTAGCCATTTATTGCTGAAAAACTTTGCAGGATTAAAATATGTGTAGGAATGAATAAATGTGGGGCATGAAACTATTTAGCATACACAGTATTAGATTATCTCTAGAAAGCATTTGGCATAAAGACAGTGTATACCATGGACAGAACCAATATGGAAATGTTAGACTTGGGATGAAGCTTTGAAGGGACAATATTGTAAATGAACTACTCTCATTAAGTACGAGGTACTGTATAAAATAACACTATATGCTGTGAAAGATAAACTGCATTCTTACATAGGGAATTAACATGCATGCTTAATAGAATTATACAGCACCTAGCACACTGATGGCACAAAAAAGATGTAGAATAGCAACAGCCCCCAAAAGTGACAAACAGAAGTAGTATATCAGCCAGCACACTCTCTAAACAGGATTATCTTCAACCAAGGCTTCCAAAGATATTGAGGATATTTCTATTTGCAGAGATATTTTACTTTGCTGTTTATACTGAGTGCATTAAAGTGATTTGTCTAGAATATATAAAGATGATAAAATAATATGATAAAGATATATCAGTTTGGAGGAGGGAATATTTTCTCCAAGTTTTACTACTTCCCCCTTCTCTTGTTTAACTGTTAGGATCACAGTATTGCATCAACATCTTTTTCTCCAAGACCTATACAGGAATCTCTTTGAGCCCAGCCACACTGTTCATAAATCGTCCAGAAGTGTCACTGATGAGTGATTGAAATGATATAAGGCATTCCCTCCTTCAATACTCAGAGTTTGAAACAGGTTGTCTTCAAAGCATGTCCTACACAGCTCACAACAAGGGCAATACCATATGGTTGGTTTAGAGCTGCGTGAGCTTTATATAGCTCCTTATTTATATCTGCATTCAGCAGTAAGAACAAAATTAATTTTTGGGCCAGGAAATGGAAAGCAAGTTCTGTACTCAGCAATGGAATTTTTACTGCATGAAGTGGCTTATTTTCAAAGAGAGAAATGCAATCTGGCTTATAAGGCAACCTTTCAAACTTGGAGAGCTTTCCCTTTTACATTCCCAAGATCACTGAGTTTCCTGACTTAAGTTTTTCTCCCATCCTTTTTATGTCCTCTCTTTTTCACATTTTTGATCATTAAAATGTTAGAGGTTTCCCTAACGGTTGTATTGGACAGGCATGCAGAAAAACAGATTATGGAAATATAATTGTTTACAAAGTAACTGAGTATATGAAGATCTTAAACTATTTGGATGGAGAATAAAATAAATTTTCTTATCATTTTATGCCCGCCACATGAAGTAGAAAAGCATAGTTGTGGAAGATGTTTTTTTTAAATATGTAACAAATATAGTACATGGTTTGCAAACAATAAGAATGCAATTCCTTCATGTCTGAAAGCAGATTTTTTTGTGTGTTTGTGCAATGTGGAATTTGGTTATAAAAATGCCATGAACAATAAAGAATCCTGTCGCACATTAAAGACGAAGAAATTTTACTTTGCACATTTTTATGGACATTTGTAAGACAGAGCTTGAACCTAGTGCTGAATTTGTAACTAATTATCTTCTAGGCCAACTGCAATTGGTTCAAACCAAAAGCCATGATAGTGTTTGTTCTCCGATTACTTCTGTCATATGTGCATGGCATTCTGAAAGAGCAGTCAAAAATCCACTCATTTTAAAGACTGCAGAGGAGCACAGAGGATATTATTATTATTACATTAATACCTCACCCTTCTCCCAAGGCTTACAATATAAAAAAAACAGTAACAACTGTCTCTTAGGGAATACAGGAGGAAAAACTATTGTTTCTCAGGATTGATGGGCTAAGCTCTTCCTTGTGTGACTTACATGATTTACAGTCACTATCTTGTAGGAGGTTATAGTGAATATTGAAAAATATATGGGATTGAAGTTACCTGGCCATCCAGATGTTGGACTTCAACTCCCAGCAGCTGTAGCCAGCATAGTCAATAGTGAGGAAGATTGGAATCTGAAGTCAAACATCTGGAGGGCTATATGTTTGCTTAGTGTGCCTTCTAGTTATTTCCAGCTTATGGCAACCCTAAGGAATCATATCATGGTGTTTTCTTAGCATGATTTGTTTGTTCTTGCCTTCCTTTGTGACTTGCACAAGGTCATCCAGTGGGTTTCTGTGGGTGAGTGTGGATTTGAATCCCAGTCAGAGGCAGCGGAAAGCCCCTTCTGAACAAATCTGCTTGGGCTAACAGTTTATGTTTTTAAATGATTTTAATTATTTCCATACCTTTTAAAAATGTTTGTATGTTATGTCTTTTTATCTAAGATGGTTTTAATTGTTGTAAACCACCTTGAATCTTGAACTGGGAAAGAAGGTGGAATATAAATAAATATAATTGCAAGTCATACACATTCTCAGCCCCAGAGAAACCCCATGACAGGTTTGCCTTAGGGTCACTGTAAGTTGGAAACTACTTGAAGGCACACAACATCTCTTCTGGCAGGCCTTCTCAGAAAGCACCTAACATCGCCCGGCTCCAAATCCCTAGACTTGAGCTCTTCCAGCCTCCTCTATGATTCTGGCCCCACCCAAATAGCTCAAGGAGTCTTAGGCCAGATATTGATATTGTCACTGATTGTTTGTTTTTGTTCTAGGTTTTAATTTATTGCTGATTTAATTTTATTTTAATGGGGTGGGGATGGGTTTGATCTGTTTTAACTGCTGTTATTTTAACCCTGCTGTAACCCACCCCGATTGCTTGATCAGAGGGGCGGGCTATAAATAAAAATTATTATTATTAACAATAGTAACAATAATAGGAAAAAAATCATGCGCACCTCATGAAGAGGCCATGCAAGCAGATCAATTGAATTTGTTGCACGCAGGCAAAACATTTATCCTTTTATTAAAAAGTCTAGAACATCAAACATTAACACACACTTTACATACCTGGTGGAGAAACCATGTTCATCTCTACCACAGATAGGTATGGCTATGCTCTGCCTTGGGAATTCCTGTCTAATGATAGCTGGTGGGCTCCAGCATGGAACGGTGGGATCATTTGTGCCAAGTCTGAAGCTTAGTAACATGTACTTTTGAAGAGGGAGCACATCAGAAACAGACTGGCTAATGTCATGCATCAAGTCCCAGAAAAGAATGGAACTTGCTTTGGCAGTATCTGACTCCATGGCTGAGCAGATGCTGAATGTACTACTGTCTGGAACATGTAAGAACTGGAAAGAAAACAAGAAAGAGAGTACAAGCTGTAATTTGCCTGAACTTCTTAATGTAGTCTAAATGCAATGTTAAATTCCTGCAAATTCATCAAGATGTAGGCATAATTCAGAGTATGTTAATCATATTTAAAATCTTCTAAAACTATGTCATAGTCACAGCTACTTAATAATGCCAGATCAAAGGAGAACAGAAAGATATTCATGGGTAATTCATCAGCTGTCTCCACACAGCTGAAAAAAATCCAGTTTTACTCTACTTTAACTGCTTATGGCTCAGTGCAATGGAATTCTGAGATTTGTAGTTTTGTGGGATATTAGAGTTCTGGTGCCACAACAAATTACAAATTCCAGGATTCTGTAGCACTAAGCCATGGCAGTAAAGTGTTGTCAAACAGGATAGTTTCTGCAGTGCGGATGCAGCTTTCTCCAATAAAAATTAAAAATAGATTTAAAATATATTCAGGTACAAACTTCACATTCCTTTGAGGGAAATTTATAAAGGTGCAGTTTTCCAGTAAAATTATACTGTATTTGTGCATATTAACCTAGATATTATTTTAAAGATTTTTTTTTGCTAGAATGAGAGAATAGATGGGATCACTGAAGACCCCAAAGATCACATAGCTTTGAAGTACTTATAACCCAACAGATTTAAGTCGAGGTGCTGTAAACAATTTCAGCCTGCAAGCAGATGTACCTCTTCTATATAAGAACTTTGTACAAATTCTTAGAACTGTTTCAGCAGCAGCATTCAGCTTCTGAACAGATGGGGACCAGGCAGAACTAATTCCACAAAGTATTGAGATATTCTACTATGCAGAGATCATAGTTAATTACCAGGGTTGACTGTACTGTGGCATCTATGTTTTTAATTAAAACAACGTAAAGTGGGTGATTTTTATTAACTTCTGATCCACTGTTTTCCTTTCAATGAGAAGTTTAGACTTTATATAAATATGACTTTCTACCCATTGTAGAAATTAAACAAAAACATTGTTAAGATTTTACCTCCTCTGTTAGCTGGGATTTCATAACAGATAGCTGTGGTCTATAATAGATTTGATATGGAGTGTTATTGACAATGATACTCTTGTCCTCAATCTGCAGGATCTGAATACCACGCTGAACAATGGAAGAAATGCAGAACTGACACAACTGCAGGATAAAACAGTAATAGAATATTATGAATAAATGTATCTTTTCCAACATAGCAGGCATATAAATCACGCCTCTTCCCAGAAATAACATAGCAAGATTGCATGTGCATTAGAGTAAGCAACTTGGAGGGGGAAAAAACTCTGCTTGCAACCACCTTTTTATAAAGCCTATTCATCTGACAGCTCTTTGTTTTTCAAAATAGCCTGAAGCTTAGTCTTCAGGACCAACCCTTACTTAGCTGCAGCAACAGAAGTGCATCATCTGCCTTCATAACCACTCTTTTGTCTCAAAGTAGGCAGGAAAAAGATTTACACTGGTCCAAGTTCCCATAGATGGAAACAAGCATTATTCTCATATGTAACTGGAGCTATTTTGTGCAGCAGAAAATAAGTGTAGTAAGAACTAGGTATTGGTGGAGTTGGCAGTATAGGCTTTAATAAGGCACAAAGTTATTTCCTAAAACAGGTAGATGAGAAAAAGATATAATTAAAATGATTGCTGCCACCTTTCCATCTTTATAACCTTTTATCAACAGGATTTTATTGGGAGCAACCACTTGACTACTTCATCAGTGGCCAAGGAGGATACATGCATGAAAAACATGTAGCCAGTATGGATCCAGCCATTCTGTTGCAGATATGATAAACTCCAGCACTCCTTTTGAACCATTGCTGTATGGGATAACTGACACTGAGAAAGAACTGGTTTTCATTACCACATTTTGTAATGACTTTCATAATTATGTAATTCTGGTTCAGTTCAGTGTGAATGTCTCTCCAATCAAAATCTCAAGGAGACTGTCTCTTACTATCCCTAGTATACTATACAAAACTCAGAGATATACTGCAGAGGAGTTATACTGATCTCCTCAGTTATATAGGGACTACTTGCCCCTGGTTATCCCAGAGAAAGACAATCTTTTCTCTTTCCTCTTTCACACTTTCCCCCACAATACATTTTTGCAGTTGATAAGATTCAGAAGAGTGCACAGGACTGAGGATCTGGTGCTACCACTGGGGTATGAATGAAGGATACTTTTTCTTTCTTGATATGGCTCCATACATTATTTTGTGTGTCTATCAATAATGCACCGGACATAAAAGATCTGATCTCTGCCTAGAAGCAGGGGAAATCAGTTCTTTCCTGGCAGTAGCATAGGTAGGGGTGACCAGTGGAATAATTCTTCTACACATGTTACTGACATTAGTGACTTTAATGAACCCCTTTCATATGCTACAGCCACACCCCTGCTTCTGGAGTATGATGCTAAATTGTAGCTGTACCATGCATGGCCACACAAAATAACATAGGATGCCAGTCAGATTGGGAAGCCTTGACATCATCTCTCTGACTCCTTGACTGTTAGGAAAATGGCTTAGAATAAATCCTAGATGGATTGACTCATTCTTCTCCAGAAGATTTCAATGCAGGAGAGGAATTCTGCTGATGGATAAGGCAGGAAATGTATTTTGTCAATTTCCCTGATATCCTGCACCCCCCAGAAAATCTGCTCAGAGGGGTGAGATCACTAGCATTGCTGAATCCTATTACAACGAGACTGTTACAGTACTGCAGTTTGAAGTGATTTCTATGGCACACATAGGCACAGCAACAATAGTGACTCCTACCATATCTATGTGGGGGCTGAGTCCCACTTCTGGAATAAATCCTTTGTGTCATTGGTAAGGATCTGGCATACTAAAACCCTGTGAAATTCATGGGGTTGCCATTAGTCAACAGGAGATTTGAAGGCATGTACACAGATATCTATATTGAAGTTTGGGAGCAGCGTGTTTATCTGAATTTACATCACTTAACAGATCATCCCTAATTACTGTTTTCTTGTGGATATATTTCACCAGACAATCTTTTACATATACTTCTTAATGAATCTTATTCTTGAATGACATAAATATTTCTGAATTTTATACTGGATATGCAAGAAGAGATTCCATCCTAGTATTTAAATGGAATTAATCTCAAATATTTCTTACTTTCTGATGTCCTGGAAAAGCTCCAAGTCTTATTTCTGCTTCAACAAACCCTTCTTCATCCAAAGTCACCACCTCCTCATTGTCACCATCCTTCCATTTTGGCGATGTCATGTTGTGGACCAGCTTGATTGCTACTGATTTGTGTACAGTGTTAGTGTTTGCCCAGTATATTCCTATTTGGAAAGCCTCCTGCAACAAAAACATTTTTATCACACTCAGCACTTCCTTATGGTTAAATTTTATGTTTATTTTTCATTCTGTTTATTTTGTATAACATCAATCAATATTATCTAATGTGCATGCTGAATCATGAGTCATTGTGAAATTTTATGGTCCTTGGATGAAGTAAATAATGCACCACAGCCTATACATGCCATGGAAGGTTCTGTAATAGTTTGATAAAGAAATAGTTGGGACCCTTTCTGTCCATGGTGAAGTGCAGATTTTATAAACAGTCAATTGCTTTCTGATGTTGCTGTCTGTGTAATGGAATATAGATGAAAGGGGACTATTTGACACTGGAAACTTGTGTGTGTGAATGGAGAGAGCCTTATGCCACTGCCCATATGTATGTATGTATGCATGTATGTGTGCTGTTGTTAACTGACCCTGACTCATGGTGATCTTCTGGATGAGATATCTCCAAGCCCCACTATCCTCAATTGTTTTGCTTAGGTCCTGTAAATTCAGAACTGTGACTTTCATGATTGAATCTATCCATCTGGCGTGTGGCTTTCCTCCTCTTCTACTATTGTCTACCTTTCCTAGCATTATTGTCTTTTCTAATGCATTATCCCTTCTTATGATGTATCTAAAGTACAACAGGCTCAATTTGATCATCTTGGCTTCCAGAGAGAATTCAGGTTTGATCTATTTGACTGTCATTTTGGCCATCCGTGGTATCCTCAGCACTTTTCTCCAGCACCACATCTCAAATAAGTTGATTTTTTTCCTGTCTGCTTTCTTCACTCCCTAGCTCTTACATCCGTAAATGGTGGTAAGGAATACAATGGATTGGATGATTGTAACTTGAGTGCTCAGTTGTATAGCTTTACTCTTTAGGATCTTGTCTAGTTCTCTCATAGCTGCCCTTCCCATTCTGAGTCTTCTTTTTATTTCTTGACTGCAGCCTTCATTCTGATCAATGTTCATATGTATGTACTAGGAGTAAAATTCCTTTCATTTCTTGTATACCAAAGATAGTACCAAAAAAAAACACAACAAAAACAAAAACAAAAACCAATAAATAAATAAATAAATAAATAAAGAGTCCAGAAATAAAAGGTTAATTCTGTCAAAAGACAGATAGAAATATTTCAAATCATGGAGATGGGCGTTTAATTAACAGAACTTGTGGAAGATGGGTAAACTGAATTAACAGACCTTAGCATAGACCAAAGTGATTAGGAGATTGTTTTATTCTTTCATGGAACTTCCCTTTAAAAATTTTCATTGCTCACAACATGGTAGTTATTCTCACATTCCACATCAGACCCATTTTGACTAGGAGGCACATGGAAAATTCATTGTTTGCCCTGCATTAGAATGAACTGAATAGCTGGAGCAAGATTTTAGGTGGAAAGCATGAGGGGGAGGGAATGTTTGCCACTGTGTCTATCTCTGCACACCCTGAATGTTAGTTCCCCTCATCATAGCCCAGTACAGGCCTTATGTCCTTTGATCAGGCTCCGCCCACTCAACATGAAATGAAAATAACTTCAAACAAAATAAGTATACCGACTTCAATAGTAATCTTGCCTGAAAATTTGGAGGTATCATGGTTTTCCCGGCAGGTATCTGCAGAACTATCTTCTCGCCTTCAAACAGCCAAAGATCCCACTTGGAATGATTGATCAGCAGAGCCCATGGCAGGAGTTCTATCAGCAGCGTTTTCACACATGGCTTCCACACCGACAATTTCACTCGCATCGGGCTATCCCACTGAGTGAGCTGTTCACTGCTTTTCCGAGCAAGATATCAAAGGAAAGATAAAAGAAAACTGTTAATTCACTGGTAAGATTTGCAGTTTATCATCTTAACCATTCATAAAGCTTTTGTTACATTGCAGTGCCTCCTGATAACAGATATGATTCTGAAATACAAAGATAATCTGCCAAGGCAAATCTGTCCCTGATTTAGGTGGGGATTGAAACAGACCTTTATTCAAGGATCAAAAAGCAAGGCATATTCTTAAATAATTGAATCAAAAGTGGTAGAAGAACACCACCTGGCATCAAATTTCCTTTCCTGTTTCTTACTCCTACAAATGATAGCAAATATGCTTCCTTGCAAATATGACTCCTATTTTTAATATTTTCATTATCTACTGTATGTTGCCATGTTAAAAAAAATACTCTGCATTAAAATAGTGGAACCATGAGAACTAAAAATTGAATTCTTGAAGAAGAAAAAAAGTCTCCAGAATTCAAAGCTGTTGTTAAAAAGCTATTTTTCATATAGTTTTAAAACTTATGTTCTAACACTTTGGCTAATTTTCTTATCCACTAGGATTTCTTTTAGTATGCTTTCTTGATATATTTTACTTTATAATGTCAACTGTTTGAATTCTTGTTTATTTACATGCATACTTCAATTAATCACTAATAGGGAAGCTCCATTTTACAAAATCTTGTTATGTCCCCAGCCTCCTTTTTCTTCCTATAGAATGGGATTCCATTCTATCTGACTGTGTAGCTTTGTGTACCTGACTACAATAGGCAATGTAAATGGCAGTTGGCTTTAGAATCTCTTACTCTGCATGCATGAATAGCAAAACAGAGATAAAAGGGAAAAAGTCTTATCAGCAACCCCCAGCAAGTTTTTAAAAATTATAGATCTATGAGTCAGGCCATCAAAGTGAGAATCATTACAAAAGGTTGGTAAAGGAAATGTCATTACTACAGGCAATTTGGAAAGAGCTTTCAGGTGGTCTCTAGAAGGTTCAATATTTTTTTGTTTCGTCATGAAAGGCTTAGCTGACCTGGTCGTTTAATTTTACATGTGCCTAAGGTTAGCTTTGAATAAAAAGTTAGGTCGAACATGTTCAACTGCTTTCCTTTTTTGTGGTGTAGGAACTTACCTTCTTTTATTTTCAAACCTGGTACCAAATTTTCTGTTAAAGAAATAATGCCCAGGCACACATCTACTTGTTAACTGAGATATACATCTATTGCTTTAGATCAAGAATAGGAACTGTGAAAGACTAAGAGGGCCTTATTAGCCCTCCAGGAGACCTTGGATGGCTGCATCTCCTCTTGCAAAAAAATAATATATTTTTGGCCCTCAAATGGGGCTATGCTTTTAGGACTTCTTAGAGGGCATTTGAAGCAAAAAGTTTTTTTTTAAAAAATCATAAAATTTGGCAAAACAAAAGTTGATCTCTCGGGGCTGCAAACATTGTGGAAATGCCCTCCACACTCCCTAAAATCATTTTTGGACATTTTGGAACAACAACATCAGCCTGCACTTTGCCCACACTTGTTTTAGATAGTTCAAAAGTAATAAATTTTTAGTGTTTGTGTGTTTGTTTGTGTGTGTGTATGTAAACACACACACATACTACCTTTAGTTAGGGCATAAAAGTACTTCTAAACCATGCTAAAAGTTTTTCTAGACAAGCATCTGGATTCCTACAGTGAAAGTGTACTCTTCGAACTTTTCTTTTGTTTAGTACTTTATATGTATTAATTTATAAAATAATTGTCTAGTGCAGCTTATTATTGCTATCATTTACAAAACTGTAATGAAGAGGGCAGCCTTCTCTTATTTGCTGAACAGGAACTGGGGTGCCAGTGTCTTAGGCAGAAATGCAGCTTTCAAGAACTATGTGATCCTTACATTATAAGACCACCTTTCCTGAGATTCTGATGTCACTCGGTATTGCAACTTTATTTGAATTGATTGGTGTTATCATGCCATCACTGGTTCATCTTGCACAGTAATATCACAACGGACTAGAATCAACTATCAAGGGTATTTGTGGAGGGTCTTTCCCTATGTACATGCCAAGAATTTAACTTAGGTTTCTGTACTCTGCCTTAGCACTTAGCTAAGGCCCTGCCAAATTAACAGACTGGTAGCTACTTTAAAAAAATAAAACTATACAGAAAAATAAATAAATAATATTAAATAATTCAACAAAAACACTTATTTAAGACACATAAATGGAATACTTTTCACTGTGAGCAGTACTTCTCCAATGAGAAGCAGTTAACAAGACACAGTACCTGACAAAATCTTTCTTTGTATAAGGCCATACAGACTGAGGGGGACTTCCACATCCATAGAAGTCCGCAAGTATTTCATTTGCAGTGCCACCTGTATTTGATTTGGTGGCTATCTGCTTAATAAGGGTTGTTGAGATAGGAACTGCACATTCAGATGGATCATCTTCTTCCCTGTCACAAGGATGCAAAACAAAATAAGTGTGGTTTTCATTATACAGCTTTATTTGTAAAAGCTTTATGTATACTTTGCAGTATTGGTATCCAACCTAGTATTTGCAAATGACATTGGAATACAATTCTCATAATCGCTAGATAATATGGCCTATTATCAGACATGATTAGAGTTTCAGGCCAAAAGCATAAGGGGAACCAAGTTTGGGAACCACTGCTGTGAGGAGTGGCATTGTTAGCCTCTGTCCAAGACATGGACAGTTCTGAGAAGGCTTTGCATTAGTTGGAGCTACTCTATAGTCCAACATACTGAGAAATGAAGAGTATTCAATTCTGGACTTCCACTGATGAAACAGTTTGATCCAAGGGAAATGGGACTAGTGTAATCTTCCATGTGCCTTCAGGTTGTTTCCGACTTGTGGCAACCCTAAGGTGACCCTATCATAGGGTTTTCATGGAAAGATTTGTTTGGCTAATCTTCCATATACACCCCAAAATCTCTAAAGATGATTTCTGGCTCATGTGGAGGCCAGTAGGGGGAGGTAAGGGGAAATTTTTTCCATGTGTTACTGCAGGGGCAGTGCAATGGTAGATTTAGGCCAATGTTTTTAACAGGAAAAACCTTAAATACTGTATATACCTGGCTTGGAAGGTCAAATGATGAGTTAAATCTGGTTCTATGTTTTGCAATGGTTTTTCTTGCCCTTTTCCTGGAATCATTTGTATTTCGTTCAGTCCCAGGCTCCTTTTCTCTAAATGTATGATGATGGGATCTGGAAGATGGCTTCTCATGATAAAAAGAGGGCTGAAAACAATCTACAAAATAAAAAGAGCAGAACAATTTCAGCATTAAGCTTGGAGTGCGCCATCCAGCTGTAGCATTCCAGCTATAACAAACTGTCAATAAATCTCTGTTCAGGGTCAATCTGACCGTAATTATTTCAGCACATAAGAGGTAAGATCAATTTGGACAATGAGGAATGTACTCACAATCCGTTGCTCCACTTGAGAATTGGCCTCTAATGTCAAAACCATGCACCAAACATAAATTATGGAGCTGTTTGAGGATGGCACCTGCAGACAGAAAGAAAGACAGAAACTTGCTGAGGTTACTGTAGCCTCACAGAGCTAAATATTTTATATCATCATCCACAACAAAAGACACAGTGCCAATTAGAAAGAAGACCAGTTTCTCTCTGCTTTTTGCATATTATTTTTTAGACAAATAGCTATATAGGCCACTGGATTTAGGATCCAAAATCAGATATGAAACCATTTACACAATTAAGAATTGAGTAATTGTGTGTTTTTGTTTTTGTTTTGTTTTGTTTTTTGAACGCTGACAGGGAGTGTATAGGCAGCTTCAACTCTCTGCCATCAATCTTGTTCTGAATCAAGAGCTACAATCTTCCTATTTGCACAGAGAGGAATCTCCACCGGCAGAACTTAGATCTTTTCTCCCAAAGAAAATAGAAGGTGCAGGGGTGCAATTCTGGAACACAGAAGGGAATAAAAGTTTAATGTCCTCTACCATGGGCTCAATTTAGATGAGGGTGCAGGCCCATTGTTTACTAAAAATAGAATTCATGCAATTGTGTCAATAGTGCCATGGCTAATTTTGGTCCTCAGAGGAGGAGTGAGGAATTTATGGTTCTCCAGATGTTGCACTGCAATTATCCCTAAGCCTAGCCAGTACAATCTATTTTGTGGCATGATAGGAGCTGCAATACAACAACATCAGAAGAGTCATACATTCCTTACGTCTGACTTAGATGATATCCCTCCCTTAAAACACCCAAGCGGATAGAATCTATCTATCTCAGTCTATGATAACACATCACACTGCCTTGACAGCACATCACAGGTATTGAGTCTGAGAGTGGGTAGTGCTTAGTCAACCATAATCCTAGACTTTAGCTAGGAAAAAATATTATAACTCAGACAATTAAAACCTTTGATTTACAAAATATTTACTGGCATACCTGGACAACTGTGCTATATTCAGTGTGTTTAGACTCAAGTGATACATCTCTTGACCAGTCTTCATCTCCTTTAGCCTTCACACTCAATTCTGTTAGTTCACTGTTTTCTAGGACATAGGATGGCAGCTTCTCTTTAGGCGCAAGACAGTCAAAATGCTCCTTCACAACTGCCTGTCCATCTTGTCCAATATAATGCTGCACAACTTTCACCTCAATGCTTTCAGACAGGTAACTGCATACAATCTGTCTTCCACAAATGATAATCTAAGTTTTAAAAAATGCAAACACAAACACCTATTATACAGAAATCAAATCTTACTATGAAACCTCAAATGTACAAATTATCATGTATATTTTGTGGATATTCATGCAGAGATAAGGTTCCTGTCAATATAATGATCTCTGTCAGATAAACTATTCTTTACCGTATGGAAAAAGAAGCCTTGTGTTGCATGCTCCCTCCTTGTTCCTTCTTTGTGTGCCTGACTTTGAGGAAAATATTGTGGTTTGTTAAACTGCACTTCCTTAAACTCAGAAAGCTATTTAAATTGTACGTTCAAAAGCAGTCTACAAAATTAGGATCAGATTACCTCATCTTAAATAGGTGTTTAAGCCATGTGTGTGTATATATGTTCCTTCAAGTCACCTGTTATCTTATGGCGAGCCTATGAATTTCAAAGGGTTTTCTTAAGTAAGAAATACTCCAAGATAATTTGCCATTGCCTTCTTCTGAATATAGCCTAGTAGTCTCTGGCCTTCCTTGGTGGTCTCCCATCCAAACACTAAACATGCCTGACTTCACTTAGTTTCCAAGATCAGATGGGAATGCTTCAACATAAAACCATAAATGTCACCATACATAAAGAGAAAACTACAATTTCAGAAACCACGAATGACATCCAGTTTTTATTTGTTTCTTTTCAATGCAAAACCTATTCCACTTATGCAAGCCATAGTGCAAATGGCTTTGTTACTTATTATAGCTTTGTGAGATTGTGTATGGATGTGAGAGCTGGACAATTAAGAAACAAGATAGGAAGAAAATCAATTCATTTGAGATGTGGTGCTGGAGCAGAGTGCTGAGGATTCCGTAGACAGCCAAGAAAGACAAACAAGTGGTCCTAGAGCAGATCAAGCCAGAAATCTCCCTGGAAGTCAAGATGACAAAAGTGAGGCTGTTGTATTTTGGACATATCATGAGAAGAGAGGGCTCATTAGGGGGAAAAAAAACAATAATGCTGGGAAAGGTGGAGGGAAGTAGAAAGAGAGGAAGGCCACATGTTAGATGGATGGACTCTATTAACGAGGTCAGGGTTATGAATTTGCAGGAACTAAGTAGAGCAGCAGAGGACATAGAGCCTTGGAGATGTCTCATCCACAGAGTCGACATGGATTGAGATTGACTTGAGGACAGTTAACAACAGCAAATAGCTTCATCATGCTAAGGCCTCTCTGTGCTGCTTAAACCATCATTAGAGAACAATGACACCATTAAAACTGTTTACACAGGTATTTTGTTCACTTGGCCTAAAATATGGACTTAACAAAAATATAACAAACTGGCAGGATTGTTACAATCGAAAACAAGCACTGTTTTCAAAATAGTTTTATTTGTTTTGTTCAGATACAAAAAATTGCCAACATGTATCAGCAAGTTTGTATTACTGGGCACAACTATCATTAGTGGCATCTGCAGGCAATTTATTTTAGATGGAAAAAGAATTACTGTGTAAAAAATCGCCCTGTACTGCACACACTTACTTGTTTTTGCACTCCATTGAGTGGCTGGACCTTGATAATAAGCGATGCTGTCCTTCCCTTGTACTGAATAGTTCTAATAAATGTTCCTACGTTATCTATACTAAACGGTTCAGACCACCGCCAATTTCCCCAACCTTCAATACAGATATGCAGCAGCTGAAAATGACAAACAAAAACAAAAGAAAACAATTAGAATTTAACTAATGGCCTATAACAATTAGCTATGCTTGTAGGATAACAAAACAAAACAAACCTATATTGCTTGGAAAAGTTCTGAAATTAATATATAAACACGTTTAGTATCTTTAACTGGAAAAATAAACAAGCTGTATGACTCATGGAAGCTTATTTGCTGGAATGCCAAGGGCCTAGATAATCATGCATTTTATATTTAATAAAGTAAATAACTTCAAGTAAAATCTTATGCATAACTCCTCTATTTTAAGAGAGGCAAATTTGCACAGGTAAGAATGAACCAGGCCTACCATGCAGGTATTTATGCTGATACCATTTACCTATCTATCCACCAAGAGTGTTAAAAATCTTATATCCTTGGAATGCTGGAATCAAATAAAAACAAAACATGAAGGTTTACAAAAAGGAGATAAGGAACCCCTCCCCACACATAGCAAGGACAATGACTCAAGGTTAATGGACCAAACACTGAAATTATGGTTTTTCCAGTGAAGTTTGACATTGGCCTTTAAGAGAGAGCCACAATAACAAACTGCTAAGATGCTACAACCCAGTAGCCTCTTGGCAGTTTTTGTTCTCCTCAGCACAAAATTGCATGTAAAACAAACATGTCCAAAACAGTGGGTGGTTTTTGAATTACAAGAGTTAGGCCTTGACTCCTAACACAAATATACAAGATAATAAGTACCCTGAGGGGAAAATGTACTCTGTGACATAAAAGCCTCTGATAGCTTTGATATTTTAATCTTAGTCACACAATAAAGTAAAACTGCCATAACTGAAACCAAGTTTCTTACAGCTGCAAAGCTGGGGGTGCCACATACTGTAAAAAATACAAGAGAAAAAAAATCTGCTGAACCTGGAAAAGAAGCACTGTTGCTGGAAAAACAAAATGGAGGTGTGGTTGATCCTGCTTAACAGACTAAAAATGTTTAACTCCAAAATGATATGCTTTGGATTAAAATGTAATTGATAATAATGAGATGGAGCACAACATCTTCTCTTTGGAGCACTCCCTCCCATCTTGTATAAATGGCTAGTTCATTCACTGAGTTATCACCAAGGAATACACTGTCAGTTTTCATCCAGTGGTCATTAGATTACGAAAGATTGACTTAATAATATCCAGAGTTCGTATCACAACGATTTGTATGCATTTGAAATTAAGCAAGAAAGATTATGAAAAGGTTAGTAAAATAGCCATCTCATGGTGGAAATCCCTACCACCACCCCCAGATGTATGAAATTACCTTTGGTCCCTCCAAGTAAACGTTTTCACAGTAGGCAATGAGAATACACAAAAAACTGACAGAGCAGTACAACTGTGGCTACACATGAAGAAGAAAATGCATATTTGGACACAATGGCTTGTGAAGAGTTTGTTGTGTCACTGGACCAAGACATGCTGTTGTCTGAAGTGAACAACCAGTTGCCGCTCCTAGAATCATAGAATCATTGAGTTGGAAGAGACCACAAGGCCATCCAGTCCAACCCGCTGCCATGCAGGAAATCACAATGAAAGCAGCCCCGACAGATGGCCATCTAGCCTCTGTTTAAAGACCTCTAAGGAAGGAGACTCCACTACACTCCAAGGGAGTGTGTTCCACTGTTGAACAGCCCATACTGTCAGGAAGTTCCTCCTAAAGTTGAGGAGGAATCTCTTTTCCTGTAGCTTGTATCCATTGTTCCGGATCTTGTTCTCTGGAGCAGCAGAAAACAAGCTTGCTGCCTCTTCAATATGACATTCCTTCAAATATTTAAACAGGGCTATCATATCACCTCTTAACCTTCTCTTCTCCAGGCTTTCCTCCTCTCCAAGTCATATAAAGATTGAGCTGCCAAATTTTCCTATGCCAAATTTTATACTGTCACATTTGTAGGGCAGGAACTTTGCCCTTGTACCTTACACGATCCACACAGTTAATGTTATAGAGACAAATAGAAAAACAAACTGTAGTAAAAGTCATATAGTCCGAAAGTTGGTATAACTCTGAGTTTATCCTTTTCTCATGTATCCCTTTGGATTAATGATCCAAAAATGTGAACAGCATTTTTATATATCATGCCATTATGTAGCACATCTGCTGTCAAGCTGGTATTCACTATAGCAGAAAATAAATGTTATGGTGGGATCACCAACAGCTGTCATACTGGATTTTAGTGTTACAACCCCAGTTCTTCCTTTGTCGTGAAATACCCTGGTGCAAATGTTTAGATTCATTTTGCTGGGATGGGAGGCAAAATAGAACATAGATGTTTTTGGGAGGGAGGGAGTTGGCCTTGTCCATAATATCCATTACAGCTGGGTTTTCATCAATATTTAATTTGACTTGCTTATGCTATTTTTATTTCAAGCTACAAAATTTAGTTATAAGAAAATTGTTTACAGACCACTTGTTCTTGGGAATCATTCCATTATTAATAGAAGACAGTTGTGAGAAGTTGTGAATGCTGTGATCAATACTGGATCAGGGATCGATGTTAGACAGTGCTGCTAAATTTAAAGGCCTACTTGCAAAACAATAAAGAAACACACAAAAAACAAAAGGACAATCTGAAACTTGCTGTCTGGAGATAATAAGCATGAGTGGTTTAAAGTGAATAGTGATTTTACTATGATGGTATTTATAGCTAGGTGTATAATGTCCTTGATAAGAGTTGCAGATAGTATGAAGTACTTTAAACAAGGTAGGGAAAAGGACTAGAGAGCATTTCTTTCATACAAAGCTACGTATAATGGATCTTCTGTTGAGGTTATTTAATAAAAACTATTGGAGCTGTTAAGTAGTATATTATGCAGCCTGTACTCTGAATGTGAAAGTTCATGATCAGCAGTACTAAAAAGATCGAGTCTCAGGGTAGGGGTGATAGTTGCAGAGGATACATAGTACACAGAACTAAAATGTTTTACTTTTTAAAATCTGTGGCCTTGCTGGCTGTGGAGTCTGAATGTTATTAGTTCTGGTACAGCATATGCTGAAGAGATCATAGAAAGTCAAAATAGGAGGTCCTAGGCTACAGACCCCAATAGTATAAAGCAGTTTCATATTTTTATAGGTTGATGCCTCTTTCATATTAATCTTAAACTGTAAGATACTATAGTGACACAAAGATACTATCTGGCTGCAAGATAGCTGTAGAAAACACTCACCTACATTTCTCAATTTAGGACTCTCATTTAAGTTCTGTGTGCTTCACATTTCTTCACCTTTTGGAAAGCAAAATGGTTTCTGCTTGGTATATTGCTTCCAATGATAGAATGCTGGGTTTAATGCCAAACACCAATTGATGCTGCCTCCTATTTTCACAAACTTGACTTCCAAAAGACCTCTTACTATGCCAAGCTTTCAAGGGACCATGAAATCATAATTGCATTTTGAATTTATCAGGCATTCTGCCTGTTTTGTAACTGCTAAATTGAGTAGATGTCATCAAGTAAGGTCAAGAACTTACAAGCAAGCAAGTGGTTGAATCCAAAAATAAGGTGTACTTGAACCATCATCCATAAATTAAATGAAAATTCAACCAAATATAATGAATGATTCAGAAGCAGAATCTTTATAGAAGGAAAAGAACAAAAGGGAATGGATACTTTAAGAAATTCCAGGGTTCCTTCCCCCATCAAAATCCCTTTTACTCATTGAGATTTTTAGAGGGTTTGTAAAATATGAGATATTAAAACACAACATCTTTTTAGTACTGCTGTAAAGTAACTATTAAATAAAAGATTTATTCTTGAATACAGTGATTTAATTCTTTTTATAAATTTACATCTGAAGCAAATATGTTTTGAGGTTTTAGCTTCATACCACAACAGCAAAACCAAAGGAATTTTAAGGCTTCTTTCATTTATTTTTATAATGTATTAAAATGGGTAATTACAACACCTCTCTTCAACTTTAATCAGTAAAAGAAAAATTAAGACTTTAAATGATATGAATGTTAATGAAACCCAATCCTTTGAAAACTATTTATTTTCATTTAACTGGGCTGCTTTGCCATAGTAAAAATTTTTTTTGCAAAGGTTAAATAAAGTATTTTATAGCAACCGCTGCTGCTTAGTGCCTGTGTAACAAGAAACATGAGCTCACCAAAGTTCTGCAAGTGGGTTTTCCCCCAGTAAGGGAATGTGGTATCTGAGACCTTGTCCTAACTCATTTTATCCCCAAGTGTGAGTCAAGCAAGTCAAACATGAACTAATGCCTAAAGGAAAGTCCCTGAGTCCAAAAGTATGGATTATTTCATATTTCACATTTATCTTACAATCTGCTCTCAGAGTTCTTAAAATTCACTAACTTGGCAAGATGAGAATTATCATGAGGAATGAAATAGCTTAAAAACTATGAAGTCATTTACCATTCCATTCATCTGACACTAGCATGGCTTGTCCATGCTTGGGCACTATTCTGACCTTTGGATAATGAGTTCCTCAAAACCCATTCCAGTAGTAAAGCAATTTGGTGCTGCATTATAATGCACACAACAAACTGAAGTTGCATTCATTTCTTTTGCATATAAACATCGTCTATATGAAACATTAAGGTATTTTCTTCTTTATTTATCCAAGAACATAAAGTATCAAGCTATTTGCTGTTCTTTCCAAGAAATACAATACATCACAACTCCTTGTTTAGGTTTTAACCTTACACACTACACCTAGAATCAAGTGTAGTGAATCTGGCCTTGGTGGCGCAGTGGTTAAATGCCTGAACTGCAGCCGCTCACTCACAAACCATAAGGTTGAGAGTTCAATGGCCAGCAAAAGGGCTCAAGCTCAACTCAAGCTTGCATCTTTCTGAGGTTGCTAAAAGGAATACCCAGATTTTGGGGGGCAATTAGCTTACATTTTGTAAACTGCTTAGGGTGTGCTTAAGTGCATTGATAAGCGGCATAGAAATGTACTTGCTATTGCTATAATTAATTTTGTGTAAAAAGTGCTTTATGTTCTGGCAACTTGTCAAGGTGCTCCTAAGTTACCTAAATGTTTCATTTCTATTTGTAAACTCTATTGTTCTGGGAGATACAATACAATGTGAGTAGAACAAGAATTGTGCAGAATATTCTTACCAGACATATGCTGGGATGGGAGGCAGCAAGATTCTACAGTTATTTGTTTAGGTAGTACTTACTTGCCTGAAAGTATCTAAATCTGAAGATGATAAAGTTTCAGAAAGCCAAGCAGTACCTCCCTGCAAGTGACAAAGGCTGTCCAAAGTTGCCAACCTGCCCTTTGCTTTCCAAATTCCTCTCTCTTTGCTCCATTGTCTCCATGTGTGTGTGTATGCGCACACACACGCCTGCCAATTTATGGCAGTGTTTGGAATTTCATAGGGTATTCTTAGACAAGGAATACTCAGAAGTGGTTTTGCTACTTCCTTACTCTGAAATGTAGCCTACAACACCTAGTATTCACTGGAGGTCTACTATCCAAGGTCTAACCAAGGCTGACCCTGCTTAGTTTCCAAGAACAGACAGGATATGGTGTTATTTCTGCCAGCTGATTAAGAAATTCCTTTTTCCTAAGGCTTTTTATGCCTGCTTTCCTGCTCATCCTCTGTTTAGCTGGAATTTTTTTTTTTAGCAATATCAACACTGGAAGGATGGTAAAGGACTCCTGGTGTTGAGCTGCAGCAGCATGTCTGCAGTGAGCAACACAATAAACAAAACATAAGTTGGGAATGGGTGAAATGACACTTTAGACCAGTGTTTCCCAGACTTTAGTCTTCCAGATGTTTTGGACTTCAGCTCCTAGAATTCCTGATGGTTGGCCAAACTGAAAAAGGTTCCTGGGATCTGAAATCCAAAACATCTCGAGTACCAAAGTTTGGAAAACACTACTTTAGACAATCATACTGTAGCCTTGTGATCTTGTCAGCAACAGACAAGATAAACAGCCACTGGCTCCAGAATCCTTTACTGAGCATGTGTGAACAGAGAAACAGACAGAAAAGAGATCAGATAATTTTTCCTTACTGGTTATCACTAACATGCCAAAAATCCCCATAGATTTATAAGTCTGGCCATCAATATTGAAATAAGAAGAAAAATTGAGGTTTGTGAAAGAAAAACAGTAGCAGGAAATCTCACCACTTGGTGAGTTTGTCATCTATTAGCCTATTACTGTGATCCTAGGTTGGTGTAGCATTATATCTAGGAGTGATACGCCTGCCAGTTCTATTTCTGTTTGCATTGGACACTGTCTGACGTGTCAGAAGGGCAGGTTTATTTTTTAATTTTATTGATATGTTATTTTTTAATTTTATTGATGTGCTTTTAATTTGATTTTCTTTTATCACTATAATTTTTAAGTTACTGTTAGACATCTTCAGCATGATTTCTAGTAGAAACAGAGAATGTATTTTTAAAAACCCGCAATATTCTGAAAAATACCTATTTAATTAAGTCTCTTACAATACGCAGATGATCTTTTCTACCATGCCCAGTAAAATAACTACTCCACATTCCCCTTTGCCCCACATTCCCCTTTGTAGATGAAGAAGAGTTCCAGTAAATTTGATAGCTTGTTCAGTATTTTATAACATTTTTGCAGTTGTCATGATGTGCCTTGTTTCTTTATTTGCAAAGGATCACCACATGTGATCCCCTACTTTCCCACCTACTTTTATTAAGAAATCCTTCTTTTCTTGTTTAAATATGATGTGGCTTATTTGTTTGTTTGCAAAGAATAATAATGTGCACATGACTGTTACCTTTTTTAATAAAAGAAAACTCCCCCAGGAATTTCCCCTTTTTATATATTTGTAAGAAAATAAAGTTTTACCATGTGACAGTAGCATCACAGATTTAGAAATAAAAAATGCCAAAACGAGAACAGTTAGTAATATTTTAAGAACTTCAAAGTTTACAGGTGTGTTGCATAATTTTTACCCCTTTCAAAAATTGCTGGCAAGCTGGAAGTTAATAGCTCACCCAGAATAAGGACTCCCTCCTAGTGATTTTGCTTAATTTCCCCCCATCAGCACATACATCATTTCTCCTGCCAAATCTGGGACTCCTGTCCTGACTATCCTGAAAATACATTAGCAGCAGCAATGCAATATGGGAGTGGGGGCTTGGTGACACTGTTCTTTACATCTGCTACTCCAGAATTTGCGATATTCCCACAAGCACAATCCCCTTGAGTAATTTTTTTCTGCCTGTGTTTGACAGCACATTGTGGAGATCCTCTTTCCTACATATGTCCCATTGTTTTTATACTACAAGCAAAAGAAACAAAAAGCCAAAGCCAAATGTTAGACATGTTTGATTTCTTCAAATTGCTTCACAGAATAAACATCAATGAAGTAATTAACCAGAAAACACCAAAACCCTGGGTAGGTTGCATGGTTTGAAGACCTTACATCAGGTCTTTTTGTTCATGTGATTCAGCCTCTATAAAAACAATTGAAAAATGGACAGAGATTTATCCCTTGTTGATTTCTATGCATATCTATGAATTTCACAAAAATTGTGAAGTTGTTATAATCTGTGAGGAATGTCAATGCTCTTATAGAATGAAGGAGCCTATGCTACATATGACTATCTTCCCTCAAACACTATTTTGTGATTTACCTTTCAGTTTTAGGATGCTTTAATTGCAAAAGAACTTTGTGCTGACATTGGATCAGCATCCAAAAACCTGAAGACTAATCTCTCCCCTTAAATTGCTGTGCTCTGTTTCAGAAGCCTAAAGATCTTTTAAAAAAATTGGAAAGAGTGCGGGTACACAGTTCCAAACTTGAATGAAATCTAAACACTTCTGGGTTTCCTCATACTTATTGTTTATCTTTTGTGTCTCTTGCAGCTAAAGCATGTGACCCCAGCTGGAATCTGGGAGGCTAAAGATAGCTGGATGCATGAATAAAAACCAGAATCAATTATTAAAACACCCTCCAGTTTTAACAATTGTTGCACTTGTAAGGCTTTTTCTGACATACCTGTGGGGACTTGTGAGAACGCCAGCTGTACTGGTGACTGTGGAGGCTAGCCAGCAAAACATTTTCGTCAGTATCCACCTGGCCAAACCGCAGTGTCTCCTGTGTGTCATTACAGATTACAAAATGGCTGAAGACCAATTCTTCTGCCTCGGGGCACTGGTTCTGAAAGGAAAAGAATATGAAAGCCAAACAAGCATCAGATTAATTGCAAGATGTTTGGCAGCTGTCTGCCCAGTGGCGAAAATTTCTGCACCAAAAAACTCCCTTGTCACAAGGTTTTCTACAAGGTTTTCTTTCCATATCCTAAATGGCAAAGCAATTTATGGGTCCCCAGAATGTATTTTCATTTATACGTCTTGAACTGTAAACCACAAACAACCAAAAAGACAATGGAATCTCAATTTTTAAAAGATTGTTTGAATTGAATCAACAGATCAACATGTGTTGAAAATAACGTACCGTACCATTTATACTACAGACAAATGTTCTGGATTGATATTTTAAGATTTAGCGTGAAGTTTCAGAAAAATAAATTCTATTTAGGGGACCATTTTTTAAAAACTAACATCACAACAGCAATATTGAAATTTGCATTTAGCTACTGACATCTGATTACATACCCAAATATGCTCCCCTAATATAAAGCAGAAATGTCAAATATTAAAATGTCAAGCTTAGGTTTCACTTTGTTTTTCTAAAACTGACTTTAGTTCACAAACTGGACTAAACCAAACTGTTCACAGAGAGATTCTGGAATGTTCTGTTGCACTGATGTAAGCAAATAAAATATAGTCACGTCCATTTGTTCCAGGATGTGTGCAAATAACATGTTATAGTGCTCAGTCAGTTTTATGTAGTAGAAAGATGAACTGACTGTGCTTGCCAGTCCCATGATGTAAGCAGAGTGTTTCAAACATGACAAAATAGCAACCAATTTCGAACTTATGTAAAGAGTTGATCAACATTATCTTCTATTTCATGACAATCATCAACACCACAAATTTTTGGATACTGTCTTTTGGAGGAAAAACTTATTTTTATTTTTCTCCTGGCACTAACCATTATAATATAACCATGACAGCTGCATGGACAATGACTGGGGATAAATGAGAAGAATTAGTAGACTAGAATATGCAGATTCGTGCACCTGATAAAATAAAAGTTTGAAAATAACAATGGAGCCCCCCTAAACTTGAAAATAAATCTTGAAGACTACTGAGTCACAAGCTTCATCCTATATAATGGAATTACTCTATCCCAAAACATTTCGGTATCCTTTTTCTTGCATCAAAATGCATACGGAGCAGGAAACATGGAAGTGAAAGATAGGAGTTTTGCATATCCGTGAAATTTCTTTCAAATACATTATATATGTCTGACATTTAAACCTAAATCCAACAGTTCCAACTAGAGAAGAATCAACTGAATCAATGAAACTTACACAAGTGTGAAAACCTCACACTGATTGAACATGTCTATTCAAGGAGAAACTAATGAATAGATTTAGGCTTGAAAGTTACACTGCCCAATCTACTCTCAAAATTCAAGTAAAAATTGTGGAAATATGTTGCTGCCATCCCGTTTCAGTAATTTATACTTGATTTCAATCAGCAGTAAGTGATCAGACTGAAGCAAAGAGCACACTGGATATCTTTCCACCAGTTGTAACAGGCTTAGTCCAGAGTTCATATGTTTAGAGTTTGTACAAATTACTAAATCCTCAGAGATTCATTAATCTAGGTAATACTTTGAATTACAATAATAATTTCAAGCCAGTAGAAGAGCATGTGGCAACATTGCCACAAGTCAGTTAACAAGTTTCTACCACATATGCAAGACGTTTCTATCCTGTTACTCTATTAAAAAAGTCTAATTTCATGATGCTCTCCTATCCAATAAAGTAACATATCATATTATTTCACTCTGACTCCTGTCATGCTGTTCACTTTATTTTTTTCTTTATCCCTTTTGTCTCCCTCTGAACATTTCCCTTCTGTTTGGTTGCTTGTCAACTTTGTTATGGTTTTCACTCGTAGAGCTGGACTTATTTCCCAGTGTCCTTTTCTTCCACAACATCTTCTCCCATGACCAACAGACTGGATCTTTCCTTGTTTACAATTACTTTAAGGATCTGTCAGTAAAATGCCAATGAACTCATAGCAGCATATAAAAGCAAGAATGAGGGCCAGCGCTTCTTAGCTAGCCAACACTTTCTTGGCCACCGGTTTTTCACAGAGCTCACTTTGGTAGCTGCTGCTGTCAACACTTCACTTTGACAAACATGAAGGGCCAAATGTTCAGTTCTTAGGTGTGTAAAATATGGGATCCATTAATTTTTCAGAGTTATGCAAAATTATCCCTGGATACATACATTAACATCTGTATGAAGCCTGAACATCCCCAAGAAGAACTGGGTTTCTATGGCATCTGCATAAACAAATGTGTATACTCCATTTTCCATTATGTACTTTAAAAAAAATCAAACCCTGCATTCCTGTGTTTTCTCAGCATTCCCCCTTGGCTTCATTACTTTCTTTTGCATAGAAAGAATAAAGGAATGGAGAAAAGGGGAACAATCATATGAAAAATCTATCTTGTATTCTTCCCAGCTAGACCATTTAAATAGCCTCAGTCTTTTCTTTTATCCTCAATTTATTTGTAGTACACATATATACCCATTCTATTCACTAGCTCAGGAATAGTTTTCAAGGTAGCTTGGGTAGAGCTGGATGTAAAGGCAGTCTCATTTGGAACTTCCAGACTTATAGGATCTTTGCAATAATATCATCTAAAATATTTAATCTGGCACCGTTTTCATAAAGATGCTCCACAAAGAAAAAGTCAACAAAACGACCAAAGATTCATATTTTATAAGCAGTGAAGTGTACTACTAAGAATCTATATGTATGATGTGCAGTAGTATCTGGAGAAAGCAAGACTGACATTCCCGGTGTCACTTCAGAGCATAGTTTGTTTTGACATTCTCTAATGGTGGATCTATGACTTTGTGTTGTCAGGCTGCCATACCCACATGCTCAGAGAAGTACCCACAAACATGGATTTTCTTGTTACAGATTTATAAAATATTCTTCTTTAAAAGAAAGGATTTAACATCTAAGGATCTTTGTATGTTAAAGTCAAACAAGAATATATAAAATATTTCACCCCAAGGCAGTTATCTACTGGATTTTCTTGTTAAATCTGTAGACAGAGGGACTGGAAGCTTAGCACTGCAAGATGTTTAAAATTTATCATAGTGGAATAGGTTGGTTTGAAGTTTTATTGTCAATTTACTGATGTAAAGAAAATAATATGAATGCTATTTTTACAGTAGATAATTGTGTATGGAATGTTTCAATGGCAACAAGAACCATAAAAAGAAGAAAAACATGCTTTCAAGTAGTATATTGAAGAGAGATTCCACACTTAAGTATTACTCATCTTTTCTATATTGCATCAATATTATGTAACAGATAAATGTAGATATTTATGTGTAACACTATGCCAGAGCACATGTGCTGCGTATCTGTGAAGTTCTTACTGCTGGATGGTGCCAAATGTATATGGAGCCTCCTCAGTTGTGAGGGTTAGATGGGTCACCTTGTAAAGCACTATACACTTCTGCTCCAAGACTACCATCTGGTAAAGAGAGTGGCTTCCAGGAATACAGCAGTTTGCCATTCCTAACCTAAAGAACAGTCTGCAAAATGTTAAGCATCTGCTGGAGGCTGTAAGAGATTGGACCTTCATGGTAAAAATCAAGGATCATTCTAGCCAATACTGCAATCAGTGTGTCCAGTGTCTAGCTACTAGAAAAGACACAATCTCTCAGAATAAGTTCTATAGATTTATAAACTGTAGTTTTGTACTTAGCTGTGGAATCTTTTTGATGAAGAGGATGGTTAAGAAATAAAACAAGTAGGTAATAAATGTATGCATAAATTTTAAAGTTCAGTTGGTGAAACTGTAATTTAATCTTGCTTTATTTACTGTAAGGCCATCTCCTCCCTTCCCTCTTTTGGTCAAGCTGAGGCTTAGTTTTGGTCAAACGGAGGGTAGAGAATTATTATTGTTTTTACACATAATAAGCAACAATCCCTCTGCACTCTTCTCATATTTGCTGTAGAGTCTTCCAACTCTTCAGAGCATATCTGAGGTGGATGGGTATAGGAAATTCTGTCAAGATCGAGAAGATGGACACAACTCAATATCCTAATCCAATCTGACCATACAAAATAGATCTCTCCCTCTGACACTAGGATTGCTATGTTTTCTTAATTAAATTGGTCAAGGAACCAGAGCTCTTGAAATACTGCATCAGACAGAACACTAGAAGAAATGGGACTATATACTTGTATATCCCCAGCAAATATTTCCATACTTGTAGTGGATTAGAGAAGCAGTAAGATGTCTGGGTGAGGTTTGGAACTTCACATTCCACATCACATTTAGTGAAATTCTCAGATAAAATAAGAGTTATCAGAAACTTCAGTTTCCCATGACAAAAAAGCCGACAAAGCTCATTACTCTCATTGGCTCTGCCAATGATTTTGAGTAATCTTAACCCAACATCTTAGATCCTCCTCTCCCAACCTGGTAATCCCCAGATGTCTTCAACTACAACTATCATTATCTGCAGCCAGCATAATTTGGTAGACATTATGGGAGCTGTAGTCCAAAACATTGGATGGGGTGTGTGTGAGGGCACCACATGAAGAAGACTGACTGGTACTCTTCAAATTAGTAAGGAGAGTATATGTGCTAAGCTTTAGTCACTACATACAAAGAAACTAAATTAGACAAACGGGCTTTAAACAGGAATAATGCTATATGATTGATTTCATAAGAATAAAAAACAGGAGCCTAAAATGAGAGTTTACAGAATAAAACATATGGAAATTAAAAGACTCAACAGCAGGCAGCCCCAGCTGTCTATGGCAGCTTTAGAGAAATAGCACCACCATCCTCTTAACAAGATTCCTGGACCTCTATTCTCCCTTTGGGAAATCTGCAGAATTTCAGATATTTTTGTGAGAAATGAAAGGGAGAAAAATAAACCAAATGTAGTCCTGAACTATAGACTTTCACTCAACATACAGCTCTCTTTTCATTTATGTTTCTAGTTACAGAACTTTCTTGTGGGTGTAGCAAACAGCATGTTGAACTGGAACAAAGAGGCCCTATTCCAATTCCACACAGAGCCATTAAACTTAATGAGTAGGTTTGATCAATTATTATCTTTTGCCTTGTCTACCTTACAGGGCTATTGTAAAGCTAAAGCTCTATGAATCCTACTCTGAGGTTGCTTGGAGAAGGCTGAAGTAGAAATATTTGCTATAATGTTCTGTGACCAATGCTGCCATGCCCTCCTGAAAAACTAGTCTCCTTCCTGTTGTTTCTGGAACAATGTTTTGAAATGTTTCCACCACTGGAAACATTTTGGACATATCAAGATGTAAGATTCTGAGGATTAAAGTCGTTTTCTTTCAAAAGAAAAATACTACACTACTTACAAAGGCAGATACCACAGTTGAGTTAGGTTGTTCCTCTGTACATTGACTATTGGGCTCAATTTTCTATTTTTCCTAATCTGTGCAGTGCAACATGCAATATGTAACTCAGACCTGCAGTATATTTTACCTTCCTCTGCAGTTTTTGAAACCCTATAAGGGTGTTCATGTGGCCATCAGCACAACTGACTTTAAATTATTTCCAACATCCATTGTCTTTGTTGACCTATCCTTAAAACAGGACCATGCAAAAAATGGCCATCCACAACTAATTTATATAATTTTCATAGGCCAACTAGAACTGATGTGTGCATGCATATGCTGCAGGATACGGTCTGAATGAGCAAGAAGGATAGGTAGCAAGTTGTCAAGATAAGGAAATATGCAATTTTTGCTCTGTGCACAAATGAAAGAAGAGAAACATAGAATCATAGAATCATAGAATCATAGAGTTGGAAGAGACCACAAGGGCCATCCAGTCCAACCCCCTGCCATGCAGGAACTCCAAATCAAAGCATCCCCGACAGATGGCCATCCAGCCTCTGCTTAAAGACCTCCAAGGAAGGAGACTCCACCACACTCCGAGGGAGTGTGTTCCACTGTCGAACAGCCCTTACTGTCAGGAAGTTCCTCCTAATGTTGAGGTGGAATCTCTTTTCCTGCAATTTGTATCCATTGTTCCGCGTTCTAGTCTCTGCAGCAGCAGAAAACAAGCTTGCTCCCTCCTCAATATGACATCCCTTCAAATATTTGAACAGGGCTATCATATCACCTCTTAACCTTCTCTTCTCCAGGCTAAACATCCCCGTCGTTCCTCATAGGGCATGGTTTCCAGACCCTTCACCATCTTAGTTGCCCTCCTTTGGACTCCTTTGGACAGAGGAAACAAAGTTGGGAAAAATCTTCTCACTCTGTTTCTCTGTATACCCTTGTTCCTCACACAGAAGACTTAATTTTCCCCAAAGTTTTTACCCAGTGTTCATGTCCTTTCATTGCTAGATATGGGTGCCTCTGAGTAAGTACACAGTGTTTTCATTTATTTATTCTCTGTAAGCATTTCAGTTTCCTACTTCAGCCAGCAAGATTCCCACAGCTGTTCACCAAGTCAATGAAAACAGTCTACGGTCATTAGAACAGGAAACTATTTTTTAAAGGTGATGCTTTGTTGTTTTCTTCTCTCATACACAAGACAGTTATTCTAATATTAAGTTGTGAGAAGAGGAGAAGTCCTATCCCACTAAGTGGCATAGCAGCCAATAGAGAAGACAACAATAGAGTTACAATGAAAAATCAGGATTTTTCATTAACCCTGGTCTCTGGCACTTCTTCCTTAGAATACTAAGTGAGCATACTTCTCTCCTTCTATCTCCTCCTGTTGGCATGCCTCTTTCTGGCATACAAGAGATACTGGGCATTCCATCTTCTACGTGAAGGTTCAGGGTACTCTCCCCTGAATATATATTTCCCTTTCCTTCCATAACCTCTCTACCTGTTGCAAAAAGGAAAAGTTTAAAAGTAACTTATTAACAGTTACCCTTTACTAACTGCGCTCTTTCCTGGATGTGAGGGATCTGGAAACCGTGGTACATGTGCTGGTAACCTCACGTTTGGACTATTGTAATGCGCTCTACATGGGGCTACCCTTGTGCCTAACCCGGAAACTACAACTGGTCCAAAATATGGCAGCCAGGCTTGTTACGGGAACATCTAGGAGAGAGCACATAATACCAGTGCTTAAGTCTCTCCACTGGCTGCGAATTAGTTTCCGGGCACAGTACAAGGTGTTGGTTTTAACCTTTAAAGCCCTACATGGCTTGGGTCCATTCTATCTCAGGGCCATCTCTTCTAGTATGACCCCCCCCCCCACACACACACACACTTCGGTCCTCCGGGAGGAACCTGCTACAGCCCATGAAGACCAGGCTGTCACAGACTGCCCAGAGGGCCTTTTCAGCTATCGCCCCCAAGCTGGGGAATGGCCTGCCAGATGAGATGCGTCTTATTGTATCCTTTGATGGCTTCAAAAAACCCTTAAAGACACATCTCTGCCAGCAGGCCTTCTCAGATAATGCTTAATACCCCCTGGCTCCAAACTTAAAGCCCAGAGTCTCTCCAGCTTCTCCCCCCCCCGCCATGATTTTAGCCTTTACCCATACTGGTCAAGAATCTTTATGCTTATGATATTGTTTTTGTATTTTTGTATTTATGTATTATGTTTTAATTCATTTAATCTTATTTTAAGGGGTGGGAGGTTGGGATTGGGTTGTTTCAATTTTAACTGTTAGTGTTTTAATTTTGTTGTACCCCGCCCCGATTGCCCGTTCAGAGGGGCGGGCTATAAATAAAAATTAGTATTATTATTACTAAATAATGTATTGCTGGTCAGTTTTCTATTATTTTCTGTTGCTCTACTGCTGCTTCTTTTTAATCCCTCTGTCAAAAGAATGGCATAAAACCTGCAATATTCTTTCCAAAATGAATCTAGAAATGCTTTAAAATGATCTTAAGTTTAGAAGTACCTACAAAACACTGCTTGTTACACCAATGAAGTAACTTCATTTGCACTTGTTGTATTATTTAAAAATATTAAACTACCACACGAGATTTGATGCGATAGAATGTAGATTTCCTCATTTTTTTTAATGAATTCTTAAGTATTTGTGTAGCACTTAAGAAGCTATTAACAAGAGTGTTTCTGGTAAGGTGTTTTCTAAAAGAAAGCTTCTGGTATCTAGGACTCTTTTACTTCACTGCCTGTCAGTTAACATTTACAACAGTTACCGAGAGCCAACTCCCTGGCTTTGTAACTCCCTGACAGTGGAGATCCAGTTGTTCCCTTAACTAAAGAGTGTTAGTTGAAAACATATTTATTTGTGCAAGACTGAGGACAGCTAAAAGTACTGAATTTGTTCTATGATATCTCATTATTTTCTCTTTTTCTTAAATTCATAGGCTAAATCAGTTGTTAGTCCCAACTGGAAGAGACCCACTGAATCAATCAGAAGTCAGGACTTACAAAAATTCCATTGATGCAGTCATTCTGCCCCAACAGTTCAATTCTGGGTCAAAAACTGAAACCTAGGGATGACTTTTGGTGATGTCATTAAGTGTTATGCATTATGTACCAATCACAATTGCTCAGACCTTGTAATTCAATCACAGACACACAACTTATTTTCTTGTTTAAAAATTATGATAGAACTCTTAGCTAAAGGGGCTGTTCCCAAGCAAGGTAAAATGAGGATATTATTCCTTCTCACCTACTTACGAAGTTGGGATAAGGTATTTTAATTTAACCTTCTTACTTCTAGCCAGAAGATGGATGCACAGAAGAGTGGAGAGTCTGTTTTGGCAGTACAATGACTGGGAAGTAAGAAGGACACTAGCTGAATAAAGACTCTGGACAGTCTTTGTGAGTTGCAGCAACAAATCAATTAAGGCTTGCAAATTGTAGCAAGCTGCTATTTTATAGCTGAGCTGGAGAGCTATATACAGTCCTTTCTTTTGGCTTGGAGTTAAACTTACCAAACCTGGAGAACTTGCACCCTTGTCTTCAACCTGGAAATGATCATAGAGACTCAGAGCCAGAACCAGAGACCTGGCAACCTGAGCCTGAAAAGGAGTAACAACTGGTTTCCAATCCATTACATCAGTTTGAGAAGCACTGCTATACAATTAAATAGGTTTTTTTTTAAAAAAAAATCACGGCAGCTCAAACTGCATAATGTAGGGGCCAACATTTTTATTGCAAAAAATTACAAACTTTCAAGAACATTAGAACTGTCTTCAACAGTTGGTATTCAATAAGGCATACGACCTATTACCAACACTTAAGCATGATCTGGCTATCACTTAAAATGTTTGTGCTCAATCAATTTAAATGGGAGAATTAGACAGGTACTTGGAATTAAGCATATAACAAAAACTTCTGGACTATAACCCATGTTTTGGAAGATATTCTCCATTGCTAGATATAACAGTGTAACACTATACAGGTTTACACAAGAATAAATTCCACTGAGCTAAGTGAGACACATTATCAAGCAAATAGGCACAGTAAGATCAAAATCTTGGACTATGAAACAGTTACCTACAGAAGCAAATTAATCTCTCCTGCAAGAAAAATATCCATCATCTTGGGATTTGAACATGTGACCCAGAATTATAAAGCAAAGAGGCTGATGATGTCTTTTAAGCCTAATCTACTTCTAAAACTTCAATCATTATTTAAGAAAAAAATTCTCTCACATATTGGGAGAAACAAATACTGACAGAGGCTTCTGTTAATCTTGAACTCTTGACCTAAAGGTGCAAGGCCAAATTGCTTTATGCTTCATATGTCAGCTCCCATTTACACAGTGTACAAAATTACTTGTCTCTGATATTCAGTTAGAAAATGTGAAGAATTTGACTAATGGCCGAGCTCTTGATTTTGTCTGGCAGCATAATGTATTGATTGTGAAGGCTAAACACTAAATAACACTTAGCAGTGGGAAGTTAATATTTGGTATGTGGCAGAGGGAAAGCCACATAAGGAACATGTTGCTAACAATTAACCTTAATAAGCAGTTCTGAACCCACGTCTGCATCCGATGTCCCCTAATTGAAAAACTAGGGTGAGGTTTTAATCAAGACCCACCCACCACATCAGAAGATGGTGGCAAGAACTCCTGACATGAGAGGAAACAAGAAAATTACGACAACAATTACAGAAGTGTATCCACCTGTGGGTCATTTGAACACTGCCACCCCCATGTATAATTCAGACCCAACCATTCACAGAATGTACCTGTTAGGAACAGTCTGCTATGTAACATATGGCTCTACTTAATCAAATATACAGTTCTGTTGTTTCCAACTCAGAATATTCCTTTAAGGCACCCTGCAGTCCAAGTCAGTCATTCACACTCTGATGTGGTCTCAAACATTTAAATATTTATACACTGCATTTTATTTTTATGTATATGCTGTCTGAGAGACTTTTTAACTTCACAAACCGCTAGACCTTTCTGAAGGCCATTTTGCAGTAGTTGCTGCCCCACCAATCCACGCATAATGGGTCTCATCCAAAATTCTGTTTGCTTGTTTTCTGTTAAGCACATTGCTCAAAATATGACAAAAAGCAGAAATTGGAGCTACAAAGACTCTTTTTTCACAGTGATATTTGAACCAGCTGTAAAGATTTAAATCACACTAGCTCTTGTTTTATGAACGTCCTTTTACAATAAGAAAACCATGGAATGCCTTGAAAAAAGAAACTCTGATATGAAACAGATGTTTTATCTTTTCTAGCTTTACTATTGTAGTTTGCAATGGGTAATTAATGCACAGAACTTTGTTTAAGCATTTGGACTGGTAAAGAGAACTACTTTTCTTATGGGACTGGATAGTTGGGGATAACTCAAGACATTCTGAATAAACTGCAAAAATGTGAACTTTTTGATTATTTGGGGTGATTACATTTGCATGTACAGAGTATAATACCTTCAATTAGATAATAAGGGAAAAATAACTAATGTATGCCAGACATAAAATGTAATGGAGATAGTGGGTCCCCCCCCCCCCCCACCTAGCTGTATAAATAGAAGCTGTGAGGAAGGTGATTTTAATCTGTGACATGAAGTTGAAGCAAAGGATTAAAACCTCTGCATTGTTTTTTTCTGACAACAGTAACAGCTACCAAAACTAACATCCCCATTGCAAGTATCTAAAGAGAGGGTCATTTCCATCTTCACAGGTAGCTTGCCCCCTAGTAGTCCATCATATACCGCATTGATTTATTAGCTTATAAATATGAAATGTTTCATATTATAATGATTCCTTAGGAGCTCACTACCTTAGCCACTTTTTACTCTCTGAATTCTAATCAGTTACCCTTTATGAAGTTCTTTAAAAAATTAGAGGAAGTTGCAGTAGGGGAAATTATAATTGGGAGTGACACCAACCAAGTTCTTAATGACTACTTGGATAGGTCCCACTGTCCAAAGATGCTCAGATGACACTACTGTCCCTTATCAGGTGTAACAACAAAAGCCAGCCTAAGTGATCCCTGGAGAGTTATGCACCAGCATGATAGACTACACCATACTTTCTTATGTCCAAAAGTCATATTGTAGAATCGATTACTTCTTCACTTCAAATTCTCTCCTTAACATACATCATGCTTCAATAGAACCAATGATTTAATCCAGTCCTACAGCCATTACTCTAATTTGGAAAATTGGCCCTGCAATGCCCAAAACTAAACTAAGAGATTTAATGCAATCCTCCTGGCAGGAAAATTCAAAAAGCACATACAAGAGACTATTAAGCTGTTCTATCTGAGACACACTGAAAGCAGTCCTCTGTAGACTCTTTATTCAAGAAGGACACTTAGGAAAAAGCTTGGAGATCTGAGAAGGTTATCCTTGATACAAGGAATTTCACGACCATCTCAGATTCATAAAAACTCAGGTGACTCTGACAAATTACTCCACAAAAAAAGAAAAGAAAAGAAAAGAATTAGTGGATTTAGACACTAGGAAAATTCAGGCCTCACTTGACTACACAAAAGCTTATTACTACAACTTCAGTAATAAGAATTTCTGCTTTTAGCTAAAGATTTATTTATTCCATAACATTCGCCACAGGCAATCGGACTACTTCCTCTAACGAGATTGTCAAAGAATTTCAATCATTCTAATCCAAATTATATACCTTCCACTTTCTTTGGTTCATATCCACTGATTCTTTATCCACAGATTCATAAACCTTGATTTTGCCATTTTATATAAGGGACACTATTTTAATATGCCATTGTATTTAATATAACTTGCACATCCACAGATTCTGGTATCCATATGTGTGTGTGTCCTGGAACCAAACCCCAGTGGATACCAAAGGCCCACTGTATTATGTTGGCCCCGACAAAACTCTTATCAGGACTCAGCTGCCACAATCTTGATCACAGATGGTATTTAATTCCCATCAAAATATCAAGAATAGCTAAAAATGTCTCATCATCATGCTGCAGGGGCTGCAAACAGATTGGTTCCTGTATCTATATGTGGATAGAATGTCCTAAAGTTAAAACTTTTTAGGCAGCAGTCATAAGCCAGATCTCACTTATCACAAAACAAACCATCAGTTTTTGTCCTGCACTTTTGTTACTCCACTTGTATACCAATGAAAACAGTGCTCTGAAACATGGAAACCTTATCGCCCTCTTTCCGGCTGCTGTAAGAATTGAAATAGTTGTCAGCTGGAAGACAGAAGATTTAACTCTGAAAAAATGGTGGACTAGAGTTTGGAATACATGCTTACTTGAAAAATGTTCCTACACCATTAATTCTTATAATGGACAAAAGAAATCACACTCCTTTTACTAGGACTGGTAAACTCTTATTATGTTATTGCTACCGCACATTTGCCCAAACTACTTTCAGGAACTGCTGATGAGAGACACTTTCTGCTTGAAACTGAAAGGCTCCCTCAGTGAACTTCTGTGCTCATCCTAACTGTCCAATGCCACCCAGATAACTAACCTAATTGAATTGTTTGTTAAGTGTCCCGTATATGTGTTTTTCTGTTAATTCATATCCTAAGCCTGTTTGGACATTTTGTTGTTGTTGATTTAGTATTCTTTGTGGAACAGAAATAAATAAAAGTTTAAAAAATATAATTATTCATTAGGTCAGATTCTGATCTCTAGTACATAGGATTAAATCCATCCAAAATCACCAATGGAACTTGAAATCATATTCTATGTGACAGTAATACAACTACAAGTTCTTGCTCTTTTGGATTGGCACATGAAATATCCTTGGATGGAAGGGGAACAGGAGCTGCAATAGGAGGAGGAATCAGCAGAAAATGTTGGCTGTGGTCTCTGTGAGAATGAAAATGCCTTTCCACTCTTGAGATCTACTTAATGGCCTGTTGAATCAGGAACATACCATGGGGAGCCATGACCCACCTATTCGCCTCATATTCTCAGAGCTAGTTAGTTAGTTTTTACTGAAACACAATGAACGTATTGTTGTTATATCTGAAGCAGAAAACTATGGTTTGCACTTGGTATCCAAAATGCAATTGCAAACTACAATTAAATCAAAGTTTGTACTTATGGTCTGGAAAAAAATTGCCAACCAAAGCTTCCTGGTTCAGAAATTATGGTTTCTATTAAAGCAGTAGTACCAGCTGAATGCAAATGTACAAGAAGAGGAGTGAACACACAAGCCAGAAACTTGCTCATTTAGAAACAAACAATTGTTTGGTATTATATTTGAACTGGTTCTACGAGGGGGTATCCTAGAGTTTTAATTATCATCTTTTAAAAAAAACTAATAGAAAGTTTGTTTTGATTTGCAATTGTTAACTTATTTCTATGTAGTCACCATTCAGATTTTTCCCCAGCATTTCTTGACCCTCTGGATACCTGAGATTGTAGAAGTTTGCAGATTGCGCCTTATGAGGGAGTATCGTAAAGTAATAATTATCACCCGGAAGTTATTATGGTATATTGATGAAATTTTGTCAGTGCCACAATTGGTCCCTAAGTGCATATTGAGAAAATCAGCTCGTTGCATCCTTTATTTTTGTGACAGGCTGCACCAGAAGTGACTAAAGTGTAAAATCCTCGTAAGGCGCAATCTGCAGACTTCTACAATAACAGTATTCAGAGGGTTGAAAAACACTGGGAAAAATGTGTCAATCTAGATGGTGACTATGTAGAGATAAATTAACAACTACAAATCAAGACAATCCTTCCTTCAATTTTTTTTTAAAGGCGATAATTAAAACTTTAGTATACCTCCTCGTATGTGCATTTGCATGCCTGTTATACCAATTTATAAATTGGTATAACAGGCATGCAAATGCACATACGAGGAGGTATACTAATATATATTATATATATATATAATATATATATGGTTCTACTTGTTGACAGCTGGTCTATCCCTATATTTTCCCTGCACATTAACAATATTTCCCATTCTTTGAAATCTTGAATTAGAGAATCTATACTGACTTCTTCTTTCATATTTGCCTTACCTGTTGCCATGCTTGAATAGTTTTATGTAGAGAGTAAACAGCATGTTGTCCAAAACTGATAAATACTGGATCCACGATCACATTTGCATCCAGTAACCTTTCCACTAAATTGCCAGAAATCGCAACCTGCCCAAACACACCAAATGGTTTTACAACACCCTGCATTGTTAGGTTTCTATATTCCAAAAGTTGGCAGTCAATCTTTGTAGAGAATTGGATTTCCTTGAAGATTGATCCATCACTCCATTGCCTTAAATAGATATGTGGTTTTTTGAATGAAATTATTAAGTACTCTAGCTCAGATGGCACATTTTTATCAGAAGTAAATGGATGAAGGAATTTTGGTGAACCTGTAGAACAAAACAAAAAAGACCCATAATGCAATATTGCAATATAAACTGGAAATGAATCTATTGATGAGCACAGTACCAACTGACAGAACAACCCACACATTTTCTAGATCAGATCAATATATTTTATAATAAAAAATTATAATTATATCAATAGATAAATTTGCTGAGCTTAATTAAGTAGTTGATATTACAGTAAATCCTCTCTTGAAACCAACATAGCCACATTTGAAATTAAAATGAAGTCTATAATTTAAATATTAACACCTATTCAAAATTCAAATCTATTTGCTAAAAGACATTTTTATCTGTTCTTTCAAGGACATGTTTATCTGTAAGCAATCATATCATTTATTTTATTATCTATTTTCTTCCAAGTCACAAAGCAAATATTAATCATCTATGGAGTTTATCAGATGGGAGGAATTTCTATTTTGAATGGAGCCAATTCAAATTCATGTAAATTCGCTAGTTTAGCGAATTTACGTGAATCCTAATTGCATTCGGAATGCGTTCAGAATGACTTCCCATTGCCCGAAACTAACTTCCCATTGCCCGAAATTGCGTGAGATACTCTAATATGCAATAATGTAAAACCCATGATTGCATTCGGAATGACTTCCCTTTTGCCTGAAATTGCATGAGATTCACTGATATGCAGTAACATGAAAGCCCATGATTGCGTTCAGACTGCCATTGGATTATACTTCCAATTTCCGTCATCTGATAATGTCCTTAGTTTAAAAGTTCATACCCACCAGATAGGGTCTAAATTGAGCCCAGTTTATTTTTTCAGAGCTTATGAGTTTTTGTCTTTGGGTATGTGCATTTAATCATAGGACCCAGGAAACAACCAAGGAAACAGATAGGCAAGTGGTTGCTTTCCAAGTGTTTTAGATTATAAAACCTATAAAATGCAGGCAGCATAGCCAAAGACAGAGTATTTCAGGAGGTGTAGTCCAATATTTGTGAGGGTCAACACATTGCTTATTTTTGTCATAAAGTTACATGAAGTAGCAATCTTACTGTATTGAAATAGGTCTGGGTCTAATCAGTGCCAAGTCTAGAGACTACCTGGGAATCTTACATATATCCCTTTGATAGAAAAAAGGTGCAGTGCAAAGTTAAAAAAAACAACTATTGTGTGTACTGTACAGAACCTAGCATTCTAGGAAGTTAGCAGTATATGACAGCCATTAGTTACTATCAACAGACTATAACTGCAGTTAATCTTGATGATAATGGCTATTATCATCACCACTGAACAACAACGTCCAGATCCAAATCACAGATCTCTGACTGGAAGGCAAAAGCCAGAGACAAAATTAGGGCTAAGAGAACATTGGAGATAAACTCATCTGCAACATCTGTTTAGTTCTGGAGCATATGTGGATGCTGATGAAAAATAAATTGTTAATGGCTGTATGGATCAACAGCTAATAAATGCACAAGGAAAGTGGAAAAGCAGAACTGCTTTAAATACACCCCATTATCATGTACATTTCTAAAAAAAGCATCATGAGCCAGAACCATCCCAAGCATAAGCAGAATCGTGACTATGTTATTTTAGTGTGCCTAAATAACCAAAAGGCACCAGATCCCATCTGATCATGAGAGGAAAACAGGGTCAGCTCTGTTTAGTACCCAGATGGGAGACTGTCAACAAACACCAGGCATTGTAGGCTACATTTCAGAGGAAGGAACTGCCAAAACCACCTCTAAGTATTCCTTGCCCAAGAAAACCCTATGAAATTAATGGGGTTGCCATAAATCTACAGGTAACTTAAAGGTACATGCAGCCAGATACATTATTTTTAAAAAATGGCTATCCGAATTATAGAACAACAGATTACTTTTAATCTGGGGAAAATCATTTCCCTGGAAATAAATGGTTGTTAAGTTGATTTAAGAGTCAGTTTGCAGTACCCATGGTTGTGGATACTTAATTGTCCTACTCTGAATAAACTAGCAAAGAAAACAATTATAATTAACAGCAGCTTAAGCATAGTGCTTTCTGGAAAAGAGAAATTACATATGCTAACATGAGCTGTGTTTGGTCCAAGCTGCTTTTGCTTTTCTCATTGTCTGTCAAATACAATGTCATAAATGTGGACATGTATTCATCAGCTGGGACACAGAAGAACCAAAGACAGCGTTAAGTAACTGTTTTCAAGATGATATTTATGTTAGCAAAATTTGTTATTCACACATTTTGTTACCTGAAAAAGAACAAACTACTTCAGCACAAAGCCCTACTTTAAAAAAGAGAGTAGATACTTGCTCATCTTTCCTGGAAAGCATTACAGTATTTGAAATCAGACAATCTAACAAAATTTCTTCAAGTAAATTCAACATCAGCATAAGAGCACATAGTGCTGAACAAAAACAGATGGACTTCTTCCCTTCATTTTATAATAACAACCAAGTTCTCAGTTCTTAGAGTATTCTTTAGAATCTCTTTGCTCAAAGGATTTAAAAGTAGTACAGCAGAAGTACAAGTATTTTGGAAAACTAAAAAGCTAAATTTGCTTTATCAGATAGCTAAGAATAAAGTGAAGGAGGCACTTGCAACCATTAGTCAAGGCTTAGAAAATGCAGTACCTTCTGCAGTTACTGAATCCAAACACTCTTTTCTACACATTCCTGATACCGATAAGTAGGTGTAAGTTATCTGAGCATATGGTTCTAGAAACAAAGAAACTGCAAATATAAAGCAGGTGGGGCAATGACGAATAAAGGTAAACACAACAGTTATAGTCTTCCCGTCGTGAGTGCAAGATACATACCCGTGCCCAACTGATCCAAATGATGGCAAAGGTGGAGTTCCAAATGAGCAAATTGGATTGAAACTCCAAGGGAAGGCACAAACCAAGGGGTAAAGCATGAATCCACCCTGGTGCAGGCTGCTAGTGCAGTAGGAGTTACAAGCTGGTCACATGCACTTTGGGAGCCTGTTTCGCTTTCGGAGCTGAAGAGGAAAATATAGTTGAGAGCATTGCTTCACCATATCCTAGTACTTAATCGAAGTATTTGGCCATTTGTACTGTTGATTTTGGGCCACACCCCACAGAAATTACCAATATATATACCTACTTGTTTTTTGGCTAACTGCAACAACTTATGCACACACTGCCTCTAAGCAGACCTTGAATGATTGGTATTTCAACTAATTAACTTTTTTAATTAAAGGAGAACTCATTAAATCGTATTCTAAAATGTTAGTGCTAGCTGTTAGAACAGGAAGCGTTTGAGAATTCAACAACCGTTACACATAATTTCATTTCATTTATTTCAATAATGATTGAAATACAGTACAGCATTTAAAAATCTAAATACAAAGAAATGACATTTTTTTCTCAGATAATGCTCTTCTTCACATTTTTGCATACACTGATTGCTACTGTACAGTCAATCATTAAGAAAGAAAATGATTTAAATGTGGCATGGTCTAGATTTTAAAACAAAATTCTAAAAATGTAATTTCATAATTAACGTACTATCCTATTGACCTGTCTCCCAGTAAAAAATGGTGGTATCATGAAATGCTTCCAAAAATTATTCAACAAAAATGCTTAAACATATCCCAGTTTCTAATGCTGCATACCCTTTCCTCGAGACCGCTGAATATAAGATTGTGCTGGAAATTGTATATAGGCTAACTTCACAAGAGCTCTCTTTTTCTCTCTCTCTGTTTGTGTGTGTGTATTTCAGGAGAAGGAAATGCCCCTAAGGCTTGCAGGGGATATGACAGCCCCACATCTCCTAGAACACCCTGGGGGTTGTACAACCATTTATTATGTTGCTGCTGCCACTTCCACGATTGAAATTTGGCAATAAATGTAGCAGCAATCTCAGGAGCAAGTGGGTGCCAGAGCATTTCATAGGGCTTCCTGATCATACGGGCTTTTTCACTGCTTTTCTAATTGCAAATATGGTAAAGTAAAAAAAAAGATGTAAAAAGCAGTGGCTAAAGCAGAGGTGGCAACTGGGAGCTACAGAGACCACTATGGAGAGATACAGATCAAAGGGTTTAATGTAGCCACCACTGATACCTGACAGAGAGATAGATATATAAATGAATTGTAGATGATAGGTTACCTCTGAGCATTTAAGTTTAATAAACTCAAAAGGTTATTGCCTCCATATTGATATTCTGACTACCAAGAATAAGAACAATTAGGAGGCCAATACTATACACAGTACAAAAGAATAACAACACACAAAGGGATTTATGCGAAATGCTGGGGAGGAAGTGGTGGTGGACCATTAACAGCTCTGCTATGCAGGATAGGTAGCAGTACTGCTGTTTAAGGAATAAAATTATACTGCCCTTCTGATCCTCCTTAATATTCAGTATAATCTCTTAATGCCTGAAAGTACATTTGGAGCCATATTATTGTTTTGACAATTGCAATAGACATTAACTCTCCATTTACTGTCAGTGTTGTCACTAACAAAAACTTTTCTAGAAAATACTTTTTAATAAAAAAATTAATTAGAGCGACAAGTCCCAAATGAACACACAGCAACAATTTTGACTATAATGCTAAATGCTTTGATGAAAAAAAGGTAAATTGAATTCCACAAGCTTTACGCCCATTTCCCAAAAAGTTCATGTTTCTGTGATCCTAAGCTAACCACAAAGGTACTTTTGTGACAGTCCCACATTCATAGAAATTAACCTTGTCTAAAATGCTTAAATTCTCAGTGATGAAAATGCATTCCTTCGCAATTAACATGAAGAGATCATTTCAACCTGATATGATCAATGGAAACCAGATGTTCAACTTTTTATTGATTTTTTTATCCATTTTCATATTTCTAGACTCTAGTATATTATATACACAGGCAAAACAGCCAAGAACTGTGCTGTCTATTCTACTAATTCATGGTTTTTTTGTTTTTGTTTTTTGGTGAAGGAAGGGTATCCATATACCGGAAGAAAAGCAGGACATGAAATAACAACAACAACAACAGCTATCTGTATCTTCAGCTGTATGTTCACTCAAACATGTAATCAGGAAACATAGTACTCTTCAAAGCCTTGCTGGGCCTATGAGAGACAACAGGCCAAAAAGCACAGAACTCATCTGGTGCTTCTGTGTTCAGCGTAAGAATTAAAAGCAGTACAGTGGTTCAAGTAATAGATTAAACCTTTGGAAATTCCAAGTCCCTACTGAGTTTTAAAAGTGCTAGATTACTCTATGCCAGTCACTATCTCTTAACCTATCCTATCTCAAAATGTTGTGACAATAAAGGGGAGACAGACTCCTCAGATCATTACAGAAAAAAGATTAAAACATAAGAAGCAAACCAAAAACACAAAATGAGGCTGGATATTTACCAATAATGCTTTAACTATGAAGTATTCTTCCTCACTGCATGGTGCCAGGTTAGATAATGGGTTTGTTTGAACACAACATGGAAATATTTTGTGAGGAGAGTGAATGATTCTGTTTTGGCGATCTACATCTGGGGCCCAATAACATAGTTATTTCTCTTTAAATAGCTGAAATTCTGATTACCTTTGGTCATCCCCTGAGTTCTGAGTGCTATTCAGGACAATCCTCCAAAGATCTGAAGCTACAAGCTCCTTCTGGTCTGTAATTAGGTTGATGGTAGGCAGTGACAGCTCACAAACTTTGCTTTCTGATAGGCTGAATTCTCTGAAAGCAACAAATGCTTTCTGGAGCTCATCCCAGTATTCCAAGCTGCATGGAATCTGTAACATTCACAAAACAAACCTTAGTAGCATGTCCTTTTCAAACAATCAGAAAAAACATGTATTTATACAATTATTTATAACTGCTACATTGTTGCTTTTTTAAAAAATGGGAAATAGTAGATAATTGTACTTGCTGTCATCTCTTCAGTCATACTCTTAAATATTTCTTCCAGAATTTTCATATTAATCCATTTGATATTAATAAAGGCTTTTATCCATCATCTGTATATATTTCAACCAACTACTAAAAACAATATACAAGTCACCCAAATTACTATACAAAAATACAAGGAAAATAGATGTTAAGTAATTGCAAACTCTACAACATGTGAATGACGCAATCATACCCGGAAAGCCTTTTCCTAACACTTTAAGTTACTAAAATTTTTGATATAATTTTTTCATGTACAAATAAAATTTGGAGACAGAAAGTAGCATTTCCCATTGTACATCTGTTAGAGATCAGGGGTTATTACAGTGAGTAGCTAATTATCTACTTAGACTCTTTTTTCAGGAAGATGGTGACCCAGTCCAGGATAGGATATCCCACCTCTAAGAAGCTTCAAAAGTTTGTTCTTATCCAGATCCAGCATTGGCTTGTTAACCCTCATCCTGACAACTGCTGTATCTAAGCATCCAATAAGGAAGTATCACCATTGCTCATCCAAGAATAAAAGTAATTGTGGTATGTGGTCAGCATGTTGAGGATACCATACTCCACAACTCACTCTCCCTCCCTCCACTGCCATAATGATATTCAGCAAGACATATTATAAAATACAGCTCTGAGACACCCCACATATCACATGCCATGGGAAGAGCAAATATCCATGGTAAGCCTCTTCAAATGGCATTTATATGTGTTACTAGTACTGAAATAAACAGAATGAAGAATCTTGAATTTTCACTATGCAGGTTATTTAGGAGTCAAACAGACTAAGCCATAACTAACTACTAATAAGGCAAGCATTAGGCCAGTTTTATTATACACATTAGGAATCAGCCAAATAATTATTTGGAGGATTTCCTATTTAGCTGTTTAAATAGCAAAGCTGTTAAAACATACTTTTTAAAAAGCAAGGCAGCAACAGAAAGCAGATTTCTTTATATACAATACTTCATTCTAAGGTGAAAGCCCTTTATGTCAGCAAATATGCAGAATGCAGTGAAAATATAATGTATGTTATAAAAATGCACATTCATCCTTCAGTGACCCCCTTAAGGATTTTGTAAGTCACCAAAATGCTAAAATAGCAAACTTCATAATGTGAAATATTAAAAGGAGATTGATAACCTGATATACAAAGGCGTGCAAGGGAGAAAGTCCCATTGAAACCCACGGAGTTCACAGTGGAAGAGAGCTTTGGGTACTAGATCTGGGAATTTAAACTTATTTCAACTGTATATTTCTAACCATATCACATCATTTGTTCTTGTGGGTGGATGCAGGGTATTACTAATGGCCCAGCTTGGGAAATTTAAAGGAAGATGAATGCTTTATGCAGTAGCAGCTGCCAAAAATAATAGTTTGAAACTTGGATATCAAGTATATTCCACAAAATGACTCATGGCAGGGGAAGTGAGGATATTAGTTGAGCTAGAAAGTGTCCCATAAGTGAAATAAAATTGTATTCTTTTTTCTTGAAAAACATGATTAATACTTTACCTACATTTCAAATAATGGTTATCACTCCTTCCACTGCTGACATAAAAGTTTAAGAAAGGGGCACTGACAGAGTGCTGTTAGAACATACATATACTGTATATACTCATGTATAAGTCTAGAAATTTAGGTTAAAAAAATGACCCAAAAAAACCTGATTCGACTTATCCACGGGTCAACATAAATACTGTACTTTAAATCATAATATGAAACCATTACCTGGTGAAAGACAAGAGTTTAATCTGCTCTGGAAACACTTACCGCCTTTCTACTCTCTCATCCATCCAGCATTTAGTATGGGTACAAATAGTTATGCCTGCTGAAATTTTGCAAATTTGTTGGCATTGTTTTCCTTTGCATCCTTCATTACTAGATGCCCCTAAGTTTTACCCTCGACTTATCCAAAAGTCTTATAAAAATCCATAATTTTAGCCCCAAAATCTGCCCTCAACTTATACATGAGGTCGACTTATAGTCAAGTATATACGGTACTCTCTCTCTCTCTCTCTCTCTCTCTCTCACACACACACACACACACAAAACAAAGTGCCACTCTACATTCAGGGCCTTCCATATGCTACCAGCAAAAAAAATCTGGAGTGGCACACAGATAGTGAAACAACAAGGCAAAAGGGATGATGGCTTGAGCTTCCCTTGCTGAAGATGAACAGTAAAGCACACACATTATACAAGAGGCCTGTCTATTTGTGCATGTGTAAATAATCATTTTTTACTGAGGACACAGAATAAAATACAATATATAAAAGAAGAACATTTGTCATGGTACTGGAATGTTCTTGTTTGTATAGTCAATTCTCCATTAAAAATTATATGTATTCATGCACAAGAAGATTTTGTTAATATCTATATTTCATAAGATGATTATCTGAGAAATGTCCCCAGAGAAGCCCCCTCTTCTCCTTTTAAAAAATTTCCACTGTAATTTTCTCAAGTGAATGTGCCATCTGAGCATCACTTGAGGCAAATCAGTGTGGTTCAGGAAAATGCTATGGATAAGCACAAAAGCCAAATCTTAACATACCTCGCAGTCAGTGATTAATTTGTAAAATTAGAGATGCTCAAGACCATGACTGCCTGGAAGTTGGGCCTCTAATCTGAAAGCTTCACTCTCTAATCCTTAATGTGCAGGTCTGGAGGTTCAGTGAAAAAAGGAAAGAAAGAGAGAAAGCCTTGCCTAATGTAAGACAAATTCCCATTGCAGATCCCAACACTAACTTTTCGGAACAAAATCTGCAATCAAAATAGAGAGTTCCATGTTAAACTAATCACATAAATGGATTGCTTTCTTCTAATTACAAATGTGATACAATTCAACAGATGACAATGGTATCTCCTAAAAAACTGAGGTATGGTGAATTGAAAGGTGTACATAAATAATGCACACACACAAACACCCAATACTTCAGCTTACAACTGATGGAAAGCCTTGTCTCATTTTCCAATATCATTTTCATTTACTAGACAGGAGCATCAACCAACAACTGTATTTTTTCATCTTTGGCAGAACTGGATTAAATTATAATTATATTATAATTATAATAGAAGTAACAGAGTTATAGAAGTAACAACTTTCTCACCATGGCTGCTCCTTGGCTAATGTTTCCTTCCCCCCTCCATCTGCCAGCCATGTGTCCTAAATACCCTAAAGACACCAAATCCTCTGATTTTGGAACCTAAGCAAGGTCAGCACTGCTTAGTACTTGGATGGGAGACCACCAATGCATACTGGTTCTGTAGGCTATTTTTCAGAGGAAGGAATTGGTAAAACCATCTCTGAGTATTCCTTGCCTAAGAAAATCCTATTAAATCCATGGAGTTGTCATGAGTCAACTTGAAGGCACACACAAACCACTGTTGTCTCCTCCCTCTCCTGCCCTATTTCAACTTCTGTTTTTGTGCTACTAGCCTTGCTTTAAAAATCTGTCAGTTGCTTTGTGCACTTCTGCCAAGAATCTGGAAAGCAAGTAGCAGTCAGAGGGTGCATCTACACTGTAGAAATAATGCAGTTTGACACTACTTTGCTGCAACATAATCCTATGGAATTATGGGTTTTGTAGTTTTACGAGGCCTTTAGCTTTCTTTGCCAAAGAGTGCCAGTGTCTCACAAAATTACAAATCCCACGATTCTGTAGGATGAAGCCATGAAGGTCAAAGTGGTGTTAAATTGCATTACAGTATTTCTACAGTGTAGATGCACCCTCTGACTGCTAGTTGCTTTCCAGATTCTTGGGCAGAAGTGCACAAAGCAACTGACAGATTTTTAGTAGACAGCAATGGCTAGATGGACAAACAGTCTGCCCTTCTGTAGGCTACCTTCCATGTTTGCCATAATAAGGCAATTCAAGGGAGGTATTCACAAATAATTGTAAAATGGAAAGTAAACAGGGGGGGGGGGGATGAAGGAATCAAGCAGCCCCTTTGAGACTGATTTGTTTTACCATGAGGTTCTGTGAACACCAGTTCAATTGTTCAGATGCAACAACTCTGTTGGAAGTATTGCCACATGTATACTGAGTTGCTAAGTTGCAGGGGGTAGGATCAGGGTGTAATATAATAGATTGCCTTGAATCTATTTTCTTTCTTTCCATAAAAATTAAAATGAAAGAAGAAGAAAAATTATCCTGTACTTTATTTCCAAGTAAATACACTAAGATTTTTTTCAAAACTAGTACACTGTATACTCATTGCTTCTATTAATGCTTGTACACATATTAAGTTCTATAAAAGAAACCATAGATGTTTAGTTACACAACTGCTACAGAAATGCTAGAGAAGTCATATTGCAGGAAAAAAATACTTCTCTTTTTACGTATCTCCCTGCTTTTAGATGACTTGAGAAAGAGGATTCTATACATCTTCAACTAATAGAAGCCATAAAACCCCCATTGTAATATTGGAACCAGTTGAGAAACCACAAGAATTCAAATGCAGGAAATCATGATTTTATAACATTTTAATGTGATCTACTCTTGGGAAACAAAGTTAACCAAGCCCTATTTCTGTTCAGGAAATATTCCACTGTACAGTTATAATACATTGTGGTGCAGGGTACAGCTGTGTGCTTTTCACCTGTAATGCCCCACTAGTATTGTGGCTTACTGCATTGCATCAAGATTGCCTTCCTGTCCGGAAAGCCCTCTAAGTACAAACAAGACTCTAAGCTGAGGTTTTATTTTCCCTTGGTATCAGAATATGGTAATTCAAGAGCCCTGAGAAATACTTTTTAACCTTTAGAAAGAAATATGTAGCATTCCTTTATTTTTAGAAAAAGCATGTGGCCAGCTTATCTTATCAATTCATCAAGCTACTAGGCTTAGAGCAAATGCAGGTGTGCTGAGTGGAACTATGGAGTCTAGTGTGCCACAAAGGCTAGATTTACTCCTTAAAATCTAGAAAAGCAAACAAACTGTTTTTTAAAAAACAGTTTCTTAAGAACCGAAAGAGGAACAGTGTGTGATATAGACACACATATATGCATACGGCAATAAAGTATTATGTTGGTAAGAATCAAAATAATTTCATACAAGAAATGTTTGTCTCAGCTTTTATTGCACACACACCCTTTAGCTCAATGAAAGATCTGATGGCAAGGAGAGAAAGGCATGGTTCAAAAATTCTGGCCTTAATGCTTGCTATTTGACTTTGAAACCTATGGGGCCGATCTAGACGCGCCAAAAGAGGCGTGTCTAGGGCCAAAAAAGCCGCGAATAGGGTTCAGGAGGGCGTAGCTTCTACACCCTCCTGAACCCTAGTGTGTATGGGCACTGCTATTATTAGATGGCGGCATCCATACGGACGCGCCATGATGGCGTCATCCATACGGACGCGCCATGGCGTGTGCAGCTTTTAGACATGCTACGCACGCCATGACGCCTTTGCACTGTGGGAGGGTGCAAATCACACCCTTTCCGCAGCGCAAAAAAGGAGCTCCAAATGGAGCTCCTTTTGGCAGCAGGTCTTTCAGATAGCAGCAAAGACCCTGGGAGAAAGGGGCCGTGGCGGCGGCCCCTTTCTCCCTTCAGCCCCGCCTCTGCAAGCGGGGTGTAGCGGGCACCCAGGGCGCCTGCTGCACCCCGCTTGGAGGCCGCAGGGAAGCGGCAGTGAGTTTGCCGCTTCCCCGCGGCCTCCAGAAGCGGCCGGATGGGGCTGCAGAGGCTGCCAGTGCGGCATCCTTGACCCCACCCTGGCACTTAAAGGGGCAGTCGCGGACTGCCCCTTTTGGGCGGTCTAGATCGCCCCATAGAGTCCAACCTGCTTTGCATTTATTCTTCTCTTAATCACCACAAAGGAACAAAGCAATGACACACTATTTAAATTAAGAAATGCATTTTAGGAAAGAGAATTGTATAAGCATTGTGTTGAGGTTCCATAACAGCAATGTTTTACAGATTGTGCCATTCTATGTCTCTTAATCATATTTACATATCTGATGTACCCTGCTTTACCATGGGGTATCTTGAAAAACAGTTCAGAAATTTCAATGAGAACAAGAAGTGACTGCTCACATACTGGTAAGTGCTACATTTTACTTCAGCGGCCCCACATGTCTTGAATATCAAATGAAGTCAAGCTACAACACTATAGGCCCCTGTGAAAGCTCTTGAGTCGTTTATTTTCCACGGAGTTGTCTTGTATAGTTTAAGGGCTTCTCATGGATAATTTTATTGTTGGAAAGGAGGGGGGTGTAGTGAAAAGGCCGATCTATCAGCTAATCACAGAGCAGCATGTCACCAGTCAATGGGAAGCCAGCTGGGCAGGGCTATAAAAGGGCCTTGCAGAGAGTGAAAGGGGGGTTAGTTTTGGGGGAAAGAGTTACATCGAAGGGAGGGTGTGCTCTTGGAGTTCATGAGGGAACATTTTAGTTGAGTTTTGGTGACCACAAAAGGGTCCTAAGAGTCCAAAGAGGAACTGTGTAGGATTGGGGAGTCTAGTAGGGAGAGGCTCAGAGCAAGCCAGTTGTTGAAAAGGGAATTTTGGTCCTTGTACACGAGATAAGATTGCCTGTGTTACTGTATTAACATTTTGTTAGAACATCTAGTAACTACGTAGTAAGATGAATATAACAACTTTAAGTCGAATTTATGGCTTATTTTTACATTTTTCAATAAACTTCTGTTAGTATTTAAAATACTACTTGGCCTCTGTTTGTCAGTCAAACCACGCTATCTAATATTAGAGACACAGAGGTGTTGTGCCATCTTTAAGAGAAGCGTTAAGGTGAAGGTAGGCAGGAGTCCTTCACATATTTTGGTGGCAGCAGTGGGATTAAAATTCGCATAGGGTTGCCACAGTTGAGAATAGGTTGTGGGTGGACTGAGAGTGAGAGAGTTCACCACAGGGGGCTTGCCCAGCTTGGTGGAGATGGAAGGAGGAGAATGAGGCTGGTTGTAAAGGCCTTACAGCCACTTCTTCATGGCTCAAGCTGGGAGGAATTTGCTGGGTTGCTTCTGGACACTGTGCTCCTTTGCTCCTTTCCCAGCTGCATGGACTCCCAGAAAAACCAGCCAAAACCATCGCCCAATAAAAAGTCACCAAGTGGGTGGGAGACAGCAGATCGTCCAAAATCAATCCAACAAACCCCTCCTGGTTTGAGCCATGCAGAATTGGTTGTATGTGCCCCTGCCCCAAAGCAAAACAGGCTTCCTGGAAAACCATCCAGACCAATTGCCTAAGATCAGGCTCCAAGAGTCCAAAAGCAACACAGTGCCTTTTTGTTCCCATTGCTTGCTCCGAAGGCAAAAGAGGCAACAGCCATGCTCTCTGGAGGCAGGGGAGCATTCCAGCCATTGGATTCTGCCTTTGGAAGGACCAAAGGGAAGTACCTTTCAGTTCTCCTTCCTTGTTGCAAAGGTAAAGGGAGTGGCCACCTCCCAGCCATCCCCAGAGGTGGTGGTGCCTGCTAGCACAAGAGCCACAGAAAGGTCTCAGAAGTGGGAGGCTTGCATTAGATATTAAGAGACAAGGCTTGGGGAGCTTGGAGATATTTGTTGTTTTTCTACTTTCACGGGGGTCCTGTGCCCCTAAACCCCTACAATGTGGAGGGCTGTCGGTACTACTTAATGGGCTTAATCATTCATTCCAGTTTCATCTAAAATTATTTCTTGATGTTCAAATACCTGAGATTGGAACTGTGGAATAAAAAAAGTATGTTGTAACAGACTTAACAATATGATTATTGTAAACAGTAGATTATTGTAAACTGTCGTCATTTTATTTATCAGTTATAACAACTGAGAATCATACGCTGATGACACTCAGATATATTTCTTATATATATTTCTCCATGACCAGATCATCGGCTCAGACTTCAGATGGCACCTCCCCTCTCAATGATTGTCTTGCGGCAGTAATGGATTGAATGAGGAAAAGCAGATTGAAGCAAAATCCAGAAAAAGCAGAGGTACTGACAGTTACAGGCCCGAAACCAGGTCTGGGAATACAACTCCAAGTCCTAGATGGAGTCACACTCTCCTCGAAGGACTCTGTTCTCGGTCTGGGGGTACTTCTATATTCGTCGCTTCACATGCCTAGTAAGGTGAATGCGACGGTCAGGAGTGCCTGTTATCAACTTCGGCTGATACGCCAGCTGCACCCTTTCCTGGACATGAAGGATCTGGAAACTGTGGTACACGATCTGGTAACCTCATGCTTTGACTACTGTAATGCGTTCTACATGGGGTTACCCTTGTGCTTAACCCGGAAACTACAATTGGTCCAAAATATGGCAGCCAGGCTTGTTACTGGAATATCTAGGAGAAAGCGCATAACACCAGTGCTCAAATCTCTCCACTGGCTGCCGATCAGTTTCTGGGCACAATACAAGGTGTTGGTTTTAACCTTTAAAGCCCTAGATGGCTTGGGTCCATCCTATTTTAGGGACCGCCTCTTCCCATATGAGTCCCCCTGAACGCTCCGGTCCTCTGGGAGGAACCTGCTTCAGCCCATAAAGACCAGGCTGTCACAGACCTCTCAGAGGGCCTTCTTGGCCACCGTTCCCAGACTGTGGAATGGCCTGCCGGATGAGATATGTCTTATCACAACTCTTATCGGCTTTAAAAAAGCAGTAAAGACATATCTTTTCCAGCAGGCCTTCCCGGATAGTGGTTATCTTCCCCTGGCTCCAAAGCTATATCTAGAGTCTTTCCAGCTTCTCCCAGCTACACATCAGATACCACTCCAATGCTGCCAAAGAATAATTAGTTTTCGATATTGCATTTGTTGTTGTTATACTGTTTTTAATTTGTGTTAATTTAATCCTATTTTAAGGGGTGGGAGGTAGGGATTGGGTTGCAATAACTTTTAATCTCTATCGTTTTAACTCTGTTGTACCCTGCCCCGACTGCCCGTTCAGAGGGGTGGGCTACAAATAATAATAATAATAATAATAATAATAAGCTTCCAGCTTAGCAGAAGCTCCCCTTTTCCTGTTGTGGAAAGGAAGAAGCAAGGCCTCTATCTTCAGTGTCTGGTGGTGCATCTCTCTTATAGCTAGCCCTGTGCTAGTGCAGGCTTCCTGCAAACAGCAGGAATGGCCAGCTAAGCAGGAAATGGAATGGTTGGCTGGCTTGCCATGGGGTGAGATGCCCCAGCACAGAGGCATGAAGCAGACACATATGTCCTGCCCTCCCTGTGGAACATATAAGCATTCCCTAGCCAGTCCTTCCTCCCTTGGCTTGAGCTATATATGTAGGTTTCAACATGAAAGTCATGCCAGAATGGGATATTATTTTTGGTGAGTGAATTGTTTTTATACTTCTCACAGCCTTTGGGGTGGTGGTTGGGACATTATTTGGATCCACTGGGGAAGGGAGCAAATATATACTTGCTTTCCTATATTGGGGGCCCCTTCAGAGACCTTATTAGTGGCTGAGGCATTCTAGGAAAGCACAGCAGGGAATCAACCAGCCACTGCATCATCTTCAGGTCAAAGTGATAAACACACTCTGCTTTCCACTATCCTATGGATTCTCTCCCAGCAGATGGGCTGAGGATGGGGTGTCATCTACCTACAGGTCAATTATTCGATGCCTGGATCCATATCCTATGTGGTACCTAGGCTCTAGTAGATGTAACCAATATAGCTGAAGTCATTTCAACTCCAGTATTGTCGCTTGTGTGCATTAAGGAGGATCCTGTCACTTGAGCTTTCTTCATCATTACTAGTCTGGGAAATATATCACATATTAAAAATACCTGTGCAATGAAATATCACCAGTTTGTTCTAATGGTCAGCTTCTGAAAGGGGTAAGTGTTAATCCTTCCTGTTGATAAGTGTAGTAGAGTATTTACTGCTTTGTTTGCTAATGCTATGCTCTTAAATCACTACCTTGTCATACGCAAAGTATTTGGATTTCCAAAATACTTGCTTCTAAAATGTGAGAAAGGAGTCAAACATCAGTAGAATTTGTGGTTTTCTAAGAAACCTTTTCCTCAAACTCTCAATGCCAGCTCAACATAGTAGTCTCAATAGGGAATGCAAAACAAAAAGGAAATGGAGTCAGCCACAACTGAGGTATTCTCTGTTAAAAGGAAAAATGAATGTTTTTGACATTGATCATAATTAGTTTCCTGTTGACTGTCATATCAAATCTTTCCTGAATTATGAGATGCCATAAATCTAAAGCCAATTGCTCTCATGTTCACATTTCCTTTAGCCACTGTTTTAACCAGTGGCAAACTGTTTAAAACAGGCATATTTATAGGCTAACATGGTGTTAACCAAGAATGTTCTATTTAAAGAAAAAAAACCCACTCAATGGAATCTAATGCAATGAAAAAAGTTGATTCATCAGACATTAAAGATTTTCTTTAATAATTTCTTAATAAATATACATTCTATCAATCCAACGTAAACCTGCCATAAATCTTTTGGAGTGAATGGTAAAGTTAAAATATTATTGGATATGATCCATAAATGATGCAGTTATATCACAAGCACAAAAATTATCTTGCAAACAAGCTTGTAAAATGTGGACTAGACAAGTCAACTGTTAAATGGATTTGTAACTGGTTCACTGACCGAACCCAAAGGGTGCTCAACAATGGTTCCTTTTCATCCAGGAGAGAAGTGACCAGTGGGGTCCTACAGGGCTCTGTCCTGGGCCCAGTGCTATTCAACATCTTTATCAATGACTTGGATAACAGAATTGGGAGCATACTTATCAAATTTGCGGATGACACTAAACTAGGAGGAGTAGTTAATACCCCAGATGACAGGATCAAAATTCAAAATGACCTGAATAGACTAGAAAGCTGGGCCAAAGCTAACAAAATGAAATTCAATGCGGAGAAATGTAAGGTTCTGAACTTAGGACGGAAAAATGAAATGCACAGGTATAGGATGGGGGACACCTGGCTGAATGAAACTACGCGCGAAAGAGATCTAGGAGTCCAAATAGACCATAAGTTGAACATGAGTCAATAGTGCGATGCGGCAGCTAAAAAGGCCAATGCAATTTTAGGCTGCATCAATAGAACTAAAGTGTCCAGGTCCAGGGAAGTAATAGTGCCACTCTACTCTGCCTTGGTCAGGCCCCACCTGGAATACTGTGTCCAGTTCTGGGCACCACAATTCAAAAAGGATGTGGAGAAACTGGAGCATGTCCAAAGGAGGGCAACTAAGATGGTGAGGGGTCTGGAAACCATGCCCTATGAGGTGTGACTTAGGGAGCTGGGGATGTTTAGCCTGGAGAAGAGAAGGTTAAGAGGTGATATGATATCCCTGTTTAAATATTTGAAGGGATGTCATATTAAGGAGGGAGCAAGCTCATTTTCTGCTGCTCCAGAGACTAGAACGCAGAACAATGGATGCAAACTGCAGGAAAAGAGATTCCAGCTCAACATTAGGAGGAACTTCCTACATAAGAGAGGGACAGATTCCATTCTTCCTCAGTCCATACTGAATGCTCAATATATGACTGGTGATTCAAATAAGTCCAGAGGGGTGGTGATACCGTTTGACAAATCATGCCCACTTTAGGCTGAGAAAATAGTGAGAGATCCCATGCAACATGTCCCATGCAATTATAGTCCAGTTACTTTGTGGATGACAAGAAAAATAAAATCTTGGCAACCTCTAAAACTTTCCTTATTAGGGTGAATTGCTACAGTTAACATGTTTTGATCCCTCATTTGCTTTTTCTATTTCATAATATCCCCTTGACCTCACCTTTATCTAAATTTAAAAAATGGCAAGTGATGATTAAGAACTTTAAAAAAAGACCCAAGTTCCTGAAGTCAGTCAGCTACAGTATATTACTTTTAGAAACAGAGGATTAGCAATTCATGACCTCACACTATTTTAATGCTTTCCAACTAAGGGGCAAAACAGACAACTCCAAAGTAGCAGCTTCAACCCCCCCTTCCAAAGATGGATTTGGGCCATGGCAACCTCATGCCGTGGCTCCAGTCTGCTATTTTGATGGCCAAAAAGAGAGCAACAGAAAGCCACTCCTTTTTGGGCCAGCAAAAAGCCAGCTTTCCCCACCCTGCTGCAAAAGGAAGCCAGCTTTATGGCACTCTGATAGTATGCAGAATAAACGTCGCACTGCTGGAGCGCCTGGAAGCCGGCCCACGTTTGGGCAGCTGGAAACTGGCTGATAGGCGACATTAGCGCATGCAGCATCAAAATGCCATGCTCTGAAGCTGTCTGGACACCAGCGCAAAGGGACAGTCTGTTTCACCCCTAAATCAGCTTACCTGATTAATAGCTGAAAGACATACCACCAAATTGTTTAAATCTGAAATTAATGACATCTCCTCACTAGAACCCACTTATCTACACTCCTAAGTCACAAGACAGAAACTTAAAGCAATATCCAATCCATTTCTACACATTTCCCTGTCAATCCCAGGCCAGGGCTAATTGCCTGTATCTTCCGTATAGGATTACATGAGACTAGGGGAGCATGGACCTTTTGGCCAGTGCTTACAGACCCCAAGTTTTACATTGTGTCAGACTTCAGGTAGAAAGACTGAAAAAACAATATTTCACATTTCTAATGTATTCAAAAGACAAAATAAAGAGTTTTGAATGACAAATATGAACAAAGAAAAACCTTTGTAAATATGAGAGGAAGACAAATAGCTATTAGTAGGTGGATACCACTGGATCCTTTACAGAATCCAGGTTTTGGATTGTCTCTAGATTATTTTAGCCAGGATTTAACAGCCAACCAAATTCAGACCAAGGAGTGGGGAAATACATATTGGGGGGGGGGGGGAGGAGGTTGCATTAATGAGTGGGATGTATGGAATCCCATGAGCCAGTTCTGAACTTTTGCTCCGGAAAAGCATTATGTTTGTAGCTTCTCAGAATTTCAGGAACCCACCCCCTGCCAGTTTATTCAGACCAAAGCATCCAAACTAAATAGATTCACTCATTATAATGTCTTTGCTTTTTCTTTTCAAATCAGAGATGTTTGCTAACATTTTAAAAACATGAAAGTATTTTAAAAACTTCCCAAACAGCACTTTAAAAGGTACTTTCCAAACTGACAAAAATGCTACCAACCTGAAGGACATCACCAAGGTCTGCAGTGCTAATATCTGGATCTTCAGTGGTGTTAAAAGGAACAGGCGTGATTCTCACAAGTGTGAGCACTCTGGGCTCTGGGTATCTCCACAGCATCATTCCTGGATTATCCTCTGTTTCATTGTAAAACACAACTTCATAGGCACTAGGGAGTTTCTGTGCTTCTATCAAATTAGGAAAGGAAGCCATAATTGGTTATATAATTTCTAAAAAGGGAGCATGCTGTTTTATGGGAACAAGGCAATTAAAAAGAAATCCCTTTGGATCAAAAGGAGGAAAAATAAAAAGAGCAATCTCCCTAACTTTTAAAAAGTCATAGTAAAAAATGGAGAAAAATGTCAGAACATTTTCTAGCAGATGACATTTTTTTTTTTTTGGTTCTTAAAAAACCCTGTTAAAAGAAAGTAATGTTTAATAGGGTACTACTGAAATTATTTTTAACTGTAGTGCATTTTACAAATACTTGTACCTGTATCCTGTATGTATTGGAACAGCCCTGTACGCAGATCATCTGAAGTATGCTCTGTTTTTGAGCCCGGGTTACTTTCTGTAGGAATCTGTTTGGGATTTATTTGAGTGGTGCCCTGCGTCTCCTCCTTGTCATCTTGTAGAAGGTAACTCTGCAAATGTTCATGCAGAAGAACTAAGCAATTCAAATGCTCTTGTCCCCAAAAAACCTTAAAGAGAAGAGAAAAGTAACTTCAAAAACATTTAAACAATTTAAGTTCAACCATCACAAAGCAAGCATAATTGCTAGCTAGTTTACTCTAGAAATTCTCCAGACTTAACAGATAAATAAGCTTGTACATTCTGAAGGTTTTAAAAGACAAGACTCTGGCCCCAAAACACTAGGAAAAGCAGATGTATTTATAGTGGCAAACATCTTAAGTGCAGCAAAGTTTCCTATAACAACTCAGAAGAAAAGTAAAATAATATCTCTCAGTAGTAGGAAACAGAATAGGCAAGATCCCTCAATTTCTCTCTGTCTCCTCACATGTCAATAGTATTCTTTAATCCAACCATTGTACAGATTAAGAGAAATACATTGTACAGATCAAGAGAAGTAATAATACCCTTCTATTCTGAATCATAGAGTTGGAAGAGACCCCCAGGGCCATCCAGTCCATCCCTTGCCATGCAGGAATACACAGTCTTAAGCACATCCAGCAATGGCCATTTAGCCTCTGTTAAACACCTCCAAAGAAAGAGACTCCGCCACTCTCTGAGACAGCATATTCCACTGTCAAAGTCCCTGTCAGGAAGGTCTTCCTAATGTTTAGGTGAAATCTCTTTTCCTGTAGCTTGCATCCATTGCTCCATATCCTAGTCTCTAGAGCAGCAGCAAACAAGCATCCCCTCAAATATTTTAACATGGCTATCATGTCACCTCTTAACCCTTTCTTCTCCAGGCTAAACATACCTAGCTCCCTTAACTGCTCCCCATAGGACAAGGTTTCCAGACCTTTCACCATTTTGGTTGCCCTCCTCTGGACATGCTCCAGCTTGTCAATATCCTTCTTGAATTGTGGTATCCAGAACTGGACACAGTATTCCAAATGAAATTTGACCAAAGCAGAATAGAGTGGTACTATTACTTCCCTCGATCTGTTTTTGTCCACAGTATCCTTCAGCACTCTTCTCAAATAAGCTGATTTTCTTCTTGTCTGCTTTTTTCACTTTCCAGCTCTCATATCTGTACGAAGTGATGGCATGTACAATGGTCTGGATGATTTTAACTTTCCTGCACATCTTTATACTTTAACATCTTGTCTAGTTCTTTCATGGCTGCCCTTTCTATTCCTAGTCTTCTGACTGACTGCAGTTTCTGTTATGATCAATATTTGATCCAAGGTGTGGGAAATGCTTTATTACTTCAGTTTCCTCATTATCTAGGTTGAATTTACTGAGATCCTCTGTGGTCATTATTTTTGTTTTCTTTATGTTCAGCAGTATGCCTTGCCTTTGCATTTTCTTCTTCAACTTCCTGTAGTAATTATTCCAAGTCTTTTGTATTTTTCACTATAGTATGGATATACTCACACTTCCTTATGTATGTTATATGTAGGGCAACAAATGAATCAGGTGCAGCAGGACTGCTGAATCAACCTGTGATTTTATTGCAGCTCCCCCTGCAGCTGTTTCAAGTTGAACAGGAGCTGGACAAACCCCTTCAAAACTCTGGAACTGGCAGAGTTTCCATGCAACTTTGAGTAGCTGTAGGAGGAATAGTAGTAAAATCAAGAAAGGATCCGCTATCTGCTCCTAAGAATATGTAGACCATACATATGATATACTGCACGGTTTATTAAAAATATGAGACAAATAAACATATCACAGCAAGAGACAGGTAAAAAATGAAAAGATGAAAACACATGAAAGAGAAGCAAATTAATAAATTTAAAAACAATTTTAAAATGTTAAATATTTAACATAGGATGCATATTAACCTCATCTGTATGGTACTGTATTTAGTAATGAATGATGATTATGCCTCAGGATCTGAAAATTAGCATAACTAATCTTTTGTGGGTGACATCTCATATACACAAGAATGAAGCAGCAATGAAATATCAGCAAACTACACATGCTATTTATTTTGATGATAGGAGCTGCGCTTCTCATTCACATAAATGCCAAAGGCAAGAAGATTCTGTAGACTGGAGATGGGATCGATTAGATCATGGGTTGCATGCAGACCACGAGGGATGTTTTTACAGCCACCAGACTTCATCCAGATTATCAAATCCACCAGTTCCCACACCCCATTTTTATTTTTATTATTTATTTATTTGGAGACTTTCCATGCCAAAATTGATCTACTGCCTTGGAGGCTTCCAACAGTGGTGGATCATTTCCAACTCCTGTCCCCAAGGTGCAACTAATTTACAGGGATTAAAATTTGTCCTTGGAACCTCAGCATGGGTCTATACTCCTCTAGATTAAAGAAAAGGCTGATTTTATAAGTTGGCATTAAAAAAAATTAGCATATCCTTAGTCCTCCTGCAGTGGCTTCTTTACTTTTCCTTCCAAGGGAGAAGCCTCTAACTGGGCAGATGAAATCCATCTTCAGACAGCAGAAAAGACTACTAGAAACATCACTATAAAGTCCTAATATATTGCAACTTTTGCGGACTGTCTGAAAATCACAATATAAACTTTTATATAATCACAATATAAACATACAGACTGCTACTTAGATTTACTATGGAACAAATCAATCTTTGGGTTATTTTCAAGTTACTGGACATTTTTTAAAAAAAGAAAAATGAATTATTTGAAAACTGTCATAATTAATTAAGTAAAGAGATTCCCAGTAAAGGCCTGAATCCAATTGCTAGTTCTAACAGGGCTCAGTTAATAGTCTAATAAGAGATCCATCCCTATGTGATATATATATGATTGGATGCCATTTCCATGTATGAAAACAAATAAAGTAATTGCTGTTGTGTACCTTCAAGTTTCTGACATTTCTGACTTTTGATGACCCTAAATCAAACTTATCAAGGGATTTCCTTGGTAAGCCTTGTTCAGAGTGAGTTTGTTTTTCCTTTTATGAGGCTGAGAGAATGTGACTTGCCCAAAGACTCTGAGTAGATTTTCATGGCTAAATAGGGATTTATACCTTGGGCTCCAATGCCCAGACCATTACACAATGCTGCATTTCAAAAAGCAAATATGCACATCCTAAAATTTCCTCAGTTTTAGGAAATTTTCTCATGCTGTTGACATCCAAAGTCTCGGTTAGGAATTACCACATACAAACCTGCATCAGTCCACCTCTCACATCTATGAGTACTTTTGGAATTGACAAATCTGGACCAGGATTACCACTGTGTTTACACCATTTGGCTTCTACAGTGACAGAAGAACAGACAGGTCCAAGCAGCATTCTGCTTTTTTCCTGAATACTTGTCTTGATAAGGAAATCACTGATGTCAAGCATTAATGATGATCCATTAATTCTACCTAATATAGAAACAGAAAACAAATACTATTAAAGTTAGATTTCACTACATTTAGTGCAACTTTTTTTCCACAGCATTCTTGTTACACTTATATTTAAAGCTCCATTTTAAGTTGGTAAGGCTGAATTCATTTATTTATAAATAAAATAAATTTTATAAAATAAAGACAAAGACAAATAAATACAATGAAATTATAAATAGATAAACAAAATAAACAAATGTATTTACTCTCCCTTGCTATAGCTCAAAGGATGACCTGCATAATTGCTTTCTTGAAAATAGCCAAAAATAAATTATTTTGTAATCCAAGTGTTGTTTTGACTACATATTCTCTCATTTAATATTCACTTATTAAACTTATTTTTCAGTAGTTGTTCTGGGAATACAAGCAAAAGAGGCAGGGCAGAACATGCAAGACCAAAACCCAAATAGTATACTATAATTTAGTATTTAATTTGAATGGTTTACCTCAGAGTGGGCAAACTATGGCCAAGAGGCAAGATATGGCTTGAAGTGATCTCTTGAACCCCCCCTCCCCATCCAGAGAAACACATAAAACTAGTTGAAACCAGAAATTAAACGTAACTCCTGATTTTTCTTTTAGTTGCTCCCTGATTGATTAGGGAAAAGGGGCAACCTTCTAAAACAGTTGCAATGGTGAAACTTGGCCTCACTGCCATTTGCAGTTGCTTTTTTTAAAACTTGATTTATTTCATTTATTTATTTTTAATATTATATTATATTATTATTATATATGGGGGAGGGGGTATCCAAAAGTTTTAATGATCACCTTTTAAAAAAATTTGACAAAGTTTGTTTTTATTTGTAAAGTGTAAAATCCTTGTCAGGCACAATCTGCAGACTTCTACAATATCAGGTATTTGGAGGGCCAAGATATGCTATGTAGTGACTACATAGAGATAAGTTAACAACTACAAATCAAAACAAACTTTCTGTCAAATTTTTTTAAAGGTGATCACTAAAACTTTTCGATACCCCCTTGTATATATTGCCTTTCTCCCAGAGTGGTATCCAAGGCAGCTCACAGATATACTTTGGCCTCCAAAAAGATTAAAAGATAAGATACAACCACCCCCGCCGCCACTGCCACCATCATCACCTATACTGTAAAGTCTAAAAATTTAAATGTCTTTGGCATTGAACATACTGGGACGCCATGATGTCATGTGGATGCAACACCCTGACTCTGCTCCCAGGCTACCAACTACTCTGTTTGGACACTGGAGTAAGCACTGGGGTTCCTAGACCTCTGATGTTTGACAAGGGTAGGTAGGTAGGAGATAATGCTGAGGAAAGGACAGAGCAAGGCTTTTTATTAAGGCGAGACTGAGAGCTGGTCTAAGGACGAATAAAGGACTGTCCCTGCCTGTCACAAATGGCCCTACTCATTGCAATAAGTACTGTACATTACCAGATAGAGCAGGGTTAACATGCTGCTGCCTAAATAATGCTATAACAGGTAATCGGGTATAACAGGTATAATCAGGCTAAGCAAATAAAAATCAGTTTTAGGCTTAACTGCCATGGCTCAATGCTATGGAATTCTGGGGACTGTAGTTTTGTGAGACATTCAGATTTCTCTGCCAGAGAGCTTTGGTGCCACAACAAACTACAGTTCCCAGAATTCCATAGCACTGAGCTATGGCAATTAAAATGGTGTCAAACTGGATTATTTCTGCAGCATGGATACAACCCTATCCCTGGAGGCTCCAGTACATCACGCAACAATGATGGAGCAGAACCCCCAAACTACACAGCAGATGCAGAAGTACGACCCCATCCAGAAAAGGTTGAAAACTCAACTGGACAAACTAGTTAAAATAATTCACTATAAGTGGTGTTAAATTATAACAAAATCCATTCCACAACACATCCCATTGCAGTTTGTTTGTAACAGAGTAACTATGTTTTTAGTTTTGATCACACATAAACATTTTAATGAAGAAAAACATTGCCTACAAATCCATACAGTACACTTTTACTGCAGTTCAAAGTGCTTCAAACTTCTTAGGACAACAAAGACAAAATAATGGACTTGAGGGCCAGGGGTTCTCTCCCCATTATAAACGACACTATTAATATTTGGAATTGTCATTGTGAATATTGAATTTCAACATACTTAATTTGTAATACCTATAGCTTATTTTCCTAATGTAATTTAATATTTATAAGAGATGAAAGATTAAAAAACACCTAGGGTCTACAACAGACAGCTGTTACAGGGACCAGAATTTTCAAACCACTGAAGAAAGAAAAGAAAAAGAAAATACTTCAGTAAGTCCGAACTCTATCTTGCATATAACACAGAGACACCTGTCTCAAATGAGGCAGGGAAGGGAAGGAGAAGCAGAGGGATTTGCTTATTTAATCTATTTTAGAAATTGAGGAAAATTGGTTTGTTTCCTTACTGTAACATTTCCAAATGTATCTATCATGCCAAGAATAATTCCATAATGAATTGAGTTATTGTTCCTTAAGAATAAGGTTTATGTTACAGAACAATAATGTTTCATGAACTTTTTTTTTACTGCAAATATATGCTGAGTACTTTAACTGAATCTGACAGCAGAAAAGACTGAGGCCGTAACATAAGTGTTATCCAGGTGATTATGGTGGGATCATATGCTACAAAGTACACACACACATATAACAGTCCTACAGTCTGTATGGAATCAATAGAGACATAACACACAACTTTTCTTAACCATGGATAATAGATACAGAGCAAACCACAGGAAATTGTGTTCTACACAGACTGAGTGTTGGTTCATCTATTCCAGAATTTTGACCCATTTCTCATTTTCAGACATAGGTGCCAACCCTTGTATGGACAGAATGGCACCACCCATACACAGCGGGGGGTAATCAGTAAGCTGGGCATAGTCCTAAAATTTATAAATATATCAGAATATTGGTGAAAAAGGCAAACAGTTTTTCCACACCTGCAAAAGCTCAAACACCACTATTCGTGTACTAAGTGCATACCTGAGCCACCCAGCTCATTTGCTATAAAACCCACTAGAACCAAAGTTACATACAAAAGGCTTCCAAAAACCATTGGGTGGTGCTTGAAAGGAGATTGCAGAAGATGGCACAAAAGGAGCTTGGAGAGAGAGGAGGGCAGGCAACAAAAGCAAAACAACTTGTAGAAGAAAAGAATAGCCTAACTGGAGGAAAAGAGACAATGGGAAAGAAGTGAACTATCAATGAAGATGGGTTATTGGTAAAAGAAATTCATCACAAGGATAAGACTATATTTCTGTTAGTGAGGGCAATGACAGAAATTGTCAAAACAGATACTGTAGACACCTTTTTTCAGAAGGGTTTTGGATATTGCTCTGCTTCTCCCCTCAAAAAATCTCCTGTTGAGACTGAACAGCAAAAGGCTATTCAAAGAAGTACAACTTTAGTACTACTTGATATAATTTCATAGGGGCTTTCTAGATTGGCAGGAAAGTGTGACATGAAGTTGCCTTTTCCTTAATGCTTAGCAACTGCACCACAGGAGCTGCGCTGTTCTGCAGTTTTTAAAAAAGAAGCTGGGAAAAGCAGCACCTTTTTAAAGACGCTTCTTCTCCCCTAAAATGCAAAAAAGATGCACCACAGCCTTTAGATGGAGCTGCGCTGTTCTGCAGTTTTTAAAAAAGAAGCTGGGAAAACCAGCACCTTTTAAAAGGCACTTCTTCTCCCCTAAAACGCCAAAAAAAAAAAGCGTTTTCACTTTCCCTTTTTCTCATCTAAAGGCTAGACTTTCATGCAGCCATGAACACACCTCTTTTTGCCAATCTAGAAAGCCCCATTATGTATTTCCTGCATAACACTCTTGCACTAGGGCTTTCTAGATTGGCAAAAAGAAGTGTGTTCATGGCTGCATGAAACTCTAGCCTTTAGATGAGAAAAAGGCAAAGTGTGCCATGAAAACACTTTTTTTGCATTTTAGGGGAGAAGAAGCGTCTTTAAAAAGGTGCTGCTTTTCCCAGCTTCTTTTTTAAAAACTGCAGAACAGCGCAGCTCCTGTGGTGCAGTTGCTAAGCATTAAGGAAAAGGCAACTTCATGTCACACTTTCCTGCCAATCTAGAAAGCTCTATAGCCTCCAAAAACACAAAGGTTCCAATAGTTTAGCCCTTTTAAAAAGGCATGTTTCCTTGGCAGAATGCTTTCACTATACCTTGGGTGTGACGCATGGGTTATTTTCTCTATGTAATTGCTTCATATTTTAATAGATGTTAAAATTGAAATGTGAGAATCATAGAATCATAGGGTTGGAAGAGACCACAAGGGCCATCCAGTCCAACCCCCTGCCATGCAGGAACTCCCAATCAAAGCATCCCTGACAGATGGTCATCCAGCCTCTGTTTAAAGACCTCTAAGGAAGGAGACTCCACCACCCTCCGAGGGAGTGTGTTCCATTGTCAAACAGCTCTTACTGTCAGGAAGTTCCTCCCAATGTTGAGGTGGAATCTCTTTTCCTTCAATTTATATCCATTGTTCCGCGTTCTAGTCTCTGGAGCAGCAGAAAACAAGCTTGCTCCCTCCTCAATATGACAGCCCTTCAAATATTTAAACAGGGCTATCATATCTCCTCTTAACCTTCTCTTCTCCAGGCTAAACATCCCCAGCTCCCTAAGTCGTTCCTCATAGGGCATGGTTTCCAGTCCCTTCACCATCTTAGTTGCCCTCCTTTGGACCCGCTCCAGTTTCTCCACATCTTTTTTGAATTGTGGTGCCCAGAACTGGACATAGTATTCCAGGTGGGGCCTGACCAAAGCAGAATAGAGTGGCACTATTACTTCCCTTGATCTAGACACTATACTTCTATTGATGCAGCCTAAAATTGCATTGGCCTTTTTAGCTGCCACATCACACTGTTGACTCATGCTCAGCTTATGGTCTACTTGGACTCCTAGATCCCTTTCACACGTAGTTTCATTCAGCCAGGTGTCCCCCATTTTATATCTGTGCATTTCATTTTTCCGCCCTAAGTGCAGAACCTTACATTTCTCTGTGTTGAATTTCATTTTGTTAGCATTGGCCCAGCTTTCTAGTCTATTCAGGTCATTTTGAATTTTGATCCTGTCCTCTGGGGTATTAGCTACTCCTCCTAGTTTAGTGTCATCTGCAAATTTGATAAGTATGCCCCCAATTCTGTCATCCAAATCATTAATAAAGATATTGAATAGCACTGGGCCCGGGACAGAACCATGTGGGACCCCACTGATCACTTCTCTCCAGGATGAAAAGGAACCATTGCTGAGCACCCTTTGGGTTCGGCCAGTCAACCAATTACAAATCCATGTAACAGTAAACTTGTCTAGCCCACATTTTACAAGCCTGTTTGTAAGAATATCATGGGGGACCTTGTCAAAGGCCTTACTGAAATCAAGGTATACTATATCCACAGCATTCCCTTCATCTACCAAGCTGGTAATTTTATCAAAAAAAGAGATCAGGTTTGTTTGGCATGACTTGTTTCTCTGAAACCCATGTTGACTTTTTGTGATTATGGCATTCCCTTCTAAATGTTCACAGACTCTCTGTTTAATAATCTGTTCCAGAATCTTTCCTGGAATTGATGTCAGACTAACTGGGCGATAATTGTTGGGATTCTCTTTTTTCCCCTTTTTGAAGATGGGGACAACGTTTGCCCTCCTCCAGTCTGGTGGGACTTCTCCTGTTCTCCAGGAGTTCTCAAAGATTATTGCCAATGGTTCTGATATTAAATTTGCCAGTTTTTAAAATACCCTTGGATGTAGTTCATCTGGTCCTGGAGACTTATATTCATTTAGGCTAACCAGGTATTCCTGTACTCTCTCTTTACTTATTCTGTGCTGAAATTCCCTTATTCTGTCTTCTGCTCCATTATCCTTAGGTTGAGCACCCTTTGTCTTTTCTGAGAAGACTGAAGCAAAGAAGGTGTTGAGTAATTCTGCCTTTTCTCTGTCCCCTGTGAGCATTTTGCCATCTTCTGCACGCAGTGGCCCTACTGTTTCCTTCTTCCTTTTTCTTCTGACATACCCAAAAACCCCCTTTTTATTGTTCTTAAGCTCTCTAGCCAGCTTGAGTTCATTCTGCGCTTTAGCTTTTCCCACTTTATCCCTACACATGCTTGCTATTTGTTTGAATTCCTCTTTGGAAATTTTGCCATTTTTCTATTTCTTATACATGTTCCGTTTAAAATTTAGCTCATGTATTTTTTTTTACAAAAGCTGATTTGGGAACAGAGGTGAAGGGAGGGAGAAAAAGGAATGGAGAGAATGGCAAAAACAAAACATAAAAAATGGAAGGGAGGTCATGGAATGATACATGAGAGGATGCAAGTGGGAGACAAAGATATGGGGCTGTACAGAAAAGAAGAAGACTACATTACAGATGGATTGAGATTGAGACTGAGATAGACTGAGATGGATGGACTCAATCAAAGAAGCCACAGCCCCTGAGTCTACAAGACCTGAGCAGGGAAGTTAATAATATAGTGTCTTGCAGGTCTCTTATTTATTGGGGCGACTTACATTAAAACCAACTTGACAGTGCATACAGTTGGCACTTCATAATCACTGTTTTTTCATCCATGGATTCAACCATGGCTTGAACATATATAGATATATATCCCATGGCTTGAAAATATATTTCTTAAAAAATCCCAAAAACCAAAACTGAGTTGTTCACCACTGCATATAAGGGATCCCATTTTACTACACCATTATATTTAATGGGATGACCATCTGTGGATTTTGTTATCCACAGGGGATCCTGAGGGCCCACAGTTACAACAACTCCTTATAAATTAATTCATACAAAATGTGTTATGAAACCCTACCCCTCTACTCTGATGGATAGTGGCTTACCACAAGTTCTCAGGAACAATGCTCCAACTTAGCTATCTTAAATACCAGGAATTTAAACTGGCAACTTTTATATGTAAGGTTTTCACAGACAGGTCTGTGGTGAGATAGCTGTTAGTAACAGAGGCATTTCTGTCAAAATAACAAAAACAATACAAACATAGAAAATTCATGAAGAAAATACAACCAATTCAAATAATACATAAAATTTCAGTTACACAGCCAGCAATGACAATCTACCAATATGTCAAACAGCACTGTGAAATCCAAGAAAATTGTTTTACAATAATCAAATAAATACTGTAGTATTTTCCAATTTCTCAAGAATGGCATCCTGCCCAACCAACCTAAGAGAAGAAAGCACAGTTCTTCAGCCAAGAAAAAAGATGAAATTGTTCCATCTATTTAAAAACTATCAATGACATTAAACAATACTACTGTCCTAACTCAAATGGATCCCTCCAAATCATAACAAAGGCTTGCATGCATCCCTTACACAGTGCCCCTAATAAAGCTTCTCCCTTCACCAGATATTCCTCATTTACTTCTAAAAGTTTTCATTTTGAGGATATGGGAAATTTACTTGAAATATTTGTTCAAACAAAGCAACTACTCTGTGCTTCCTCTTGGTATATACCTTCCTTCTCCAGAGTTAATTACCATGCTTGCTTTAAGTATAGTTAACTTGGACAGAATTCCAGCTTCAGGTACTACTTCAAAGAAATACGAATGGGATTGGGTTATAAGGATAAGGATCTGAGGTTTCTACCATCTGCCTTAACTCATTACTGGCAACTTAAGGACCATTTTAATAGATATCTGTTGCCCTTGACTTGATACACATTACATCCCAGGATATCTGAATAATGGATTTCAACACCTGGTTAAATACTGTGCAAGGGAATCCTACTGCCATGTTGTCCTTCACTAATGCAACTAAAAAGTACAGCTTGCTTGGTCCAGCAAAACCCTTATAACACAATGGTTGGTCCAAGACTGCTTATGTGTATGTACTTTATACCTCAAACATTTTGGGCTATACACAGAAGCTTATCACAACATCAGTGCTGCAAAATATTCTTATTTTTGAATATGTCGTGTACTGATAAAGAAAGAGAATATTCTTTCCAACCAGCATCAATTTCATTTAAACCTGAATGGACCATAAAAGAAGAAGAAAACTTCTCTGAATTCCAGAGAAAGATGATTTATATTGTAAAAGGCAACTGCACTGGGATCAAAGACAATTTTGAAACATATTCTTTATTCTAATCTTACTAAGAGCCAACATTTTCCTCAAGGACATTATACCTTTCTTTTTCAGCTGTTCTGTTCCCTCTTTGGGGTGAAATAAATCTTGTTGTATAAATCATAATACACTTAATGAAGGAGGAGAGGTGGATCCTAAAGAGAAATATTGTCAGAACGTACAGAAAGTACAATCATGAGGGGGTTAAAAATGAGTACTTAAGAACAGCTGAGGACAGACAGCTACAGATGTACTGCAAGAATAATGATGAGTGAAATAAGGCATGGGCTTCAATAAACTTCTTTCAGTGGAGCATCACATGTAGAAAAATCTCAATAGGCTAACATGTGAGGACAAAGGATATCTGAATGCTAAAGGAGGGGAGTGCTGAAACATCGATGGAACTTATCAGCATACCCTCTAGTCTAGAGACTTATCTTTAGATTTCTATGCACCTGATTGAATTGCAAAGTGTGAGGTGAATTTACAAGATTACTTTCCAAAAACTTGATAGTTCTATTTGAGAAAATGAAATAAAGTTACATTACTCTTTCTTTTCTTGCCTTCCCACAGCACTTCACATAGCTCTCCAAGTATTCGCTGAACATTTACTGAAGAATTATGTACTGAAAAATCTACTGAAGAATTAAACCTACTGCTCAGATTGATTAAATCATGATAACTGTTTCCATTGAAGGTGATACAGTGGCTTGCCTTAAAAAAAACACAACATATATATCTTCCCAAACAACTGTAAAGATATACAGAAGTTAGTACATTGTATTGGCATTGCTGCTTACTGAACTCTTGCATATTTCTCCAGCAGTGCAATAATTTAGCTCAAGGAGCAGAAAGTTTCACGACATTTAAAAACAACCCTTCAGGAGGCTAATAAAAGTGGTTCGGATAATGTTTACAAAATGCTCCAGCCTTACATTGTCAGACTGCACTTTGATCTGTAATAGCACTCGGATGTATCGTGCTGATGGAGCAAAAGACAATCAGCCCTCTTTACAAAGAGGCTTCTGTATGTCATTATAAAGATTGGAGAGGGATGACACATGTTAGCAAGGAATATCCAGGTACTCTTTATGCAGCTGGGAATGGTTTAGAAAAGACTTAAGAAATCTGCAAGCAAGTGATGGATAGTATCCAGAAGCTCATGTGCATAACAATTACAAAAATCAGAACTATTAAACTTCATGAAATGACTAAATGGCTTATTTTCCTTTTAAAGATGAGCTATTACAACAAAAGTAAATCAGGTTCCAATAAGTAAAAGAGCAGCAAAAATGAATAGTAAAATCCTCATGATCCACACATTTGTGTTTTCTCTAATTAAATACATAAAGAAGTCTCACAGAATGTTGAAAATCTTATTATTTAGCTCTACTGCATCTATTGTATATAGATTTTAAACCATATTATGTTTTTGGTCTAACTTCAATAGTTTCTTCTCAGGGATATTACAAGACCAATCTGCGCTATTAAAAAGGCCACAATCAGGACCAAAAAGATATGCTTGCTTCTACAGTGGATAGAAATGATCTTAGAACTATTCTTTATATTCAATGGCCCATTTTAGATTGGCAAAAAGAGGTGTGTTGATGGCTGCATGAAAGCCCAGCCTTTAGATGAGAAAAAGGGAAAGTGTGTCATGAAAACACTATTTTGGAGTTTTAAGGGAGAAGAAGTGCCTTTAAAAAGGAGCTGGCCCATTTTAGATTGGCAAAAAGAGGTGTGTTGATGGCTGCATGAAAGCCCAGCCTTTAGATGAGAAAAAGGGAAAGTGTGCCATGAAAACACTATTTTGGAGTTTTAAGGGAGAAGAATTTGTCCTGCGCAACTGCACAGGTTTGCCGGCTGCCGGCTGCGAACTGCGCAATTGAGCAGTTCACAGCTGGCAATGATAATTTGACTGTATGGTGTAACTGCGTTTGCTCAGTTCGCAAACCTGCGCGGTTGTGCAGGACAAATGTATACTTATGAGGATCCGTCAAATTATCATTGCGTTTCCTCTGCCTTTTTAAACTGTGCCGTTGCACTGGTGCATCATGAATGAACCCCTTTATTTTGTGAATGAATTGACATGTTATCCACAGTAGAATAACAGTAACGGCATCCCAGAGTCCCTACTGTGCATGTCTAGGGTTCGGATTAGGGGTGGAGCTAGGGTTTGGGAGCTTTAAAAAACTTTGCGGTTAAACCCCAGCTTTTACACCTGCAGGGCATTGAGGAATTGTGCAGTTCGCAGCCGGCAAGGAAAAAAAAATTTAAAGGTTCACTGCGGCTAAAAGCCGCGTTCATTGCCGCCCATGTAGCTGTTCCGCCTGTGTTTGTAGTGTTCTGACCGCTTCCCATGTAGCTGCTGAGCCACAGAAAAGACTTCAGATAAGTCGTTCCCACACCCCTTTCTAGCTGCCCTGTACCTTTTAAATGCACACCTGGGGCTTGCAGTCTAGCTGCTAAGCATTAAGGTAAAGGCAACTTCATGTCACACTTTCCTGCCAATCTAAAAAGTCCCTTTGTAACAATTCTTAGTCAAACTGACACACATACATACACACAATTGTGTACTCATTTAGTGAGCACATATTCTTGCTCAGACTTAGAGGGGAGCAATTTAATAAGAATCTTCTTTTTATTTTATGGCCCAGTACTGTCTATGTTAATATAAACTAGCAGATGTGCGCAGTCCAAGCTATCTTTGGAACTACTGGCGACCTTGGAGCTGTTCGGCTTTATCAGGAAACCTTCCTCCAATTGTTGATGAAACAGACTGAAGCCAAATCTATCTCCTAAGAGGTTCTTTATTCTTTAGTTGCTGTATTTACAAATATACATACGCTCGTCTGACAAATCTCTCCATCCAACCACCAACTACTAATGACTACCTAACAACCCACACTGAGTATTTATAGACTTGTGCCATGCAGCCACAATACCCAGCCTTTTCTGGTGACTTTACTTCTTTGTGCCACCTGCGTTATTGTCCCCTCAGTCAGGAAGGCACATCATGTTTACCTTAGTATTACTTGATAGCAAGCACATACTGACCTTGAACACTGTCTGCTGTTCAAGCCTTCAGCTGCATTCAATTCCAGGCTAGCAAGCTGTAGATTACCTGTAATTCCCATTTTTCCTTTTGTGCACAGCTGTACATTTTGAACTCAGGCCTCAAATCCTAACAGTCTAGTCTGATTGGAAGTGACTCTCCAGAGTCTCTTGGACACTTATTTCAAACCACCTGGGCCCTTTTTAACTGCAGGTGTGAGAGATTTTTTGTACACAAAGCATATGCTTAACAACTGAGCTATTCATTAAGTTATCTTTTATGCTCACACATGCTGTATAGCAACACCTACCTACAGTGATGTGCCAAGTGATGCTCCATGCCTAAATAATACAACCAAGTGGGTGGGCCCAATTGCATCACTCAAGTATAACAATTAAGAAATAATGCACTACTTGCAACCAACATCCCAGGTACAATTGGCAGTCACCGGATTCCCCCACGGATGGAAAAAAAGGGGGGGCCTTGTCCCACAGGTTTCAATGGCAGTGTGCATGCATGGCCATTAGCAGCAATGGGGCTCAATATCCATACATGGCAAGACTGTGGCTGCGGAGGGTAGGCTATAAGTGACTGGACCCACCTGGTGATTGCAGCATTTAAATGCACATCAATCTGCGTAAAAGGCTGGGCAGAGGATTACATGGAGAGTGGAGAGACAGAAATTTCATGCAGCACTTGTCATCTTCATGAGCTCCCTCCTGCCTGATCTCCTGTCCACTTCCCTTTTGTGCTTTTATCACCACCTTTCCTAACTGTTGTTTCTAAAGCACTGGTGAGTGTTATAAAACCATCCTTCAGACACTGTTGGACTGCACTTTTTTAAATTCCTCAAGTTTGGCCATATTGATCAGGGCTCCTGGCACTTTTCTGGAGGGCTACATGATTTCCACCTCCACTCAAAATATTGGATATTCCACGGGTTATATAGAACTGGTATTCCGCAGGTTATATAGAACTGGTAGAAGAATCAGTGTGGAAATAGTGAGACTAACAAGAGGAGCACTCTGTTATTGTCTGTCCTTTGAAGGGCCTCTTTCAATTTCCAGAACATGATTTCCAGATACATGAAGAACATGTATCATTTTTGTGGGGGTTTTTTAGATATATATATTCTTGCTACCTAATTAGAAAGTGCCAGTGTGGTCTCAGAAGAATGCAGAGGCCAACACACCTGAACATTAAAAGATGAAAGAACAGACCTCTTGAACAGGTACTCAATCTAACAGAAATGCTGTGCTAGGTCAAGTGTACATCAGCAGGTTAAGACATCAGGTTAAGTGAAAATGCCAGCAATGATCCTGTACAATAAATTAAGACTACTGGATTTCTCATTAGCGTAAAACAGAGTCTTGCAATGGTTCACTCTCCCCAGGAGTACTATATTTCTACATTACCAATTAACCATTCATCACTGAAAGAGTTTTTCAGCATTGTATATGACCACATGTGGGCCCTGTAAAAAATACAAGATGTGTTACCAATGGTAAACAGAAATTAATGATGCTGAACAGACCAAATCCTTGAATTCATTATGAATGTATGTTCCTACTGCATTACAGAAGCCCTGGCAGCATGGGTGTGTATTTTGTTTAAGTATTTCAAACACTAACTATTCAGAGACATCTATTACTTTAATCCATTGCAGGCAGTGCTTGGTTTAACTTTATTGGCTGTGCTGGTGGTAGTGGATATATATTGAGGGCCAGGGGTGGGGAGCAATGCTCTCTTACACATCTTTTGAAAAGGGCTTAATTGTGTTTTATAGCCTAGGCCAGGAGTCCTGCTTGTTTTGTGTCTAACAAGGTTCAAATGAAGTTCAGGCCAGTGATGAATCAGAAACAATGTCAAAGATGGTTATCTTTATGAAATGAGCTCATATCCATTTAAGAAAAGCTGAGCAGGTACTCCATGTTCAATACTGAAGGTTCAATAGTCTGGAAATCACAAGACTCACAAAGAAATCAGATAGGTGGCTGATTTTATCAACTGTTTTAGTTTACTGTTCTAGTAAACATACTTTTGCACTTTTGGTTGACTACTACTTATAATTTACTATATCAGACTATACTATACTAGTTAAGTGAGGACTGAAATTTATATTTGAAAATATAACACTACAGTTGCCCCTTCATTTGCACAGACTTCAGATCCGCGACACTTGCTTACTCGTGATGAGCAAACGGATGGGTTAGAATAGGGTGTGTGCCTGAGGAGCATGCCTGCTACTGCTCGTGGGCTCGCACCCTCCTTCAAGCCTATGGGGCTTAAATATCTGCGTGTTTCTGTTTTCATGGGGTGGTGGGGTTGGGACGGATCCCCTGTGAAAATGGAGGGCTGTCTCCAAAATACTCCAAACATCCAAACTTTTTAAATGGGTGGCGGAGATGGTGACATCTTCACTTTCTGATGGTTCAGTGTAGACAAACTTTGTTTCATGAACACAATTATCCCAAATATTGTATAAAATTACTTTCAGGCTGTGTGCATAATATGTATATAAAACATAAATGAATTTTGTGTTTGGACTTGGGTCCCATCTCCAAGATATACTATTATGTATATATATGCAAATGCAGGTATTCCAAAATCTAAATATATCCCAAATCCAAAACAATTCTGATTCCAAGCATTTTGGATATGGGATACTCAATCTGTATTATAATTCCACATGACAGTAAAGACACTAAAACACAGAAATTACTGGTGAATGCTGGCAAAACGTCAGAAAGGAACTCTTCTAGAACATGGCCACATAGCCCGAAAGCCCCACAAAAAACTACAGAAATTACTGTTTAAAAATGCATGGTCCCAATGTATCAAATGTTAGAATGGTGAAGCACTTTCTTATATTTGTAGCACAAAACCAAGAAAGTTTTGTTGAAAAGATATTTCCAAAAGGCTGTGTCCCTAGTTTTGAGATTCACTCTTACATCTTCTATTTATTAGATTGCAGCTGTTCCAGCAAAGTCTAACTTTACAGTTAACAATATTTTGATAGTAGTTTTACAATAGTAAAATATAAAGTGTTGGGCCCATGACTCCAGCGTACAGTTCTCCTGCACAGCACATACATCAATTTAATAAACAAAATGTTCCTTTCTCAGCGGATATGCTATTACATCCATTATGAATGTAACAGTAGGGGGAAAAGATTTTGAAAGAAACCAAATAGTCTGAGGCAGTTCCATCTGAATGTCATCCCTGCTTTGCACTTTCATAAGTGAACTGGCAGGTGGAACAGCATTTTTAATGGACCTTTATACATAGAGTATTTTCTTTCTCCAAATCAGCAATTTCAGTTAATTTTATTTTTTTTCCCTGGAAAAAATAGGACATGCCAGTTCATCAGTAGCAACTCTGAACTCTATTATAAAGTAACAGTAGGGAACCTGACCAGGATTAATAGTGGTACTCAGTCCTGGGATTAGGTGGTGTCTTATTTCATGGATTTTTGGCCATCTGTTCTTCCCTCCTACATTTATTTCTGCAGAACTATAAACGCACCTCTACCTCAGGGACTATAGAAAGGAATTAGAATTGTTCTGCTTTTCATTATCACAAGATTCAGTAACTCATTTCATTGTCAAGATAATCCCCTTTTACTCTTTCTTTTGCGCTTGCAGGGTATGCCAAAATGACAAATAAAATCCCAGATGTTAGAGACCTGATGAGGTCTCCACCTTTCCTTGAGTGTTGTGTTTAAGCTACTTGGGACACAGTGTCAAAACTGACAGGACCCTGATGCCCACACCCAATATTCATTATGCTTCGTTAGTGATTTGTATAGCTGTCTACAGACTGAACTTCCACTCAATTCTCGGTGGCCATTAAAATGTTTAGTTTGTCCTCTGGCTTTTACTGACAAAGAATTCATTTCCTATTGCTCAAGTGCTGGAAAGAATTTACCCTTCTTTCTAAAAGCAACAATGGTCATCTGGCTGCTATAAAGGGATTGTTACTCTAGCATATTATTTTAGATAGTCAAAATTAATTCGATGTTATATTTCTCCTTAGGCTAACTTGTAGATCTTAAGGATTGAAGGCTCACAGCAACACCTTAGGAGAGTTTTCTAAAGTGAGTCAGATAAATATCAGTTGAGAAAAACAAAACACACACACACGCACACAGAGTATTTTCTGTTTAATATCATTCTTAACTGCACTGTTTTGTATTTGGCAGAGGGTTGTTTCACATTTTGAAGCATTTAAGATTTATAACTTTTTGGTAATTGCAGATAATTTCTCTTTTCTTTTCTCTTTTTTCATATTTGAAGGAGAAACAAAACACATTTACATATAAAATTGAGAGTGATGGAATTTATTCTGAACTGCAGTTACAGTCTGCCACATTTCCTTCTCTGAACCAAAGCACTAACTGTTTCTTCTTGACTAAAGAAGGATTTTTTTATTTAAAAAAATGGATTTCCTTCATTCCTTTTTGGAGACTGAATCTGTCTTTTCTACATCTGTTTTAGATACAAAGCACCAGTGCTGTCACTATTCTAAAGATAGATAAAGTATTTCAGTAGTTCAATTAACAAAATTATTTATACACACGCACACAGAGTCACAATCCAAAGATATAGCCATGTTAGTCTGTAGAATCAGTATGTGAAAAGATCTTATAGCATCTTTGAGACTACTGCATGAAAGAAATTGGCAGCATGAGCTTTCGTAGACTTCAGTCCACTTCCTCAGATGCATATGACATATAATCAATCAATCAATGTATTACAGTTATATATTAGCACACTTAAATATAACAACACATATATCACACTTTCCACAAAAAACAGTAAAAAGCTGAATGCTGGAAAATGCATTTGATAGATTTACTTGTATTATGCAGAAAATAAAGACTACTTGAACAATGTTTTGATTTACCTTTCTCCAAGATTGCAATTATAGTGCTAGTTTATTTTAGGAAGTCACAAACTGTGTATTCAGGAAAACAAGAACACAATCCTATGAGCTGCTAAGCTAGAAAATAAGTGTTTTGAGCAGCAGCAGGCAAAGTGTAGCCCTGCAGTTACATGTGGCCCAAATACTGTTTTTAAGGCCCCAGCTCTCAGACTGCTTGGTTTTTGGCAAAAAGGAAATTAGGAAGCTGTACAGACTGATACGTCTGTGAAATTTCATTGTCAGTAGTATGGCAATGTCAGAAACAGATTCTGTTTCTAGCACCAGTGCTCAACTTCATACTGCTTATGCTTCATTATCAACTGCAACATAACAGGATTGAACAAAACTACTGAGTGGCACAGAACAATATGAAGAAAACATGTGTCATGTTCTGAGTGATGAGAAGTCACTAAGGAGAAGCTGTGAGGCTTAGCAAAACCTGTTTTTGAAAAAAAAAAAATCTCCAGCACCTGTAGAGAATGTCAGCTTCTTAACAAATATTGTTGTTAAAAATAATATTGTCATCTCTGCTTATGGTAGGACCTTTGAGGATCAAAGTAGAATCAGATTAATATTAGTAAAGCGATCTCAGAAACTAGATTGCAGAAATGTTGATGATTATGTTTTAACTAATAGCATTTTTCAGAAGTGTAAACTACTTTTGTAATTATGCATAGATAGTTACTTGATCAGTAAGGTCACTACTACTAAAAGACATATTCCCAGCTTTAAACAATGTTCCATTTGGTTATCCTGTTAGCTATTCAAGTGTGACTATGGTATGTTAGAAGTGAGACAGGAGCAGAGATATTCCTGATAGCCATGGTTAAGAGACATGCCTAGCCTTTGCCACTAAAGGCTGGAATATAAGTGGTCACTCTTCCTTCTCTGAAGTGGGCTTTTAAGCCTTTTAATTGGAGTGAGACCTAGTCCTAGGTAGCATATGCCTTGGAACAACTTGACAATTAAGCATCCTAAGGGCGTATTATTGATACTATGATATTGGTGCATTTAAGAGGAGATTGCAAGTGACAAGCATGTCACCTTACTGACCAACTAAATATCTATACATTATTACAAAAGTAGTTTACAGTTTTGAAAAATGCTATCAATTAAAACATAATCATCAACATTTCTGCAATCTCGTTTCTAAGATCGCTATACTAATATTAATCTGATCATCACAAAATCTTACCATAAGCAGATCTGACAATACTATTATTTTAGCAGCAATCATGCTAACAATTTCTGTTAGAAAATATTGTCATGAAAGCTGTGCACGATGAAAACCAGCAAGATAAACAGGTGATCTCTCTTCCGCATGCTCTAGTTGTGTCATGTTACAGCTTCAGTACTAAAACTGATTTTGTATTTATTCAAGCCAAATCTCATATATGTGACAGAATGGAGTACTTGCTGCTGTATGCCTTGAAGTCCTTCCTGACTTATGGTGACCCCGATCGAGTTTTCTTGGCAGAATTTGTTCAGAGACAGTTCGCTCTTGCCATTCTTTTAGACTAAGAGAATGTGACTTATCAAGATCACTGAGTGAGTTTCCATGACCAAACGGAGATTTGAATTCTTGTCTCTCAGTGTCCTAACCCAACACTCAAACCACTAGAGCACACTGGCTCTCAGAATGGCATATGTAAGTGAACAACTCCTGCACTCTAACTACTCTAAGCCCAATATGTCCCACTCATTTAACACAGGTACTTCTTTGTTAATCTGGTTTGCATTAATAAATTCAAGTAATAAAGTAATTACTCTAGACAGAACAGACTTTTTAAAAAATGGTATAGATTTTATACTACAAAATGGGGGAAACACAATCTATGGCCATATAGATGTTGTTGGGTTGCAACTTTCATCAGCTCTAGTGATGATGGGAACTGCAGTGCAACAACATCTGGAAAGCCATGAGTTGGCAACCTCTTCCATAAAATGTGTTTAAAACGTCATTCTAATTTAATTTAAACCCAGCATGTGCAAAAGAGCATGGTGTGCATGGAAGAGACTGGTTAGCCAGAGTGCATCATAGCTCTGCCTGTTTTAGCAACTGGGAAAGGATCTACTCATTAAGTGTGCCAGTCCAGATGGATTTTCTTTCTTGCCTGTGTTCAGTTGGATTTTGCATGGATTTCTTTCTATACACAGAAGGCCAGTAGTGTCATTCAAAATGATTAACAACCAGTTCCCATCAGTGCTCCTTCCCTCCCTCTTACTCTCTGGTCTCTTTGGCCTCCTTGTCAGCTCTAATCTCTTCCTCCTCCTCCACTTCACTTGGCTCCCCCTTTAACCTTCCCAGCCTCTGTATCTTTTAACAATTTTAACAACCGGTTCTGGTGAACTTGTGCAAACTGGCCTGAATGACACCACTGCAGAAGGCTAAGGAGAGTGTTCCATGCATGCTATTTCCCTATCACACATGAAAAAGTTCATCTTAATGAAATAAAATGTTTATTTCCTACTAATAAAAACAACCACATTTTCAAAGTTTCTGAAGTAGAAAGTAGTGGGGAGGGATGTCTATTAAAATTCCTGATTAAAGGATCCTAAATTGATAATTTCTAGAATAAAACATTTTAATGCAGAGTTTTTAGTTAATTGAAACTCCTTTAAAGTCATTAGGCAAGGTCATAAGTGCTTGTTTTGCTGTGTGAGGGAGGAAACATGCGTACAACACATTCCCAAGTGAGGGTCTAAAAATTACTTCTCAGCACATAAGATTCCTCTTACATTACAAACCGACTTCCATCACTTACACCAAGACTCATCTGGAAAAGAGGCCGTTTACACTGTTTATAAAATACTGTCATATAAAATTTGTAAAAAAAACATATTTCACTAAAAATAGCTTGCGTAAGTAAAGGATTAGAGTAGTTTCTGCTGCTATAATTGTTCCTTTGTAGTTTTTTCCATGATGTTTTCTGAATAGCGCCTTTTGACTATGTTTATTAAAGTTGCACATCAAAAAGGATCAAAGCCACTGCTAGTGAGAATTAAAAAAAATACCCCAGTGTGTTGTATTGTCTCATGGGAGAATTATGCAGATTCAAGTAAACAAGTGCAAATTGTTGAGGTTTTAATGAAAATTTTCTACAATTATTGAATCTGAAGTCACTGGTTATTATAACATCTGTACAGCAGATGGCCATTCTGTATAAAAGGCAAGCAATGCTATTTTGTCTTTTTTAACAGTACATCTGAGATGACTACTTTTTGTCATTGTATGCCGTCTACTTCAGCAAATAATTCGTAAAATGCAGCTGCTACAGATGGTCACCATAGTTATGTGATTGTAAAAACCCGAAACACAGTGAAGTATTTGCGTATTAGTTTCATATGCCAACATCAGCTCTATTTGGCTCAAAAGGTATATTCATAAAACTTTGAAAATAAAAAGGGGCCTATTCTGATATATTTTTGCTATTATACTTTCATCTGAGATGTAGCTACTTCAGTTTAATGTTATACCAATCTACATCTCTGTACAGTAAACCTAAAGCTCTTTTAAATTTATAAATACATTTCAAAAAGTAATATATAAATATAAATCAAATGTAATATGCAATATATTTCAAAAATAATACTTTATCAAATATATGTTCTACTACAGCCTTAGACCAGGAGATTTTTAACTAGCTAGTGTGTGAATAAATGAACTACAGCAGTAGACATATTAAATCACTTTGTATTTTCTAGTTTACAACTTGATTAAGGAAGTACTTAAATAAGGAACTTTCACTTTAATTCAGCTATGTATTGATATTACTTTATTAAGCGTGTTTTCCAGATTAAAAGCCCTCTAGACATTTGCAAGATTCTTGAAAATTCAAAACTGCTCCCTCTTTAATAACATATATGTTTAAAAATGTAACAGAGGCTGCAGTCCTATATCCATTTATCTACATGAAAGCTCAATTTAACTCATAAGGGACTGATTTCCAAACTGGCATGGAAAAGACTATATGGGAGCATATGAGAATAGTGCTCAAATCATGGGCTAGTTCTCACAAAGGTATGAATCCTAAGTTTGAAAGATATCACATGATGCTATGTTTCATTCTCACCCATCTGAATAAAAATCTAGCATGTCAATGAGGAAGCTAGGTTATACAGTAACTCAGGGATGGCAGCTCTTCGATTACAATTAGGGCACCATATCCAGTGGTAAGGAGTGCTGGGAGTTGCAGTATGACAAAATATGCAGGCTGTATGATTTCCATCTTTGCTTTAACACTTCTCCTTGAAAGATCAGTTTCCTATGCAAAGGGACTGTTGCTGTTGCATTCAATACTATGGAAGGATTAGCTAAAGCAGGACTTGGAAATGATGATGATGATGATTTACTAATCCTAAAAGTACTCCATGCAGAACATGTAGCCTGGAGATTTCTAAGATCTGTAGTCCAAAAAAGTAAAGTTCCAGACTCTGAGTTACAACTGGAATCAGGGACTTGATATCTTCAAACAACATTGTGTCAACAGAAGGCTCACAAAAAATTCCTCCCAATTCCATCTTCCCTCCTTCCTCATTTGCCTGATGAAAGCGCAGCATAACTGATTATACTTGGCGTAGCACGGCAAGGGCATTTGTTTGACAACTGCAATATCTTATAGGAGCAGCTTCTAGCACATAGAAGGGCATGGGGTAGAACATGGAAACATTACCTTTTATAGACTATAGGTCCCAGAATTCCCAGCCAGTATGGTCACTGGCCCTGCTGGCAAAGGGATTGTGGGGGCTATTGTCCAAAAAGTAAATCACAATAGCTGCTGAAAGTATCAGCCATTCCTCACAAGAGGCTCACCTGCCTCTTCCTCTGGTCCACATTTGTGGCTGTTGCTCTGCCACAGTTGCCAGTGCCACTTGTCTACTTGGGTGGATGGTCATGTGAGTGAAGGCAATTTATCAACAGTAGGCACTTGCCCTCTATGTGGACAGATAAGGAGAAGAAGCCTTCAAAATCCCAAGATCACTCTGAACACCACTCAGCTTTGCCACAGAGCTTTACATTTCTGGAACAGATGGATCGCTATCAAAAGTAAGTGAAATCTGCTGCTAGGATAGCCTGCATACATCAAAGATTTTGAAATGTAGGATTTATATTTATTTATTTATAGATAGATAGATAGATAGGACACCATAAGCATCATGCTGCTAGAATAGCTGATGAAAAGTGATGGCGGCCGGGGGGGGGGGCAGAACCTAACTGTCAATGTGAACTTATAACTACATAAATATATTGCCTACTACTGAAAGGTCCTTCCATTCTACAATTGATATGCAGCTAGAAAAGTGAGAGAATGTCGTTGCTCTTCTTGTCTGTACAGCAGTTTATTTATACATAAAATGGTTTTAGCCTCCAGCATTTCAACTGCGCTGAATCTTAAATTTCTATGAACCTTAAATTTTTCACTTTTAACATTCATTTACAACAACTGAAAGTACTAAGATTTATTGGCCCAAGTAGTAATATTATTGATGATAAAGCAATAAATCACTTAGCTTGGATTGGAACCTATACGTCTCAGCTACAAATTGCTGTTTTTCTCTCTTAAGCTATTTATGCCAACTCACTAAAATCTAGCTCATTTCCAGTAAAGAAAAACTACTCTGTAAATGTATTTTAACAACAGCTTTAAAAATAACAACAACACTCAGTGCAACCCCACCCCCTAATGGAACGGAAGTCTAGTCATGAGTCATATTTTTCAGTTTATCTTTCCAACTACTTTAAAATTTAAGTGATTAAAAAGGAAACAACATTAGGTTTTAGTTTCTCTTTATATGTTTCCAAAGCAAAGATTTAGGAGGGGAAAGTGTTACTTTTCGTCCTAATTTCACAATTTAAGTTCTTCCACTTGATAATTAAGTAATCCATATATTTCGTTTTTTTAAAACTCGAAGGTGTATTATTTTAATATAGATGGGTAAGTAATAATTTACGTCAGTTCCCCATTTAAATTTACAGCAGTAGCCAAAGTAGGAAAGATAAAAATGGGACAGTGTGGGAGAAAGGAGAAAGGCAGGATTGTAACAGCAAGAGTGGAGAGGAAAGGAACAGAGGTGAGACAGAGACAGGAGCAAGAGGCAAAGAGAAGTAAGAGGGGAACAGGAATGGAATGAGAAAATTGAGGAGAGAGCAAAATACTCTGGAACTGGACATAACTGTGGGGAGAGAAGGGGAGCCAGGCAGAGATACTGGGATGGAGAGGACAATTGGGGGAGAAGGAGGGACTAAAATGGGAAGAGGGCAGTGGGGGGGGGGAGTGAAGGAAATGCTGGAATGGAAAAAGGATAATTTTGGGAAGGAACGAGAAGGATCTGAATGGTGACAAGAAATGGTGGAAGTGCGAGAGCCAGGAGAAGATTGAAGGAAGCCCCAAGGGTGAACTATAAGAAGGAGTAGCCTAGGATGGTTGGGAAGCAAAGAGAGGGTAAGCCTCACAGAAGGGCAAAGTAGCCATTGGGTAAGCAGGCATGACCAGTGGAAAGGACAAAGAGAATTGTTGAGAGGGGGAAATAAAATCAATGGGGCATTTTGTGCAAGAACATTTGCTTTTGCTTGCTTGTGTGTGTGTGTGTGTGTTTTTAACCATGCAGCTGGTTACTGTACAGGAGATGTGCTGTCTCTCCTCCTGTTGTGCCTTCTGCATCTACTGCAGAAGACATAGTAGGAGATGTGCTGCCTCCCCCCACCCCCCCACCCCCGCACCCCAAATGTGCTTTCTCCATCTCTGAAACCTCCTGGAGAAGACATAGCACAAGAAAATAGTTCTTACCATCTGTTATCTGCTTGTATCTCCTCTAAGGAGGAACTGACACCTAATGGCAAACTAGTTCACCCCAGTCATATCCCCTTAAAGGAAACAGTTGCTGCCACTTTTAATTACTCTGGAAAGCATCTGCATGAAAAAAGTGTGCACTAATGTCTTATGTCTAAAGGTATTTAAAACTGATGGTGGGTTGAGTACTATTGCTAACTCTGTGGCTACTTCAGCTCCATTGGAACACATCTCCATGTTTTTAATGTCTGTATTTACATTGAGACTGCGACTCTCCTGTACTATAAGATCACTTCATCTCCAACTCAAATAGTGGTTGACTGTTAATGGAATGAGCCTAGGGACACTCGGGCTTGTGCTGCCCCATCCCCTCCTTTTCTCTAGCATTTCTGCAAGAAAATCAGAAAGTTTTGCTTTTAGTTTTTACTAACTACTGTGTGTTGTTACATCCAAATCTGAACAAACTACTGCAAGTCTAAACTGCATTTCACAGTGTCACAGACGTCTAACAGAACTTGTTGATTATCTAATCAAATTCCTTATTCTAGGGATACTCTGTAATACAGGATGTATCAGTGCTATTCCTGACGAATAGCTGTCCAAATTCTGCTTAAATTAATACCTCAAATGAAGCACAACCTGCCAGCTCCAGATTTAATAGCTCTGTACCAAATTAAGTCCTGGAAAGGTAGATAACTAGAGCTATATAATATGGTGAAAAATATTACACAATAAACAGTGTCTGTATAAAATGGATCTTCCTTTCTTCCTTGTGCTATACTAAGTGGCCAAAAACAACAGAATCCTCAGGCATCTTATAGACTTTGTTTAGCATAAGCTTTCAAGGACTGTAGACCACTCCATCACATGCATAGAATGTTCCCTGCCCAGGCAGACACTTATATACTTGCTAAAAGTGTGTTTGAATTTTTGTGTGAGGGAGCAAAAATGTATAACCGCTGATGATAATCTTAACAGTCACCATTAACAAACAGCAGATGTGACAAGTGCAGGTTCCAGACTTGCTTGGGTCCCTATTTGCGGGTCCGTGTGTGTGTTTTTGTGTGAACAGGACATGGAGGTGAAGGATAGTTGCTGTCATGTTCCCCTGATGCTCAGCATGTTTTTTCTGGGATCTGCACAGGCATTGGTCCCACACCTCTTTGCCAGAAAACCCAACCAGTCTGGTAATACCTGTGAGAACAGTTTCCCCAGCTGCTTTGCAAGGAATGCTTTTAAGCTGTACAGGCAGATCAAAGTAAAGTCTGCAAAGTTAGCAGGCTAGGAAGTGGAATTTCCCTTGGCGAACCTGGTTGCATTCTTCACTGCTGTCTACCTGGAGAGCTTAAAAACCATTTCCTATCAAGTAGCCAGCACTCAGTCATCTTTGGCTTTCCCCACCCTGGTTCATTTTGGGGGTATACTGGGCTTTGTGTTTTCTCAGCAGTGAAATGAATTTTGTTCTGTTTCCTCAGCTGTGTCATTCTGATTTTCTCTGTAACAGCTTTAGAAGATAATTTTGTCTCTGAGCTGAGAGCCTTGGTGACAATAGTGGCTGTGAGACCGTGTGTCTATCTCTCTACCTTTGGGATACCTTGCTTAGGGGATCGTGGGGATGAAATCAATCAAGGGCAAGCCAAGCTCAGGGGTCATTGGACCTGCTTCACTCCCAGCTTGTGCCCACAGGACACCTGATGGTTTTCCCCAACAAGCAGGGTTAGGGTGAAGGGATTCCCTGGATGGCAGTGAGTTGTGCGGTGATTGTATCTTTGCCCTATGCTATACCAAGAGTCTAACTGTTGTTACCAATAAAAATGTAGCATGCTTTCTTCACATGTTCTCATATTTCCTTCTTCTGTTGCTCCTGCTTTAAACACTGGGTTGACAGAAACATTCAAGCATAGACAGGTAGAGTCATAGTTTTATGGTAAAGAAAAGCTTAAGAGATAGACTTCTTCCAAGAGGAAGACCTCTTGTAAACTAATCCTGAACATTCAAATGATGGGCAATTCAAATTTTGATCAAACCTTGATGCCTAAGGGCAAGTGTAGACCATTTTAAGTGACTATCCACTTAAACTGACAAGAACCCACTTCTAAAGTGGCAGTGGGGATAAACATTCTTGTTAAAGCGATTTAAAATAGCTATCTTGGACATTATGCCATTGCCCTACATCCACTACTGTAGGAAGCATGCATGTTGTTTGCATGCCTGGTTATGAATATGTTTCTGCTACTGGACCACAACAGAATAGACCTATTAAGGGTCTGACCAAATGACAATATTTTTTGGACATACTTCACCTGAAACTGAACTTAAAATCTGTTGTGTAAGAGAAGGTCTGGTGCTTTGACCCAGCTAATGAATAAGTGGCCCTGAACAGTGTGCATGCACTCCAGAGAGTGTATGGTTTAAGAAAGGGTGAACTGGGATTAGACATTCAGAGACTGGGATTAAATCTTCAGAAGTAAAAGTAAAGCATACAGATTTCTGGGTGTACTAGAGACTCTGTACCATAATTGAAATTACAGTTTATTACAACCTGCTGACATCACAATGCCAATATTATAAAGAAATAAAGAGATTAAAATTCTTACCTTTAGCTTTGACAAGCAGGTTTCCATGGAGGCTTGATAAAGATGCCAGTAGGAAGGGTTTTCTAGGATCTGGGCAAGTTTCCATTGAAATCACCATCTGAGTGGTATGAATGGAAATCTTCTGACAACAGGAAATACTTGTCCACAGATTTTTCTGGGCTGAAATCTTTTGCTCTCCATCACTGTGATCTTCAGAGTAAGGGATTCTGCTTTTGTAACACTGATATGTTAATGTGTCATCTTTCTTTGGAAGGCTATCAGCTGCTGAAACATTTTCCTCTTGGGTCTCATAATAACTTTTGCTTCTGATCTTTTTTAGAAATTGTTTTATTTGATCGAGTTTGACAAAGCTGATATTGGCCTTCAGAGGCTTTGCTATATCAACATTTATCTCAGCTGTTGGGAGGAGAAAGACAAGAGAAAGAAAGATACATATGAAAGAAACAGTCTTGGTGTTTTTAGAAGAAAATAAAAATAATGCATCCTGAAAAAATTAAATGAAAGTTAAATTCAACTGCTTTTGAAGTAGGTAATAACTTGCATTTCCACTTGAATGCAGGAAGCATATAAAACAGTTCCACAATTAGATACATTTAAAATTAATTTAAGTGTTCTCTATGGTAATTAATTAGCAAAAAGGACTTTGTACCATGCCCCATTCAAATATAACATTTCTACTCTGAAAATGATGGCTATTTGGGAATGTGCCATCCTACTTCTTCATATAAACTCTCCCCCTGCTTTAAGTATTTGATCACATGTCATATTACAGTATATTCAAATGGGCATTAATCCCAACTAAGTAGTAGTCTTCATCTGAGAATTTATGAAAATATGCAAACTGACTACATAAATAACTTTTGTATGCTGACACCTCTGATGGTACAATATAGGTATGTTAAGGTTACAAAGCATCATTTCTACATCCCTTTTCCCCCTTCTATACATTACTAAATTGATTCAAAAGGACTGTTAATTACAAACACATAGGCTCCCTTTACAACTTGGAACAAGTACCTCTTAAGGTACAATGAGACAGTAGGAAAACCTGCACACCATATGTCTAGCTATAATGATATATACAAATTTGTCTATACATTTCATGAATAATAAACTACAAACCGAACACAACAGAGGATGCTGTGGGGCCCTAAGGCCTTAATTTACTAGGGTACATGCTTTTGTAGACTACAACTAGAATCTACTTCATCTTTCAGTAAATAAATTAAATGAATGGTTCCCTGACTTAGCAATGAAATGTACCCCCATAAAAGTTACTTTGTCTGCAAAATTCTATATCACATTATCGTATTTTTAATTGTTTTATAACATTATAGTATTCTGACGGTATTGTTGAAAACGACTTCAGTATCTGTGGAAATGAAAAGCTAATAATGATGACAATGACAATAATGTTGATTGTTATTTCTTTTAAAAAGCTATCACACCAGTCAAAAATATACTATGTGAAAGTACTACCTTCTCTCTCCAACTTATTTTATGCCTTAACCTTTCTAGATTTTCCTTTTTAAAAGACATTCAGAGACACAGCTATTCTAAAATGCCCTCCACCATTCATACGGCCATCCACCTACACTGCCTTTAGGTAACATCTTTCCTCCTGCCTTTCTCCCTCAACAACCATAGTTAAATCTGAAACCGTGACCTCACTACCATACCCACATGTTTTGCATTTCTATGGCTATTCATACAGACTGATTATAAAAGTCCTTCCTGGGATCAGTTCACTTCATGCACTTGAGGAAGATGACCAACTCTATGAAAGCTTATGTTACAACTTCTTTGCACAGTTAGTCTCAAAGATGCTTTAAGATCCCTTTGCATTTTTGAGAGACAGGTGTGGGTAAAGTGGTGTTTTGGCAGTTACTGGACTGAAACGCCATCAAGTGTAGCCAGCACAGGTAATAGTGAGGGATGCCGAGTTACAGTACAACAGTATCTGGAACTCTAAGGAGCTCAGGGTAGTTTACAAGGTTGTTTCTGGACCCATCCTTTTATTTCAAAATAGCAACAATTTGTAACACCAGTTAAGCTAAAAGACAATGACAGGCTCCATGTCCCCCAAAGAACTTAATGGCTGGAAGAGGTTATGGAACTGGCATTTCCTAAGAGTATCCACTACATCACATTAGTTTCCATGTTATCACCGTAGTCCTCCAAAGCATTAGGGGTTGGACTTAAAGTGGCTTATAATTAAAAAATGACACTGTTAAAAATCCACAAGATTTAAAAGTTAAAACAAGATTAAAACATTAAAAATGAAAACATACATCATTAAAAACATACAGAAACAGTTCCCACCCAACACAATAATTAGCAATATCCAGTGCATTGTATAGGATGGGCCTTATATAGTCACTCATCAAGTGCCTGTCAAAATCAAAAATTCTTTACTTGTTTGCAAAAGGAAATTAGGGAGGTTGCCAGTCTAATATATATGGGATGTTCCAGAGCCTGGGGGCAAACACTGAGAAGGCCCTCTCTTGTGTTTCCATAAGATGTATCTGTGAAGGTGGTGAGACTGACAGAAGGGCCTCCCCAGCCGATCTCAAAGCACAAGTCATAAGAGAGAATAAAAGGTAAAGGTTCATGTCTGACTGTAGTGGGTGGTGCTCATCTCCGTACTAAGCCAAGGGACCCAGCATTGTCAAAGATGACTCCGTGGTCATGTGGCCAGAATGACTGCACAGAATGCTGTTACCTTCCCACTGAAGTGACACCTATTTATCTACTTGTAATTTTACATGCTTTTGAACTGCTAGCTTTGCAATATCAATAGCAATAACAAGTACATTTCTATACCACTTATCAGTGCACTTAAGCACTCCCTAAGTAGTCTACAATGTGTAAGCTAATTGCCCCCCAACAAGCTAGGTATTCATTTTAGCGAAATCAGAAGGATGCCAGGCTGAGTCATCTCTGAGCCCCTGGCTGGTATTGAACTCATAACTCAATCCAGACAAAACGGAGGTACTGACAGTCACCGGCCCGAAACCAGGTCTGGGAATACAACTCCCGGTCCTAGATGGAATCACACTATCCTCGAAGGACCCTGTTCGCAGTCTGGGGGTACTCCTAGACTCGTCACTTCACATGACTAGTCAGGTGAATGCGACGGTCAGGAGTGCCTGTTATCAGCTTCGGCTGATACGCCAGCTGCGCCCTTTCCTGGAGATGAGGGATTTGGAAACTGTGGTACACGCTTTGGTCACCTCACGACTAGACTACTGCAACGCGCTCTACATGGGGCTGCCCTTGTACCTAACCCGGAAACTTCAATTGGTTCAAAACATGGCAGCCAGATTAGTTACTGGGACATCTAGGAGAGAACATATAACACCAGTGCTTAAATCTCTCCACTGGCTGCCAATTAGTTTCCGGGCACAGTACAAGGTGCTGGTTTTAACCTTTAAAGCCCTACATGGCTCGGGCCCATCTTATCTCAGGGACCGCCTCTCCCCGTACGATCCTCCCCGCACACTTCGATCCTCTGGGAGGAACCTACTACAGCCTATCAAGACCAGGCTGGCACAGACCTCCCAGAGGGCCTTTTCTGCGACCGCTCCCAAGCTCTGGAATGGTCTGCCGGATGAGATGCGTCTCATGACATCTTTAGATTGCTTCAAAAAAGCCCTAAAGACGCATCTCTTCCGGCAGGCCTTCCCCTGAAATTCCCTATCCCCGGCTTCAGTCCCAGACTTTGATTTCCTGCCTACTCCCATGTTTCTGATCCCCACTTATGACGTGGCCGCATAAGGAAGGATTAGGATGTTGTTATATGTTTTTAAATAATTACTGTTTTAATCACTGCCGGTTTAATCTATTTTTAAGGGGTGGGAGGTTTGGAAACGGGTCATGGGATTGTTTTAATCTATGGTTGTTTTTTTACTTGTACCCCGCTCCGAGTGTATGTACAGAGGAGCGGGCTATAAATAAACTATTATTATTATTATTATTATTATTATTATTATAACCTTGTGGTTTGTGAGCGAGTGGCTGCAGTACAGGCAATTAACTACTGTGCCACCAGGGCTCGTGTCAGAAGCTGGGACTAGTGACAGGAGTTCACTACATCTCACAGTGCTTGGATCTCACACTGCCAACCTGCCGACCTTGGAATTGTCAGAGTCAACATCTGGCACCTCGAAAGGGACAAATGCAGTACAATACAGTATGAATACAATATACAACATGAACTATCACAACTTAATATTGACATTGCTGCTCTTAGTGAAGTTCGCCTCTATGAGGAAGGCAGCCTTAAAGAACACGGTGCCGGCTATACACTCTTCTGGTCTGGCAAACCAAAAACTGAAAGACATCTTTCAGGAGTAGGCTTTATTGCCTCCAAACTTGAAACCCTGCCAACAGGTCACTCAGATCGCATTATCTCCTTACGCCTACCACATGTTGTTATCTTCAATATATATGCCACAACTATGCAAGCCGACCCTGTGGAGAAAGACAAATTCTACTCAGACCTACGCCGCCCTCATACACAAAGTCCCTGCAGAAGATAAAATCACTATCCTTGGTGACTTCAATGGCAGAATAGGAAAGAACTTTGAAGCCTGGAAAGGTGTTCTAGGCAAGAATGGTGTTGGAAACGGTAATGACAATGGACACCTCCTGCTAGAATTTTGTGCAGAACAGCAGCTGACTATTACAAACACTATCTTTCAGCAGAAAGATAGCTTGAAGACAACCTGGATGCATCCCCGATCCAAACACTGGCACCTCATTGACTATGTTCTATTGCGCCAGAGAAACATTTGCGATGTCCATCATACTTGAGTGATGCCCAGTGCAGAATGCCAAACAGATCATCACCTCACAAGATGTAAACTAAACCTTGATCTTAAGCTCAAACCAAAGAGGGGTGGCATCTTAAAGAGGAGACTCCAAGTTAACAATCTTCAGCAAGCTGCCATGTGAGACAACTTCAGGCAACTCTGTGATCAAAACTTGTAGACCATCCTGTAGATTCTTCTCCTACAGTGCTTCGGAAACATATCAAAAACGGTATCCTGCAGTCTGCAGAAGTATCTCTTGGGTTCTCCCACAAGAAAAACCAAGATTGGTTTGATAAAAACAACCAAGAGATCCAGGAAATTTTGGCAAAGAAAGAGAACTGCTCATCAGGCACACCTTGCTCAGCCATCTTGTCATGTAAAAAAAAGCAGCCTTCTGTCTCGCATGTAGTAAACTCCAACAAAAACTCTGAGACATTCAGAACTAGTGATGGATCAATTTAGCAGAAATGACACAACACTGTGCAGATCTGGATGATTCCAGAGGATTCTACAAAGTTCTTAAAGCAGTGTTTGGACCTACTTATCAGGTCAAAAGCTCCTTATATAGTACAGATGGTCAAACACCAATCACAGACAAAGCCTCCATCCTGAATCGATGGGCTGAACATTTTCAAAGTATCTTCAGTGCCAACCAAATAGTCCAAGGCTCAGCTATCCAACATATGATACAACAACCGATGAAAAATGAACCGGATGTGGCTCGCACTTCGGAAGAGACCATTAAGGCCATACAGCAGATGAAAAACGGCAAGGCAGCTGAGATTGATGGAATCCCACCTGAAGCTTGGAAACACGGAGGTCATGTATTACATGCTAAATTCCATGAGCTCCTTGTGAGTTACTGGTGAACTGCCATCAGATTTTCGTGATGCAGTTATCATCACCCTGTATAAGAAAAAAGGAGCGAAATCTGATTGCTCATACTATCGAGGTATAACACTGCTCTCCATTGCTGGAAAAATCCTTGCAAGGATACTCCTGAACAGATTAGTTCCTGCTATTGCAGAAGAACTTCTCCCTGAAAGCCAATGTGGCTTCAGAGATAACAGGAGCACTACAGATATGGTATTTGCTCTTAGACAACTGCAAGAGAAATGTAGAGAGCAGAACAAAGGACTCTATGTAACATTTGTCAACCTTACCAAAGCCTTCGACACTGTGAGTAGAAAAGGTCTGTGGTAGATCCTCGAATGACTAGGATGTCCCCCAAAATTCCTCAAAATGAATATCTTGCTACATGAGGGCCAGCACGGTCAAGTCAGATATGGCGATGCTCTCTCAGAGCCCTTTCTAATAACTAATGGTGTGAAACAAGGTTGTGTTCTTGCTCCAACTCTATTTACAATCTTCTTCAGCATGATGCTCCAAAGGGCTACGGCAGATCTCGAAGAAGAAGACAGCATCTACATATGTCATGGCTAGCCAAGAGATGAAATTGGAGGATGATGAGGAGGACATGGCTCCTCAGGAACAAGAGGAGTTGGAGGCTAGACCAGGTCCCAGTTCTGCCCTGCCAGACCCCAGCCTTGACATTTCAGCCCCAGGAGAGGAGGCTCAGCCAGGCTCTAGCACTGTGGAGCTCCCTTCAGTGGCTCAGCAGCTGAGCGTGGCTTCGAAGGAAGACTCCAGCTTGGAGGTCCCTTCCTTTAAGGAAAGGAGAGCTGAGAGTGCTCGCATGCGTCGGTCCCTCAGACTTGCAGAAAAGCAAGCTGCTAATAAGGCACAGCTGACAACAGGGAGGGTGTCTCCTACTTAACCACCGGTGGGACGCCATCCCTTTGCCAGAACGTATTGAAAGTCTCTTGGTGTGACTGTGTGCTGGCTCCGTGTCTCTTGAACTCTTATTTTGCCTTGACCCTGCGATCTTGGGATGAATTCGACTACTGCTGCCTTCTCCTTGCCCTGACCTCGGACCGGACTGATTTCCGTGACTTCTCCAACCCTGACCTTGGCTTTGGCTTCTGAAGTACTCTTGTGGACAAGATTTAGGTCTGTAGAACTGTCTTATCAGCTTGTGTTGGTGTGTGCTGGCTGCAGTCCAGGACACTATATACATTACCGTACTGATGGTGGCTTGTTTAACTCCATCTTGTCTGGATTAAGTTTCAATTTATTCACCCTTATCCAGTCCATTACTGATGACACCACACTACCTACTTTTGGGAAACATTTTGAAACCTACTACAGAAGTTAATAGATTTAATAGGTAACATTAATTTTTAAAAAGTTTTAAAAAGTTCTCCCTGAGAATCTTCATCACCCAAGGAGGGTGACACCACTGCTCCTCAAACATCTACTTTTTGGGAGAAATGGGCTGTGGGATTCACCTGCTTCCATTTAAAAAGCTTTAAGTGATGGTGGAAATGGGATGAAGCTCAGTGGGAGGAGAAAGCAGAGACTCCATATGTTTTTAAAATTAAAATTTCAAATTTCAAAATGTTTTTGAAATTTTTATAAAACATTTTATGCTTTAATTTTTTTTTTAAGACCTCACATTTTAACCAAATATTTACTATGTATATACAAATATATTTAGGTTGTGGCCTATGATACTGTAATTTTAATTTTAATTTTGCTGGTTGTTTGTCACAGCTATTAGCATTACATTCAGTAGTACATGGAAATTATGATTTATGAGTAACAGTGCAAAAAAGCATTACTAAGGATTATGTATGGTGTGAAATTGAAGGAGGTCAATGGTATGTGTGTGTGTGTTTGTGTGATACCATGAGTTACCGCAAGGGGCTACACTAACCCTAGTGATGCCACTGTTTCCCTGTAAGACAACATTTTTCTTCTGAATTGGACCAAGGCGGCTTACACATAAATTAAAACAAGGTATGTGAATTAAAAAAATATATATGTATAGTCTGCACCGAAAACAGAAATTCTTCTCACCTAAACCTGACTTCCCATTATTCAATTACACAACTTTCTAGATTCCACCTATCATTGAAACCTTCACCCTGTTCTCTTCCTGTAGTACCTACTACTACCCAAATCTGAAAGGGCGTCTGTCTTTCAGTTCTGATACATTATATATATTTTTTCTAGATCCTCAAGCTATTATTTACAGGCTCTCATTCTCCCCTCAGCCTGTTCTCTATAATTTTTAAGAAAGCCCATAGGCTCAAGAGAAGGCTCAAGTGTGCTATTATGCCTTCCATCATCATGCTGGCAAATAATTTTCCCTTTGTACTTTCACTGAAATTAGGGTGCAGGTGAAGAAAAATGCATTTAAAAATACCTAATAAATGAAAGCACAAGGGTATTTTTGCCTCTTGAGTTGCAGATTAGCAGAATTTATTTTATAATAGCATTGTTCCAACAGAATTAGCAATGGAGATTTTAATTTCCAGAAAACATTATGCCCATGTCTTCAGGCAAGATTGGAGGATGAGTAGAAACAGAAAATTAGATCTACTTGGGCTTGCCCGGATGATCCCAATTTATGCCTCATCAGTCTTGACCATCACTCTACCTGGGGCTGACATCACATAGAGTAAAAAAACTACCTTCGAACAGACAAAGGATTTCATAAGTACAGACTGAGATAGATGGGAATGGGAATGCAGTAAGGTAATGGCAAGGAATTTGTGACACTTTGGTTGTTGCTGAACCACAGTTTCTACCACTTTTCATCATTACTGTAGCTGGAGAATTGGGGCAGGTGAGATCTGGAGGACCACAGGTTCAATAATTCCCTCCTCTCAAACATTACATAATTTAAAGCCCATAAAAAGCCAAGAGACTGGGGAAGAAGAAAAGGATAATGAGACAGACAGGCATGGATAGGAGATAACTAGTCACTAAAGTAACTGGTAAATTACTTTTCAAAAGTAAAGTTACTTTTCCTCAAAAAAATATAAGAATAACAATCAGGTCTTATTGAACTATAACTGTAACTGATAGCTATTAAAAAAACAACTTCTAAAACTCAACTTAGAAGCTGTGAGCAAGAAATCTAATCTTCCTAACCGAAGATCTATACTTTAGCAACAATTAATCTTAAAATTACCTTAAATTAAGAATCATATAATGAAAATTGTAAAACTGAGGGTGGGGAGAGAAATTACAGCAGAAAGCAAAAGCATGACTAAAAAATGTAGCATACTTTTAAGTGATGGGGATACTGAAATTTATTTGTACTTGAAGCATTTCCTAGAACTGTGGTTTCCAACAACCGAAACCTTACCTGTATTATATAATTATTTACTATCTGGCATAATTCTTTTCATTCTATTAAGCAATACAGCTTTACAGTTACGTCAATATTTCAACTATTTGTAAAAAAAAGAGAGAGAAAAATAAGCCAAGTGTTTTTGCAAATGACCCTAAGTTAATTAGAAAAGTCTGCACCCCGGTCAGGTCCCTTCTCACATGTCAGCTCTCATTAAATCAAAAAATTCTCATTTCAAAGTTAACCAACACCATGGTTAACAAAACTGTTAAACTAGGATCAAGTGGGCACATTCCTGGGTTTATATATGATGTCATGTTAAGCAGCCCACAGCTGAACTCGCAAAAAAGTATGAATGATTTTTCAATATAGAAAGTATCTGATCTAATGCTAATTCTCTCTCTATAGGCTAACTGTGCTGGGAACAGGTGGCCCTGCTTTCAATTATGGAGGGCTAACATGCCAGTGTGAGGCCTGGATTAGTTCACCTTCTCACAGGGAATTTGCCTCAGTTGGGAATGGATTTATTATGGCTTCACACATGGAATGGAGCTCATGTCAACTGAGGGCAGTGACACATCATATGATTCAAATTAACCTGCTGTGGACTGTTCCGCAGGGCTGAGATTGTGTATTAAAATGACGACATTTTAAAACAGCTTGAAAGAAACCAGGATTGTCAAAGCGCAATGGTTCCAATTTGTTCCAACTAATCTATCACCTGCTGGAGATATTATTGTAGTGGGTTTCTGGTAGCTGCTATTTTCCAGGTTCTTCCCAACCACTGACCTTGCTAATGGGTACAATTGTTACTGCTGGACGTAAGCGGACAAGAAATCCAACATCGTGCTTTTTAAATGTAGGAATAGCAGTATATTATTTATCACAAGATGCAAAAACCAAAAGTGTGAGGTTTGCTCATAGACAAACAAAATGGTTCTTTTGCAGAATGATTTTTTTTAAAAAAGGAGTTCATTGTATGCATTTGTTTAATTTGATAAAATGCACTACGGAAAATCACTCCAATAGCAAAAATGTAATAAGCTTCATAATGTCAGTACATAAGGATCTTTCCAAGAAGATGACATATATGATGGCTTTGGCAGGGGAAAAGCCTGTATTTTTCTTAGGCTTGTAATTAACAATTATTAGATATGTCAAATTTTATGAATCACTGACAGTTTTTGTAATGTATTATTACAAAGGTTGTTGAAGAAAACCAAAGCACTCCATGTTCTGGGTTTTTATGTTTGAAAACAGAAAGGTATTCATTAGAAAGAAGAGTGAGGTAATAAAAACCCCACAGTCTTCAAGATGGCCATGATCAATTAACTGACCAACCAGAATATGCAAATCTTTATAGATTATATATATTATATATTCATGGCTATTATGCTACGAATAAAGACAATGATGGTGTATGATAAATTAATTTTAAAGGCTGTCAGCTTTTAAAACAATCCAAATTGTTGTGGACTTGAAGATTTGGCTAGCGAAAGAAACTTTCTTCATTTTGTAACATATAACCTCAATAGCATAGAACCACTCTTCAGTGATGTGATTTCACAGCTGGGGAATGTGCATGTAATTGGACTTCCTGTGTGTGGAGAGCTGATGGTTGGATCGTACGCAACAAGTTGCAACTTTTCACCCCAGTAGATGCCAGTGGATGGTACAGAAATATGTGAACAGCCCAACTCAGTTTCATCAATAATTTTGGCATCATTCTATAGTGGAAGAGCTACAATGCCTCCATATATGTATCTCTGTCAAGCTTTCAACATATACTGAATTTCATTACTAATGAAAACATAGGGAGACAAATCTTTTAGAAACAGATTTGCAATTATTAGTATGCAATGCAACATATAAAATAAATGATATGCTAGTCTAGATTTTAAATAAAAGAAATCTAAACATTCTTTCCTTTAAAAACCACATATAAATAGAAAAGGTGGTTTAAAAAACCAATATAGCCTGACATCTATTTATACACTGAATTTTGACATAATTGGAATATATTTTTGTGCCACTTGTAGAGCTGAAAGAAATGTGCAATAAAACAAATTTAGTTCTGTTGTCTCCATAGCCATCAGTAACAAATGTATACACCTCAGAATATTTATAGTTGCAATATAATCTTTAATGATTGTTTAACATGAGCCATCAGCCCACATTTATGAAGTGGTACACATTTTAATCACTGACATTTGTTATCGGCATATTTATTTACTCTCTGTATGGAATGACACACACATATATTGCTCTTCTTTGTGTGAGAGAGGGGATGCTACTTGCTTGGTATTGATTGGGGTCATTCAAAAGTTACTACAGTCAAATAGTGTTTGAAAAAGCGTGGATACAGCACTGATACCACATGATATGAAGCCACCCTGAGTGGCCAGTTTGAGAAGTGTGTTATACTTAAAATACAGTGATGGGGCAAAAGAGTCATTAGGGGATTTTGAAAAGCTTCACCACAATTTGAGCCAAGGCTAGATTCACATCCAAATTTAGCACTCCCTGCCAGGTTTCTTCCACTTCTCAATGAAAAACAAACCACTGTATCCAGGATAGGCTCTAATGTGGGGTGGTTTGAGGCAGTTGCCTCCAGTAATCTCCAGGAGCAGTGAATTTCCTGCTCTCCCTGTTATGGAAGGACTCTTGTTGACCTGGAGAACTGGGCAGACTACTGTGCAGCTTCTGAGTCTGCCCTAAGGGCAGCCCCCATATTACAACAGTTCCAATATGAAGTAGTATTTTCTTTTATTTGCCCCACATGTTGACTGATGCCTATAACTAGGACTCCAAGCAGATCAAAAATACATCAAAACTCATACAGATAAAAGAAAGTGGGAAAGAAACAGCTCAAACACAAACATATTGTTAAAACATAATATTAAAATACTACTGAATTTAGAAAAACTGAAACAAAATTAAAATTAAAGCCTGTTAAACACTCCTTTTCCCCAGTGCTCCAGTGCCCAGATGACTGCAGCCAAACTTTACCTGTTTCTTGCTGTTATTTGAAGCTTTCTCTTATACTTGAATTTTGGGGAATATTTTCCAGAAAATATTTTTAAAAATGAATTGTATTTGAGGATGTCTCCAGGGAATTTGTCTACCAGAAATTATGATTATTCAAGGGGCTCACATGATTCTTACCTTTACATCAATAAGGAATAATAAGCAAATCCATATTGCATGGCTGGATTTCCACTTTTTCTTTGCAAACAATCACTGCACAAGTATATAAGTATGTTGTTTCCTGGACCATACTTTCATTCTATTCCTGTCAACCTGCGCCTATTCCTTATTCCATTTTCATTGCTTATTGCTAACACTAGTGTTCTCCTAATGCTAGGAAGAACCAGCTGCTTATCTGCAACTGTGATTTTTCAAATGGTTATCTGTGACCTCTTCCTGATAGAATCACAGAATTCACAGAGTTGGAAGAGACCACAAGGGCCATCCAGTCCAACCCCCCCTGCCATGCAGGAACTCACAATCAAAGCGTTCCCAATAGATGGCCATCCAGCCTCTGCTTAAATACCTCCAAAGAAGGAGATTCCACCACTCTCCAAGGGAATGTGTACCACTGTCGAACAGCTCTTATTGTCAGGAAGTTCCTCCTAATGTTAAAGTGGAATCTCTTTTCCTGTAGCTTGCATCCATTGTTCTGTGTTCTAGTCTCTGGAGCAGCAGAAAACAAGCTTGCTTCATCCTCAGTGTGACACCTCTTCATATACTTAAAGAGGATTATCATATCACCTCTTCACCATCTCTTTTCCAGGCTAAACATACCCAGCTCCCTAAGTCTTTCCTCATAAGGCATTGTTTCCAGATCCTTCACCATTTTGGTAGCCCTCCTTTGGACATGCTCCAATTTTTCAATGTCCTTTTTGAATTTTGGTGCCCAGAACTGGACACTGTATTACAGGTGAGGCCTGACCAAGGCAGAATAGAGTGGCACTATTACTTCCCTTGATTTAGACACTATACTTCTATTGATGCAGCCTAAAATAGCATTGGCCTTTTTAACTGCTGCATCACACTGTTGACTCATGTTTGTGTGAGAGTTAAACAAAATACCTTGGAAAGTATAGTATTCACCTTTATTGCAAGTTTTTAAAGCAATGGCCCCTGCCAGGGAAGATTTAGTTATGTTTTTTCTGTACTGGCAGGGTGTTTGGCAAGATGACCTTTGGGATTCCTTCCAACTCTACAATTCTATTATTTTATTATTCTGTGGCTTCCAATGATTTCCCTGGCTACAGACTGGACTAGTATTTATTTTGTCTAATAAGAATTCCAGCAATGACTTTAACCTAGAACATCTCATAATGAAAATCATGAGTTTATTCTGACCATATGTATTGTTCTAATAAGAGACTGAACCTACTTTTGAACGTTATTTGGAATTAATAATAATGCTCTTACCTGGCCCATTCAGGAAATCTTTAATCTGCAATGTGATGAGAGGAGGCGGGATGCCACTTTTAACATCAATTTCTCCTGCCACAGTTTGTAACCATGTCTTGCAGTAGTCAAGAGTCTCTGGGAGAGTTTTTCCAGGATCTATTGGCAATAAGAACTCTGTCATGGCATGTTGCTAATACAATAACTAACAGAGTATCTACCCAGGGAAGAGCTATATACATGACTATATATTAAACATACATAGTTAATATTCACCTATGACTTCTTTTGTATAAGCAAAAAGTGCCACGGTCCACATTTATCTCATACAAATCTTGTATTCTAATAATTATACATATATTTTGTCAAGACTACAAATTTTCAACTACTATTGCCATCAAAATTTAAAATGTACTGCATATGGAACGTGTCTGAGTTGTACTTCTAAAACATGTTTAGTATCTGCATTCCACCCCAATTGTAATGCATTTAAATTTTTCTTAGCCATTTAAAAAAATTATTTGAACAAAAGAAAGCCAACAAGAGAAGGAATTAACAATATACAAGTCTTAAAGATCAGAAAACCACATGCTCAGAGATGCAGTAGAGTGGTTCTACTTATGGGTTATTTGATACAGTTTGCAGTTTCACTGACACTGCAATCCCTTTTTACTGCTAGGCTTTTGAAGTTAACTTCAGTAGCTTTTCCTCCTGGCCCTCTTTAATGGGACCCTTTTGCTCAATCCTTAACATTCTCTATTGTGATTAAAAGTTCACATTCAGTACTTCTCAGTTCTGTGTCTTTCTTCATGTTCTGCATAATGTACATGATAAATCATTGCTGTAAAACTTTTTTAAACCTTGGCAGTCCAGAATCTTTATAATAATAATTTGAACTGGCTTTTTAAAAAGTGACTGCAATGCTTCTGCATTTAAAAAAAGCATTCTTGCAAAATTTCAGTTATAAAATTGTTTTACACTTGCTTGATAATCATATTTTGTGTTAACCATCATGCCTCTTTGTCTTATATGGTGATGTTTACAGAAAAAATCACTTGATGATGTTTAAATAGTTTCACAGTGTTACCATTCACCTCTTAAGACTCTCAAGTTGGACTTTCTTTTCAAGAAGAGTAGTTTCATACCACCACTCAGAATAAGCATATGACAGTGTGGTACAAACTGGGCATATGAAATCTGTCTTGGAATGCATTTCTTAACGTAATCACATGATTCAAACAGAACCTGGTATATGTGGGCCTGTAAGCAATTTCAAAGAGCATGCAGAAACCAATTGGCTGTGACTTTAGCCATGCATGGAAAAAGATTAAAAGTTAGCAAATTCCTCTGAGGGTTTTTGAAACAATTTTCAGAAATTGGCTTTTTACGCATTTTATCGCATTCACTATATACTTTACCAATACAAAACAAAACAGCCCACTTTTTTCATCCTTACTTAGATTATTGCAATCTGTATCCCACCCCACACACAAATTGTACTAAAGAGAAAAATCAAAAGCATTCTACATTCTTATGCTGTAATAGTGTGCCCCTTATGAGCATATTATTGTTTTGTGTAGTATTCTCTATTGAAATAGATACTGAATTAACTTTGTACAGACGGGGGGGGGGGAACCCTATTACCCCCCCACCCCAGATCCCCAACAGAATCTGAAGAGAATAAAGTAAAGGAATTAAGCACACTTCACAGTCTTAATGATTACCTCAGATGAACTGGTGGGAAGCATGAATAAATCTATAATTTCTAGCCACAATTCAGGAAGCTTTGCTGAGCTGAAGGTTCCCAGATGTCAGGGCCTGGCCGTTCCTCCCCAGAGTCTGGGGGAAGGGGATGAGTCCAACTGCACTGACTTGATAAGAAATAATAGTTTTACTGTGTACTGCTGATCCCACTGCTGCAGGTTGCTTCCAAGTAGTTGCTGGTGGCTCCTTGGGGATAGAGTTGGCCACTTTCTCTCCTCCCTCTCAAAATTTCTCAAACTTTTATCAGCACCAGGGTTCAATTGGGGGGGGGGTGACCAATGCAGGGAAATACTGCAAATCAGTGCTTGAAAAAATCTTTTGAAAGTGCTGGGCAAACTTTGAGTATAAAGCAGCTTTCTATGTACCCCTCTAGCTGGTTAAAACAAGATATATAGGTCTTATTTCTTTGAAAATATCCTACAAACTTTCAAAATATGTTTGACAAAGTTGCTGAGAGTCTTAGGTTTTGTCTACATGGGTAATTTACGCCAAAATCATCTACAGCTCACTATGTCCTTTTTTCACATGATGCAGGACCAGCACCCCGAATTGGGTCCAAACTGTCTCCAAAATGTTTCTACCCGTTTCTCTGGATGAACTCTCTACGCTGCTAAATTCTTCCAAACCTACAACTTGTTCTCTTGATCCTACCCCCTCCCATCTTCTAATCTTCATAACCCCTTCTTTTCTGCCCTCACTCCTCTATATCTTTAATCTCTCTCTCTCTTCGGGTTCCTTCCCTTCTGACTTTAAACATGCTTTCATTTCCCCAATTCTGAAGAAGCCCTCTCTTGACCCCTCTTCTTTGTCTAGCTATCGCCCAATCTCTCTTCTTCTTTTCTCTCTAAGGTTCTGGAATGGGTCGTTTATTCTCGCTGTCTTGAGTTTCTCGAAGCCAACTACATCCTGGACCCTTTTCAGTCCAGTTTCCGCCCACAGCACTCCACAGAGACGGCCCTCACCAAGATCTCAAATGATCTCTTGCAGGCCAAGGCGAATGGCCTCTACTCTATTCTCATACTCCTTGACTTGTCTGTGGCCTTCGACACCATGGACCACTGTCTCTTGTTTGACTTACTTTCTGACCTTGGGTTCTCCGACTCTGTTCTCCACTGGTTTAAATCCTACTTGTCAGACAGATCCTTTGCAGTGGTCACAGGTGGTCAGATTTCCTCCTCTGTTCCCTTATCTGTAGGAGTTCCTTAGGGCTCTGTCCTGGGCCCCCTTTGTTCTCTCTGTACACATTGTCACTTGGTAAACTCATCAGTTCTTTTGGTTTCTTCTATCATCTGTACGCCAATGACATCCACCCTTGACCTTTCACCAGGGCTTGAACAGCAAGTTTCATCTTGTCTGGCTGCCATCTCTCAGTAGATGTGGCATCGGCGCTTGAAGCTCAACATGTCTAAATCAGAGCTTCTCGTCTTCCCACCTAAGCCCACCCTTCAATACTCCTTTTCTGTTTCTGTTGACAACACTTCTATTCAACCAGTTCAGCAAGCCCGCAGTCTCGGTTTCATCTTTGATTCCTCTTTGTCGTTTATTCCCCAGATTCAGGCCACTACCAAGACCTGCAGATTCTCTCTCTACAACATTGCTAAAATCCGTCCATTCCTCTCAGCCTCCACTGCCAAGACTCTGGACCATGCCCTGGTGGTCTCGCGACTTAATTATTGCAATCTTCTTCTGACAGGGCTTCCTCTATCCCACCTCCATCCTTTAATCTCTGTCCAGAACTCAGCTGCAGGTATTATCACATCCACTAGCTGCTTTGACCATGTTTCTCTTCTCTTATCCTCCCTTCACTGGCTCCCCATCCCCTTCCACATCCAGTACAAGCTTTTGTTATTGACTTTCAAAGCCCTCCATGGACTGCCCCCTCCTTACTTGTCTGAGCTTCTTTCTCCTCACACTCCTTCTCGTACCCTCCGTTCTAGTAGTCAAGATCTCCTGTCCCAGCCGAGGATTTCCACTTGCTGCCCCTCACTCCTGGAACCTTCTTCCTCCACATATACGCCTCATCACTTCTCTAACCAGGTTCAAAAGTAAATTAAAGACTATACTGTTTAGGGAAACTTTCCCAGGATTGTGCCATCTGCCCCAGAATGCCTCCTTTTAATTATGTATTAAGAACCCGTGCCCTCCCTCCAGTCCATCTGTCTTAGTCCAGGCCCCAGGGGGAGAGAAGAACCACTGGTCCTCATCCCCTTCCCACCCCTTTTCCTTTTGTGTTGTCTCTTCTAGATTGTAAGCCTGAGGGCAGGGATCTGTCTAACTATAAGATTGTATATACAGCACTGTGCAAATTTACAGTGCTATATTAATAATAATAATAATAATAATAACAATAATAATGTGCCCACACCCAGTTTGGGGCTCCTTCCTAAGTGCTGGTTATAACCTTTAAAACCTTACATGAATCAGGTCCAGATTATTTGATGTACTATATTCTCTCTTACGATATTTTACTGTATTGTGTTCATATTGTATTATATTGTATTCCTACTGTATTGTACTGCATTTGTCCCTTTCAAGGGATGCGGTGCCTTAGCAGTTAAGATGTTGACTCTGAAAATTACAAGGTCAGCAGGTTGGCAGTTTGAGATCCAAGCACTGTGGAATGTAGTGAGCTCCCAGCTTCTGACAGGAGCCCTGGTGGCACAGTGGTTAATTGACTGTACTGCAGCCACTCGCTCACAAACCACAAGGTTGTGAGTTCAATACCAGCCAGGGGCTCAGAGACGACTCAGCCTGGCATCCTTCTGAGGTCACTAAAATGAATACCTAGCTTGTTGGGGGCAATTAGCTTACACATTGTAAACTGCTTAGGGAGTGCTTAAGTGCAGTGATAAGTGGTATAGAAATGTACTTGTTATTGTTATTATTCTTCTAACCCACATTTAAATAACTCAAGCAGACAGCAGGCCAACATCTTCCCACGTGGTCTCTGCAAGTTGCCAGTGCCGCCACTGTGGGCATGAGTCGCTCTGAGGTCAGAACGTGCAGCTCAGCATCAATACATGGCTAGATGCTGCATTATGACCTTAGTGGTGATGATAGGCAATAAACAGGAATACCATGGGAAGGCAAGCCCATCATTTGCTGAGAGAGCTGAAAATCAGCAGCAAAAGACAGCAGGTAAGGGGTGAATTTGGGGAAAATTCGGGCCCAGAATACTCTGGGCGAAACCCAGAATATTCTGGCCAGTACAAGCAAGCCCTCTGAAACATTTAGCAGCAATAAAGTAAGAAAGAGATAGAAAGCAGAGAGGTGGAATAAACTGAGAGTATAGGGAAGTAAACATCCCTACTTGTTGGCAAAGAGAGAAAAACAGAAATTTCCTCCTGTTATATTTCAGCCCACTCCTAGATCATAAATAGGTTCCAAATGTTTCTTTAAAAAAATCTGTGGTACATGAATCAGTCTACCACAGATTTTTTTTTTAAAGAAACGTTTGGAAAGAGCTGTATCTTCTGGATGACATGAAAAAATAGTGCATACTTTATTCCTTATTACATTCAGCTTCATGGTAACTTTACATATAGTGTGTGCACTATTTTTTTTTTAAGAACCCTGCATGTTTTCCAGAAGATACAGCTCTTTACTACAAAGTATTAGTAGATGATCCATCAGAATGATTTTCAAAAATTGGCTTGACTAATAATGTTACTAATTGAATTACATGTAGAGCCTGGTTTCCAATGTCATATATCCTGGTAGTAAATAATACAGCTACAAATAAACCTGATGTATGCGTAGTGAATCTCAAAAAGCAAAACAAAACAGAACAATCAAATGTTTGACACTGACACAGCAGAATGAGCACATTACTTATCTGTGAGGGGTTTATGAGTTTTGAGCAAAAACCCTTGATTTAAAATCATGTTATAAAATGTAATTAAAATGTTACAGAGCCACATCATTGCTTATCTTGTTAACATCAGATATTTCTTCTTCTTCTTCTTCTTCTTCTTCTTCTTCTTCTTCTTCTTCTTCTTCTTCTTCTTCTTCTTCTGTTCAACAATAAATGTGAATTCTTCTTCGTGGAAAAATAAGACATTCCCTGAAAATAAGACCTAGTGCATCCTTGGGAGCAAAAATTAATATAAGACACTGTCTTATTTTCGGGGAAACACGGTAATAATCTTTGTTGTAAGGCTTTTGCAAGAAATTCATGAAGTACTGCTGTATAAAATTCAGCAATAGCATTGGTAGTTATCTGATGAACCATTTTAATTTATTTACTTTCTTATTGGGTCATATGGTAAAACCTCAGACATATAAACAACAGATTCAAGTAATTAAGGTGCTTTAAAATGTAGAGGATTAAGAAGAAGCTGAAGCACATGGAATGTGAGAATAAGAAAACCATTAAGTCTAGCCTATTGACTTGTCCCTGCTTCAAATCAAATGATTTTAGAAAAACACTTGCTCAAATGTACTGAGGAGAAAGAAAAATGATCATCTAAAACATGGGTAGGCAGAATCAAGATACACAAGTAGATCTCTTCATGCTCCAGTACCATCCTCCAAAATAAAATATTGGATGACATGATGCTTTGAATGATTAGAAATATTTCTGGTGCTTATCTTAAAGTTATCATTTATCAAAGAATTTAGATCAAAAAGGAAAACTAGGCCAACAATTTGAAATTGGAGTGAACATAGCAATTTGGATAAAAATTCTGATATTTGTAGTCAGCATGAAATTTTAAGAAGGACTATAAATGACTAAAGTTTATGCAAAGCTATTACTGCAAGTCAAGACCCTGTGTATGTATTTGTCATCATATTGCCTGTTGATTTATAGCAACCTCGTGAATTTCACAAGGTTTTCTTAGGGAATCCTAAGACGTGGGTTTGCCAGTTCCTTCCTCTGAAATACATAAAGTCTATAATACCTGGTATTGCTTAGCAGTCTCCCATCCAAGTACTAACTAATAAATGAATACTTCTTCAGTACAGTACAGTACAGTACAATTGAACGAATAAGCTCTTGAGCATTATCAAAATTAATATGTTGCCCCTAAAACGGGGACAGCTCAAATCTCCACCATACCTATGTCAGCAAACAATATTATTACTTAAAAGTCAGGTGGATGAAATTTACTTCTGAAGGAAGGAAAAAATAACAGTTGGATTACAATATTCTAGATGGTGACAGGAGGGGGAAGATAGTTGCAATGCAGACTTCTGGAAGAGAGAAAGTACAGAGGACTGGAAAATTAAAAACTATAGAAAGAAGTTAGGGAATGAAAAGCAGAACATAAGAAAAGAAGGGTTTTGTAAGAAGAGAAAGTGGATGGCAGAAAAGTTAAGGGGACTGGGCAAAGAAAGAATAACGCAAAGTAAAGGGTGATGTGATATCACGACAGATTCTTCAAAGAAACACAGTTATACACACTCCAACCACAAAAAATGTTCTCAGGCATTGTGTTAAATTAAATATTAATCAATTAATTAATAATATTAATAATTATTAATATTATTAATATTAATTCTGATCTCTTACTCCTCTGCCTGGCCCTTTCCTCAGGAGAAAGCTGGGTGGTGGTGGAGCATTGCGAGGCAAGCTTTTATCTTTCCTCCTCCTCCACCTTCTTCCCTCCTCCTCAGGAAAAAGCCAGGCAGTGGAAGAGCCCTGAGGAGCAAGCCTTTGCTCGTTCTCATCCTCACCTTCCACCCGGTCTTCTCCCGGGGGGGGGGGGGGCAGAGCCAAGCAGCAGAGGAGTGTTGCTAGTGTTCATCCATCCCCATCCTCACCCTCTACCCAGCCTTCTCTTCAGGAGAAAGCAGTGGAGGAGCCTTGTAGGGCATGTATTTCCCCGTCCTCCTCATCCACTGCCTGTCCTTCTCAGGAGAAAGCTGAGTGGTGGAGAAGCCTTGTTGGACAAACATTTGTCCATTCTTCTCCTCCACTGCCTGGCCTTCTCCTTGGGAGAAAGCAAGCAGCAGAGGAGTGTTTACTCTTCCTTTTTCTCCTCCTCCATATGCCCCTCTCATCATGAGCAGGCTGAGTAGCAGAGGGGCCTTGAAGCCATTCCACATCCTTGTGGGCTGCCCAAAATCCTTTGGCAAGCTGCATGCATCCTCCGGGCCATATGTTGTGCAGGCCTATGTTAAAGTCATATTTCCTTACATACAGTACTTGAATTTCAGCACAATACCTGAAGACTTTTCATGAACCTAAAGGCTTTTACAGGATGCTCTCACAAGAATGACCAAGCTACCTATCATCTTTAAAGCATAGGAATGACAACAGCATCTCATAACAAGCACCATAGGATTACATGGAATAATCCAGATGTTTGCAAATCATAGCAACTACTATACATAAACTGGTGTACTGAGAAGAGAGACATTCAAAAGGAAGCACAAAAAACTCCACACAGGGGCTCGACAGACTGCCATTAAAAGGCAGCACTGTGCTGCCCCTGGAAGCACTGGACTGGGGATGTGGCAACCTCACACCACGCCCCCAACCCAGCAGGTCTGTGGCACAAAAAGAAGCTGCAAAAAGCGGAAAGGGTGTGATAGCTGCTGCTACCATGGCTCTTTTGGTGCAGCATGTCTACATGCTGTGCCAAAGACACGGTGTGACACCACCCGCTGCGCAGTTCATTGGGCAGCGTGGGGCAGGCAGTTGCTATACCCCCAACTTACCCTCATGTTTTTGCCAGTCTGTTGAGGGACATAGACACATTTTATAATATTGTTTGATGTGCTTTAAAAACAACCACTCTGAACCTGAATGAACAGTGAGCAAATTTTGGGGGCATAAAGAAAAACTGCCTATGCTAATAGGAGTTTAAACCTAAGATTGGGTCACTCAATCCTCTTTTGCTTTTGTTCATCTTTGAACTAAAGAACTGGGTAATAGATAAACTATAAGATTTATGGCATAAATGGTCTTACCTGCACATTTGTAATCTGAAGCTACACCTTTAAGGACAGCATCAAACACAGATATTTCCATCCTCTGTTTTCTGTGGTGACAGCTTAAGATCAAAGAAGGCTGAGATACAACAAGATGTAAAAATGGCTCTAACTGCAAGTCACCGGTTCCTCTGCGACCAGGCTGGCGGACAATAGTTATACCCAAGGCTTGCCTTGCTGATGATCTTGTGGATGCATGAAGACTTTCTAGAGATAAAACACCTGTCTTTTGACCAGAGGGTAATGAATTGTTACTATTTAAAAGATCCTCTGCTGTTACTGAAGAAATACCTGCTCGGACAGTTTTCTTGCAATCAGAGTCAACAGTTTCTATAAGGTTTAATGAATTTTTGGTTGGTTTCTCAACATCTCTCTGATCTTCTGGTGATTTTGATTTAGGCAAACTCGTAGAGGAATATGTCATGAAGGAGATGCGGCTTGCCGTAATAAAAATGTCAAATGGAATAAAGTTCAAATTCTTCACTATGGAAGACTGTCGGGAAGGACGGGCAATGCGGTGATGGCTTGTGCCACTGTGTTGTTCTATTTGAACTATTCTGATCTTAACACTGTCACTTCCAATACCACTGTCTTGGGCTCCACTGTAACGTGAAGATGTTTCAACCATACCTCCATCTGACATATCCATTTTTTTCTGCTCATGTTTCGAAATCTGGGAAGGAAAATATTACATTAACTTAAAAGAGCCATATCCCAAGTATTTCCATTTCAGCTACATAATACAATTGCTATATAAAAATGTAGTCAAAAGTTAAATATTAAAAAAAGGAATCACTCATGAAAACCCAGCAAGTGTTTGTTTCTGAGAAATGGGAACTCACATTTAATGACATGCCAAAGAAAGATGTGGAAGTAGAAAGAAATATATCTTACATCAAACTAATTTATCTTTGGATATTTTAAATCATTTAGGCAAAACTAATAACAAAAATATTTGATGATCAAACAATTAAAGACATTTTAATTGATATTTAATGTAATGAATCTGTTGAAAAGGTTATTTTTATTTTCTTATGCCCCATTATGGTGACAACATAATGCAAGATACAATTAAAATTCACAAAGTAATAAAAATTAAAAGAAATAAACCAACAAATTAACCATGAATACAAAGATTTAAAGCGCTTTTTTAAAAATTGGGATCCTGCCAGCATACTGTTGTTGTTCTTAACTGCCCTTGAGTCAACTTCAACTCATGTTGACCCTGTGGATGAGACATCTCCAAGATTCCCTATCTCCAACTGCCCTCCTCAGGTCCTGTGGGCTCAGGCTGTGTCCTCCCTGATCTAAACATCTGGTGTGTGGCCTTCCTCTCTTCCTACCTCCTTCCACCTTTTCCAATGATTCATTTTCCCTCACAATACGGCCGAAGTATGCGTGCCTCAATTTAGTCATCCTGGCATCCTGTCCTAGAACTCAATTGTTTTTCTTCGTGACTGTATCCTCATCACTCTTCTCCAGCATCACAATTCAAATGAGTTGATTTTCTTTCTATTGGCTTTTTTTTTTTTTTTTTTTACTATCCAGCTCTCTAAAGGCGGCATATGCATGTAGCCATGCCACCATTGAAGTCCATTGTTCCTAATGATGGCACAGCTGCATGTCCATCCATCATTGGGAACAACAGGACTTGAGCATCCATGGATTTTGGTATCTGCGAAGGATCTGGAACAGAGCCTGTGCAGATACTGAAGGCCAACTGTACATGGTGATAGGGAATACAATGGCTTGGACTATCATCACTTTAGTGTTTAGAGTTATATATTTCCACTTTACTACTATACTGTAGTAGTATACTACTATACTATATAGTGTAGAATGAAAACATTGAAAGGTGTCAGAGTAATTTTGAGCAGACGAGATGAAGTTTATCCAAGGAAAATGGAAATACGGCATCTAGGAAAATCCAGTGATCTAGCTGGAAATGTGCAACTAACATCATGTAAGGTTGTGCTCCTTCTACAGAACCAGGTACTAACTTTGAGAGTTCTCTCACACAGAGATTCAGGCAATATCAGTGGCTATGAGTACTTTTTCACATCTTCAGCAGGCTCGTCAGCTGCAGCTTTACTTACAGAAAACTGAACTTGCCTTCTTAGTGTTTTATTTATTTCATTTATATGCCACTTTTCTCCTGCAGTGGACCCAAGGCAACTCACAAAAAGAATAACCTAAAACCTATCAATAAAATCTTAAAGACAATTAAAATCATCGCATTAGGGAAGTATAAAGTCATTAAAAGGCATACAAATGTTAAAAATAAAGCATCCCCCATAAGAAGCATTTCTGCAAGTGATTACACATTAAAAGTAACATGTTTTGGGTGCCTCCAGGCATAATTATTGTAAAGCACTATGCCAGTTACATCAGCTGCCTATAGGTTTCTCGGCCCAATGCTGAAACACTAAACAGTTCAGGTGCAGGTAATCTGGAGAATATTAGCACCCAAACAAGTCTGCTTGAACCTCAAGATCAGCACCTAGAGCCATAATGTTTAGTCCAGTGATTAAAATCTGATATGGTGGACCAGCAGGCTTTTCCCATAGTGTCCTTGGCATTACCACCATATTTGAGCCCACTGGTTATGTTTTTTCTTTCCTGCAAACCTGCTACAGACCACTAATCAATGGCTCATAGATCAGCAACAGTCCACAGATCAACACTTTTTGAGAAGCCCTGGTCTAACCCATTGGTAAGAATAATAGGATTAATTACTGTATATACTCATGAATAACTCTACGCATTTTAGTCAAAAAATTGACACCAAAAACCTAAGTCAGTCTATCCCCAGGTCAATGTAACTGATGTCCTTCATTATTAAAAAGGCAACCATGGCTTAGTTAAAGGCAAGAGCATAATCTATTCTGGAAGCAGCGACTCCCCTCTGCTCTCTCATCCATCTAGCCTTTAGTATAAGCACAAACAGTTATTCCCACTGGAATTTTGGTCCCAAAACCTGCCCTTGACATGAGGCTGAATTATAATTGAGAATATATCAATTAATATCAAAGACATCAGAAACAGAGCTTTCTCTGTGATTCCTCCATCTATCAAATACCCTCCCCCAGGAAATGTCCACTAGCATAAATAGGTCTCTGCTTGGTGACCCTTGAAAGGCTTTTAAAGACTTATTTGTTCCACTACATTTGTTAATATTCGTGTAGTGTGTTTTTAAATGATGTTTTATTTGTGATGGAATTTCTTATCTTGTTACCCTGTAGGCCTAAATTCCCTAAAGGCATCAGAACCTACCTGACCTTGGAAGCTAAACAGCATCAGTCCTGGTTAGTATTTGGAAGGGAGTCTACCAATAAATACCAAGTTCTGTAGGCTGTATTTTAGAGGAAGGACCTGGCAAAAATCATCTTTCAGTATTCCTTGCCTAAGAAAACCCATGGGATTCATGCAGTTGTTATAAATCGACAGGTGATTTGAAGGCACATACACACACAGTTCTTATTTGTCAATTTTTTAGATGCTGATCTCTGCTGTTTTATATTTTCACTACTTATTTTCATTTTTTAAAATACTTTTTATTAATTTTTCAAATAATAAAATAGTACACATACAGTATTGTACATATTAACATCATTCTGCCTTCCTTCCATCTTTATCAATCCAGTATAGTTATTTTCATTTTTAAAGATTTTGCAGTCTGTGGAGTCGAAGGCTTTCATGGCCGGCATTCATAGTTTTTTGTGGAGCTTTCGGGCTATATGGCCATGTTCTAGAAGAGTTCCTTTCTGACATTTCGCCAGCATCTGTGGCTGGCATCTTCAGAGAATGATAACCTGGAAAAGGATTGGATATATATATCCTGTGTGACCCTGGGAAGGAAGGAGTAATTTGCAAATGTATTGTTCTGTTGCTAATGGCAGTCCTCAGGCTGGAAGGATATGCAAACAAGGATTAATGTCTGCTAACTGGTGCTCATTGTCTGCTGGGAATCCCCTGGCCTTAGGCTGTTTCTCATTTGCATAGGCTGAGTCTTGACCTTGCTGTCCTTCAGGACTGGTAGCCAAGCCTTGTTTACTCCCAGGGTTTCTTCTTTCCTGTTGAAATTGTCCAGGTGTTTATGGATTTTAATGGCCTCCCTGTGCATTCTGACATGGTAATTGTTGGCATGGTCCAGAATTTCAGTGCTTTCAAACAGCATTTTATGCCCAGGATGGTTTATAGCATGTTCTGCTATTGCTGATTTTTCCGGTTGAGCCAGTCTGCAGTGTCTCTCATGTTCCTTGATTCTTGTCTGCACACTGCGTTTGGTGGTCCCTATGTAGACCTGTCCGCAGCTGCATGTCGGTTTGTAAACCATTTGAAGGTTGTGTTTCTTCACTACTTTCCCTATTCTGTCTGTGACTCCTTTGATCAATGGTAAAAATATCTTCCCTTTGGGTGGTAGCTTGTCTTGAGTCTTCTGGGTTTTTCTGAGCCTGGCAGCCCTTCTGATGTCTGCCACATAGCCCGAAAGCTCCACAAAAACTATTTTGCAATTTCTTTCTGTAGGCTTTACCCAGGAAGGTGGGCTAGAAAGCAAATATAAATAGCACAAGGAATCATATGCCTGTTGGCCAATGGTCAGTGAGTTATGTGAAGAGCTATAGCTCAGTGCCAGAGGATATGCTAAACAAGCAGACATTCCTAACATGATTCCCAGCAACAAGAGGATTGGAGAACAGGTGATAGAGAGATCCTAAGATACTGGAGAGTGGCTGACAGTATAAAAATCTCAAATTAAATGGATAAATCATCTGTAGCACAAGATCATTTTTAGATTTCCCAAATTGGCTTTCTTCAGAATTCCTTACTGCTGGCTAAGTTGTTGTTGTTGTTATATTTATTTATATCCCGCCTTCCTCTCAGTATAGGGACTCAAGGTGGCTCGTGTTTTGGGGAACTGAAGTCCAAAACATCTGGAGGACCAAAGTATGGTAATCACTGTTCTAGACTGTATTTTAAAATACTGATTACATCAGTTTCCAACGGTGTAGCCATATTAAATCTGTTACAGCAAAATTGACAATCTTACTGCATCTTTAAAAGTAACAAATGTTTGTCATGAGCAAGAATTTTATGCATAGTCAGTGTTAACAATGCAATTGTCACTGTCAGGACTATATTAATGGGTACTTTTAATATGTTCAGTATCAAATATATAAGACATTGATGGAAATTGTGTAGCTCTCCAGAAATTGTTGAAATGCAACTCTCATCAGCTAAAGCCAGCACAATTAATAGTTAGGAATGTTGGGAGGGACATACAACATCTTTGGACCTACGAAATTCTGATAGAAGAAACCCATTGCCACCCACATCCCAGTTTGCAATCTGTCCAAATTGTGGCTTATTGTCAATAAAAAGAAACAAACAATAATTGCAGAGAAGAATAAAATTACTGAACCATAGCTGTAACACACAGAACTGTTTGATAAACTGGGATTTTAAAATTACAATATGATTTGTCAATCTGAATCTTGCTCCTGTTTCCAAAATTATCAATAAACTGATTACTGTGCAATCAGTCACAAATTGATAATTTAAAAATGAGATGAATTTAAAGTATCTCCCACTAATACTGAATTGTAAATTGATCCCCTTATGTCCTTGTTTTGATACCAATTTATATTTTCTATTTGTACATTTTTATAAAGCATAACATAAAGCAATCCAGTACCATCTTTAACACCTTTGAGATTAATAGGGAAGAAGAAAATTCTAACGTAAGATTTTATGGACAGACTCCATTACTTGTGCAAGAAATTTCATTCTAGTTGGTCTCAAAGGTGGATTTTGAGATCACTGGATTCTTTTATATCTTCTTATACTAAAACAGATGAACACAGCTATCTCTTTGATTACTATTTACAAACCATATGGTGCATAATGATCTCTTCTTGAAACCCACAAAAATGAACTCTATTAGAATTTTGTATACCCTTCTTCTTTTCATGCTGCCACCCCAGAAAGTCAAACTGGTGTATGAAAAGCAGACTGTATTCATCCATACCATAAAATATCTCAATAAAAACATTACAGACAGCATATCAGCAATTAAAGTGAAACACTCATGGATCCTTCAAACATTGGGCACCACAAGTCCATGCTGTCTTCAGGAAAGCTTGGGCTTCAGTTAGCTTTTAAGGAGAGGGAGTTTTTCAGCTAGAAACTATACTGACAATATCATATCTTAATGTTCTAAATGAGCAAGCAGACAATGCCTCAAAAAAAAAAAAAAGAATTTTGAAGATGCAGAGCTTGAAGGTTATGGTAAGAAAGAGCTCCCTTGGAGAATATATATCTTTATATGTCACTTAGCCAGTTACTGAGCTAGGATTTGCAGCTATTAACTTTAAAAGGCAAGCTTGGTAATAAATCTAGGCATCAACTGAATATTAGTGAACAATTCCAAATGTAAGAACTCTAAAAAACTTTCTTTGCTTTGTTATGGAAGGAATAGGCCAATACTTTAAAGATGTCAAATGCACCAATATCAGCTTCCTGATAGCAAATGTAATGGTAACATTTATCATTGAGCTGCATTAATATCAGTTCACTTACTCTTTACATAACCCATTTAAAATGAACAATAAAAGTTTTCTTTAATTAGCTACTGGTGTGCATTAACATGATCATGATTAAACCATAAAAACCAACTGTACATTACTCAAGTCCCCTATCACATGTGTTTTAAATTATTTTAGTTGAAAATGTACTTTGAGTCCCTTTTAAAAGTTCAACCTCCTGCTTTCAGAGAATTAAATGCATATTACTGCAGTGGAGAAGATAATGTTTCAGACCTCCAGGCATATATTAAACACACTGGCAGCACATTAGACAAAATGCTTTACTTATTAGATACTTCCTATTCTAAACAGTGTCATCAAAGGCTAAAAACAAAATCCATATAAAAGCTGCACAATGCTTCCACACAGAACCTGTGCCAAAATCCCTGTACTTTCCAACTAATGAGGAAAGGATGTGCACTCTTAACATATGAATGTAAGATTTTCCAAGCATTTACTTTAGGAAACAGTGCTATTGATTCCATATGGCTTATGTTAAATGAAACTGTATTGGTAAAATAACCTTTAAGATATCTGACATGATAACCATAATTAAACAGTATTCAAAGGAATAAAACAAAAGGGAATGTGGTTCACAATGGCTAATTAAAATAAAACGAAAAAACACAGCATGTCATCTATCAAGATAAATTGTTATTGTTTTTAAAAAACTTTAAATACTGATAAAATATACTTTTAGATAAAATCTAGAAGTACTGGGAAAATACTTGTGGCTTAAAAATGGACAGTTTGGTGAAGAAAAGTAGTACAGGACTTGGAATTTTTTTAATGCCAAGAGAATAGTTTTAAAGCTTTGAGCACAACCAGATGCGTCTTAAAAATCAGAAGAATTTTGCAGTTTCTCTGTTTGGATGAACTACAATGTGAAAAAGTTTTCAATTGCTGAAACATGTCAAGCTGATAGTTTACATATTAGATAGCTTTGGTGCATTTTTTTCCTTCCTTCCATGTCACAGAAGCACCCCTCTCCCCCCTCCCCAGGTGATGAAAGCTATGCTGGTAGCTAGAAAACTTTGGCAAATTCTTTCCCGTCATGTGTTGAGATAAGTGACTTTACTAGCTTGACCCCATGAATTCAAAAGCATCAAGGGAAAGATAAAGAGATAAGGGCTATAGTATGTGTCTACCCTGTTGCTGGGCATTCCAAAACATCAGAGTAAATATGCTCAAGTGCTTTTTATTATTAGGACCAAGAACTGGAAGACAATGTTACGTATTTTATCCAGACCCCAGACAAAACAAGAAAATGCAAGGCAAGACGACAGATGTATGCTGTACTGGATTCCTAAGCCTTTTCACAAGAAATGTCATAATTTCCCAAGTGGAGAACAGTTACATTCTATTTCAGTGCAATAGCATTAGGTAAAGAGTAAATTTTCATACAGGAAGTGGTAAAGTGCATGGTTGACATACAATTGTATGCCAGGGTTCTTCTGTTTAGTTCTTCAGTGAGAAAAATCATGCAAAAGCCACAATATGCAGAAAGTATACACAAATAATATTTGCTGATTTAGGCTGAATATTCTTTCTGTTATGGGTTTTTACTTTGAGTAAAACATTCAGGGCTCAAGTATTATTTGGGCACAGGAAAAAAGTGTAATATGACACCTCATACTGCCACTATACTGACACCTCATACTGCCATTATAAATGAGTCCCATCATATAAATAAAATCTCATGACTCAGGAAAGAAAAGTTTATATATTTATTCTGAAATCACATTGACCTAAATCTAGTTTTTGTGTTATGGTGCTGCAGTGCCAGTATGACAGAACTCTCACCATCACAAGAAAACAATCTCTGGAAGATTTTTTAGCCTTCAGCAGGATTTTGGGGTGAATAGTACTAGAGAGGGAAAATTGCCCCTCCTGCTGATTCCACTGATGGAAACACTTCTATCAATAGATGTCCCTGATTGGATTCTGGCTATTTTCCACGTTTCTTAATTATACATGACCTACATTGTGGGTTTTCTACCATGCTCCAACTGCTCCCCTTTGGATTTTTTTTTCATTGCTTCAATAACATGTCACTGTCTGTACAACTTATCAACTGCTTCTTATCATCACACACTCTAAAGGATGTTGGGAGAAAAATAGTACCACTGATCAATTATTTCTTTATACAACATTTCTATGCTCACTTCTATACATACTTTTTATTAGTCACCTTATTTATTTATTTATAATAATAACTCTGTGAGATTGGGCTTGGTGAATAGTCAACAAAGGCTACTTGTGACCGGGATAAAAAAGTATACTAAGATAATACAAATATCTTGGCATGATCCCAAGATGCTTTGTAGATAGGGGATCATTTTCTGTGGCATTACATGGTTCCCACTGTTAAAGTGAGAGCTGAATTATTTCAACCACATTGTGTTAACATTACAGAGGTATTCTTTATTATATAAAGACTGAAAACCAGAAGACGTCACTTAAATAATGTATGAAATCCTGTTCAGCTTTCTATCTGGTTACCTGGTTAAGTATTGTAAAAGAGTTCTGCTAAAAAACATTCCAACATACCCCAAGAGAGAATGAAACTTTGGGTACTTACCATGACTGTTCAGACTGGTCTGTGGAGAAGATGACATCCAGAACTATGGTATTCAAGAACTGAGTATATTATTATGTACATCCTTTTCTTAGCCTACTGTATCCCAGTGCTTCTGATGTGTCTGCTTGTCTTTTTCCTGGTGTCTACAATCTGAAATTCTGCAGCACTATAGTCTAGTTTTGTCTGGAGACATGACCATGTTATCTGTACTATTAGGTAATGGCTCTCAATACCATTTGCTGTGTTATTGTACACACATCTTGCTGGCAAATGACAATGGACTGGCTACTCTGTGAACAGAGTGCTGGACCAGATAGGTGCTTAGTCTGATCCAACATGGCTCTTCCTATGTTCTTAATATTGTTAAATTTTGCCATGAGAAACCAGAAGACTAAGAATGGGAAGGGCGGTTATGAAAAAACTAGACAAGATACTAAAGAATAAAGATATAAAAATGAACACTAAAGTTAGAATCATTCCAGCCTTCGTATTCCCCATCATCATGTATGGATGGGAAAGCTGGAGAGTGAAGTTTTTAAAACTAAACAAAATAATTCTAATCCTGATGTTGATTACTGGAGTGGTTTGGGATGCGTCAGCTCCTTCCTTTTTGCCAGCTAATCAGAGCAGTCAATATAGTGATAAGTAGAAATCATTGCTGCCAGTCTTCTGACCAGGTAGGCATGACTCTGTAGTGCTGGAGATACTATCTCCTTGCTCCTCACCATCCCTAATAAACACTGCCTTAGTCTGATCCAACATGGCTCTTCCTATGTTCTTAATATTGTTAAGTTTTGCCATCAGTAGATGACTCCTGTCACATAATATTTGTATTAGGTGACTCCTGTCACATAATATTTGCAGAAGACTTTGAATGAATATCTTTATAAAGTTTATTTTAATGATGATTATGTAATGGCACTATTTAAATGCTATTTCTAGCTTGTATTATAATCAAATTCTCAGCTAAAAATTTCTAGCCATATTTCTAGCCATATTTTAACACATAAATGGAACTTGCTTCAACAAAAGGTCTTAAGATCAAAATCTGTTCTGAGCCTCTTTATACAAATATTAATTCTAAGATACTTCCAAACTCATTCTACTTTTATTCACTATTAAAGGTGAATCAGACAAACATGAAGCTGGCATCTGAAGCTGAATTTAGTTGAAGTGTATGGTTGCTGGTCCCTCCCCAAGCCCACCTCAGTAAAGACTCATCATCTTTAATACTATATATCAGGAAAGTAAAACATGGTCCGTTCCATGCTGGAAATACTGGAGCTGTAGGTATGGGTCGCCATAAATGGAAAACAACTTGAAACCACACAACAACAACAAAAACAACAACAATACACCTATTAAATTTGTCTGTCAAAGATTGTTGGGAATTTTGTTTCTGTTTTTTAAAAAAATCACCAATTTCTCCCCATGCAGGGCAGAAATAACTTCAAAAGTTTTAAAAATTTTAATGCAGGAGAAAAATTGACACATTTTTCTTCTCTGCACAGCATTAATGAATAATCTTTTCAAATTACTAGCTTTTGTCTGTTCCACACAGATATGTGAATTTGTGCCTACGGGCCAAAGGGCAAACCTGCTCCACAGGTGAAGGAGGAAGGCAGACAGCCTGCTAGAGACCCGTGAAAGATGGAATACACTTCTTGCTGCTATAACAAGGGATGAAAGTGGATGGAGTCCTCTGCGGGAGATGGGAAGGAGAGTGACGCTGGGAGATCAGGCCAACTTCAAAAGTGGTGGCAGCAATGCCAGGAGCTCACAGTATGGGCAACACTGACACAGGCAAGGCTGGAAAGGGACTGTGATTTTTCCATCATTCAGTCTAGTGCTGCTACGCTTCTGATCTTGCAAGTGATTTCTTAAGACCAGACAGTGATCTGAACAGATATATACACAACTCTCAATAATTTGTTGCAAGATGAAGAGGAATTGCTATTTGTGAATAATGTTTTACTAAGTACATAAATGCTTTTGTCATTTTATTTTCAGTAATATGTGCCACAGATAACTATAGGGCACATTTGGTAACATATAAAGAGAAATAATCCTTATCAAGTAAAATATTTAATTTAGGAACAGCTGACTGTTGGCAAGTTTTTAAATTAAGAAATGCCTAATCAACTGTGGGTCGCTGTGGAATGCACTCTCAGATTTGAGAGGAGTTCCCACTTTCACTTTTTTTGGTGGTGGTGGGGAGAAGAGATTTCTGTTCACATTGGCCTTTTAAATTGTTTCACTGACTATCATTTGAATTGCTTTGACAAATTTATACTTAGAGAAAGGAGGAATGAAGGAAGAAACATCAACAAGATATGCAGATGGCACCATACAGCTAGGAAAATATCATAGACTTGGAACAATTACTAGGGAAAGTCAAAGAATAAAGTGCAAAGGCAGATTTACTTCTGAACATAAAGAAAACAAAAATAATGACCATGGAGGATCTACATACTTTCAACCCTCCACATTCGCACATGTTAGGGGCACAAGACCCCCACGGATATGGAAAAATCACAATTAACTCACCCCACCCCACATGAGGGATCCAGTAAAAGGGATCGGGGGCGGGGAATAGGAGCAGGAGCACACGTGTGTGCTCCTCTTCTTACCCAGCCCTCCATCCATTTAACTGGCTCCCCGCCGCCTTTCTGGGTGGATGGGTGCCTGTCTTCCCCAGGCACCCATCCGCCCGAAAAAGGGCCTGGGAGGGGATGGAACCATGCATCCCAAGCCTCTTTCCCAGGCAGATGGGTGCCTGGAGAAGACGGGCACCCATCCATCTGGGAAAAAGGCTTGAAAGGGGTGGATCTACCCCCTCCCAGGAAAGAGGCCTGGGTGTGTGGATCCACTCCCTCCCATCCCCTTTCCTAGATGGATGGATGCTTGGTGAGGATAGGCACCCATCCCTCTGAGAAAGAGGCTGGGTGGTGGTGGATCTATCCCTTCCCTTTTCCTGGCCAGAGCAGTTCCTGGGCTGGATCAGTGCCTGGGGAAGGCACTCATTTGCCTGGAAGGGCAGCCATGAAAGAACAAGACAAGATCCTAAAGAGTAAAGTTACACAACTGAACACAAAAGTTTCATTCTTCCAAACCATTGTATTTTCCATTGCCGTGTACAGATGTGAGAAATGGACAGTGAAGAAAACAGAGAGATGAGTGCCTTCCCAGGCACACACACGCCCTTCCTGGCTGCTCCCTCCTGGGCTTTTTCCTCCCCGAGGAAAACTCCAGGAGTGAGGATGAAGAGGAGTGCATGCACACATGGCAGCTTGACATCACGAATAATCAAAACTGCAAGTGTCAAGAGCCATGAATGAGGAGGGACCACTGTACATTTAAACTAGACAATAAGGAAACTGAAATAGTTAAAGATTTCCTGTACCTTAGATCAATCATTGATCACAATGGAGACACAACAAAGGTACACAACTGAGCACTAAAATTTCAATCTTCCAAACCATTGTATTCCCCATCGCTATGTACGGATGTGAGAAATGGAAGTGAAGAAAGCAGACAGGAAGAAAATCAACGCAATGACTCATTAGAAAATCAAATTATGCTAGGAAAAGTAGAAGGTAATGGAAGGAGAGGAAGATTGCATGCCAGATGGGTAAACTCAATCAGGGAGGTGACAGGTCTGAATCTACGATACCTAAACAGAGCAGCGGAGGATAGAAGGGCTTTCATGACTTTGGATCAACTTGAGGGCACTTAGCAACAACAAAATAAATAATAATTACTATAATAATCCAGTTTTGCTTTTAATATATTTAAATTTAAATTTTATTTATTTAATTATTTTATTGTTATCAGCTTTGAGCACTTTGTGTGAAATGTAGGGCACAAATGGAGTAAATATACAAATGTTCTGAAGGATGCTGAAAGCAGAAGGAAAAGAAACAATGAATTAAATGGGATGAAGATCAGGCTTTAAAATTTTGATGATGAAGAAGTAAGTAGTGGTGAATAGGTTAGTGTGAAAGATGAGAAAGTTTGTACAATAAAGTATGTATGGATTAGATGACTAGTTAAAAATGAGAACATCCCATCTGAAAGCATGTGATTGTATAAAGGAGCTACATTATAAAAACAAACAGAAGGAAAGGACCTCAAAGAAGATAGTATGATTAAATGCAAAGATAAAAGTTGGAGCCATAATACTGCAATATCTTATTTTTAATATATCTGTCAGATAGTGAAGCAGTCTTGACTTCTAATAAAATCAAGCTGCACCAGTGAAGAAGAGAAAATGAGGAAATGGTGTATGTACATCACACACACACAAAAACCACTTACCTGGTTTGGACAACTACCAGAGTTTAGGGGCCACATAGCCTCCCTCCTCAGGGGATTTTCACCATACTTACTGGCTACTACCCTTTATTTTTTTAAAAAAATTAAATGAAATAGACTAAAATGTATGTGTAGGGGATTTCACCATGCTTTTGGACTGCAAAGTCATTTTAGACCTGGTAGAGGCCTTTCAAAAAAACAAAAAACCAGGAACTTATCTGGTAGTCAACTTTGCATTGGCCATGGCAAGGCATTATGAGTAAAAATGGGAATCCTGAGGAACCCTGGGAGCTCTCAGAAAAACCTTTGGGCCATACCTTCCCCACTCCTGATGTGTGTGTGTATATGTATGACACAAAAATGTATAAATCAATATATTTATACACACATACATATACAAAAGAGAGTAAACATAGTACAGCCGTGGACTATGATTCTGAAGACCAAGGTTCAAGTCTTCACTTGGCCTGGAACCCCACTGGATGACCTTGGGGAGTTACAATCTCTCAATCTCAGAAGAAGGCAAAGGCAAACTCACTCTGAACATAGTTTTTTGTGATGCCAGCCACAGATGCTGGCAAAACGTCAGAAAGGAACTCTTCTAGAACATGGCCACATAGCCCGAAAGCTCCACAAAAAACTATGGATGCCAGCCATGAAAGCTGTCAACTCCTCACTCTGAACAAATATTGCCAAGAAAACTCTGTGAAAGGTTTGGCTTAGAGTCAACATAAGTTGAAAATGACGTGAAGACACACAGCTACAACATATACAAAAGAAATAGATAGAACATTTGGAATAAAGTGCAGGTCACAATATAAAATAAGGTCCAGTTAACCTGAAACAGCAGCCTATCTGAACATGATTCACTAATTATTATTTGTATTGTATTGTAGAACTACTGTTCTTTACTGTTTATGCATAATATACATGAAAGTATAGCACAAATCTGTTTTGAGATGTAGAGACAACACTGTTATTTGATGCATATACCCCCTTGAAAAAGTTACCATGTTGACTTTTAAAAACTAGAACTATATTGATATCTCCTGAGAAAGCCTGTAGAAACAAATATTAAGAATCTGGAATGTCAAATTACAAACATCCAGAATGATTTTATTGGTTTGACTAGGTTGGTATTTCCAACTCCTCACCAAGAAACATGATACAAAACCTACTCAAATTTTATATATGGACAACTTATCATGAAATACTGGGGTTGGCAACCTGTAGTCTCCATATCTCAATGGATTGCAACTCTCCCATATGTTATGCTGGCTAGAGATGACACTATTCACTCAATATTTAAAAGGCCATATTACCCACCGCTGCCTAAAAGAGATTATATCAATGGATACTAAACACAAGTAGTCTGGAAACACATTGACAGAATAATTGCTAGGCAACGTTCAACTAAGAATATTTTATTTTTAGCCTTCTCTGCTTTGTATTGGCTTTTTTCCCCACAGAATGGTTCCAAACAGAGTACCAGATCAAGATTCTTAATACAAAGGATAATAGAATTTAGGGGTGTGAGTGAGAAGAAGAAAGCAAAGTATTAGATTGTAAGAGCTGTTTCCCATTTATGGCAACTCTAAGGTGACCTTATCATGGGTTTTCTTGTCAAGATCTGTCCAGAGGTGGTTTGTCATTACTTTTCTCTGTGGATAAGAAAGTGTGTCTTGCCCAAGGTCATCCAGTGGATTTCCATGGCCAACCTGGAATTTGAACCCTGGTCTCCTGGGCCAACACTCAAACTACTATATCACATTGGCCCCTGTAAAAATCTACAACATGACAAATAGAATTTTGTGCCCCTATTGTGTGAGGGACAGAGACCATGAAGAAGAAACAATGAATGCTCGCTGTGAAAGCCTTCGACTTCATAAAAATAATTTTCTTTAAACCCTGTCAGTATGTATTAAAAGTTTTTATACAGAAGTAGATTTTTAGTGTTGGTAAAGTCTAATTCTACATCATACTATTAAGAAACACATTAGTTCAATATGCATTTTTAAAAATAACTGAAATGTTTCTGAGAAAATAGACTGAGTCTACAAAAGCATATGCTACAACCTCTATCACTCAGTCTCAAATATGCTACATGATCCCTTTGCATACTGATATTCCAGACTCACATGGTTATGTTTCAGAAATGCCTTAAAGTTTAGTATTTCAAGCCAGGGCTATTTTACTACATCCTTTTAGCATATCACCATTTCTACATATTTTTAGATTCCATTCTGCTGTTTTAACAGTCCATTGTGCAGTGTCATGATTGGTTCACAACTGATTATAATTAAAAGTAGTAGTCTACAAAATAAACAGAGCACATGTCTATGAAGTGTTTTTAGGATTTCATCAAAGAATGGTTTTACGGCTGTTTTCAAACTGGTGGATTTGCTTTTTACATTAAAGAGATGTATGTGAACATATTCTTGGGTTATATATTATCTTAGAATATCTATCTAATCTAATCTATCTAAAATATATCATCTTAAAGTCATAATGTTAATAAAGGCATCTATGATAGTTCCCAACCCATGATGAACAAATATTATTGTTTTTTTAAATTCAAAATGAAGATCAGACAAATGTTTTGCTATAAACACGTCAGAAGAAGTTTTTAGACAGAAGAAAAGAAAGAGTATGGTAGAAAGGTAATGTTCATTAGTTGTCTGTGAGATGTACCAGTATGTACATCCATTATTTTCAATAAGCAAGTTTTATGTTGACAGAATCCTATACTGTTAAGAAAAAGTTTTTGAAACTTTTTTGAAATAAATAGCTGTGGTGTACATATTTGTATACTTTGCAATATAAAACAAAAGCTATCTGGTGCAAGTATAAAAGTAGTTATTTGAAATCTAAATAGTCAAAATATAACACAATCCACATAGCTACCAAACTAGGCTTCTGAAGTTTTATAAATCTGAAGATTTATTTAAGTTATAGTTGAGACATAAAACAAAAGACTGCTATATTTTATCCAATATTGTGATAGATTCCGAAAGAAGCTGGCCAGAACATTCATCTCTTTTAAACCTCTATAGTGAGGTTAAACAAAGATGAAAGAAATACAATCCCAACAACAAAGAGGTCTGTTTCAGATAACCAAATAACATAGATCTTAAAATCTGGACTGTGCCCAATCTTGCACTTAACACTCAGGTTAAAACTACTTGATCCAAAAGGGTTAGTTCTGAAACACACTGAAAAATAAATAAAAATAGTTTAAATTAAGTTAACCAGAAAAATCTGCTTTGGTACTTTATTTAGTATTCAGATTTTTGACTACAAAATTTCTAATGTTTTTTCTTATGGGAAATCATCTCCTTGGGATAATTATTGATTTGCTCATTGGCCAGTATGCTAGATTTTACTAGGGGAGGAAGCAAATGTTAAATCATTATCAACAAGTATTACATTATTGATTGCAATAAATTTTTATCCTTTAGAATAATATAAGAACTCAAGGTCATATGAGTAGGACACTTACTTCTGGATAGTCATGCTAAAGATTTAGAGTCATGTCTAATTTTTACAAGAAATAAAAGAAAATAAATAGACCACCTTAAATTCCTATGACTTGCTCTGCCAGCAAATAAGTGCTTGAGATGTGGTGTGCCAGATATTTAAGATAGCAGGCATGATTAATGGCTTAGGACCCACAAATGTGCAGACCACCTCTACTGCTTTTTATAAGAACAATGGTTAAAATCAACTGAGAGAGTACTTTCTTGACCATATAACCATGTTATCAAATAACAGTAAGGGCATATAAAAGCATTTTTAGTAATTTTTCCCTTTTCCTAGAGAAGAGATAAGCAACATTTGTCAGCTCACACCCAGAATGTACTGGGACACTTTTGGCACCATGCACTCCTTAAAATAATAATAGTAATAAAAATAGCCCATACATATGAATCATAGAGACCATAAACAAAAACACTTCATGGTGTACAAGAAACTCACACATTGTTTTAAAAGTAAATTGCATTTGTAGTAGCAAGAATCTTCTTTAAAACAAGATGTACCTCCTAGCACTTCTTGTTTTAAGCAAAAATAAGATTATTTTTTATTTTTTAAAAATCTGTTACTGCAACACTACTGAAATTAGTGGAATTAACCAAGTTGTGTAGGGAGGTCTGCAGGAGCCTCATCTATGCCATTTACATTCATTGGCATTATTACATGAATGAGCTATAAAACCTTCCTCTTTCAGCTCACATTTTGTGTTTTGATAATCACAAAACAATAACCAATTTAAAATATCTTTTAAAGGTTTTAGATAACTACTAGCTACTATGTTTTGGAAGGGCATGGATGGAGGTAGGGACCAACACATATTCATAGTATGCCCAAAGAAAAATGAATGCTGATGAATTCTGACCAGTCTGAACCACATTTTATCTGCCTTTCTAATGCATTCTAGCAGGCAAAGACTTTAATTTAGATTAATTTTTGGTAACTAATTGGTTGCTACAAAAGTGTCTTTTAATTGGGTGGAGTTTGGGGATGGCTATACTTTTATTTTCATTGTTATGATTTTAAATTATTGTAGATAGTACATAGTTTATTTAATTGTTTAAAATGTCTTTATAATGATTGGTTTCCACGGAAAAAGAAAAATAGGAAACATCTGAAAAAGCCAATGTGGCTGCACATCAACCCAAACAGATCTGAAAAAAAGAGTATGTATGAATAATAGAAGGAAAGATGAATCATATGAATGTATTAAGAACCCGTGCCCTCCCTCCAGTCCATCTGCCTTGGTCCAGGCCCCAGATGGAGAGAAGAACCACTGGACCTCATCCACTTCCCATCCCCTTCCCCTTTTCCTTTTGTGTTGTCTCTTTTAGATTGTAAGCCTGAGGGCAGGGATCCATCTAATTATAGGATTGCATGTACAGCACTGTGTAAATTTACTGTGCTAAATAAATAAAGAAAGAAAGAATCAACAAGGAAGAATACTGATGTGTATCTTAAGCTTGCAGGGACAGTATAATAAAAACTAAAGGTCAGAATAATCTGAAACTGTTTGGACAGTGTCCAAACAAGAAGCAACAAATAATATTTTTACATACATTCAAGGGCAAGAGGAATGATCAAGCAGACACTGTTCAGTAAGGATGGCAAAATGCTGACAGATCACAAGAAAAAGGAAGAAATATTCAATACCTATTGCGCTTCAGTCACCCCTCCTGCCACCACCAAAAAAAAGAGAGAACTGGGTGCTTCTATGCAGAAGCGGAGACCTTGGCAAGGATTCTGGATTGCAAATCAAGGTGGATAGAAAGTTTAGTCAGGAATCAACTAGCTAACCTAAAGGGGTTCAAATCTGCCAAGCAAGACAAACTGCATCACCATTATTTTAGAGAAATCTTGGAGAGCAAGTGAGGTGCCAAAGAAACAGAGAAGGACAAATGGTGTCCATCTCTTCTAAAATAGGCAAAAAAGAGGAGATGATCCAAGAAACTACAGACAAATCAGACTAGCCTCAATACCAGAAAAAAAGGGGAAAAAATGAACCAATTATACAGGACTTTGTCTCCAAGTATCTTGATGACAATGTAGCAATCAGAAGGAGAGAGTATGGGTTTATCAAGAACAAATCTTGTCAAACTAATCTTATATCTTCCTTTGATCAAGTAACTAGTTTAATTGATGGTGGGGATGCTGTGGATGTCATACATCTGGATTTAGCAAAGCATTTGATAAGGCCCCCCATAAGGTTTTGATTAGCATGCTGATTAAATGTGGAATAGATGGAAACACTGTGATGGATCCATAGTTGGTTGGAAAACCATGCTCAAAGAGATCTCATTGCTAGAAGTTGATCACAGAATCATGATGGAGGACCTACAAATGGCTAGAGAAGTGTTTTCTCTAGGAACTTGTAGATTCTCCAGCACAACTCTATGGTCAACCTCTGGCAGAGGTGCACTGGCGGACCTAGAGATTCCCAGAGAGAGCATATTAATCAAAACCGCAAATTATCAAATTTGCAAAAATCAAAGCCACAAACGTGGAGGCCCGCTGTAAAGACCAGCTGGCTCAACCTCAACTCCCAGTTGTAAAGAAGTTGTGGAAAACCTAGTATTACATCCCTAGAGCCTTATATAAAATCACAGTTGGCATCCCTGTAGCATCTTTTTGCCCCTGAAATAATTGGTATGTAAAGTGAAAGAAACACTAGATTGCTTGAGAAGTGCTGAGATACTGAATCTAACTAAATCTTGGTGCCTTTGCCCATGACTGTATATACTCTTATATTTCTCAAAACTACATACAACACACTACACAATCCTTTATATGCCCTACAGGAGACCCTCCTCTGTTATATATGAAGGCTCCTAGGAGCAGCAAGGAGAGCACTACCATAGATGTCCTCCAAGGAGCATTTCCCAGCAACAGCACTAGGTAAGTATTTTGCACGTTTTAAATTAAAATGAAAGGAAAGATAACACACTCTTAAACAACAGTGCAGCTAGAGTTATCCAGTTTCTAGATACTCCCTGCTCACAAAACTATTCACTGACATGGATCAACACATGGATTAACATGTGAAGAGGTATAATGTGTTTTATGTAGCCCTGTAACATTACATGTTCTGCACTACTTCAGAGTACAATAAAAACCTTTTTTTTTTTGACATATGAACATTAAAGCAAGAATGCAACAGAATATACTCACTCACACATACTCATACCACTTTAATTACTAAGAACTGCTTCTCATCATATAGTTGCCACATGGAGGCTGCCAGAAGCTGCCTTTGTATGGTGTAAACATCATGGGCTATTTGTGTGGGCTGCTTCTTGTGATATTGTTCTCTCAGGGTGGCTGCTTGAAAGTGCCTCTGTGTGCTGCAGCTTCATGTCTACGCCAGCTCATTCTTTGGATTGTACCTTGCACTGTGGTTTTCTTCCACAAAGCCTCAAATATTTATACTTCAAACTGGCTCTGTGTAGCAGTTGTTCCACAAGGCAAGCTATGGCATAGATAATAACTTGCAATGTGGCACAAGTGACTAGTATCAATGTGATTGCCATATTTTTGTGAAGTGGCCCTCAGCACATCCTTAACACATGGATTGTGTCCATATGATGGCTAAGTTGGTTTTGACAGTGTAGAAACTGGTTGTATGGGTAGGGGGTAGTAAATATAATCATCTCATTGCATGGAGCAGCCACTATCAGAGGCAATTTCATGTGGTCTCCACACGGTGGCTGTAACAAAAAAATGGATCCCAGCTTGTTCATTGTCGCATGAGCTTCCAGAAGCAACGACAGCAGCAGCATACTCATAGTGGCAATTTTTACTATACATCTCTCAACCATGTATTCTTTTGTATTCTAAAGTTAAAATCTTGTGGGCTAAGATAAATGGATACAACAGGATGTCAAAATATACTGATTATTAAAAATAAAATACAAATACAGAGACTAGGACCTGGAATAATGGATGCAAGATCCAGGAAAAGAGATTCCACCTCAACATTAGGAGGAACTTCCTGACAGTAAGGGCTGTTCGTCAGTGGAACACATTCCCTCGGAGGGTGGTGGAGTCTCCCTCCTTAGAGGTCTTTAAGCAGAGGGTGGATAGCCATCTGTCGGGGATGCTTTGATTGGGAGTTCCTAAATAGCAGGGGGTTGGACTGGATGGCCCTTGTGGTCTCTTCCATGATTCTATGTTCTATCAGGATCATTTCAAATCAAGGACTTCTGCAGAAAATGTGCATCATCCACCTCCAACTTAAGCTGTCTGGCATCCTAAAAAAAGTGTGTTTTTTTTTCCATATCTGTGTTATAATACTTAAAATTCTTTTAAATAAAACACAAATGAGAAGAGTATTAAATGTAGCAGAGAGAAAAAGCAACATGGCATGATTATGTGATGATGATGATGATGATTTATAACTCCCTTTCCACCAAAGGGTGGTACATTAGAACATATACAATAAAAAGTGAATGATAAAACAACACACCATAAAATACCAAAATACTAAAATAATATACTAATATGCTAAAAACAAAAACAAACAAATGGGCAGAATCATTTGGATTTCAAATCTAACAAGCCTAATTTATGGGTATGACCATTTCTAATAGAGAAAAATAACTGACAGTTCCCACTGGAGTGACTGTGTTACAATGAAAGGAGCATTTTTTGTTTTTGGTTTTTTTAAACAAGAGCTTGGTGTACAATTACAGAGAATTACATACCAAAATTATAACATGGGATGAAGAATAAATTATAGTACCTCAGTCATTTCATAGAATCATAGAGTTGGAGGAAATCCCAAGCACCATCAAGTCAAACCCCATGTCATGAAGAAATATAGAATCAAAGCACTCACATCAGATGGCCATCCAGCTTCAGTTTAAAAACCTCCAAAGAAAGAGACTCCATTACTCTTTGAGGGAGAGTGTTCCACTGTTAAGCATCTCTTAGGAGTTTATTATACAACAGAATTTGGGGGTATAATGCAATGGCAATCTGAACGCAACATGGGGTTTCACGTTATTGCGTATGAGTGTATCTCACACAATTTCGGGCAATGGGAAATCGTTCCGAATGCAATCATAGGGTTTCATGTAATTGCGTATTAGAGCATCTCATGCAATTTTGGGCACTGGGGCGTCATTTTCAGGAAATGGGAAGTCATTCTGAACGCATTCTGAAAGCAATTAGAATTCACGTAAATTCGCTAAACTAGCGAATTTATGTGAATTCGAATTGGCTCCATTTGAAATTGAGAGAAATTCCTCCTGTGTGATAAACTCCTTACTGTCAGGAAGTTTTCCTAAAGTTTAGGTGATACCTATGCTCATCACTGCCACTACTGCTGTTGTCTGTTACATTAGACACACTTAGTTGAATAATGAGATAAATTATTTCTAATATATAAACAAACTGAAAAATATTTAAAGAACAGAAACAAGAAGTTAAAGAGAAACTTGAGGAAAAGAGAAAAACTGGTTATTCCGACTAAGTGGAACAGGTTTGTATGTGGCTGTGAGACACATCTGCATAAAAATTGGCCTTTATATTTTCAAAACATGGAGTTGCCATTCCTCTTTGTTCATATTGCATTTGGTATAAGCATAGAACAACCCAATTAATAATAATAATAATAATAATAATAATAAATTTTATTTATACCCCGCTCTTCAGCCAAAGCTATCAGAGCGGCTTACAATTTGTTAATTACACAATTAACTCCCCTCAAGATGGTGGTTGAAGGGAGGGCTCTTCTTGCTTCCAGCAGGAGGTGGCCTGCCTTTCTCTCCCCTCAAGATGGTGGTTGAAGGGAGGGCTCTTCTTGTTTGCAGCAGGAGGTGGCCTGCATCTCTCTCCCCTCAAGATTAAATCTTGGTAAATTAAATCTAGGTAACATTCCATTTTCAATAATTATGAAGTGCAGACCTGAATTTTTCATCAAGTCATGAAACATCTGGCTGTCTCCCTCCTGCTTCTTGATTAATTCCTATCCTGAGTTCTGACTAATTCAAAATCATACTCACTTCAGCATATTGTCTACAAATATATTTTCCATGATGTAATATACCAAAGGATTTGGTAGGATTTTTGCATTTTCTTAAGCGATCTATCTTTGTACAACAAGTTTTACTTAAAACTTGTGAGATCTTTCTTTCTGCTTTAAAACAATCCCACAGAAGCCACTATTGTCTTCTTAAATATTTAAGCCTTAACAGCAGGCAAACAAGCTCTAAAGAAAACATAAATAGTAGGAAAGCAAGTAAAATTAAAATAAAACACCTGTCTATGATCCGAGAGGTATAGCAGGAGGAATCAAACAAAATTCAGAATGTTATATTTATATCGAATAACATTTGTCCTTTAGCACCTACTAAGGTGAAAAGGCAACCATTTTTGGACTTCATTATGTGGTCCCCTCTGGCCCTTTAAACAATATGTTTATATTCTGTGAAAATGTAAACATTTCATTTACTCTATAACACTGGCTTTAGAAAACATATACATACATTATTCCTAACATATGGTTCTTTTGAAAATAGGTTTAATATGATGATTACTTGATGTTTGTGAACAAAGTACTTACTGCTGCCAAATGCATCTATTCCAAGCAGCCTTGATACACTTAGCTACTCTGCCCACATTTTAAAACAAGCTTGTGATTGAATTATTGTATTACAACAACAGCTTTTATCTTGTATCTTTTTAATAAAATAATACATAATAGAACTTTCAAGTAACTATTCAAATTTCAGATAAAAACAGAATCATAATAGATAAGGGCCATTACAATTTCTAGTGCCTGATTAAAAGAAGTCAACAACACCCTGTGAAATAATTCTGTAGCATAATATTTTAACACAATGGCCTCATGCAAAACAACATCATTCTGAATGTCACTATCTAACTTCTGCCAATGATCTCTTGTGAAGTCTTAAATCTCCCTTTCCTCCACATTGTTTACATCTTTGTGTGTTATATTTGCAGATTTATGACTGTTCTTCTCCATTTGTCACTTCTTAGTCAAATTACATACACACACACAAAATTTAACTTCAAAAACCTTGACAGTAAATCAATCTAAACATTAGAATATTTTTGTTGCTTTTCTTTGAACTTTGAGTTTGAAGATGTTTCAAAGGTCTGTCTGCCGGAAGAGGTCTTTGCAGCTTAGATAACACTAGATGGCCTTCCTTTGCTGGTAAAAGAAATGTGAAGGAGCTTCTAAGGGGAGCTAGAAAGAATATAGAAAGGTGAACACATTTTGAGTTCTCCTCCTCCTCCTCCTCCTCCTGGCTGCTCATTCCTCAAATGAAGAATGAAAAACATGGCTTTGAGGGGGAGTAAAGCAAAAACAAAAGTCCTCTACCATAAAATATGTTATATCTCCTTCCAGAGAAGGATAAAAAGAACTAACAGTATTCCACAAAGTGACAGCAAGTGCTTGGATCATTCCTATAATGAAATAAAATTCTAAACAGCAATTTTGAGGATTATTTATCTATATAACAGGGGTGGCCAGGGTGACTCTCCAGATGTTCTTGGACTGCAACTCCCATCACCCCTAACCTAGTGTACCCAATAGAAAGGGTTATGGATGTTGAATCTGGACAGCCACAATCACATACTATACGTATTGTAGTGCTTTAAAAGGGCACTGACAGGAAGCCTACAATTAGCACATTTTACTATATTTGTTATATTTGTTTTATTATATTTTTAGATTGTCGCCTTTACAGTCTTTGGAAACAGAGTAATTTACCCCTATATCAGCATGTATATATGTAAGTGTAGTGGTCAAAAACAACAAGGCACACAACAACAACAAATTATGTTTATGCCACTTGTGCTACAGAGGTCTTTGAGATTTAAAGGATCACTCTTGGGGATATAAGAAAAGCAAAGCAATGTTCAAAGGTTGATCAGCACCATGAGGCACAGCTATTTCCAACCAGATGTGTAGTGCATGCATATCGTATTTCTAATACTACAATGGGCTGTTAAGAAGATTTGTATTTGCATGGTGCATTATTCTTATTACAGTTGGTCTCCATATCCATATCCATGGATTCAATCATCCACAAGTTGAAATTTAAAAAAAAAAACCAAAAAAATTTGATTTTGCCATTTTAGATAAGGGACATCATTTTACTACACCACTGTATATAATATGTTTGCTGGTCTTTGACTGTAATAAAGTTATTGTATTGTATACGAGGGGGGATCCAAAAGTTTTAATCATCAATTTTTTAAAAATTGACAGAAAGTTTGTTTTGATTTGTAGTTGTTAACTTATCTCTATGTAGTCACTATCTAGATTTATACATTTTCCCCATGCTATCTTGGTACCTGATATTGTAGAAGCTTGCAGGTTGCGCCTGATGAGGATTTTACACTTTAGTCACTTCTGGCACAGATAGTCACAAAAATAAAGGATGCAATGAGCTGATTTTCTCAGCAACTTAGGGACCAATGATGACACTGACAAAATTTCATCAATATGCCATAACAACTTTCAGGTGATAATTATTACTTTACAATACTCCCTCATAAGGCGCAATCTGCAGACTTCTACAATATCAGGTATTTGGAGGGTCAAGATATGCTGGGAAAAATGTATAAAACTAGATAGTGACTACATCGAGATAAGTTAACAACTACAAATCAAAACAAACTTTCTGTCAATTTTTTAAAAAGGTGATCATAAAAACTTTTGGATACCCCCCCGTATAATATGACTTGAGCATCCACAGATTTTGGTATCCACCGGGATGTGTCTGTGTGTGCCCTAAAACCAAACCCCAATGTATGACCATTTCTTACTATTACATGGTATCATATTATTAGTATCACATTATGAGTAATTTACCTCAAGGTATTTGTAGCAATTAAAACATGAATGAAGAAGAGCGACAGAGAGAGAATGAGGAAGAGAATGAGACTGGAGAGGAATGTGGCAGTGAGACAGAGAGAGACTGGATATTTGACAATTCTAGTATTTTGAAAATCATTTGAATATCTGATTGCTCTACACTTAAAATACAGAATTTCTAAACAGCATAACCCCTAAATTAAAATTCTGGGCGTATATTCAACTTTATGATTCTATCCATCCTGCTAAAAATGGGAGCCAGTACCTTGTAAGTTATTTATTGCAAATATTCCCATAGTATACTTACTTTGAGAGCTAACTTCCAAAAGAGGCTCCATGTGTGTAAACATATCCAAGATAAATCTGCACTCTATGTCTTGTATTAAGCAATTCAATGCTAATAAAAGCATTGCTCATTTCTATTAATGCCTATAATGTTTCCCACAGCATCTTCCCTAAACGTCAATAATTGATAACTAAACCTATATAGGTCCATCTGTTCCAACATTACTGGATAGGCACAAAATAACTCCCACAATTGTTGATCAATTCTACAAAGCCCCCCCCCTCCCCCCCAGAATCAAGTTAATGCTGTAGCATTTATGAAACTAAGCAGTTACAGATTTGGACATGGGAGTCTATTAAGAACAGTACATAAGCTGTTCTAATGATGAGCAAGATAACAAATAGATCAAAGGAAGTTGCTTAGGACTGAAGTTTAAACTAGCGATTTCAAGAATGGCTGTACCTGCCTATCTGAACACTAGATATCCAGGTGATCCTACATGCTGTATCTTATGGGGGGGATGCTCTTTGTTGAATTAAGAGAAAATGTTGAAGGAAATTTTGTGAAATACCAAATACGAACAGCAAGAACCACCACCCCACACAATGATCAACTATAATGAGGCCAGAAAAATACATGGCATCACAAGGATACTCAACAGAAAAGATGCCATTATCACAGTATCATTGTGGTGTGCCATATTTCCAGTCAAAATGCACTGATAACAAAGTGTTTAAAACAGTAGCAGCAGAAGCTCTGGGGGAAAAAAAGCTGGTTATAGACATTACCTCTGCAGCTTTATTACATGATTCCAATCCAACCATATTAGCTTGTATTAATTGCTGTAGGAGTTGTACTTGAGCCACACTAAGGAAGAAGTCCAGGCTTGTTGTCATGTTCACTTCCAAAGAATGGCCACAGACTAAAATTTCCTGTGAAAAGACATTTTAAAATATAATCAATAGCTACCAACTGTTTCTATGCAATTGTGTGATTTGCTTTTCTAACTAAAAACAGTATAGACTTCGATATTTATGCTATCTAAATTTAGACTAATAGCATTTCCTGATTTCTTCAGCCAAAAAAGTACTGTGCTCCATCTGCAAAAGAAAATTAGGTGGAGGAGTGTGAGATAGCATACCACTATGCTCCCAACAGGAAATTTTATGATTAAAATGCATTTTGTTTGTTTTATGTGACTCATGTGTGAGGTCCTGTTCCTTTGTTGCATCAAATTCTGTTACATCAGAGTCCTTATTCATGTTCTTGGCAGAGTCTTAACAATTCTCCTTTTCAGTTGTGTGTGCAGGAGCACAAATTAATCTTGACTGATAATGAAATTGTATGGCAAACCATATATAACTGCTTAATTGATTTGTTGCTGCCCTGTAAATCACTGTTGACATCTTGGCAGAGTTAAAGTTAAATGACCTTTATTTTATCATTGCAACTTACACATGCTCAGAAATTGCTTTTGACCATTTTTGGCAAATAATTTCTGAGACAGAAAGCAGAAGATGACCAGGTTTGCTTGCTCAGCAGAAGCACATATCCCTTGTCTTGAAGAGCACATGTATAATTATTCAAATTCTTGCAAATCTATCACTGAAGGAACAGATTCAAGAAGATTTAGAAGAGCCATTTACTGAAGGACAACAGTAACATTCATCTGTTATTTTTCACTGAATGCTTTCTCTATAGCTCAGCAATTCCCTAAACTCATCTAATATTTTCCTTTAAATTTTCATTCCAGCACATATGCAGTAGCAGTCAACACAGGCGAGACAGAGCCACAGCTCAGCAGGCATGGCATATATTGGACATTTAACTTCTCTTCATTCCAAATTTAATTCTCAGAATTTCTCGTGAGAGAATGTCAGCTAGAAGACTAGCCCTTTCTAAGATGGGCTGAGCTGAAAATTTTTTGTATAAAATCTGAGAGGAATAGAGGCTGGAAGTGGGCCTCAAAAAAAGAAAGAAAGAAAGAAGAAAAGAAAAAAGAAAAAGAAATGAAAAAGAAAAAGAAAGTTAAAGAATCAAAATGAGATAGTATTCTGGCCTTTAGAAGTTTGCTATGATCCTACAGAATGGTCTCAAATTTTGCCTTTTCTTTCACAGAACCTTCAGGAGATAATAGTTTTGGATAGTTGGTAATTGCTGTGAACACTTTATCCAAAAATTTGTAGCTGTCATTCCCAGGTTTAGAGTTTGGCAAAAGCTGCTGAAGTTTAAAAAGTTCATACTCAGAACTAATCTGGTCATGATAATGAGCAGGTAAGTTAAAATATTGATGGGCACCTGGCATCTCATTTAAATTAGGCCAAATTGCTTAGGTGTATATTGTTTCCATCCCATGGGTCCACAGCCTAGCTTTTGAATTAATATTGTGTGGTTTACATGCAGCAACTGAAGGAATAATCTAAGTGAGATTCTGGTAGGGTGCACACTACTTACCTATACAATTTCAAACATAAGGTATAAATGTAGAAAATTAATGAGTTTGAAATGAAAAAAGTAAACATACATGCACAATCTCAGTATTCTTATCCTGTATGCTATATCCAAAGATTGGCCTGACAGAAAATACTGTATTTCAATCAACAGCCCACAAGCAGTTCTTCTCAGGCATCTTGCCTTCCTTGCATATTGTGCCCCTTCAACTCTCCTCTGGAGGGCCACCCCAAAACTTCTGGAGCAAATTAAGGGGTTACGTAGAAGGCAATTCACTCTGCTAACAATGTCTGCCATGCTGCGTAACAACACAGTGGAACCCAATCCATTATTTTTAAAACAAATTAATGTAGCATTTTCCAATTAGAATAACAAAGAAAGTCCTGTGAGTAAAGCTATCAAATCAAACACTAACCTCTGTGTGCAAATTCTCTGGTGAAATTACTTTTGTGAAAATGATGGCAGGTGCAGCAGTTATTCGTACTGTAAAGTCTGTTAAAATTGGAGTTAAAATAGCTCTCCGTTCTTGATGCCGTTTTATGCTAAAAGAAAAATAAATTCAACATGGATTATACATTATGGAGGCAGAAATAAGATTCTCTATATTTCTAAACGTTGCAGCATTAATTTCTAATTAATGGACTGAAATGTTCGTAAACAGAAAGTGGACAAAAGATAATCTGCTTTTATGATAAATGACAACTTTAGGGCAATTAACAACAACAACAAACTGCAACAAGTATTTATTCCTGTTCCTACTATCACTTCTACTGCTGTTTTACATTTATCAGAACTCAGAGTGAATGGGCAAAATGACAAAGCTGACAAATACTCTGGTTAACTGAAATGTAAATCAGCCATTCCAAAACATGCCTATGCGCCAAACAAGAAAGGGAGGATACAAAAACCCATATCTGGAAATCAGATTCACAATGATTCAAGTATTCCCATGTTTGTTTGTTTTTTTATGCTTGTTTACATGTTATTCTATCAGTATTCCTTCCTGCCAGCTGGCATCATCCCAGTCTTCTCCAGGTTTCCTTCAAACCATATGTTTTTCACTCACAGCTCCTATCACTCATCTTATATACAGAATGTGAGAAATGATGGTTAAATAAAATTTTTAGTACTGTATGACATTTAGAGTCAACTGCATAACAATTAATGTTGCCACAGCCCTGCTCTTAAACAATCATGATTATAATTCACACAATGTACAAACAAAGGAAAGGCAATGCTCATATTTCAGTTTAAAAAAAAACTGCTTAGTAACCTAGACACAGTGGTGTCGTGGCGTTATTTTCACTCAACTGATTCCCAGCAAACATCTTCACTACTGATTGTATGAGTGGCTTAAATTAAGTTCATGGATATTCACATCAATTGAAAAAATAAATTACAAAATAAAAATCTTATTAAAATATATTTTTTCAGCATTTGCATTTTTAATTTGCAAATTTCACAATCATTTCCTGAAAAGGGGAGAATATTCAGTATTCTAATTTTCTTACCCCTTGGTTTTAGTATGTTTAGATGTGTCTCTAGGAATGGGATAACGCCAATGTAAAGAAAAACAGAATAGAACATGTGGTATTTAAAAGAGAGCTCCTTCTTTCAGTGGCGTCATGAAACAAAGAAATAAGCCAAAACTTTCTTTTAAGTCCTTCACACTGACTGCACTGAGCTTAAGTGTTAACTTAATACAGGTGTATACCACGGGAGCATCAATGAGCATCCTCAATGAGTAACAGTGTAATGATGGTACTATGACTAAAGTATACTCAGTCCAGGTTCTATTAAGGCATCTGTTACACACACATTTAAAAGGATGACATAACTTTCACAAATATTAAAGTAGCTGACAATCTTTAAAATACTTTAAAGAACATCTGTTTAGAGTAAGATCCTGAGAAAAAAAGAAAGTGGTGTTATAACCACACATTTTAACTGTATAGACAAAATGGTGAAAAAAGATTTTTATTAAGTAAGCAGTATATCAGTTATATGCTAGTTTCCATACAGCATGCAGCACACTGCTGTTGTGCGTGCAAGTGATATGGGACACATAAATCATGCTGCTACTTTGGAAAAATGGACATTGATGCAACTATTCAATTTATTGCAGAAAGCTATTAAAGACAGTATAAGGTAAAGGTAAAGGTATTTCCCGTTGGCAAGGTTGTCAAGTCATGTCCAACCACAGGAGATGGTGCTCATCTCCGTTACTAAGCCAAAGAGACATTGTTGTCAGAACTACTCTCTGATCATGTGGCCAGCATGACTGCACAGAATGCTGTTTACCTTCCCACTGGAGTGGTACCTATTTATCTACTTGCATTCTCATGCTTTTGAACTGCTAGGTTGGTAGAAGCTGGGACTAGTGATGGGAGATCACCCCATCATGTGGCACCTGGGCCTTGCATTGCCAACCTGCCAATCTTGCAACCAACAGAGTTGGTGTCTTAACCACTTGAACCACCGCATCCCCCATTAGACAGCATTACTCAGTTTGAAATTAGAGAAGTCTAACACAATATTTTCCAGTAAAACAAACACATTACATATTTCCTATTGATTAGCCTACAGTACAATTGAGGCTCTATGCTGGATCAAGAAAAGTCTTAACAGTTGAACAGCCACATGTTTTATGCAGGATATGTCAGAGCACAGGAGCTGATAGCGTTCTTTTGTCAAAGCTTTTCTGTGAAATCCACTTGTATTTTCCACTCCCGCTTTATTTTTTCCATATGTTGTTCATTCACACTGTATTTGAAATGTCTTCTGTACCCATAATTACTGCAAAAATAGTTATGCCAAGATCCTGCTGGTGCATGGAATAACCATGCCATTGGTGGCATGGAGGCTCAGCTATTGCAATAGTGGTTGGAGTAAAAAGGCTGCCAGTGTATAGGGACAGTACAGTGAAACTCAGCAGTACTACTGTCAGGAGAGAAAGCCGCCAGATCCTAGGCAACCTATTTCTGCAATGACTGGCTTCTGGGTGAGTCCTTGAAGCCTGGATGTTCTGGGAACTCCAAACTGGAAAATCAATGGTAAGACAAGGAAATGGGTAGGATACATGATATTTCAAGCCAGCTTTCTAAGGTACCCAGAAAACAGGAATTAAACAGGTTGCATGAGAACCATCAACTTTTTCTTCCAACTACAGCACCAATTATTTTCTCCTCCTGCAGCCTTGCAAAAAGTGCCCTAACATGGAGCATTACTAATGTTGGATTCTGGCACTGGGAAGCTCCATTGATATCTAGAACTCTTTGAAATAACATGTATTGGACCCTTAGAAACTATGCATTATATTTCTAAACCTTTGTAAGGACTCAGAATTGTGTTCCAAAAATCCATCAGGCTCTCCCTTAATCTGCTTACATGCAGGAGAACACCATGATCTAATTTTCTTAGTCTGACTATTATCTAGGCTTTCTGATAACAGATTAAAGCTGAAATATGTCTCAATCATTTAAACTACTATCATCTACTCAGTCCTTAAGTGCCTCAACGGAAAGCTCCAGAGATATTTTTGATGTTTTATGTCAAGAATTAGAAGTATCCGCAAGTTTTATTCCATCTAATAGATAAGAACAATGAAATATTTGCCAAGCTTTTAAAAGCTCTTTAATTTTCAGAGTATCTTATAGCTCTGCCGCACATGCATGCCATTGAGTTATCATGATCACAGCTAGAGTTATTGTTGTGTCAGCATTTCCACCATAAAGCGAACTTTTGCTGATTTTATAGAATTGCTATTAAAAGCCATTGTAGATTGAAACTTGGCAATCAAGTTGTCTGTTCACAAACATTTTAAAAGATATATAATTTTTTTTTTTAAAGGCCAGGACTAACATATATCATTCAAAAAATGGCCCCTGAGGTTTACATACAGTTACAATGTTGCATTTGAAAAGCAATGCTTAAAATAAAATAAAGTACATACATTTTAAAATGTTTCCTACAATTTGCGAGGCCAGGACTGGAAAAGCCAACTGGGGAAAAACACCTTCAGAATTGACAAAGTGATTATGGCTGGAATCCAGCTGGTGTATCCACTTATCTGACAGTCCATTATGTGAACTGCTGTACTCTTTCCAGAGTCAGGCAGCAAGACCAAAGGAGGAAAGGGAAAGAAGGTCTGTTGGGAAAGGAAGGCTACTAGCTCTGATTTTCTAATTCGTGCCTTCAGAGAGGAAGGGTCCTTGGAAACAGGCACTCTGGGAGAGCTGGCTTAGATTATCACCTGTCCTGTCCGCAGGTCCAAGCCAGACTGATGTACTTTGACGCTGAGGACCCTCTGCAAAGCAATCTTTGAAGAAATAAGCTTTTGGGAGATAATTTCTGCTTCCTTCATTTGCTGCTGCTACTTCATCTATAGTCATTCTTTTCTTGCTCTTACCACTTCCAGCAGGCATATGGTGGAGGTCTGCTACCATAATTAACCTCTACAGATCGCTTTTCCTCTTGAAATGTTCACACATGAACAATGTTCACAGACAGACCAAACACATTTTCAAAGAGACTCACTTATTAGAACAGGTGCCTTGTCAATTAAAAAAATTACCTGTCTAACAGTATAATTGTACAGTAGATTTGTACAGCAATTGTACAGTAGGTTCGAGAGATAGAATGGTGTAGAGGTTAAACATATGATTTTAGAGAGCAGGGCAACGTTGGGTGACCTTTAGCAAGTTACACTCTCTCACCCTTAGAGAAAGGCAAAGGCAACCTACCTCTGTACAAATATGGCCAAGAAAAAACCATGATAGATAAGTCAGAAACAACTTGAAGGCACACAGTAATAACAAACAACAACAGCAGGTTTCAATGTACATTTCAATGTTATCTCAAAACATCTGTCCAACATGTTATCCTTATGAAGATTCCTAACCTACTTGAAATAACACATACAGTGCTGTTCACTGGATATTGTAGAACTGGAAAAGATACAAAGATGACTGAGCAACTCTTCTGTGAAATAATGTTATAATACCTGGGGTTGTTTAGCTTAGAGGTGTACAAAAATATGTATGGTATGGAGGATAGATAGTTCTTCAGCTCTCATCACAATAGAATTCAGGGTGTGCAACTGAAGTGGAAGCCAGAAATGAGTAATAATAATAAAAAGTATTTCTTTGCCCAGGACATAGTTAAACTTTGAAATTAAACAGTGATTTGACAACTAGTAGCTACTAGTCAGGATAGGTACATTCTGCTTATCATACCCGAAGCAGTATGTCTATGTATATCAGTTACTAGAGAGCATAAGCTCTTGTACTCATACCCTGCTTTTGGACTTCCTACAGCTTGTGCTGGTTGTCCACTTCAGCATAATCTGGAGTAAATGGGCTTTTGGACTGATCCAACATGGCTATTATATTCACTAGGCCTGATTCTTGAAATGAAAACAACTTTAGCCATACCTTCTGAGGTCAAATTCAATTACTTGTTCTTATCTTTATACATTTACTTTATGGACTAACTCAGGACCTCATTTATTTAATAGGTTATTCATTTCAGTGTTCAGAATTTGGATACTTATCTATAGAAATGGAATAAAAGGACAAAACCCCTTTCATAACACTATCATAAAACAATTTTTGTTTAAATTGTGTGTTCATTTAATGCAGCCCTTTATCCTGCCTCTTTACCCTTCTTATACATACACAGAGATGTAACAAAGTCCTATTGGCATACTTTACCATATGCTGAGTACAACGTGTTGAAGTATGTACAATAAATTGATGTTGGAACAGAGATTGTATCCATTAGCCCTCAAACCTTTGCACAGCCACCCACTGTTCTATCAGAGCCACTGCATGTAAATTCTCTCTATGTATTTCTGCAGGGTAGAGACTGTGCAGACAAAGTTTACATAGGCTTTGTTCAGCAGGCACAATCTCAGCTCCCTCCCCTGTGCTCAATGAACACAACATGTCATCTACACAGGACTACTGTGACCTCCAACTGGGAAAAGCATCAAAGTCAACTGTAGCGGCAAAATCAAAAATGGGACACCAAAAATGGAAGATGTCAGAGTAACATTTCTAAGTAGATTTGAGCTGGAAGCTCTTTTTTTGCATATCAACAAATCAACAGAAATTTGTCATTTCAGAAACTGCAGCTGTTTTCATTTACAGAAGTACAAAAATTGGTTTGGAGCCAACAGGGAGAAATCTTTTTGTCCTCTGCTAGCTTAAAAATGTCTAAACTGGTTTTGTTCAAACTTCGTAGAAGTACAAAGGGGATAATAACTCTGTTGTTCCTAGACTGGAAATGTAAATGCCAGATTTTAGCCTCGAGTTATATTTTATGGCCATATAATAAGCTATTATGGAAATGTAGACATAACTGTATCTGTATGGTGATTACAGTGCAACAATGATACAAACAACAATTTGAAATGTACTGTTCAGGTCCCTTGTTCATGAAAAACATGTTTGCAATGGAATGCAAATACATCCTTGAATGTAAAAATATCAAAACAGTTAGCTTAAATATAAGAGATGCTATTGCCATGACGCTTTTTACTCAAGAGGCACCATTCTTCAGGCAGTTTCTTACCTACTGGCCATATTCCACTCAAGTGCTGGATTTTGAGAATTCCGTTCATTCTCTGGCACTGTCCTCCCATTACCATTCTCTTTTTCAGGTTTCAGCTGATCCCACTGAGCAGTACCAATGTTGATAGACTGAAGATCTATTTGATATTGTCTGTCTTCAACCTCTGAACCAGGATCACGAAGAATCCCCAGATTCAATGCTCTCCTGTGATGGCAGAAAGAAACCGAAAGATTAAAAAATAATTCCATTGTTTTCATTTGTAAGTTTCATATGTACATTAGGCAATAATCAGTTAATAGGATTAATTTCTGATTTGCTCTGGGTCAGGAGAGCTGTATGTCAGAGGGCACAGGACTATGAGAGGATGGATTTGTTGTTTTCAATAATATGAAGGCAGGTCAACCTAGCCTATTCCATCAGCTACAGAAGTGGCAGCTTTGGGAAACCTGCTTTCTGCTTTCACGACTGAAAGACGACTCAGTTCCTTCTACTTTCTGTTTATCTGTAACTATTTCTCCTTAAAACCTCTAATTTAAGAGTAAAGCTCATTATTAAATATAAAAATAGACTTACTAGGCATGGGTAGCAACCACTTCTGTTTTGGGGACCTACCCTTCAGACAGCAGGAAAATCAGTACAAAAACCAGCCCCTTCACAACTCCTTTGTGATTGTATCAAAATCCATTGAGAGGTCCAGGAATGTCAACACGTTCAAACTTCTGTCTATCTCCTGCAGAGTTTTCTTCCTTCAGGGGACCAGAATGGACCAAAATTCCATTCAGCTGAATGGAGATCAGACTAAAATGGATCTAGAACATCCGTTTTAACTAGAATAGTCTAGAGCTGCCTGATCACCTTCTACTTTAGAAACCTTGGTTAGGAAGGGAGATTTGAAACTGCCATCAAATACATTTCAGAAAGATTTTAAAACACAGCTCTCCATTTCCTATTAGATTACCACTTTCTTTTAATATATAACAAGAACTATGCTGATCAAAGGTCCATCTAACCCATCATCCTATTCCCAAGAGTAGCCATCCAGATGCTCCCAGAATTCCGAAAATAGAGCACAAATACAACAGCAGCTTTCCCACCCCTTGTCCTTCACCAGGCAACAGTTCCCATCATGAGATGCTAATCACTGCCATAAACTGATGGAAATTTCCTTTCTTACAGGGAAACAGTAAATCTCATCATGCAGTACCTCCTATAACAGTTTAGCACCAAACACTTGTCTGGGTGTCAGCACTTGCAATTTATCCAATAAAGCAGAGGAGTTGGTTCTAATTCACAGGGATCCAGTTCAACATTGGCATCCAAGCAGGGTTGGCTGCACATGGTTTTAGCTGCAGGACTATCTCTGAAGAACAGTGATAGCTCACACCTACCAATCTCACTAGGAACAGATGTAAATGCTCACACAAACTCCACAGATGCAATACTTAACAAAAAAATATGACAAAGCTTGTTATCACTTTCACATTAAAAAAACGATCATTAAAATATCCCTGCAAGATACAATATATCTGACTTATCACAAGTTTTCTCTCAACTAGTCATCATCCCATCTATTTCATTTCTCATATCTTCACAGAAAACAATGAGAAGTCCAAGAAGGAGAAGTCCAAAGTGTGAGGAGATGACTAAGAGCTCATATGTAAATTAAAATAAACCACTTTTCAAGAACTCTCTTGGGCTACATCAGTACATCCAAATGTATCAGCCAAAATATGGAAAATTCCATTTCCATCCATCTTTGAAGTTAGACCATTTAAGGAAGGGCTATAGCTCAATGGTAGACCACATGAATCTACCTATTAAATTGGTAGAAAGTGGTTTCCTATGATGTTCTTAATTGGCTAATTGTTTCTGAAGAGATCAGATTTACTTCACCAAGGTGATGATCCATCCATAACAATGGAGACATTGCTTGTCTCAAATTCAAGTTTAGAGCCTCTTCCACTCAGTATAGAATTTTAAAAACTCATAACTATATGATTTTGGCATATTTGAGGCAAGAAACATACTGGGTCAAGCTCAGTTACATATAGCATGGTTGTGTATTCTGGGGCATGGGAGCAGGTTTTCTGTTTCACCCATGTTCCTTCTCACAGGTTTCTAGTACTTGAAACCTGAACCATGATCAAAACTCAGCATTCATTTAACTTTCCCTTTGAACTTTACCCCACCAAAATCTGTTAACATGTAAGTCCAGTGGATTGCATGCAATTCTGTAGCATGCAAATGCAGATTCCAATGAAATCTTGACAATAAGCAATGCTAAGGACTTCCTGATTTGCAGTACAAAAGCTTATCTAATTGCTATGATGTATAAAATTGAACTTGCTTTTTATTGTTTCCTGTTTGGTCCATCATCTTGCAGGTGGCATTAGAGAATAAACTAAACGCCTATCAAACAGGATAAATAATACAGTAATGTAATGCACCCAAAGAAGACCTTAAGCATGTAACAGGAAACATAACGTTAATGTTTTCCTTTTTTAAATTGATTTAGTCTGGGTCAGGCATTTTGTATGTTTACATAAGAAAAAGCTCATGTTGAAACAGTTATTACTCACTGCTGAATAGGCATAATTCAGAGCCTCATTGAAGGGAAATCAAATGTATTCCCTTACAGGTCAGCTGAGAATTATAAAAGGCTGTAGAAACTAGAAACAAAAAAAATGTAGATTTTGAAAAGGGATATAAATAATAGTATTGTATGGTTTAATCGTATTTATTATAGGAAGTCCCACTTTCACACATTTCTTTACTTTCCAAAGCCAGAGATTACATGGGTACAATGTATAGTTTCAAAAGTATTGTTCTGCAACTACAGCTCCCTGGGTGATACTGGAAAAGCCACTTTGCCTTAGCGTAATATACTGTTTACAGGGTTGTTATGAAGATAAAATATGGAATATGGATTTACTGTAACCTGCCCTTAAGCATAATCCAAAGACCACATGTGTACAGTTTCTGTTTTCATCTGATTCCACCCACCCACTCAAACACAGAAACAGTCAAGTTCCAAAAGCAGTCTAGTAATCAGGTACTGTATAAGAACTTTGCAAGGAGAAAAGCTGCTGGTATACACATGTCACCTTTCCCATTTAAAATTCTCTCATGCCTTTTTAAGATTCTTTTTTTCATCTTAGGAGGATTAGAGAAGCTGTTTGGGAGGGGTTTATGGGCAGCTGCTTTCTGTGATGCAACTTTGAAAAAGCACACACACACTTAAAAAAAAATTCTAATCCAGTGCTTCTGAGATTATCTGATTAGAGGGATTGGTAATTATTATTTTCAACTGTGCCAGGAACTGACATTATATTTGTGTTGTTATATTTGGATAATGTGTGACATTATAATGGGTGACATTATATTTGAATGACAGAATTGGGGGCGTACTTATCAAATTTGTGGATGACACTAAACTAGGAGGAGTAGCTAATACCCCAGAGGACAGGATCAAAATTCAAAATGATCTGAACAGACTAGGAAGCTGGGCCAATGCTAACAAGATGAAATTCAACGCAGAGAAATGTAAGATTCTGCACTTAGGGCGGAAAAATGAAACGCACAGATATAAAATGGGGGACACCTGGCTGAATGAAACTATGTATGAAAGGGATCTAGGAGTCCAAGTAGACCATAAGCTGAACATGAGTCAACAGTGTGATGCAGCAGCTAAAAAGGCCAATGCAATTTTAGGCTGCATCAATAGAAGTATAGTGTCTAAATCAAGGGAAGTAACAGTGTCACTCTATTCTGCTTTGGTCAGGCCCCACCTGGAATACTGTGTCCAGTTCTGGACACCACAATTCAAAAAGGATGTGGAGAAACTGGAGCACGTCCAAAGGAGAGCGACTAAGATGGTGAAGGGTCTGGAAACCATGTCCTATGAGGAACGCCTTAGGAAGCTGAGTATGTTTAGCCTGGAGAAGAGAAGGTTAAGAGGTGATATGATAGCCCTGTTTACATACTTGAAGGGATGTCACATTGAGGAGGGAGCAAGCTTGTTTTCTGCTGCTCCAGATACTAGGATGCAGAGCAATGGATGCAACTTGCAGGAAAAGAGATTCCACCTCAACATTAGGAGGAACTTCCTGACAGTAAGGGCTGTTCGACAGTGGAACACACTCCCTCGGAGGGTGGTGGAGTCTGCTTCCTTAGAGGTCTTTAAGCAGAGGCTGGATGGCCATCTGTCAGGGATGCTTTGATTGGGAGTTCCTGCATGACAGGGGGTTGGACTGGATGGCCCTTGTGGTCTCTTCCAACTATGTGTCCACTGGCTACAATTGTTTCTTACTTTCCTATACACTTGTCAATGGCTCAAGGATCAGCAGCCTGTGGCTCAACAACTGGCAACAGTCTATGGACCACTACTTAAGAGTTGCTATTCTAATTCATACAAAAACCTGTCTGCCAAAGAGAACAGCTATAATGTCAAAATGCAAGTTACTCTCAACATGTCATGGTATCTTGAACTGAATGCTGGTGGAATACACAACACCCTTTTTCATCTTCTTGAGAAATACATTCTATCACTTCCAGAGTACTTACTGTACTATCAGTTTCCAAAAACCACCAAAACAAAACAAAACAAAAACAAAAACAACAAAAAAAAGGTAGAAGAAGAAGAAAAAAATCACCCTTGGGGGGGGGGAACACAATAAATTTTGGTGCAGTTTTCAAAATTGTGTTATCTCCTTTGTTCTAGGTACAGAGCTTTATTACAGTAAGTTTAATTAACTTTAGACATTGTAACAAAGTTAGGAAATCCAAATTTGTTTTAAAAAATCCATAAATAAAACTGGATCAATATTAAATTCAGGACTACATCAGTGATGATGCAGAAGGTGTATGAATAATATCTCCCACCTTTTTTTTAAAAAAATTAAGTGACCAGGACTCTGGAATTTGGATCAGGAATTAGGGCCTGGAGATTTATACTCTTTACTGTTCAGAACTTCTCCTTACTGCCACTCCATCTAGCATGGTGCCTGAATATTCCCCTCGTGGTAAAACAGGGGTGTCTAGGGGTGCGAAGGTCGAAAGATGATTTTCACTGAGTAAATGGTGATGGAGGAAAAAGTTAAAAATTTTCCCCACAGTGCCACCGTTTCTACATGTATCACTGCTGCTATAAACCCTTTGATCACCCAAAGAAGATTCCATTCCCAAATTTCCTGTGAAACATCTAATTTGGTCCTTAAGACTTGATACTTGTGTTGTTCTTAGAGGTATGGGAGCCACTACATTAAGGCTGCACGAGGAAAGCCCACACTATACCTCTTCTCGTGCTAAATTTACTAGCCTTGTCTATGGTTTGGACTTCTTTTACTATCCAGGAACCAGCAACATTGCATCGATTCCCACTGCCAGAAAAACATAACAGCTGGACCACAGAACAGCAATTTTCAAAGATTTGACTGTTACTGAGATTTTGCACAGTTTTTTGTAATTGGTATAAGAATATTACAACTGTTAACTGGAATCAGGCAGGACATTTTTTTGTAATTATAATTGCATTATAATTGCATTATAATTGATTTGTGGTGTTATAATTGATTTGTGGTGTTAACAATGTGTCAGAACAAACATGCACAATCCTTGAGCTTAAGTGCTTTTACAATTTGATTATTGAAAATAAATAGCAAAGAATGATGAAAACATATACCAAAAAGTACATTCTGTTTGCTCTTTTTTCCAATTATATATATATATATATATATATATATATAAATGCTGAGATGTAAATGCAAAATACATCTACAGACAATTAAAATACTTCCCTAGATACTATTATTTCCTTTATACTGACTGATAGTTTCAAGCTAACTTACATCCCCTTGCTTTTGCCTAAATTATCATATGGACAAAACTGAACAGCGAGCGGATTAAGGAGGACTTTGGAAAAAGCTATTTTTCTTACATGGAAGAGCTTCTCCAAAGAAAATTTATAAAGTCTGATTCAGACTGCCTTTTGAGTTACCTGTTCCCATACAAATTATGTGGGAAAATAGCCTTTAGTAAATGCCAGTAATTCTCTCTTAAGCATCTTTTCTTCAGTTTAAATTATTCCCTTTCTCAGTATAAAATTACAGGTTTTTGCTTCACTTTCCTGATCTTCCTTTTCTATATGACCTCAGTTACTGTTAGTTCCCATTCCTGTTTCTGTGTTTTCTGTAATGATCTTCCTAACCATTATGCATAATAGTGAGGGAGAGGTGAAGGGAGTAAAGACAGCTGCAAATGGGCCTTAATGCTACTTTTTCCTGAACTGCAAAGGCAAAGAAATACATCAGCTTGCAGTTGAAGAAAACTTCCCTTGTGTCTCAGGACTCATTTGAACTACAACCAAACAACTCCAAGCCAGTCCCTGTACAATTCACTCAATGTAGACACCTCTACCTTTGTCTTATCTATCATAATCAGAAAGAGATTTGAGTCATATCCCACTGTATTCCATCTTGTTAATCTCTCTCCATATAGCAGAGAGTATGCACTTTTTCAATCAACCACAAAAGGAAGCTTTTTAATTATGAAATGGGCCAACATTATTTGATCTGTAAAACATCCTAAAGCCTCTTAAAACACAAAACAAAAAACTATACGCTCTGTTATGCCTCAAGATGTGACTATATACCAATACCAAATCTTAAATGAACTGTTTATCAAAAGTGCAACTGCATTTCATGGAAAATAAATAATCTGCTATTTACAGAGACAATTTTTTTTATTGCCAAATTAAACCCAATCCACTTCTCATGACACAGTTATGCATGGAGTTCATATGAAAATGAGTTTAAAAGAACATGAGTTGACATGTTAGCTGGTTCATGTGACAAGCTCATGTGTTTGTGTGTCAGTATGTGCATGTACATATTTGCCACACAAGCTATCTTTTCTGCAGCCATCCAACTATATCCTACAGTAGGAACTGATCTGCATCATGGGCTGATACAGTTGCCCATCCTAATCCATGGATTCTGCATCCTCAGATGCAACTATCCACAACTTGAACCTCCAAACAAAATAATTTAAAAAACCTCAAATCTTGATTTTGCGATTTTTATAAGATACATCTTTTTACTACACCATTGTATATAATCAGTATGCAAAGGGCTCTTGCAGCATCTCTGAGACTAACTGAAATATAGACATTGGTAGCATGCGTTTTTGTAGACTTGATACTGCTTTCTCAGATGCATTTGGAAGTAGGCTCAAGTTTACAAAATTTCATGCTATCAACTTCTATCTTTAACTTAGTCTCAAAGGTACTGAAATATCACTTTGCATACTGATTTTCCAGACTAACACAGCTAGGTCTTTACACGATATATAATGGGACTTAAGCATCCATAGATTTTGATATTCACAGGGCATTTTGGAACTAAACCCAGCAGTTACCAAGAGCCTACTGTGTATATACTATGGCTGAGATCTTACAATAACCTTGACATAGGTAGTTTTGAAAAGGTAGTATGCTGTGCTGGACTGTAAAAAGCAAATTAAGAATACTCAACCATGCAGAGTTTCTAGATGACTTTAAATTTTGTAAGTGTAAATCTCTGAGGAATGACTGAATTCTTTATTAAAATATTAGATTTTACTGTATGGCTGGTTTCATATTATTGGATGCTTTTTTGTTTAGTATACACTCCCTAAAAGAAATTATCTTTAAAACCTAACTAAGCAATATGCCTGAGGGGAAAATGTTAACCCCATCATTATAATGGTGGCAGGTGAATACCACTATAATGTGAATTTGTTTTTCATTCAGGAAGGTCAGCTGTAATGATATGGACCACATAATGGTCAGAACTGATTGTAGTACAAGGATCATACAAAAGCCACTGAACACATGAAAGGAATTACAGTAGACCACACATCAAATGTGTTGGCCTTTGCTTCCTTCCTCTTATCCTAGTGGCAGGAAATGCACTACATATCCCGTGAGGTGACCAAACATTTAAAAGTAGTGCCTTGTCCCAAAAAAACTCCCTGTACAGTAGTTTACCATAAATAAGCAGAAGATTGTTTTCCACTGCAGTTGTCTTCTTATATCTGGAGCACAATTGGGTGAAAAGGGTAAAGTATGGCAACTGTACAATATATTTGCAGGAGTGTGTGTGTCTGTGTGAAAAATCCTCTGGAAATGTTTAACATTTTTCTGTGTAAATTTATATAATCTTTTGAAAAATATGCACCAGTTTCTTTTTTAAATGCTCTAAAGTAAAAGCAAATGAGTGGTTAAGTGTATAATTTAATTTTTAAATGCTTGGACAGTATAACATTCATTTACTTTTTAAACAACAGTCTACAGGATATATTCGAAATGTTGATTTGATAGCTGTGTAAATGATACATACAGTATGCATAATTCTAAAAGAAGGTGATATGTTTGGATGAGATAACTTTTTTATTAATCACAAGAAGAGCATAATTTTTCTAAACAGACTCAGACAAGAGGGAGAACAGGGAAGGAGTTTAGCAGTAATAAGAAATAATTGTTGCGAAAACCAGATGTAAGAGTGCAACACATTTTTTTTATTGAATTTTTTAATGGGTGGAATAATTTTAATTCAGAATGCTACACTGCTTGCCTGAAACAGGACACTAGGATTTGCCTTTTTGAAACATTACATAAATATTTGGCTTACTGCTAAACTGAGGCAAACAGTGTCCTCCTATTTCTGCTGCAATTTCAATCTAGTCATACCAGATATTCACTGAGGTTGCTTCAGGTTCTGTTTGTTTAGTGGTATAATACCTCAGCCTTATCAGGTGTTGTATATAATCACCTGGAAGTACTGAGGTTGAGTTTCACTGAACATAAGCTTCATGTTTACTTTGTGGTACTTATTTTTTTTGTGAGATGAAAAACAGAACATCCATAATGTGTTTGATGAGCTGACATGGAGACAGAAGGTCTTTTTCACACTGTCAGTTTAGCAAATCCATACATGGAAAATCCCCTAATGAGCACAACAATATTTTCTGAGAGATCTTTTAGCACCTTTGAGCCCAACTGAAAGAAAGAAGTTGGCAGCATGAGCTTTTGTAGACTAAATTCTAGTTCCTCAGATGCATTATTTTTTGAGAAGTTGAGAACATGCTATCCACTGTGCGTGTGTGTGTGTATGTGTACAAATAAGTCCCAGACTAGGAAACGGGTGGGATAATGGTGATAATAACAACAATTACTGGTGTATATTGTATCTCTACTGTTTGAATTTATTATTACATTGCTTAAATATAATGGAAAAATGTATCTCATATGGGTCAGTTATTCAGTTATCACTTTTATAAGGTGCGTGGCAGAATCTGTCTTTGATGCTACATAACTTCTATGGGGAAAAAAGATGCCAGATGTCTTATGGCTTCACATTTTTATTGTTTTATCTGCTGAAACTCATGCATGTCAAGAGCACTCTTTGAAGTGGCATACATGGTATTTCAATATTAAATTGAATGCAAATTAGATTACAACAAATGTGAAATTCTACCTACTGTCTTCAGCATTACTTTGTGATAGTAAACATTTCAGACAAACTAACAGTAACAGAAAAGGAGTGTTAAGATATTTTCCACAAGTTAATTTTAGCACAACTTTTGTGTAAGGCTATCTAGGTAACACAGATGTTTAAATCTTATTTAGAACTTTGAGACATCATAAGATTTCCTACTCAAATCATTGTAGGCTTGGTCCTTTTAGTTTTTTTAACTGCTTAATTTTCTTGAGAGTTTTCAGATTCAAATTTGCTGTCATTGATAACTAGGTCCCACTTAGAAATATTACATTTCACTGTTCTGCAGTTGAGTATTATTATTATTATTATTATTATTATTATTATTATTACATTTTGTTAATTTGGTGGTGATTTGAAGGACTGCTGGGACAACACAAATTTCTTTTACTTAATTGAGATAGCCCTTCTAGTGTATCTTTAAAAAAAACCCCCACACCATATCATATTCTGCAGGAACCTAAAGCATAGCATTACTCTGGATTGTTTTAAGAGTTCAACTAAGTGTTCTCAGTTTATTCAATGCAATACCTCAACTGCATATTGTGTAATATATAGGGCTGCAATATTGACCCAATTAACAGTTGCACTGGCTAGCAACCTTATGACAATTAAAATGTATTCCTTTTTAATTAACTAGACAATGTGTTTTTAAAACATTAAGAATATTTAATGCAATGAAAAACCAAGAGCATAGCATTTTAGTTTTTAATAGGAAAATGAGAAATGACTATGCAGGTTGGATGTGTAAGAGGAGTATGGGCTGTTTATTTTACTTTTCACTTTGATATATGTCATTTTTTAGTTCAGCTTAAAATAAAAGAACTTCAGTTTTGATAACAAGGGTTATTTTTGTGAGTTGCCTATATATCTATATATCTATATATATAAACACACACACACACACACACACATAAAGCCACGATAGTTAAGGAGAAGACATCCACCATTTGAGGTAGATGGGGTAGCCCATACCACAAGAGACAGAGCCAGTCTCTGCAAAACCAATACTAGGTTTGTTTCTCTATTGTTGCCCAGTAAGTATACCTGGCTTTTCCAAAATATGCTTTTCCACCTGTAGCTAATACTCTGTTTCTCCACTGATGGCCTTCACTCCTGGTAATGTTCCTTTATTCTTTAATGAAATGCCCTGTTGCTACAAACAACCTTAAAGCACCACCCATGCATTTCTCTATCATGAGCCATTGTCTAAAGAATACAAACAACATTGGACAATGCTATAGTGTTTGTCATAATGCATTCCAACACACTAGAGCAAGATCAATATAGCAATTCTGTGCTACTTTGCAGGGTGAGTAAAACCCACAGCCTCTCAGCCACAGACTCATCTCCTCCAATATGTATATAATAATGATGGACTTTATACTATCTGCTTGATCAATGAGAAGAGGTCAATGAGGAGAATTTAAGTTACTTATCATGCATCAGTGTAAATACTGTACTTTTACTCTTATCAAAAAAAAAAAAAAGGAACCATCCCCTTCTTGACTTTTACTCTTATCAAAAAAAAGAAACCATCCCTTCTTGAAGTTGAATGGAAAAAGGTGAGAGCTTAGTCCACCCCAGGAGCCCCTAAAAGAAGCAGCTCTACTCTCTCTAGTTCTGGCCTTTTTGAATGCCTGGGTAGGAAAATAGTGGTTGTAGTTCCCCCTTCATCAGGCAACGTTTAGGGTGCACACAAACAATTTTGTCTGCTTGAATTCTGTAAGCTCTCTGGTATTTGCTTAATTCTTTACATCCTTTATTACATGCCTCTAAGTTGACTTATCCACAGATTATATCAAAATTCATAATTATGGCCACAAAACCTGCCTTTGACTTATCCATTTATAGTCAATTTATAGTCAATTTATAGTCGAGTATATACGGTAAGCCTTCTCTCTCTCCTCTCTCTCTCTGAAATTGCATGTTTTAATTATGAATGAATGAATGAATGAATGAGTAAATAAATAAACATTCCCTGACCATTCCTACAGCCACATGCACTGTCATATAATTTGAAACACAGAAGCCTCATACATAAATATGTTTGAAACTAATGTAGTTATTTAAATGTCTTACAGGTCATAGGTCTGAGAGCATGCCATGAGTTTTGAGCGAGGCCACGAAAGTCACAGTATCACATTCATTTCTGTGCTCTTCTTATCGAACAAGCCATAGACAGGATTTCAGTTTTAATAAATGGCCTTATGTGCACAGATTCAGAAGCTTTATCAAGAAGAGAAATCCATGAAGGCAGGATACATTTATGCATGTTTCCCCATTTGATTCAGCATATTCATGTGGAAGATTGCTCTAGAATCACACAGAGTCCTGAGTGGACTGGGTGAGAAAACTGTGGTGCAGTGCAAAGGATGGCATGATTAGATGTGCACTAGTTTCAAGTGGACCCACTAACACATACAGTATATCCCACTAGATTCAGTTGGAAGATGATAAAGAGTGCATAGAACTGTACCTCAAATTGTAAACATACAGCTGTCTAAAGTATAACAGATACTCTCTGATCAATAGGGTGAAAATATCTATGTACATACTCAACACAAAAATGCTTTTTACTGGTAGATAGAGCTACATTCACACACAAATATTCAAGAGAAACTGGAAAGCATACTGAAAACAAAATTCTAAAACCTGAGTAGTTAAAACAGAACAAAATGGCACACAGTATAGCATTCAGACATGTCCAATAGTATTGTTAAGTTAGATTTTGGCAATGAAAGCCAATATATTCCTATATCCTGCTGCAGGAAGCCACAAAGTGCACCACTGCTTTTGTGACTGCCAAAGTCAAATGCAAAACCATATTAGAACAGTTAAACATTAGTATCAAAGAAATGTTGGAATACTGGTTTTATGCCAGCTGTACTTCTTCACACTACCAAAGGAGAGCAGCCATAATTTGTCACCAGGGATTATTCTTATCAAGTCATTCACCCTTAAATTATAGAGTCTGTCTTGGTTGTGAAATACCTAATTCACAAGGTATATCATTTTTACATTGTTGTGCATCTTGGCATTCACTTCAATTGACTTTTGCAGATGTAATGGATAACTGCTTATAAGGCTGTGCCTGTGATTTGTCTAAATTTTGAATGATGGTGTGCATGAACTCAATCCAGCCTAGCCTAGGCTAGCTCTGTACTGGGTTGGATTGGGACAATTTACTCCCAGAGAAGAAGAGATGCCCAGAAATCCAGAATTTTTGGATACTAAATAGTTACATTCTGCTTTGAATCAAAAAAAGGAAGAAAGGTATTTTGTTTCCAATCTACTTATTATATAAATAAAATAATTAGGGGTTATAACAGGGAGGGGTTTTGAACTTTGGGGCAAAGTTAGATTTTTCTTGTAATATTGCTACCTAGTGTAAAAATATCATGAGCACCATGCTTTTTGGGAGAGATTGTGCAATGTTATAGATGTATCCTGACATATGTTTGTATGCTGATTCTCCATGCTTCCTCCCTTTTTATGTGTCAAATGAGGTCTACCACTCTAGAATGATTCTCAGGCATTTTCAAGGTCAGTGATGGAAGGATCTAAAACTTGTGAGTCTTGTATAGGCAGGAATAAATTAACTCCATGCTATAGTAGCATGCAAGAGGGAGGGCACATTTCCTCTTCTTTGACAAAGAACATGGGATTCCAACTCTCAGTTCTCCTAGCATGACACTCCCAGCGCTGTCTTCAAATAGATAAAATTTGCACCCAAACTCAAATAAATAAAACATGGCCCCAAATTTAATTTCAACCCACAAGGAGTCTTTGCAGCTTTATAATTTCAGTCTTGCTGCTCTCCTTGAAATTTTAGATTCAGTCTCTTATCAGAGGATAAGTCCAACTGTGTTACTGCATCTTGCAACTTCTAAAGGTACGCACTTTGCTGGGGCTTCCCAATCGTAACAACACCAACAAAATATACAGTTAAACAGAAATAACAAATACAGCTTTACAAAACAAGACCTAAAAAATACACTCTTCTCAAGATCTGTCGTTTGTGGTTGGTGATTATTTTTTTCACTTTTATTGTGATTATGTCTGATCACCAGTAAAAACTTTAACAGACTTAGCTGCCTGATGCTTGCTTGCTTGCCATCCTGACTCAAGATGTTTTTTCTCTCTGCCTGCTAACCTTTGCAATGCATTCCTACAACCTGCTGCTCATTACTTACTGCCACATAGCTGCTTTTGCTATTGGGTGCTATTTCTCCACTGTAAAGCTTGAGAATACTCTCATGTAACTGGAAAGTTCTACACGATATTAAGGAGACAGTGCCAAGGCAAAGGCTACATGAATTAACTGTGAACAAGAATAAGCTATCAACAACTTTAAAGATTCCCCACTTTTTTAGGGTGGGGGGAAATGACATTATATGTTTGAAATTTTGCATGGTTGCACTTGATTTATAATGGGCCAGTCTCCACACTGTGTGAAGTTATATGAAAAGGGAAGTTATATTCATTTTAGGTTGAAGATTAGATTAGAGCAAATCAATGGGAGGACTGGACATTCAAGAATTCTGAATATTGGAGTCTGGATCAGGTTGAAATAAATCTGAATCCAGCTAGAATTCGTCAGTATTCAATCCAAAGTGGGTCCCACATGGGTGGTGGTGGGGGAATAATATACACAGCCCTACTAATTTATTTCAGCAACAAGCTGTGTTCAGCAGTGATGTCAGTAATTAAGGCTAAGGCAGCTACTGAACAAATTCCTAAAACTTCCTAAAAAAAAAAAATCCTAAAAATTCCTTAAGGGCTTCTGCAAACAGTTTTGAAACTGTGGAGTCGAAGGCTTTCATGGCCGGCATCCATAATTTTTTGTGGGGCTTTCAGAGAAGATGCCAGCCACAGATGCTGGCAAAACATCAGAAAGGAACTTTTCTAGAACATGGCCACATAGCCCGAAAGCCCCACAAAAAACTATAGTTTTGAAACTATTCATCAAGAATACGTAATCACAAAACGCCAGGACAGTAATGCACAGAAAAAGATATTATGAAAAGAAACAGTTAATTAATTCTCATAAGTTAAGACAAGATAGTTTGAAGTGCCCCCCAAAACAGGTTGTACTCTTAGACCACTGACTTATGAAATGAAAATTAACTCAAGAGGATCTCCACAAACAAGAAAGTTGAGTATATTAATTTCCATTATTCTGTTTTAATATTCAGGAGATACAAGAAAAAGTGCCATTTGCCACATGCTACAACTGAACGTGAGTATTCGCTGTGAGTGCAAATAAAATGAGATGCCATAGTGGCATTTTTCAGCAGGTGTGTTTGCAATAGAAGAGACGCGTGAAAATTGGAATTTTTATGGTTTTCCCTCTACAGAAGTAATTTATAATGTCTAAAGTGACCCAAAGAGATTAATTTAAAATACAGTTTAAAACAAAATGGCTTATTTCAAGTGATGTCTTTATAATCAGCAACAGTATTGTGCATATATGTTTTTCTCCATTTCTCTTGAAGATGAAATTAGCCTTCGTACCCCTTTCCTGCACATACAAAAGGAATAGACTAGAATCTTCTGCTTCTAGTGTCTTTCATGCTTTGGGATTCCAATCTGTGGGCAAAACATGGTTTGAGCAACTTACCATTTGTTGCACTGGGACAAATGTACTAGCTGGTTTGCTATTAACTACAAGGAGAAGCTTTTTATTTTGCCTTGCATGTGACATAAAGGAAGGTACAAGGCAGATGTTCAATAATGTTTAGCTTCTCATACTCTGAACTATGCTTCAGGGAACTGTATGAATGCAACTACTGTATAAATATGTTTGATTTGTTCTTTATACACATACATATTTGCCTGTGGCATGATTATGACCACATTATTGCTCTGCTGTTGTTAAGTGCCTCTAAGTCAACTCTAGCTTACAGTTACACTATTCCAAATTACCAAAATATACCAAAGTCTAAGAATTACATGCTGAAAGGTTAACCTTGCTTCCTTTTCTTCTATGGAGAAGATTAAAAAAATATACATCTACCATGTTTTGTACAAGTGACAAGTGATGATAAAATATATGAGTATGCATTAAAACATCAAGATCCTTTATAATCAGCAGTTCAGATATTTCCTATGCTGCACTCACAATGGATGCATGCATAATTAATATCCAAATGCCATAAAAGCATACATGAACACTTTCTGAGACATATTACTTCCTCAGGCCAAATGCCAATATATCTTTGCATAGTGTAACATCCCATAACAAAACCACACTTGTGGTATCAGAAGGACATTTACTTCCCTGGATCAGTTTTAGTTTACAATTCTTCCCCATGATTTTTTCCCTAATCAAACTGTATAGTGGCTGGTGCGGGCATTCCAAATGCAACATTTATTAGATTTCTTGGGAACATTTATATCTTGGTCATATTTTTGTTTACAAAAATAAAACTATAAACTTTAAGTAGATGAAATGAGGAAACACTGTTTATTTATTACTGTGTAAATTCTACCCAGAAAGAGTCAGAAAAATGGTGGGAATTTTGTCTCACAATACCAGAAACAACTTGCATACTGAATACTACAAAGAGTTTATTCCTCATTAAATCAATTAAAGGCTACTGATAAATCCGCAGACTGTAAATGCTAAAATATAGTTTAAAATAAGACAAATGGCAACAAAAGTGAAGATGGCTAGCTATGAAATGTGCAAAGATTTTATGGAACAATTTGAAAAAGGAAAGAAAGAGCAAAGAAAGAAAGACCCACACCCAGTCTCACAAAGCACTTCAAGAGCTGTGGTAAACATTTGTCATAGATAAAACCTTGTGAAGGACATCAGAGAAGCCACAAGTATTTCTGGAATGAACCACAAGATGTATACAGAAGTTAACAAATGTCTCATTACAACCAGGATATGGTTCTCTTAGTAACAGAAGCATAGTCTTCACATTATATTCAACTTAAAATTCCACCATAATTAAAAGAGAGAAAATAATCTGTTTCAGATATTACTGGAAAATACTTTCCAAACAAACAAAACATCTGCTGAAACCAAACACAATGTAAATTATATTTACTCACATACCATTAATAAAAAGGGGGGTAACAGTAAGCTTTGTGAAGCTTTCTCAATTTTACAGTAACACTGCTTACCACAACTAAGGCTTTTATATGTCAATTTTAAACATATATGGCAGCAAAATATCCTTGAAATGACTGTTCAAGAAACATATTTTTGAATTCAGCAGGAAATAAATACAGGACAGACATTTTGTAGAAAGTCAACAATTTGCCTACATGGAATGTTGTTTAAATGCAAATACAATTGCATGCTCAAGGGCCAACTATAAAGCCATCAGATCACAGGTAAAATGAAGACCGGGGTATTTTACTGCTATGGTTTAAAGAGGAACGTTTAGCTGATAGCAGACTTCATGAAAGCTAGCCACAGTGAAATATGTACATAATTGTGCAGCACCAAGAAAATACCAACAATGGTAAACAGGGTAACCCTGAGTCTTACTTTATAGAGCAAAGTCCTCTATTTTACTTTGTGCCCAAATATGAGAATATCTTCACCTGGAGAAGTTCTCTTGATGGTCACATGTGGGAGAGGGGTTTCTCTTATTTTCCTTTCAGACTGTGAGAAGCTTTCTTCTCAAAGCTGTGATCAGTTCACCCTTTCCCTGCTTTTAGGAAGGGTTTCAATGCTCATCTTCGCACTTAGCCTTTTAAACTGTTTTGATATTTAATACAGTAATAGTTATGATTATATAAATCATTTTATATTTTGTGTCTAGGCTTACAAATTTAGCACATGCTGTGTCTGCCTTCTTTTCTTCTTTCATTTGGATGATATATCCCCCCCCCTTTTTTTTTTGTTTGCTATGCATAAGAAGCTATTCAACCGGTAGAAATACTACCCTTCCAAATCCTTGGTCCCTATATCCACATATCACCTAGAGAATTTGTGGATGGATGACTGTTTACAAGGAAAAGAAGCCAAATTATCCAGTAATTCAGTCCTCCAATACTGGTGATAGGACAACGCTTTCTTAGAGCACCAGAATACAGAATATTAACTTAGGGGGTGCAACACATGCCACAAAACATACAGTTCTGTTCTCCAAAACCTAGCTTCAGCAAACTACTGCCAACCAAAGCATTTGCTACATGAGAAAACTATGGCCTGATCTAGATTGGCAAAAAGAAGTGTGTTCATGGCTGCATGAAAGTCTAGCCTTTAGATGAGAAAAAGAGAAAGTGTGCCATGAAAATGCTTTTTTTGCGTTTTAGGGGAGAAGAAGCGCCTTTAAAAAGGTGCTGGTTTTCCCGGCTTCTTTTTTAAAAACTGCGGAACAGCGCAGTTCCATCTAAAGGCTGCGGTGCAGCTGCTAAGCATTAAGGAAAAGGCAACTTCATGTCACACTTTCCTGCCAATCTAGAAAGCCCCTATATCACTCTGCCTAACAGCAGAGCTGGTCCTTTATTCTACATATTTCTAATGTAGACTAATGAATAATGTCAAACTCCTGAGTAGTGTCGCAACTCACACATCAAAAAAGCAAAAGGGCAGTATCTGTTTTCCAAAAAAGAGGTCATAAGAAAGCATGTGTATATTATGTCTCTTCAAGTCATTTCCCAGCTATGGTAACCCCAAGGCGAACCTGTCACAGTTTTTTTTTTTAAAGAAAAAAATTGTTCAGAAGAGGTTTTGCCTTTGACTTCCTCTGAGGTTGAGAGTATGGGACTTGCCCAAGGTCACTCAGGTTTCCATGGCCAAGTAGAGATTTGAACCATGTTCTCCAGAGTCATAGTCCAACATTCAAATCACTTCTCTATGCTGACTCTCTATAAAAGAGTACAAATTTGCATGGAATGTAAATGTGCTATTTTTGTGCCATAAATGGAATTGTAAAAATAATTATAATACTTTAAATAGAAATACATCACATCTCATCATAGTGGGGAAGGCTGTGACTAGATGACCTACATTACTAATTAATCTACTATCCAGCTGCTGTAGATTGGAAACTCCAAGATCCCATGCTCTCTCATCATAGTGGTTCTTATACTTGAATTGGTCTTAGGCTGAAATCCTTCCAAATAGGGGACTTGCTAGACCAAACTGGGTTTGCTTAACTGCATGGGTTAATGGCAACTATTACCTGAAGTTTCATCTAATCTGATTACAGGAAAGTTATAAGATTTCATGCAATAATGCCAGCATTAAAGCAGCTTCAGATGTTATACCTTTCACACAAGATCATATTTGCACTGAAAATTCCAATTTTCTATAACATTTCTGATGAAATGTATCATGAATGTATAAGCTATTTAACTTGTGTACTTTTTTACAAATATATTTGTACTCGCCCCCATATCTTTTGCTCAAAAAACAGTTCTAAATTGTGAAATGCCCATCCCATTCAATTTTTTTTCTATATTCCCTCTCTCCCAAGTTCTTGGTGCTGTCTGAATTGCTTTTATGTTTGAATGTGTTGGCAGGCCAGAGAACCATTCTACTGTGTTATTTCACCTATTCTTAATTTTGTTTTTAGACACTGTATACTCCAGGAACACATTCCTGATTTTTATCTACCTGTTGTTGATGCAGAGTCATGAAACCAATTCAAACACATTTCCCTGTTTTGATATGGGATTGAAAGGTAAATCTTCCTTTAAACATACAATATATAAAAATATTTCTCTTCTCTCTTCAGAGCAAAATGGGAAAGTTACAGAAACCATGTACCATTCTAGAAATTCTTATGCTTGATTGAAAGTAAAACTTGTCATTTTTAAAGCTGTAAAATGCTTTACTGCTGGGAAAAGATTTTGATGTTTGCAAGTGGGCAAGTTATTTCTATTGAAGTATACTTTAAAAAAAATAAAAAAGAATGAAAGAAGAAAGAAATATTGCCACATCTGAGAAACAGACCAACAGGAAGCATAATACACTTGTTCATCTGTATTTCTGTGACTTTTCTCACTTGGTATTATTTGCAACCCTGCTTTCATGTTTCTCAGCAGTGCCAAATCTACTAAGGATCATGTATTATTTTTATCATGTTGATTACATATGTTCTCCAGTTTTTCTCCCTCCACATGATTAGTGTGGTTTGTGCAAAGTCAGTGACACAATCCAGAGCACGACATTCATACAAAAAATGTGTTTACTGTGAAACTTTGCCTTAGATGTTTGCTTTCTTTCACAGCTTTGATCCACATGACATCAGCAGTCCAGCATTTTGAGTGTCTGCTAACCATTTAGCATTATGAAAATCACTTTCACACTATGTAGCTACTGAGAGGAATGATATTTGGAAAAAAAAGGTCTTTCCTAACTGAATTTTTACAGGCAAGGGAAAGCCATTCAGAGCATGTTCCTAGTAATGCAACACCATGATGAATATTTAGTTTATGATTCACAAATATTTGATGTAGACTTTTAACTGAAGTGTCTCAGCTTGAAAAATAAATAAATAAAAATTGACCAACATATTTTCACCAAGATCCAAATTATATGGATCACTTTCATACCAACCCTATGAAGACATAAAAACTTTGTCACTGTTAAAAGGATCAGAATTCTGCCCATGACATTCCAGACTTTCATATGCTGAGCTGAGGGGTGAAGAAGAATGCCCCTTTGAGCCAGCTTGGGAGCGGCATCTGAGTGCAGTGTTTAGAACTGCCCCCAGCATTATACTGCCAGCCCATACCGTGTACAGCTTTGCAGTGCTCCAGTGGTGAAGCGTTTAAATGAAATAAATAAAACCAACAAATAAATATGCAGCACGCTGCAGGTATGGTGCAAAGCTGTGGCAGCTGTGGAAAAGCCAGAGCAGGGCTGTGGTGTGTAATAATAATAATAATAATAATAATAATTATTATTATTATTATTATTATTATTATTATTATTATTTCTAGCCCGCTCCTCTGTAAAAAACAATCGGAGCGGGGTACAACAGGATTAAAACATACAATTTAAAACAGTTCAATAGCCAGTTCAACAGTGGGTTGCTGCGGCACCCACTTGGCTTTTTCAGGGGCGGTCTCTTTCACCTGATAATGTTTGTAAAAGAGCATATTTGCAAAGAGGCAAATGAACATGGCTCAGATTAGATGATATAAATGTCTTGATTTTTTTCTTGTCCACATGATGAAGATATAGCCTTTGTACACTAGTCAGTAAGCATGTAGGCCCCTACAGAAATACTGAATGTGTACATAGCAAGTGGGGACAAACTAATACAGTCATAATCATTCAGCTATGGGTATCAGACTTCATGAAACTGTCTTCTCCAAAGACTTTATTTATATAGTTATTATAATATAAATAATATAAATATAAATATATATAAACATATACTTACTGATAAATATCTTTTCTCAGCACAACTCTACCAAGAGGGTTGTCAGCCTGCGGAGCCATTGATACAGAACCAATTTTAAATACCAAAGTATCTTCTTTGTTTGTCTTACAATCTGCAATTATCATGAGAAAAATAACAACATACAGGTTATGTTTATGCATATGTACAGAGACAGACATGGTTATTTCAAACTGGTTATTTCAAATACCTAAGTATAAGCAAAATGACTTTTGAGCAGAGTAACTTTATTTATTCAGTGAGTGCAAGTAAAGTAACAAGGACTACACAAAAGTACTTGAAGACTGAATCTAATCCATATACACAAACAACCAGTGTGGCCAGCACTGAGCAAGTTATCAGCTCCTGAATTATGGAGGAAGGAGTCAAAGAACTTGTTTGTAAGAAGGATGAGGCAAACCTGGACTGTTACTACTAAAAATATATATAATTTACTTGAGTTTAGTTGGTTTAGCTTTCTACATTTCATACTCATTTTTCCATATGTCAATAATAGCATGTTGATTTTGTCATGCTGCAAAAACCCATGATAGGTTTGCCTTATGGTTGCTATAAGTGAGAAACAACTTGTATGCACAAAACAACGACAAAAACAAAAGCTCTTTGTATCAGAGTAAATAGAGAAATATTCGTATGCATCATATACAGTTAGGCCACCAAGTCTGACATTTCATGATATTCTAGTAGCCTGGGAGATGATGCAGCACCTCTGCTTTGTAACACAAACAAGGTAGCTATAACAATGACTTAGATCCTATTTAATGCTCAAATGGAAGAATAATCTTCTTGGTGGAATTCCATCTTTGGACAGTCCCATCTATGTGTAAGAGAGAGCAACTTGTGCTGATTTCCTTTTCCCTCCATAGTCACTTTCACACCTGAACAAATGATTCAGAGACTCAGGATTCTGTGGGACAGTGTGAGTGAAGTGGAAATTGTCTCTCCTCTGTAGCAGATGCTGCTTCTAGACTGAAGTCACTTCAATGGATGGAAATTCTTCTATTTAAGGAAGAAAACTCATGATCTAACCCAATATGTTTAACTGGAAGGCAAGCCATTTTAGTACTGACTAGTAAAAAGTCTGCAATTATTATAGGTAGAGTATGTAGGACATCAGTATATTTCATTTACCAAAATATTGTGTCTATGTGCCCATGTGCACTACTGTGTGCTTGTTTTTCTACTGTTTGCTTGTTATACTGCAGAGAAATGAACATGTACTTCAGAAATTAAATCTGTATTCTATGGTCTCCAACATTCCCCCCCCCCCCTGAAGGATTTCATTATATTTTAGAAGATGACAGTGACATCTGATATATACATACAGGCAGGCCTTGTGTTCTCCCCAAGTCAATGCTTTGAGGATATATGTAAGCTTTCAATTCCCCTTCTCCATCTGTGGCCACCCAGTGAGATATCTCAGACAATTGTTTTGAAAGCTAAGCTTTTAGCTACAGATGCTAAGAATGTGGTGAGTGCTAAGTACTTTACTAAATAACACACTGTTTGATGTGGAAAGAGCAAGCAAACTTCACATTCAGCTCAAAAGAATCATGTAAGAAAAAGCGTGTGTGTGTCTGCGTGTAAACCAGCTTCCCCACACTACAGAGTTCCATCCTGGATGAATCAAACAACCAAACTGAGGCCACATTCAACAGTCTGGGCACACAGCTTTAATGAACAAACCACGCTGGAAGGCAAATAATTCTATAAGATAGTTGCAGAACACATGAAGAAGAAGCTGGTCTCTTATTTGGGTACTATAAGAATGAATTGTCTGACATCTTTTTGCAGAAAGGGGGCATGGTTATACACAAAGCAAGCATTTCTGTTTTAGCAATATATACTGTCAGGACTGAATGTCTCATGAAACTACAGTTCCCAGAATTCCCTAGCCCTGGAGCCCTGGTGGCACAGTGGTAAATGCCTGTACTGCACTCTCTCACAAACCACAGGAATTCAATACCAGCCAGGAGCTCCAGGTCAACTCAGCCTGGCATCCTCTTGTAGGTAGCTAAAATGAGTACCCAGCTTGTTGTGGGCAATTAGTGTACACTTTGTAAACTGCATAGTACATTGGTAAGCAATATAGAAATCTACTTGCTATTGATACTTGCTATATTGAACTATGGCCGTTAAAGAAGTCTCAAACTGGATTATTTCTGCAGTGTCTTTTGGACCTTAGTCTTTCTGACAAAGCATTTATAAAACAACTTTCCAGTGAATAGTCTTAAAATTTATATTGAAATATTGAAAATTTATATTAAAATTTTAGAAAGGGACATCCAGTTTCAAAACACCCATTCCTGCAGTATACAGTTCAACAATGGACAAAATGACCAAATGGATGAAACAAAAACAAACAAACAAAAAATAAACAGCAACAGCTGACAACCTTTTCAAGTTTTGAGATCGTAAACCGGACTTATAATTTTTAACTCTTGAGAATTCAAGTTTACTGTCATTAATGACCAAGCACGAGCCCAAATCCTACTTCTTAAGCCTGGCAGCTTCCAACTGAAGGGTTTCCAAAGCGCTGTAGCTTGGAGTACTGGGGAATGGCTGCAGTGCTCTACTGGTCACAGGACACATTGAGACAAGCAGTTGCGGCAGGACTCCAAGGGCTCTCCCCAACTCCCTATTTCAATGGACTCCATGACCAGGACAGTATTGAGTCATAACTCCCCAGTTCCCTGATTTGTAGCACCTCAGAAATCATTCAGCAGTGCTTAACTTAAAAAGTAGTGTTTGGGAAGGCAACATTAGTAGAAGTACAAACAACAGAGTTCTGTTGTTGTAGCACCATCTGTGAAAGAAGGATCTTTGTGCTGTGTTTGAAACAAATACTTTGGTATAATAAAACCTTTTACTATATCTAGAATAATTAGCAGTCTGACATTATCATATCATAATTTTACCTTCTATATTATGCTGCATTCTGTCCATATTGGGGAAAAATACTCTTATTACCCCTGTATTGATATAAATAAGTGGCAAGTTGCGAGATGTGAGAATATGGGTCCTCATGGGCTGTCCTGATGATTTTCTCTTCTCCTTTTGATTTCTTTGACGTCTTGCTTGAAAAATACTTGCAATTGCATTGAGGAAAGGAAAGCAAAGAACAATATCAAATGCCTGAGCTGAAAGAAGGATCTCATGAAGAAAGTGAGGAGAACCATCAGTGAAACCTTCTGATAATTTATGCGAAGTTCTTCTTTCATTTCTTGAAATCAATTTGTGACGGACATTCTTTGTAACTGCCTTTGTGTAAGTCAGTGACAGGAATCCATGTTGTTGATGAGAACCATCCAAAAGTTTTGCAGTAGCCTATGCAAATAAACAGATATGGCTAGAAATAAGTAATCCATATTCATTGAATAATATTTGAAAACTTATCAATTAATCCTTTAATCAATATTCCTCCCACCACTTTTCCTAGATACCAGAAGGAAAAAAAAACTTCATGAATTTGTGTTAAATGATAAGCACTATGTCTCTTTACAAAATTAATTTGACTTTGATTGCTAATATAATTGATTAATTGATATATTAACATATCAGATGAAGTATATGCTAACTTAAGACCCTGTTGTGGTTCAAACAACCAAAGAATTAACCATGGTAATACTGTACCTTCCTTTCCTCCTCATTTCTTTATTAGGAGTGAAGACTGAAGTTGCCATTCTGTTTTAATAAATCAGCATTTCTCATTACATTCAAATGCAAGAAAAACAAGTTGCTTACACCTAATTGAGGTTCTTCAAATGGTCAACTGTACATTCACACATCCAAATCTGTACCTTCACAGAGTCACTCTTCAGTAAATAACTGAATTTTTTGGTGGTAGCTCCACTCCCTCCTTTAAATCACAAACACTAGTGGCCAATTTCCCAGTTGTGATTCATCCGACACAGTGGTACACACAGAAGAACCTCAGTTCAAGGTAAGCAACTTGTCTTTCTTCTTCGTGGTCTCTGTGCATCATACATATGGGTGCAGAATATGAGGGAGACACATCAAGAGAGGGCTGAAGACAGAACTGCACTACAAAAAGTTGTACTTGCAAGTGCTCTGATATCTAGGCAGTAATAATGAATGAAAGTTGATGACATAGAGGACACCCTTCAGGAATGTAGTAGAAATAGCGGTAGCTCTAGCAAAATGGCTCTTCAGCTGTCCATGCAATGACAAGTTAGCAAGGCTACAGAATGGGTCATTATTTTGATCACCCATTTTGCTAAAACTTAGAGATCTTTGCTAACATCTCTTTAGCCCCATCCCCAAGAAACAAATAAATTAATAAATGAGGCCAGGACTATCAACAGGCTCCAAGAGTGGCTCATGTGAAGATGGCAGGGGTAAAGGTTCTGTATTCTTCAAAGGAACATCTTGCTCATGGTAAGAATGAAATGGATAGGTCCCTCAGGACAATGTAAGCTGAGATCACTGAAAGTTAGGGTTAAAACCAAAAACCAATGCACATTTTTTAAACGCTTCCATGTACAGTGGTCCCCCGGCTTACGAATCCCCCGGGTTGCGAAAACCCCGGGATCCGAAAGCCGCCGGACCGCTAAAGTATCCCCTGGGATCCGAAAGATCCCCCGGGATACGGAAAAAAACAACGCGCGGCCTCTTTAAATCGGCCGCGCGGTCCATTGAGTTTAGCGGTCCCCCGGGAAACGAAAGCTTCCGGGTTACGAAAGGTAATCCGGAACGGATTACCTTCGTAACCCAGGGGACCACTGTATATTCATACGACATTCTAGTGGAGGGTTTCTATGCCTACAAGGATGTCAGATTTTGTCAAAAGTTATCAGAAATTTATTCTTCAAGTTATTATCTTAATCCTGTGTACCTCAGACGGCAGGATCAGGCCATTGGCTCAGGAAATTATATCATTCCACAAGGGAAGTCTATGAGTCCCCCGATAGTTGAAGCAGGAGGAGTAGCCATATATGCCTGGACAACCAAAGGTCAAGAGGATGCAGTTGGTGTGGTCCCTCTTGATCTTGGAACTCACTCTGGTGATCACTGGGAATTGTTGAAAGACATATGGCAACTGACCTATCCATCAATAGACGAGAACATCCTTTCATGATCCAGTGGGTAAATGACCAACTTGTAGTTCTTGGTAGTTGACTGGCTGAGACAATCTGCCAGTGTGTTCTGTGTTTTGGACACATGGGCAGCAAACAGATGAATGTGGTACTGCAGACACCAGTGCCACAAGTGAAGTGCCTTGGTGGCCAATGAAGGGGAGTCAGTGCCTCCCACTTTATTTATGCACCACATCAACATTGTATTGTCTGTCGCCACATGAAGTATTCGGCCACAAACAGTGAAAAGTAGGTCTTGCAAGCACCATCCAGATAAGTAAATCTCAGTATATTTTATAATCCTCTGACAACAGAGTGGGGACAGCTGAACTGAAGCAAGAGCAAAAGGTTCAGTCAGGGGCAATATTCTCTTCCAATCTTGGTAATGAGGCAATGGTACCAAAACTAGGGTCACTGTAGATGGCCCTGTGGGCACCATAGTTGCCTGTCTACAGCTTGTACCTTAGATGATAGTGAAGGTGCTGCCAAAGAAATGGATGAGGCAACAGGTGGTATGGGTACAGTAGTCTGAAATGGCAAGGATAGTGCAATTCTGGGGTGAGAACTTGATGTGTAGGTTGACTGTCACTGTGCTCAAGAGTGGTACTGTGGCTCACAGTATTGTCCAACAGAAGTCTCTCAGGATGGATTGTGGTATCTATTGCTAACAGTATCTACTGCTGATAGATGGCGAGTATTCTCTCCCTGGAAAGGGAACAAAGTAATAATGAGATCCCTGGACCTTAAGACATTCAGGCCTGTGGGAATCCTTCAAGGTTTACCATGCCTATGGCAGTAACCCTCTGGCATCACTCTTGGAAATTCAAAGCAGGACCCTGCAGGCTGCAGGAGAATGACAAAGCTCTTCATAGATGGTTCTTCACACATTTCTCCCTATGATAGTAACTGAATTCTCATATTGTGAAGATAGTTCCAAGTCAAAGATGTCATGCTGATGGTGTAAAGGTAACACAATGACTGAGGCAACTTGAACAACCAAAGCAGGCCAAGCTTCTTCCCACCTTTTGTTTAGAGGATCATCTTGATGAGATCTCTTAGTTTTGGTCTTATGTGCCTTATATGAAGAAGATGATACCAGTACAGGGGGAACAGCAGAATGCTGCAGTACTGAGATAGGCTGTACAGATGGTAAGAAGGATGAGCTTGAGAATGACAACTAGGGGCTCCAGCCATGCCTGGTGGTGATGGCACCAACTGAACAGAGAATTCACAGCTGCTCTGTTCGATTTTACCTTGTTGAGGAGTAAAGCCAAGGCAAATACTACAAGTGGAGATTGACCTAGGCAAAGAAGGCACTTAAAGTTCCTGTCAGCCAGCAAGAGCTTTCTCTTGCAAAGTGAACAGGTTTTAAATGATAGCTGTGAGGCCATAGGCCTCACAAGAGGTCTCAAAAATAAAACCACTCCCCCCCCTCTCTCTGAAGGTAGAAGATAACTGATAGCTGTTATAAAAATAGTTAACTTTGAGTATAAAGGAGAAAGTGCTCATCTAAGTGAAGGAATTCCTATTATTTGCTACCACTGGGGTGAATGAAGTATAAACTGGGAAAATGGCCACTAAGGGAGGAAAGAGGGTACAGACACTGCCAAAATGCTCAGCTATCCAGAACATTTGAACAATGAATCTGTGCAGGTGCAGACCCATATGTGTGATGCACAGAGACCACAGAGAAGAACTATGGATTAACTGTGTTTAGTTATTGTATCTGTATTTCAAGTCATAATTTGACTTTGGTTTGTTAACAAATCACAGTCATAATAAATTACAGTTTTCCAATTTTGAGTGTAAAGGGAAGTACAGTTCATTCAAAAAGAACAGCAGAATCTGCACGCAATGGAGGAGGCTTGCCATAGTTCTCCATAACGTTAATTTTTGTTTTGTGTTACATCAGATCTGGGCTATTCTGAGCAAACACAATGAATTTTCCCAAATGCACATAGTAAATGAACAATACAGAATGAGAAGGAGATAGGCTTAATATTTACCTGACTAGAGGAGACAGTTATATTTACTGCTAGATTTGATCATAAAATCAAAGAAAATGTAACAATTTAAATTGAAAACCAATTTAAAATGTCTTTACCATATTTATTTCAGTTTTTAAAAAATCACTGAAAGTAGTGGGGGAGATCTTGGACTCCAGTCCAACACAAATCCCACTGAAACCAACAGCATAAATCTTCCTGATTTTAATTTACTGAGCCAAATTCACAGCTCTATAGGAGCTCTGACTTGTACATACAGCTTCTATCCATGTGTATTTCTTCATTTGCTATTAGGGCAGGAGCTCCACACAGGCAATGGAAATCAGAGTACAGAATCCCCTCTGATTGTTATATTAATGATCACACACTTACTTAAAACAAGAATTCTAAATATAAATTGCCAGTCCTGTTTGTTTAATGAATCAGTGCATTCTCTTCTAATATTAATATATCACTGAATTGAAGTATATTTTACATGAAATTCTTATGTAAATATAATCATTATTTTTAAATTCTGAAAATGGAAATCTATAGGGTTTAAATTGTAACATTAGTATATTAGCTTAATTTGTGTTAGGATGAAATAATTGGGGTAAGTATCAGCAGTAATTTTGTATGTTCCTGATAGAAAATCAAATCAAACAGAACTTCCACTAACATTAAAAAAAATTAAACCTAACTGATTGGGTTCCTTAACAACCACTGGATCTATTTTCCATGTGGACTATCCTCAACCATGAATCTCTGGCTTTATCACTCCTCTCACTTGGAGTAAAGAAAAAGTAACAAGGGGACAAGAGTATACTGTGCCTATCTGGATACAGTATTTGTTGACCACCTCATATGTCTTCTGATTGAAAGTGGATTTTTAATTAAGTGGTCAGAGATATACAGCAATTAAATAAACATTACATAAACAGATTCGCTTATTACTTTTTCTTTACCCCAACACAGAGCAAGGTGTTAAAACCAGACACTCACACCAAGTTGAAATTTCTATAGGAAATAAATGAGTGTTTTTAAACCACTGTAATATGATGCCCATCTTAAGTCTCAAAACACAAATGAAATGTTCATTTCTAAGATCTGGGCCTTTTTAGAAATATACAAAGTAAAATATAGGTTTTGTTTTTAAATAGAAGTCTGAAGTTTATAATGGGGGAAGTACAGGATTTGCTATGACTTCATTAGATTAGTCCTTGCTAACTATAAAATAGCTTTCAAGAAGCACTGAAGGATAGCAAAACAGTGTCTCTTTCCATGTGTGTGGGCAAGTGGATGCCCAAATATGTATACATATCCTTATGAGGTAAAGAAAAAAGAGAAACGTTTATAGTCTTCATACTAGCAAAGCTAGAGGTTAATTTTTAAGTGGTCACCAACATCATCCCACTATGCCTAAAGCATTTAAAAATTGTTCACTATTCTATGACATTTTATTTGGTCTAAATAAAGGCTACTGTTGCCCTGTTATTGTTTCCAAATTTCAGCAAAATGTTTGATCTTGTAATTACAAAAAAACCCTAACTCAGTTGTTCAAAACATTTTAGTAGGCTTCCAGCAGCTATGGTCCAAAACACACTGTAGAAATAATACAGTTTGAAACAGTTTTAACTGCCCTGCTCAATGATAGGGAATTCTGGGAACTGTCGTTTTGTGAGACATTTACCCTTCTCTATCCGAGAGCTCTGGTTTCACCATCATCATCATCATCATCATCATCATCATCTTTATTTATATACCGCCCTTCCAAGGATTCCTTAGCATTAAGCCAGGGCAGTTAAAGCAGTCTCAGACTGGATTATTTCTGCAGTGTGTTCTGGACCAAAGTCAATGCTGGAACTGTGAAATACTACAAGGGATGGTAATTGGGCAACAGGAAGTCTGCAATTCCCAGGTATTTTTGGCTGCAACACCCATAAGCTATAGATAGTAGAGCTGATCGTGAGGGATGATAGGAATTGTAGTCAATAACATAGGGAGAGTCACACATTTCCCCTCCCTGCTGTACTGTTTAGTTTATACAATTTAAACTTCTAAAATCCTCAAAACATTTTCCATATATGAGTAATTTTAAACATTCAAGGATTTCCTTTTAGTTTTGAAAGACTATATTCTTAAAACAAAGATTCGAGTAAATATTCTTATACTGCTACTCTAGTCCTTCTACTTTTCAAATATGAACACAAGGAACAATTAATTTCAGAAACCACTGGGAAATAGAACATATTAGGCTTTTGAATGAAAATATCTCTTCTATTGCCACCACCAAACGTCAATATTATTTGTTAATGGAAGTTCTGTAATAAACATATTGCATTGATTTCTTACAGAAGGAAAGAAGCCAGAGAAGTTACTGAAAGGGTCCTGCTTGCTGACGGGTCGAACCAACAAAGTACGTCTGTTCAGCTTGTCAGTACAGGAAAGGAAGACACCTCCACATTTCCCCAGAGACCAAGAGTCTTCCCCAAAGCTTGAAGTGACACAGGCAAAAAGCAAAAAAATAAACACGCCGTAAGAAAAGAAAAGAAAATCAGGCATTTCAATAATTCAGTTGGATTCTGCCACAACACTGCAGCATATAACAGACTTGGAAATCCTTCACATACTGCAATTCATATAAATCAAAAGGAAAATCATGAACTTCAAAATATTTCCCAGAGTTTTATTATTTGAAAGCAGCCACTCAGAAGGAGACTTAAAAAAAACTATCAGGAATTAAAGTAGAGCAATGATGTCCATGTGAAACATCAGTTTATCTTGATTTGTTTTAATTACAAAACAATTTGAATGGAAGGAGATGGACTGCAAGGATTAAGGAAATTAAAAACTACTGTACACACAATAGCACTGAAGTAATTTCTTCCCTCATCTTCCACAAGAATAAATTGATCTATAAAAGAGCATCATGGTGGTTTATATCATAATTCTTGCAATCCTTCTCCATTCTGTATGAGAACAAAAAGTAATGTTTAGATTTTTAGGATTGTTATTCGGTTAAATGTCTTATTCCACTACAGAAAATCTCACCACAAGCTTTTCTTTGCATTGTAGAAACACGCCATCAAAAAATCCAGATTGCCAGCCTTCTCCTGGTCTGGAAAATACAATGTTCACCTTATATGTTCTCTGCAGTTGATCAGAATCCATACATTTCAACCACATGAAAACTAGACTTTGAATATTTTAAAATGCACAGAACTGTAATTGTGATTTGCAAACACAATGACACCTGTTATGCTGTGTTAATCTTGTTTTATTTTGTTACATTAGTTTCAGTGAAAAAACTAATACTACAACACTTTCTTGACTGGAATTCAGTCTACTCTAAAGAAAAAAGAAAACACTGAAAATCTGCAATTAATTTGTGCTGCAAATTAATCCTTTGTGCTGTAACATTCTCTGAAAAAGAAAAGCAGGTAGGAGAGGAGTCATACAGCCTGAGACAGGCCTTGTTTTAAGAGCAAGATGCCATTACATAATCCTAGATCCTACAGACATAAACAAGAACTACATTGTTTAAAGTGATAATTTAAAATTTTAATTTTAATTTAAAAAGATGACCAGAATCCTGTTCGGTAATTATGTTGCTGTTGTAAGACCAACTTACATCATAATTACACCAATTCACATCTTAACCACTGAAAGTTTTCTCCAAAAGCTACATTTAAGCCCATCCAACAGAGGAATTTCTGAGGTGTTTAGGGCAGTAAGTGATGATGTGTCCAGACTTCTCCGGCCAGTGGGACACAGTACGAGAGGCAGCTGCAATATAACCTCTTGCACTGCCTGTTGCAGCATGCCCCACTAGTGAAAGAAGGCCAGACACACCATCGTTCATTGTCTTGTCCATCCCAGCACCTTGGCTGAAAAGGTAGGTTTGGGAGATAGCATAGGGAGATTTAGGTACAGAGATCCTTGTAGTTACCTCTCCTAATATAGGATCATGGCAGATACTGAATTACAGACACTGAAGTTGCAATAGACAAATAATTAGGGGTGGAGTTTCAGGAACTGTGATGTAGGGAGGGAAAGTGAAAATAGAAAACCTAAGAAAAATTGTATCAGTTTGTAAGCCTTTCCTTACCCTTCACAACTAATATATGAGCTGCTATGATGACACCGTGACCTAAACACCATACCTGTTGAAGCAATAATCTCCAAGGTGGGTGTGATGTTATGTAATGTTCATAAATATGGGAATTAGAACAGGGCAGTGAGTTAAATCAGGAGATGAGGCAGGAGTATGGAAGATGGGTATGTTTTCATATTTCTGCTAAACCTTGCCATAAACAAAAACATACATTTTTCTTATTGCTCAACAGATTGTGGAAATGGGCAGGCTGGCCCAACAGATTTTAAAACAAACCACTGCCCCCTATTGCCAAATAGGCATTTGCTGCTCACCACTGTGGAGATAAATGGATGGACAATTCTGAAATGCACATGTACAACTTAGAGAAGACCCTTGAAAAAGGGACTTGGACAAGCTATTGAAACCTTCCTTTCAAGATTTTTAACATCACAATATCTGCATAGGGTGTAAAAATGATTACAGCAGGATTTTTCTTCAAGATCATTGAAAGAATTGTATGCAATGATAAAAACAATATTGCTATGTTGAGACTTTTGATCACATCAAGCTACCTCAGATACTATTTTATTTCATTTGTATTTCTCTTAAAACCTTAATGTTCATAACTATCAAGAATGTTGCCTATTTCTCATGCATTTCTTGCCTTGTACCTTATTATACAGAAGCTGCTATGGGAAGATGATATAAATGCTAGGAAGGGGAATACATCTTACTATAACTTAACTTTTGATTGTAACTATGACTGAATGATTAAAGTAGCAGTGTGAAACTGTTACATTAAATTTTGTGGCCTTTCAGATGGTGTTGACTCAAACTCCCATAACCCCTCACCATAATATGCTGCAAGGCCTGTCAGAAGTTGCAGTCCAACATCTGGAAGATCAGTGTTGCTCACCCTGAACTAACAATGGAAAGCATTAACCTTAAGCTCTGATGTTCATAGACTATAAAAGGAAATCTCTGTATCAGACATTCAAAAATTAGCCATGAGGCTAATAATATATTCTTTTCATATTTCGAATGAACTTCCTATTGCAAATAATGTTATTTCTTGTGAAAAGTATAGCACATGAATATTATTTCAAATCATTCACCTCTTTGAATCAAGTTTAGTTGTGATCTATGTGAAACAGTAGAATGCTTCCATTTGAATACTAATACGATGCACATCAGATCTGTTTGTTACCTGTTTCTGTAGTGGTCAACATTGAAACTTTCTATTTTACATTTGACTTTAGTGTAGACATCTTGTACATCTACTGAGGCACTGAGGTCTTCTAGTTCACCAACAACGCAGATCTCTGCAACATATAAAAATTACCTATGAACTCCAATAATTATTCCAACCCAGAAAACACAAATATTCTTTGAAGAATATTTTCCTGAAGTTTATCTACAACAAAGATAGTGTTTTCTTAAACAGCTAGCAATAGGTATCACACAAAAGATGAGATCAAGAAGCTCCTACTGTTGCTCTAACTCAACAAAGGTTGTAGGCATTTAAATCGCTAACTACATTAGTAGTTTCACACACATTTTGGTGTTTTATTAACTGGCCTTGACCTTATCCATCAGCCAAATCACTGGTAATCTAATTTGGAGGCAAGGAAAAAGCAGGAAGAAGTAAGATAGAAATGAGTTTCTTTTCACTCAAAGCTTATTGATCTTATTGGTGCTATACCAATTTTCAAACACCCATCAAAAATCTATGCAGGAAAAGATCTGCCCAATGGGCATCTGCTATTAAGATGCTGCAGGGTAGGATGTGCTGACGACAAAAAGTAAATCACAGGTAGGGTGATGATGGAAAGTAACATGTTAGGGATTTAATCTTGTTAGGCCATTTACTTTGATACTTAAATGGAGCTGTGTCTATATTCTTCATAATTTTGATTGTAACATGCCCTGAAGCTTCATTAATGAATTTGACTTCCATACTTACATATATCCATACTGTATTTAAAGTGTTTATCATGTTATCAAAGAGTCACTAAATGTGTTGGATTATTTACCAAAACCAACTAAGGTTTTGGACCTAATCTATCAGCCACTTTTTAAAAAACCAAACAAGAATTTTGCACTTCAAACATTCTGAATACTGTCATGCACATTGGGACCTATCAACAAACTTTTATTTCATCTGCATTCCCCCCCCCCCCCCGAACATTTCTACTTTAGGTTTATTCTACATGGAATTTAATGTGGAACAAATTTTATGCACTGCAGATTTTAAGCACTGTCAGCCATTTGTTTTATTTAATTTACAGACATGTAAGAAATGCTGGGTATATATTCTAGGGAATTAATAAATAAAATTTATGTTGGAAGGAAATTGCTTGGCAAATTCAAACCACTGGCTTTGTTAAAACTGTGCAGTACCTGTGCCTTTATTTTCTGGATCTGGTGCAAACAACTTTACAGTGAGTTTTGGCAACATCCACTGCATCCATAAGCTAACACGTCCACTTGAAATGCCAATGTTACTTGTTGTTTGTTCTAAGGTAATAGAGTCGGAGAATGGAGAATCATCACCACCTTGTAGAGATTCACCCTGCCAAAGGGGAAACAAACACAAGGAATTACTCAACCCTCACTTAAATAAAGTACATAAAAATGACTGCTATTACTAAATACTATTAAACAAATATTGTTAGAGTTTAATATGTGAAACAGCAAATGTACATGCATAGAATAAAATAATACTTGGTTACACATGGACCATACAAACATCAATACACAACCGCAGCTACTACCAATTCAACAGGCCATGTGAACCTGATCCTAGTTTTACAAAAATATATCCAGAGCTTAAAATGTTCCTTTTGGGGGGTATTTCTTTAAACAACCAGATGAGATTGCAAAGCGATATTCCTACCTATAGGATTTGTTTCATTCCAGAACACATCATACTGACAAAAGAAAATATCAAACAGACATACTGTTTCTGTGCCTCAATTAAGGGACATTCCTCTGGGTGGGAAGGGGAGTATAGGATCCTTATATTATGTCAGTAAGGTTTTTTGAACACTGTACCTTTAAAAAATGAAGAACTGGTACTCATTCAGTTCTCCAGAGCCAAGAGTGAGTAAAGACCTAGACACAATCTATGACTGGCCAATTGACTATCATTATGAAATCTCAATATTTACTGGCCATATTGCCTGCCTATCTTCATTCTCCCACCCCTCTGTGCTAGCTGGAGAAATCCATGCTGGATTTAAAATGCTTTTCTAGGAACTACCAACCAGTAATACAATCAGACCTTCTTATCTTATCCCCACCCCTCCGTGGATATGAAAAGATTAGGTTTTATTATAATTTATAATAAAACCTCCCTGTATGGATTGCTTCACATGAACTATTTCAGTTTAGATTCTTGAAGGTAAAACCAATTACCAGGATATTGTAAGAATGAGTCTCAAGATGTGTGCCAAAGAATTTCAATATATTTTGGGATAGGAAGGGTAACAATTTATTAGAGTGCCTGTTTTTTAAAAGAAATATTTCATTTCAATCAAAACATTAGGCCCTGACAAAAACTGTTTCTCATAATGCTTCATTTTCAGCTTCTAATCCTTTAGCATGTATAGTTGAGTTAATTTTTTTTTACTGTGCAGCTAAATCCACAGAAATCATACCAGAATCTAAAAGACGGAACTATTTTCCCACCATCTTCATGCCAAATCCTAACATACACTATTTAATTATTTTGCCAATTCTTGCAAATTGACCCAAAATGCAGCATTTATTTTTCTTAGGAAAATGTATCTTTAGTCATCTGGAAGAACTAAACATATAAGGCCTTCATCCTTGGCCTGCATTAAAGCTCAGGGATGATCAGAGTTTGGAGTAAATTACTGCTTTGCCTTATCAAAATAACTTCTGTGTTTCTGTTCAATCATTCAGTTTCCCCCAAGGATTAAACACTTCCTTAACTGTTTGTACTTAAGTAAACGGTAACAAGTGGTCTGTTGTAGTCTGTACTACCTTTGCTCCAATGCAGGGGTGGTTAAAATGATTAACTGTTTCTAAGCCCGGGTACTTAAGCCTTTCACTCATGTTTCCATCCTCACCACCACCCAGTTTGCAAAATTCAAGAATCCTGATTGCTTTACCCACACAAGAACACAGCACTCGCTATCAACCTGTCAGCATGAAAAGAATTACTCACAGCTTAGAAGTATAAATCATCTACTGATAGTATAAATAAATGCTTCATATGCTATTTAATATAAACAGTTGTTGGAGTGGGTCATACCATACCATCCCTCCACCTCCAGTTCATTTACAGCAAACCTAATACACTTGAAAGACCTGGAAAGCCTTTCAAAATAATCATTCTAGCTCAGCAGAGAAGTAGTACATTTTAAACATGAAATGTCTAAGGGAGGAAAAACCACCCATACATAAGCTACAGCTTTTATTTGACAACGTTCAAGGCTTTAAACCTGAATTGTAAGGGACATATAAACAAAATAGCAACAAGTTTCAAAGTGATCCCTTGATACAACAATAATCTAAATATATCCAGGAAATGTTACACCATAGCAAATTCCAGTAATTGTGACATAACTAAAATATTATAAACCCTGAGGAAATAAATTCTTCAGCTTAATGAGCCTACCTACCTATAATATTACTGTTTACAATACTGAGTAAAGAAAAAAAGTCAATCATCTTCAAGAAACTATATTGAGATATTTTGATTTATGGTCTGTAAATTTAACTGAGTTTCTTAAGGACTCCATTTTTAAAAATAATTTCAAGCACATTTTGAGCTATAACTGCTGCCTCCCTCTGTAACTTTCTCCATTACAACTGAATACTATATATGTATGCTAAGTGGTTAACCCCAAGATAGACTTAACTTATGATACAGTTTTAATGAAAAGAATTACTTCAAAAGGAGAAAATGGCCAACCTAGCACTCCACTCCACCAGATCTTCAACTAATGCAAATAAATCCAGGTTTACATCAATGTATAACACAATGTATAACCCAAAAAGAAACTTTGGGTAGCAATAGCAATACCATTTACATTTCTATACTGCTTCATACAGAACTCAGTAGTCTCTAAGCGGTTTACAATGTGTAAGCTAACTGCCTCCAACAAGCTGGGTACTCATTTTAGTAACCTATGGAACAATGCAACTGTGGAGCCCTGGGATCAAACTCACAACCCTATGGCTGCAATACTGGCTGCAGTACTGGCATTTAACCACTGCATCATCAGGGTTCAGGGTAGGTTCATGGCCAAGAAAACCTCATGATAGGGTCACCTTAGGTTCACTGTAAGTCAGAAATGACTTGAAGGCACACAACAACAACAACAACTACTACTACTACTACTACAATTAATAATAATAATAATAATAATAATAATAATGTTTATTTATTGCCCGCTCCGCTGTATCCAATCAGAGCGGGTTACACCAATTAAAAAATACAAGATAAAATATACACAACCCATACGCAACCACCCACCCCTTAAAATTGAATTAAACTAACATCAATTAAAATGACATAGTAAAAATTACAATTTAAAACAGCAACCCATTGCATAGACATCAGGGTCAAGATGTTAAAGTGTTAATGGGAGAGCTTAACCCAAACAGAGCCAAGAGGTTAAGGACTTTCTGGGAAGGCCTGCCGGAAGAGATGCATCTTCAAGGCTTTTTTAAAGCAATCAGAAGATGTAATAAGACGCATATCGTCTGGCAGGTCATTCCATAGCCTGGGAGTGACAGCCAAAAAGGCAGTCTGGGAGGTCTGCGTCAGCCTAGTCTTCATAGGCTGCAACAGGTTCCTCCCAGAAGACTGGAGTGTGCGGGGGGGTTCGGATGGGAGGAGGCAATCCCTCAGATAAGATGGACCCAAGCCATGTAGGGTTTTAAAGGTTAAAACCAACACCTTGTACTGAGCTCGGAAACTAATCGGCAGCCAGTGGAGAGATTTGAGCACTTGAGATTTGAGATTTGTTTTGTGCTCTCTCCTCGTTGTTCCTGTGACAAGCCTGGCTGCCATATTCTGAATTAATTGAAGTTTTCGAGTTAGGCACAAGGGTAGCCCCATGTAGAGCTCAACTCTCTCAGTCGACCCAAAAGGATGGAATGATCTACCGTGTCAAAGGCCGCTGAGAGATCCAAGAGCACCAGCAGGGTCACACTACCGTCGACGCTTAAGCGGAGGCCGTCGGCCAGAATGACCATGGCAGTCTCAACTCCATGTCCTGTCCTGAAGCCCGTTTGAAATGGATTCAGATAATCGGTTTCATCCAAGACAGCTTGGAGTTGGGAGGCGACTGCTCTCTCGATGACCTTGCTCAAAAATGGGAGCAATGAAGGACAGAGTCTGGATTTGGATTGACTGCTCTTACTTTCTGGATAAGGAATCTACGCATCACACAAGGCTTTTTGCTCTCCCAAAAGTTCTTATGGGAAAAAAGAATCCATAGTGGTTGCAGAATTCATTCTCTTATATAGTATACTGGTGAATATTCCCTAGTGGCATCAAATTAAGTTATCAATAGGAGCTATCTTAGAGCTAACATAATTAGGCATGGAGTAAATTCTAATTGTAATTATTTTCTGAACAAACAGTACTTTTAATAGAATTCAAAGATACAGCCATGTTAGTCTGTAGAATCAGTATAAAGAGAGATCTTGTAGCACTTTTTCTTTCAGTTAGTCTCAAAGGTGCTTCAAGAGTACTTTTAATAGTTGTTGTTGCTATGTGCCTTCAAGTTGTTTCCAATGCATAGCAACCCTAACACGGGATTTTCTGAGACTGATTGAGAATGGATAACTCACCCAAGGTCACATTGGCATGTTTTTAATTCTATTGATAGTTCACTTATATTTTCACTTTTTTATTATGTGTACTTTTAATTGTATATGTTGTAACTTTTGTAATGTGCTTTGAGCCCCAAGGCTGGGGAAAAGGCAGGATAAACATAAAATAGATGGGTTCTAATGTTACACTTTTTTCTATTTTTCCAAAACCTCTCATTTCTTTAAAAATAAAAAGGGTCTATTCTCCCCCTCCTCCCCCGCCCCAACATAGCTTCAAATTTTATCTTTACACATCCCTCTGGGGACAGCTTGTTTATGGTTTGTGCATGAATAAAACAACAAATAATAAAAAATGGAAGCAAAGCCTTAAAATCCTCTCCTCATAGCCATGTGAGAAAGGGCAGGGCCAGCTGGAAGCCAACGTTTATTATATTTGAACACAGTCATTATGTTCGAAGATAGCTATACTGTTAAACCTTGAATCACTTATTCCTGGGTTTCCAAAGTTTAATTTCAAACTTGATTCATTAAATGTTTATGTACTACATGTTTACTGTTACAGCATTTTTTCAATCTTTATCCATATTAGTTAGCTTGCATCTTTTATCCTTTTGATTTGTATTTGGTCACTTGCCCAGGCTTTATCTTCCAGAACACTATTACATGCCAATATAATTTTTAATTACCTCTGTAGTTGTCCCAAAGTCAGCAGATGGACTACATGTGCTGGTATCTGGTGGAGCTGTCCCAACACTGCTTTTAATCGGGGAGCTAGGAGGTGCAGGCCCCGAAGCAGATTCTGTATGGGTCTGAGAGTGATGCAAAACACCTTTCTTTTGAATCTTATTCCAGACTTTGCTCATTATATCTGTTAGTTCATACAGCAACTGCACCTTATTTGGGAAAAAACAACAACATTAGCTTTAACAAATCGCTGAATAGTAGTATTCTCTTTTAAGAACACCTGATTTCATATTGTAAATACATATGTGCACCCGCCTCAACCATGGGCTTGCCATCTGCAGATTTTAACATGCGTGGATGGCAAGCCCCATTGATTTCAATGGCTGTGCATGCACGCAGCTGCGGGAGAGTGGCCACACATGTGTGCACTACCATTAAATACCATGGAACTTGAGGTCTCACAGTTATTGCCATCTGCTGGAAGGGGGTCCAGAATGGACACACACCACCACCCACCGCTGATAAAAAGGGCCCACTGTACAACAATTTGACATAACCACATTACAAACAGTATTTTGATTCTTATGAAAGAGCGTTTTGTATGAAAGAAGATTATGTTTAGGGAAACTTTCCTGCTTACAGTCAAATTTCTGATATTAGATCATGTGTATTAATGTGTACTGTTTTATAGTCTGTTCTTTTAGAGTTATTTTAATGATAAATTGTTAGATTATATTTTGCTGCTTTAGACTGTACACCGTAGGCAGGTTTTTATCTGTATTTTGGTATGACTTTGTAAAGCACCATGTAAAACTTACAGGGCTATATAAATAAACAATAATAATAAATAGTAATATAATTGTAAAGGAAGCAGGTCTAAAAAACTCACTACAACTCATCTTGTAAAACATTTAAGTTACAGCTTTTTTAAAAAAATCATTTTTCAGTTTCTGGACTACTTCACAGACTCATATACAAACTGCCTCTTCAGTGGACTATGAATCAGTTTCAAATTCTAAAATCTATTATGCAACGTGCAGGAGTTTTTTCCCATGGTAGATAGAAAGTTTTTGATCTATAACTAGAAAACCAGCAACCAATATGCAACTGAGTGTCTGGGATGGGTCATTCTAATATTCAGGTAACATTCTGTATAACATATTTGACTAAATTCTAAGGGATAAAGACTTCACAAATAAGCATTAATGAAGGAATTTGTATGGCTACAGGTTGCCATATATTGTATAGAAATCTACTGTATAAAAATAACAAATAAAGATATTTTATTCAGTTGCTTACACACAGAATACAGAAAAATGGATTTTTCCATTGTACAAAAGAAACGCTAAGATACATTGGCATAGGTCAATCGAAGCAGACCTAAGTTTTTACTTGGCCTGAAACTGATATATTTCACTGACTGCATTTGATTATCATTAGGGTGGTGGTTTTTATTTTGCATGCTGGTGGCAATGTCTCTAGAATGATTTTTTAAAAATCCTTTCCATGTACACATCTAATAATTAAGAGGAGCCAGTACTGTTATGTGGTCTCTTTTATTTCCAATGCTGGCAATACTTCTTAAATGTTGTGGTAGCTTTGGTAGCTTATCTAAAAAATTATAACTATAACAAAATTAAAAGCAAGAGAACAAAGCTATCATGTGTGTGTGTGTGTGTGTGTGTGTTTTAAAAAAATGCATTCTCTTCAAGCTTTATAATGGTAACCTCAGATCTCTCTATGTGGAGCTGAAATAACTGTGATTGTACAGGGAAATGCAGAGTAATACATCACTTTGGATCTTACTGCATCACGATTGTTAGCTAGTACCTGTATTGTGCACAGACCTCTCTTTGTGACAAAGATGGTAATTCCACATGATCAGAATAAATTCTATAGTGTTTATTTTATACTTACTGGTGTTGTTATGTTCCTTCAAATCAACCTCAATTTATGGCAACCCTATCATAAGTTTTCTTTTGTTCAGAGGAGGTTTGTCATTGTTCTCCTCTGAGCCTGAGACAGTGTGATTTGTCCAAGGTCATCTAGTGGGCTTCCATGGCCAAATAGGGATTTGAACTTTGATCTCCTGGAATCTTTTAAACATTAAACATTTAAAATTACTACACCACGTTGAGAGATACAGCCACTGGAGTCTTTGAAGGAACTATTGCTTAAGTGCATGCTAATCTGAGACATTGCCTGTCTTTTGTTTGACCAAATACCCAGTTAGGTCTTTCAAGAAAGCCTGCAGGTCATCCTTTGTTTTAGAGCACTTGTCCAAATACAAGTATCATGTAAAGAAAGAATACTCTAAGAATTATCCTGGGGGAGGATCTTTTTTTAATGCTTATATCTTTGAGAAAGAGTAATTTCTAGCACTAGGATCTGCTTGCTGCATATATATATGTGTGTATGTGTGTATGTATGCTTTTAATTGCACTTTTTAAAAATAATCATAGAATTATAGAGTTGGAAGAGACCACAAGGGCCATCCAGTCCCACCCCCTGCCATGCAGGAACTCCCAATCAAAGCATGCCCAACAGATGACCATCCAGCCTTTGCTTAAAGACCTCCAAGGAAGGAGACTCCACCACACTCCGAGGGAGCGAGTTCCACTGTCAAACAGCCCTTACTGTCAGCAAGTTCCTCCTAATGTTGAGGTGGAATCCCTTTTCCTGCAGTTTGCATCCATTGTTCCACGTTCTAGTCTCTGCAGCAGCAGAAAACAAGCTTGCTCCCCTCTTCAATGTGACATCCCTTAAAATATTTAAACAGGGCTATCATATCACTTCTTAACCTTCTCTTCTCCAGGCTAAACATCCCCAGCTCCCTAAGGCGTTCCTCATAGGGCATGGTTTCCAGACCCTTCACCATCTTAGCTGCCCTCCTTTGGACACACTCCAGTTTCTCCACATCTTTGTTGAATTGTGATGCCCAGAAATGGACACAGTATTCTAGGTGGGGCCTGACCAAAGCAGAATAGAGTGGCACTATTACTTCCCTTGATCTAGATGCTATACTTCTATTGATGCAGCCTAAAATAGCATTGGCCTTTTTAGCTGCTGCATTGCACTGTTGACTCATGTTCAACTTATGGTCTACTTGGACTCCTAGATCCCTTTCACAGTAGTTTCATTCAGCCAAGTGTCCCCCATCCTATATTTGTGCATTTCATTTTTCCATCCTCAGTGCAGTACCTTACATTTCTCTGCATTGAATTTCATTTTGTTAGCCTTGACCCAGCTTACTAGTCCATTCAGGTCATTTTTAATTTTGATCCTGTCCTCTGGAGTATTAGCTACTCCTCCTAATTTGGTGTCATCTGCAAATTTGATAAGTATGCCCCCAATTCTGTCATCCAAGTAATTAATAAAGATGTTGAATAGAACTGGGCCAGGACATAGCCCTGTGGGACTCCACTGGTCACTTCTTTTAATGTTGTAAGCCATCCTGAGTCTCAGTCTTGGGAGAAGGGTGGAATATAGATAACAACAACAACAACAACAACAACAACAATCTTTTATAAAGCAGAATTCTACTCCCCTGCCCCCCCCCCCACAAAAAAATCCAGGATTTTAGCCAGAGAATATTAACAGTTGGTCTTCTTTCTTAAAGTTCAAGGGCCACTACTAGCTAATGAGAGACTGGGATCATGGTATTCTGCACACAATTAGAGTACTCTTCTGCTTTAACTACCATGGCTCCATCAAGTGCTAATGCACTAGAGTTCTTTGGTTGAGAATTCTAAATACCTCTCCTTAAACTGCAAACTGCTAATCTCAAGATTCTACAGGATGGACCCATTACAGTTAAAATGGAAAAACAGCACTACTGCTGTGTAGTGTCAACAGGTTCCTGGCCTGGCTCAGAGAACTTTAATAATTTTGTCATCTGTTCTTTGCAGTGTTCCAGTGAGAAGGACAGTGCTCCAAAGCTTCTTCTCAAGAAAGTCTAATGAGATTTAGGAGAGGTCATTTTGGCTGTTCCTAAATCTTTCCCTCCTTTCTCTTCTTCCTCTGATATGTGTGTCTTCAAAAAAAAAGTTCTTTATTTCTACTAATTTTGCACTCATTCTCTCCCTCCCAAGTCTTAGCAATTCCTAATGTAGGATGCTTAGTCCCAAACTCTGTCTCAATTCAATACTACCACACTCCCTTAATCCCTTAAACTTTGTAAATTGCTTATTTGAGTATGTCCCTATTCAGAACCAACTGTGCTCTATTAGCTGGTAATTTGTGGTTCATGTGCATTGCCAGTTATGAAGCTGTAGAATAATATTTGCTACTCTCTTATGCAGCCATTGTGTGCATTTTGATTTTTGTGCATTCAAATATAACTCCCAGTTTCAGGGATATGTGTGGATATGGGTTATGAATCCAATTAGTCTAACCTAAAGATCAGACATTTCCTAACAATTGTGTAGAATCAGAACATGTTTGAAGAGTTCATAGGTGCGCTCTAGTAATGTGTACTACACAAGCTTGTGTCTTTAACCATACATTTTTAAAACCAAAGAAATGGGTGAGGAGGCAAGCAGACACCACCACTAGACCCAACACTAACTATTCCCTCTAAAAATGTTCTAGGGTTTGGGTCATATGCATCCTATTCAAATTTAGTAACAGTGGTCCAAAACACATTGCAGAAATAATCTGGCCTAGGAGGGAGTGAAGGAGAGGCCTAGCAACACCATCGGACCTGGCTTCAAGTTGAAGCACCCTCTCTCCATGGCAACACCATCTGGCCTAGGAGGGAGTGAAGGAGAGGTCTAGCAACACCATTGGACCTGGCCTCAAGTACAAGAGCTATACCATCCTACCCAGGAGAGAGTGAAAGGACAGGCCAAACTCCATCGGGCTGTCCTACATTATAAAGCAGAGCCCTCCCTCCAGTCCATCTGCCTTGGTCCAGGCCTCAGAGGGAGAGAAGAACCTTTGGACCTGATCCCCTTCCCCATCACCTTTCCCTTCTCCTTT